>JAUMIR010000005.1:218428644-219678644 GCA_030847615.1 Gambelia wislizenii | reverse complement strand
CCTCCCCTCCCCTCCCCCTCACTCGGCTTGATTTCAAATGGAAAGCATTCTTTCCTTCCTGCGTCTGAGCGAAAGATCTCAGTCTGGATCTTTCAAAATGCTTTTTGCCTCTTCTGAAGGGGTTAAAATGTTCAAGAAGCAAAGGGGGAATAACAAACCTCTGCCCCCCCTCTCCCCCCCCCGCCAGCCAATAGCATCGCTCGTGGCGCGGAACTCTAAGGGAAGTGCGTCACCGAGGTTGTGAAAACACGAGTAATCACATCTTTGATTGACAGCCAAAAAAAAAAATTTAAAACCTAAACAAAACCGGAACTATGGACGTGTAAATATCAGTCACGGGACCACACAGGATATCCATATCAGAGACATAAATCGTATAAACAGCGAGGGGCGGATTCGTGATCACTTTTTCCCGGTAGGCAACGCGACAATTTCTGTCGTGTGACTGGCACTCAGGTTGTGAAACATAAGAAGTTTCACTGTGTAAGAAGTAAAACCATTATGGCCTAGTTTGATCAACTATAATTTGGCTTCTGCTTTCCAAGAATTATTTCATACAGTAACCGTGGTACCTGAATTTGTCCTTTCTTCTTTCCTGTTTATATTTCATCTGATAAATTGTAAGCCATGACTTTAAATTATAAACTATCTTGCAGGAACTGACAGGTGGTAAAAGATTGCAGGAATGGATGGATGGTTAGATTTTGTAGGACAATAGTTTGGTAGAAAAGGAAAACGAGACTGTTCAAAGAGAAATGCAAGGCTATGATGTATGAACTGTGGAGATAAAGGAAAACTGTGGGGTTTAATGAAAAGGTAAAGTCTTGTGCTGTGCAGAGACAGTGAAGCAGATATAAATACATTCCTTTGAGTGTCTCACTCTGTATGTTGTTGATTCTTTGCTGCTTGTACAGTAATTGCTCTCCCACAGAGAAAATATTGGATATAATCTTATACCATCTTTTAAGGAAGCAAGCTTTCCACCTTCAATTAATGTACTGAAAGAAGTGGAAGTTCTCTAGTCCTTTGGTATATTATCTGCTGCCTCTTACACAGTTTAAGATTTCTCATTTTACTATCTCTTGTAGCTGGAAGATGACTTCATTGTTGGCTATTTGGATGCTGTCTTGCTCTTTGGCCATGCTTTGAAAAAACTTTTTTTTGAACAAAAACCAATAGACTCGCCTCAATTTATTAACCAATTCCGGAATGTCACTTTTCAAGGTAATCATATATACTTCTTTATAGTTTGTGGAATATGCTATAGAGTGGACTAACTGCAAAGCACAGTAAGGACTTTATCAGATGCGGGGAAATGTGGCACAAAACTGCGTCCCAAAACGCGTCAGAAGATTGTGACGAGAACACAAAGGACAACATTATCAGATGCCCATGTGCTCAGCTGTTCTGGGTGCACAGCACAGGTGTGAATAAAGCATCCCTTTCTCATTGACAGGCTAAGCCATCAATAAAAAGGGACACTTTATTCACACCCATGCTACGCCCCCCGAACGACTGAAGGACGTTGTCTGATAATTTTGCCAGTTTGTGTTCTCATCACAATCTTCTGACGCATTTTTTCATGCATCTGTTAAAGTCCATAGTGTCAAGTAAGATTTCACGGACAAAACCCCCACAGATGATGTGAAACAAATGTCATAACAAAAGGTTCTGTCCTCTTATTTTTCATCATCTTCCAATTTCTTATAATAAATATTACATTTTTCATACATACTAATTGTACTGTGTATTTCATAAATGAATAGTTATTTTGGGATAAAGCTTTGAGAATAACATATGGAAAGTTAACAACTAAAGGCTTATCTACATGAGCCAAGATAAGCTGGCTCCCTGCTGGTGTATCCTGGCCATGGATCAGGCCTGTTCCTCCCCCATTCCCTCTACGAAATGGGCCAGAGTCCAGACAGACACGCTATTCTATCACTGCAGCTGCCGCCATCTCCCTAGCTTCTCGGAAGGTAGGAAGCTGGCCCACAACATGTGACCAAGGCCCCCTGCATGTCATCAGCCTTGGTTACATGCTGCGGGACCACTTTCTGCTTCAGAAGAGCAAGGCAGACTGGTGGCAGCAGCGATGGGACAGCCTTCTAGGACAGGCTCTTGCAGACACATGGGGCCTGATCTGTTCTTTCCCTGTGTGAATGGATTCAACCAGATAATTTTTTTAAATGTGGTGAAGAGCCCTACCCCATCTCCCCTGCCCTGGGGGTGGTGTGGTCTGCCCATGGGCAGAACAGGGCAAAAACCCTGCATCATCAGGATTGCAGAGCTCTAGGATGAGAGCAAGACAGGTTGATTGCCCATTTAGATAAGCCCTTAAAGAAAAGTGTAAAAAATTCAATGACCAGCATCCTGCTAGTTATATATGCACATATAAGGGCAGCCTCCATAGTGTAGTGGTTTGAATGTTGGACTAGGTCTCCAGGAAAATAGTGTTTGAATCCCTACTCGGCCATGAAAACCCACTGGGTGACCTTGGGCAAGTCACACTCTCGCAGCCTCAGAGGAAGACCAAGGAAACCTCCTCTGAACAAATCTTGCCAAGAAAATCCCATTATAGTTTTGCCTTAAGTTGCTATAAGTCAGAAAAAAATTGAAGACACACAACAACAATAACAAAGTGCAGCTTATGTGTACTTAAGTCCCATTCAGGATGGGGCTCAGAGGGCTATTCTCTTGCCCTTCCACTCCATCCAAAAACTTCCCATGCCTGGCAGTGTCAAACCCTGGAAAGGGCTCATGCTGCTCCTAGGCCATGAAGAACCTGCTGCTCTCAGCTCGTGGGGGAAGGAAAAGGCAGGTACACTCTGTTTGAGAACACACACTCATTTCTTCCCCACCCCTAAGCCAAGCTGAGACCACCTGCTTCTCTGTGATCTTTACCACCTACCATCTTAAATTTTCTACCAGTAAGTGACTGCAGCAGGGCTCCCTCCTGGTGCTTCAGAGCTGCTAGGTGGTGGGAGAATGTGGCACAATGCATGCAGGCTACACACATGTAGGACCTCAGCCAATGTTTCCTTAAAACAAAAAACAGAGCTGCAATAAAATCCCAACATGAAAATTAATATGAAACTAGCAGGTATAAGCTGGGGCAAATAGAATATTTTGCAGCTAGTGCTGAAATAAGAGCTGAAAGACAGTGCCCTGGAGAGAGAATTTCACTGGCAGGGTGCCACAGGAATTCCTCTGGATTACTCTCATAGGTATTTAGGAATGGTGTGAGGGCCTCAGATGATATTAATCTTTTAGGTACCAACATCCCAGTGGCTTCAGCTATAAATTTAGACCCATGTACTGGGAAGTAAACCTTACTAGACATGGTGGGGACATATTTCTTAATTAGACAGATGGGAGATGGAACAGGCATGTCTGCTCACTTTGACTTGACATTCACACTACATAGTTATAGTGCTATGACTGAAAGTATAGTGCTTTGTATTTTAATTGCTATAGCAACTTCCTATGGAACATTTGTAGTTTAGGAGGGGACATTTAGAATTCTCAGCCAGAGAACTCTAGTGCCTCATCAAACTGCAGATCCCAGGATTCCACAGGATGCAGCCATGGCAGTTAATGTGGAATCATAGTGCTCTCACTGTGAAAAGGATTCCTTCTGAGGTTTGAAGGAAACAATTTCAACTGGCACTTCAACAGTGACACCAACCTGAAGGTTCTACTCTCTCAGCCCCCTTTTGGAAAATACCTTATAGAAATTAGCTTGCCCACTGTTCACATAGCCCTATTTCATGTTCAGAGGAAATGTCCAGGCTTTTACCAATTTGTCACTGCTTCCTCCCCACCACAGGCATTCTTGGTCCTGTAACCCTAGATGAATATGGAGACATTGATGTCAATTTCACCATTTTATATACAGCAGTAGATGTACCTAAAGTAAGTACCATCATAAGGCCATATTAGCAGCAGAAATTGCAGACAACAGGGATTTCTGCTCCAAAGGATTATTTTCGGTTTTTGGTGTGGGAGAAATAGGTGATTATTGGGAGCCCTGGTGGTGCAGTGGTTAAATGCCAGTACTGCAAGCCGCAAGGTTATGAGTTCAATCCCAAAGGGCTCCAAGGTTGACTGAACCTTCCATCCTTCGGTAGGTCGGTAAAATGAGGACCAAGCTTGTTGGGGGCAATTAGCTAAAAACATTGTAAACCACTTTGGCACTGATAAGCAGTATATAACTGTCAATGCTATTGCTATGCTATTGCTATTATTGTCAAAGGCAGCTGTTGGATGATGTTCTCAGCTGGAACTGGCTATAGTTCCAAGCTGTTTCAAGACCTGGGTTGATATAAAAAAACTGCCACACATCACTGTTAAGCTAATTGATAAGCTAATTGATGCAACAGGTGGTCTCCAGCAAAAGAAAGCATCACAGTCCTTTAGCTAATGGATTATAATGTTCCCTCATAGTAACTGGTAGAATTGGTCCCCTAAACAATGAATTGGAGTTGGAGTGTCCCCCACATGGCAGTACAACTGGAATATGCATCCCTGGGTTATATAGGCCAGAACCAAACAGAAAAAACTGAATCATACAGGCACGAACCATATCCCATTTTAATAGCTATGAGAAGTGTACAAACAAATTGCTAACATTAAAGTTTACTCCGTCCCCATCGGTTCCCAGCTTTGAACTACCAGGTGAAAGTGAAGTTATCTAGCAGGGTCTACTGAACACAATATAACCCCGTTTATGCTACTGGACAGCTACCAATGTTTGGCCATGATACTGACAAGGATTTATGGTAAGCACCCTTTTGCCTGGTGGCAGGGGCCACATGCAGTACAGATAGTGCCCCTGTTCTTCACAGCAGAAGCTCTTCTCTTGCCTAACAACACCACTTTGTATCCCCCACAAACAATTTCAAAACCTTTATAAAAAAAAAAATCCTTTGGAGGTGGTGTGTACCTTCCACCCAGAGCTAGAATGCACACTTCTGACATATGGTGGGCAGAAAGGAAAACTAGGTATACTTAATAATTGCATGAATGATTTTTAAAAATAAAAATAAATTATAGGTACAGCCCCACTGATTGAGACTGGAACTCTGTGTGTGCATGTGGGGAGGAGCAGAGGTGTTAACCCTCACTATGGTCCTGATGCACAAATCAGGACCTCCCACTTCTGCTATGTACATTTGAAGTAAAGATTCCATTTTCAACAACTAGAGCTTATTTCCTAGTATAAAAAACATGCAGCTAAAAAACACACTCGATGGTTTGTGAAGAACAGGAAAGGCAGACAAAACTGCTGTCTTTGAAGAGAAATTCAAAGGGTATCAGTGCACAAGCAAAAGGATTGTGAATACTTGGGTTAAGCCAATATATGATTGTCTGGAGGAGCCAGTGTGGTGTAGTGATTTGAGCGTTGGACTAGGACTCTGGAAAGCCAGAGTTCAAATCCCTGCTCAGCCATGGAAAGCCACACTCTCTCAGTCTTACAGGAATGCAATGACAAACCTTCAATAAATCTTGCCAAGAGAACCCTAGCATAAGGTCACCATAAGTCAGAATTGACCTGAAGGCACACAAGTGTTGCTTGAATTGCCTCAGTATGAAATAGAACTGAGAAATGAAAAGGGTAGAGAAATTTGTTGAGGAAATTTGCCTTAATTTTTTTAATAATCACTAGTTCTCTGGGGGAAAGGAATATAAAAGTGAAACTCTCCTCCATTTTCTCACTCCAGTATAAGATCCTCATGCAATATGATACACATTTGAATAAGACAGTAATGGAAAAGAAGAAGCCAAATTTCATCTGGAAAAGAAATATGCTGCCTAATGATACTCTTAACACTGGTGAGAATTTTTTTTTTTTTTTTGGCGGGGGCGGGGGGAGGATTTGAGCAGAGCTGGGGAAACTTCTTCATTCAGTTTGAATTCAGGAGCTAATCTTAAACAAATGAATCTTAATCATACCTGCCCCTTTCACCTTTTTGAATGCATAGCCCAATTCCAAATCAGTTTGGCATCTTACAGAGGACTTCAGTAGACTTTACTGGGGGAGGGAGTTTGTTGGAGGCCACACTGCTGATCAAGTCAGAAGGGCTTAAATAGTGCAGCTCCTAACTAAATCTGACAATGCTGATCTTGAATTTATTTATAATATTCCTAATATCCTTCATCATCCATTATCAAAAACTCTGTGCAGGTGCCTTATCATTCTTGCACAATTTTCCCATTTTCACCAATCCCTTCTTTATTCTCTCAGGTTGAACAGGAACCATAGAGTTGCATACAAAATGAACAATTGTTGCTATGGAAACATCTTTGGTTGGCTATGTGGAACAACAATGGTTATACTTGAGAAATGTCTTCAGACAGTCAGAATAACCTCCTGTTCAAATATTATCCCCCACCATGTGGTAGTTCTTTGGTTGTATGACCAAATACTGTCTTCTACCATAAGGCAGAGCTTTTGGGGGATGCATATTTGGGTGTGAATACCTTGGTCATCTATAAGACAGTGCCTGTGTTAAATAACACACATTCACTTCTCCTAGCCTAAAATAGTTTTTCTATAAGAGTCCAGGAGAGTAATTTATTTAATATCAGAAGAGAAATATTTTCCCCATTCTTTATTTATTTGTTAATTAAAATATTACAGTACTTTAATGCCCTATATAAAAAGTTTTCAGGGTGGCATATAGGTAAAATCAATACGAACAGGTTAAAAAAATAAAAATAGTTTAAAGAGACGGAAACACACTAAACACATTCATTTACACATGTGTGTAGCATTTGAAGTAAATCACTGGAGCCCAAAGGCTTTAATAAATAGCCATGTTTTTGCTTGGCACCTAAATGACTTGATCCTTGAACAGGCAAATATAGGGAGAGAACCCCCAACAACCTGGAATGAGGAGCAAAAACAGAGCCTGCTGATGTGTACTATGAGGCACATATCATTTGACCTAAATCTTCCCAAGCTCTCCTATACAGTACAGGAAGGGAGAGTTAAATCTATCCCTTTCTTACTGCACCACTCCAATCTGGGACTAGATCAGCAATGTTCTACTCTCCTAGTCCAAAATATTAGTAATCAGTGCAATTGGACAGTTGAGATACTAGGCTGCTGATGTTCATAACTGTGTCAGCAGAAATCTTCTACTGTTGTTCCAGAGCAGAGAGTGGATATATTGCCCAGTAACTGTCATGCAGTTTCAGACCTTCGACATAGTTTTAGTCAGGTGATGTAATTTTCCACCTCCCTTTTAAATGAATTCCAAAAGTATAACTCCTTAATTTACCTAGACAAATTTCTATCTATATCCAAATTAAACTGCATAATGAAATATCTTAGCTGTATAGAAGGTTGCTCCATTTTTGGTTGAAAATATTATTGCATTTCTTCTTGAACTAGACATTCAATTAAAATGAACTGTAAGACAGAATATAAATGAAAACTCTAACAAAAAACCTGAGCCATATTGTAAAGATTAGACTGCTTCTATTTCTCAATTTCTTGTGTAATTCAAAAATTATTAAGTGCCTTTTTGCCCATTTAATCTGAAATTCAGAAATGTAATGTCATTATAATGACTGCTGTCACTCTTAGCACAATACCAACATGTTTCCCAGGAAAGAGAATTTCTCTTCAAATTGGGGTGTGGGAGTACTGTATATATTTTTTGTACTGTACTGTAATATTTTGGACCACTAGAGGGCAGCATAGCCTCAGGAATATAAATGTCCCACTGAATTCCAGACCATCAGCTTGTATTATTTTTTTAAAGTGTGCTTGAAGCTATTTAGCCTTCTGTCACTCAGCCTAAGGTACAGGGCAGGAAGGCATCTTATAACGTGCCAAATACATTTGCTTGCTAACTGATTTATTTATTGATGACCCAATGTCCTGACTTCCTACTAAGATCAGCCAGCTTGAGTGTTTTAACAAGGATCACTTTGTTGTCAGAGTATTAAAGGGGGAGGGAGGGATAAATCGGCTCTTGGATGAAAAGGTAGATGGAGAGTATGGGTAAATGCCAGAACAAAACAAAGATCAAGAGCTTTCAAAATAGAAGATGCAAATTTTTCTGCAGATAACAAAATGAAATTCCTCCTTGTTTTTCTACTGACCTTTTTATTCAGGCAGGCACTTCAGCAACTAAATGGGTCTAAATGAGATTGATGCACTTGAAATATTTTAATGTGTTTATTAATATTATGTTTTAAAGAAGTATTTTGAGATGTTGTAAGCTACCTTGCACCACAGCCTTTGGAGAAAGGTGGAATATGAATGAATGAATAAGATAGCATAAATCATTTGGGCCAAGATTGAAAAAAAAGAGGTTAATGTTCTTGTTCTTTCCCTCTTCCCCACATTTTCTGAAAAGCAGAGTATACTTTGAAGTTCACTTTGCCTTTCTATAACTATCTTAGTTATTATTGGTTGCACTGACTTAATTTTATAGAAGCTAATAACATTTTCCTAGCCTTGGAATGGTTACTTTTTTGGACCACAATCCCCAGCACTCCTCAAGAAGCATCACTAGTTGGGGAGTTCTGGTAGTTGCAATCCCCAAAAGGTAACTATTCCAAGCTCTGATCCTATCTGTGTGCATTGAAAATAAATTCCCTTTTCAATGGGGCTCACTGCTAGGAAAGTTCCATTGAACTGATTGGGGCTTATTTTTCAATAGACATGTATAGGATTTCACAGCAAAGCTTTCAGTTGCCTTGGTAAATTATTCCATAGAAAGTACCTAAAACTTCCACTTCTGTTTGTTTTGTGTTGTTTTATTTAAATAAAGTTAAAGCAATGACTGGCAGACAGGAATGCCAATCATTGTGGGCTCATCTACACCAGGGGCAAAAACCCACATGGAATCTGTACTATTCTGGCACAGAGTCACCCCAGATTCACCATACCAGCACAAAAATGATGCAAAGCTGCCTTGCAGTCCAGACTGTTGGCTGGGCGAACAGTGCATTGGCACCAATGCTCTGTTCTTAAATTGGGGCTGCTGCTGCCTCACTGGCCAAGCAGCTCCCTGCAAGAACCTGGCTGTCGCTGTAGCTTCTGCTAAGGTCAGAACGGGGCACCCAGACATGTGATCAAAAGGAGGGGAGTCACTCCACCCCCTCCTTGTTGATTGCATGGGTGCCCCGTTCTGACTTCAGCAGAAGCATTGGCGCCAGTCAGGTTCTTGCAAGGAGCTGCTTGGCTGGTGAGGCAGTGGCGGTGTTGGCAGCTCCAAAGAGGATCCATCCCCTTCTTTGCACAGCGTAAGGGAGATGGTGCCACATTTGTATGTGGACAGCTATATCAGGCTGAATTGAACCTGATCCTGCTGTCCAGATAGCAGAAGAAATAGAGACACTCTGGAGTTTTCTGCAGTTTCTCTTAAACTGGATTAAACAGTTTAATAAAGCAGATTCATTGTGTGTTTCATCTGGATACACTGTACGGGGTACACGTTGAGTTTGGTTTACAGTATTTCCTTGGTGTAGACAAGTCCTCTGTCTGCTCAGGTTCATTTAAAAAAAAAAGAAAAAAAAAGAACAGGGATACAGTGTTGCCATTTCAGAACTGTTTCTTTCTAAAACAATTTAAGAGGGAATTCAAGTATAAACATGTACCATATATTCCAGCGTATAAGATGACTGGGTGTATAAGACCACCACCCCAATTTCCAGCCAAAAACTAGGCTCTGGCATATATTCGCCATATAAGACCCCCCCCACACACACAATTTGGCTGGCTGGCTGACTGGCTGGGGAAGCCTTGCCAGCTGATCCTCTTTGTTTCCCAACTCATGAGGATCTCCTCATGAGTTGGGAAAGCGAACAGGATCAGCTGGCAGGGCTCCCTCATACAGCCAGCTGCAACATTTGCCCCTCTTTTCAACCTTCCAGTCAAACTTGACTTGAAGGTGGAGGAAAGGGGCAAAAATGCCCAGTTTGCCTCAGCAGCTCCCTTCCCTCCGTCTTGGCTCTTCCGAAGGGGACCAAGGCGGGGGAAGTGGGGGTTGCTGTGGCAAACCCCTCGATTCGCCCCCTCTCCCCACCTTGAAGGAAGGTGGGGAGAAGGGGAGAAGATGCCCCCTTTGGCTCCGCAGCCCCGATCCCTCCTTCTGGGCTCCCTTCCAAAGGGAGCCCAGAAGGATGACGCGGGGCCGTGGAGCCAAACCCTGGGATTCGCCCCCTCTCCCCACCTTCAAGGAAGAGGGAGTGAATCTAGGGGTTTAACTCCGCAGCCCCATGCCTCCTTCTGGGCTCCCTTTGCAAGGGAGCCCAGAAGAAGGCATCGGGGCTGCAGGGTTAAACGGGGCCCCGTTTGGCTGCACAGCCCCAATCCCAGGAGGAGGATGCGGAGGCTGTGCAGCCAAACCTGGGATTCGCCCCCTCTCTCCACCTTCAAGGCTGCACAGCCCCATCCCTCCTTCTGGGCTCCCTCCTCCCGTGATTCCCCAACCCACGAGGAAGCTGCCCAACCTCCTCGTGGGTTGGGGAATGTGGGATGGCCAGCTGGCTGGGGGGGGCTTCAGGGAGGGGGCTTCAGGGAGGGTGGACGGGTGGCTGGAGGAAGGGGGCTTCACAGCCACCCACCCCCTCCCCGAAGCCGCGATCTCAAGTGGGATCGCAGCTTTGGGGAGGCGGGGTGGATGGACGGAGGGCGCTGGAGGGAGGGTAGATGGGTGGCTGGGGGAGGGGGCTTCGCAGTCACCCACCCCTTTCCCGAAGCCACGATCTCAAGTGGGATTGCGGCTTTGGGGAGGGGGTTGGATGGATGGAGAGCGCTGGAGGGAGGGTGGATGGGTGGATGGGTGGAGGGGGCTTCGCAGCCACCCCTCCTCCCCGAAGCCACGATCTCAAGTGGGATCGCGGCTTTGGGGAGGGGGGCTGGAGGGAGAATGGACAGGTGGCTGGAGGGAGGGGGCTTTGCAGCCACCCCCCTCCCCGAAGCTGCGATCTCAAGTGGGATCGTGGCTTTGGGGAGGGGGGGTGGCTGGAGGGAGGGGGCTTTGCAGCCACCCCCCCTCCCCAAAGCCGCAGTCTCAAGTGGGATCCCAGCTTTGGGGAGGGGGGTGGCTGGAGGGAGGGTGGACGGGTGGCTAGAAGGAGGGGGCTTCACAGCCACTCCCCCTTCCCAAAGCCGCAATCTCAAATGGGATCGCGGCTTTGGGGAGGGGGGGTGGCTGGAGGGAGGGTGGATGGGTGGCTGGAGGGAGGGGGCTTTGCAGCCACCCCCACTCCCCAAAGCCACGATCTCAAGTGGGATCGCGGCTTTGGGGAGGGGGGTGGCTGGAGGGAGGGTGGACGGGTGGCTGGAGGGAGGGGGCTTCGCAGCCACCCCCACTCCCCAAAGCCACGATCAGGAGCCAGATCGCAGCTTCAGGGAGGGTGGAAGAGTGGCTGGAGGGGGGGCTTTCCAGCAACATTCGCCCCCCTCCTCTGTCCTCGGTTGCTCCCCAAAGGGGGAGAAGGCAGGGGGGCTAATGAACTGTAAGCACTTTGCCTCAAACCCCCCCCCCCGCCTGATCTCCTGCCTCTTCTCCATTTGGGAAGGGAGTGAAGAGGCAGGAGTTCAGACGGCAGGGTGAAGCAAAGTGTATCGGGCGTATAAGACAAGCCCTGATTTTGGAGCCTATTTTTCAGGGCTCAAACCTCATTTTATATGCCGGAATATACGGTATCTTTCTCCTAATCTATTCATTTAGTCCACCAGCCCTCAGACAAGCCAGTGAGGTGTCAAGTTATTTCCCTGGGCCTTCTCCCAGGATTCCTCATAGTAGGACGCAGGCAGATGTTAATTCACTTCCTTAAAAACTGGATTGCATTGTTCACTAAATGGTGACTTCAAGTTGGCCATTGCTTGGTGGTTGTCATTTTTATGTATCCCTATGTATTAAATTATCCTGCTGTAATTCATTGCTTCTTTCTTTTAAATGTTCTTGTTTGCCAATTTCTCACCTTCGCAGGCCCACACATTCTGACTATAGCTGTTTTCACCCTTACTGGGATAGTGGTGCTGGTTCTGATCATCGCTCTGCTGGTACTGAGGTACAGTTCTCTTTCCTCCTTCCTCTGTCTATTTTGGAGATAGGTTCACGAATCAGTGCAAATACACTTGCAAATACTCTTTGTTTTCCCAACTAATCAAGCTTTCTATGGTATATTTGCTGCCTCATCATAACTATGCCTTATGTATTCTGCCTACCTAGGAGTAAGGATTCCTTTTCACACACACCCTCATCCACCGGCAACATTCTGCATATAAACTTAAGTAATACATTCCCTACACCCCATCTTTGAGATATCTCAGTTAAGTCAATAGGGACTTTCCTATAGGTTTCACTTGAAGCACGTGAATGCAAATATTAAAATTGCCCCTAAAAGATTGCTTTCTGCTTAAGTTAAACTGACCCATCAAAAGAGGTCAAGTGTTTTGTTCATTTAATATGTGATGATTAAATTATTAGCCTTCCCTGTATGTCCATGAGTAATACCGTTTATAGATTCAAGTGCTCCAAAAATTTCTACAATTATAATTTTTGTGATGTGTAGGAAGTACAGGAGAGCTAATGAACTCAAACAGAAGAGATGGTCCCACATCCCACCTGACAAGATACTGCCCTTGGAGACCAATGAGACAAGTCATGTCAGTTTGAAGGTAGGACAGTATTTTACTTCACAAATACATATGGCTGCTGGGTGTCTTCTGCACATTCTCTGGACTATGGTAATTGCTACCACAGATGCTATCTGTAAAACAACTGTGATAACCCTAATCTCTTCTGCACTAAAGCAAATTATCTCATTCAATATCTGTCCAATTAAATATCTTTTAAAGACTGTGGAGCTGAAAATCCCCTCTAATTTCATGACCCCCCCAATAGACTTTTGTACTATGTATTGTTGGGACAGTGTTATGCATCAAACCTCAGGACTTGGGACTTTCCAGTGAGAAGCTGGCCCAGGCACAAAGTCAGTGAGAGCATGGCACAATCACATTTCTATCCTTCCTTTGTACTCCTATAGCAACTTTTAAGTAATGCCAGCACAATATTTCGGCAGGCCTTTCCTAATTAGATCCCGGCCTCAGGGGATCCTGGCCTCTTCTAGGCTGCTGGCCATTTATTATATTTATTGGATTTATAGTTTTAAAAGTGATTTTAGATTAGTTGTTTTAATTTATATTTGTTTAATGTTTTTTTATGGGGGAGGGTGGGAGTGGGGGTGTTTAGGGATTTTATTTGTATTGTATTTTAAATTTTGTAAGCCGCCCCGATTGTTTTAACAGAGGGGCGGGGTATAAATAAATATTATTATTATTATTATTATTATTATTATTATTATTCTATATTCATGTAATTAATTGTCAAGGGGCAGTGGCAGGGAGAATGCCATGGAAGCTGTTGCTCTTCTTTTAAACACAAAATCTGTTGAGATCTGTGCTTAGGCACCAAAATTGTACAGCAGGGGGAGCACATCCTAAACATTTATTCTGTAAATAAATCTATACATGTACACCCACATAGGCTTATACGCAACCTTCAAAAATGAGGGAAGAGTCTATAAATATTAAACTACAGAAGTGCCAAAGGGCCAGGAGTTGTTATATCCCTACTGAACTCAGTACATCCAAAATAATATCTAGTAGATGTCTATGCTCATGCAGCAAATCACAATAGCAGCTGATGTGAAATTTGGGGGATGGAATTGGCTTGTCACTAGGCTGAAATAATGTGACCTAATTGCTTGGAAATACAATATACGTCCTTACAAGAGGCCTACATTGATACAGGTTGTGAAAGATGAGTAATAAATGGGGGAAAGTGTACATTTCTTGTTAAACTCTCTTCAGGCAAAAAAAGTTCATAACAGCATTCATGATGTGAGAAGTATATTGGAACCACATGTCTTGTGGAGCACATGGGTTATTACATCCTGCAGTGGAGTATATTGTTGAAACCTGCTTGTTTAGCTTTCTTTGTTTCACAGATAGATGATGACAAAAGGCGTAATACTGCCCAGAGGCTGCGTCAAGGCAAATATGACAAGAAGGTATATCTATTCTAGCACCTCTGCTTTTCTTCACTCCTTCAGAAGTGTTCTTATGCAAGACAAATCTCAAAGCACCAGTCATACCTTTTCCAGTTGTTTGCAAACTTGTGTAGATTAAGGATGGGGTGAGAATCTTATTTTGTTTTCAGGGCTCTTTCTTTAGCATCATCTCAGTGTTGTGTAATGAATACAGTGGAGCAACAGTCTGGAGAGCCTGTAGTCTGGATGCAGAATGAAGACTGAATGTAGTAGATTCATGATGTAGTTTAATGATTAATGATGTGTTAGATTCACAGATGTTTAGATCTTCTTACCTTCTTCTGACTGACTATCTTTGTTTAGCTAATGTCATAACACATAAGAAAGTGGCAATTTCCTCATTATTGATTGAGCCAAATATCAATGGATAAAAATATGCTTCTAAAATATATGTGACTTATCCAAACCTCTCATAATGTTAATTACTATGATTCTACTATTGTTTCCTTCCAATTGTTTTCATTTTCTAGGTGATTATCCTGAAGGATTTCAAATCTAGTGATGGGAATTTTACAGAGAGACAGAAGATAGATCTAAACAAGGTGAATGTTGGACTTTCTGCTTGCAGCCACCTAAACATGGCAAAAATAGTAACTAATTTACAGTGTACATGATTCTCTTTTTTTTCATCAATCACCATACAGCAGATATTAATCCCATGAGCATTCTGCAACATGTTAGATCTCACTCAAGAGGCAATAATATGGCAATATATTTCTGTATTTATTTTTTTTATCTTGGTTAAATTGGAATCAAAGCATCAAATTATTGATTCTGCTATATTTCTGTGCCCAGAACAGGACACAGTAGCCCATTCCAGGTGGGAAGGGCTCATGAGAATCTCTGTATCTCTTGTCCTTAACATCATTTCTAACTTTGCAGTCATTGTTCTGTTTCTAATATGTGCATTTTAAAAAATATTTTCCCCCAGCTCCTTCAAATTGACTATTACAACCTGACTAAGTTCTATGGAACAGTCAAGATGGACACGATGATCTATGGAGTGATTGAGTACTGTGAAAGAGGATCACTGCGGGTAATTAGTATTGTAGCTCACTAACTTACTTGTACAAAGACACCTAATAATAATCCATCACCCCTAAAGATAAGTTCTAGTTAGGGCCAGAAGGTAAGCAGGCTAGTTTGGGTGGTTATTCAACTTCTTTTAAGATTCATGCCAGCACCATCAGTAGCTCAAGGGAAGCCAGCAGAGAACAATTTCCTCCCACTGACTGACTATAAACTCTGAATCAACAAGACCATTAAAAAAAAAGAAAAGCTTTTCTAGTTTGCTATTAGGGATGAGGTCATGTCACCTTTACTGGGGTCAGTGGCAGAAACAAAAAGGGATTAAATCGGTATTAGTATAAAGCACTACAGAAAACAGAGACTAGTTTTACGGAATAAGATAACTGAGGAAGGCACTCTAGATTAGCAGGTAGAGCAGGGTTGGGGAACTTGTCCCCACTCCCCGCCAGTTGTTATTGGAATGAAACTCCCATTACTGCTTGACACCATACCCAATGGTAAGGGATAGTGGCAACTGCTGTCTGATAACAGCTAAAAGACCAAATGTTCTTCAGAGTTGAACTAGACTCTTTATTTAAAGTGTCAAAGTAGTGTATTGGGACATAATAATGCTAGTATATTCAGAGAGGCTTCCTTAAGATCCACTGAAGATGCTGTCCACTCAGTATAGGCTCACTGAGAGGCACCTGGCACAGCCTGGGGACAAACTAACCTGGAAGTAGCCAAACAGCAGAACTGCACAGCAGCAAGGGCACACAAAACAAAGGCTTCAGTTAGCAGTTGTTCCACAGCTCTGACCCGCTTTCATAGACAAAAAGACTTACAGGCAGTAAGGTTCATCCAAAGATATCTGGAGGCTTTTATCTTCAGTTGCAGTATAAACAAACACAGTAAACCTCATTAACAAACACATCAGCAATTTTCTCCAACATCCACCAACACTCCTCTTTCTCCATAACACCAACCCACACATAATGCATTTTGTGTTTCTGCTCTGTAGGAGTGTTTGATGGTCAACCCCATCGCCACTTTCCCTGGACTCTCCTCGCAGCAAACCGTGAATATGCGGAACCGCGAGTGTGGAGTCCGCGAATGTGGAGGGAGGACTGTATTACCCTGACGGACGCAGCTGTTAATCTGTGAAATATTGAACAGGACAGAGATCTTACTTGGTGTATGCACTCCAGTGCTTCATATTTTCTGTTTTAAGCTTTGGTTGTTTCTATTTTTAAGATTACTCAGTCAGGTGATTACGGGGGAGCACTGAGGAACCTTGGAGTTTTTTATTCTCCTGCTGAAACATATAACAATTAATAGACATTTTTAAAAGTACAAAAAAAGGAATGGGGTCAGATGGGAAGGGCCTAGGTTTGATTTTTCACATGCAGTATGCAATACCATAATCACTATTGTAATGAATGTGGCAGCAAAGCTGGGCAAAATGGATCTCTTGTAAACAGCCAATACCCAGGATCATTTTCTCTGGCTGATTACATAAAGAACTTGACTGTGCTGATTTATCACATATTTTTTACGAAGGCCAGATGTAATGTTTCTCCTTCAACAATGCTGTATGGCAGATATACCGGGCTGCCTTTTGCATCAAGGCTCTGTTCATGTGGGACGCAAGAGGTGGAAACCATGTCTCATATTTTACTATCCTGCATTCTTCATTCTCAGAGTCGTAAACAACTGATTTTTCCTTTGTTAAGCCATCTACCTGCCTGTTCGGAGAGGTTCTATGACGAATTCTTATTAGAGGATAGATGTGCTTATGTTACTTTGTCAGTTGATAAGTTCTTATCTGTGGTCATTAAGACCAGTGAGAGGGAAGTTAAAAGGTGAAAAGTTGGCCTGAGCTTCAAAAAGTCTACCAATAAGTATCCTAATTTTATTGATTTTTGTATATATGGATGCCAACCTGGTTTTATGTATTAATGTACTGTACATCTTGTTCATTGTTTGATGGGTCTCTGGACTGTATGAATAAGTTGTTGTTGTTGGTAAACAGCAGCATTGCCCTGGGGGAAGACATCTAGGTTCCCTATATCTGAGAAACAGCTGCAGCCAGTACTTAAAATCTTGTTTGTTTGGACAAGCAGTAACAGTCCCATGGCTGTCGTTCATTGTTTCTTGTCTTGCCCAGCAAATTTACCATTTAAATCAGGTTTTTAATTTTTTCAGGGCCAAATTAGACAATGTACATTCATTAATTAATTAGCATCACTAAGTGCCAAGGTGATGGTGGTATGTCTCAGGAGATGGGATCTTCAACCCATTGCCCCACTGCAGTCCTGATCTAGATCAGCCACTCTCATCTCCCTTTCACCCCACTCCCTTGCTTTGCTTAGCTTGGATCCTAAAGATGACTTCAGAACAACTTGAAATCTTGTTTACTATTTTATGACATTTGTGTTGCTCCTAAGAAACATATTTCCTGACCATGGACATTGGGATTTTTCTTACAGACCAACACAGACAGCTTCCTTTGCTTTTTGATAACTTTGATGAAGAGTCTCACCAGAACTACCTTGTTTCTTTTCATTTCAGGATGTCTTAAATGATAAAATCTCCTATCCTGATGTTACCTTCATGGATTGGGAGTTTAAAATTTCTGTTATGTATGATATTGCCAAGGTAAGTAGATGGGTGCCATTCATGAATTAATGGAGAAAATACTTGCATTTGTACTATAAGTTCTAGTAACTGAATATCAAAGCTTGGAAGTAATGAACTTCAAGCAACATAATTGCCTGTGATAAGTTGTGCTTTTTAGTAATTAAAGCATAACACTTACCTTTCTTAATCATAGAGTCATAGAGTTAGAAGAGACCACAAGGGCCATCCAGTCCAACCCCCTGCCATGCAGGAATAAACAATCAAAGAATTCCTGACAGATGTCCATCTATCAGAAATATTTTCGGCTGCTAAAAATTCTGTTTTGTCATGTTAAAATTTTCAGGGTAGTTAAGTCTCAAGAGGGTGCTGAGAGAAATAGTTAGCCTTCCGTATCCACAGGTTCTGCAGGGGGAAGATTGCTTACCTGTAACTGTAGTTCGAGTGCTCATTTGTGAACTCACACAAATGGGTTACCTGTGTCGGCACAATGCATCATTTGGAACCTTCTGGAGCTATTACGTAACCTTCTGGGCAGTAACCCCACCCACCATAGGAACTTCATAGCCCAATTTCCACCTAAACCCTCAGTTTCGAGGATGCCACAATAGTAGCATCAAGGGAACCAAGGAAGCAGGACACCAAGCTGGAATTGTGAGAATCCTGGATAGATCCACAGGTGGCACTGTAGGAGAGATTGGGAGTATTTGTGCACCCTCCATATGTTATAGCTTTCTTTTTATATTGACTCTTGTCAGACTTATTTTTCAAAACGGTGGCCTCCACTTCTAGAGACTGATGAGAAATCAATGGCACTTTGGGACAAGATTCCTTACTAACCAATGTAACCAACTAATCAATGTGACAAGTGGGAACAAAGCTGTTTTACCACTGCAATGAGTAACATTTACCAGTGCAACGAGTAACATTTAAACAGTTATATTTAAAAGTTACTTAAAGCCATTTTAAAAGCATTTTGACAGGAATTTTAAAATGCTTTATACCATTTTCTTGTCAATCCTCCAGGTTTTTTAAATGAAAATGAAAAATGAAATAATGAAAAAGGAAGAACATAGTGAGCTATCGTTTAAACAGTAACATCAATTAATATCTTCTTAAATGAGTAATGACAATAATAATAATAAGGTTTTATTTATATTCCGCCTCTCCCATGAGGATCGGGGCAGCAAACATCATTTAGAACATTATCTGTAATCTGCAAACATTAAAATAATATCATTAAAAACACTATGCCATGGTACATAATTTAAATTTTACCTATAAAAACACTATTAAAATAACTTAAAACAGGAAAAGAAAAGAAGATTTTTTTAAAAAAATAACAGAATAATAAACTGGAAAGTGACAGCCGGGCATCTAACCTAATCTGGAAAGGCCTGCCCTGCCAGAAGAGAGTAATGACTATTAATAACCTTTTACCTGACTAATTGCAATGGATAGCTTCTTAAATACTGTAAAGAGTAACAATACCACACATTTTTTTAAACACAACCTTGTAAGCTCTGTTGATATCTATTTGTTTTTTAAAGAAGGGCTTCCCGTAGTAAGATAGTTAAAAACACTGCATGAAGGGAGCTCTCTCTCTCTCTCTCTCTCTCTCTCTCTCTCTCTTTCCCTCCCTCAGACTAGTAAGCATTGTATTTTTTATCATTACTCCCACACAGCTTCCAAGTTAAGTTTTTATTGTGAAATGGCAGCCCCGGCTTATAGAATTTTCCAAGCAGTCCAAACTTTGCCCTTTTCCTGCACACTGCTTCTTGTTGCTTGTTTAAAACTTTCCTGACAAAACTAGTTAGATGGGAAAGACAGAATGGCTGCGTAATGTATTTTAACTGGTATTGCAAAGACCTGTCTGCCTAGAATCCCGTCCTTTCTGGTGCTTCATAGACATTTTCTATGTGTAATGAACAGGGGTGTGGAGAATGCATTCCCTCCCCAGGGCCAATCCCCCCCCCCGGAAAAAATTGCACCAAAATTCACCATAGTATATGTGGGCAATTCTTCCACATTTCCCTTCCTGAGGAAATTGATTTCTAGGTCACTTCCTGTTGGAGAAAAGGACTACCCTGGCCCTAAAATGGTTCAAAGTGGGCCAAAATGTGGTGAAACAGTCTCCACACACCCTAGGAGGAGCTGGAAGGCATTTGGGGTCAAAAGGAATATAGGCTGGCATCTTATTCCATAGTTGAGATCATAAGCTAGACTTAACATCTCATAACTGCTGGGGATTCATGTTTACAGTTGTGACCCCCAACTCTACCTTTTCTGAAGGTTTCTGAGGTGTTGCAGTTCAGGGCATTTGGACTATCCCTTGGACTGCAGCACTTTCCTAGTCATGAGGAGCACTGACACAAGAAGTTGTGGCAGGACCCCAAGGTGTCTCTCCAGCTGACTGTTCTCAATATTCCCCACAATCAGGAGAGCACTGCAGACATAATTTCCCTTTGCCCCAAATTTGCAGTGTCTCAGAAACTCTTTGGTTGGGCACTGCCAGGCTGAAAAGAAGGGTTTGGGGGGGGGGCAGCATTATGAACAGTTCTGTCATCATAGTTATGTCTGATGGTGCAGGATCTTGTCCATCGTTTGCGGTGTGCAGCCCTCTAAGGTCTTCTAGAGTATGCATTGTTGGCCCCAAACCTCTGACAGTTGTCTAACCTGGTTTTGAACACAGAGCTACGGTAGTCAAAGATATTATGCTACCGGAGGCCCTTCCTCCCAAATTCATGTTACACAGTCTCCAAAGCCAACTACATTATTTTGGCACTTGAGGCAGAAAATCCCACAAGCATAGAATCATAGAGTTGGAAGAGACCACAACCCCCTGCAATGCAGGTATATGCCATCAAAGCACTCTGGACAGATGGACATCCAACCTCTGTTTTTTTTTTTTAAATTCAATAACAATAATACTGTACATTCTTAACTAATGATACCCTAAATCTGCTGCCCAAGGCTGCAGCCTCACTCTGTCAATGGTAGAACTGGCCTTATACAACAAAAGCACCAGTAATGGCATCTTCTTTATGATCTTTTGCTGCAAGCTGATGGCACACAGTAGAATGGAACACAATCTGTTGCTCTCCTCCTGCTGACCAAGCCTTCTATTCAGCACTTGGATGTAAGGGAAAGGTTAGGCCAGGAGGAGACTTGCATTTCTACCTGCACTGCCTATAAGCCAGTCTCTTCCAGTGCAGATATTTGACAGCTCAGTTTGAGGACAGGCAACTGAGTGGTCTGGGCCTTTGTTGCGGCCTGGCAATATTGTCTGGAATAAAGGTCAGATACATGGTGTAAGAGATGATGATCAAAAAGAACTTTTTACAGTATTTTATTTTGTCTTTACTTGAAAGTAGCTTTGAACCTGTCTTGCAGGACAGAGGCTTCTGTAATGCAAATGCCATTCTGATCAGTGCAGGTTATACATTTGCATTACAAAGTGCCTTAAGCAAGAACTGCTGTAAGCTTTATGGAGGAGGGTGAATCTTATTGCTTGCTTTCAGCCTAAATGAAGAATCCTCCATACCTAATCTAGAAGAAGACTTTCTCTCTAGCCAGTTCCCATCTGAAATGTTTTGGTGTGTGGGTTGATGGTGTAATCCATGCTGTTTAGCCTTCACAGCATATATAAAGTGCCAGAAGAGAGGGTGTGCCAGGAAAAGCAAGAACTTGTTAGTAAGTGCAAGTCATAGTACTATATACTTCCCCTATTTCTCCATTAAAATATGGGGTATTTGTCTTGTTGTTCTTCTCCTTCAACTTTTTGCCCATATTTTTGTGTTTTCACTTTCACGCCCCTTAAACTAAGGGCTTTTCTGCTGGAGAAAGAATGCCCAGTTTCCAAGCATGTTATTAACAAGAACTGGGAAAGGAAGGCTGGATAAAGAAATGCAAAATGTCCCCATGAAAGAATGGCTGACCAGCTAGTTACCTGAAGTGCCTTCCCTCCTCCTTTCCTTTGATGGAAAGTGAGACTAGTCTTCAGAAAGTCTGTTCACTCTCCTTCGGCTGGACTTCTCTTTTAGCTTAGCCACACTGAATGCGCCTTCAATTAATTAAAGCATTATTGCCCTGTTGTCCAGCCCCAAAATATGCTCCCAGAGTAGTTTACAAGGCTGCCTGCAGGCTTACAATATTAAAGACAAAGCACAAAAGAAAGAGGGAAGAAAAGATGAGGAGGGGACACAGTAAAACTCAGGCACCAATTTGTAAAAAAATTACATGTAGATAGAACTGAAACATTTCAGGGAGTGGGGCAGAAAAAGTCCTGGGAAAGGAAAGAGTCAAAAGGAGCTGGATTCTTAGCAGAGGCAGTGTAATGGTGCTCAGTTGCAGCCTAATGGACTAGCCAGTCCCTCCATCCAGAACTGCAGTTCTATGAGGGAGTCATGGATCTCTAACAGGAAAAACTCATATTCTTCACCAAACTAACATTCACAGAATATTTTTGGGGGGAAAACATGGCAGTCAATTTGGTACAAAATGGATATAAATTCAAAATATACATCTGTGTAGTTAAGTACTTGGGCAATAACAGTTAAAACAGTTGCTACAAAGCCACTTAAAATACATAGGGCCAGGCAGCATTTGGTTGTTGTCTCAAACCAGGGAGATGTATGGTGCAACAAACAATATGAAGGGAGGCATAAAGGCTGGGGTTCAGATCACAGGAGAACAATCCCACCTGTTGTCTGTTATAGGTGGACAGCAATGAAAGCAGGATCAGGGTGTGATTGTGGAGGCAGGGAGAGAAGAGGAAAAGGGTTGTCCTTCCATAAAGGAAGTATCTGGAGATGTAAAAAGGTGACAGAGTTAGGATCTGGTGGAATCGTTTAGGATGGATGATTTAATCTATGCTAATATATGGTGAGGTATTATTACAGTTGTTAGTAATACTGTTGTATTTATTTATATCCCACCTTTTTCCCAGACTGGGATTCAAGATGGCTTATAAAAGTTAAAACAAGTACAGCTTACATTATATGAAATTTAAAAATATAATTAAACTATTGATAACATTAAAAGCAGTTAAAAATATAACCACCAAAAAGATAGTCTTTGAATTCCACCCATATCAAATATATGCATTTCACTTA
The DNA here is from genome assembly GCA_030847615.1 of Gambelia wislizenii. Lineage (NCBI taxonomy): Eukaryota > Metazoa > Chordata > Lepidosauria > Squamata > Crotaphytidae > Gambelia > Gambelia wislizenii. Next base: position 219,655,800 of record JAUMIR010000005.1, on the reverse strand, counting down.
TTAATAAATGGCAGCTCTGATCTAAAAGATTATCTGTTACATTTAATAGGATATCTTTATCAGAACTTGGAATTGAACCTGACTTTCTAGAGTTCCATGCCAGCTTACTAACCACAAAATCTTGTGTTCTCCTGCATAGCACATCCAGAGAATCCAGTGTTCTTCCTGATAGCATCTGCATTTATGGGCAACTTAGAAATGCATTTCCTTCCTGCTAGGGTGCTAATACTGGAGGAGTTAATTAGTAATTTGTGTAGTGGCTTGATTCTCTGCCTCAGTTTGTAAGTCTAAGAGGGAAAAGCTCCCCTCACACACCTCCTAGGAGGCAGCTTAAAAAGAGGATAATGGAATAAACAATATTTTGAGAAGAATGATAAAGAAGGGGGACCAGAATGAAAGTAGCAGGACAGGATAGCTCTGTTCATCATCCCATCTGAACTATGAAAGAACTGGCCCATTAAAACTTTTCCTGGAATTGCAAAGAATTATGGGCAAGCCCTTGCTAAGATAAGTCAACAGAACTGCAGTTTCTACTTTCTGGACTTATGTTGCTGATAGTTTATTGTGGCTTTTGCTAAACCAAACTCTCCTGTCAGTTCTTCATGTTGAGAGTGAGGAGATTTTCAGATGGGGCTTATACTGTGGGGCAGGCACAGAACAGGGTCGATAAAGGGGCTGTCATTCAGACAACTTCGATCCCTTCCGTCCTGCTCCCATCCTGCTCCCGGGATATTCTATTCACAATGAAACATTGTGAATAGAACACCCCTTCCATGCCTGTCATGGAATCAGGGATGTGGGAAACGGAGCCCCATCCCTGTTCCATGATGACAGGCATGGGGGAGGAGCTCCGAGGCAGGCAATTCCTGCTACGATCAGGACAGGCAGGTAAGTACCACCCTTCTCCCCCCCTACCTGGGTTCCTTGTTTTATTTTAAATGTATTTTATATTTTTTTTCTGTCTTTGACAGCTGGGGAGGGGTTACTTTGAATTTCCCTCCTGATCATTCTCTCTTGAGAACTAGTGAGATTTCCCCTGGTCGGTCGTAAAAGCAGCCTTACGATGGCTGCATTTACAGCCAGCTGGAAAGGAGGGAGGACGCCCGTTCCTGGACTGGAATGGAGGTAAGTGTTTGAACATTTACCTCCATTCTAATGCAGGAATGGGAGAGGAGGTGGGGGGGCAACAATGGGGCATTTTGGCCCCATCTGAAAATCTCCTGAGTCATTTGTTCATCTCTGACTAGTGGTCATTCTGATTAAGAAGAGGAAGTGTCCAGAAGACTGATTTAGTTCTGTACTTTTACATGCAACAAATACACCAAGAGAGGAAGACTCCAGAAGTGCATGTTTTACCCCTCTGAATGTTTATATTTTAGCACCTGATTCTTCATCTCGTGCTTTGCTTTGTTTTTTTTTAATGAAAAGTATTGTATGAAAATTTTAAATACATGGATTGAAAATGCTCATGTTTATCAAAGATGTTAAATCCCGGTTGCTCATGGGCAATAACATTAATAGAGCAAAATGTAAGAGAAGTAATTTTGTGAGTGATATAATGTTTTGCATGCAATGTAAAGTTAGAGAATGTGTCTGTTCAGTTTTGGGAAATTTTAACATAGTTTACATTTCTTCATCCTTCATGTGTGTACGTTGGTTTATTAAAACACACTTCAGGTGGTTAAAGTGAGGTACTGAGAGCCCTCCAGATCTGTGGGCTCCAGATCCATTAATTCAACTTGTTGTGGATAGTCACGCCCCATATTATTAAATGGCAGTGACATGAATGCAGACACACTGGAGTTTATGTGTTCATGTCAGGCTTGTCTATACAAGGGAAAAAGAAGCAGATTGCTCCACAGTAATGGCAATTCGCAGCAGCTACAATTTGTCTTAATGTTGTTGTTTTTTTGCAGGCATAAGCTTTGCATGCCTGCAGAGCCAGATGGTGGTTCTGAGAGAATTACTTGTGTTTTTAATTACCTCAATTTGCTGCTGCCAAACTTTTTTTTTTTAAAAAAAATTCCTATGTGCAATAGAGTGGTATTTTGCCTTAACAAAAAGAAAAATAACAACACCCCATTTTATCGCCTTAGCACTCACTCACTAAGGCAAAAATCCAACATAACGGCTCTGGGCGCTTGCCTTGTTAGCAAGCCCTGCCTCCACCCCCATGCTCATCCATTCGTATGGGAAAGTGAATCAATTTGCCTTGCTTATCCTAACGAGCAGGAATGAGCATTTCTCCCTGCTGCTTTTTTAAAACTCTGGGAAAAGCCACAAAGGCTTTTCCTTCTGAGTTTTTGGCTTTTTTGGCCCACCTCCTTCCAAATACGGTGAAACAATGCGGGATGCCATTAAGACAGCTCATATTCTCATCACATTCTGTGAGGAGTATTTTCACCATTTAGACAACCCTGTCGTCACAATTTAATAATATGAGGCGTGATCATCCACGGTGTTTTGTATCTGCATGGGGTCTGGGAACCAAATCCCCACAGATTTGAAGGGCCCACGGTACATACTACTGTAATCTTTAAAATAACACTGATTTTTAAATTTGTGTATACAGCATGTCTAAATCTTGATTGCAACATATTTATAGGCAACTGTTTTTATAAGGCATGTAATCATAGAAGAACTATGGTAAATACTACGTTATTGTCATACAAATGCAGAGGTACTTGTACAAACTATAAGGCTAATTGTATAATCCATATTGTGGTAATACTTTTAGTAGGCAAACCAAAAAAGGAACAAAAATCTCTGTGCAAACTTTTCAAAACCACAGGTTTCTTCATCTTTCTCAGCACTAGGAACCTTTAATGGAAGACAAATTTACACCACCTTATACTAGGATTTGATTTTCTGAGGGATCATTCTCTCCATCCAAAGGTAAAGCTGACCAATTTTACATGCTTTGTCTGATCTGGCAACTAAATTGAAGTGGGCAAATGCCATGATAGTGGGGGGGACTGCACTGATCCACATGGGACATTAAAGGGATGCCCCCCACCTTGATCTTTTTATTTTAAAAATCTGGCTTGAGATGCTCTCTAGGAGCTGTGGGGATCTAATTTCACCATGGTTTTAGGCTCTGCACTACTTTAGGTCCATAAGAGGCTTTTTAAACCAGGAAGAGAACTGGAAGTTGATTTCCAGATCACTTGCTGTTTTTTAAAAAAAGGCTTCCCATGGGCTTAAAATAGTCTAGATGAGGCAAAAGCATGGCAAGCCTATCCCTATACCCCCTAGGAGAAATTTGGGGAGGAGGGTTGCTACGGCCTAGGGAGCTCAAAATGGCCTTGAGGGGTAGCACTTTTACCACTCTTGACCTAAATTCATCTCCACTCCTGGCAATAGGGAGAATGTCTATTCCCTTCCTTCAGTGGGGCCCATGAGCTTCATACTGGATAGGGACAGGTCAGGGATTTTTACTGCCTTTGTTTTATTACTGTTTCTTTTCCTGGCAAGCCTAGGGCCCCTTTAGGGTATAACCTGAAGAGCCTAACTGGATAGTTTGTACACTCTTCTTTCCATAACATTTCAATACAACATACAGGCAATATGACTTAAGATCACTATCTCTCCTCTTTCCCCAGCCTACTTTTTTCAACTGTTATGGCTGATGAAGAAACCTGTTTGCTTGTTTTCAAAAGTTTGCTTAGAGAGCATTTTGTTGTTGTTGTTGAAACATATTACCCCTCATAAAGGCAAACTGTTCTCCAAATGTGATTTTCGTTTTGTAGCTATGCTTAAAATTGACCCAAATCTACAAATAGGCCCTGCCCCCACTAAAAAGGAACCAGTGGAGGCAAAAGCAACAAAAACAGGCAAAGGAGCTGTATCATGAAAAACTGTGCTTCTTTAGACCAATGTTGAACAGCCATCTTATAAAAAATTGACTTTACATCTCATCTAGAAACATAGTTGTGCAGTTTGCCTTTCCTGTGGCAATCATGGTACTTTGGAACCAGGCTTCAAGTCAAATGGCAAGTGAAGGAACATTGACCTGTATCACTTGTATGACATATTGATCAACCAAACTGCTACTGGTGGTGTTAATCGGTGAAATCAGACAGACACTTGTCACTCTTTTCATATCATAGGGGATGTCCTACCTGCATTCAAGCAAAACTGAGGTCCATGGGCGCCTGAAATCTACAAACTGTGTTGTGGATAGCCGCATGGTAGTGAAGATCACTGATTTTGGCTGCAATTCTATTCTGCCACCAAAAAAAGGTACCCAAGAAATACAAATGTGATGCCACTCAGCATCACAGCTTAAAATCAGTACTATACCAGGTGGGATCCAGATTGACATTACAGTGTGATTTCTGATGCCACCTGCATGAGGTTCAGAACAGTGTTGAGTGGAAAGTCCTTCTATGCTCATGGTACTTCTTGATGAGATATAAAACACTTCTCATCCCCTACAGCTTTTTGCTGTGGAAGTGCTTTAACTGTCTTGCCTGGCATTAGCTGACATTCATAATATATGGAATGTTAGATTTTTAATCCATGAAGACAAAAAATTACTTTACATGACACCTGAGTTTACTACATGGCATCATGTGATCTAGTGTTCATTGTTTATCCCATATATAGCAAAGTAGTGGTACTATACCTGATGCAGTTTGCATCTTCTGTACAAGTATATTCTAAAAGCCATCTGCATACATTGTTTATATGTGCCTTCAAGTTGCCTGTCAACTTATGGTGACTCAATGAATTTCATAGGGCTTTCTTAGGCAAGCAATACTCAGAAGTTGTTTTGTCAGTTCCTTCCTCTGAAATAAAGCCTATAGCACAGAGACAGAGATCCTCTCTCATTCTGCTTTGAGTTCTGCGCCTTTCCTCCATGGATAGTATATGTTCCTCTCCTGAATATGTTCCAATCACAGAAATTGTCTCTGGACTCCTTTAGATACAGCAAATGTGCTGGGAGGTTGCTGTACTTGTTGCTGTATTCTCTCTCGCTTAAATCCAAATGATGCACCAGCTGCAACATTTTATTCCTACCTCCCAAGTGGGTTTCTTTTAAATTCTGAGACATTTAACAAAAACATTCCTTCCCTTCTCCTCTGGCACTTTTTACTATAGCACTATAGTTCTAAGAATTGTTTTTTAAATCAAAAAGGCAAAACTCTGCCCTTCAAACTATAGGAGAAACTCAGCAAACCACACACTTTAAAAAAATTATTTGGAAAAGTGCAGATCCAAGAAATCTCTACAAATAGACCCTGCCCCCACTAAAAAGGAACCAGTGGAGGCAAAAGCAACAAAAACAGGCAAAGGAGCTGTATCATGAAAAACTGTGCTTCTTTAGACCAATGTTGAACAGCCATCCTATAAAACTGTGTGTCTGTACTCTTGCAGATTATAGCATCTTCCAGATGTGAGATACTAAGCTAACTGTGCAGCCTAAACCCTGCAAGGTTTTGAAGACATGTTCTCAAGAGAACAATGCACTACGGCAAAATTTGCCACAAAATCATACTATATAAGCAAATGCAGTTAATTTTCCTGGCTTCTCAGCAGGAATCTAAATGCAGACAATAATATTTTCCCACAAAATGAAAGGGTATTGTTTAGATGGTGTATTCATTAATGTTTTCACCTTTGATCAAAGAGGTATTGCACTGTATTTTGGTGTGGGGGGGTGGGGGTTATGTTTAAAAACATAAAACATGGAAATCTATTTGATCAAAGATTGTAGACAGTCAAAGAGAATGATGGGTTTTTCCCACATCATTTTCACTTACAAATTATAGTATTTCTCCTTTCTTAAATTGCTGTACAAATGTTATGACATAGTGAAGAAGAGCACTTTAATAAGTTCTAAGACAAGAATTCAGTGTATAGTTATCTTTTCCCCATGTTCTTTCCACTCAGTCCATTGTAAGAAATTGGTTTACTGGATCATGAATAAGGCTTTGGATTATTATAGTAATTAGGCAAAGAAATCTCTGAAATAAACCATGCAAGCAGTACTGGAAGAGTAGTTCCAGACAACACTTTGTCACTTTAATATTCTGCCTGATTCACTTAATTTTATGGGGGCTTCAGCCACTTGAAAGCCTCCTTTGTTTTTCCATTGTTTCTTCAACCTTTTCCTTACCATGAAAAGTCTTTTAAATAGAAAAAGACAGCATTATTGCACAGTTCCTTCTAATTGTTAACTTCCTATCTGGAAAGGCTCCAGAGCAGACCAATATGGGATCAGATGAAACTTTCAATAAAGGTCACACCTGTCACCCAATATTATTTGCCTTTTCTTCTTCCTCCTTCTATCCCCCCGCCACCATTTCCTCTTTGTTCCCCAGATCTCTGGACTTCTCCTGAACACCTCCGCCATGGTGGTGTTTCTCAGAAAGGTGATGTGTACAGCTTTGGAATTATAGCACAGGAGATCATACTTCGTAAAGAAACCTTCTACACTAACAACTGTCGGGATCATAAAGGTAAACATTGTGCATAAAGAGCTAGATCCATGCTGTTACTGTTTTATTTATTGAAGGGACTTCTACTGCATCTTCCAGCAGGTTCCCAAGGTAGTTTACAAAGAGGTTCTGAGCAATGGGATCAGCAGAAGGGGTTAAATTTCCTAGGTACCTGTGGAGGCCTGTACTACTGTTGCTACCCAGAAGTCCTCAATTCTTATCCTCCTCCTTGCTGCTGCTTTTCACCACCCTCTGGAAGAATGCACAACATGGCAAGAGCAAGGAGAGGGCACAGCAATGTCTACTTTCCTTGCTTTCTCTTTCTGGTCATGTAGTGCAGGTAGTTCTCAGCAGAAGAGGAGAAATGAATGGGTAATTGTACCAGTGGCAAGGAAGATACAGGCCATTGTCTTTGTTTTGCCCAAAGGACACTCCTGAACTTTCATTCATAGAATCACAGAATGATAGAATCATAGAGCTGGAAGTAGCCTCATGTGCCATTGATCCCAACTCCCCTGTTCAGTGCAGGATCTCCAGCTAAATAATCCCCAGCAGGTAGCTGTCCAGCCTTTTTTCTAAAGATGTCCAGAGAAGACCTCACTACCTCTCTAAGCAATTGGTTCCATTGCCAAACCACTCGTAGGATCAAGAAGTTCCTTATAATGTTCAATTGAAATCTACCGTCCTGTAACTTCAGACCATTAGACCTGGTCCTACCCTCTGGGACAGCAGAGAACAGGCCTGCTCCCTCCTCTCTGTGACAGCTCTTGAGGAATTTAAAGAGTGCAATCATGTCACCCCTCAGTCTTCTCTTCACCAAGCTGAACAAGCCCAGCTCCTTCAACCCTTCCTTATATGTTTTGTTCTTCATACCTCTTATCATCCCTGTTGCCCTTCTTTGAACCCACTCCCATGTGTCTATTATTGTTGTGTGCCTTCAAACATCATCCACGACCTTGTTCTTTCTTTCTTTCTTTCTTTCTTTCTTTCTTTCTTTCTTTCTTTCGCCTCCTTTCTCCCTCCTAGCAGGAAACTCAAGGTGGCTTACAAGGTTAAAACAAGATACAGTTAAAAACCTGATGATACAAATTAAAAAACACACACAATCAAATTAGATATCATGTAAAACAGCCATAACTTAAAACAGCATAGATTTTAAAGACATAACAATAAAGATAAAAATACAGCACACACACACACACCATTAAAAATTCTTCTGCACAACTCATTAATCATTAAATGCCATTTAAAATAAAAGGGTATTCATCTGCCAGTGAAAGGAGAACAAAGAAGGGCCAGTCTAGCTTCATAGTAAGAAGGGTATTATATGCATGCTTAGTTCTTGCCATTTTGCTATGTTTCATCATTATTTAGATCACTTTGCCATTTGTTTTTGTATGATTCTTGTATCACCTCACCATTATTGTTATTTAGATCCACCGAATCAATGTGAACTTAGGGCCCTTTCGCACTATATTGTTAGCACTATGATTTCACTTGAACTGCCATGATTCCATCCTGCAATGTGCAATTTAGGGAGGGGTATTTAGAATTTTCAACCAGAGAGCTCTATCACCTCACCAAACTACAAGCCCCTGGATTCCACAGGATGTAGCCATGGCAGTTAAAGTGGAATCGCAGTACTATAATTACCGTATATAGTGTGAAAGGGCTCTTAATAAGCCAACACATATGTAAGTTTTATTGATTTAATGGGTTTACTCTAGTTGGGACTAGCAATTGGGTTTAGATATTTATTTATTTATTCATTTTTGCTGAAGCAATGTATTTGCCTTGGTTAAGATAGTCAACTTTCCTGGATAGTCAGGTTCTATATCTTGAATTTGTTATTGTATCCCTTCAAGTCATTTCTGACTTATGGCAACCCTCAGGAGAACCGATCACAGGGTTTTCTTGGCAAGATTTGTTTAGAGGGGTTGCCTTTGCCTTCCTCTGAGGATGAGAGAGTGTGACTTGCCCAAGGTCACTCAGTGGGTTTCCATGGCTGAGGGGAGATTCAAACCTGGGTCTCCAGAGTTGTAGTCCAATGCTCAAACCAGTACACCACACTGGCTCTCCATATCTTGAATAAAAGAGTGGTATTTCTTTGGGAGAAGCAAGGTATGTGTAAAAGAATAAAACCCTACTGTTGTGAAAGAACAAAGATATATAGTGCAAAATTGCTGTGCCATCACTTAAAAGGCTTCTGCTTTGTTGTATTTTTTTTTTGTTACCAGAGAAAGAGAGAGGGAGGGAGGGAGCTTGTATCTCCAAAAGACTGCTAGATGCTCTGTGCTTGTGCAAGCCATGATAAAACATCCCAAAGGCTAAACTACATAATACCTAAGAAATTTATGATTGAATCTTCCAGCATTTTGAAGTACAGCTAAGGGGTTCCATTTTTGATTAGACCAGTAGTGCTATTTTACCAATTTGAAACATCCTCCCTCCCTTAGCTGCTGCTAGCTTCATACTGGAAAAATACAAGGGAAACCATTTTTTCCCTAACAGCTCACATAACCTTTTACACCATCATTTAAAAAAAAAATGCCCTAATTTATCATTGGGATCAGGGTTCTGAGTGTCACACCCAGCATATGCAGATATCTTCCTCTACCTGTCAGTTTACCCAGTAGGCACTCTATTTTGGCATACCTCACAAATAGAAAAAACACACTGTAGAGATCTTTATCAAAATATAAGATCCAGGACTATAGTTTGAGCTCATCTGTGCTTATAAAATACTGCCTTGACATGTCCTACTTGCCTAGGAGACTCTGCTTCCCATGTTTTATTGTCTTTGTATGCTGAATTGTTTGAGCATTCCATTTTTCTCTCTCCTGCTTCAGAAAAACTTTGCAGAGTAGAAAGCAGCAAAGGGTCAAGACCATTCCGACCAGATCTTTTACTGGCAACTGAGGGAGAAAAAGAGCAAGAAGTAAGGGTATATTGAAATAAAGTCATGGTCAGTACAGAGTGGTAGCACTCCTCTCCAGGCTGAAATTAGCAGGTTTGACAAGAGAGACAAGGGTAACTCATGTTCTTGTTTCAGTATTTACACCATGTAAAAGTGTCCTGTCATCAGCTATAATGCACTGCATTTAAATGAGATTAAATATCCTCCATTCTATCAAACACACCACACTACAGCTCCTGATATATAGTATTTGGTAATTAATAGTTTAGGGTGGATCACTAACTATCCATGTAGTTTCTGTGGAGGAAAGGGGACAGGAGTTAATTTGATAATCAAAAAAGGAAGGAACAAATGCTAAACATTTTAATAATGTTAAACAATGGGTTGTAAAAGTATTGGTGGTGCTGTGCCCCAATAATTGGCATAATATCTATCAAGTTTTTATTGGTATAATGCAAAAAGTGCTAACTTTCTATATATACAACTGTGAAACAGTGTATAGATAAGTGTATGTTTGTACCTTCAAAAATTGGGGGAAATGATTACTGAGATTCTGAAAAGAATTTAAGAGTGCTGATTTTGCTGGGTTGGAAATTTTATTGAGCTATTCTGAGGCACAGTTGACTGAAACATGGCTATATTTCAAGGGAGGGCAGCAGGTAACCATCTGGTGGTTGTTGGACTGCAGCTCCCATCATCCTTCTCCATTGGCTATGCTGACTTGGGCTGTTAGTTGTGAGATGAAGACCAATGAAATCTGGAGGGCTACAAGTTTTGTCAAGTGCCTGTAGTGCTTGTGAAGATGGGATTTAAGCTACAGAGAGGATGTCCAGAGGAGGATGCTACACCACTGTTCCCACCTGAACCTGCTACTGAATTTTTTTTTTTACCTCAGCAGTCTGGAGTCCCACTGGGAGAAAAATGCCTGTGGAGTTGGGACTTTGGGGAGGAAAGTAGAAAGGGAGGATGGGTTCAGCAACCTTCTCCTCTGCTTTAAGGCACACCATACCTATTTGACAGAAATGTGTAGCTACTGGGTTTTAATATGTGGTACTCATGTCACATCTTTTTTGAGCATTACTTGACTTTGCATAAGTGGAGATGCCCTGGTTTGGGAGAGGGGCCATAGGTTAGAAGTAGAGCATCTCCTTTGCCTTCAGAAGGTCCCAGATTGAATTCCTGGCATTTCCAGATAAGGGTGAAAAAGGCACTTTGAAACTCTGGAAACTAGATAGTACCCTGGTGGCGCAGTGGTTAAATGCCAGTACTGCAAGTCACCACGTTGCAAGTTTGATTCCAGTGGGCTCCAAGGTTCACTCAGCCTTCCATCCTTTTGTAGGTCAGTAAAATGAGTACCCAGCTTGTGGGGGCAATTAGCTAACACACATTGGAAACTGCTTAATGCAGTGTAGATGTGTAAATTTGCTATTGCTTAAAAAAACCCCACAATTTGTAAGCTGCTCTGATAGCCTTGCGGCTGAAGAGCGAGGTATAAATAAATAAATAAATAAATATACTTGACTAGAGATACCAATGGTGTGATCTGGCAAAAGGCAACTTCCTATTGTGCCAGTGACCAGCAAAAACCATGTACTACTGAACTTTGCAAATGGATCTTTTATTTTATGTATTAAAATATTTATATTCTGTCTAAGATCATATGATTCTAGGGCTGCATACAATAAATTCAGTTTAACCAATTTAAATAATATAAAACAGTAAAAAGAATGACTAAAAATACTAGACTAAAACGTATTAAATAATTTTTTACAAATTAAAATTAAAACCAGTTAAAACAATTTAAAACCATGTGTAAATTTTGATATAATCAATTGGGCCCCAAAGACTTTAATAAAAAAGCCATATTTTTGCTTGGTGCCAGAATGACACCAGTGTTAATGGCAACTGGACATCCAAGTGAAGAGTGTTCCACAAATGGGGCACCAAAGCAGAGATGGTCTTCTCTCATGTCCTCCCACAGCCTATTGTCCCCACAGAAGAGAGAGAAAAGGGCCATTCCTGTGGGTCTCAGTTCTTGGAAGAGGATATAAGGAGAATCAGTCCTTCAAGCATCAACATCCCAACCTGTTTAGGATCTAGAGGGTCCAGTGTGTAGCTGATGCTGTTGTAGGAATGGAGACAAAAAGATGAGATTTTATTACAGTTTGACAATTCATAGATCTAGGTCTCATGGGTAAGGAAGGAAGATTGGTACAGGGGAAAAAAATGTTATTTTACTATTTCATTTTGGGAATAAAACATACGTACGCTACCCTGTCTGATTTTTGCATCTCCAGGTATATCTTCTTGTGAAAAGCTGCTGGGAGGAAGATCCAGAGAAGAGGCCAGATTTCAAGAAAATTGAAACTACTCTTGCAAAGATATTTAGGTAAAAAAAAAAAAGGGGGGGGAACTCTTTGGAATTTATGTCATTGTGTCAAAACGGCTCAGTACAAAGAGAAATGTTATTTTGCCAGAACTGAGACCTTTTATCAAATTTTATAAGATGTGTAATCCATAAAAAAAACCCACCAATACCTTTATTGGCCAACCAAAATACAAAACACATGATGTGTGTGCTTGTATAGGGAAGCAAGGATAAAATAGTGAATACATAATCCAAGGAGGCAGGGTGATATATGTTACCCTGAGCTCCTTGAAAGATGGGATAGATTTTAAAAATATATATACATCAATTTTGGTGATACAAGTGAGGTGAAGAAAGGGAGTGAAGTTGCTCAAGCTTAAAAAGCTGCTGCTATCAAAATTTAAATGTTAAAGACACAAAACTCCCACTGGAACATACCTATATACTGCTCTACTCCAAATTACTGCCTATATTCATTTGAAGAGTTTTTTTTTAAAAAAAAATAATATAGAATTTTAAAACATGAAATAACAAGATTATATAGGTAATTACTTTCAGAACCCAGCTACAATGTTTAAAACTTTTCTTAATGAAACAGTACTGCCAAACTAGAATCATAGTTCATAGGGAGAAGTTTAGGGGATTTCCGTTTTGGCCAAATGTCATCCAGTGTAGAAATAATTTTCATGAACTTCCTTTCCCCACCAGTCTTGAAATCTTCATCACTTTTGACTTGTCCTCATTTCCTCCCAGCAACTACCACAGCCAAACCAATGAAAGCTACATGGACACCTTAATCCGACGCCTGCAGTTATATTCAAGAAATCTGGAGCATTTAGTAGAAGAGAGGACCAAGCTTTACAAAGCAGAAAGAGACAGAGCAGACAGACTTAACTTCATGCTTCTCCCAGGGTGAGTGCAGGGACCACTTGGCAATTACTGTGTGGAGTCCAGAAATGAAAATCATTGAGCGAGACTCTCTAAGTTGATTTACACATTGATGTATTTTTTCATTCACAATGTTTGTCTCCAGAGAACATCATTAGAAACTATGACCTAAAAGATCCCATCAGTTGTCCAAGTAATTTAACAGAATCTTCTTTAACCTATCAATTTGGGAACAGTTTCAAATATTACCTTGCTGCACAAGAATAGGATGCACAAACTTCCTGGGTTTCCATGATAACATCATATTTGAAAGATCAACTTTGCACCTCTCTTCCCCCAAGATAATGGGCAAACTCCTTTTACAAAGACAGACTCTGTGCTACCCTGACAGGGGAGATATTAAGTTTGAATTTCTGAGGTGACTTCTTGGGGAAAGACTAGGAAACACTCTGTTTCTACATGGCAAAGTGACATTCAAGTTTTTTTTTTTAAAAAAAAGACAAAACAAGAGTTGTCTTGAGTATCTGGTTTGGACTGTACTGCTTGACATTGGCAGTGATCCTGTTAAGTTCCCCTGTGAATGAACAATTGATTGTAGGGACAATGGAATACCCATTTCCTAACAGGCTCAGCAGGAGCACAGAGCTGCAAATATTATAGGATTGACCTTGGAAAGGTGAAAAACCTGGGGAGGCTTTGCTTCTTGCAGTTCCTTGAGCAGCTCCAGAGCATGTGAGTCCTTTAGGTGATGTGATGAAGGTTGGTGTTGGGCCAGCTACGTTGATTGTAAAACATTCCTGTTTCAGAACGGATGTGTAGATGTCTGGCTGTTCTCCCTCCATGTAGTCTGTCTTTCAGGACACACATCTGCCTTTCCGTTTGTGAACAGGGAACCTAAGTGATCGGAAAGTGGAACCATGAAAAGAAAAGAGCCTAATATATTTAATGCTGAATGAGCTTGTGTGTGGTCTGTGGGTGTTCTAAGTTCCTATGATAACCAGCACTGGATATAGGGCCCTGACTAACTGATATCACTAGGTCTCAAAGGCAGCTTTATGGCCAACAGTTCTTTTTCCCAGTGTGCATAATTCTGTTTTGAGTCAGTTTTTGAGATGAATATACACAACAGTGTTGAGGGGCTGTGGGTGTTGCCTGCTGACACAGGATAGCTCTTATAGTTCAATTGTAAGCATCAATTTCCACAATGAATCATAGTTGGAGATTGACATTCTAGCGTACTGACAGCTCAGTAAACCACTGCTTCAGGTGGGCAAAGGCCTGTTGTGTGTGCTCTCTGGGGTTGTCTAAACAGCAAAAATACTCATGGAATGCAAGGAGAATATGGGCTGTATTAATGGCATCCCGCATTGTTCCACCATATTCTGAAGGAGTGGGGCCAAAAACGGAAAAAACTCTGAAGCCTTTGCGGCTTTTCCTGGATTTTTAAAAACACAGCAGAGGGAATGCGCATTCCTGCTCGTTGGGACAAGCAATTTGATTTGTTTCCACATAAGAATGGAAGTGCAAAGCTGATTGGCCAGACAAGCACAGGGCTTGCTAACAAGGTAAGCGCCTGGAGCCGCCATGTTGGATTTTTGCCTTAGCGAACAAGTGCTAAGGTGATAAAACAGGCTGTTGTGTTTTTTTCCCCTTTTTCGTGAAGGTCAAATATCGCTCTATTGCACTTTTGGAAATAGTTTTTTTTAAGTTCAGCAGAAGCAAATTGCAGTACCGTAAGTAAAAATACATAATTCACTCACAGCTGCCACCTGGATCCACAGGCATGCAAAGCTTATGCCTACAAACAAAACAAACACATCAAGACAAATCACAGCTGCTGAGAACTGCCATTACTGTGGAGCAATCCACTTCTTTTCCCCTTGTATAGACAACACCTCTCTCTGTGTAGTGAAATGGTTGATGAATTCCTATTTATCATTGACCTGAAATCATGGTGAAATTCCTTATATAAATTCTTGAAAAATTGACAATTCCAAGAAACCACTGCCACCTTGGGTCTCATCTTAGGAGAAAGGTGGCACACAAATGAAATAAATAATAAAATAATTCTGTGTCATTGATGCCTGCCAGTCTGTTAATGGTCAAATGTTGGGTAATCCCATGAAGATGATTTGAGGCAATTGCACATGTCCCCAAAACTCCATGGTGGTCAGTGCAGAAGTACATATATCTAACTTGTATTCAACCAGTGTTCTCAAAGTTTTATCACGACTGTCCATATGTTTTCCATGTGTTACAGGGCTCTGTCTAAATATACAAATGTCATCTAAGTAAATAATCACAAATAGATCTAATATAGCATAGAATACATCATTCATAAAATAATGGAAGACATGCGGTGTGTTGTAAAGTCCAAATGACATTGCTATGTAGATGTTCTTACAAGGACCTTCCATTCACCTTCTTTTAAATTTATATCAGACTATATGGTTAGAAACCCACCCTTGCAATCTAACTTCATTAATACTGTGGCTGTCCTCAAGCAATGCCTCTGAGAGAAATTTTGCAAGGTGGAACAAGACTGCTTTTGGGCCTCAGAGGTTGATCAACAACCAGAATTCAGAAGTCTAAGTGAATACACCCCATTTCACAGGGTAAATTATCTGTTTGTTTCATAAGAAAAACAGACAGGTTCCCGGTAAAAAGCCAAGAAAATACCTGAAGAGCTACATGTTTGCTAACATTTGTAAAATAATGCAATGGAAGGGGGCTGTGAGTGTTGGGTTTTTTTGAGGAAGGGGGCCATCAGAAATTCATGGCCCCTCCTTCGCTCTCCAGGCACCAGACCATGTACCGGCTGAACAACTGCTCTTATAGGCCCTATGCTCAAGCACTCAAATTGCTCAGAGGTCAGTGACAGGGGATAGCAACTCTAGATACTGATGGCACTCAAGGCTCAGTCAGTCATTATACAGGCTCAGTTCACTTTACCTTTTTTAAAACAAAAAATATAGGTTTGGCAGTTGGAAAAGTAAATAGGCAGATGAAACTGAACTTCAGGTTTTTATCAGTGAAGTCCCAGAGGGCAGTAGTAGTAATGTGTTAATGCTTAGACCATAGGCCATTCACATACAAAATAAATATATACAATATAAAAGTGCAACATAAAATAAATAGCATATAGCTCTTGAATATTTTTAAAAATAATTACAATTAAAACACATTGAATATGAAAAACAATAGTATGGTTAGATAAAAGCACCCACAGATCCATCAACTATAACATCAGCAATACATCTTGACCAAATTTTTATTGCTGCCAAGGCAAAAAGAAACACCTTGTGGGTTACTACAGTGGGGAGATAGAAAATCTTTTCTGGAACAGTATTAGAATGTAGTTAAGATAGACTAGATCCCCAAAATTTGGTTCTTGGTTCAGAATATAATGAACAAAAGAACAAATAATGAGTCAAATCCTCAGTTTCTGCAATCCCACAAATATACAGATGGAAGGCCAAAGGGGTGTGAGAATATCTGCCATTGACCATAACTGTAGGCATGGTTTGAAAGTGAAGGGCTGTAAAAGCTTGCCTAAGTTTTGGGAAAGAGACAGTATGGTGTAGTGGTTTGACTGTTGGACTACAACTCTGGAGGCCAGGTTTTGAATCTCTGCTTAGCCATGGAAACCCACTGGGTGATCTTGGGCAGGTCACACTCAGCCTCAGAGGAAGGCAAATGCAAACTCCCTCTGAACTATCTTGCCAAGAACCCCCTGTGATAGGTTTGCTTTAGGGTAGCCATAACTTGAAAATGACTTAAATGCACACAACAAGAAGTTTCGGAAATGTAAGCTTTACCAACTAAACAGCCCTTTGATAGTCAAATGTATAGAGTTTATACCACTTTGAGAAATTAGAGCTATTAATAGCCTGTCTGTCCAGTTGAGCACTATAGTAAAAAATGTATTTACAAAGCTTCTCTTTCGAATTCAAGATAGAAAAATTGTCAAGTGGAGTAGGATACAATTGAAGCAACTTGTGATATTTTGAACTCCAAATTGTGCAGTTTGATAATTGTTCAAAACATGATTTGGGAGAAACCCTGACTGAGGAATCTTTTAAAATTCTCCAGTAGTTAAATAAAATGAAATGAATGCAAGATCTAATGGAAGGAAACGGACCTCTGCCTGAACCAAAACTGCAGAAGTACCAGGTAGAAGTATTAACAGTTTCTTGAGAAATGTGCTTTGAAGGGCCTCCAGTTTATCCATCTGAGAGTAATCCCACCCCAGTCAGTGACACCATAGGGAATCTGGGCAATGACTTTGCTCTGAAATATTTTCAGGGATGGAATAACAAGGCAACACCCTGCAGTGCTGTAAAATCTAAGGATTGCTCTAATAGATCTCAAAGCCACTGCTCTAGTAGCTTCTATATGGGGCTTCCAGAAGAGGTTTTCTATAAAATGAATGCCAAGGTACTTAAATTCCCGGCATTGTTCAATCTAGTGACCATTGCTAGACCATTGAAAATGATAATGCCTTTTCCCAAACACCATCATCTTTGTTTCAGTATAGTTAATATTCAGGTTAGTGTTCAATAAAATATGCTGAGCTCAGAGAGTAGCCTTGTCATCTGCACGAAAGTGAAATTAAAACCATATCTTCAGCGTATAAAAGACTTTTTTTTAACCCAACTGAGGATGGAAAAAATTCTGGGCCAGAAAATGCTGGAATTATGTCAGTCACGTATAAATTAAAAAATGATGGTGTCAACAGACATCCTTATTTTACTCCTTTATTAGTGGGGATACGATCAGTTAATGAGCCAGAAATACCAATGCTTATAGAATCATAGAATCATATGCTAGCAATTGTATTGGAATAGAGTCCCTTGATTAAAAAACAATACGCAATTATCTATATTAGTCCCTGGGAATCAAGATGGTGGGTACAAGTGAATTACTCACATTTTTATTTACCCTGAGTTGCTGCCACCCAACAGTTTTTTTAAAAACCATATCCAAGGTGTGAAAGTACAACCTTCTGCTTCAACAAAGAAGCAAACAAACAAACAAACAAAAAGGCTATTTTCTTGCCATAGCACATGCTTGCTATAGTGGAAATCCAAAATGGCAGTTCTGGCAGTTCCAAAATCCAAAATGGCAGTTTGGCAGTTCCAAAATGGCAGTTTTCTATGGTGGAAGTCCAAAATGGCAGTTCTGGGCACTTGTCTTGCCAGCAAGCTCCATTCCCGTGCTTGTCTGAACAATCATTTTCCCACTTCTGCTCTGTCCGTCTTTCAAATAACACCAATATGGGTTTTTCAAGACTTAGCTATCACCCCTTTAATTATTCCTAAGCATGGTATTGGGGCGCCTACAGAGGAAAGAAATATCTGTTTGTTCATTAAAACACCTCCTGTCATGCCAATGCTATCTTGCCTTCCTTTCCCCCAAGGGCAGTAAGTTCAGGCTCTAACAGGGAGTAGAGGCACCCAACAGGTACCTTGCCTTACATTGTCAATGGCACAATAAAATTGTCAGTGTGGTAATACAGTCTGCTTCCACAGGGATGAATACCTCTTAGTAATTACGGTACTTCTCTAGAAGGGAAGGACTCAGTGCATGGTGTTTATAGCAGTAGTAGCTAGTGGTAAACAGTGCTGTCAGCAGCAAGGGGAATTGAACAACTGGAGATGGAGGGCTCATGTATGGCCAGCCAGAGATCTCTGCCACCATTGGGAAATGGGGCATCTGAGTCACACTGAAGACAAATGGCTTAATGTGCCTCTGAGCCCTTTCTTCCACCAACCTGTTTTTGCATGGGACCTGAAATCAGTGGCCTTCCATCAATTATTTCAGTGGCCACAAGGACAGCTTGGAGCTGCATAGAGATGGCATGACAGGTTGCAAAAGCTTCACTTGCAATATTACTGGCAGTACTTTCTAGAAATTGGCATCTGGCATGTGCAAAATCAGTGGAAGGATACCTGTAAATACCTGTAGTATTTGGAACCATTCCCAGCTCTAATCAGCCTTTGGCCACATGGATCACCAGGTCGCAAATAGTCTGAGTGTGGGAGTTCTTGAGCGGCTAATCCATGGCAAAGTGTCCTGTTCCATTGTAGCACAGTAGAAGTCACATCTCTGTTTTTCAGGCAAGGACAGGCCTGATCTGTTCCCCATTCAGATGGTTATACTAGTACTGGCATGTAGTTCCAAGAATGGAACCAAAAACCCTTTTGATGCATAGGCGGGCCTTTTTGAAATTGGGAAGGTTCTTGGGGAGTGAAATTTGGGCCAACCCATACAGGGTTTTATTCTTCAGGCCCTCCATGAACAGGGGAAGAGGCAGGTTCATTTTAGTTCATGTCTAGAGCTCACAGGTGCTAAGAGCTTGCATAGCTCTTGCTAGACAACTGTTGTATGTGGTGGTTGGCATTTCCATCCTTCATTGGGCCCACAAAAGCTTGTTTTATCTATATCAGAAACAGTATTCAAGAAAGCACTGGCACTGTAACCTGGATGGTGCAAGCCCAAAAGGCAACAGACTCTGTTAGCAGATTTATGAAGAAACACATCTTAACACAGTCATTAGGAAAATGTTCAGGCTGAATTTCCATAAAAACTTCACATTGTGCCAGGAAGCTGTGGAAAAGGATTTGATCAACTTCCTTGGAAGCCTCACCAGGCATCTTTTCCACTGGGGGTGGGGGAGTGCTGCTGTGATGGGATATTCACCCCTTGGAGGGTCCAATGTCATCCTATGTCAGTGGGTCAGAGCAAGTGAAGTTAGACTGCAGAGCAAGCAAAGCAGCAAGAAGATTCAGCACCACTGACAGCTCCTGGTGAGCACCTTGCTCTGACAATGGCTGGAGCTGAACCGAGGCCTCTTGCACTGCTCCACCCCTTCCCACCAAGTAGGAAGCCTATAGGAGACTTTAAACCTGGTATGTGGTCCCCTCTTCAGGAACTCCTGCCAGACTCCCTGCTGGCACTTACGTATTGGCTCCCAGGGACTGGTGAAGAACTGTTTTTACCAGTGCTATGGCCAGTCTCAGGCTTCAGGTTCAGGAATGTCGGGTCTCACCAACCTGAGGATGTCAGGTTTGGTCAACTGAGAGGTAGCATCAAGTCCAGTGTCTTCTCTGCTGACTCAGCTTCCAACTCTGTGTTCAGACCACTAGTGGACTCCTGGGACATAACGATTTTAATATGAGTGTTAGTACTTCATCTGGGTGTATAATGAAAAATCACAGAGTCTTCAAGATACAAAAGGGGGGTTATGGATCAAATGGCCATCTTGTCCAAACTACTACTACAAAATGTGATCATCAACCCTCTAACCTCCAGTGTGGTTTGAAAGCAAACTTACTGTCATTCATGTTTTTATATTTTAATTTGTTAGAAATGATTTGGTGCTTTACCATTATCAACATTCATGGAGCTATATTAACGTATCCTTTCTCAACAAACAATGACCATCATGCAAAGTTACAAAGCTTTTCAAAATAAAATTTGAAATTAAGAAGATTCCTTCCCTATACATTTCTTTCCCCTTTTACCAGGCCTGTAGTAAAGTCTCTGAAAGAAACTGGACGGGTAGAGCCAGAACTCTTTGAAGAAGTCACCATTTACTTCAGTGACATTGTGGGATTCACAACCATCTGTAAATACAGCACTCCTATGGAAGTGGTGGACATGCTTAATGACATCTACAAGAACTTTGATCACATTCTTGACCATCATGATGTTTACAAGGTGATTAGATTTATGAAAAGAGCACAAAAACCTAGGCAGAATTAATCGTGTTAAAAGGAAGGGGGGAACAGAACATTGTCACCAGTCCTGTAAGAGCATAAATATTTTTCTCTCAGGTGTTCTGTGTTAAAACTAATGTGCAAAATAGAAAAGGAAAGTATGATTACTTCCCTTAACATTTTAAAAGTTGGAAGAAAAGTTGATAATTTCAAAGAAAGTCACCCTCACATCAACATACTGTACTGACCATGATTTTACAGTTTCAAATATCTGTATAAACATGTTTGTTAATTGGAAGGTGCTTAGCATTCCTTCTCAAGTGAGCAGAAAAGAACAGGGTAATATATTAGGCCTTCCCTATATCTGATAAAAATGTCTCTGTCTGGGAAAGACAATGACTTTTGATCGTGTTTCAACAGGTGGAGACCATTGGAGATGCATACATGGTAGTGAGTGGTTTACCAAAGAGGAATGGCAACTGTCATGCAGTGGATATTTCCATGATGGCACTGGATATACTGAGCTTTATGGGCTCCTTTGAACTTCAACATCTTCCAGGGCTTCCTATATGGATTCGAATAGGAATTCACTCTGGTACGAAGTGACATAAATATTTGAGCAGGGGGTGGGGATCAAGCAATGTCTTTCAACTGTATGTTTAACTTTCTATAAATTGATCACAGAAGTGGATCATATTATAACATTGGGAATTGTGGGTGCTATAGTTTTTAAATACTAGTTGTAACAAATTGTTGGAAGAAGAATATAGCAGATTTTAAAACATGTTATCTAACACTAGTATTCTTGGCTAAGTTTGAGGAAGTTTGCCTTTATGTATCTAACGATGGCCTGACTGCAGAATCTCTGAAAAAATTAAGATACGTGGTATCCACGGATTTAAGTATTCACAAGCTTGAAAATATTCTTTAAAAAATAATAATCCAAAAAGCAAACCTTGATTTTGCCATCTTATATAAGGGACACCATTTTGCTATGCCATTGCATATAATGGGACTTGAGTATTCACGGATTTTGGTATCCACGGGGGGTCCTGGAGCCAAACCCCAGCAAATATGAAGGGGCAACTGTATATTGAAACAGCTACTGGAATATGTGTCCTGGATATATTTTGGTTTTTCAGGATAGGATCATGAAAACCCACTGGATGATCTTGGGCAAGTCACACACTCTTAGCCCTCAGAAAACCCTGTTATAAGTTCATTTTAGGGTCGCTGTAAGTCGGAAAGGATTTGAAGGCACACAGCTATCAATTTAGGAATAATATGGTGCTTTCTAGTTCATAAATCAAAGAAGTGGGTGACATTCCAGGCTTTCCCCATATCTAATAAGCAGTAGGAAGAGTCTTATTGGAGGTGCTGGAGTGGGAGTTTGGAGAACTAAGTAAGATAAAAACAGAGTAACACTCTAATTGTCACACTGCAGTGGGGCATTAGAGCATGGGACAGGAAGGGGACTTTCCTGATATTTAAAAAAAATCTAGATCATAGTATCTTAGAGTTGGAAGGGGCTACAAGGGCCAGGTAGCCCAACGCCTTGCCATGTAGGGTGGTCATTTTCATGCTGGACACTTGCAATTGATAAAAGACTCAACCCCCTTGAGCAGGCATGTGAAAAAGTGCAGTTTGTGGGGTCCATTCATCCCCTAGCCCCCCTTTTTGTGGCCTTTCAAGGCCCCCAAGAAACAAATAAAGTTTCCATTACATTTGGGTGGTATGATCTCTTAGCCAAGCAGTTCACATTCTAAATTTGGTAAAATTCAGAATCTACACCTGTAATCATATGCATCAGGGTTGAGAAACAGGCCAGATTTTATCCATGGGATCTCCCTAGTTGTCCCACATTCTCCTCTCCTCACTTGTCCACCACAAACCTATTAGGCTTTGGAAAATCCTTCCATTGGTGACAATGGAAAGAAGTTTTCAAGCTTTCATGCAGTGTGAAGGAAAATTGATAAGAGTTGGAGCTGGGAAAGAAAGGTGAATTTTCCACTCACTGTTTTCTGTGACTTCCACTTCCAAGTCAACTTGTACACACAATAATTTGGGTTAGAAAATCCTACCATTATAGCCAGGTGCAAGACTTCACCCCAAGCCATGGGGCTGAATTGCCAGATCTCCAGGCACTTCCTGAAATCTCTGGGAATCAAACTACACCCTGGGCCACAAGCAAGGTCAGGAAACTCAAGTTAAGCGTGCTGTGGCCTCCTTTTCCTTAGATGTACTGCAGCCAGCAAGCCAGCTGCAAAGCCTGGCTGGCTGTTAGAGTGTCCAGGTAGGATATTTTTTCCCTCCTCTTCCAAATTGTAAGTATTTCTGTTATATTTATTTTATAGAATTTTACTCTGTATTTTTACCAAATGGTTTTTATTTATTTATTTTTAATAAACCCCCCAGAGGTTTTACTCTCAGGTGCTTGGACAAACTGGAAAATTGCCGCCGGCTTCTCCTCACTTGCCCACTCCTGCTATTAAGTATTGGAAATATGCAAATCAAATAAATCTCAAAAGAACTAAGTAATGCAATGGCATGGGGGTGAGCACTATGTTGAGTCACTTCCCATATAGTCAATGTCTAACAGGTGCTAGTAATAACTGAACCCTATAGAGAATTGCAGTAACCTTAGATGGCATCATACAGGAGATGTACTGCAGTTTACATTATACCAAACGCAGAGCATCTAATTCTTGGAAAGTATCCTTGGACTCCTGCAACAGGATGGAGCCACAAGGGGAGAGGTCTGAACTGCACACAATAAATATTCCTCTGTCATGCCAAAAATTCATTTTTATGGAAAATAGAACCCCTTACAAAATCTACTTTAAAATTAATTATTAAAACAGATTTCTAGCCACCACTACCACCCCAAAGCCAAGCACTTAAGGAAATTCTATCTTTTTGCTTGCACTTGTTTCAGTAATTGATGTAGCACAGAACAGGTATAATATTTCTCAGCATAAAGAACAGGAAATTTGCAGAGAGTCTATCACAGGTTTTTCTACAATGTAGCTCTCTCTCCTTTCCATATCTTCTCTGATCCCAGTTCTTTCATTCAGTTCCTGTTAATGTTCCCTACTGTTAAAAATGTGGCTGTTAAACAGAAATTGCTCTTCACTGTCTACTATCATTGAAGGTTGCTTGCACAGAATATGCTACTAGGCATTTAAAAAAAACCCAACAAAACAAACAAACAAACCAGAACACAGAACAATACATGCAGCCTGGGGCCAGAGGTTTCCCATCCTTGTTGTAGTGCTTTGAAATAAAAATATAATCTAAAGGTCAAAGACTGAAGTAATCCTTATGTGAACAAATGCTTTATGTATATACAATTATATTTTAAGTTCTCAAGATTGTGTTTAAAATAATGGTCAACCACTGCTTTCTTCTTCTAAAGAGTTACAAACTGTGGCAGTTATGACATTTTCAAAAGCTGTCTGTCAGATCATAGCCATAGTCTTCTGCTGTTCCTTTGCAAGCCTTTCCCTAAGTTAGATGTACTGTATTCTCTTTCCTACTTTCATGATTCTCCTGTAACACTCATTTCCTAAATGTTACTGTTTATTTGCCTCCACTACTCTTTATAGCAGGGGTGGGAATCATGTGTCCTCCCCAGCAGTTTGTGGACTGCAGTTCCAAGCATTCCTCACTATTAGCTAGTCTAGCCAGGGCTGCTGGGACTTGCTATTTAACAACAGCTGAAAGACTCCATGATTCCCACCCCTGCTGTAGAAGGTAACAATGAACCTAGCAAATAAGGCCAAGCAAATAGGTTGAGCAACTGCCTACAATTCCCTGCCACCTCTGAAATGGTCCACTCACATGATTTGTCAATTTTGTCTCTCAATCTTCCTCTGAACCAGTCCTGAGTTGCATCACAGGGCTGTTAGCTGACAGAAAGCTGAAAGGATCAGTAAGAAGATAATTGAGGGAGGTGGAGGAAATGACCAAAACAATATGTGAAAGAGAAAGCCAGGATACATGGGTATTAGGCTAGCCAGAATGAAAACTGGAGAGAGTTCTTGTACCTTTAATAGTTATGTAGAAGAGGGAAATTCAGCAGGTTGGTTTTCACACAAACAAGTCACAAGCAACACCTCCTGAAATTCCTTCTTGGATGTAGACCTGGAGGAGGTAGAGGGTAACATGAACTGTTTTTTCCCCAAAAAAATTACAAATAGCAAGCAGTCCAAGAGTACGTGAAATGCCCTTGGTTGTGTTTTTGTCTACAAACTCAAAAGAAAAAGTATTTTAGATCTGCAATATGCAGATTTCCCATGGGAATTAAAAAAAAAAAAAGTTTTGCCCTGACAATCAACCCTGACAATACTTATAAGGGAGGAAAACCAAAGTCCGAAGACAATGCTTGTACCATTTTGGTCTGATTTTGGCACCTAGGGAATCTAATTCCAAATTAATAACTGTGATTACTTAAGGCCCTTTCTCATTACACAATTATGGTGCTATGATTCCACTTTTAACTTACATGGTTCATTCCTATGGGATCCTTGGATTTGTAGCTTGGGGAGGGGTATTTAGGATTTTCAGTCAGAGCTCTCTAGTGCCTTGTCAGAGTACAAATCCCAGGATTGCATAGGTTGCAGCCATATCAGTTAATGTGGAACCATAGTGCTATAATTGTGCAGTGTGAAATCTCCCTGAGCTGTTCACTTCTTTCCTTTTCTCTGAGAGACAGGCATATGAAGCCTATTGCAGTGAAAAATGTACCAGGCTTGTGGTAGCTTTTTAAAAACATTTGTAGACTATAGGTGCATGAAATGTCAGCTGTGGTTACATGTATGGAAAAACTGGAGGGCAACATTTTAAAGAGCTGATTTCTAACATTTCCTTGAGACAATGCAGACTCATCTTTTCATTTGCAAATGCCCCATCTTCCTCTTAATTCCTATTTTGTGTATCACTTTCAGGTCCATGTGCTGCTGGTGTGGTTGGAATTAAAATGCCTCGTTACTGTTTGTTTGGAGATACGGTGAACACAGCATCAAGAATGGAATCTACAGGTTTACGTAAGAGCAGACTTCTGCAACAAAGAATTTTGTATACAATCTAATCCATATAAATTCAGCACTTTATCCAGAAAGGAACTATTTTATCATCTTAATTTATAGACCCAGCACAGCCATTTCTGAGTTGCCAGAGGGGAGGGGAGCAGTGGCATATAAAAGCCCACTTCCTGTAGCTGGGTGCCTTGCAGTTGCTTCTCGCAGTGTACTCAGCTATAGGAAGAGGGCTGGAGGCATTATTGCTCTCCCCATGACAACTCAGAGATGGCCATGTTGAGGGGACTGCATGACTTAAAAGGTAGATTGCAAGGAGGATGTAGCTATATCTCTGTTTCCTGATGCAGGATCTTGGCTGTTATTTATTGGAAAAATATATTTCTAAAACATTTGAGTTCTGAATATTTTCACTAATAGAGACTCAGGAATTTCATCAACTAAACTTACATAGACTCTCATATAGACCAGCGCAGCACAAAACCTAAAATCAAGCCAAAATATATATTATTAAACCTTTCATTTATTTAAATGAAAATTATATAAATAAAATTAAACTTTCCATTTATACTTGTTGTTTGCACATTTATAGCTCTAAGAATTCATGTAAGTGGTTCCACTATTACTATCCTCAAGAGGACAGATTGTCAATTCCAGTATGAAGAGAGAGGAGAGACATATCTGAAGGTAATGTACGCTCACACTATGGATCGTTTTCATATTCGTAAGTTAAACAGACTTCTCTAGAGGTATCACATATCTGAACATCTCAATTCACATTAAATTACTAGTTGCACACAAAAGAACTTGTCCAGGCCACCCTGTGAGTTTCACAATTGGGCAGAGATTCAAAGATGGGTTTTCTATATCCAGCCTGAACACTCTAATCACTGTACCACACTGGTTCTCTCATCTAATTTCAGTGGGATGTCTTGTTGATTTCACTGGTACATAACTGTGGACAGGATTGTCATAACCTCAATTTGCTGGCTTCTGATATCTTTATATATGTACTCATTTCAGTTTAGAAAATGAACTAAGTATCTAATTTATACTCCATATTCTCTTTACATAAATTGTACAAATAAATTTATATATATATATATATATATATATATATATATATCACAGCATTGTAATTGGCTTTGAACAATTTATGTAATGGGCACATGGAACAGAAGCTGTATGCCTAGTGAGTTTTCTAAAATGAAGTTAGTATATACAATACAATATAGTGATCATCAAAGGAATATAATCTCTGTTCTAACTTCAGATTTATTATTCTGTCATTTTATATTAGGGCAAAGGAACTGAAATTACTTACTGGTTGACAGGCGTGAAGGACCGGCAGTATAATCTTCCAACACCTCCTTCTGTGTAAGAGATTCTTTAACTTGAGAGCTGCAACATATGAGTGTTCAACATTTAGAGTTGTGTTCTCTTTCTGAAAATATATTATCTGGCAGTGTAGCATGTTCCTGGAAGGTATCAAAATGGCCCCAGTGGATACATACATCTTAATGACCCACTATATGCACACATCTTGGCTCTCATGAATCCTGGGACTATTTATATCATACTTGTGAGTCTGTGAGATTTATAGATACATATGCACACACATATATACATATAACGTACACACACTATTTACATATATGCTTTACAAAGAAGGATGCAGCTATAAAGTATCACATTATCTTCTCCTGTATTTTGCTTCAATTAAGGAAGCTATGTCATGAACTGTACAAATTTTAGGATGAAAAATGGGTGGGAGAGTGAAAAAGGGAATAAGTCTTGGGTCTTTCAGTAATAAGCAACTGTATCCTTGTACTCAGGGCAACACAGGTGACAAATTCCCTCTCAGCTACCACTATTGTATCCCAGATACTCTGGCAAGCAGACAAATGATCCATATCTTCTTCTTTTTTTTAAAATTTGGGCCTCCTGACATGCCCCTACATCCACCCACTTGGACAACCTTTCCTGTGGGGGAGAAAAACAGATGGGTGCCAGACCTCTTGCATCAAGAATAAGAACACAAGAGCAGGACACAATAATAAAAATGTGTATGTGAATAAGTGAGTGACCAAACAGAAAAAAAATTTATAAAGTCATTTAGCCAAACTTTACAGCTTCTATAGATTTTCCTTGATTTTTTTCCAGGCTGTGAGGCCGTGCTCTGGAATAGCTTCTTTCTGACGTTTTGCCTGCATCTGTGGCTGGCATCTTCAGAGAATGGTTGAGTAGGAGTGTGTCTGGGGTTTATATGCTGTGAACCCCTGTAGGGGAGTGTATGTAAATTTGTGTCATTGAATGGTTAGTTTCTGGGTATGGAAATGCAAGGCTCGTTAGTGTCTGTTTAGCTAATGGTTGGTTGATGGGCCATTATCTGCTGGGACTCCCCATGTCCCTGGGTGGAATTCCTTTATAAATGCTGAGTTTTAATTCTATTGTATTTCAAAACTGGGAGCCAGATTTTGTTTACTTTTAAGGTTTCTTCTTTCCTGTTGAAGTTGTCCAGGTGTTTGTGGATTCAAACCAAGTGACAATTCTAAGAAAAATGAGAATGAAGAGATTTCTTAGGAAGCTGAAGCTGCTATTAAAAAAATGAGACATTTGAATTCTGCAAGAGTTCACTACCTGATGGGTTTTAGGGTAGGGACTATTAACATGATCCACCTATAGAGAGTGCTGAATCTAGAAGAATGATTTTCCTGCTACTGGACTGGTGATCCTAGTTGATCTGTGCACTGGGGGTGTGGGGTTTAAAGACATGGGAGAGTAGATAGGGAGAAGCTTTTCTCAATTCCTCATAATACTGTAAGTTGAATGATTGGTGGAAGAATCATGACAGATGAAAGGAAGTACTTGTACACAATACACAGGACCCGTCTATATGGGGTAGGGGAACGGAGTATCTCGCAGTAATGGAATTTTGTAGCAGCAGTGACTTGCTGGCCCAGAAGCACCCATAAGCTTTGCACGCCAGATGGCAGCTGCAAGTGATTTACTCACATTACTAATTTGCTGCTGCCTAACTTAAAAAACAACAACCCTGTTGTCTATGGTGCGCTGGAGCAATAGAGCAATTTTTTCAGTTAAAAGGACAGCCAAAAAACCCTCACCCTATTTTATTTCCTTAGCGATTGCTCACTAAGGCGAAAATTCAACATGGCGGCAGTGGGCACTTGCCCTGTTAGCAAGCCCCACTCCCATGCTCACCCAGCCAATCAGCTTTGTGCATTCTCTTGTATGGGAAAGCGATTCAAAGCAAATTGCTTGTCCTAAGAAGCAGGAATGCACACTCCCTCACTGTTTTTTTTTTTTAAACTACGGGAAAAGCTGTGAAGGCTTTTCCAGTGTTGTTTTTGTCATTTTAGCCCCCCGCCTCCTTCCAGATACTGTGGTTTGATGTGGGATCCCATTTAGACAGGTTGCATTCCCAGTGAATTCCATGAGGTTTATTTTCACAGACAACCCCATAGTTAATCTGTGGCAGTCATTGTCACAAGATGTATTGGTAGATGAAAATGGGATGGTTTTAAAAGGGAATTGAATGAATTCATAGAGGATATCTCCATCATTGACAACCAGTCAGGATGGTTATATGTCACCTCAAGTATCAGAGGCTCTGTACTTACACATATCACTTACTGGAGAATTCAGAATGCAGGGTAGTCCAGTTGGGCATGTGTCGAAGCTCATATTGAGCCCTAATTTGTGGCGCTGATGGTTGAGAATAGACCATGCTCCTCTGTCACCATTGTGTCAGCACAGTGTCATTCACAAGAATTGTTCCAGATGGTGAAGGGTGGAGTTACATTCTGGACCACACAGTATTGAGGAACAACCCACAGTGATCTATTGTGACAAGGTTACAAAATACTTCACAGATAAAATTGCTTGCTCTAGCTTGGATTACACATTAAGAGCAAACCAGTATTTACTGAAGCATCTGCCTGTCCACGCTTAACAAATGAGTTTCATTTGTTTGGCTTAAGGATGTGGACAAATTACTTGGATGGCTAAACCATACTGTCTGCTTATTGGAACTTGTTTCCATTCTGGTTGATAAAATCTGCCAGAGGTTTCGCTTGCTGTATTGTGGAGGCTGTACAGTAAATGCTTCTTCCCATGTCCTTAAAAGAGGTGGTTTTGAGACCATTATTAAAGAGCCATTGTTGGATCCCATCATACTGATAATTATTGGACGGTTTCCAATCTTCCTTTTTGAGGGAGTCTTCTGATTCTGGAGCAACACATTTTTAGGTTTTCTCTGATTGAACGGATAACTTGGATTCTTTCCATTCAAGCCAGCTTTTGAGACTGAAACAGGTGACCAGACAACTAAGGCTCGCTCACCTGTGTTGGGAACTGTACAGAGGAAGTGAGTCTCTGTTGTTGTTTTTTTCCTCTTTGATCATGGTATGGAACATGGAGGTGCTGCTTGGAGGTGTCTGTTGTTTTATTTGTCTAAACATTCCCAGACACTGGTGCTAGGGGATTATTGCTTGGCTTCATGGCCATTGGTTTATGCTAGGGGTGAACAATGGTTAGAATTTTGTGCCTGGGTATGTTGGGTGGCACACATGTGCTGCACAAATGTGCACACATACACAGATATAAAACTTACCAATTGGGACATTTTCCAACCAAGCATGAAAAGTACTATCAGTGTCTACTCAGAAACCCCAGTGCTACATGCCAAGCAAAATTTAGTCCCTGGTTAGTAGCTGAAGAGAACATCCTTCTGATTCCAGATTGGATCCCAGAGCTGCTAATAGCAGTGGCCTTTTTCCAGAGCTTGGAACATTGTTTATAAATAGTAATTAATTGCTCATTGGTCATAAAAGTGTCTAGTTGTTTTTAATACTTAAGTAGCATGCTGCTTTTTAATGTAGAAAACATATGAATACAACATTGGTATGAACTCCCCCGCCCAAGCAATGTTTCAGGAGTAATTAGTTACTGATACTTGTTTTACACACATGTATGCTCACATACATACATGCAGTTGCCAGTTATGTTTTTGAAAAAATAACATTGTCTCTTTTGTCCCCCCGCCACCTGAAAACAATGTGTTACATATAGTATTGTAGAGGCAATACACCACTTCTGAGCATTGTTTTTTTTCCTGCAGCCAGCAGGAAACAGCTGGACTGCTCTGAAAAGGCAGAGGGAAGAAAGTGGAAACCCACAGCCAAAGATTGCATGGATCTTCTTTGTGGTCTCTGTGAATCACACAGCTGGGTTATTCCTGCGCCTGTGCAGAGCATTTGGAACCTTCTGGCATCACTAGGCAGAATGTGCTTTGCAACATTTTGGCGGTAACCCTGCCTCTTCTAACGGTCCCTTTAAAAGGCTCTCTCACCTAATTCCCCTCAGTTCCTTTTTTTCCGCCACGTTAGCAGCCTGAAGGAACCTTATGTCGCTTATCCTATGGATTTCACTTTCATTTTCGACTCGGACTGGATTTTTTGACTACGATTTTGCCTACTCCCTTGGATTTGTCTGCTCTCTCTGATACTCAACTTGACATGGCTGGCTGACGACGATATCTCTTTATCGCTTGGCTTTGTTTTTTCATCTCAGCTCTCTGGGCTAGTCCCCAGTTGTCTTATACTACCTGTACTACTCGAAATGGCTTCAAGAGCTGCTTTCAAGAGGTGCCCCATTAGCCAAGTGAAGCTGCCAAGTTCAGATGGCCACTCCAAATGCCTTATTTGCTTGGGTGAGTCACATAACGTTGATGCTTGCGTCCACTGTAGAGCCTTTACACTTCAGGCTCGCAAGCACCGATCCTCACGTTTGAAGTCCTTTCTGTATGAAAAGGCCCTTATACCACCCGCAGCCTCCACTTTGGCTACCAGACAGCCAGCCTCACCTCAGAAGAGGAGACAATCAGTTTCACCTTGATCCCCTCAGAAGAAGCATCATCGATCAACGAGTCCTTCCTGCTGTCGGTCTGTGGCCTCTGACCCTGAAGCGGTACGGCATTTTCACAAACATGCAATCAAACTGCCCTCAGTTTGGGACCGAGCCTCATCAGATTCGACCGCTTCGACCTCAAAGGCAACGCCTCAGGAACGAGCAGGTCTGAGAGACCCCGGTCGGGACCGGGAATCCTCGACATCCTCTAAGGATAAGGTCTCCAAGAAAAAGAAAAAGACCAAGCACTCTTCTCGAAGCAAGAAGACATCGAAGGACTTGGCTAAGTCCTCCACGGAGTGACTCCACACCCACCTGCCGCTGGCGTTACAACGGTGCATGAGCCTGTGGCTCCAACTCGAGAAGAATCTCGAGTTCAGAGATCCCACACGGAATGGCCCTGTTCCCGAACAGGTACTGCAACTCCCTCTCTGGAAATTGTAGAGGTTGATGTGGGGGATGTGTCGATGGAGGCTTTGGAAACGACCTCCCGGATTCCAGCCCACTCTCCGGCCTTACTCATCTCAAGGGCAGAGCTCCTTCAGCACACTGCTGCTGATGTTGACATGCAGACCCAATCCATCATTGAGGTCGATAAGCCCAGGCCCTCCACATCGAATATCCAAGATGATGCGCAAGCATACGGTGCCTATGATTTGGCTAGGGCTGTCTTCCACACACCTATTTCCACCACGTCGGGATGGAGAGAGCGTTCACCAGATCTGGTGTTTCATCTTTCAACCGACGCTGCCACTTTGCATGCCATGGTACGGACACCACCAAGGCTCTCCTTCCACAGACTGGACACACTCCTTGAACTAGAGCACAGGCCATCGGTACCGATGCATTGGGATGCCGAGATACAAGTGTCTCCATTTTGTCCTTTGCCTCCTTTGCCTCCTACACCTCCGACTTGCACAACTTTGCTGCACTGTAGCCACCGAAGTCCCTCTTCATCTTCAGACTCTTTGATATCCTCAGAGTCTTCTCAGAGATACATGCCTTATGTTCCATCTCCACAACCTGACCTGCTAGATGAAGCCTCATCTTCGCCTACCGATGATGTTCGGTCCTTCTCCGAACAGGTTGTGCACATGTCTCATGCACTGGAGTTAAAAGTGGTTAAGAAAGAGTCAGAGCCGGTGGACCCAATTTACCACCACTTAAAGTCAAAGGCCCCTCCGGCACCAAGCATCCCTGTTCTGCCTTCACTCTTTAAGTTGGCGCAGGGTTCATGGGAGAACCCATCTTCCATCCCATCAACTTCAAAGAAAATCGATTGCCTATACCGGGTGGCAGGCGACGACACTGACTGGCTAAAGGAGCACCCGTGTCCCAACTCCGTGGTGGTCGAGGCTTCGCAAGCAAAGAGACAACGAAGGGCCCAGACAATGCCATCGGACCCAGAAGGCAGAAAGCTGGATATAATTGGTAAAAAGATGTACTCGGCTGCTGGGCTCAGCTTCCAAATTGCCAATTATTCTGCATGCATGGAGGCTTATCAGCAAGTCTTGTGGGAAAGAATGATGCCCCTGATTCAAGACTTGCCTGATGAGAGGAGGAGGCTAGCTGAAGCTATCCAGACTGAGGCCCAACTGCTGGCTGGGCAGCAAATGAACTCGGCGAGGCATGTTGCAGACTGTGCCGCCAAGACTGTCACAGATTCCATCACCATGCTTGGCTCCGCTCCTCTGGACTCGCTCAAAGTGCATCGACCATTGAAGACATGCCGTTTGACAACTCCAGCCTCTTCAATGGATCCACTGATGAGAAGCTAGAGTTTACACAGAAGATGAGGACCATCGCACGCAAGTACGGTATGCCATCGTCCTCATCTTCTACTTACCAGGCATGGAACCGCACGGGCTGGCAAGGCTCCTCTTACGCCCTCCAGTTCAGACGAGGGAACACACCTCAATCATCTAGGTACTTCCGATTCCAACAGTCTCCATCTTCGGCTTCGTCGGTGAGGAGCCAGGACTCAACCTCCCGCTACAGGCTGCCCTCCAGACAAAAACCAAAGGACCATGGCAGAAGGAGTTCTGATCCACCTTAACCTCACTGTGACTATCTCTTTTCTTCTAGACTCCCCTGTTTGGAGACCAACTGTCATCGTTCCAGGACGCCTGGTCCTCAATAACATCGGAACGCTGGGTACTACAGATCGTACAACAAGGCTACTGGATAGAATTTGACGTTCTGCCTCCAACAGGTCGGATACGACCTACACCGCCCTCCCCTCCTCGAGGAGGTGCAGATGCTACTCCAGAAAGGGGCCATCAAACCCGTCAATCCCGATCTCTGACACCTCTGCTTTTTCTCAAGGTACTTCCTTGTCACGAAGAAAGGCGGGGGACTCTGTCCAATCCTGGACCTCAGAGGAGTGAGCAGGTACATTGCAGAGGAAATTCAGGATGGTCACTCTAGCTACTATACTGCCCCTCCTTCAACAAGGGGATTGGTTTGCGTCCATAGACCTCAAGGATGCCTACTTTCACATTGGGATCCAACCTGCCCACAGACGGTTCTTGGCATTCCAGATCGAGGACGACGCTTTTCAGTTCCGTGTCCTCCCCTTCGGCCTCTCCACGGCACCAAGGGTGTTCACAAAGTGCATGGCTGCAGTGGCCGCCTTTCTTCGCATCAGAGAGTGGTAGTCTTCCCTTACATCGACAACTGGCTAATGGTCTTAGGGTCCAAACACCAGCTCGAGGCGGACATTACTTTCACCCTAGATGTGCTGAACACCCTGGGACTTGTTGTCAACACGGAAAAGTCTCATCTCAACCCGTCACGATCCATCCAATTCATAGGGGCCCAACTGGATTCAGTGACTGAGAGAGTATACCTCCCTTGGGATCGATTTGACACTCTTCGGTCCCTCATCCAGGACTGTCGTCGATCCCGGAGACTGTCTGCTTATGTGGTACAAGTTCTATTGGGCCACATGGTGGCTACCACTTCAGTCACTCACCTGGCCAAACTTCAATTCCGACCGCTTCAAGCCTGGTTCCTGAATGTATTCGATCCTCTGCGAGACTCACCCAGGACACTCTTAACAATGCCACGATGGGTGAATCGCTCCCTGGACTGGTGGCTGAT
This sequence comes from Gambelia wislizenii, assembly GCA_030847615.1. Lineage (NCBI taxonomy): Eukaryota > Metazoa > Chordata > Lepidosauria > Squamata > Crotaphytidae > Gambelia > Gambelia wislizenii. The sequence goes on along the minus strand of JAUMIR010000005.1, from coordinate 219,621,397 downwards.
ACTGAGCAACATGCTGTCTGGCCTGCCATTCGAGCCTCCACAACCAGAGGTCTCACTGATGACAGATGCCTTCACACTGGGTTGTGGAGCCCACTTCGGAGCCCATGATATCCAGGGCGTTTGGAGTGCTGAAGAACAGACGATCCATATTAACATGCTAGAGCTTCTTGCAGTTCAAAAGGCACTTCAGGCCTTCAAGACTGGTGACAGGCAGGACCTTGCTCCTACGGACAGACAACACCTTTGTCATGTATTACCTGAACAAGCAAGGAGGAACAAAGTCCCCACAGCTTCTCCAAATTTGGGACTGGTCTGTTCATCGAGACATTCTTCCCCAATCCATCCACCTTATAGGGGAGGAGAATATTCTTGCAGACGGACTGAGCCATTCCAGATCATCCATCCATGAATGGATGCTAAACAGGCATGTGGTGCAGGAGCTTTTTTGTCATTGGGAAACTCCTCTGATAGACCTCTTCGCGACCCGAAAGAACAAGCAGTGCATGCAGTTTGGATCCGATCCCGGGGATCGAGGGGGCAATGCGTTCCTGTTCTGGTGGATGGGACCTTTTCCCTCCATTTCTACTTCTTATGAGAGTGATTGCCAAGCTCTGTTAGGACCAAGCCAATGCAATATTGATTGCTCCATGGTGGCCTTGACAGGCGTGGTTCACACCATTACTCCACCTGTCTGGTCGGCAGTTCATCCAATTACCATACTGTCCCAACCTCTTCACAATTCAGGATGGCAGGGTCAGACATTCTGACCTCAAGATGCTCCGCTTGACAGCCTGGAGGATACGTCTGTGAGTCCTCTCCCATCCGTAACCATGCCTCCTGTTGTTTTACCACCTGACGTCCAAGCTGTTGTGGATGTGGCTAGGAAGCCATCTACCCGCAAATCCTATCTATACAAATGGAAACGTTTTGAAGCATTCCTAACTGAGCGTGGCCTCGAACCCACCCCGGCTTGGAGCCTCAAACTCATCTTCTCCCAGCTGGTGAGACGGCCCTTCGAGCCCATGGCTACAGCTGACCTTTGTCTGCTCTCTTGGAACACTGCTTTCCTTACCGCCATCACCTCTGCTCATCGGGCTGGAGAACTGTGTGCCTTACGGCCGGATCCACTGTACACAGGCTTCCATAAACACAAGGTGGTACTCAAACGAGACCTTTCCTTTCTGCCAAAAGTGGTCTCCAGCTTCCACCTCAGCCAGCCCATCATTCTGCCTGTGTTGATACAGGACCCAAAGGACAAATTCGAGCATACTCTACATTCCATGGATGTGCGGAGAGCGCTCGCGTTCTACATACAACGAACTGCTCCAATCCGTAAATCACCTCAGCTATTTGTCTCCTACGCAGACTCGAAGCTGGGCACACCGATCTCATTGCAGCGTCTCTCGAAGTGGGTAACTTCAACCATCGCCCTTTGCTATGAACTTGCTAAGAAACCATTACCTCCTCAGGTTCATGGACACTCCACAAGGGCTGTCTCCACTTCGGCGGCTTTCCTGTCAGGGGTGCCTCTAGAAGACGTCTGCCACTCTGCCACCTGGTCATCACCTTATAGACTGGATACTCATTCTAGAAACGAGGCTCCCTTTGGGAGGGCTGTACTTTTATTCTCCATTCAATGAGTATGTTCAATTGGCTGATTGACAATGAGTTACTTATTTCTTAAAGAATGTGCTGTCAATAAATCCATGTGTTGTTTGAATGCATAGTGTGGTCCTCATCTACTGATGAACAAGATGTACCCGCCTCCTGGGGAAAAGCTTGCTAGTCTACCCAGCTGTGTGATTCACAGAGACCATGAAGAAGATGGACAGGTTGCTTACCTGTAACCAGAGATCTTCGAGTGGTCTTCTGTGAATTCACACAGACCCGCCCATCCTCCCCTCTATGTCCTTACATGGCATATATGCTTTAATGTTCCTCAAGCTGCTGATTGCGGCTTCATTAAAGGAACTGAGGGGAATTAGGCGGAAGAGCCTTTTAAAGGGACCATTAGAAGAGGCAGGGTTACCGCCAAAATGTTGCAAAGCATATTCTGCCTAGCGATGCCAGAAGGTTCCGAATGCTCTGCGCAGGCGCAGGCATAACCCAGCTGTGTGAATTCACAGAAGACCACTCAAAGATTATGGTTATAGGTAAGCAACCTGTCCTTCTGTGGGCCACAAGTTGTACACTGCCTATGTGGTTCTTCAGGGCTCTGTTCCTTTAGCTCTTTAACACGAAGTTTCTGGTAATTCAGGAAGTTAAATCTTATTATTATGTTGATGATACCTACCTCTATATCTCTTTTTCAACTGATGGCTAAGAAGCCTGTAGAAATCCTCAACTAGTGACTGGATGTTTTATCAGGATTGGATATGGGCTAACAAATTGAGGCTCCACCATGGTAAGCGAGAAAGAGATCTTGATAGTCAGTAGAGTGTTTGATCTGTGACTGGGAATGCAGCCTATTCTGAATGGGTTTGCATAACATTTGAAAACTCGAATCCTCACCTTGAGAGTGCTTCTGGATCTAGCTTTGCTCCTGAATGTTCAGGTAGAGGCCATGGCCAATGTTTTTTGCCCAGCTTTGGGTGGTATGCCTCTCCTGAAGAAGATGGACCCAAGAACAACTACTGCCATGTTCTCTTCATGGGGCTGCCTTTGAAAAAAGGTTCAGAAACTGCATCTAATGCAAAATGCTGTAGCTAAATTGCTTTCTGATTTGTGCTTTATAAACCATATTATACTGGTCATACGTCAGTTGCACTGGCTTCAATTCTATTTCGAAGCCCTATTCAAAATGCTGATTCTTATGCACAATGCCCTAATGGCTTAGGGACAGGATATCTGAAAGACCTATAAATTGATTCATTAGACTCATTTAATACATATATATGTAAGTAGAAGTTTAAGAATTGTCCAAATTAAGGCCATGTGTTATGGTGTTCAATCTGTTAAAAAAAGTAGTTCTCTTTTCTTTTGAGTAGGCCAGGATTGAATGCTTTTTGTGCTTGAAAGATTCCCAAGTCTGAAATGCTATAGTCATCTCAACTAAACATGTAAAAAGTAGTTCAAATCTTTTTGTTCTGGTAGCTGACTTATGATTTCTGAAACAGCTATGAAGGCCTGCCGTCCCCCCACCCTAATATATGGCATACGACATCCAGGTCATTTCCATTCAATAGCATATATTACATAGTTGGACTTACAAATAATTGCTTCTTTAGCATAATAGGTCCTGCCAATCATACTATTGTTGAAGGTGATGAGTTTCACATGAAGAAGCTGAAACATTTAGCTAAATAATTTTAATCTTAGCTTTGTTTTGTCAATGATTTGTTTACATGTGTAGACAGTTTGACACTTCTGTTGCTTAGTGACTGTTAACATCTGGTGTGAACATCCTGCTCCTCCCCCTCCTTGGCTTCAGTACTGGTCCTTTTGGGACCCAACACTGGGAAGCATGTTGACCTTAGGTGGATTATACTAGTGGTATCACCACCATTGTTTAAGGTTTGTTTTTTTAACAGAAAGAGGAAGAGAATAGGAGAATGAGAGAGGGAAAGAGAGAGAGCAAGAAGGAGATCTGTTTAAAAAATAAATAAATTGGGTACCATTGCATTAAAGACTTCTGGAGGACTGGAGACAGTGTAGTTAGATTCACTATGGGGTAGTATTAGGAAAGAAGGTCCTTCAAGATGAAGCTGGCAGCTCCATATTGCTTGCTTTTATGTAATGAGTTTTCTGATACTTCTCAACAGTTTATGAGACTGAGTTTCTTAGGACATTATCACACGAGACTGTAATCATGTGATTACAATGGGATGGTAGCACAAATAGGCTACCATATTCACACAACACTGTTGTCTTCCTGTGCTTAGTGCGTGCTCCACCCATTCATCAGGCACCACTTTTAATTAATGGGCAAAAGCCATCAATAGCCCTCAATATTGCTTTTTTTTTTTGCAGTATTAACAAGTGTGTGAAATCATATCCCAATGTAATCATGTAATTATGGCATGAATGGGCAGTCCTCTTTTCCCCCTCCCCTTTCCCAATGAGAACACATACTTCAACTTCTGTTTGAGAACATGAAGAGGACCAACAGGACACTGTTTTAATGAACATACCTTTGCTTGGTATGTTTTTATGTTTGTTTAAGTGTTTATTTGTGAAGTTCTTTTGTTAAGTATTTGTTTTAGGTGTGTTTAAGCTAAGTCACATCTTCTTGCCAGAACAGCTGAAATCGCAATCTCGCCAATGCAAAATCAAGGAAGTAAGAGAATTTTTTTCTTAAAGGGACATCCACCGGGCAGCAGAAAGCATTAATACTCTGTCATTAGAAGGCAATGCAAAACAAGTGTTACTACAGCGTGAACTGAAGTCCTGTTCTTAAACCACTAGTGGTGGTTGTGTGATAATTACTATAATAATGCCACTATGTTTCTGCTTTCCTCAATAGTGGAATTATAGCATTTTTAAATGCTAGTCTGATAAAGTCCTTAATGTCAGAGGCTAAAGTAGAACTTGATTTGGTTGCTGATCAAAAATCAAAGAACAAGGTGGGCAACTGCAGAGGGGGGGTATTTTTTGCTCTTACAGCCCCTCCCAGTGAGCTGCACTAGTGTGCCTAACATGGATAGAAGTAACATCAAGTTGTTCTGGTTTCATGTTTGGCTGATTGCTTGGCAATTTTGGGGGTAGTGATGGTGGTTCCATTTTTAAGGTAGCCATTCTGGCCATAAAAAAATCATCATCCATATTTGGGCAGTACCTTTCTTATGCCCACTCAGGTCACAATACAATATGCATGCCTTGCTTTCAAGATCTCCTCATCTGTTCTTGAAGCAGAATGTTACAAAAAGTGGTGGGATGCTGGGGCGGGAGAGGATAACTTGATGTTGAAGTCAAGAAGTCTGGATGGTTAGAATCTTAAGAAGAAATGGGATAGGAGGAGACTGTAAACTTTTGCAGCACCTGCTACAGCTTAATTTGAATGTCTGCAGTCTCCTCCTACTTTCATCTTAAGACTCTGACAATGCAGACTTACAAGTTATGACTTCAGCATCAAATCAGTCCTCCCTCCCAATCTTACCCTGCCTTCCAACCTGATTTTTGTAGTATCTTTACTGATGAAAAGAGATTGATATTTTAAAAGGATTATCCAGGGTTTTTTTTAAAAAAAACTTTGAGTTGTCCTAAAAAGGTGTTGCCCTAATATGGATTTAGGAAATTCCCTAAGTGTTCTGTAATTTTTCTGCATAGTAGCAAGAAAAATTAGTCGCTCCTTCACTTGTCGCATAGTCGCTCCTTCACTTGTCACTTACAGTTTTGTCTCATTCTTCCTCTGGAGGCATTAAACCACCATGGCAAATTTTGCAACCATGCTCAGTCCCTCCTTGGAACTATGATGAGGCCAGAATGGTTTTGTCTGATGGGAGAATCCAGCTCCACCAGAATCTCTTCCATATCCTGGCCACAGAATCCTCAAGTGCATACTAAAACGCTTCAATATGTTGTGATTAGCCTTAGTAAATTTTGTTTTTCAATCCAAGAGCATGCTATGAAATATTTCATCTTTCAAAAATCCAAATTGACCCAAACATCCATACTGATTTGATTATTATGGACATCTTGATATAAGATATTAGGTAGATTACTAAATGTTAGAAAGTAATTAGTTAGTTAGTAGGAAACTGTTTTTATTTTGTTTATGAGACTGTTTGCCTTATCTTTGCTTGCTACCAATCGATTCCTCACTCCCAGTTTCATTTTTATTTGTTCCCAAATAAATCTTAATTTACATTTGGGTTTTTTTAATACCGGAATTTAACTTGATGAGCCCAGTGAGACACGCATAAACTGAGGATTGGAAAAGAGTGGATAGCTTTGCCTCGGCTGTGCCTTCCCCAATTAAGGAAATGCAGTTCGTGGTTGTTCCTACAGTGGTGCATAGTTATCTTGGAACCTTAGCAAGAGGCTAAGGTTCAGTTGGACTTGATGGCATGGAACTGCTGGGTAAATAAGAAACTTTTGGATGTGTCTTGAATGTGGCAGCTCAGCAGAGCTTCTAAACTGGCAGTCTCCATGGGACGCTTCAAATGTGGAGCTCCAATATAATGTATAGATCACATTTGGTATTAGGGATTTAGAATGCACAGTATAAACCCAATAGGGTTTGATATTGGGAATCATAGTAGGTATGCCACTGTGAGTAATCTGAACATTTTCTGTTTTGTTGTTTCCAGGGAGAATCAGCAACGTTTGCAGGCTGAATTTGCTGAGATGATAACACACTCTCTTCAAAAAAGAGAAACAGAAGGATTCCAGGTGCGGAAGATTTCACGCGTGTCTACTTACCGCAGAGGCACTCTGGAATATCTGCAACTGGCTAGTACAGAATGCCCTAGCACCTACCTGTAAAAAAGGATAAAAAGTATGATTAGAGAATTTCCAAAAGTTAGAACTAAATTAGAAAACAAATCTCACACACATTCCACACATTTGCAGTATTGTAGAGAGCACAGCTTGGTTGAGGAGAGATTTTTTTTCCTTCGTCAGAAGTTAATAATTTATGGAAAGAACATTCCCTCTGTCACACTAGCAAATAGAAATTACCAAATGCAAGCTGCTTCAGCTTAACTAACTGGAGGCTTCACTGATGAATTGCTTGTTTACCATAGGGGAATGTAAGGTAAGAGGGCATCCATATAGCAGCTCCCTTGACATCCTGTTTGGTGTTTGTGGGCCAAAATGGGAGTGAAGGCTTTCAGCAAAGGAATCAGATGCACAAAAAAAGGTGTGTTTTTTTCTTCCAGTGTTTTAAAAACACTGAATAGCATAAATTGTGCTGATCCCCTGCTTTGCAACAGCCTACATTGTACTGGATACAGCCAGTAGGAAGGAGGGCTGGTGAAGTTAATACACAGACTCCATCCCCTCATGTCTTTTATAAGCCATTTTGAGCATATGGATGAGTATTTCAAGTGAATTGGTAAATAAGGGAGGGAGCAAGCATTGAATGCACAATATGAAACTGTTTAAAATAGTCTGGCCATACCCTAGCATCTTTAAAAACTAAAGCCATGTGTGTGTGTGTGTGTGTATACTGTATATAGATAGATAGATATTAATCTGAGTCTGCTTTCATGTTTAGATAAGGTGGGGTTTTTTTGTTTTTGTTTTTGTATTGCAAGCACCTGGCTCCCTATTTAAAAACCCTCTAAAATATTTGTTATTTAAAATATATTGATCTACTATCCATTTCCATCATTTAAGGCTTTGATTGCCATGACATATTTTACATTTGGTTAGAAATGTGTGTATCAGTGTATTTGAAGATAAAAATAAACCCTTTTGGATAAGGTTCTGTATAGTGTATTTTCTTGTGTTTGCTCTCATCGTGCTACAGATGATACTTGTGTGTACTAGTCAGCAAAACTAAATTAAATCCTTAATAGTTAAACATTCATTCTATTTCTCAACTCTTTTGTTCCTGAGAGAAATATTGAACATTCTAGAACCTTCAGGATACTGCACAATTCCATCTTGTTGTACATGCTTTAAAAAATCTGTATGAGATTGCTGAGAGAGGTTGTCAAGAAATTTGGAGTAAGGTGCCATCAATATAAAGATAACACTTTATTTCACATTTCCATTTTATTCCAAGGGGAAAGTGTAATTCTTAAATTTCAGCAAAGGTTGTGATATGCTGGAGGCCAGCTAACAAGCTAACATTTAGCCAGATAACATAGAAGTGCTTTTGATCAGTAAGAAAGGTAATCAAGTTCAGTTGATGGGGTGGCACTCACTGTGAAAGACTACGTACTTTTGTAATCTGTGTGCATTCCTGGACCTTGGATTACTCATTGAAGAGTGGATTACTCAGGTTGCTGCTGTGGCTAGCAGTGCCTTGCACAAATTTAGCTAGAGTGCCAGCTTCCTTTAAAAAGGCAGTTTCTGGCACCCATCTATTTTGCTCCCCCACAGAAAAGGTTGTCCAAGTGGGTGGTGGTATGAACATGTGAATCTTCCTGGGGTTGTCTTAAAAGATGATTCAAAATTGCAGATTGTTTAGAATGTTATAATTGAGTGTATTACTTAAATGCTGCTTAATCACCAGTGGTTCCTAATTCAAAGTGCAATCTCAGTTCAAAGAGCAGTTTATGATCTCCAAAGCCCTAAGTAGTTTGGGTGCAGGGCAATTAAAGGACTATCTCCTCTCTGCACTGTGTTGTCCATCCACATTCATCTTCAATTTGATTGGTGAGTAGGCAAAACAGGACCTTTTCTGTGATGAAGCCTGGTATTTGGACCTCTGTTCTTTGGGAGAACTATTTGCCTCCCTCTTTCACGACCTTCTAAATGACTACAGAAACAGTCTTCCAACTTTTAAATGATTCCATAGTTGTTTGTTTAATCTCTAGTATCTGTCTTATTATGAATATTCTCAAATTCTTTTGGTCATTGGTGGCTGCTATGTTTACAGTTGTCCCTTCACATTCGCGGCTTTGCCATTCGCAGTTTTGAGTATTCGCGGCTTCCCTCACCCACCCACCCCTCTCCGGGCTCTTCCTTTCCCTTTGTAAAGGGAGCAAAGTTCCAGGCAAGCGCGGGGGGAAGGCAAAGCCTCTGAAATCACCCCTCTGCTGCTCCTTCGCTCCCTTTGCAGGAAGAATGAAAGCATAGCAGAGGAGCGATTTCAGAGGCTTTGCCTCTCCCTCCGTGCTTCCCTGGGTCTTCATTTCCCTTTGCAAAGGGAGTGAAGGTCCAGGCAAGCGCGGGGGGGGGAGGCAAAGCCTCTGAAATCGCTCCTCTGCTGCTCTTTTGCTCCTTTTGCAGGGAGAATGAAAGCACAGCAGAGGGATGAGTTTTATTTGTGTTTTTTTCACATTCACGGGGGTCTGGCGACCCCAACCCCCGCGAATGTGAAGTGACGACTGTATTTTTATTATGTAATTTTACTGATTGTGAGCATAAGCTGCTTTGAGTGTCATTAAAGTGGCAGGAAAATGCCACAAATAACTAAATAGATGACTAGGACAGCTGAGAGAAATCAGCTCTGAATAAGTTTTAAGCTTGCCTTTCACATGTGGCCAAGTGTGTAAAAAGGTTCACGAGTGTTTGATCAGTAGCAACAATGGCTTAGGTAGCTGGGCATGTTTAGCTTGGAGAAGAGAAGGTTAAGAGGGGACATGATAGCCATATTTAAATAGTTGAAGGGGTGTCATATTGAGGGTGGAACAAGCTTGTTTTCTGTTGCTCCAGAGACTAGGACACAGAGCAATGGATTCAAACTACTGTACAGGAAAAGAGATTCTACCTAAACATTAGGAAGAACTTCCTGATGGTAAGAGCTGTTTGGCAGTGGAACACACTGCCTCGTAGTGTGGTGGAGTCTCCTTCTTTGGAGGTTTTTAAGCAGAGGCTGGATGGCCATCTGTCAGGCTTGCTTTGATTGTGTGTTCTTGTATGGCAGGGGTTGGATTGGATTGTGGTTTCTTCCAATTCTATGATTCTACTGGCTACTAGAGAGCCAGTTGGAGTAGTGGTTTGAGTGTTGGGCTGCAACTCTGGGGATCAGGGTTCAAATCCCTGCTCAGCCATGGAAACCCACTGGGTGCCTTGGGTAAGTCATATTCTCTCAGCCTCAGAGGAGGACAAAGGCAACTCCTCTCTGAACAAATCTTGCCCCAAACCCCCACAATCCCACAATAGGTTTACCCTAGGGTTGCCACAAGTCAGAAACAACTTGAAGGCACACAACATCAAGCAATGACTGAAAGGAGAGCCTGACATTCAGTGCATACTTTAGTTGGTAGGGGGGGAAGGGCACCTGCTGTTAAAGATTGATCTCTTAACCAGTACAATTTAACCACTACATTTGTGGTTAATTGCAGTCAAGTCAGCTTGGATTTATGGCAACCCTATGAACAAGAAACCTCCAAGACACCCTGTTGTTACCAGTCCTGCTGAGTTCTTGCAACTGTACAGTGGGAGAAGAAGAGAAATAGTGGAGAGACATGGGAGAAATCTGCAGCAGTCATACCTTGAAACATGAATTCCTCCTCACGTGCTGAATTTGTTCTTCTATCAGCTGAAAATTCCATCAGAGTGAATTCAAGATCCTGTTGGGTATGTGTGTATAAAATAAGGCAAAATATCTATAAAAATTCTGAAAACAGAACAGTCTCTTCTTCCTATAAATTATTCTCAGGGCAGACTATTTGTGCACAATGCCTTTTCCAATTTTCTGCTTGTGTGCTCTGAGGGCATGAACTGCCAGAGAGATATAGCCTCATACCACACGCACTAGATCTTGCTGCACATTTTTTGCCCTGCTGCCAGCATTGTGCTGGTAGTGAGATACACAGCTGTAACATACTAGCATATCCTTGACAACACTCATGTAGAGTGGAATGTTTGCACATAGGAGTTACACGGGAGACCAAGGAAGTTGCATTGTTTGGGAAGCATTCTGGGATGATAAAATGGCAGCTTCAACAGACATGCACTAAGTGGATGTCCACTCGTTACTGCCATTTCCATCCAGAGTGCACAATAACAAATGTTCTTAGAAGGCAACAGATCTTGTATGTAATGAATAGAAACTAACATAATTTAATTGTAACTACTTACTTTTGGAGGTAATGACATTACAGTATAACAAAGTCACATTTCAAAAACACTTTAACAAGCAAAAGTTGTTTATATTCCAACAAATATTGGTATTCAAATTAATAGTGTCCAATTACTTTCAAAGGTTATTTTATAACAGCGTTTTAGAGGAATTCTGGAATAATTTTTCAAGTTTTATGCAATTCTCTCATCGAGCCTAAAGTCCTCTCCTCCCCACCCGAAAAGCAATAGAAAGTAAAAGGGCAGAAGCAAGCAATACAACAAGTGAGGTAACAAGTTACCTTTTTACCACAGCAGACTAACAGCAATAGATTATTTTTTCCAACATTGTCACATGTAATAGGGATTAGAAGTTACTTTAGAACTTAGTGTACACACTGGAATACTAGCATAATATTCCTCAAATAACCTGTCGTATTAACAAGGTGGTTTACCACATTCTGTTCTTGCTGAAGTAGAACAGTCCTTTCCATGTGGCTTTAAAAATATTTCAATACATCATTTGGCTTAAGTTACTGAAAAAAGAAACAACTGAGAAAAAACAATTTTTAAAACTCTTTAAAAATAGGGTGCAAATGAATACTTTGAAAAACAAAGGAATAAGTAGAAAGAAAGGGGGAGGAAGAGAGGAAGGGGCAGGAAATCAGAAGGATATGAGCCACACATTCTTAACATCTTTCAGTATAAATGTTAAAATATCTTTCTTTACTTGTTGTGAACAATGTTTGTAATTCTAACTTTGTGTAAACGTTCAGAGGTTTTTTTAACCAAAGTCATTCTGAAGATTCCGAGTAGGAAAATTGTTGAATACATGTTTGTTGTCTGTATTTCCTGCCCATTTGTATAATTGTAAGTTAATATTCATGTATGTTAAGTCAAAAACTGATAATTATAATGTTTACAGCCTAATTCTAAATATCACTTTGAATTTATTCAACTGACTTCTTACATTATGGCAACAGATTCTTGATGTGGATTGTCTTCCAGATGGGTCCAAAAACATATGAGCTCTTGTAATGTAGCTGATTGGGTTTTGCCAGTTGTTGTTGCTTCTTATTCCATTCGTTTGGAGGGCTGTTTGTAGCAATTTTGTGGATCTGCACTAAGGCTCTTTCAAAAAAATTTTTAAAAAACAGGTGTGATTTGCTGGGGTGGTCCTATGGCTTGACGGGTAAATCTTATTTAAGATGTGCCTTCAAGTCATATCCAACTTATCTTGATTGGGTGTGTGTGTCAAGATCTGTTCAGAAAAGGTTCCCTCAGAGCCTTTGCTTTCCCCTGAGGCTGAGAGAGTGTGATTTGTCCAAGGTCACCCAGTAAGTTTCCATGGCTGAGCACAGATTTGAACCCTGGGTGTTGTCTAGATGGTGAAATCACTCCTCACAGAATTCACTGGGGATACCTTTTGTCCCAATGAGGTCCCATGGTGATTCACCTTATTCAGAAGGAAGGGGTGAAAAACTCCATTTACTGTGCAGGAAAAGCCTGCATGGCTTTTCCCTGTATAGTAGGACCCCCGTATCCACTGATTCATTATCCACTGATTCAATTATCCATGGGACACAAAACAGTACACCTACCATAGTCTTCCTAGAAAATGTGTCCTCTCTAGCCATTTTCTAGGTCCTCCAAGGCAACTCTATGGTATTTTTATTATTATTATTATTATTATTATTATTATTATCCTGCCCCTCTGTTAAAACAACCGGGGCGCCTTACAAAAATTAAAATACCAATACAATTTTAAATCCCCAAACACCACCCACCCCCAGCCTCCCCCATAAAAAGATATTAAACCAAATACATTAAAACAACTGATATAAAATCACATTAAAATAATAAATAATAAATAGCCAGCAGACTAAAAAGAGCCAGGAGCCCCTGAGGCCGGGAACTAATCAGGAAAGGCCTGCCGAAAGAGATCCGTCTTTAGTGCTTTTTTAAACCAGAAGTCCTATTATTTTCAATGGTGTTCGCTATTATCCATGGTTTTTGGTATCCCTGCCCCCCCGCAACCAATCCCCAGCAGATACAGGGCTCCTACTGTACTTTAAAAAAATAATACGAGGCAATGCACATTAGTGCCTGTTAAGACAACTGATTCGATTTGCTGCGCATTCCCAGAGACGGCAGAACTAAAGATCTGATTGGTTGGATGTGAATGAGGGCAGGCTTGGCAGTAAGGCAGTGTCCGGAAGTGCCCTGTTGGTTTTTTTGAGTTAGTTATTGTGCGTTTTTTTGCTCTGCCTATTGCTCAAATAATTTTTTTAACAGAAAGTCACAATTGCACACCTCTGCTTTAATAGTAAAAAAATACTGTGCAACAGTGGCAGTGTTTATTGCTCTAATTTATGGCCGCTATCTTGATTCATGAATGTCTGAACTTCATACCATGGATAGCTTCTCGGCATATCATTTTTGCAAGACATTGTGGAGACAAAAGAATGCAGCTGCAAATAATGCACAGGAATGAGCATTATTTCCAGTTCTGGGCACCACAATTCAAAAATGATATTGACAAATTGGAGCATGTCTAGAGAAGGGTGACTAAAATGGTGAAAGGTCTGGAAACCACGCCTTATGAGGAGAGACTCAGGGAGCTAGGTATGTTTAGCCTGGAAAAAAGACGGTTAAGAGGTGATATAATAGCCCTGTTTAAGTATTTGAAGGGGTGTCACGTTGAGGATGGAGCAGGCTTGTTTTCTGCTGCTCCAGAGACTGGAACATGGAGCAATGGATGCAAGCTCCAGGAACAGAGATTCCACCTCAACATTAGGAGGAACTTTCTGACAGTAAGAGCTGTTTGGCAGTGGAACACACTCCCTCGGAGCGTTGTGGGTTCTCCTTCCTCGGAGGTCTTTAAACAGAGGCTGGATGGCCATCTGTCGGGGATGCTTTGATCGTGATTTCCTGCGTGGCAGGAACCTGTGGGGTTGGACTGGATTGCCCTCGTGGTCTCTTCCAACTCTGCAATTCTATGATTCTATTATTCATCCCGTGTAAATGAGCCCCTGGTCTAGCACTATAACTCCAAAAAAGTTAAAAAAAAAAAAGAAAGTAGAAGAGAAGAGAACATATTGTTTCAATATGTTTCGGAATTTAGAATTAAACCACTTAAGGGTGGGAATAAAATATTGCAATTGGCACCAGGAATTGTCAGAAAGGACTTTATCACACTACACTGTTATATTGCTATTATTCCACTTTAACGGATATGGTTGCTTCCTGTGGAATTTGTAGTTTAGTGAGGCCTAAGAGCTCTCTGGCTGAGAGTTCTAAATACCCCTCCCTAAACTGCAAATCCCAGGATTCCACAGGAGGTAGCCATAGCACTTAAAGTGGAATAACAGCACTATAACAGTGTAGTGTGATAATCTCCAAAATACTGTGGGATAACAGAAATGCCCTCTGGATCTTTTTTAAAACATGAGAACTACAACAACAATACCAAAACTTCCCAACATATTTGGGCCATCTACAGGAGCTCAGCCCAGCAGAATTGTGTAGGTATCTTTTTATTTCTGAGACTTATCAGAACAAAAAAACCCTCTCCCTCTCTTCCCCTCCTTTTAAAAACAACATATCTTAAGCATTATTGTGCTGCAATTAGTAAGTGAGAAATGGCATTTTTGCACTATAATGCTATAATTTTTTTAAGTCAAAGAGGAGAATAATTTGCCCTCCAAATCACCTCAAAAAATTATGCCCTGGTTTAAAAATACCTTTGGAAGAGGCTTGGTGCAGATGACAGAAACTGCCACAGTGACATCCACCCCATGGATCTCCTCCTCATTGATCTCATGGCTGGGTGCCTTGTTCTGACCCCAGAGGAAGCAACTTTGCTCTCAGGGCTCTGCTGGGGAGGTGCTTGGCCAGGAAGGCAGTGGCCTCAAGGAGAAAGAAACTTTTTCTCTTTATTTTTTGATGTGGATAGCATGTTAAATAGCAGATTAAGAAGGAGAGAAGTGGGCTGCAATCCAGGGAAACATTTCAAATGCAATAATATATTTTTTAAAAAGACTGTGTTGTTTTTATGGCAACAAACCAACATGACTAACCCCTCCCCCTGGAAGATTCTATCTTGCCACCACCCTGGTGCAGATGGGCACACCTAAGAAAGGCCAGATTTTCCTGGAAACTATGGAGCAAGAAACAAGTTTTTTAAAAGTTACACTAAAGTCTACAAGATAACGCTCTCACTGCTTAAATGATCCTATGTCTTGTGTTCCTATAAAGCCAGAATTGAGGTATGTATGGATATTTTTCCTGGTATAGACAAGGCCTTATTTCTCAATACACATGTATAGGATTGCGCTGTTGGTGCCTTTTTCAATAACCTGACATCACTGGCAAAAAAGTCATACAATTGAAGGCAATAATAATAGTAATAACAAAAAACAAATACCAGTTAAACCTGAAAACATCCCATAGCTCCATCCCATCAGAAGCTCAAGTATGTAAACATTTTTAATTTGTATTAATCATATGTACATCCTAGACTGACATTACAATAAGATAGCTTAACTAAAATATTGTTTCCTTGTGGAGTATGGAAAATAACTTTGCAATTCAATAAATACATTTATAACTGAAATTTCATGTTTTGGTTTCCGGGAAAACAGAGCCTTAGTCATTATTTATTGACTTGAGAGATAATTTGCACATGTGACCATGCTTATCTGTGGGACTTCTTTATCTAGAAAAACAACAAGGGAACACCAACACTTCCAGTGCATAATATCTGTAACATATATTCTTCCCACAGATTCCACCTAAAATCAGCTTTGGGCATGTCAACTCTCTAATCTTATGGCTGTCATATGACATTACCACAGTGAAATCAGAATGACAACCACGAGGTTGTGAGCATGCTTCTGCATTCATTTGTTCACCATTCAGGCAGCATCTTGAAGTTGAGAACAAACCACCTTTACATCCCCAGAAAGTCTATTTTTATTATTTTTTATACCCTGCTCTTCAGCCACAAGGCTATCAGAGCAGCTTACAAACTACTGTATTTTCAGCAATAGCAATTTACACATCTACACTGCATTAAGCAGTTCCCATTCTGTGTTAGCTAATTGACTGTTTCTTTTTTTCTTGAACTGCAGTAAAGTAAGAGATCAACATCTAAAGCAACCTTTGAAACAAAGTAAGTGTGTTTGCTTCTGGCTTAACTCACAAGACTGCATGGCATCTTTATATGTGGTCCAAGTAGCTCTTGATAAGAGGACACTGCTTCTTTTCACACAACACAAAAGTAGGATATTCTTCCAATAAATTGCCAGTCCATAAACTTTCAGACATTTCAAAATGCTGGGCCACAACAGCCATGTTAAGTCAGGTTTAAAGTTTAATGGCATAACATTTATAAAGTGGTTGGTATACCGAACTATAATATAAAATTAACATTGCCCCTCTTTTCATAAAACTTTTGAAGAATGGCCCAATGCCATTGAAATACTAAGTGCCACGAGTATAGTACATTTACTTCAGTAGAAGGGGTAAGTAATCTGTGGCACTTCAGATGTTTTTGAGCTTCATTTCCCATAATCCCTGATCATACTAGCTGGAGCTGATGGAGTTGGTGTCTCACAACATCTAGATGGCCACAAATTTCCCACCCCAATTCTATATTTTTATGCTCTAAAGCTTACTAGCTTGAAGGGAAAACCTGGAGAACTTAAAAAAAAAAAAGGTTTAAAGGACACTAACTTCAGATTTGCTATGGTACCCCAAGATACTGACTGAATTCTGTAATCCATGATTTTGAGCATACTTTTCTGAGTAGAGTTCTGGCCAAGGGTAGGGAAACTAGCCAGCATATTTTACCCAGATTAGAAGTTTTCCTTGGGACGTTCAAGAACATTGCAAGACTACTTCTTCATGGATTTAACGACTTGGGACAGACCAAAACTGAATCTCAATAAAGGTGGGAAGGTCCTTATTCAGCATGGTCATACTGTCTTTATCAGTCCTGAAGAGAGAAAATGAAAGAATAATAAAAGGGATGAGGATGAGGAGGATGCCCATAGGTGGGGCGGAGCTGGGTGAGCACCTTCCTTGCTCTCTAGCCCCATGGCGCCAAACCTGGGGCGGGCCTCCCGCGACTGAGCCGGGACCACGAGGCTGGGAAAGGGCGGGCCATGTGCGGGGCCGAAGGGAGAAAACGTGTCCAAGTCGCGGGGCCGTCTCCCTCAGAAACACAAGACAACACAACACAACACACAAGGCACACCTCGGCATTATCATGGCCCGATCCGGCGACCGCGCCTCCTCCTCCTCCTCCTCCTCCTCTTCCAGCTGCTGCCTCCGGGGGTGTTGGTGGGGACTTTTCCTTCTTCTCTGCGCTGTGTCGGAAACTGGAGCAGGTGAGAAGGCAGGAGAGGGGCGCTTGGCAGGAGCTTTTAGAGAAAAGATGTCCCCCGCCGCCCTCCCGGGAGGGAACTGAGTCTGGGCTACTCCGAGAGACCGAGCAAGCCGCCCTTTTTAACCGAGTCTCTTGAAGGCAAGGTCCGCTGAGGCGGGAACGGGTCTCTTCTGGAGGGTCCAAAATCGGAAAGGTCCTGTTTGAAATCTCCTCAGGCGCGCTCTGCCTTTTTCTCCACCGAAAGTTTTTGGTACTTTCTCGCTTTTCACTCCCGGCTATGGTTCTTGTGCGGGATGGTCTTAAAAACGACGGTCTTGTCCCCTTTCACACCTTTTAGTGGCCCCAAAGGGGTGGTCGTGTGTGTGTGTGTGTGTGTGTGTGTGTGTTTTAAAGGACACCAAACCGTCCTTTGTTTGGAAACAACGCGACGCGTTAATAGATAGAGATGGTTCCAGGTTCTGAATTTCAGTTGTGAAAAGCAGCCTTTCTCAACCTTTTTACCCTGGAGGAATCTTTGAAATAATTTTCAGGTCTCAGAGAACCCCTGCCTAAAAATTATTATATCTACATCTAAAAAAAAAAATGTTTTGTTTTTAAAAATCGCGAACTCTCAGGGAACCCTGGTTAAGAAAGACTGGTGAAGAGTGTTCTGGAACTGGAGGTTGTTTCCATATCTAGAGACTGTTATAGAACTACGTTGTTCTGCAACCCTTATGTTCTAGGAAGCAGTTTTCTTTCATAAGGAGGGTCAATGTCTTTACACAGGATTCGTTTAAAAGAGTCTTAAAGTCAGA
Organism: Gambelia wislizenii; assembly: GCA_030847615.1. Taxonomy (NCBI): domain Eukaryota; kingdom Metazoa; phylum Chordata; class Lepidosauria; order Squamata; family Crotaphytidae; genus Gambelia; species Gambelia wislizenii. The sequence goes on along the minus strand of JAUMIR010000005.1, from coordinate 219,603,595 downwards.
CAATTGCTGTTGCTAGTACTACTGAATTCACTGAGAAGTCTCCCAGGTAGAGATGTAAAGGCCCAGAAAAAAACTGGAAAAATTCAGGGGGAAAAACTGGTTTTTCCCCATTTTTTCCCTGAAGCCTTTTTTGTTTGTTTTTTTCTGAAAAATTGAAAAAGGAATAAAATCAAATATGGAATGCTTTATTTTAGCATGATGAATAAAATCTTTAAGACAATAAAATCCTTAATATACCAATTGTGATAATTTTATGCCAAATCAAATTGTACATAGTCACATTTTATGTTCCTAAAGTAACAGAATGACTGTAAAAAGTGCTAATGTTGCATTTTTCATTTTTTCTGAAAATTTCCATTTTTTCTGAAAAAACTGGGAAAAATATTATTTTCCCTATGGCTTCAAAATCTCCAGAATTTTTTACATCTCTACCCCCAGGCCCTGCAGTCCTGACTTCCACTGACTGCTGCCACACTTAAGGGTGTCAGCAGGACTTTTTCCAGGGAGGAGCAAAGTTAACTGGTTGTTTGTGCAGGTAACTTACACACATAGTGTGTACCACTACGACACATCTGTGCACTTTGGTTGTGCACGGCCACAAATGCTTTGATCCTTAGTGTTACATTCAGTTACATTAGAAGCCTACAAAAAGTGGGAAGAACATGTGTAGAAATTGGAAGGTGACAGCACTTCTGTGGAAAACAAGAGACATCAAAAACTCTGACAGAAATATGAGAGTAAGAAATATTAAAAAATTGCTCTATACATTTGTTTGGGAGTGTTGACCCCAACAAATAAATGCAATACTTTGGTATATATTGGATATTTGCTGTCATTCCCTTCTTGATAGTTTCACAAGACTTGTCAAAAAGGGTCTTCAGGTTCTAGAATTATTTTCTTCATCTTAGAAACCTTGATCATAACTGGAGGTTCTAGAGATGCCTGTACTGCACTTTTCTTTTCTTCTTTTTAACTGTTCACATTGTTATCAGCCAATTTTTACAACAGCTGTCATAAAAGAACATTTGCATTACTTTCATTTTGAATTGGACAGATTCTTTGGACTTGCACATTTGGTGTATGAAAGAGTCCTGACAGTTTTAGATGAAAGATTTGCCATCTCTGGTAGACTAGGTACCAGGTCTACCAAGATGGGTGGAGCTGAGCAATCTATACCAAGATGGTATAGCAATTTTATACCACTTTAACCACCATGGCTCCGTTCTTTAAAACCATGAGATAGTTTGGTGAGTTAGAATTCTCTGCGAGAGAGTACTAGTCCACTTCCCTGAACTATATGCACTGACTGTATGTACTATCCAATTAAACTGTTTTAATCTTCAGTTCCTATTTTCCCAGGGTACCTTGGAAATTATTGTCATTCTACAGGAACGGAAACTGTTTTCATAGCACATTGTCTTAACTATCATATTATATGTCTTTGCAATAGTGCTTGTAGGCTTTGAAATATAACTTGTAATTACAGATATGGTATATGAATATGTACCATATGAATACAGATATGGAGCTATGTATTATGAGATTGCACAATCTGAAGCTTTCATGAGAGCTGAAAGAGTTGTGATAGTAACCATGGGAAAAGCACTTGTGCATGCACATTTACCATATGCATTCAATCATTTATCAACACATCATGTGAGTTGACCCATTTGTGTACAGAGATAACATGCCATCAGTCAGTGGTTCAAGCAGATGCATTGGTGTTATACTAATTCTAAATCTGAATAGGTCAATTTAAATAGTAGGTTCATTTAGGTATGATTTATATATGATCTGTGGAATGTTTATTTGGTTAAACACTACTCACCGCTGCCATTATGTCTGGGCATTTATCTTAGGCTGCAGTCCTATGCACATCTGTGAATGAACCTTGTAGAAATCAGCAGGGCTTCTTCTGCATAGGTATTCATGGGACTGTGCAGTTAATGTTCGCTTGTTATAGTCATTCTAAAGTGTGTATGAATTCCAAACATTTTGTGAAACCTGTTTATTATTTCATATTAACACACTACACTTGGTCTTAGCCAAAAGGCCGAGAACACTTTATAACTGAAGTTGTTGTAGCACTAAATAGTTCTTTCTTGATTGATTGATTAGTTATGTGGTCTCCACTTTTAAAATCTTTATTCAACATATTGCCTGAGCCTTGATATCTAGGGAAGCTCATTTACAAAACTGGGCAGGGGGATATTTATAGTGGCTATGCTATCTGTGGGGATATTTATAGTGGCTATGCTATCTGTGAGCCTAAATACCCAAAAGGCACACATGCTATCTATCCTGCTCTCTCCTTTTGTATTTCTTTTGAGCTTTCTTGACTTCTTGCTATCAGTGTTACTTGCTATCTAGTTGCCCTGAGAAATTTGAATCACTCCTTTTGTTCACATGGGAGTGTGAAATATGAAACTGAGTGTTGCTAGAAGGATTTCCCCCTATATACATCTTCTATTCACAAGATAAATTTATGTACTTTAAACTAGTGGTTTTATGTCATGCAGCAGTCTACAACTGGAGACAGTACATTATATTGAAAACTGACTGGATAGAAAGGTAGGATAGACATATATTAAATGACTAAAATAAACATGCCACCGTATCTCTGTCCTACCATGTTTGCCCTCATAATAACTGTTATCATGTGAGATAGGCATAGCTCAAGAAAGTTACCTTTTTGAGCTATTGCTCCCAGAATCTCTCAGCCTGCATGGCTCTGCTGGTTGGAGGATTCTGGGAGCTTTAGTCTCAAAAGGTAACTATTCCAAGCTCTATAGATAGCTTTCTATAACTCTCCCTTTTGAATGTGAGAAAATGAAAAGTTCAAGTTGCCAAGGAACACATTATGAGTTCATTTATACTGTATTACGAATTGTACAATTCTCTCTGATGTGCAAAACCAATTCTCCATCCACTGAGGCAAACATGGCTATATGGTGTTATAAATGATCATGGGGCTTGTTATTTACTCATGCCACTCTGCACTTCTGTTAATTTTCCTAACAAAATGAATGGAACAGTTAAAATGTAACTACAAAAATATAGTAAGCTGAAAGGAACAAAAACTTAAAAGCAACAGCAACCAGACAACAAGATTAAAATTGTATCTAAAATTCTTGAAGAACCTGGTTACTGAAAGGATAATAAGATAGGTTTCGGTTGAACCTTTCTGTAGAAAGTGTTCCATAGCTGGAGTGCCACCCCTGAGAAGACACTTTTCATGTAGCCACTTGCCTACCTCAGATAGCTGGGGCATATATGGAAGGTTCTCTGTTGCAAATTGCATAATATGATCATCATATTAGTTCAATTTAGTAATCTAGTTGCAGTCTACAATACCTGCAATTTGCAAAAAAAAAGTTTTTTTATTATTATTTATTAAAATATTTATACCCTATCCTATATAAAAAGATCTCATGTGGGCCTACAAATAACATTAAAACAAGTTAAATAGTTTAAAACAATAATAATTATTTAAATAAGCTACAAACATATTAAACATCATAATGAGTTAAAAACAGATTTAAGCATTTTAAAAACTATATAGAAGAGTATTTGGAATGAATTAACGAGGCCCGAAGATGTTGAAGAACAACTAAATTTTCAGTTGGCACCTATATGAATTGAGTGTTGATACCAGTTGGATCTCCAGGGAAAGGGCATTCCACAGTTGGGATGCCATGGTTGAGAAGGCCCTCTCCCATGTCCAAACATAGCATATTGACCTCACTGGTGGAACACTAAGGAATGCCCTTCCAGCAGACCACAGTCAGGCATATATGAGGAGAGGCACTCCCTCAAGTATCGAGGTCCCAAGCCATTTAGGACTTTAAATGTCATCACAAGTACCTGGAATTCAGCCCAGAAACCTATTGGTGGCCACTGCAATTCTGTTAAGACTTGCATTGAATGGTGTCTGTATAGTATTCAAGTCAGCAGTCGAGCTGCTGCATAGTTGCAGCTTCCTAGTCTTCTTCAAGGGCAGGCCCGCGTAGAAAGCATTACAATAGTCTAATTGGGAGGTTACCAGTACATGGACTACTGTGGCTAGGTTACCTCTGTCCAGGAAAGGCCATATATGGCACACCAGTCAAAGTCTTCAAAGCCAGATCAACATATACATAGCACATAGCCCAGTAGGTACCAGAATATGGAAACTGAGGCAAGACTATTTCTTTCAAGGTAGGATTGTTGTTGGCTAACCAGCCTATACTAGTAAAGAATACTCCGTGCCAGAGAAATGATTTGTTCTTCCAGTAACTAAAATGAATTAAAAAGACAGTAAACTTTGAACTTGTTCTGCTTCAGGGGAAATGCAGCCCTGTCTAGCGTACACGGAATACTGTTCTGTGGCAGGTCTAGACATACCGTAAGTCTTCCCCCACCCTCAGTGGATACTACGGGAAGCTGCCCTTGCCAAACTTTTTAACAGCAGAAGTGAAGATAATTGCTCCTAGTTGTTGGGGAAACTTGCTTTTCTGCTTTAATATATGTTCAGAAGTGCAATTCAATGCACTTTCTATGCACCCTGTTTGAAAATAAATATGCATATTTGTACCACTATGAAATGTGGCAGTGGCAGCAAACAACTGGAAGGAGATTTACACTTAGTCTAGGAGTATCAGAGTTGCTCCCCCGTCTTTCTTCTGCCATAGGGTAACCACTGGTTTCTTCAACCAGTCCTGCCACCCCATTGGAATGGAACTAGTTTCAGCCAAGAGTGTCAGGAGTTACAGAAATGTACTATAGTATAAATCAAATATGACAGATTGTAGGGACACAATGTATTTTAGGCCTTTTTTGCACATAAACTTTGTATGGCAAAGAGTAGAGGGTGTGTTGTTTCATGCTGCGGGTTTAGCATAGTTGCAATTTTTCCACACAGTGAGGAAAATCACTGTGACATCCTTATTACGAACTAGCAGTTTTTGTAACTCATCAGTAGCTTCATAAGATGAAGGACTCATGTAATAAGTTCCATCAATCACTGAGAATATGATTAGGAAGCAATATTGTAATACTACATGCCACAGTATACATGTCACAGTTTGCTGGATGGCAAACAGGAAGTATGAACAACTACCCTTTGTATTCCTTTGTTGAGAGTTATATGATAGTCAGAATTGCAGGATCAAAACTCATTTGACTTAAAACAAGAAGTATGCAATTATAAATTCACTTATGCACCATAAAGCACAAACTATTAATTAAGATGCTTGTCTTGATTCCCACATGACATATTCCACAGTTTCGTATCTCGGGGTTGCTTGCAACTTGTCCTCCCTGCATTTTCTCTTTCCCTTGGTTTTTCAGTCTGAATCCTCTTTGCAGACCCAGACCGTACGCTCCCACTCCCTCCCCACTAATGAAGACACACACAATGCCAAGCTGTCTTAAAAAAATGTATTGAGTACAAGATAAACATAAGAGATTAGGTATAGATTAGTATGTAGAATATTGGCGATAAAAGGCCACAACTTGCTAATGGCTGCAAATGGTTGGCACTATCGCATGGGTCCGGATCCCTTCGTTGCCCAACCCTGTGTTGGCCAATAGACTGCTGTTGGTTGCTACCGACCCAGTCTTGGAAGAGAGAGCCAACTGTGGAGTCTGCGCCAGGGGCCAGCTTATATACCAGCCCCCTGACGCAGAGCCCTCGTCATCCAGCCATGCCGGAAGCATGGTCGGAAGTCCCTCCCCCCTCCGGGCAACAGCCAATCAGGGCGAGGGAGGCTATTTCGTGCCCTTCTTCCTGGCCGCAAAGCATGCCGGGAAGAAGGAGTGACGATGGCGGCCCCCATGCTGGGGGGACCGTGGACAGGACTCAAAAGGCCCACCGGGGAAGGCTGGTACGCTCCCTTCTCTGCAGACTGGACAACAATGAAGTGCAAGACCCTGCAGAGGCATTGGCCACTTAGGTATACACTCATTACCTAATTTCCCCATCTACTTTCATTTGGGTTAGAAGGACTGACATACATTAGTATGTCTGTATCTATTTATCGGGAACTAGGGACAAGACTGATAAATGAAATAAGAGGAGCAGGCCACACAGTCTTGTGCCTGTGGCTAGATATGCCCTAGTATCATAAGGCAAAATACAAGTCAGCAAAGAACACAAAAGATGAGCAAGCCCTGTAACAAATAATTTAAGAGCTCTGTAAGTCCAGTTACAAAACCCAGTATCTTCCTGCTGTGGCAAACAAAATATAAGGAAAACCAGTAAAATCCACACTAGGATTGAAACATTTATTTTAACAAACAGTATATTCAGAACAAAAAAGCCATTTAAATTTATGTCATAAAACAAAACCTCTAAGAACAACATATTTGACCTTCTTAATTAAGAGCAGTCTGAAATACAAATGTTCCTAGTATAGGTCTAAAAAAATATGGAGGAAGTTAACCATATTTCCCAAGGTAAAGTGGTTCATAAACATGAGGCCAAAAATGAGAAGACCCTGCTCTTGTGCCCACTAGCCAAACTTGTGGTGAACATACAGGTGATCTTAATGCCTGGCCAAATTCATATGGGTGTTTTATATACATGGTGATTTAAGTAATTTGGTACTAGACTGCTAAGAGCATTAAAGATCAACTCCAGCATTTCAAATAGAATCTGCAAGCAAATGAAGAGCCAAAGCACCTGATGCGGAATAATAAGGTCCAGATGTTTGGCCTTCACCAAACTCATGTCATGCCTGCCTCCCAGACCCCTGGCCTGGATTTTGACACAGACAGGAAGGCTGACAAAGAGGGTGTCAGGCTTAGCTGTCAGGACCCGGGGCAGATCCTGACAGGGCAGAGGAACAAACAGGGATACTCCCCAGTAGCCACAAGACACAGATACAAACCAGACATTACCTACAGAAGTTCAACATAAAAGGGAGGGCTTGCATTGTTCAGAGCATATTTATAGCAAATGTGCAGTAATCAGGCAAAAGTTGAGGGAGGATTCCAAGCCATAAATATCTCAGCCTCACTCTCAACAGGTTGTTGCTGACAACCAACCTTTCTTGAAGGTGCAACATACTTTGCTCTGGACTCCAGGCTCATGTGATTCCAGGAATCTGAAACCCTGCTTTGTGACCTGACTTTGCTACCAGTACCCTTTGGCTTTGACACCTTGACTAATTGCTTTCTCCTATGGACTTGTCTTTGTTACTGATAACTCTAAAACGCTTGGCTGGAAACCCTGGTAAGACAGCTATTACAGTGTGCTCAACTGTCTTCCCTGGCTGGTTGCTAAAACAGGACAACTCCAAGCCATTGCATTCTGTATCAGATGAAGTTTCTAAATCTTCTTCAAAGACAGTCCCACATGAAGTGAATTACAGTGGTAGCTTCACAACAGGTTAGCTCTGTTTAAATTAGCTAATTAAAGAGTTAGAATTTACAAGCAGAGCAAAACAAGTCTGACAGTTTTACATTTGGTTAAACAAACAGAAGATTCTATTCTACAGCTTTGAAAATTGTTGATTATCAGAAGTAAAGGTACATGGCTAAATTCAATATTAGCCCCAGCTACGATAGAACCATTGAACTGAATGGGAATGGTTAATTACCAAATATTTTAAGCCCCATCCATTTCAAAGGGTTTACTATAGTTAGGAGTATCATTACATTTAACTCAAAGAATTTGGAACATATCCATCCTGTGGCAAGAAACTCCATAACTGAATTATGTACTTTCATGCTCATTCAGAAAAAAACGAGCAGGAACATAAATCTTTATTAAATTTTAATATTCATTAATAATTAATTAACTTCATTATACTATTTATTTATTTGCATTGATCTGCAGAAGTCCCATAGGCATTGCTTATTTATTAGTGGCTAATCACGTTGTGCTTATTAAAGCATGGCATTGAGCTTGCAAAAGTCACTGGAATATCAAGTTGATATGCCAGGAGTGGCCTAGCATAAGTGTGATCTGGTTGGCCATCTTTCTGAGATGGGTGTGGCATGGCAAAGGGGGCTTACATTGCTTAAGGCATGCCCACAGCAAAGTTAGCAGTGAGTTGCAGTGGGCCATTACAGGAGGGCTGGGTCATTTTTGCCTCAGACATTCATTATGACTGAGATATTGCATTGAGATTGAATTGATTTTCAGAAGCAGTTAATTCCATCACATTGCAATAGTAGGTAGCATTAAATGGCTGAAACAGCTGGAAAGAGATAAAGGGAACTCCTTTTTATTTTAGGAAAGAGTGCAGATATAGTGCTTGTTAATGTGTTGAAACCGAGACTATGGAGATTTTCACACAAGCAATCTGTTCCATTGTGGGCACAGAACAGGGTCGCTGAAAGATTTTTCTTTCAGACGATGTTCACCCTGTTCCGTGCTCTCAGTGTGACAGTTCTGTTATCTCCCCGTGATATTTCAATCACGGGGAGAAGTCGTTATTAGCCACCCATTCCATTTCTGTAACGGAATCACGGGTGTGTGAACAGGAGCCCCGTTTCTGTTCTGGAATGATAGCCATGACGAGGAGGTCCGTGCTGAGCGCTTCCAGCCACGATCGGGACATCCAGGTAAACGGGACCTTTCCCCCGCCTCCCTTGGTTGCTTGTATCCCCCCACTGTGTTTTGAAGGTTTTGTGTTTTGACATCGGGGGGTTAAGTTTGAATTTGCCGCACGGCTGTTCTCTCGCGAGAACAGCTGAGATTTCAGCTGGCTGGTCGTAAAGGCAGCCTTACAACGGCTGGCATTTACAGCTGGCTGGCAAGGAGTGAGGGAGCCCGTTCCTGCAGCGGAATGGAGGTAAGTGTGCGAACATTTACCTCCATTCTGTTGCAGGAATGGAAGAGGGGCTTGTGGGACAGAAATAGGGCTTTTGGCCCCAGTGTGAAAATCTCCTGTATTTCCCACATTGGGAGAAAGGTATAAATGGAACAAATAAATAAATAAAACCTGTAAAGTGTTATCTTTGGGGATAATTAGTAGGTAATAATGTTTCTCTTCTCATTTTTTAAAAATATGAATGCTAACACATTTTGGGAGCATGGTAAGAATATTTATTCATTACTCCTAATAGTTAGTCTTTTAAGGGTCATGGGGGCGGGGGAGGTTCATCATTTTTCTGTTTCAAGGCTTCTAAAAATAATAATTAAAAATATAAAGTGCAACACTTTAAATAACAGGTAATGATAAACCATTATCTACTTTAAAAAAAGCCAAAATGTTAGAATCAGTGTCTTTGCACCCTACTTTGGAAGTGCTACTTTCTCACTGGCCACTGTTGCTGCTTATTGTGGGCCACATGTACAATGGTAGGGGGCACTTCTTTCCTCAGTGTATGTTGACAAGCTACTTGGTTGCCCGTGGTGCAAGCAAAGACGCAGTGGGATAGGAATGAATGGTAGCTGCAACAGATAAGATGTTAAGAGGTATGTTAGATCAGACCAAGGATTCCCCTAGTCTGGCATTCTGTTTCCGGGAAGCCCATAAAAAAGGGTATGAATGTAACAGTCCCCACCATGTGTTTGCCTCCTAGTTTCATCCATATACAAAAAAGTTCAAATCTTAGCCTTGCTCAACTAGAATAACTCAAGGGAAACATTGCACCATAACTGATAATTACAGCAAAACACAACAAAACATCTGATAGATGTGATAATGTAGAAAAGTACATTTTTACATACAGTTGTCCCTTCACATTCGCGGGGATTAGGTTCCATAGACCCCCGCGAATGTGAAAATTCCGCAAATAATGACAGCCCTCCCCCCATCCTCCCCAAGCCACCCTGAGGTCTCCGGAGGCCTCGTGGTCGCTCTATCTGGCCGCCCCCCGCCCTCCCCAAGCGACTCAAAGGCCTCCGGAGGCCTCGCGGTGGCTTTTCCCGGCGGCCCCCCGCCCTCCCCAAGCGACCCAGAGGCCTCCGGAGGCCTCGTGGTCGCTCTCCCCAGCCACCCCCCGCCCTCCGAGAGCGACCCCGGGGCCTCCGGAGGCCTCATGGTCGCTCTCCCCGGCCTCCCCCCGCCCTCCCCAAGCGACCCAGAGGCCTCCGGAGGCCTCGGGGTTGCTCTCCCCAGCCACCCCCTGCCCTCCCAGAGCGACCCCGGGGCCTCCGGAGGCCTTGTGGTCACTCTCCCCAGCCACCCCCCGCCCTCCCAGAGCGACCCCGGGGCCTCCAGAGGCCTCGTGGTCGCTCTCCCCAGCCACCCCCCGCCCTCCCAGAGTGACCCCGGGGCCTCCGGAGGCCTCGTGGTCACTCTCCCCAGCCACCCCCCGCCCTCCCAGAGCGACCCCGAGGCCTCCGGAGGCCTCGGGGTCGCTCTCCCCAGCCTCCCCCCGCCCTCCCAGAGCGACCCCGGGGGCCCCATGGAGGCCTCCCCGGCCCTCCCCTCCCCGGGCCTTCATGGGGCCTCTGGAGGGTCTCCGAAGGCCCCATGGAGGCCTCCCCGCTCCCTCCCAGTGCTTTCACGGGGCCTCTGGAGGCCCCGTGTCGCGGTTTTGGGGGGGCCCGGGGGCCCTCCCAAAACCGCGAATAAGCAAAACCGCGAATGTCAAGTTCGCAAATGTGGAGGGGCAACTGTATGTAACCCACTTTAAGGAGCTCTGAAACAGTAACCAATGGAATAATTTCAGGTCCTTATGTTTAGGTTCTAAACTTTAGAAGATTCCTCCTAAACTTTCCCATATGCTTATGCAATGCATCTGAAGCATGTAAACATATTTTTCAAAAAATCTTAAACTATGGGCTGGTATAGTTTTGTGCAACTTCTGCAGCTATGGTTATTTACTGATTCATAATTGTTTCCACATAAATGATAGGGGAAGTGGAACCACCTAGGTCCTCTTTTATGAATAATTTTAAAGAAAACAATTTGGGTGGAATGATTGCTGCTAATACTTTTCAAACACCAATGCATGATATTTAAGAGGATTATAGAAACTGTATTACAAGTTTTCCATTGTTTCATTGGAAGGGACACGTGATTTTAAAAATTAGAGGACAGGCAGAAATTAAACAGGCATATATTTCTCCCATCTGTATGTCCTGAGACAAAGCACAACAATCAATATCTTGAGGGAGATTTCAAGTTATTCCAGTTTTAGATGGAAAATGTGTTTGCATGTTCAAGCCAGATGCCCATCCCCCTTCCCCAAAATAAAAGCCAGACACAAATTAATTTTGACAGATTTGGCAATAAATGGCCACAACTTCATTGATGACAGTTGCAGACGGTTGGCTCAACACATGGGTTCGGATCCAGGCATCGACCAACCCACCTGTTGGTTGATGAGCCTGTTGTCAGCCTGCTTGCTGACAAGTGAAACCCAGGAGATAATTGGCTGAGCTGAGCAAACTCCCAGCCCACCAAAGGAATGGCTGGGCTGAGCAGCAGGGGCAGCCGGCCGAAGGCCTGCTGGCTGGGCAGATTACCACATGGCCCCATGGGTGGGGGGTTGGATGGATGAACGGATGAGGCAAGCATACTCCTGGCTCGGCGAAGGAACGGCTGAGCCAAGTGGTGGAGTGGGCCGTTGCAAGGCTGGGAAGATCACTATGTGGCTTCGTGAGGGTGTTGGAGGGATGGGAGGTGGAGTGGAGCAATTCCCTGGCCCACTGAAGGGACAGCTGGGTCAAGCAGCAGAGAGGGTGGCTGAATGCCACAAGGCTGGGCAGATCGCCACGTTGCCCCATGGGGGCGGGGTGGGGGAATGGGTGGTCGAACCAAGCGATCCCCTGGCCAGCCGAAGGGACAGCCGGGCCAAGCAGTGTGGGCGGCCAGCCGAAGGACTACCAGCTGGACGGGTCACTCTGCAGCTTCACGGGAGCAGGGTCGGAAGATGGAGGATGGGTGGCAGAGCCAAGTGATCTCCCGGCCCACTGGTGGAACACTTGGGGCAATCGGTGGTGGTGGGGAGGTAGCTGAGAAGGCCAGGCGGATCGCCACGTGGCTTTGCATGCATGTGTGGTTATCCCACGCCACAATCCCACATGATATCGTCCCCCTCCCACTGGGCCAATGCTGTTCCACGCCACGTCCTACTCCCTGTTACTCTGTTTCTTCTTCTGCTGCTGCTGCAACACAGTGAAGGGAGATAAGCTCGCAGAGGGCTCTGGCTGATCTGCCAGGCAGCCAGGAATTTGTACCTGGCCGCCGGACCAGAGGGAAGCCTACAGCTGTAGGCTGCTTTCCCTTTTCTTTCAGCTAATCAGATTTGAGCTGTACACTCTGCTCCAATTGGCTGAATACAAATTCCCCCCAGCCAATCAGAGCCAGCCATGCTATTCTCTGATTGGCTGCCATACGTTCCTCATCTTAGCTAGCCTGAGACCAGCCGGGACGAGGATGGAAACATGGTGGAAGCCATGCCTTTCCATGTGGGGTGATGAGGGCCTTCCGCTGAACCGCAAAATGACTGCCAGGTAAATCTGGCAGCCTGCTTTTGGCTGTAATCAGACTGATTATTTATTTGATTATCATTATTTGTTGTTCTGCCCCCTCTATTCTGCCCCAGACAAAGGCTTGCGTCACCTTTTATTCAGTTATATACGGACTGCTCACCTCAGAAAGTAGCAGTGGAATTGTTAGCTGATACACAGCTATTTGTCACATATTCAGTAGCCCATTTTGCATTGGCAGCTAAGAAACTATGGGCTCACTTTAGCAAGGAACATACTGTACTATAAAAATCAATTTTATACTTTTTAGATGCTTTTACAGGAATCTGTAAAAAGGTTTTAAAGTTATGTTTAATATTTTTACTATTTTGCTCATTTTTTTTACATACATTGTAAAGGCCATTGGCTATATATGATAAAGTTTACGGTGATGATGAATTGCATTCTATTGGAGTTACTTTTAAAAACAAACAGAGAAGGACTGGTGGCAATACAATTATGCCAGTAATGGAGTCTGCTGCCAGAGCAACTGCTTCATGGTGATGCTATCCTTGAAGACAAGAAGAAAATAACATAACCTACTATAGTCGTCCATCCACATTCACAGGGGTTAGGGTCTTGAGACCCCCGCGAATGTGGAAAAACCATGAATAAAAAATGCTGCTCCCCCGACCCCCCCCCCAGCGGGAGGGAGGCGGTGGGAGGGTGTCTGGCCAACCTGGCTGGCCTCTCCGCGGCCTTCCTGAGGGGACTCCGGGCCTTAGAAGCCCTGGAGCCCACTTAGGAAGGCCAGGGAGGGCAGCAGGTGGGTGAGAGGCTGCCCTGCTTCTCTGCGGCCTTCCTGAGGGGACTCCGGGGCTTTGAAGCTCCGGAGCCTGCTTAGGAAGTCCAGGGAGGGCAACGGGAGGGAGGGAGGGAGGCTGCCCGCCCACCCTCGGCCTTCCTGTGTGGACTTCAGGGCTTTGAAGCCCCGGAGCCCACTTAGGAAGTCAGGGGAGGGCAGCGGGAGGGAGGGAGGCTGCCTGCCCACCCTCGGCCTTCCTGTGCGGACTCCAGGGCTTAAAAGCCCCGGAGCCCGCTTAGGAAGGCCAGGGAAGGCAGCGGGCGGGCGGGCGGGCGGGCGGCTGCCCTGCCTCTCCGTGGCCTTTCTGAGCGGACTCCGGGGCTTAGAAGCTCCAGAGCCCCCTTAGGAAGGTCGGGAAGGGCAGTGGGCAGGAGCCAGGCAAGCTTCCTGGCCTCTCTCCGGCCTTCCTGAGCTGACTCCGGGGCTTAGAAGCCTCAGAGCCCCCTCAGGAAGGCTGGGGAAGGCAGCAGGCGGAAGGGCGGGAGGCTGCCTTGCCTCTCCCTGTCCTTCCTGAGTGGACTCTGGGGCTTAGAAGCCCCGGAGCCCGCTTAGGAAGGCCGGGGAAGGCAGTGGGCGGGCGGGCGAGAGGCTGCCCTGCCTCTCCGTGGCCTTCCTGAGTGGACTCCGGGGCTTTCAAGCCCGGAGCCCGCTTAGGAAGTCCAGCGAGGGCAGCGGGAGGGAGGGAGGCTGCCCACCCACCCTCGGCCTTCCTGTGCGGACTCCAGGGCTTAGAAGCCCCAGAGCCCGCTTAGGAAGGCTGGGGAAGGCAGCGGGTGGGTGGGAGGGAGGCTGCCCTGCCTCTCCGTGGCCTTTCTGAGCAGACTCCGGGGCTTAGAAGCTCCGGAGCCCCCTTAGGAAGGCCGGGGAAGGCAGCGGGCAGGAGCCAGGCAAGCTGCCCGGCCTCTCCCCGGCCTTTCTGAGCGGACTCTGGGGCTTAGAAGCCTCAGAGCCCCCTTAGGAAGGCTGGGGAAGGCAGCAGGCAGAAGGGCGGGAGGCTGTCCTGCCTCTCCCTGGCCTTCCTGAGCAGACTCCAGCCCGCTTAGGAAGGCCAGGGAAGGCAGTGGGCTGGCAGGAGGGAAGCTGCCCAGCCTCTCCCCGGCCTTCCTGAGTGGACTCTGGGGCTTAGAAACTCCGGAGCCCGCTTAGGAAGGCCAGGGAAGGCAGCGGGCGGGTGGGTGGGAAACTGCCCTACCTCTCCGCGGCCTTCCTGAGGGGACTCCGGGGCTTAGAAGCCCCGGAGCCCCCTCAGGAAGGCTGGCAATGCAGTGGAAGGGAGGGAGGGATGCTGCCCACCCCCTGGCCTTCCTGAGTGGACTCCAGGGCTTTGAAGGCCGGGGAAGGCACCTCTGGAAGGCCAGGGAAGGCCCAGGCACGAGGTTGCCCCACCTCTCGCCAGCCTTCCCAAAGGGGCTCAGGGCTAAACCGCGAATAATCAAAACCGTGAGTGTGAAAGCCGCGAATGTGGAGGGGCAACTGTATTTGAACACCATATTTTGTCTTTTTAATTAAATGATTTAAAAAATATCTTAATAGCAGACCACAATTTTGCAAACATCACAGCACTCTAAATCCTTCAAGATGTAAAATGATGGTGTTCACTATGTTGTTGGTAACTAAACACAGCCATAGAAGCGTCCTAGGAGGAAGAAGTTATTGCATGAGCAATTCTTTGATAATTGGACTAAGACTGCTATAGCAAAACTATTCTGGGAATCCATTAACTACTTATGGTAATTCATATTAGGGCATTTCCTACAGTGGTATTCAGAGCACCATCAGTTTTGGTTATATGGGATCAGTTTCATTTGATGTGTGCTGAGGTAGAAACTGCTACCTTCTGGATGTTGTTAGACTGCAAATTCCATGTATTCCAAATGTAGCCAGCACAGCCAATGGTGAGGAATGTTGGGAGGTGCAATGCAGCACCATGTAGACAGCTTCATCATTCCTACTTTGATGCAGACAAAGTTCTTAGAGTAATCAGTTTACATTTGTCAGAAAAGGCTCACAATTGAAGCTGAAAGCTGGTATTACTTGAAATAAACCATGTGCTTATATATGGTCTATTTAATGGAAGTTTTAAAAGTAGAGATTATACAATACTTTCCTGGAATATTATTGACTGAAAAACTGAGAAAGTTCCAAGTGGGAAAACTGCACTTTGAAGTTTTCTGTTAAGTAAGATGAATTAAGACTGGTTAAAAGTGGCCATTGTTTTGTAAGATGCATTGGGAGTGGTTGATATATAAAGATGAATTAATTGAACAATGGACTAGCTAGATAGCATTGTTTGGACATCTTGATCAAGAGCAAGATGTTTATTCTATGTTTATTGGCTACTCTGTTCTCTGAATAGATTGTTTGCTTCTTGCAATATTGCTATTTAACTCTAATATGTAAATAGCTGTTTTTTCAGTATCAACCTTCTCTCTATAAGGTGGATTGTTTGGAATAAAACTTTTCAACAGCATTATTCATTCAAAAGTATTCATTTCAACAGCATTATTCCTTTGAAAGTAAGTCCACTGGGACAGTTTAGCAAAAACCATTTTGCTAAACTGAAGGCTATTATATAAATCAATGTGTAGCTGGGGAAAGACAATATTGTTGGAAGTTGGGTTTATTCCCTCGATGTAGGGTTCTTAGGCCATTCATAAGGGCTCCTTTTTGATGAAAGGATATACAGCTGCACAAGACAATAACCTTTCAGGAATACAGATGAAACGTATACTGCAATCCTATACACACCTGGGACCAAGTTCAAGTGGTCTTACTCCAAGGTAAGGTTGCATAGGATTGTAGACATATTTTATTTGTATTTCTGAAAGGTTATTATTTTGTGTGGCTGTGTATCCCTTCATCAAAAAGGACCCTCTAGGAATGGCCTAAGAACCCTACATCAAAGGAATAAACCCAATTTCCAACAATACTGTCTTTCCCCAGCTGCACACTGAATTATAAACAGCCTTTAATTTAGCAAAACGATTTTTATAACCTTGATAATCATGGGTTGAAAATTAAAAAGACAGAAAAATTAAAATAGTGTTCAGTTTGCTATTAAAGGGGCCTTATTCATCCCACTGCATGTGTGATAGTACTCAAAGGAACAGTAATTAATGTACTGTGTTCTGATTCTTCCATTAATTTATGTAAGCAGATAGAGTAGCCTTGAAGAGCACGTCAGAGTGATGAAAAGGATCACCTGCAATTTGGTAGACTGCAGAAGTGTAGATCATGAATATGAATGTCATTTCCTTTTACTGTGACTCCAATTTCCATACACTCTTTGATCAAGGACATATTTCCATACACCTGTTCTTCAGTTTTTGACCTTGGGAGGGTTATTCTGTTGAACTAGATCTTAAAGTCAAAATTATGTCATAGCTCATCTCCTCAGAGACTAATCTGGCAAGTTAAAGGCAAAAGATATGATGAGCAGCATAAAATACAAACCTGGTTAAAGGCTGTTTAAAATAGAGTGGCTCCATAGCCTCAGATACAATGAAGAATTACATCTAAAATTTATTGAAGATTGCAGTTTAACAGTAAATTCATTAGACACTCCAAGGTTTCTGGGAATGGAAATTGCACTTCTGAAATTTGATAGATATTGTTAACTAATGTCACCTCCAAGATGTGTAGAGAAGGTACAGATTAGAGCTCAAAGGGGAAAGGTGAATTGCAATTAATACAATGAAAATACATGTGGCATTTTTCTGTCACATTCAGCCATTCATATTATTAAAAAGTTGGCAGGAATTTCTGATGCAATTATTGTTTGAGAGCAGTAATGAAACTGATTCCTTATAGTATGCATTTTTCCTGTTGTG
This sequence comes from Gambelia wislizenii, assembly GCA_030847615.1. Classification (NCBI taxonomy): domain Eukaryota; kingdom Metazoa; phylum Chordata; class Lepidosauria; order Squamata; family Crotaphytidae; genus Gambelia; species Gambelia wislizenii. The sequence continues at coordinate 219,586,548 of JAUMIR010000005.1, read as the reverse complement.
AAATATCATTTACTAAAAACATTAATTCCATGATTTAGTTTAAAGTTGTTAAATCTAATATTACTACTCACCATGTATTGAAGAACTTACCTAAAGCTCTACATATTTTGAGCTGGCTTTAAAATAAAGTTGAAGTGGTAATAGGATTTTTTTATTTTTATTTTTTTTATGAGGTAAATGTTGTAAATTGGCTTTAAGGATAAGATCAAAAGTTAGAATCTTTCAAGTGAAAAATAAGTTGAAATCTTTCAAATGAAGTCATTTTATTCAGTTAAATTGGGAATGATATTATCTATGTGTTTTCTGTTCATGTCAACTGAAACTGTGGGTGACAATTGAGAATAGATGTGCTGCATCTGTTAATCACATCTATTTACATAAGAGCATCCTACACTGCCCACCAATGGCACTATCTTTCCGTAGTGGTGAAACTGCGTGCTCCTCTAAGGAAAGAAGCTATGCTGACAGTAGCAGTACTGTTAGTAGGGTCTCCTATGTCAAACAGGCTTTTGTTTAGGAGCCAGACTAAATGTGTTGAACAGCTATTGGGCAGCAGCAGTAGTGGGGTTAGGGGTGTGATTCTGGTGTAAGATCCCTGGTGGCGCAGTGGTTAAATGCCAGTACTGCAAGTCACCACGTTGCAAGTTCGATTCCAGCGGGCTCCAAGGTTCACTCAGCCTTCCATCCTTTGGTAGGTCGGTAAAATGAGTACCCAGCTTGTGGGGGGCAATTAGCTAACACACATTGGAAACTGCTTAATGCAGTACAGATGTGTAAATTGCTATTGCTTAAAACAATTTGTAAGCCACTCTGATAGCCTTGTGGCTGAAGAGCAGGGTATAAATAAATAAATAAATAAATAAGATCTCTCAGAGACAATAGCAGGAGCACCACAGCTACCAGTTGTTAGTATTGTGCAGAAGGAGGCACGGTAAACTCCTTTTCAATGCCTTTACCACAAAAGTTATATGATGAGACAATCCAAAATGAAACAGGAGCTAGTGCCAGAAGATGAAACTCCTAGGTCAGATGGCACTCAACGGGCTAATGGGGTACAGCAGAGGACAATTATGAATAGTGCTGTACCTAATGATACAACTGGACTCAAGCCGAAAGGATGTTCAGCTGTTGATGTGCTCAAAGGTGAAAGGAAAGTCTGAAGCTGCACAGCACATATTAAAGGAACAATGGAATGTGAGAAGCATGAATCAGAGGAAGCTAGACATAGTAAGACAAGAAACGGAATGCAGAAAGATTGTAATACTTGGAGTGAATGAGCTAAAGTGGGCAGGAGAGGGACATTTTGAGTTAGATAATTTCACAGAGTTTTACTCAAGAAGTGAAAATGCAAGAAGAAATGTGGTGGCATCAATAGTGAAGAGAGATGTAGCAAAAGCAATCAAAGGTTATAATGCAAAATCTGACTGAATAATATCAATAAGACTTCAGGGAAAATGCATCAATATAACCATAATCCAAGTTTATGCTCCAACTAAAGAGGGAGAAGAAGAATTGAAAAATTCTATGCTGGAATCAGGAGGAAATTTTACCACACACCCAAACAAGACTTGTTGTTAATTATAGGTGATTGGAATGCAAAAGCAGGAAACAGAGGAGAATCAAAGATTGTAGGAAATTTGGCCTAGGAACAAGAAATGAAGCAGGAGAGGGACTGATTGAATTTTGTGAGGCCAACAGTTGGTTAATTGCAAACACATTCTTCAAGCAACCCAAGAGGCAACTGTATACATAGACATCACCTGATGGACAACACAGAAATCAAATAGACGACATAATAGGAAACATAAGCTGGAGAAGCTCCATCTTCTGATGCCTGCCCACCTGCCCAGATGCTGTTTGGAGAGAAAAGTGTGCCATTCCCCCTTCACTTGCAGTTTGCACGTCTAGCAGGCACGGGTTAATGAGCTCTGTTTCCAAGCAGTCCTCCCTGGCTCACCATTTGGAACTGGATGAGGAAGAAGAAGGAACAGGAAAAGAGGGGAGAGACAAGGGAGAACTGCTTTGAGGTTTATGCTGTAGGAAGGAAAAAGAAACAAGGAAGCTCACAAGAAGTTAAAAGGAGGCAAAATGGGGAGGGTGGAAAAGACAAGATTTGCTATACAGTAATTGAATGACTTAGAAGATTAAAGTGTAAAGGGTCAGGATGTAATGGGGTGGGGTGGTATAAGCTCAGTGTCTTCAATTGGTTCTCTAAATTTTTATTTGTACATTTTTTTTCTTTAAAAAAACACACAACACAGGCAAGCCTGGGAAAGAGAGAGGGGGCAGAGTTTTTTCTCTCTTTCTAAAGTCTTGCTTGGCAGTGGACTTGCTGGTCAGAAATACAGATGTTTCCAGCTTGTCAGGACAGGTGGGTGGCAATTGCAGCAGAAGGATAATGGATGGGTTGGAGATGTGCTGCTGATCTTCTGCTTCTTCCATTCTGCTGCCTGAAGCAGTTGCCTCATAGAGGCTCATTATCAGGCTGGCCCTCCTCCGACTTATCAGTAACCTGTTCTCATTACGCTGAAAAGTAATGAAATTATAGCCATGGCTGTCACAGACCAAAAAAAGTGACTACTCACTCTGGTTTATTGCTGCAGAAAGTAATTACCAAGGAAATTTGTTAGGAAAAAGCCCCATAAATCGCCCCTTAGCTTTCCTAGATGTTTTCTTCAGGAGTATGCCTGTGACTACCAGCTACTGGAGAACATGAGTGGAAAGATACTATTGTTCTTATGCCCTATTTATGGCATTTCCAGTGCATTATCTGGTTGTCTCCTTGCCAAAAAAAAAAAAAAAGCTTGGCTATATGACTATAAAAGCTTTCAAATGAGTAAAGGTACAGGATTAGCATTTTGTAAGGAATCAGAGCTTCGGCAGTAACTTTTTGGGCCTTTTCGGTAATCGCCCCCAATTTATGGAATGGCCTACCGAATGAGATCCGTCAGCTGACGAGCTTGAGTAGCTTTAAAAAAGCACTAAAGACGGATCTCTTTCGGCAGGCCTTTCCTGATTAGATCCCGGCCTCAGGAGCTGCGTCTCCTGGCTTTTTAAAAATTATGTATATATTTGTTTTTAATGTGTTTTTAGTTAGATGGTTTTAATTTATAGTGTTTAATGTCTTTTTATGGGGGAGGGTGGGGGTGGGTGGTGTTTTTAGTCATTATTATAATGTTTTAATTGTTGGAAGCCGCCCCGATTGTTTTTAGCAGAGGGGCGGGGTATAAATAAATTTTATTATTATTATTATTATTATTATTTTAAAAAGTAACTCATTTGATGCCAAACTTCCATCACCTCAATTAACCTGCCACCATCACTGTTTCTTAGTAATTCATTGCATTACTCACTGTGTTACTTGGGTTTTTGTTGTTGTTGTTGATTTTCATTAGTTTTTGCTTCTTTTGAAGCAGAAAATCCATCCTAAAAAAGAAAGAAAAGGACCTAAAATTTGGAGGGGAAAAAAGCCCCACTAAATTACCCCCCCCCCATTAAAAAAGGTACCTGGTAAATGTTAGTAGTTAAATGGGAGAGAGTGGTAATGCTTCTAATTGTTAGATTATTTTGCAAATAAACTGTTATGCCCTCATTAATCCACCCCAGGTAACATTACAGGTAACATCATTTCAAGTGACATGCCACTTCAACAATCTGTAAGGAAGTAAGATAATTTTTGTGAAATGAGATGCAAGGATAATCTAGAGAGGTGGAAAGGAGATGTTGTTGATTCCGAAAGTCTTTCTCATCATTTCAAACAGTACCATTGAGGAAGAAAAATGGGAGGTGTCTCAAGAAACCAGGATGGTTGACTAAAGAAATATCAACAGAGCTAAGTTTTAAACAGAACATGTATAAGAAATGGAAAAAGGGGGAAATCACCAAAGAAGAATTCAAACAGATAGCGAACACATGTAGGAGTAAAGTCAGAAAAGCTAAAGCACAGAATGAGCTCAGGCTTGCTAGAGAGGTTAAGAACAATAAAAAGGGTTTTTTTGGGTATGTCCACAGCAAAAGGAGGAAGAAGGAAATGGTAGGGCCACTATGCGGAGAAGATGGCAAAATGCTAACAGGGGGCAGAGAAAAGGCAGAATTACTCAACACCTTCTTTGCCTCAGTGTTTTCAGAAAAGGGAAAGGGGGACCAACCTGAGGATAAAAGTACAGAAGACACAACAGGGGAAATCCAGCACAGAATAAGCAAAGAGGTAATACAGGAATGCCTTCTTAATCTAAATGAATTTAAATCTCCAGGACAAGATGACCTACATCCAAGAGTATTAAAAGAGCTGGCAAATATTGTCTCAGAGCCATTGGCAATAATCTTTGAGAACTCCTGGAAAACAGGAGAAGTCCCAGCAGACTGGAGGAGGGCAAACGTTGTCCCTATCTTCAAAAAGGGGAAAAAAGAGGATCCCAACAATTATCGTCCAGTTAGTCTGACATCAATACCAGGGAAGATTCTAGAGCAGATCATTAAACAGAGAGTCTGTGAACATTTAGAAGACAATGCCATAATCACAAAAAGTCGACATGGGTTTCAGAGTAACAAGTCATGCCAGACTAATCTGATCTCTTTTTTTGATAAAATTACCAGCTTGGTAGATAAAGGGAACACTGTGGACATCGCATACCTTGATTTCAGTAAGGCCTTTGACAAGGTTCCCCATGACATTCTTGCAAACAAGCTTGTAAAATGTGGGCTAGACAAGTTAACAGTTCAATGGATTTGTAATTGGTTGACTGGCCGAACCCAAAGGGTGCTCAGCAATGGCTCCTCTTCATCTTGGAAAGATGCGACCAGTGGGGTGCCACAGGGTTCTGTCCTGGGCCCAGTGCTATTCAACATCTTTATCAACGACTTGAATGAGGGAATTAGGGGCATATTTACCAAATTTGCAGATGACACCAAATTAAGAGGAGTAGCTAATACCCTGGAGGACAGGATCAAAATTCAAGATGACCTGGATAAACTGGAGAGCTGGGCCAAAGCTAACAAAATGAAATTCAATATGGAGAAATGTAAGGTACTGCACTTAGGCCGAAAAAATGAAATGCATAAATATAGGATGGGGGAGACCTGGCTGAATGAGACTACGTGCGAAAGGGATCTAGGAGTCCTAGTAGACCACAAGTTGAATATGAGTCAACAGTGTGATGCGGCAGCTAAAAAGGCCAATGCGATTTTGGGCTGTATCAATAGAAGTATAGTGTCCAGATCAAGGGAAGTAATAGTGCCGCTCTATTCTGCCTTGGTCAGACCTCATCTAGAATACTGTGTCCAGTTCTGGGCACCACAATTCAAAAAGGATATGGACAAATTGGAGCGTGTCCAGAGGAGGACGACTAAAATGGTGAACGGTCTGGAAACCATTACTTATGAGGAGAGACTTAGGGAGCTGGGTATGTTTAGCCTGGAAAAAAGTCAGTTAAGAGGTGATATGATAGCCCTGTTTAAGTGTTTGAAGGGGTGTCACGTTGAGGATGGAGCAAGCTTGTTTTCTGCTGCTCCAGAGATTGGAACACGGAGCAATGGATGCAAGCTCCAGGAACAGAGATTCCACCTCAACATTAGGAGGAACTTTTTGACAGTAAGAGCTGTTTGGCAGTGGAACGCACTCCCTCGGAGCGTGGTGGGGTCTCCTTCCTTGGAGGTCTTTAAACAGAGGCTGGATGGCCATCTGTCGGGGATGCTTTGATCGTGATTTCCTGCATGGCAGGGGGTTGGACTGGATGGCCCTCGTGGTCTCTTCCAACTCTGCAATTCTATGATTCTATGATTTCAGTCAGATAGGGTCATTTTCAGACTTGAAAAAGAAAGTTTTTTTTCCTCAGCTATGTCTAAGTGTTAAGACAATATGTTTTCTTGTACCTTTCAGTGTTGTAACAAATTAGGCTTACCTTGAAGCTGCTAAATTACACAATAACCTAGAAATAGTTCAAAGAGAATAATTCACAATTTGAACTTATGTGCGGAGAGCAAGTAGGTAAAAGCATCCTCTAGTCTTAATGTTTATTGTTTGACATGTTAATGTGAGTGTATATCTCTCCTTGATAGATTTATATATTTTTAAAGCAGTTTTTATTTCCTTTTGCAATCACCAAGGCTGAGCTATGGATGATGCAAAAAGGAAAGTTTTGAACTTTAATTTCATTTTTTTTTTAAAAAAAGTGTGTGTGTAGTTCTTTATAAAAAGGGCCATACTTAATACAGAATGCTGTGTTAGTTTTATTAGGAGTATGCAAGGTAGCAGCGGTGTTACAACATGGAGGGAGCCATGTTCATATTTGGGGAAAATACTAAGAGAATTTGGGGGAAATGCTAAGACAATTAGTGAAAAAGCAAGAGTAGAATATACTTCCACTCATGAAAGTCTTACTTCCATGGATTTATTCCCCTGTAGCAGCATCCCCTTACAGTATCAAATGCTTTTCTGGAGGATTCCCAAGTTCTCAAGAAAAACTTTGAGTTGCTCAGGAGGAGCTTCAGTTGGAAAATGGAGATGGGAATTCCATTTAGTGATCAAAAGTCCACTTGTAGTTCTTATGATTCACGTGACTCTTCTTTTCCAAAAGGGTTTAACTATTCTTAAAGTTGATGTTAACAAACATATTCAGGTGTCATAGCGAGTAAGGCAGATGATGGTAAGTAGATGCTGCCAAGCCTTTCTCTGCAAGCAGGAGCAGCTAAATAAATCATGGGCCTTCCATTTATGATATATTGTGATGATCATCTGGCTTGTCTCTTATCTGACAAGCCAGAGAAATAAGTGATGGTTTCTTCTTGGTTTATTTCTTGAGTTTCTCAGGGAAGAGACAAGCCAGAATGTCAGTTGGGATGTCAAGAATGTTCAAGAATTCTGGCCTTCTGTGAGGTGTGAATCCAGCCATTGTAGTCAAGTCCTCCTTAACACACACACACACACACACAGAGGCTACAAAAAACTTTACATCAGATCAAATTAGCAAATGAGTATCTTAAACTTATCCTGGAGGGATGAGTTCAAGTGATACATAATATTTAATAACATGTATATTTTCAATTATTGGCAGTTTGTTTTATGTACACCACCAGACACATACTTGCTATTTAATGCTTGTGTTAAATAGAGGTGGTGACCATGAAGGAAGTCTCTTCTTCCTAACCATCTTCTCTAACAATTCCACGGATTCATTCTTTCCATCCCAGACCAGTTCTCCAATAGTTCTCATGTCTGACATTTAATTTTTAATAAATTTATTTGAGATATTTTTCAATATTTTTGCAGTACTGTATGCTGATTCTCTCATTTTCTCCTTGATATCTTTGCAGATATTCAGTATGCAACTGTATATTGGTCGAGAGCTGAAAAGTCCTTCCAGGTTAAAGATGTATTGGACAAGAATGGTGATGCTTATGGCTACTACAACGACACTGTACATTCCACAGGGTGGGGGATTCTTGAGATCAAAGCAGGCTATGGTAGTCAGGCCCTTGGAAATGAAGACCTCATGTATGCTGCAGGCTACTTGGAAGGCTATCTCACTGCTTCGTAAGTGCTTCTGTAAACTTAACTGAATGATGGGGCGTTGTTAAAAACTACCATTTCAGTATAATTATTTTCTTTTTTTAAAAAAATTAGCACCTGCAAGAGCCTAATAATATTGATTGTTGGCAGCAAAGGTTTTTTTAAAAAAACATTCTTCCATTAGTTGTGAGACTGAAGGGCCAAAAGCCTAGATCCAATGTTTGTTCATTTTTTCAAGTAGGAAGTAAAGAGCCCTCTCATCTTTGGGCCAGTCTAGACGAGGGAATAAAATGTGGATTGATGTGCACATATGACAATTCACAGCAGCTGTCATCTGTTTCAACTATTTTTTGGCAAGGTCGCTGGTGTGCGAAGCTCTCTGTGTTTGCTTTTCACATGGAGGTATGCCAGTGAATCAAGATGAACTACTCCTGCTTCTTTACTCCCCAAATTGCCCCTGCCAAACAATATTAAAAAAAAACTAATTCCAAGGTGCGGAAGAGCAATCTTCGGCTGAAATAATGGAGGGGAGGAAGCAGGAAAGAAAGGCTGTTTCATCACCTGAGCGCGTGATCGCTACAACGACAATCCAACATGGCAGTTCGGGGATCTGACTTCTTAGCAAGTCCCGCCCCATGCACATCTGACCAATCAGCTGTCCTCTTCAGCAATGTGCTGCGATGCAATTTGGTTATCCTAACATGTGGGAGTGCGCATTTCCCCGACAGTTGTCAAAAAACTCGGGGAAAGTCTCAGAGGCTTTTGCCATGGACTTTCCCCAACTTTTGCTCTCCCTCCCCCCACTCCAAAAAGGACGGAATGCTGCAGGATTTGGACACATGGGACTCCATGAGGATTTATTTCACCATCTGGACTACCCCTTTGTGTTTCACTTGAATTTTAAAGCTAGACATTCAATTTCTGGATTATGGCTGATATGAAGTTTTTTTAATTATTACCAAGGCTTAATTGATAAATCTAAGGTTTCTAAATTGAAAACAGGATGTTTTAATGAGAATTGGTGAGGTATAAATATATGTCTTATATACTGTAGAGATTGCACAGTTTTAAATAATGGCACGAACATCTGTTTCAGGTAAGTACTGGTTGTATGTGTTATATTTATTTTAATTAAAGAGGACTTCCTGTATTCAAGGGATCAGGACTGGAAGATAATAGCTAAGAATGTCCTGACATAAACTCATCACCAATTGTACCAGAGCACAATGTTGATATGTATATAAATAAATCATCCATCTATCTATCTATCTATCTATCTATCTATCTATCTATCTATCTATCATTGTCGGGGGTATATTGCCGTTTTCAGTGTGCTGATTGGCTGCTTAGGTGTCAGGATCTGCCTCTCCTCACCAGACTAGGCCCTGGCTGCTTGGAGACTCAGGCCATGGCTATGAGAGTCTTGAAAGAACCAGGGCCAGGCTATCAGATGCAGCCAGCTGCAATCATGCAGCACACCTGAAGCAGCCAGGGGAGCTGCTAATTAAGAGCGGCATTTGGCCCTTAGTCCTGGCCATCCTAACGTGGTCTTCTCTGCTGTCTGTAGCTTCTCCTTGCTTTTGGACTGGGGCCTTGGGTCTTCTGTGCTGTCTGTAGCTTGGCCTCGGTACCTTGGGCCTTTCTGTGCTGTCTATAGCTGGGTGCCTTGGGCTTTGGGCTTTTCTGTGTTGTCTGTAGCTGCGTGCCTTGGGCCTTTCTGTGCTGTCTATAGCTGGGCACCTTGGGCCGTGAGCCTTTCTGTGTAGCTGGGCGCCTTGGGCCTTTCTGAGCTGTCTATAGCTGGGCACCTTGGGCTTTTCTGTGCTGTCTGTAGCTGGGCGCCTTGGGCCTTTCTGTGTTGTCTGTAGCTGGGCGCCTTGGGCCTTTCTGTGCTGTCTATAACTGGGCGCCTTGAGCTGTGAGCTTTTCTGTGTAGCTGGGCGCCTTGGGCCTTTCTGAGCTGTCTATAACTGGGCGCCTTGGGCCGTGAGCCTTTCTGTGTAGCTAGGCGCCTTGGGCCTTTCTATGCTGTCTGTAGCTGGGTGCCCTGGGCCTTTCTGTGCTGTCTGTAGCTGGGTGCCTTCGGCCTTTCTGTGCTGTCTGTAGCTGGGCACCTTGGGCCTTTCTGTGCTGTCTATAGCTGGGTGCCTTGGGCCTTTCTGTGTTGTCTGTAGCTGGGTGCCTTGGGCCTTTCTGTGCTGTCTATAGCAGGGCGCCTTGGCCCTTGGCCCTTTCTGTGCTGTCTGTAGCTGGGCACCTTGGGCCTTTCTGTGCTATGCGTAGCTGGGCACCTTGGGACCTTCTGTGCTGTCTGTAGCTGGGCACTTTGGGCCTTTCTGTGCTATGCGTAGCTGGGCACCTTGGGACCTTCTGTGCTGTCTGTAGCTGGGCACCTTGGGCCTTTCTGTGCTATGCGTAGCAGGGCACCTTGGGACCTTCTGTGCTGTCTGTAGCTAGGTGCCTTGGGCCTTTCTGTGCTGTCTATAGCAGGGCGCCTTGGCCCTTGGCCCTTTCTGTGCTGTCTGTAGCTGGGCACCTTGGGCCTTTCTGTGCTATGCGTAGCTGGGCACCTTGGGACCTTCTGTGCTGTCTGTAGCTGGGCACCTTGGGCCTTTCTGTGCTATGCGTAGCTGGGCACCTTGGGACCTTCTGTGCTGTCTGTAGCTGGGTGCCTTGGGCCTTTCTGTGCTGTCTGTAACTGGGCGCCTTGGGCCTTTGAGTGTGTGTAGCATGGGGTGTTTGTGTGATTGCATAGCGGCGGCAGAGGGGCTTTCACTTCCTGGCATGCATGGTGTATGTGTATATGTAGCATGGTGTGTGTGTATGCGCAGTTGCATGGTGGTGGCAGAGGGTCTCTCATGTTCTGACATGCATGGTGTGTGTGGTGTGTGTATACGTGGTTGCATGATGGCGGGAGAGGGGTTCTCTCATCCTGCTGTGTGTGGTATGTGTGTAGCGTGGTGTTTGTGTGTATGCGTGGTTGCATGGTGGTGGTGGAGGGGCTCTTGTTTCCTGACATGCCTGGTGTGTGTGTGTGTAGAGTTGTGTGTGTATATCTATGTGTCTGTGTGTGTATGTGGTGGCATGGTGGTGACAGAGGGGCTCTCAGCATGAAACTAGCCATTATAGTTGTTTTGAAAGGTTATATATTAATGCGTCAAATGATTGTACTCTTGACATGTTTCCTAAGTAGCCGATCAGCAGAGTATGAACAGAAACACACCAAAGCATTTTATATATGTAGATAACAGTGTATGTTATGTCGGGCATACCAAGTATTAAATAATACAGGTTTTAAAAACATTTACCTCATAATAAAATCATAGAATCATAGAGTTGGAACAGACCTCAAGAGCCATCCAGTCCAACCCCTTGCCATGCAGGAATACACAATCAAATAATTTCCAACAGATGGCCACCAGCCTCTGTTTTAAAACCTCCAAAGAAGGAGACTCCACCACAGTACAATAATCATTTTATATAACTTGCCCAATGACAGGAACTTGCACTAAGTTCTGAATAAATGAAATAAAGTATTTTTTCATCCAGTCCCTGGCGTGGATGCATTTGTTTCTTGCACTTTCTGCAACTATTGACTGGAATCCTGTTGGTTTGTCCCAACTAGAGTAGACACATTAAATCAATTATTGAATAGTGAAGCAACACATTTGTTGTTGTTAACTGCTGTCATGTCAACTTCAAGTTATGGTGGCCCCATGTCACCCTATCATCAACAGCCCTGCTCAGGTCTTGCAAACTCAGGGCCATAGAGTCAACACATACGTAAATCCGATTGATTCAGTGGGCATACTCTAGTGAAGAGTAACAAGATTTGGGTTTTTATGTTTTTGAAGCCCACATTTGTTCTGTCGTGTTTCCATATCAGTTAGTGAATGTTATTACAGTTGTCCCTCCGTATTCACGGATTTGGTATCCATGGATTTAAGTATTCATGGTTTGAAAATATTATTTAAAAAATAATAATCCAAAAAGCAAACCTTGATTTTGCCATCTTATATAAGAGACACCATTTTGCTATGCCATTGCATATAATGGGACTTGAATATTCACGGAATTTGGTATCCACGGGGGTGTCCTGGAACCAAACCCCAGCGAATATGAAGGGACAACTGTATTTAAAAATGTACATGAATGTTTGTATGGATTTCTCCCATGATGGGATTCAAGATGGCTGTATCTTCTGTATAATATGTGGCAGCTTTATAATATGTATCTTTGTCTATGTATTCCAAAATGTATGTATTTTTGATAGGATGCAAAATATGAATAGATGTGAAAGCTGGTTGCACATGGTTTTCATATTAGTTCAGGAAGTACAAATTAGATTGGATTGCATTTTGAAAAGTTCACGCATTAAACTGGTAGTGCTGATGTCTGGTCATACCCTAACCTTTCCTTATTATCTTTTCTCTTTTCATCATTAAAATACAGTATATAGTTACTGGACAAAGTCATTTCACTCTGGGAGTTCAAGGTTTTTGGCTCTCTGGTGGTTTTTCTTGCATCAGAATTACACAACTATTTATGTGATAAAGAAATGACATGGGAAGTATAACATATCAGCCTTCATTTATGGGTATAGAAAATGGAAGGAAAGTGAACAAAGAAGTACCATTTTTCTTGTTTTTCTTTCAGACATATGTGTGACCATGTTGCAAACCTGTATCCACAGCTGATTAAAAATGCCGTTATTGAGAGAGAAGTTAAAGATTTTATGAGGTATGTACTCAGTTGTCATAAATTTAGCCCTTTTATAAGTACTAGAGGAACAGAAGTTCCATAATAGGTTTCAGACATCCCTAGCGACATTTTCCTAAACTAGCTGATGCAGGAAAAGCTTATACCAAAATAAATAAAACTGATTACTGGACTTTGTAAGGTCCCACAAGACTTCTTGTTTTATTTTCATTTCAGTCAGTAATACAGGTTGCCCCACCATATCTGTGGGGGAATTCAGATTTCCATTATTTTTATTTTCTACTCATCTATAGTTGGAATCTCTTCCTCCTTCCAATATTTTTCATGTAGCACTCTTGCCGCTGTTGTTAAGTTTATTATTATTTTCTGTTGGTTTATCATTAATGTTTCATCTATCATGTTTAGTAAAAATCCCTCTGGGCAAACTGATTCCTGTCATCTCTTTTATTTCTTTTTGAATTTTTCTCCAATATTATTGTATCTCTGGGCAAGTCCACCAACTATGATAGTATGTACCTTTAGCCTTTCGACACTTCCAACATCCTGAATTTACCATGTGTAAGTGAAATCGCAGATAATAACGAACCCTATTAAAATACGGTACAGGACTTCCGGTACAAACATACCATAGAGTTGTGTTGGAGAACCTAAAAGATGCCTAGAGAGGATGCCTCTCTAGGGATTTTCCAGGATGACTCTATGGTCCGTATTCCTGTTTTGTGTCACATGGATAACTGAAACCACAAATATTGGTTCCACAGATATGGGGGGAGGTACCTGTACTGCAAAGTGTCAGTATAGATCAATATAGTTGTGGCTGTTGGGTCCTGTGTCAGTGTGGTGATGAATCTACTCCATTTAGTCCATATTTTAAAGGAGCTATCCAAGGGGTTGAACTTAATTTGGGGATAGGTTTCAGCCCCTTGGAGAGTTCCTTTGAAATTCAGACTGCAACTTGGAGCAGATTCACCATCCCACTGTCAGGAAAAGATAAATACTAACGCCTCTCCCCAGAAGTTCAAAGGTAAATACATGTAGCTGAGGGAATGTGATGTCTGAATAGTTCCCGCATGGGGGGGAAACTACAACAACAATATCAGGGAAATAGGCTGAGGTAGTTACTTCTGAACAAAATGTATTGAAGCAGCCTACATTTTCTCTTTTTTTTAATTTTAATTTTTTAAAAACTTCACATACTTTAAAATAGTAACTCTACATTATATTACATGCTCTTGTTTTGGTATTTTTACAATTTACATTTTACATACATACATTTTATTTCCTTATAATTTCTTCATACCACCTCTTCTCCCTTATCTTTCACTTCCTAACCTCTGTTTGCTACATCTCCTTGTATGTATTACAATCCTTTCTTCCTTTTTTTATCATATTACCACAAGCTTATTCATTACTCTATCACATTTATCATCATGTTTTCTCCTTATTTTTTCTTGAGCTATTCTATCACCTTTCCCCATTCTTTATAAAAAGATTTCAGACCTTGATCATTTAATAATCTCAATAATTTGTCATTTTCTATCATTTCCATTATTTTTATTTTCCACTCATCTATAGTTGGAATCTCTTCCTCCTTCCAATATTTTGCATATAGCATTCTTGCCGCTGTTATTAAGTTTATTATTATTTTCTGTTGGTTTATCATTAATGTTTCATCTATCATGTTTAGTAAAAATCCCTCTGGTTTCATTTGCAAACTGATTCCTGGTGGCCCAGTGGTTAAATGCCAGTACTGCAAGCCACCACGTCGCAAGTTCGATTCCAGCAGGCTCCAAGGTTCACTCAGCCTTCCATCCTTTCGTAGGTCGGTAAAATGAGGACCCAGCTTGTGGGGACAATTAGCTAACACACATTGGAAACTGTTTAATGCAGTGTAGATGTGTAAATAGCTATTGCTTAAAACAATTTGTAAGCCGCTCTGATAGCCTTGTGGATGAAGAGCGGGGTATAAATAAATAAATAAATAAATATCTCTTTTATTTCTTTTTGAATTTTTCTCCAATATTATTGTATCTCTGGGCAAGTCCACCAACTATGATAGTATGTACCTTTAGCCTTTTGATACTTCCAACATCTGTTATCTTGATTTTTATACATCTTGGATAATTTATCCGGTGGTAGGTGCCATCTTTATAACATTTTATAAAAGTTCTCTTTCATTGACACAGGTTTTGTCATTTTTATTCCTATTTTCCAAGCTCTTTCCCACTGATTTAACAATATTGGGTGCCCTATATTCTTTGCCCATTGTATCATGTTCTCCTTGATCAGATCTCTTTCTGTTTCTAATTTTAGTAGATATTTATATAATTTTGAAATTATGTGCTGTTTATCTGAAGTTCTTATTAATTTGAATTCAGTCACTTGTTCTTCTATTCCATATAATTTTACATCTCTTATATATTGTTCACGTAGTTGTTTGTACTGGAACCAGTTGCATTTTATTCCTTCCTCTTGTAATTCTTGCATCTCTTTAAATTGATATTTACCATTTTCTTCTTTTAACAAGTCCTTATAAGTTATCCATGTTTGTTCTTTTAAATTATGATTTCTGTTGAAAGCTTCGTGTGGTGATAACCACATTGGGGTTTTTGTACATATTATTGATTTATACTTTAACCATACTCTGAAGAGTGATCTTCTAATTATGTGATTGTTAAAAGCTTTATTGTTTTTAAATTTATCTTGCCATAGAAACACATGAAAACCAAGATCTAATTCCACTCTTTCCAATTCTAAAATCTTCTTATCCTCTAAATTTATCCATGTCATTAACCATGTAAGGCAACATGTGTGATAATATGTTTTAATGTCTGATAACCCCATCCCTCCTCTTTCCACTGGGTCTTGTAGAGATCTCATTTTTATCCTTAGCTTTTTGCCTGCCCAGATAAACTTTGATAGATCTTTCTGCCACTGAAGAAAAATATTGTTATTCATTATTATCGGTATTGCTTGAAACAAATATAATAACCTGGGCAGGACTGACAGTTTGATTGCTGCTATCCTTCCCATTAACAATAAGGAGAGTTTCAACCATTTTTTAAAGTCTTCTTTTACTTTTATCTGCCAAGGACGAGAGAGGTGGAAGAGCGGCTGCGCGGGCAGGCGAGGAGGCGGAAGACTGCGTGGGCCGCTGCGGGCAGGCCCGCCCCGGGGGGGGCACACGGCCTCAAGGCCATGCAGCAAGGCCTACCTGAAAAGCAGGGACAAGGGCCAAGGCCAGAGGCCAGCAGCGGCCGAGGCCAGAGGCCAGAGACTGCGTGGGTGGGGGGAGGGCGGGGGCTGAAGGAGGCCTTGCAATTAACTGGCTATCAAATTAATTTAAATTAACTGGCCAGCAATTAACTGGCTATCAAATTAGCAAGTAACTGGCAAAAAGAATGTCAATGAAATTAAATGGCCAGTAATTAACTGGCAAAAAGCAGAAAATCATCCAAAACAATCACTATCACACACAATCCCACAGAAATGCACTGCTGGGCTGCCCAATCTTGCAACCATGCATATACAGCCCAGCAAACTTAGCTCTCCCTCATGGCTCCAAAAGCAGTTCTAGTTGATGAATGTTCTCTCTTCTTCAATCCAGTGGAAAAGAAGAGGAAGCCAGGGGCGGCAAAGGGTAAAATAGGCCCTGCCTGAGACCCTCCCCTGCCTCCTCCTAGCCAGGGTGTGTCTAAGTCCTGGCCAACCCCTGTGCTCGTCTCCCTGCCCATCATTAAAACACCTCCCCCGGATCTACCATTCTTAAAGATCCAGGGGGATGTCTGTTATTCATTATTATCGGTATTGCTTGAAACAAATATAATAACCTGGGCAGGACTGACAGTTTGATCGCTGCTATCCTTCCCATTAACGATAAGGAGAGTTTCGACCATTTTTAAAGTCTTCTTTTACTTTTATCCATGTTTTCTTGTAATTATTTTCAAAAAGTTCTATATCCTTATTTGATATTATAATTCCAAGGTATTTTGGTTTTGTTACTACTTTAAATCCTGATATTATTTGTAGTTCTTCCACTTCCTTCTTTGTTAAGTTCTTCACTATCATATTTGTCTTTTCCTCCTTTATCCTTAGACCTGCATGATCTCCAAACTTCTGTATCATCCTTTGCAAGTGTCTTACACTCTGCTTTGCATCTTCCAGTGCTATAATGAGATCATCTGCGAATGCTCTTATTTTAATTTTAATGATTTTATTTCTTGTTTTTGTCTGATTTGCCTGTTCAAAACTTCTAGTACTAAAATGAAGAGGAGCAGGGAAAGTGGACATCCTTGCCATGTTCCTTTGTTGTCGTTGTTGTTGTTTTATCCATTCCGTCTGGTCTCCCTTTATGTTTATTTTTGCCATTTGTTCCTTATATATTTCATTTACCCATTTTGTAAAATATGTTCCTATGTTTATTTCTTCTAAGATCTTCTTCAAAAATTCCCAGCTAATACTATCGAACAACTTTTCTGCGTCGAGAAAGATTAATGCAATTTTCTTTTCATTATGTTTTTCATAATGTTCTAATAGGTTAATTACTATCCTTATATTGTCTTTTATTGACCTTTGGGGTAAAAATCCTGTTTGATCTTCCTTTATCCTTGTTTGTAATGCCTCCTTCAATCTTTCCTTAAGTATTGCAGCATACAGTTTGTAATTGGAGTTCAGTAGTGAGATTGTTGATAATTTTTGGGTTCTGTAAGGTCTTTTCCTTCTTTAGGGATCAACACCACATTGGCTTGTCTCCAAGGTTCAGGTTTCTCCCTTAACGTTATGTCTTTCATCACTCTTTATAATGGTTCTAACAATTCCTCCATTAATTTTTTGTAATATAAGTTTGATAAACCGTCGGGACCTGGTGCCTTTCCACTTCTACTCTTC
Source organism: Gambelia wislizenii (assembly GCA_030847615.1). Lineage (NCBI taxonomy): Eukaryota > Metazoa > Chordata > Lepidosauria > Squamata > Crotaphytidae > Gambelia > Gambelia wislizenii. Next base: position 219,569,435 of record JAUMIR010000005.1, on the reverse strand, counting down.
TTTATTGCCTTTGCTATTTTCTCTTTCTTGATATGTTGATTTAAGAATTCTCTTGGTTCCTCTAAGATTTTCAGTAGATATTGTTCTTTAATATACTCTTTCATATTACTTTCTTTTTCAGCGGTCATCTTTGTTCCCTCAAATAATTCATTATAATATTTATAGAAGATTTTCTTAATTTCTTCTTGCTTTGATGTTGTTTCCTTTCCCTTTTTTATTTCCAGAATCAATTTCTTCTCTTTTTGCTTCTTTAACTTACAAGCCAACCATTTACTGATTTTAGTTGCATTATCAAAATAATTAACTTTGGCATATCTCATTTTTCTTTCAATTTCTTCTACATGTCCTAATGTTAAATTGTTTTTGTAACATTTTAATTTCATTGACTAATTTTTTATTCTGATTTTTGTCCTCTAGGTTTTCTTTCTTTCTCTTATTTGATCTAATGTTTGTTATTTTTTAATTTTTTTTGTTACTTTTCCATATGATGTCTTGTTATATTAGAAAGCCTCTCATAAATGCCTTGCTTGTTTCCCATACTGTACTTAATCATGTCTCTCCATTTAAGTTTTCCTTAAAAAACTCTCTTAATGACTGTTTTGCTTTCCTTAATCTGTTGTCATTCTTTAACAAATTATCATTTATATACCATCGTGTTTGTTTCATTTCCCCATTTATTAATTGCACTGTGCACATCTTAATTGCACTGTGATCCAAGAAAATTTTTGGTGTAATCTCAACTTTTTTTACTTGAGTAATTAATTCTTTTGATACCAACATTAGATCTATTCTTGAATGTGATTTATGTCTTCCTGAGTAAAAAGTAAAATCTCTTTCTTCTTTATGTTTTAGCCTCAAAATATTACTAAAGATAGTATATCCATTATCTCAAAAAAAAAAAAAAGATTCAGGCAACTTGCCTTGATCCTTTTTAATAACTCCCCTTTTTTTGTCTATTTTGGGGTCCAAAACCCCATTAAAATCCCCCAACACAATTATATTTTGATAAGAGAAGTTTACTGATTCTCTCAATAGATTTTCACAGAATTTTTCTTTTTGTTGTTGTGGTCCATATATCCCCATTCTTAAAGCTGTTATTGTTGGTTTTCTTATTTCAACTCCTACATAATTCCCCTGATGGTCTTTGAAGATTTGTTTTGATTGTATTTTTCTATTAGCATAAATCACTACTCCTTTCTTTCATCTTTTTGCTGCTGAGATGTATTCTTCTCTAGTGTATGGTTTTTCAATAGATGTTTATCTTTTCTCTTATATTTGTTTCTTGAAGACAGATAATATCTGCCTTTTTTCTTTAAATGGTGGTATATTATTTTTCTTTTTTGTGGAATGTTTATCCCTCTCACATTTCATGTTATCAGATTTAATGCCATTTTTAATTTTATATTTTCTCTTCCTCTGATTCTTCGCTTTCTTGTTCCTTTTCTGATAGTCCTCCTTCTTGATCCTCTATTTCTTCCTCTGCCTCTTCACACCCTTCTTTACTCCTTTCCTCTTTTTCTTCTTCTTTCTTATCTCCATTGTCCTGATCATGTGCCATGTTCTGTTTAATTTCACTTTCATTTCTTTCCCAAAACTTTTGTGCTTTCATTATTGAATTTAATTTAAATCTTTGGCCTTTAAAGTTTATTTTAATTCCTTCCAGTGCCTCCCAGTTATACCTTACTTTAGCTTTCTGCAATTGTCTTGTGAGAAACAGGTAATCTGATCTCTTTTTTAATATATGTGGGGGAATATCCTTGAATATTTTTACTTCTTTCCCGCCTATACACATTGGTTTGTTGTAACGTTTTTGTATTATCTTGTCTCTAATACTTGTTTTTAGTAAAATACACCAGAATATGTCTCAGTACTTTCTTTTTTAATGCTATTTTTAATTAATATATAAATCAAATATTATATAAAAATAGAGTTTAAATTAAGGTAATAACTGCCGGAGAAACGGAAAGAAAGGAACTTACACAGCAAGCAGGGCAGCAAGCAAGGAGGAGTACGCTGAAAGAGAGAGAGAAAGTGGAACTAACAGAGCTGGAAGATAGAGGAGGACTGAAGATGACCAGAAGTAAGGAGTTAGAAGGTGAAAACGGTTTAGGAGAGGGAAGAAAGTCTGAATTGCTGTGGAGTCCCTAAGGTGAAAGAGGAAAGAGATTACAAATAAAGGCCAATGGAAAGGAATTAAAAAGAGAAATAAGGACTGAAAAAAGGGAAATAAATAAATAAAAATAAAGAAAATAAAGATAAAGAACTGAAAATTGAAACGGAGGTTATGGTTCATGATTATGGTTTAGAAAAACACAGGAGGTGTTAAATAGAATGAGAAGGAGGAGTAAAGAAAATAAGTAAGGAGATAGATATTTAGTATTATTAATTTTGTCTCTCATAATTATTAGTACTATTATTTGGAATATTGTCAAACAAAGCTTGAATGAAGAGGTATGTTTAAATGAACTGAGATAGAGGGGAAAATAATAAAAGGGAATTGTGAATGAATTAAAGAGGCACCACTAAGAAAAAGAAACTTGGATTTAAAGTGTAAGGATTGAGAAGAAAGAGTAAGATAGTTCTCAGTGTTAGATAGATACAGGAGAAGGAGAATTGAAGGAGCTGGAAATAGTTTGAAAATTGAATATAGCAATAATTTGAAGTAGCTAAGAGAAAAGTGGAATAGAGAGTATTAATTATTAGATATGATGCTGTATGAATTGAAAGTATATTGTATACTAGTAAATTGTATACTAGTAAACTAACAAAATAACAAGAGTATAAAAACTGGGTCAAGAATATAAGATTGGAAGAAATAAATAGAACAAGAAGTGTTAAGGAAATAAAACAGATGAAAAATGGTACATCAACTAGAAAAACAGCACAAAAACAGTTAAAATTATTAGAACAGAGAAGAGGATCAATGGAAGCAGAATTAATGACGGCAATGTTTTTAAAAGAGATGAGGAAAATGAAATCTGATTTTTTTCAAAAAATATCAGATAGAGCAAAAGATATGAAAAAAGAGATTAGTAAAGAAATTCAAGGTCAAAGAGGTGGTGGAAAATATTTCAAAAGATGTAGAAGAAATGAAGGACGTAAATACTTTGCAAAAATCGACAAAAGATTTGGAAAAGACAAAGGAATTACAAGAGGAGCAAGAAAGGGAAAGAGATAAAACAGCAATGGCTGACCTCAAAATAAAGGGGAAAATGTAGTATTAAAATCAGGGGATTATTAGAGCAAGAGGGAGAAGATCTAAATAAGAAAATATTACAGGCAACTGCAAATTTTATGGAAATGTCAATGGAAAAAATGGAATTTCTAATAGGTGAAGCAAACTACATTTTCTCAACTGCATGTGTTTTTGATTACTTGATAAATGTGTGATTCACAGCATGTTTACTGAGAGGAAAGTACCACTGATTCCAGTCATCCAGCAGAAACCCACATGCAATGTGAGAGTATGTGGATTATGAAAAGTATACTCTAAAGTCAATTTTTCTTCTATACAGGAAACAAGATCAGTGGACCAGGCAACAAATCAAAAACAACAAGGATGACCCATTCTGGAGGAATGCAGGGTACATTATTGCCCAGTTGGATGGGCTGTACATGGGGACTGTGGAGTGGGCTAAACGAGAGAAAAGAACAGTAAGAATCATTAAATCGACTATAAATCACTTGGAGTCAGAAGGGGAAAGAGAGTTCAGACCAATTTTTTCATTTATTTTAAGAGCAAGGGTTCTCTCTGCTTTCTTCTCTATGTTGTAACATGTAAAAAAATCAATTTATATTACAGCTGTCAGTTTGAAATGGACTAGACGATTATTCCCAGGAATTCTTATTTACAATTTTTACAATTTTAGCAATGTGATGAAGGTTTGTTTGCAAATGTAAACAAAATAGGAAGAAAAACGACACCATGTGGAGTTGGTGTTATTGTACTGTAGTTCTAACTGTTGTGTAGGCTGCTGACCCCTTGGGATATTTACTGGGATTTAGGAAGTTGCGAATTGACTGCAGACAAATAGCTTTCACCTTTATTGCCAGGCTCAGCCATTTTATTTCACCCTGTGAGAGTAAAGACAGGAATAACTAACTGACCTTTCCATCTTTTTCTAAGCACTACAAGGAAACATGGAGCCTGGGGTTTATGAAGTCTGGATCAACAGCATTTAAAACAAATAGCATTTATCCCCATTGATTCACTTCCAGCTTTCTCTGAAAGTGAGCTGCAGACAGAAAGAAGGAAAGAGGTTGAGAATTATTTCTCAATCAGACATATAATACTACTAAGCAAACTTTTTAACACACTGAACGTTTTAGCACACTGAACATTGATAGGTCTTGCTTCTAATTAAACACAATGTATGCAAAATGTAAACCCAATTAGTCTGGTGGAATAGTAAGAAACAAGAAGAGGCATGTTGGATCAGATCAAAGATCTATCTAGTCCGGCCTTTTCCCCAAGCACTAGCAAGCCTGTTGCTGAAGGGAAGCTCTCAAACAAGATGTGAGTGCAATCTGCACATATTTGGTAGATCCAGATGAACAACTCAGTTGGGTGACTGAGGTGATATTGTCACCTGGTGGTGTTTTGGGAGCACAGTGGCCATTTGTGTGAATATTTTATTATTCACGAATGATGAGTTTGCAGCTAACCTCATCTTGAAATACATTTGGATGTTTCTTGTGTGTGCTCATGCATGCGAGTATGTGTATAAGGGAGTTGATCTGTGTGAGGGTGTGTACATTGTGTATATTGACATAACATTTTTTCCAGAACTCCGACTAAAATGACAGGATGATTAGAAAATGAAAGTCTCTTCTCTATTGCTTTTGTTAATGCTGCTTAATTATATAATTGCTGCACTTACTGGAGATAGGAAAAATTCCATCTCTCTCTCAAAAAAATCTCTGCTTGAAAATATTACCATTTCAGAGAATGTTTTTTTTTCCTGAGCAAATGTGTTTTTTCTTCCATGGGGATAGTAATATGGATCTAGAATGTTCTCTACCCTGCAGATAATGTTAATGTCCTGAATACACTAGCTGGAAGACTGTTTTCTGGATCTCTCACACAAATCAATCCCCTTGTGCATGCATGCACACAGGCATGCACAGCCTCCCGTGAAAAAATCCGAAAGAATTCCAAGTTGCAATCTGACAGTGTGTGATTAACATGATAATATTCACACACCCAGCAGTCATGCCCCCAAAATACCACCTGGTGATGATCACCTCAGACACAAGCTGAGCTGTTCATCTGAACTAGGAAGTCAAAAGCTACAGTCACTGCATCTGTCTTTGATGTTCATTCATGTATTCATTCATTCTTTCCTTTAATTGACATCCAACCTTTCTTCCAACAAGGAAACTCACAGTATAGATTAAAACAAAGTACATCTTTAAAAGGATAGTTTAAAAGGTTTTTAAATTTTTTAAAAAACTACCCTTGTTAGAACAATACTAATTATAAACAGTATAAAAACCATTTTTAAAAAAGCGATGCAAACAAAAGTACAGCAAACCCCCTCCCCATTAATAGATCTTTTTGTTCAAAGTGATAGATTCTCTCCCCATGCTCCATCATTTCACTCATCGCCACAATAATAGTGCTTCCCTGTCATTCCAGCAGGCCTATACAAATGATTTTAAAGTGTTAATTTTAAATTGTGTGTGTTGACTGTTTTAAAATGTCTTTGTTTTACTTGTTCTTTTAAACTGATACATGTTTTTAACTGATATGTGCTTTTAACCAATGTTATGTCTATGTGTTAATGTGTTGTTCCCCACCTCTATCCATAGGGAGAGGCAGGTAAGACCAAATAATAATAATAATATTATTATTTTCCCCTCATTTATCCCTGTAGCATTAACTTGCCTTGCACCAAAATCAGGACCAGTTTTGCTGATGATACCACCAAGGCAACTGGTCAAGCACTATTGACAATCTTCTTCCAAAACTTGTGGGCACTGATCCAAGTCATTAGTAATGTACTCTTTTTTTTCAGTGCCAGACTTGTCAGCAGATTAAAAGCTGCATTCATTCATTCTGTCTATCCAGCGTCCTAAGCAAAACAGAGTGAAGGGAGTAATTTATGCACAAAGGAAAATGGTACCCAGCAAGAACATATGAAATACAATCTGTTATAACTGTCGGTCTGTCTCTCCATATTCTGGATGTCTCTGTATATGTAGTGTAAACTATACACCTGTTCTGAGCTCCAACGGGGACATCTGGCAGGGTTCCATAAGCTGTTTTCAATACGTTGCTTGTTTGCCCTCTCACAACATGAGCTCTGGGCAGTATCACCTGCATTTGTTTTTCTGGGATCCATATGCCTCTCAAAGAAAAGTCTTTCCCATCTGTACATTTGTCAGGTCAATTTGTGCTATAACACCTCATGCTTGCCTGATACAGTAACTCCTAGTTTCTTACACACAAAATAAAGTTTCATCAACCAACTGGTAAGAAATCTACAATAACTTTTCCCTCTGCATTCAAGAAAGATAATCAGACAGCTTTATAAGAACTTTCCTGTGCATTGTCAAGCATGCAGTGCTTTGCTATAGACGGATTTGAGCATAACTTTTTGTTATATTAAGGCCAAAAAGGCAACTAACTTTCTTATTTACTATATTATGGAGAAGAGTGCCAAAACGATGAATACAGTACGACCCCTGTATCCATGAGACTGGTACCCGTGGATTCACTTACCTGTGTCTGAAAAAGATATGGTCTCTCTTCCACTGGAAACTGACCATAGATTCACACTGAAGGGCCTAGAAGATGTCTAGAGGGATGTTCTCTCTATGAATCTCTAGTATGGTATGCTTGGGGCAGAAGTCATTCATTTTAATAGGATTTGCTATTATCCATGGTTTCCACTATCCATGGCAAGTCCAGGAATGTCTCCCCCGTGGATACAGGGGCTATACTGTATTTTAATTATACCCAGTAATTTGGGTAGGGAAATCCACTTATTCTATTCTATTACTATTTTGCAATATCTATGAAATGAGAATTTGGATTTCCTATTGCCTAATATTCTGGGGAAACAAAGTTATACATTTACAAGAAAAGCATTGAGTACATTGTACATTCTTCAGTAGGGTAAGAACTAAAATGCGGGGCGGGGGGGAACCGAACTCCCCTACTCCAAGTCCCCTATTGGCAGATTGACCCCAGAGTAGAAACAACGTATGTTTTACATGCAGGGACTTCCAGGATCAAATCTGGGATAGAGCCCCCACTCCACACACTCAAGCTACTGCCTGAATATATCATTCCTCCTGGACTCTAGCGACCTATGTAATTCCACCCTTTGACTGCTAGTCTTGAACTGTCAGTGGTTGGCCTTGACAACCAAAGTTTCCCATAAGTGAGGTTGAGTGCCAAGCTTTGATGCTAACTTGATGCCAGGGAGATATAACATTGTCATCTGAATTGTGGTCCTCCTGTATATGATGTGTTTGGTTGGCAATTTTCTTTGAGTTATCTCGGGTATTGCAAATCAGATTCTTGTCCTGTGCCCTGGTTTATTACTTCTGTCTGTATTTATTGGTAACAATGAGAATGTAAAGCACAAATACATAATTTGTTTGTTGCTTACCATTAACTCGCTTGGCGATAGCACAGAACTGGAAGACTGGCAGCCTGCTCATGGAGAACTGGTGGCAAAGGGTCTGGAATACTTTATTAATGGAGAAGCTATCTGACAGGATTGACAGTTCTACTTCATGTTATACTCCCTTTGAGGAGAAATTGTTTCCTTTTTTGTGCTTTGTTAATTCTTCAGAACATCTTCCTTTGCCACCATCTCAGCATTTGAACTTATGGAATGACGTTGTCACCTGATCTGACCCTCCCGCTCTAAGACATGCATTGTAGTTATGAATTTTTAACTGTTTTCAGTAGATTAACAATTTCCATAACAGCAGTAATTGGGTGGTTTTATCTTATGTATATTGAGTTATTATTACATTGTAACTTTTCAAGTTTTTGTATTTTGTAGTTTAAATAATTTTTTTTAACAGCTCAGGCTTTTCAGACCTATAAAAGTAAGTGAAATTAAAACCATATCATCAGTGTATAAAAGAAATCTTCTTTGACACAACTGAGGGCAGGAAAAATTCTGGGCCAGACAATGCCAGGATTATGTCATTCAGATATAAATTAAAGAGTGATGGTACCAATAGGCATCCTTGTTTTATTCCTTTATCTGCGGGAGTAGGATCAGTTAATGAACTAGAAATGCCAACTCTTATTCTAGCAGTTGTATTGGTATAGAGTTCCTTAATTAAAAACAATAAGTGATTATCTATATTAGTGTTGGCCAGTTTATGCCACAACAGGTTTTTATCCATTGAGTCACAAGCTGCTGCTAAGTCATGAAAGGCAACAAATAAATGTTTTGTAGGACCAGCAATTCCTTGTTGGGCTAAAAAATAAAGAGTCAAACAATGGTCAGTAGTACTCTGCTCTTTCCTAAATCTAGCCTGTTCAGGGTGAATAATATGATTAGTATATTCCCAATCCTCCAATTTGTTTAACATATATTTACTATATAACTTAGAATCAATATCCGAAAGGCTAACAGGCCAGTAATTATTGGGATCTTGCTTATCACCCTTCTTATAAATAGAAACAACTACACTCTGCTTCCAGTCCACTGGGGTTATATCTGTGTTGTTGGTGTGGGCAAACACTTTGGCTAATATTGGGGCCCACCACTCAACAAAGTATTTAAATATTTCTGGAGGCATCATATTTTCTCATGGGGCCTTGCTCAATGCAAGAGCTGATATCAACTTCTTTATCTCAGACACTGACACAGGAGACCAATAAGGCAAGCAAGTAGTTTTGGAAACAAGATTGATTCTCTGCAGGTATAACTCCATAAAGTTTGCTAAAGTAGCTGTACCATCGCTGTGATGTAATTTGCCCAACAATTACTGGTCCGACCATGTTCATACCAGTAGCAATGCTGTCCCAAAACTGTTTCTCATTCTTTTCCATCACATCTAGGGCTAATTGTTTGTGTTCCAACATGTGTCCTTTAAAAAAAAAAGTGCCTTATAAGATGATTGCATAGAAGCTAAAATATCAGGAGAAGTAGTATCATTATTTCTAAGTGCCTGTCAAGAGTAATCCATCCATGCTTTTCAGGCACTTCTGCATTCAAGATCAAACCATCTATTGGTTGCTACCTTGTTGGGATTAAATTGTTTGTTACAAATCAGCTTGGGTCTAAGCTTTTGAATAATGGTTTGATAAGCATGTAGGATATATAAATTAGAATTTAAACTGTCTTGATGGAGGGATGTAAAAGTTGTACTCAAATATGTGAAGAATGGAGGTGCCAAGGTTGATTGACCACCATATTCTCTGTTCTCCTATATGAATTCCATTTAGATTTTGAAAAGGACATGGAGGTGAAACATTTCAGAATTAAATAGCAGTGACAGAGGAAAATGATCACTTTCAACCCAGTTGTTGACTTCAAATCTATCAGTATCAGGGACCAAATTGGCAGAGACTGCAATATAATCTATTGTGCTAACTCTCCTATTGGTGACATAGGTGTAAGCACCCAACGTTATGTCATGATGGGTTCCATTAAGACATTGCAAATGGTGCAAGGAGAGGACTTCTATAAACCTCAAACCTGGCTTGTTTATGGTTATATCTTGGGAGACCCTAGCAACAAGTGTAACTTGAGAGTCTTGTCCAAAGTTAGTGCTCTCCACTTGTTTCAAACCAGACCCAATTCTAGCATTAAAACCTCCACACAGTAGGAGCCTTGTGGAGGAATATTGACTCTTCAAGAGGGCAAGGGTTGCAGATAAACTATTCCAGATGCTGTTTGGACCTACATTCTTTGAGAAGCTAGATGGAAAATAGACATTTATGTAAATTAAAGAACCAAAATGCATGCTCTTTATGAAAAAGACCTGTTTATATTGCAGAAAAGGACAGGTTACTTACCTGTAACCATAGATCTTCGAGTGGTCTTCTGTGAATTCACACAGCTGGGTTACTCCTGCTCCTGTGCAGAGCATCGGAACCTTCTGGAATCACTAGGCAGAATGTGCTTTGATACATTTTTGGCGGTAACTCCGCCCACACTAACAGTCCCTTAAAAGGTGCTCCTGCCTAATTCCCCTCAGTTCCTTGAATGATGCCGCAACCAGCAGCATCAGGAACATTAAGCATGTTTATATGATGTAGTAGGACATAGAGGGGAGGATGGGCAGGTCTGTGTGAATTCACAGAAGACCACTCGAAGATCTATGGTTACAGGTAAGCAACCTGTCCATCTTCTTCAGGGTCTCTGTGAATCACACAGCTGGGTAGACTGGCAAGCTTCACTCCAGGAGGAGGGTATGTCCTGTACATATTGACACTAGTACCATGCTGCCCAGTCAAACATCAGTTGGATTTTTTAACAGCACATTCTTAAACAAAAACTAATGAACCATATATACTTATCATATCTAGGATATCATCAAATGACTTGGCACACATTAACACTCACTCATTGAATAGAAGACAACAGTACAGCTTTCCCAAAGGCAGCCTCATTCCTGGAATGAGAGTCAAGTCTGTAGTGGGAAATGAAAGTCAAAGGTGATGACCAAGTTGCTGCTCTGCAAACTTCCTCTAGAGGCACCCCAGAGAGGAAAGCTGTTGAGATGGAGACAGCCGTCGTCGAGTGTCCTCGAATCCGAGAAGGCAGAGGCTTCTTTGCCAGTTCGTAGCAGAGAGCTATGGTCGATGTCACCCACTTCGACAAATGTGGAGAGATGGGTTCTCCAAGTCTCAAGTCAGCATAGGATACAGTTTAGATGACTTCCTAAAGGAAGCAGTTCTCTGGATGTAAAAGGTGAGCGCCCTCCTGACGTCCATGGAATGGAGGGTGCACTCGAGTTTGTCCTTTGGGTCCTGCATCAGAGCAGGGAGAGTGATGGACTGATTCAGATGGAAGCTCGACACCACCTTTGGAAGGAAGGAAGGAGATGTTGGGACGGAGCACAACCTTATGCTTGTGAAAGGCAGTGTACGGCAGGTCCGATCGCAAGGCACAGAGTTCACCAGCTCGACGTGCTGAAGTAATGGCAATAAGGATGACAGTTTTCCAAGACAGGAATCTCAAGTCAGTGGAAGCCATAGGTTTGAAGGGACGTCGAACCAGCTGAGAGAGGACCAGTTCAAAGCTCCACATCGGGGTAGGCTCGAGTACCGGAGGATGTAGGTTGACGTAGCCTCTCAAGAACTTCTTGACAGTTGGATCCGTAAAACGAGACGGATGACCTCTCGCCTGGAATTCGACAGATACGGCTGCCAAGTAGCACCGGATCGAAGAAATCAACAGCCCTGTGGAAGACAGGTGGAGAAGGAAATCTAGGACAGTCGGGATGGAGAACGGTTCCGTGACCGACCCTCAATCAAATAGAAAGGCTTCAAACTTCTTCCACTTGTAGTGATACAACCTACAGGTAGCAGGTCTTCGGGCAGCGTTGATGATAGCCTGGACATCTGGAGGAAAGGATGGAGAATCCATCGGGACCGAGGATGAATCCAAGGCCCTCTGTAACGAGGATGGATTCAAGGCCGTAGTCTCCATGCCGTTAGTCATAGAGCCTCCACATCTGGGTGTCTGACCTTCCTGTTCTGAATGGTGAGAAGGTCTGGACGGGACGGAAGTCGGATGAACCGGTGCCTGGCTAGATGCAGGAGGATTGCAAACCAAGGTTGTCGGGGCCACCACGGAGTAATGAGAATGGCATCTGCTCGGTCCCGATGCAGTTTGGCGATTACCCTCGTCAGCAGTGGAAACGGAGGAAAGAGGTAGAGCAGTGGTCCTGTCCAACAGAAGAGGAACACGTCACCCCTCGACCCTGGGGCACGTCGCCTGGAGCAGAACTGGTGGCACTCAGCATTTTCCTGAGATGCAAAGAGGTCGACTTGAGGAGATCCCCATCGTCAGAACGGGTCCAAAGTTACTGATCTGTGCAACATCCATTCGTGGATGGAGAGGCTCGAACGGCTGAGTCCATCTGCAAGAGTGTTGTCCTCTCCCGGGAGATGGATGGATTGGAGGTAAATGTTCCTGCATACGCACCAATCCCAGATGTCTAGTGTGAGTTGAAGAAGCTGCGGGGATCTCGTTCCTCCTTTCTTGTTCAGGTAGTACAGCACTGATGTGTTGTCTGTTACCACCAGAATGGTCTTGTTCATCACCAGGGATTCAAAGGCCCACAGTGTCTTCTGCATGCTGAGAAGCTCTAGGACGTTGATATGGAGAGTACGTTCTTTGGCATTCCAGGAACCCCAGATTTCGTAGGATTCAAGATGGGCTCCCCATCTGAACATCAAGGTGTCTGTTGTCAGGGAAATGTCCGGTTGAGGAGGGTTGAAAGGCATTCCCGATAGGACGTTGTCTGGTACCAACCACCATTCCAGCGACCGATGAACCACCCGGGGCGTCGTGAGCAGTTTCCTTGGAGAGTCGTGTAGAGGGTCAAACACTTGTAGAAACCAGTGTTGAAGTGGACGGAACCGGAGCCTGGCTAGAGGGGCCACATAGATGGCAGCTGCCATGTGACTGAGAAGTACCTGGACTGAATGGGCAGGGAGCCTCTGGGACCGACAGCAGGCATGGATTAGAGACTAAAGGGTGTCGAATCGGTCTTGAGGCAGGTAAGCTGCAGCTGTATACGAGTCCAGTCGAGCCCCGATGAACTGGATGGCTCGAGCCGGTTGAAGCTGTGACTTCTCTGTGTTGACAACAAGTCCCAGGCTGTCTAAGACATCTAAGGTGAGGTCGATATTGAGTTCGAGCTGATGTTGAGAACTCGCCATAATCAGCCAGTCATCAATGTAAGGGAAGACCACCACTCCACGCTGGCATAGAAAGGCCCCACTACCGCCATGCATTTCGTGAAGACTCTTGGGGAGGTTGAAAGTCCAAATGGTAAGACTCTGAATTGGAATGTTTCAGACCCGATCTGGAATGCCAGGAATCACCTGTGTGATGGATGGATTCCGATGTGGAAGTAGGCATCTTTGAGGTCTATGGAAGCAAACCAGTCGTACTGTTGGAGGAGTGGCAGGATGGAGGCCAAGGTGACCATCCTGAATTTCTTTGGTTCTATGTACCTGCTCACCCCACGAAGGTCGAGAATGGGACGGAGGCCGCCATCCTTCTTTGTGACCAGGAAGTACCTCGAAAAGAAGCAGAGGTGGTGAAGGTTGGAGTCCACGGGTTCGATGGTGCCCTTCTGCAGCAACGTCTGCACTTTCTCGAGGAGGGGAGGGGAGGGCCTGTCAGAGGAAGAGAGTTGAATTCGATCCAATAGCCGTTCTGGATGATCCGAAGTACTCAGTGGTCTGATGTTATTGAAGACCAGGCTTCTTGGAAGTTCGACAGTCGATCTCCAAAACAGTGGGGTTTAGAAGGAAGAGAGAGACAGAATGAGGTGGAAAATCAAAATTTTCTCCTGGCTTGATCCTTAGACCGTTGCCTTCCAGATGGTCGGTATCTCGAAGCTGACCCTTGGCTCCTCACCGATGAGGCTGGCGAAGGAGAGGGCAAGTACTGGGAAAGTCTGTAAGATTGGCCAGAGAACCCCCGTCTGAACTGCTGGCCCGATGAAGAGTTCTGCCAGTTGGTGCGGCCCCTGGAACGGTACTGAGAAGATGAAGAGGTGGCCATACTGTATTTTCTGGCGGTCGTCCTCATCTTTTGGGTGAACTCCAGTTTTTCGTCCGTGGAGCTGCTGAAGAGTCTGGATTCATCAAAAGGCAGATCCTCGATAGTAGCCGAAGCCTTGGGGGGGGGTGAGGCATGATGAACAGAGCCACGCGTGATGACGCAGGGTGATGGATCCTGCAATCGTTTTAGTGGCACAATCAGCAACATGTCGGGCAGAATTCATTTGTTGCCCCATGATTAATAGCGCCTCCGATTGGATTGCTTCAGCCATCCGTCGACGTTCCTCTGAGAGATCTTGGATGAGAGGCATCATCCTTTCCCACAGTACCTGCTGGTAGGCCCCCCTGCAGGCTGAGTAGTTGACCACATGAAAACTCAGGCCTGCCGCAGAATAAATCTTTTTGCCCATGATGTCGAGCTTTCGACCCTCAGGGTCCAGCGGGATTGATTGGGGCTGATGTTGCCTCCTGTTCTGAGAAGCCTCGACCACGACTGGCTTTGGCTGAGTTTGAAGCCAGTCGATGTGCTCACCTCCGACTCAATACAGCCTGTCGATTTTCTTGGAAGTAGACTAGATCGAGGAGGGGTTCTCCCAGGACCCTTGCGTGAGCTGCAGAAGGGACAGCAAGATGGGGAGAGTAGCCATAGGAGGAGCCTTCGACTGAATCCGATGAAAGATGGGGTCCACTGGTTCAGCCTCTTTCTCCACCACCTTAAGGTCCAGAGCGTGGGACATATGGAACATCTGCTCTGAAAATGCACAGATGTCATCTGTTGGCGATGCAGAGTCCTCCTCAACTAGGTCGGGTTGCGGTGATGGCAGATAGGGTCTATATGGATCCCACGAGCCCGACAAAGATGATGTCGAATCCACAGGTGACGGGCTGCGATCGCCATGGAGCAGAGAGGTGGTGCAAGGAGGTGGTATTGGAGGAGTCAGAGGCAGAGGATGCTGTTCAGGACGTGGAGATACTTGGCTCTCTGCATCCTTCCTCAGAATGACTTGTGGCTCCTTCAGATGGAATCGCTGGGGTGAGCAACACACAGACCAGCTGGCATACATATCCCTGAAGTCATCTCCTCGGGAAGTCAGGATCTGAGATCCAGTAGGCAACATGATTCCAGTTCAACAAATAGACCACGCCAGGTCATAGGCCATATAGGCAGGTAAATCCTCGTGGATGCCGACTGAAAACGGCTGGGTTTGAGCCACGGCCTTGGGTTTGACAACCTCGACTTCAACGTCCAAGGGTGAGCGTTCAAGAAGTTGGGCTCTTGAGATGACAAGGGTCATCGATTGGTCCAACTGTTGGGGTGACACGTCCGTGTTGGGACCGGAAGGCACATCCACTGCCATGATCTCCACCGAACCCATAGGGGTAGGAGCATGTTGTGTCACACTAGCCTCTGCAGTTGTCACCGGAGATGGATGGGTGAATGTAGCCTCAGGTCCAACGGAGGGTTGTGACACAACGGTATCGACAGGCCGCGCAGCTTTATCAATAGAGGCTGCAGATGAAGCAGCTGCCAATGTCGACTTTTAAGACACCTCTTTCGGCTTGCTCTTTGATTTGGAGCCATCATCATGCCGAGAGGTGTGTTTTTCCTTCCTCTTCTTCTTCAAGGAATGTACGGCCTCTCCAGAGATGCCAGCCTGACTGGTGGATTCAGAAGGCGCCCGGTCCCAAGGGATGGCCTTCGAGGTGGAAGGCTCCTGGTCCCGTGTTGATGTCGAAGGTGTCGAGTGAGCTTGATCTCAAGCTGCATCAGAAGAAGTATGTTTGTGCGAAGCACGCACAGCCTCTGGATCCGAGGCGGTCGAGCAACGTCGGGCCGGACTACGGGACCGATGGCGCTTTTGGGGCTTGGTCTTCGGAGACAGCGAATGGCCGCATTTTTGCGGTTCGGGTGCCGAAGTAGAGGCCAGAGTCGAAGCAGGGGCCGGAATTAAGGCCTTCTCGTACAAGAAGGACTTCAGACGGGACATCCTATGCTTACGTGCCTGAGAGGTAAAGGCCCTTCAGTACATACAGGAGTCGACATTATGGGTCTCTCTGAGGCAAATTAGGCAGCGGGAATGACCATCCATGCTAGGAAGTTTAGCCTGACAGATGGCACATCTCTTGAAGGCCCCTCTTCCAGACATTTTACTCACAGAGTCGCAAAATCCAAAGGGAGAAACACGGAGAGTAGTCAAAAACAGTCCAAGTCAACACCGAAATTCAGAAGTAAAATGCCAATTCCAAAGGAGTGAGGAAAAAATCGTAGTCAAAAATCCAAGCCAAGTCAAATCCAGTCAAATCGAAAGTGAAAGAGAGAAAACTAGCGAACGAAGGTTCCTTCAAGCTGCTAACGCGGCGGAAAGAAAGGAACTGAGGGGAATTAGGCGGGAGCACCTTTTAAGGGACCATTAGTGTGGGCAGAGTTACCACCAAAAATGTATCAAAGCACATTCTGCCTAGTGATTCCAGAAGGTTCTGATGCTCTGCACAGGCGCAGGAGTAACCCAGTTGTGTGATTCACAGAGACCATGAAGAAGATGCACTAGTTATTGGTTGAATCTCGGCTTGCAAATCATCTGAGAGAAATGTAGTAAGGCTGCCACTGCCATGGCCTCTGGTACAAGTTTTGACAGCTGGAACAGAAAATGATCAAAATCCATTAAGACTTAGCTTAAGGCAAATTAGTTTCAAGGGCCCATGTCTCTTGCAAACAAAGAATTTTAAATGTTTGTGGGTAAATTGCAAAAATCTGCATCATGGAACTTATTTCCCAAACCCATAATATTCAAAGGGAGTATATGTAATTGTCTAGCTGGTGTAGTCAAGTCTACGTCATTGCAAGTATCCAAGGGGTCTATTTGAACTGGGGCTTGTTTGGATGACAACTCATTGTATATTGTTAACCCTCTTAGGCTCCAAGGATCATGCTGGAATTGTAGTTATGAGGTCCTCCTCATTCATTGTCAATAGGGTATCAATAGAGCCCCCATCCAGAACTCTCTCAGCATGAGGAACCTCATCAGTGGATACTAAATTCACCAGTGATTTGGCCAAGCCCTTGGTAGGAAACACCATATTCTTAAGTTCGTCCAACCTAGAGGCAATGTCTTTTTGTTCTTCATTGATTATTAAGTCAGTTAAGCTTGTAAACTGCTTCTCTACTACAGTGCTATAAGTTTTGGCTGGATTAGACTCTGGCATGATCTTGCTAGAAGTTCCTTTGGAAATTAACAAACTGGTATTCCTTCCCTCTGTAGGCACCCCATACTGTGCTTCAGAATAATTAAAGGAGTTATAGCTAAGTCTTGAAAAACCCATATTGGTGTTATTTGAAAGCTGGAAAGAAAAAGCTTCATTTTCATCAACATAAGAGGGATTGTGGACTGTTCAAATGTTAACAAAATTCTCTTGTGTGCCTATATACTGGGAAATTATTCTACAGCAAGCATATCCATATTATGAAGGTGTATATGTAAAAGTTGGCTCAAAGAAGATCTGATGGCTCTATATGTCCTCCATCTACCATTGTTTATTCTGTCATAAGCAATTTGCAGCGTGACTTAGCTTGCTTGTAAAATCCTGCTGCAGTTTCTTTCTTCCCCAGCTCCTTTAAACTTGCTAGTGGACTGCCCCTGAATCATTTATAGTGGGGTTTTTGCTCTCCAGTTTCCCCTCCTTTCTAGATCTTGCACTATTAGAATGAACCGAGTTCTCTTTTAAAGCTGTATGCTTCTGTATAAAAGTATCAAAGGAAAGTTTAAGGAGCTCAAGTTGTTTAACATTTTTTTCTAAATGTTCATAAATTGAAATAATAGTGTGGGCTGTTAAAAGGCACTGTTTTGTCACAAAGTCAGGGGGGTATGATTGTTGTTCAGTGAGTGAGTTGTTTTTTCTCAGTAACAGGCTTTCTCCCATACAGACTCATTTGACTCCAAGGACACTCCTTCCTGATAAGCAGCTAAATCATTGCCAGAAATTTCCAAAGATAGACACTCATTTACTTTATCCAAGGCCAAGAAGCTGTTGGCAGCAAGAATTGTAAACACTGAGTTTAAGTTTGGGATAATCACAGTTTCCTCACAAGCAAATAAATCATTGTTCTTGAGATGTTTGGAGGTCTTGTTGTGCTTGGTTGTCCCTGGACTTGTTCTAGAGCAAGGGTGGGGAACCTTTGGCCTTCTAGATGTTTTGGACTACAATTCCCATAATTCCACACCACTGGCCATGCTAGCTATGACTTGTGGGAGTTGAAGTCCAAAACATCTAGAAGGCCAAGCTTCCCCACCCCTGTTCTAGAGCATTTTTATTGCCCATTTAAAGATTTTCACCAATTATCACAGGAGAAAAAGCAAAGGCTGCTAAGGGCAACAGCTAAAAAACCAAATCAACTAAAACAGTCAGGACAGGATGGAGTACCAATAAATAAATAAATAAATAAAAGATATCTGAGCTCATTAAAATGCCTTCTATCAGGCCGGCGCCATCTTTTCTCCCCCTCCGGTTTTATTCTAAGTAAAGAGAATATCATTATAAAAGTAATAAAAGAAATAATACTATAGAAATAGCAATTTGATTGACTGCTAAAGAGATATACAAAAAAATCCATCAGCTGCAGTAATGTTCTCACTGAGGATTGAATGGGATGACCACATGTGCTGAGGTAACAGGAAAGTACTTACCTATGTTGGCTATCTCAGTGGTTGCTGTTTGATAAAATGATTCCTGGCTGGATCCCTTTTTAAAATGGCATTATGCTTCTACTATTTAATTTCTTAATAAGGAGGCCAAATTTTGCTGATGTTGTATAATTTGGGCAGAAGATTGATCAGTTTGTGTCTGCCTAAAAACTCTCAGTTGTACTACTATCCAGAATTAATAACTTTAAACATTTTAATTTATATCTTTAAGCAAGAGCTTCATCATTTCTGTTTGACCTAATTTTTCAGACTTGTATTCTTTAAAAAGTCATTGAAGCATGGGTAGGATAAATCTGATTGTCTTTCTCTCTCCATCTCTTCCCTATCAGCCTCTCAGTGCCTTTCAGGTTAGTTTCTTGAATGCAGTTGGAGATCTCCTTGACCTTATTCCTGCCTTATTCTCAGATAAAGCAGAGGCCAACTGTAATATACTACCAGTAGGCTCTCAGCGATACCAATGGGATATGGGTCATTGCTCAGCTCTGATCAAGGTAAGACTAACAGTATTCCTGTTTCTACCTATAGGGCTAAAAGGAATGATGGAACCTACTCCTGATTATACTTCTGGATTTCAAAATGGAATTTTATACTAATTCCATTTTTAATAGGCTTCATGTACACACAGCACTGATTTATTAATCTTGTGCTGTTGGTTATAAAGTGCTTTTTTAAACATCACAGAGACAGATTACATATTTTTCTTGCAAAATGTTGTGCATTGTTGCATTTTCAGTTATGACTAAACCATATTTGCAGTAATTTAGTGCACATTTGTAATGTATAGGTATGACTTGTTTTAAACAAAGGTTTAGGGTTTGCATCTTTTGTTGCTGTAAAAACAAATGATCAACAATTACCGTATATTCCGGCATATAAGACGACTGGGCGTGTAAGATGACCCCACAATTTTTAAGTCAAAATATAGAGTTTAGGGTATACTTGCCATATAAGATGACACCCCCATCATCCTCCCTCCTCGAAGTCGTGATCGGGCTCCCTATAGCGCCTTCGGGGGGGCAAGTGGTGGCTGGAAGGATTTCCCCCCTCCAGCCAGCCACCCTTCCTGAAGCCTCCATGAAGCTGGCTGAGGAATCACGGGGGATAGCTGCCTGGCAGGGGAGAGGCCCAGCCACCTTCCGGGATTCCCCAACCCGTGAGGAAGCTGGCCAGCCTCCTTGCGAGTTGGGGAATCACGGGGGATGGCTGCCTGGCTGGGGAGAGACTCAGCCACCTCCCGCCCAGCAAGGCTTCCCCCCAGTGCCGCCTCGCTGGGCGGGAGGAGATCTCCCTGACCAGAGTCACGGAGAAGACTCCCTCCCGCCCAGCGAGGCTCTCCCCCCATGCAGCCGCGCTGGGCAGGGGGGGATAAGGTGACTAGCAAGCTTCCCCCCCAGTCAGCCACCTCCATCGTTCTGAGTCCGAGAGGGGGCTGGCGTATAAGATGGCCCCTGACTTTTCAGCTGATTTTACAGGCTGAAAATGTTGTCTTATATGCCGGAATATATGGTACTTTCTTCTGTGGCTCTACAGAGTGTCATCCTAAAGGACAAAATGTTTTTAATGGTTATTCTTATCACACTACACGGTTATAGCATTATATTCCACTTTATCTGCCATGGCAACATCCTGTAGAATTCTGGGGTTTATAGAGGGAGCCAGTGTGGTGTAGTGCTTTGAGTATTGGACTATGACCCTGGAGATAAGAGTTTGAATCCCTGCTCAGCCTTGGAAACCCACTGGGTTACCTTGGGCAAGCCACACTCTCTCAGCCTCAGAGGACGGCAAAGGCAAACTCCCTCTGAATAAATCTTGCCAAGAAAACCCTGGCATAGGTTCACTTTAGGGTTGCCATAAATCAGAAATGACTTGAAAGCATACAACAACAACAAAGTTAGTGAGGCCATTCAGTTTTACCTTAAATCCTATTTTAGGAAAACATCTAGATAACATATATAAATACTAAAAGTATGATTTCTACTGTTGTCTATTGCTTTTTGATTTGGCAGCAAAACAAAACAAAACAAAAAGGTCAAGATACCAACTGCAGATTTCTGAGACTCAGAAACAACACACCAAAATTAAACATGGAGACACATGAGCACCAGTTAAAAATAAATATTTACCTCTAACTTAAGCTAGTTTGAAAATCGTATTTTGCATAAATATTGGGTGTTAAAGGCAGGCTAATTTTGTGGTTGGTGCTTGCAGTAACCATTCTGGAAATGTCTTAAGACACTACAATGTTGCATAGCAACATTTCATTACTATTGGTTTCATTTATTATCTGTTAAGAGATCTGGAGCATGTCATATTAAGCACAGGTTTATAGGATGAAAAAAAAAATCTTAATAAAGCAAACTGTTGCTTTGAAATTTTCAATAGGTTTAACAGTGATATTAAGATGTATTGGGCTATATCCAGTGTCACACTACTGAATGTCTGCTAGCATGATTAGATTTCTTTTCCTCCTACCTCCTGTACAGCTCCTTGTTGTCTATAAAACCTTGCACCACAGAGTTTCCCAGTCCTCTGAAGAATGTTTTGAGAGTGTATGGTGGTGGTGGTGGTGGTGAGACTGTAGGGAAAGAAGGAATTCTTCCCCTCTCCTAATTCTGCTGTTAGAAGCAATTTTTTTCAGCCCGATAGCCCTTTCAAATTCCACCCAATCTTGTGTAATGATTTGGTTTTAAATCAGAATTTACATTATATTGCATATTTTCAGTCCTTGGCATATGTACCTTTCTGAGGAACCTTAAGAAGGCAAGTTCCCCACCCCCTTAAGTATAATTTTTTCATTGTTAAATTTCCTTTTTTATTGGTTTTGGAATCTCAAATATAGATTATTCCTTAATATAGTAGCACACAGCAAAGAATTTCCTTCAAAAATATTCAAATCCCATAATTCTGAAATATCCAGCTGTAGAAGTTGCCTTGACATAGATTCTAGCTAAATGGTGTTCGTGATATTAGTGCTTGTGTAGAAGGAAATTTGTGATGTTTTCTCTGCCTACTAGTTTTAGCAATAAAATGCAAGTAAAACGCCACTACTCCTACGTTTTTCATGAAACGTGCATTCGGAAGGAAGCCATAATCTTGTCTAGTTTGCAGGCAATTTATTGTTGTATGCCTTCAAGTTGTTTTGGACTTATGATCCTAAGGTGAACCTATTGTGGGATTTTCTTGTCAAGATTTGTTCAGAGGGGTTTTACCTTTCCCTTCCTCTGAGGCTGAGTGAATGTGACTTGCCCAGAGGGCCACCCAGTGGGTTTCCATAACTGAGCGGGGACTCAAACCCTGGTCTCCAGAGTCCTAGTCCAACATTCAAACCACTACACCACTTTGGCTTTCTCAGCAGACAATTGAGTTTTCCAGAATCCGACCCACTGATTAATGAAGGGGCAGCTTTTAATCTGGGGTCAGGCATTGACTGGACTACCTTACTGATTAAATTGAATAAACCTCAGGGGTTACACAGTCCCAATTATTTTGCTATAAGAACCCTAAAGAGCCAAACTGTGGCTTGTAGATACCTTTCCCTTGCAAAGTTAAGGTCTCTTCCCACAATCTTTTTTATTTTTGGTGATAATTCCAAATAGGGCTCACTCTGTTCAATCTGACATAAAACCAGCAGAAAAAAAAAGCATGACATGAAAAGGTATTTCTTGCATCAGATGAGCTTTCATTTCCCGTCTCAAAATTTTCATTCCAAAAAGAAAACCAAAGAGAGGAATTTTTGGTTAAAAAATAAGGGCTCTGCTGCCCCCATTCCTGACTCTCCAAGAATAATTTGGTTATGACCATTCTCCAGAGATTCTTGATAGGTCTGTGCAAGGGGAAATCAGAATATACAGTACAGTACTACTATGATTCAGAGTGGTGAGGCAGATAAGCCAATTAAAATCCAATGTTTACATAAACTGCCACTATCTATTTTCTTTCTTCTTTGCTAGTATTAAAATAGCCCTGCCTTGTTCTACGAGAAAAATACTAGAAACATTCCCAAAATAATTGTTCCTGTGTGGACAGAACACTAGTGGTTCAGTAATTTGAATAAAAAGTAAACACATAAGTACTGCCTTGCTTAGTTAGAGCAAGAGCCATTTAGTCTAGCATTAAATACTCATACAGGTAAAATTAATATTTTATTCAAATGGCTTTCTTAGAAACAGCAGATTTACACTAAAATTGGAGAATGTTCTTGAAGAAAATAAGGCTTTTTCCATACAAAAATAGGATAGAATATATTCAACATGTATTCTGATATGGATTAAAAACTGAATAAAAAATAACCAGGAAGGGTTGAACTTTCTGCTACTGATTGTGTTCAAACGACCAACTTGCGCTGAGGCCAGCAACTGACAGTATTAATCAAAAATTAGTAGATTCTGTCAGCTATCAAATATTGTTAAGGATTTGCTAGTTTTCATTTTCATTTCTTTTAAAAGATGAAAATAATTGGATAGATCAGATACATATTGTTAGTAGCATATTGTCTTTGCACTGTAATAAATAAAGCAACAGGTTTGACTGCAGTATGTCAGCAGGACTTCAGACAGAACACATCATCCTCTGTCTTGCTCTTTCCTAGGTTCTTCCTGGATATGAGAATATCTATTTTGCTCATTCTAGCTGGTTCACATATGCGGCCACTTTGAGAATATATAAGCACTGGGATTTCAGAATTGATGATCCACAAACAAGCACAGGCCGTGCCTCATTCAGCAGTTATCCAGGTAACCCAAATATGGGAAAGGAACCCCACAAGTTTCCATCTTTGAATATTGCCAGTGTCTGCCATGCAGTCTTGTGGACTTGGTTGCTTAGTAATCCAGGCCAAGGATATTCTGTCTGGCGCAGCCCCAAAAGTGCTGTAGAATTGTGCTGTTCCCTGGGCCAAATCAGGCACACCAATGGATGTTTTCATTTGGGCACTGACAGTTGGGTTGTGTATGGATTTTTGATGGGATTGAGATGTGAAAGTAAAGTGTTACCACCATTCAGCTTAGACACCAAAGTCCTGATCAGTGCTGTCAAGGGGAGGTGTGAGCCCTGGTGATAATTCCCCACACACACACACACATGGGCACCTAGCTCTTTGACAGCAGCAGATTTGTGTCCCAGGCAGGGGTTGGCAGTGGGTGACTGTGGGCTGGGTCAGCTTCTCAGCCAAAGAGCTCTTAGGCCTCACTAAACAGCAAACTCCCGAATTCCACAGCAGGCAGCCAGAGCAGTTAAAGTGGAATAATAGCATTATAACAGTGTAGTATTATAAAAGCCAGATTATGAAATCCTTCAGGTACCTACCAGCTGCTTTGGTGAGTTAATTAGGTTTTAGTTAGCTAATTTGATACTTCATATTATTTGAAAACCATTTAACCATTTTTGAATACTGTCATCCGTTCATTTTCGTGGGGGTTACGGGTGGAAGACCCCTGCAAAAATGAAAAAAACGTAAATATTCGCCCCATTACCGCCACCATGCCACTCAGGCTGTGAGCAGCTTGGATGGGGAGGTGGCAACTTGCCTCCCCCATCCAGGCCGCTTGGAAAGCCTGCAGGTTCGGGCCGTTAGTGGCTTGCCAGGGGAGGTGGCGACTCGCCTACTCCTCGGACAAGCTGCTCGGTAAGCCTGCCGGCTTGGGCCTCAAGCATCTTGGCTGGGGAGGTGGTGACTCACCTTTTCCCTGGTCATGCCGCTTGGTAAGCCTGCTGGCTCAGGCCTCAAATGGCTTGGCTGGGGAGGTGGCGACTCACCTCATCCCCGGTCAAGCCGCACAGTAAGCCTGCTGGCTCGGGCTGCAAACAGCTTCGCTAGGGAGGTGGTGACTCGCCTCCTCCCTGGTCAAGCTGCTCAGTAAGCCTGCTGGCTCGGGCCTCAAACAGCTTGGCCGGGGAGGTAGCAACTTGCCTCCTCCCCGGTCAAGTCGCTCAGTAAGCCTACCGGCTCGGGCCGCAAGCGGCTTGGCTGGGGAGGTGGCAACTCACCTCCTCCCCATCCAAGCCACTCAGAAAGCCTACAGGCTCAGGCCATGAGTGGCTTGGCTGGGGAGGTGGCGACTCACCTCCTCCCCATCCAAGCCACTTGGAAAGCCTGCTGGCTCGGGTTTTGTTGGCTTTCCTTCCCTGTAGGAGGAAAAGGTGAAAACCACCCACTCACGCTCCCCACAGCCTCGGCTTTTCCCCCAACAGAGAAGGAAAACCGACCAAGCTCGCAGCGCTCATCATGGGTTTGGTCAACTTCCCTTCCCTGTGGGGGGAAAAGCCAAAAACTGCTCACCCCCTCCCTGCAGCCTTGCAAATCCACGAATTCACAAAACCTCAATTTAGAAAGCCACAAATCAGAAGGGACGACTGTATTTCTCTGCTTGGTTCTTGAACAAATATACACAGTTGGAAACTGGAGATGATTTAGTTCTCTTGTCTAGCTGGAAGGTTGACCTTATTCACCCCACCTAGACCACTTGGCAAACCCAGTGACCTGGCATTAAATATGTTTAAAGGAAACTTAGGGTGGTAAGTTCTCTTCTTCATAAGTGAAAAGGCCTAGATACTCACATTTCTAGGCTAAGAGTTTTAAAATTACAAATAGTAAACCTTTGCAATGCACACAGCTCCGTTCGTGCCTCCTCTGTCCTCTCAGGGGCCACTGCCAAGAGGGCTTCCCTTCCGCTGGCATTGGGCTTCTCTCTCTGCTCCCTCAGGCAACCCTCCAGCCTCCTCCGCCTCAGCTTCTCCACCTGCCAGGTGCTCTTGTCCCTTGCTGCCCCTCTCAGAGTTTTCCCATCTCTTCCCTCAGGCAGTCCTGTCACTCCAGGAGAAACAGGTCCCCCAAGCCTTGTGCGTCTGTCTCCATCTCCACCACTTTGGGAAACTCGTCCTCACCTGGCGCTTTTCTTTTCCTCTCCCTTGTCAAAGCACAACCTTGTCTCCCTGGACAAGAAGGCAGAGGGAGGGGGTGGGGGCGGAGGTGCCTCCTTGCCCTGCTGCTACCCCCTTCTATGGTGGCTGCCCCTTTCTGTGGACGGCCGGTGCGCCGTGCAGCAAGGGCCAGAAGCCTTCCTACTAATAATGTTTTTGCAGGAGGAGGGTTAGGATGGGCTCCCCCACAATGACAGGGGCCCCTGCAGGTGCTGCAGGGCCCTTAAACCGGTCCTAACCTCAGGGATGAGGTGGTGGCTTTGGACCGAGGGGGAAGGGGCTTCTGGTTGTGCCTGAAGGGGAGGGATCTGAGGAAGGGGTTTTTCTCCTGTTCCCATCTCTCCTTGCTGTCAGGGGGCCTCCTACTGGGTCTAGCCATGGCATTCCCAGCAATACAGACGGCAGAAGGCAGGAAGGAACAGGTGGAGGAGAACAAGACAGCTATTTGGTTGTGTGGCGGGAAATGAGGCAGGAAGCAGCCTGGAGCCTGGCTTGTGTGGAAAAGGGAGGACTTTCCTCCTTTGCTCACATAGGCAGAAAGACAAAGCAGAAGCAAAACAGACAGGACTTAGCCCCCTTTCAGACTCCTGGGTCCCAGTAATATTTACTGGCTTCCACTCTCCCTGCTGGCCTTGATCCTGCATTATTAAAGAAAAAGCAAGAGGCACATCAAATGCTTTCATGCATACCCTTTATTGTATTTTTTTTTTACCCTTCCATGTTGAGAACAGGAACTTTACTAATACAGGATTAGCATCTGACATATAATTAATTTACAACTAAACAAAAACAAATAGGCAGTTTTGACAGGCTCCAATTTCATGAAGAAATATGCCATTTCATTAAGAACTACTGTAGTGAGAGATGCCAATGAAACTGAAATTCAAAACTTAGACAAACCTGAATTCAAATAATTTTATCTAAACTTGCGGATTCTTATGGTGGGCAAAATGTGGTAGATTAAATTAATTGTGTATGAATGTCATCAGCGAGACAGGTTGTGCTACTCCAATTGGCTAAATCTGCATGATGCCCACTGCACCAATGCCCAGGAGTGCCCTGTCCTCCTTTTCTGAGGTAATGGCAGAATGAGAGACCTTCTTTTTAGCCAAAATAGTGTGTGATCTTGGGTAGCAGCCCTGTGATACTTAATGTCACAATACAACACAAGTGCTTGCTTGGGTCACAAGAAGTATTGGTCTGTGTTTATAGCAGCCTGTCTTCGCAAGGTATGCGGGCTACAGCTGCAAACCATAGGAATGCATCCAGATATTTAATAATGTTGGTAATTAAATTAATAATTTCTGTTTAACACTTGTAACCACATTAGAAAGTTACACTGTCTAAAAAACACACAAGTACTGAACACAGTCTTAGCTATTAAACATTTTCTACATATGCTTTCATTGTGTCAAATCTTCATATCTGACCATGGTTCCCCCCAAAAAAGTACCATTAACAGAATCCCATTTTCTTTTAAGGGCATTACTTTGACTTCTATTTTTAACATCTATGTCAACTTTTTCTATTAAAGTTGTGTTCCATTTAAACATGTAATGTCCAGCTTTAATTTGCTGTTTTAATCACTAACTACTTCATTGTCCTTTCAGTGCCAGGAAAAGACCTTTTTATTTGCCTGAGATTTTAGAATCAGTTTTATGTTGCTTTTATGATTTCCTGCTTTTTTTTTTAAAGAGTATTTTACCTTTTGTATTTATCTTGTAATGTTATGTTCTTTTTTGTAAACCACTCTGGAGAGATGTTTAAAGCTTGTTACAAAATGCAAAGCATAAGTAAATGTAATAGCTGAGGCCCAACTCCAGTTTTATTCCCAATTAGAGTACATGAATTGAATCGAATCAATGGAACAGTGTTGTCTTACTGTCAGATTATTTCAGAGACAGAAACCAGGCCAGTGTCACCATCCATCCTCCTCCTCTTGGGTTTTATGGGGGACCATCACCGCTCCCCTGTAGAACAGTTTTATGTAACCAAGGAATAATCTAGAACAAGAGTATAAGTGCTTCAGGCTAGACACTACTGTCTACAGCTTACTAGCAAGACTGCAATTAAGCTTTAGTTCACACTTTCCAAGCTCCAATGGATTCAAGAGGTGGGGACTAACAATTGGATTTGGGCCTAAGAGTGTCTCTTTAAACACCATGCCCATTTTTGTTGCAGTTTGTAAGGGCCACCTCTGCTATTCTCATGTTGCCTGACAACTAAAAGACCAAACTATGTGTGACAGTGGCAGACTAGGGTTCCCAAATGAAATCCTCCCAAAACAGTAGGGGAGGGGGAGTGATTTGAGGTACAGTGAATGTGAGATGAGGATGGTAGACTCTGCTCTTTGAATGCAAAGAAGTGTGCAGAAGTGGGAAGGGAAACCCACCACATTTCCTACCTTATTTATATTACCTTTTAGTCTCTTTTACTTTCTCATATTCATACATTAGCTGGAGTATACTTGATGCTGCCTAGGGTCTATACCTAATACCTTGAGACCTTCTCACTCAGGAGGATACAACAAATTTCCTTTCCATCGGATGTTACCACAGTCTTTTTAGCCTGAGCTACCTTCCCAGTGCCCCAAAGGGGCATCCTAAAGAACATTGTCAGTGCGTCTATATGATCATAAAATAATCCATTTGGGGGGCAAAAAATACGAATAGGCTGTCGTTCGTATGCATGTGAACCGCCCACACAATTTTTTTACCCCCCTAAACTCCGTGTGATTCCCTCTTCCCCAAGCTGGCTGGAGCGAGCAAGCCAAGCGGCGGTTTTAAATCTCCTGCTGCTTTTTTTTTTTTTAAGGTTCCTACTTTACGGGCAGTCGGTTTTCCCTATTTACAATATAAAATAAAAATAAATAAACATATGTTTCACAGACTTACCGGACTCTCGCTAGCCGGGAATCCAACATGGCGGGCGCTCCCAATTCCCCTCCATGCTAGCCCCGCCCCCTCTGCTCGGCCAGCCAATCAGATTACACAGCCTGTTCGTATGTGTGCGAACGGACCGTACAGACCCGTCAGCCATCCGAACGGCGTACAGATTTCTCATCGCGATCCGCTTTCCCTCCCAAACGCCGCATGTGCATATTTCAAGGTGGAAAACTGCCCCCCTCTTTTGCATGCGTGTGAATCCGAACAGCCGTGTGTACCAAAGCGCGAACTTCTGCACACCGTACGTATTATTTACATCGTGTAGACGGGATCAGAATGAATAAATATATAGAAACATGGACAGATCAAAAGCTAACAAAATGAAATTCAAGATGGAGAAATGTAAAGTACTGCACTTAGGGCGGAAAAATGAAATGCATAAATATAGGATGGGAGAGACCTGGCTGAATGAGACTACGTGTGAAAGGGATCTAGGAGTCCTAGTAGACCACAAGTTGAACATGAGCCAACAGTGTGATGCGGCAGCTAAAAAGGCCAATGCGATTTTGGGCTGTATCAATAGAAGTATAGTGTCTAGATCAAGGGAAGTAATAGTGCCACTCTATTCTGCCTTGGTCAGACCTCACTTAGAATACTGTGTCCAGTTCTGGGCACCACAATTCAAAAAGGATATTGACAAATTGGAGCGTGTCCAGAGAAGGGCAACTAAAATGGTGAAAGGTCTGGAAACGATGCCTTATGAGGAGAGACTTAGGGAGCTGGGTATGTTTAGCCTGGAAAAAAGACGGTTAAGAGGCGATATGATAGCCCTGTTTAAGTATTTGAAGGGATGTCACGCTGAGGATGGAGCAGGCTTGTTTTCTGCTGCTCCAGAGACTGGAACATGGAGCAATGGGTGCAAGCTCCAGGAACAGAGATTCCACCTCAACATGAGGAGGAACTTTTTGACAGTAAGAGCTGTTCGGCAGTGGAACACACTCCCTCGGAGCGTGGTGGGGTCTCCTTCCTTGGAGGTCTTTAAACAGAGGCTGGATGGCCATCTGTCGGGGATGCTTTGATCAAGATTTCCTGCGTGGCAGGGGGGTTGGACTGGATGGTCCTCGTGGTCTCTTCCAACTCTGCAATTCTATGGCTGAGAAAATAAAATGTATTATAATAGTTTCTTCGGTACTTATCCTCGAACTAACATTTATTTTATTAGAATAAATATTGTGAAGTATCTGTTTATGGATAACCCCCACTCTTTTATTCTGTATTCAGGTTTTTTGGTATCCCTAGATGACTTTTATATACTTGGCAGTGGCTTGATCATGTTGCAGACCACCAACAGTGTTTACAACCATACTCTCCTGAGACAAATTGTACCAGAGAGTCTCTTTGCATGGCAGAGAGTCCGGATTGCCAACATGATGGCAGATTCTGGAAAGACCTGGGCACAAATCTTTGAAAGGGAAAATTCTGGTTGGTATATCTGAAGTGGAATCTCTTTCCATACAATTTTCCCTTTACATTTCCCCCACCCGAAATGTTGTGAAAATTTAAATGTCTCCTCCTTGTCCCTTAGGTACCTATAATAACCAGTACATGGTCTTGGATACAAACAAGGTGAAATTGCAAAAGAGTCTTGATGATGGAACCCTCTATGTAATTGAACAGATTCCCCAACATGTGGAATATTCTGATCAGACAAATGTTCTTCGAAAAGGTAGAAACTTCCATTGAAATTCTGGGGTGGGGATGGCAGGTGGGAAGTGAAGTAGGTTTTTTTGCTTGTTAGAACATGTGGAATTAAAACTGTCTATGAAACAGTTTTTCATATTAGGAATTCCAAATCTGTATTTATGCAGAAGAGAAAGGTAGCAGTTTTGGTATGGTAATTTAGCATCAGTTATGAATCCATTTCAAGTTGTAGCAAAGGTGATAGCTGATGCACAAAGCAGAGACAGGACTTTCACTTCCAGAGTATTACAGATAACTAGTTACAAATAATTAATTCTTTTTACAACAACTAAGGCATAACTACATTACTTACAATTATAATTAAATGGGCAATAACTTCACTAATCTTGCAGTGTAACTAGTCTTTTAGTTATAGATTTTCCTTGGTTTTTTTCCGGGCTGTTCTGGAATAGTTTCTTTCTGACGTTTTGCCTGCATCTGTGGCTGGCATCTTCAGAGAATGCTTGGGTAGGAGTGTATGTGGAGTTTATATGCTATGAACCCCTGTTGGGGAGTATATGTGAATTTGTGTAATTGAATGGTTAGTTTCTGGGTATAGAAATGCAAGGCTCGTAAGTGTCTGTTTGGTTGATGGTTGGTTGATGGGCCATTATCTGCTGGAAATCCTCCTGTCGCTGGGTAGAATTCCTTGGTAAGTGTTCAGTTTTTATTGTTTTTCAAAACTGGGAGCCAGATGTTGTTTACTTTTAGGGTTTCTTCTTTCTTGTTGAAGTTGTCCAGGTGTTTATGGATTTCAATAGCTTCTCTGTGCATTCTGACATGATAGTTGTTGGCCTGGTCCAGAATGTCGGTGTTTTTAAATAACATTTTGTATCCAGGTTGGTTTATAACATGTTCTGCTACTGCTGATTTTTCTGGCTGGCCCAGTCTGCAGTGTCTCTCATGTTCCTTGATTCGTGTTTGCACACAGCGTTTAGTGGTCCCTTATGTAAACTTGTCCACAGCTGCATGGTATGCGGTAAACTCCTGCAGCTGTGAGAGGGTCTCTTTTGTCCTTCGCTGAGTCTTTTAGTTACTTTTATAGTTATGAAGTTGCGGTCCCATTAATAGGAGGAATGTCACATGGTTCACATATTATTTGTGCTGGTGCCTGGTTGTTTAGGAAATTACAAAACAGGTGTAGGAGAAGACTGTGTTTTGTACTACAGGCCAGAGGTTTGTGCCATTCCAATTTTTAAAATCCCAAAACAAATCCTAACAATAATATTTCCGTTAGCCATGAGAAATGAGAAAGTAAAGAGTTTTTTTTTTAATCATAACTATAATGGGCGGGAGGAAATGACTTGGGATTATAACTCTCTACATTTCCTAAGATTTGGTACTTCAGCCTGCTCAAGTGAAACTTGCTTTTATGGCTATTGACTATTGTGTTCCTACCAAGCTAAGTGCTGTCACCTGTGAGCAATGGGGAATTTTAAAAACAGGACAGCATTTCTTTCACATCAGCTTTTGGAGTTCAAATCTTTTAAGACCATTCAAGCTGTGTACAAAACTTCTGGCTAATCTGCTCACTGATATTGCTTCCTCTTACAGGATACTGGCCTTCCTATAACATACCTTTCCATGAAAATATTTATAACATGAGTGGATATGTTGAATATGTAAAAAAATTTGGATTGGACTTTTCATATGAAATGGCTCCCAGAGCAAAAATCTTCCGACGGGACCAGGGAAAAGTTGTAGACATGGGGACCATGAAATACATCATGAGATACAATAGTATGTCATTTTTTAAAAAATCTATCTTTTAAAACATGCTCCCTCTGTTCCTTCCATGATAGGAAAAGACTTCTTGCTTTGCCAAGGGCTGTGCATCCTAACCTTTCTAAGCGATATTGGAGAAATTATAAGAGGAACTCAGTGCTCCTTGGCTATTAATGTTCCTGAACAAAAACAAGAAAGGAAGGTGCTGAACTTTATATACCAAGACATATATTTAAAAATTCACAAGGGGGAGGGGAAATTGCAATTAAAATAGCCTTCCTCACCCAAGGACTTCTCAAATCTTTAATTAAAAGGGTTGTGTCACTGTGTTTTGCACTCCAGGTGGTGGGGGAGGCACCTGTTTTGTGCAACTTCTCTAAATCTTGGTATTGTTATAATACACCCAAGTAAGATTCAAGTTGAACTATTGTTAAATTCCTATCTAGAAATATCTAGCCCTGTGACCAACCAGGAATGCCTACATTCTGAAGAGCTGAGATTGCCCTTATAATATCCCTCATGTGAGGCACTTGATATCTGTCTTGAAACACCATTCCAAGTAGTCTTTAAAGTGAATGCATGATTCATCCTCTCCACCTTCCCATGGAGCTTTATCACTCTGATAAGTACAAGCTTATATCCCTTCTCAGCAATGACGTTAACATGGTGCCTTTGGATTGTGCTCCCACTCTCTTAGGTTGGCCAGCCTCATAGGGTTGTTGTGAGAATTAAAGGCAACAGGCAGAGGAAATGCCTGTGAGCTCTTTGAAGGAAGTCAGGATTAAAATATGAATAAATAAATAAATAAATACACAAAAATGGGACTGGAGTATTGCTGTACATGGATGCAGTCCTGCATGGCTCAGTGTAGCATAGTAGTTCAGCATGCAGAACTACACTATGCTGAACCATTTATCGCCCTATGGACCTACTATAGAGTCACTGAAGCTCCCTCCTCCCAACCATTCTGTGCCAGGTGGAGAATGGGGAGTTTGCAAAAGCATCTGACTAGTATGTTTCCTTAGCCAGATGTGAAGGGATTACATCATCCACTGAGGTCCTCTGGGGGCTCAGCAGTTGATGTAATCATTTGGCATCTGGCTATGGGGTTAACATATGCCTGCCCATGCCACTAACAGGATGCCAGACATACACTGCCAAAACTTATTCAGATACTCCTGTTATGCCCCTTTCCCCCCTAGACTACAAGAAGGATCCCTATGCAAGAAACAATCCTTGCAATACCATTTGCTGTCGAGCAGACCTGAACCCCAAGACTCCAGTTCCAGCTGGTTGTTATGACTCTAAGGTAAGGAATCCCAGAGGAAGTGATGCGTAATGGACAACCAAGAAACCTGCCTGGGTCCGCATGTACCTGTGATTATTTGTGCATTTAATTACACATCAGTTTACCAGCCCCTTAGGCTCTCAGACTTCAATGACCTGTGTAGTCTCTTTTATTCCTCTCCCAGAAATGGGTAAGAGATTTCTTTACAGAAGTCTTCCAGCACACAAGCCAGGATACATTAACCAGCAAAAAAACAAAGTGAAAGCTGGACATCAGCATTTGCCTCCAAGTCAGGGTACAAAGGTTGGCAACTGCTGTGCACTCCTGCAGCTTCATGCTACAAACCACTACTAGAGAGTGATAAGCCTAACTCTCACACTAGGAAACTCCCAGACTTTGGAAATGTAGATTTTTGGACTACAACCCCCAGAATCCTCTAGGAAGCATAGTTGACTCCCAGTATAGGCGTTATAGTCCAAAAGGATAAAATTTCCAAACTCTTGTTTTAATCATTCAAGAGAAGTTAAGTTGCTGCCCCAATTTATTTGGAGAAGAGTGCCTCCAGATATTGTGAAACCTCTAGCTTCTGTCTTGCAACTGAGCTTTGCCATGTCTAAGCATGTCAAGGTCAACAGAAGCAGTAAAAATATACCGATAAGGTGCCTGCACATATCCATGCCAGGTGACCTCTAGCTTCACATGGGGTGGGGGATAAATAGTCATATGATTTTAGGAGCTGATGCTTGGTAGGTGAAGGCAACAGTCTGGTTAGGAAAATGCTATCAAAGCAGACAGTTTTGCCTTTATTTGCTTAAGTCTTCCTTTGACTCTTCAGGTAAACTTGAAAATGTTTCTTCTTCCCTTCTATTGCACAGAAACATATGAATCACTTTCATCAGCAGGGCTGGCTCAAAATATTTCGGTGCTTTGTGGTGCATTGTTTCAAATACACAATTAAATGCACAATTCCCTGTGCACACACATTACACACTAAAATCCAAACACCTCCACATGTGCTAAAACCCCGTCAGTTAGTCCGACTAGACATATTCAATCAATTCCTGAATGGTGAATCAACACGTAAGTAAATCCAATTGATTCAATGGGCCTACTCTACTCAGGACTAACAATAGGATTTAGGCCAATACTGTATTTCAAAGAAGAGATGTGCCAAAAGCTTTTATATAACTCAAATTATTTTCTCGTGCCACCACCAGGTTCTGGTTTTTAAAACCTTGGGTGTATGATTGTGCATGCACAAATCTATACAGCAGGGGTGGAGAAAATACAACCTCTGGGCTACAAGTGGACCCTAAACCCCTTCTTGTATCTTTTAAGCATATACACACAATCTTAATTTGTGGGAGGCAAAGACCACCTCCAAATGGCTCAAACACCTCAATGTCACGTCAAAATGCAGCCAGTTCTCCATTTGCCCACACTGCTATCTCCCAGCCCTGACAATACTTTTCTTTAGAAGGACCAAAATTAGCTGCAAACAGAGGAACTGGAAGTAGATTTCTGGGAATTTCTGCTTTTTATCAAAAAATGCAGTGGTACAGCATGTTTGGGAAACATCTACCTTTCCTTCCTTTTCAATTGTGTCTTCTCCTGTGATTCTTGCTAGGTATCAGACATCAATATGGCAATGAAGTTTACAGCCTATGCCGTCAATGGCCCACCTGTGGAGGAAGGCCTGCCCATCTTCAACTGGAGCCGTTTCAACCAGACAAAACATCAGGGCTTGCCAGATTCATATAATTTTGATTTCATCACTATGAAGCCAGCGTTGTGAAACTGCAATCAGAACTGTAATTGAATGTGTGTGTGTGTGTGTCCCCGAAGGGGGGAGATTTTCTCATTATACTTTTACTGCCTACCAAATAAACTGCCCTATGCACACTCAAAATTCCATCTTTGGTGCCGTAACTGGTGTTATGTGGACTGGGAGTAGGCAGAAATACAATGTAGTAACGTCACAAGAAAGTGCAGCAGAAACTAGAAAATGGAATACAGATGAGCTGCAAAGCAAGCAACTTCACTTCCTGTAGTACTGTGTAATTCTCTAATACAACAGGAAAGGTAACTTGCTATCCTTGGTAAATTGTTTTATAGGCTGTGAAGGTAATCTTTAACATTATAAAGTTTGTACTGCAACAACAGGCGTAGCTCTATAAATTGACATGAACTAGTTCCTAGAACAAACTTTTCATGTACTGTATGTGGTTGCTGTAGACTAGCTGCAAGATTTTTGCATATACTGTAGTACACCCATTAGTGCTTCCATTTCAGATTGTGCCTCAACATGACTGGCATCCATGCTTCCGCTTCAGGAAACTTGGAGGCAGTTCTTAAATGCTTTAAAAGAGAAGTAATCCGCTGACCTGTAAGAAACTTTTTTTTTTAATATACATCATAGGCAGCAGGCAAACTTTTCACCTGTATGATAGGACAGCAAAGCAGTTCTTGATCCCTGGAGGGGACACTTCCAACTCTTGCTGCAAAATGAGTGTAGAAATCAAATCATTGGGGGGAGTAAGGAAACTTCTTAAATTCAAAAGTGAGCAACTGATGGGAATCCAAACTTGGAAGGGAGTTTGGCATCTGACTATGAAGAACATGTGTGCGAGAGACATGTCTCTTTTTCTCTACTCTTGGAACTTTCAAGATGGGTTATCCCAAGCTTGCTTACTGCAAGGAAAGGAAATATTCCTGTATATTTCTCTCTCTCTCTCTCTCTAGCTCTGTTAGTCTGTTGCAGCAAAAACACCTAAGCATTTTTAACACCTGAATAATTAACCAGTTTTATTTGGCACAAACATTTATACTAACAGCCCATTTCATCAAATAGTTCAAGTGAAGTGTTTAGTTGGAAGATCATTGTGCAAATGCTTGGGTAGGTGGAGGATGTTACAGTGCAGCTGCAACACAACTAGGGAAAAGTTCACTCATTCTGTGTCATAACAGTAGCCAGCTTTAAACTGGTTTTTTAATTGCATGCATAGTTACACAGTGTATGTGGCTTATTACTTAGGTGTGTTTTTCTACTACAGGTGAGTGGCTTGTAGCATTCTGATTCTTCCATGACTAAAACTAACAGAAGAAAGCAAAGTTATGCTTTAAAAATTGTATCTTTCACAGTAATGAAATACTTGCTAATTACTTGTTAAAAGTAACTCACCAAATTCTGGAGCTTCTTCAAACTGTATTCATACACATCCCTGTTCAGAGACTGGGTTTGCACAGGGCAAACATCTTGTGGAGAAGTGTGTCCCAAAATACCATCCTTAACCAATGAGCAAAAAAACATTAAGTTAGCACAAACCCTATCATCCCTCAGTAATGGGCTTGCTGGCTAGAGTTGTTAGGACATAACTCTTGTAGTCCAGTCCAAAAATATTTGGAGGAATCCAGTTGCCCATTCCTCATGTAAAGTAATGTGCATTTAAGCCCTCAGGCTATAACCCTATAGACACTTCCTTAGAAGTAAGTCTGGTTTAACTTCTGAGCAGACCTTAGAGGCCATGGTGGATCATACCAAAGGCCAGGGCTCTGTTTTCATAGTAACCAAGATGATGCTTGATGTATGGGGCTGCACTGGTACTTGGAAGCCACACTTAGCAGGATAAATATACAAGAACTACAACACACATTTTCTTGAACATTGAGCACAGCTTTTCCTTTCTAGCCATGCATTAAAATGGTAGGTAAAAAACATTGATTGCTGGGGGTGGGAAATGAAAAAAATAAATGGTTTTGTTATGATCAGCTAAAACACTTTCACTCCTGAGCAAGCTTTTGAATTCTTGAATTTTTCTTCATGTTAAATAAAGCATTCTGAAGTCCCATCTGACATCTGCCCCTCTTGGCTCAGTGTTTCATTATGTTACTCCCCTTCCACTGTCATTCTGTTGAAGGTAGGTTGCCAGAGTGTAGTAGTGTATATACTTCCTTTTTTTTTTTTAATCCACAGAATCTTTGGCTGCTGCCACACTTCAGAAATAATGCAGCGTGACACTATTTTAACTGGCATGGCTCAATGCTATGGAATTCTGGAATTTGTAGTTTTGTGAGCTATTTAGCCTTCTCTGCTTCTGGTGCCACAACAAACTACACATCCCAGGATTCCATAGGATGGAGCCATGATAGTTAAAAGTGGTGTCAAGCTGCATTATTTCTGAAGCGTAGCAGCAGCCCCTGTCCTCATTTGCAATTTCACCAGTGAGAGGTTCTTTAATACAGACATATTGCATTTAAAAAATGTGCTAATAAGGGGGAAGTACTATTGCAGATTTAAGTCAAGTTCATATGGAAATGTTGAGTTCCTGGGAGTGGGGAACAACCACTAGATATGTTCTACAGAAGGAGAAATATGGGTGCTGTTAGTAGCCATCAGATGCAGGAACACAATAGCAGTGAGCCCAAATGATTGTGATACATCCCTGGCTGATAAATGTCTTACTTTCAGAGTTAACACACCGTTTTCTAATCTCGTCTGTCCCTTTTCCTCTTCCCATTTCTCCAATGCAGTACAAATCAAGCCTATTTTCTGTATCTTCACTGTAGCAGTGAAACAGAAAAAAGAAAACAAGTTGGAAGTATTACAGCTGCCTATGTGTGTGTGTATATATATATATATATATATATATATTTGCCAAGTAAGCAGAACTATGTCCTACATACATAGGAAAGGAGAGGCTGCTGCCTGCAGGTCAGCCTTCAGCCTGCTAGAGTCCCTAGTGCACCTCACCCTTTCACACAATTTAGTTCTGTAAAGGATCTTACCCCACAATTATACAAAAAGCAAGCATATGATTGGGGTCAGTTGGGGGAGAGGCCTGAATCCACCTAATTTTTTCCTACACATTTATTTCACACCATCAGCTGTGCTGAACATCTCTGCTTTTGAACACCATCTCTGAAAGGCTGCCATTGCTTCTATGCCCAAGCAACACTTACACAGAAGCAGTTAAATATGCTTTAAGATGCAATTAGAAAGCTCCTTCGGGAACCCAGCTGGACGTACCTGCCTCTTGCCTCTCTGATTTCTCTTTGTGTTCTTGACCATAGCAATCATCCCTCTTCAGCACAGAATAGGAATGATCTTTTTGACATTTGGAAGCAGCTGCTGGTTAAATTACACATACACATTGTGACTGAGCACCTGCAGCTCTCTCTGAATGATTTTATTTGAACTAAGGCAAAGGAGAGCATATCTTTTGCGTGCATTTCAAACACTGCTATTAGCATTCTTGCCTTATGTGACGTTCCAGATCTTCAAAACCCCTGCAGATTGAAAGCTGAACAAACAGACCAGCAGGTACCAGAGAGAGCTGAGAGCACATTTTTGTCACCCCTGACGTTCCTTGATTCTTGCAATCTAATCAGAAGCCACCAAGTGGCAGCAGCACCTCACTTGTGCACTTGCAATAGGCTAACAGACAAGCCAAATGTCTTCCATAATCTGTACACCACATGTATTAGCCACAGAATTCAGATTCAACAGAGAAGCCCAAATACAAGCTGCCTGTACTAGTTCTCTCACCATATTGCTGAAAATACATTCACTTGCATGCTAAACATGTGGAAATTAATTGTTCTTTTGAACAAATAGGTGAGAATAACAAAGTCTTATAGCACTTAAAACAGCAGTATGTCTATTATCATGCTGTCATCACCTTGTTAGCTTTAAATCCCAAGTGGTTAGAGTAGACCCACAAAACCAATGGAACTAATGTATGTTTGTATGCATCAATTTCATTTGTATCAGTATAAAATAATTTAAAAACATACAAAAGTTTTAAAAAGATAAATAAAACATCCTAATAAGAAGCTTGCCTGCTTACACATTAAAAACCTGCTTAAACAAAAAGATCTTTGTCTACCAGTGAAAGGAAAGCAGGGAGGGGACCAGCCTAGCCTCCTGTGGAAGGGAGTTCCAGAGGGTGGGTGCAGCCACTGAAAAGGCTGTCTCTTGTCTCCATGCCAAGCAAGAGAAAGCCATACCCCTAGATCTTAGAACTCTGGCGGGTTCATATCGGGAGATAATGTCTTTTAGATAACCTGGACTGCCTAGGGCTTTATATCTCATGATCAGCACTTTAGATTGTTTCTAGAAATAGACTGGTAGCCAGTAAAGCTGGTTTAACTAGGGAGTTATATGCTCCCTATAACTGGCTCTGGTCAGCATTCTGGACCTGCTGAAGATTTTGAACAGTTTCCAAAGACAGTTCCATGTAGAGTGCATTATAGTAGTCCAAACAGGATGTAATCAAGGCATGTATCACCATAACCAGATCTGATGTCTCAAGGAATGGATACAGCTGGTGCACCAGTTTTAGTTGTGCAAATGGACACCTGGCCACTGCTGAATCCTGACCTTCCAGGCTCAGAGTGAATCCAGGAGAACACTCAAGCCGTGAGGCTGATATTTCAGGGGGAGTGTACCCCAATCCAGCACAGGTGGAGTCCCTATTCTCTAATCTGGCTTTCAACTGACCAGGAGTACCTCTGTCTTGTTTGGATTAAGTTTTGTTTGCTGTTATCTAGTCCGTTACTGACAGCAAACATTGGTTCAGTACTGAGACAGTTTCTTTGGAATCAGATGGGAAAGAGAGGTGGAGTTGGATGTCATCAGCATATTGGTGACACTGAACTCCAAAACTCCAGATGACCTCTCCCAGTGGTTTCATGCAGATGTTAAACACCATGGAGGACAAAATGGAACCCTGAGGGACCTCACAGGCCAATGGCCAAGGCTTTGAACAGTAGTCCCCCAGCACCACCTTCTGAATTTGC
The DNA here is from genome assembly GCA_030847615.1 of Gambelia wislizenii. Classification (NCBI taxonomy): domain Eukaryota; kingdom Metazoa; phylum Chordata; class Lepidosauria; order Squamata; family Crotaphytidae; genus Gambelia; species Gambelia wislizenii. The sequence continues at coordinate 219,529,658 of JAUMIR010000005.1, read as the reverse complement.
CCCTCCAAGAAAGACCATAACCACAGTGCCCCATAACTGTGCCTCCAAATCTCATCCCAGAGAGTTGGTTCAGAAGAATACTAGGATTGATGGTATTGAAAACTGTTGAGAGCTCCAGCAGAACTAACAGCTTGGCAAGGTGTAACATTGAAGCCACTCCAGATCCAGGTGGAAGACTGCTCTATGAGTATGGGTAGGCTAAGTGGTAACAGAAAATGTTCTGAGGCCAGGCTTAAAATATCAGAGAACCAAGATCTCTGGCTGCAGTGGGCTACCATAATAACAAGCGCTTCTTCCTCTCAACCCTACTCAGAAATCTGCTGAGCAGAGGGAAAGGAGGCAAGACATAAAGGAGGCCTTTTGACCACAGGGCTGTTAGTGTGTCAAAGTTTTCTTTCTGAGATTGAAAATGGGAGAAGAATCAACTGACCTTCTTGTTGATTGAAGAGACAAGTCTGCCAAAGGGCATGCCAGACAACATGAGATTTGTTGGAAAACTCTGGATGAAGGAAGCACTCTGAGGTGTCTACATCTGTTCTGTTTAACCAATATGTATCTGCATTGAGGACACGCCAGACATAGAATCATAGAGTTGGAAGAGACCTCAAGGGCCATCCAGTCCAACCCTGTCATGCAGGAATACACAATCAAAACATTCCTGACAGATGGCCATCCAGTCTGTTTAAAAACCTCCAAAGAAGAAGACTCCACCACACTACGAGGCAGTGTATTCCACTTCTGAACAGCTCTTACTGCCAGGAAGTTCTTCCTAATGTTGAGGTGGAATCTCTTTTCCTGTAGTTTGAACCCATTGCTCCATGTCCTAGTCTCTGGAGCAGCAGAAAACAAGCTTGCTCCATCCTCAGTATGACATCCCTTCAAATATTTAAACATGGGTATCATGTCACCTCTCAACCTTCTCATCTCCAGGCTAAAAATGCAGAGGTATGTTAACTGCTTATGTTGAAAAGGGATGCTTATTCCACTTATTTATTCAGCAAATAATTCCCTGCCACCTTTGACTTAATCCTTTCCCACCGCTTGGTCTCTGCCCCCTCCCCTCATCCTGTTGTCTCAGCTCTAATTTTTCTCCCAGGTCATCATCAGTGGTTGTGTTGTCATCATAATCCATCTCATGTCCTGTTTTCACTATCTTCCACTTCATGTTGACACCTGTACGTTCTTGTTTTATTCTTACTTTACTCATCCCTTCATTCTCTCCAGTCTCTCTACCCCTCTTTTCTCAGGTCCATCCATAACCCCCACCCCCACTCTACTACAGGTTTCTTCCTACAGGCTTCCTCTCCCTGCTCACCCTTCTTCCCATTTTTTTTTGCTGCTTCATGTTTCCCCTACTACTGGCCACAGAGTGAAAAACTCTGGTGATGATGGCAGGACAGGCAGTGGAGTTGCCAGGAATGGCAATATAGCAAATGAAAACATTATCATTCCTGAAAAAGTGGAGGAAATTTGTGGAAAATGGCACTTTACACTATGAGCTACTTAAAAAAACTTAGCCAATAATGTAATTCATATCAATGCATTGGTTCTGATCCCTGCAGGTATATAGTCTCTTTCTTGCTCATGATTCCCATCTATTTCCCTCAAATCATAATTCACACACAAAATATTTGTGTTCATCTACCCAACCAAATACAGCTGTGCCCTTGATCTGTATTCTGGATTTAAAACACTTCTTGTGCCTGGGTACAAATCAGTAATGAACACAGGTACAAAGATTCTCACAAATACTGGTACGTGTGTACTGGAACATACATGAGAACGGAACACTGGACTTACCATGAAGGTTCCTACTCAGCAGAGTGGGGAGGAAATCCTTAAGGCTGGATTGGCTTTTCCCACGTAACAAGACAGGCAGGGTAATATACCAATAGAAAGATAGGCATAGCACTAGGAAGGAGAGCCATCCCCCCTCACCAGTGATGACAAACTCCAGCGAACACAACCAAAACTTTTTTTAAAAAAATCTTACAGATAATCGGGTGGGAAAGGATTTCCTCCCCACTCTGCTGAGAAGGAACCTTCATGGTAAGTCCAATGTTCCATTTTCCAGCAGAGTAGGGAGTCAGTCCTTAAGGCTGGGACCTACCCAAATGGTCCTACTAGGGATGGGGCTTCAATGTTTCAAAACTTGCTGCAACACCCTACGGCCAAAGGCCACCTCAGTAGAAGCAAACTTACCAATTTTATAATGTCCCAAAAAGGTTGAGTCCAAAGACCAAGTCGCCGCTCAACTGACAGAGCTCCTATTTCAGAGACACGCCTAGCCATGGTAATTGCTACTAGAAAAATCACCTTGAAGGAGAGAAATTTTAAATCCACCAATCTCATAGGTTCAAAGGGCTGTTTGACCAGTGCATTCACAACTATATTCAGGTCCCAAGCTGGGAACCTATGAATCACCAGAGGTTTCAATTGAGACACCCCCTTAAGGAAGCTATCGACATGAGAATGAGACCCCAAGGGCATCTTTGTTCCACTTTTAAGAAATGAACCTAAAGCCGCTATGTGTCTTTTCAACTTATTAGTTGATAGATCCTTCTGCAGACCCGATTGAAGAAAGGCTAGCACTGAACCCACTGAAACTTTTTGAGGCCTAATGCCCTTACACTTACTCCATCTACAAAACGCCCTCCATGTCCTCTTGTACAATCTAATAGTGGATGGGCGTCTTGCTGCCGAGATGGTCTCCGCAACGTCCTCATATCCTTTAGCTAATAATCTTTGCCGCTCAACCTCCACATGTGGAGTTGTAACCAGCTTGGATCTGAGTGGAGAACCCCATTTTGATGTAGTAAATCCTCCCACTGAGGAAGAGGCCATGGTTCCCCCACCTGGAGAAGCACTAGATTGGGAAACCAAGGCCTTCTTGGCCAGAACGGAGCTACTAAAATGATCTCTGCTTTTTCCATCTACCTTCCATAGGACCCGAGACAGGAGAGACATTGGTGGAAAGGCATAGCATAATACCCTCAGCCACTTGATTGTAAGAGCATCGAAGGCCGACGCTCCCCAGGTCCAGAACCTGGATACATATCTTGGAAGGTTGTGATGCTCCTCAACGCAAATAGATGCACCCAAGGCCAGCTGAACCGTTGGGTAATTCTCTGAAAAAACATGGAGTTCAGACCCCACTCTCCCAGGTCCACCCTCTGTCTGCTCAGCCAATCTGCCTGTATATTCAATGCCCTTTCAGATATTCTGCCTTGATTGACCACAGACACAGTTCTGTCCATTGAAACAACCTGGTTGTCTCCTCCATCAGAAGAAGGGACCGCATCCCTCCTTGCCTGTTGATGTAGGCCTTTGAGGACATGTTGTCCGTACATATCAAAACATGACTCCCCTGTACCAGGTTCTCAAATTGGATCAATACCAAACGAACTGCATGTAGTTCTAACCAATTTATACTGCTCTTGGCCTCCTGCTCCGACCAGATTCCTTGGGCCATTCGACCTCTGCAATGTGCCCCCCCATCCCCCAGGCTGGCATCTGTCATTATCATTACTCTCCTGGGATCCCGAATGGAAACCCCTTGAGTGAGGCTCTCCTCCAACCATGTCAGAGATTCTTTTACCACAGTTGAAATCTCGACTTGTATTTTCCTTTTGGATGCAATATGGTCCTGGAAGGGAAGGAGGAACCACTGCAGAAGCTGTAGATGAAATCTCACCCAGGGCACCGTCTCGATGCATGCCACAATAAGACCCAAAAGTCACGCCAGACTCAATAACAGAACACATGTTTTGTTCAAAGTTGATCGAACCAATTGCTGTAACTTCTTCCTCCTTTCGTCCGGGAGGAAAACCTTGTAGGACTGAGAGTCTATGATACTCCCCAGATGTTGTAAACTTTGTACTGGATGCATTTGGCTTTTGTCTCGATTTATCAAAAAACCGAATCGCTCCAAGCAATTGACAGTAGACTGAACGTGCTGTCTGGCCAACTGAAGAGATGGAGCCCTGATGAGGTCATCCAAGTACAGATGCACTTGAACTCCCCTTCTGAGCAGATGGGCCACCAGCACCACTAACACTTTCGAGAATCCCTGTGGCGAAGCCTAAAGACCAAATGGTAGTGCCCTGTACTGATAATGATCCTCCTGAATAGCAAACCGGAGGAAGCGTCGATGAGCTGGGTGAATGGGTATGACGCATCCCTCAAATCCAATGACACCAAGAAATCTCCCTCCTGAATGCCCTCCAGGATAGACCAGAGCATCTCCATTTGAAACTTCTTCTGTGCCACCAACGGTTCAGTTTCTGCAGGTTGAGAATGGCTCTCCATTCCCTGTTCTTTTTTGGCACCAGGAAGAAGAGAGTAAACCCCTCAAAGCCTTTGGTTCATAGGGACTCGTTCGATCGCCTGCATCTGTAAGAGATGTGCCATAGCTTGAATGACTAAGTGTCGCTTCTGTTTTACCCTGGTGGTGCAAGATTGGTGGAAAGATGGTGGAGGCCTTTGAAGGAAGTCTATAGTATAGCCTTTTGTTACAGTTCTAAGTACCCAGGCATCTGCAGAGATAAACCCCCAGTGATGGGGCAAACCCCAGAAGCCGCACCCCCACTGGCCTTCTTGATCAGTCAGAGACCAAATGCTCCTCGTCCCTGGTTTGGAAGCTTGGAAGGAAGACCCCTTCTGTCGTGCAGAAGACTGGGACTTGAACTGGCCCTTGTTAGACCCCCATTGTTGTCTGAAAGAATGGGAATCCTTCTATTTATATTGTGGTTTAAAGTTGCGACACTGTTGACTGCTCATCCTAAACCCTTTCTTTTCCTCTCATTTAGGAAGAGAAGGAAGAGTCTTCCTCTTTTCCTTAGTTTCAACTAGCACCTCATCGAGAGCATCACCAAAAAGTTTGGAGCCTTTGAATGGGCAAACTGCAAGATTAGCCTTGGCCTTCATGTCTGCATTCCAATTTTTTAGCCAAAGTTGTCTTCTCGCAGCCACGGACCTAGAGGCGAACTGCATAGCATCCGAACTGGCATTTGCCATGAAGGCTGCTGTCTTTGTGATCTTGTTTACCCCTTGTTTTACCTTGGGAATATCACTAGACAAGGTATCAACAATATCCTTTGCCCAACGAATGGTGGCCCTGGCAAAAAAAGGATGTGGCCGCTGCTGCCCTTTTTTGCCAAGGCTGAGGCCTCATGAGCTTTCCTAAGGTCGACACTCTTATCCTCAGGGCTCTTTAAATTGTCATAAGGTTCCAGGCAGGGGACACTACTGCCTTGGTTGTGGCCAGCCCTGATGCCCTGGCCGCTGTGCTTAGCGACAGCCCACCCTTTTTCTTCAGGCATTTCAAGATGGTTTCTGTAGAGATTTTGGTGGGCAACTGAGTGTGCCTCCCCTCCCCCTCGCCTCTCACTGCAGCCACCACAGCCTGGTGCACAACTAGCACAATCCAGTCAGCCAGCTGTGGTGGCAGTTCCTCCCCGTTGATGACTGGGGGAAGGGATCGGGAGACTCCCCCTCACTCACAACCTGCTGTTCAGGCACGGACTCTCCCTGGGCAGTGTGGTCCGGCCCAGAACTCGAGCCCATGTCACATGCCCTCTTCAGCACCTTCAGGGCCTCCTGGCTGAGCTTGGATCCTTCCGAGAGGTCCAAGCCGCCATGATCCTCCGCCTGGCTCGTTAGGGCCTCCTGCTCTGTCTCCTCCTCAGAGGAGAGTTTGGGGCTTTTTTCTCTCAGCCATCCTTGTCAAGAGATAGCAGCAGAGTTGAGAGAATAGTAAAGAACAACAGCAGGGAGGAATCAGGGAGGAAAACAGCAGATAGAAAGGCAGTTCAGAAGAAATCGCCAGAGCTCTTCGCCCTGCTTTGTATACCGCACAGGGCAGGACAGAACTGGGGAGGGGGGATGGCTCTCCTGCCTAATGCTATGCCTATCTTTCTATCTATTGGTGTATTGCCCTGCCTATCTTGTTGCATGGGAGGAGCCAACCCAGCCATAAGGATTGACTCCCTACTCTGCTGGAGAAGCTTCTTCACATCACACCATTCCTCCTCCTCTCACTCTCTCAGTCCACATCCATCGATATGCATGCCAGCAAACTTTCCGCACCTGTCAAGTCAATTCTCATACACATCCCTGGTCTTACTTTTCATATTATATAACCGTATGAGCTATGTAAGACCACATCAAACCCCACAGCAGCCCAACTGATTACCAAAATGTTCCCAACTTCCTGTATAGCCTTTGAGGAAGGCTGGTAGAACTGCTTCAGCAAGGAAATCCACTTCAGCCAACCAGAGTGCATGAGCCTGAAGCTGAATCCAGCCAATTCTATTTTGCATACACATACAATTTCTCCAAAGCAACCAATGTAATGTGTGCCCTTGCATTAAACACTGAAGGTGTGTGTGTGTCCAGTTTATATTACATACGTATTTGCCATAAGAATAATGAAGAACTTAAAAAAAAAGACTTTCTTGATGATCAGAACCAACCATGTGAAACTCCAAAGGTTAAAAACCCAGTAGTTTATTTCAAAGTATAAATCTCAGGCTTGTCAGACAAAAACCCACTACAGTTAACATGTATACAGACACTAATCTACAATGCATACAAAAGTTGGGAGAACTTGACATTGCCCTGCTTAAACTGGACTTTTTGGTACATCCCACTTTAACTTTATTTACATGTTCATCTGCAGAAGGGAAAAAAAATTAGAGTGCAAGTTCATAGAAAGAGTTTTGTAGGAGTTTTCCAGTGGCTGATAAATTAACTGAAGTACAGAAAGCAGCCCAAGGTTTGGCTGTCTGATCGTTTTTATTTACAAATAAAACTTTCAATGTGGACAGCATTTAAAATATATTTTCAAACAGGAAAAAGCCAGCACAATTAGGTAAGAAACCTATCAGTCTGCTTTAAAATAGTGATCGAACACAATTTAATTTGCATTTTTGCCTAATTGTACATTTTACTCTTCTTAACATGAAACTAGTTACAAGAAGGATGGGATTAACTTGTCTGTGGCAATACAAGAAGAACCTCCTTTGTGTTGCCAAAACTTTGGTACTCTGTTTTCATACAGTCCAAACAGCAAAAAGTCAGAAGTATCTTCAATATATCAAGCTGTCATTTTCAAAATCTGGGTATTTTTGCCATTGACTCAGAATAATAAAGGCGTTCTAAGGGGGCATTGTCCCAACTTCATTTTGTATTGTGGTTGCAATTCTAGTACTGTAATGTGGCTATTCTAGGAACCAGGTTTAAAGCTACTGACACACTGGCCCTCATGTAACATGGATTCACTTGGATGCAGAGCAATATATGAAAGCATGAACCAGTGTAAATTATTTCAGTACAAATATTGTACTCTCACTATCTTTAAGGTCTCAAGCTCAACAGCTTTGTTATCATTTAATTTGAATCCTTTGCAAATCATAGTTTTAAGAGGCCTCCAAAATGCTGAATATTCAGCCTGGAAATCATCTGGATGCTTAAACAGTCATTGAGATACATGACATACTTCCTTAAAGTTTGGAGTTAAAGAGTTCCCAGTACAGGACTTCCTAGCTGTAATCTAAGAATCAAAATAGAACATACAAACAAATTAATGAAAGGACTCAGGAATTTAACAGCACCTGTAAACTGTTCTGCCACATTCTCCATTTTCAACAGAGAACATTTTTCGCTTGTCTTTTCCTCTGAAATGGAACTTCTTACTAACTAGAAGATAGATTCTCACATTAAAGACAAAGAACAAAACATTAATGTAAAGTAATTCAGATGAAGAACATACTGTCTTGCACATGATAGCAGTTGAAAACAGATTTTTCAAGGATGGGCCAGCCATATACTGCAGCAAGCACAAATACTGGAACAGCACAATGTGGACACGGACACGGAAATCTCTCCTTGAACTCTTTCTCAAGATCTTTAGAAACTAGTTAGTAAGAAGTTCTGCCTAATCAGTAATATATTCAAAGTGCTGAGTAGGATGTATGCTTTCTTAATGAGCACAGACAATTAAAAACCCAATCTCTCTCCAGTTTTGTGTTGTGAAAGCCAGTTCAGTTTGTAATACTTTGACAGAAAGGAAATACTATTTTCAAATATGTGTTGTAAGCAGATACTCAGCCTGGTAAACTTAGAACTCTGCTTTGGGGGCAAAAAAATGAAATATGGCACCAAATACAAGGCTGTAAGGTCCCCAAAATGTGAGCTCTCATCCATTCTGCTCCAGAAAGTGTTTCCCAATCTCCAGTTCGTAAATCTGAAGACAAAACTATGCCCTGTTTAATTTCATTTTTAAAAACCTATCAAAAGTTTGTTTGATTCAAAACAGAACGTATCTGGAGTCATAAAAACAGGAAACAACAGTGAAGTCTTAGCTGCTAATACCTGCATGCTCTCTCTCTCAGGAAGGGTACTAAGCATGTACTGTAGATGTAAATTTCCCAGAATAGGAGTTACATATTTTTAATAGTTATATTTAAGAAATATAATTTATTTCAGTTTCATAGCAAATTCTTGAGTGGTCTCTATTTTTGTTTTAATCATCTCATGTAGCCCAACACAAAAGGAGTATTATACAACCTACAACCCCCCCCCAAAACTTCCCTTTCCAGCTGCATTCAGGGTTCAGTAAAATGTGAGAAGATCCACTTTCTCCTAATGCAGGTAAGTCTAATGACAGTTGTCCCTCCGTATCCACGGATTTGGTATCCACGGATTTAAATATTCATGGCTTGAAAATATTCTTAAAAAACAGTAATCCAAAAAGCAAACCTTGATTTTGCCATCTTATATAAGGGACACCATTTTGCTATGCCATTGCATATAATGGGACTTGAGTATTCATGGATTTTGGTATCCACTGGGGGACCTGGAACCAAACCCCAGCGAATATGAAGGGACAACTGTACATCTTTGGCTACATACAACAGAAACTGCTGTGGTCAACAGCAGAGTGATATGCCTTTAGTTTTAAATCCCCATCTCCAACTTAAATCCAATTCATTAATAAAATGCTACCTCCATGTTTTTTTGTACTCTTCCAATGGTAGGGTATTTTCAGCATTATATTTATTAAAATTAGTGATGACATTAATATTCCTCCCAAATGGAGAGGAAAAAAAAGATCTTTAACAGTGGCCATGGTACACAGCTTATTAGTTGCTTCCATACTGGACTGCAAGAAAACAAGTGTCGCTATTCAGAAAGAGGCAAACCACTGCAACGTCTCCTGTCTATTGCTTGAGACTGAAAAAATTCCTCACAAAGAACAAGCACAATATTCAGCCAGCTGAAATATATCTCTTGACTAGAGTCATTGGGGAGATAAGCTAAAAATTCTCAGGAAGCCAAGTTTCATGTCATTCAAAAGGAATACAATGCAGACAAGGACACAAGATGAACCAAATATCAAAATGCAAGGAATTTTACTCAGTGTTATGTTCTCACAGAAACAGAATTAAGACCTGTCTTCCCCAAATACACAATATTGACAAGTAACAGCAAGTCCCCATTTTGAACCTTCCATATCAGTTTCAACTCTATCAGCTTCAAAAGACAATGAAGTGAGAAGAGCTACCATGCTCCCCCACCTCACCCAAATTGGAGCTGACAAGCCAGGAAGACAATAGATGTGCCCTGCTTTCCTCTGGAAGACGGTAGGGTGAAGTTTTCTTCGAAGTCCATGTCAGTGTGGTTTAGGCATTTGTTGTGACACTATTTCCTGGTGTGATGAAAGAAACTATGTGGAGGCACTACTCTGTTGTCTTGACTTAGCCATTGAAAGAAGCAAATAATTAGATCAGGAGGTTTATTTGATTCCTTTATCAAGGGATTTTATCAAATTGGCTTTACACAGCACTTCAAGTATTTGTGTGCTAAATGAGGAAAATGAAGTTTCCGATGCCACCAGTCTATAATATATTAAACCTTCCAAAAAAGAACATGATGCAGCTAAATACTGTCAACTGTAACCCACCTTTACAGATTATTCAGAACAATTAACTTAAATATTGACTGGAATGAGCTGGGAATTAACCCAGGAAAATTGAGTGCTATAATTCTTCAAACTTTGCAAGAAGAGGTTAGGACATTCTGGGGATAGCAAGAAGAAGAGAAGAAGGAAAGAGGGCAGAAGTAAGAGGAATGCACAAAGTGTGACTGCATTTATTTTTGAAATTATTGTTTAAGGCACAAATCAAATTTTTGTTTAAAAAAGAGAATGACTCAAAGAGGAGGGTCAGGAAATGCAAATGAAGCTTTTTACAAACCTGTTTTCAGTCTAGCTTCAGAATGCCCCCAGCTCTGGTGGTGAGCACACTGTGAGCTAGCTAGGGCACAGCTCTCTCTTCCTCAGTCCCACTCAAATACGCAGATGCACATACATTCTTCAAGAACTTGCCACGCACAAGGCCCTTTGCCCTCTAAAAAGTAGGCAACGCCTTGTAAAGTAAGACCAGTTACTGTTCCAGAACAAAAGAGACAAGACCCTGGATCCTGGCTTCCTTTCTAACCTGACAATTGAACACTCCCTCCCATCCTTGTATCAGCTTGATATTCTTGATCAACCCATTGAGACACATCAGTATGAAGTCAAATCTCCCAACTTAGTGTCTACTACTTTTCATGTAGAGGAGCTTGTGAGGGAAGGAGAGAGGATTTTGTACTTCCAAGACTTCACCAAAAATATAGGCTCTCCAACTGCAGGCTAGGAATTTATTTTGGTTTTGGTTGTAAGTTCTGTAGTGTATGACATAGCTGTCCAAAATAATCCTGCAGAGGGTATTTTACAGCAAATTTCATGCATGAGAATAAACCCAAAACCAGAGTAAGCCACAGGTGAGGGGCAAGAATGGAAGCCTTCAAAGTCTTGAGTTTAACTGCTTTGGGAAGCAATGACATCTGTTGACTGGGGGTCACAGAAGGGTCCAAACCGTCCAAAGATGTCCTTAGCACGCACTGCAAAATAGTATTTGCTGCCAGACACAAACTGTGTAAGTGTGCACGCCATTGGCAGGGGGAGGGCCTTTACTTCCCCAATCTTTTTCCACTGAGAAGGCACAGTGGCACTGGGGTCCTCATGGTATGCATACAGATGATAGCTGTCCACACTGGCACAGCTCCGGTCCACTTCCAAAACGCTCCAGGAGAGCACAATGCCATTCTGACTTTGCACACGGGCCAATTTTAAATGTGGTTTCTGAGGCAGAGAGGTGTTGGCAGCTTCAGGAGGTAAGCGCGATGGCTGTGGGGCCTCTGGCAGTGGGGCTGGGTGCACAGGCCGCAATGGCTCCTGAGGAACAGAGAAAGAGAAGCAATGAAGGTAGCAGAAAAGGTGGCATCAACATTATAGCTTCAAAAGATGTACTCTATAATACCCCAAATACTGGTATGCTGGTACACAAAAGTGCTGTTTTAGAAGAACTTTAGTTATCAATCAATAAAAATGGCAGAGAGAGAAAAACCCCACGTGGAGCAAACAGTCAATTAAATCCAAATGACAAGACAATTGATTTCAAAACAGTGGGGTTGAATATGCACTGATTATTATGCAATCCAAAAAGGCATTTTTGAAAAGGACAGGTTGCTTACCTGTAACCATAGATCTTCGAGTGGCCTTCTGTGAATTCACACAGTTGGGTTATTCCTGCGCCTGTGCAGAGCATCGGAACCTTCTGGAATCACTAGGCAGAATGTGCTTTGATACATTTTTGGTGGTAACTCCGCCCACACCAACGGTCCCTTATAAGGGACTCCCGCCTAATTCCCCTCAGTTCCTTGAATGACACCGCAACCAGCAGCATCAGGAACATTAAGCATGTTTAAATGATTTAGTAGGACATAGAGGGGAGGATGGGCGGGTCTGTCTGAATTCACAGAAGACCACTCTAAGATCTATGGTTACAGGTAAGTAACCTGTCCACCTTCTTCGTGGTCTCTGTCAATCACACAGTTGGGTAGAATGGCAAGCTTCACTCCAGCAGGAGAGTATGTCCTAAACATATTGATACTAGTACCATGTTGCACAGTCAAACCTTAGTTAGAGTCTTGACAGCACATTCTTAAGAAAAACTAATAAACTATATATACTCATCATATCATGAAACCATCAAATGACTTGGCAATCATTAGCACTCACTCATTGAATAGAAGACAAAAGTACAGCTTTCCCAAAGGCAGCCTCGTTCCTGGAACGAGAGTCAAGTCTGTAATGGGAAATGAAAGTCAAAGGTGATGACCAAGTTGCAGCTCTGCAAATGTCCTATACAGGCACCCCAGAGAGGAAAGCTGTCGAGGTGGAGACAGCCCTCGTCGAGTGTCCTCGAATCTGTGGCGGTAGCAGCTTCTTTGCCAGTTCATAGCAGAGAGCTATGGTCGATGTCACCCACTTCGACAAACACTGTGGAGAGATAGGCTCTCCGAGTCTCGAGTCCACATAGGATACAAACCGTCTAGGTGACTTCCTAAAGGGAGCAATTCTCTGGATGTAAAAGGCGAGCGACCTCCTGACATCCATGGAATGGAGGGTACGCTTGAATTCGTCCTTCAGGTCCTGCATCAGAGCAGGGAGAGTGATGGACTGATTCAGGTGGAAACTCGACACCACCTTTGGAAGGAAGGAAGATGTCGGGACGGAGCACCACCTTATGTTTGTGGAAGGCAGTGTACGGAGGGTCCGATCGCAAGGCACAGAGCTCACCAGCTCGAAGCGCTGAACTAAAGGCAACAAGGAAGGCAGTTTTCCAGGACAGTAGTCTCAAGTCGTTGGATGCCAAGGGTTCGAAGGGGCGTCGGACCAGCTGTGAGAGGACCAGTTTGAGGCTCCACGCTGGGGTAGGCTTGAGTACCGGAGGATGGAGGTTGGCATAGCCTCTCAAGAACTTGACAGTCGGATCCACGAAGGGAGACGGATGACCTCTCGCCTGGAATTCGACAGATACAGCTGCCAAGTAGCACTGGATCGACAAAAGCGAAAGTCGTGTGGAAGACAAGTGGAGGAGGAAATCTAGGACAGTCGGGATGGAGAACGGTTCCGTGACCGCCCCTCGATCAGATAGAAAGGCTTCAAACTTCTTCCACTTGTAGTGATATGACCTACGGATGGCAGCTCTTTGGGCAGCGTCGATGACAGCCTGGACCTCTGGAGGAAAGGATGGAGAGTGTCGGCCTGACAGGATTGAAGTCGAGTTCGAGGCCGTAGGTATATCGTCCCTCTGTACCGGGGATGGATTCACGGCCATAGCCTCCATGCTGTTAGTCGAAGAGCCTCCACATCCGGATGTCAGACCTTCCCGTGCTGAATGGTGAGAAGGTCGGGACAGGATGGAAGTCAGATGAACCGGTGCCTGGCTAGACACAGGAGGGTTGCAAACCAAGGTTGTCGGGGCCACCACAGAGTAATGAGGATGGCATCCGCTCATCCCGACAGAGTTTGGCAATCACCCTTGTCAGCATGGGGAGCGGAGGAAAGAGGTAGAGAAGTGGACCTGTCAACGGAAAAGGAAAGTGTCGCCCCTGTTTTCGGGAGACACAAACAGGTCAACTTGAGGAGATCCCCATCAATGGAACAGGTGTAGCTGCCTGTCTAGACCTGTGTAGCTGCCATTCGTGGATGGAGAGGCTCGAACGGCTGAGTCCGTCTGCAAGAGTGTTTTCTTCCCCAGGAAGATGGATGGATTGAAGAAAGATGTTCCTGCAGATGCACCAATCCCAAATGTCCAGTGTGAGCTGGAAGTTGAGGGGATCTCGTTCCTCCTTGCTTGTTCAGATAGTACATGACTGAAGTGTTGTCTGTCACCACCGGTCTTGTTCTTCACCAGGGCTTCGAAGGCCCGGAGTGCCTTCTGCATGTCAAAAAGCTCTAGGACACTGATATTGAGAGTCCGTTCTTTGGCATCCCAGGAACCCCGTATCTCATAGGATGAGATGGGCTCCCCATCCCAGCACTGAAGTGTCTGTGTCAGAGAAACGTCTGGTTGAGGAGGCTCGAAGGGCATTCCCGATAGGACGTTGTCCGGTACCAACCACCATTCCAGCGACCGATGAACTGCCTGAGGCATCATGAGCAGTTTCATTGGAGAGTCGCGTAAGGGGTCGAACACTTGTAGAAACCAGTGTTGGAGTGGATGGAATCGGAGCCTGGTGAGGCGAGTCACATAGGTAGTAGCTGCCATGTGACCAAGGAGTACCTGGACCGAGTGGGCAGGGAGCCTCCGGGACCAACAGCAGATATGGATTAGAGACTGAAGGGTGTCGAAGTGGTCTGGAGGTAAGTAAGCCGCAGCTGTACATGAGTCCAGTCGAGCTCCAATAAACTGGATTGCTTGAGCTCGCTAGAGCTGTGACTTCTCTATGTTGACAACAAGTCCCAGGTAGTCTAAGACATCTAAGGTGAGGTCAATATCGAGTTCGAGCTGACGTCGAGAGTCTGCCACAATCAGCCAGTCGTCAATGTAGGGGAATACCACTACTCTACGTTGGCGTAGAAAGGCTGCTATCACCACCATGCATTTCGTGAAGACCCTTGGACCGGTGGAGAGCCCAAATGGCAGAACCCAGAACTGGAACGTCTCGGTCCTGATCTGGAATGCCAGGAATCGTCTGTGGGATGGATGGATCCCAATGTGGAAGTAGGCGTCCTTGAGATCTATGGACGCGAACCAGTCGTACTGTTGGAGGAGTGGCAGGATGGAGGCCAAGGTGACCATCCTGAATTTCTTTGGTTCTATATATCTGTTCACCCCATGAAGGTCGAGAATGGGACGGAGGCCGCCGTCCTTCTTCGTGACCAGGAAGTACCTCAAGAAAAAGCAGAGGTGGTGAAGGTCGGAGTCCACGGGTTCAATGGCCCCCTTCTGCAGTAGTGTCTGCACCTCCTCGAGGAGGGGAGGGGAGGGCGGTGTTGATTGAACCCGACCTGTTGGTGGTAGAGAGTCGAATTCAATCCAATAGCCATTCTAGATGATTCCAAGTACCCAGTGGTCTGATGTTATTAAAGACCAGGCTGCTTCAAAATCCAACAGTCGAGTTCCAAACAGTGGAAGAAAGAGACAGTATGAGGTGGAAGATCTAAATTTTATCCTGGCAGGATCCTTGGATCATTGCTGTCCAGGAGATCGGTATTGTGAAGCTGACCCTTGGCTCCTCACCGATGAGGCTGGAGAGGGAGAGGGTACGTATCGGGATTGGCGATATGATTGGCCAGAGAACCCCCGACGGAACTGCTGGCCTGATGAAAAGGTTTGCCAGTTGGTGCGGCCCCTGGGACGGTACTAATATGAAGAGGTGGCCATATCATATTTCCTGGCAGTTGTCCTCATCTTTTGGGTAAACTCCAGTTTCTCGTCTGTGGAGCTGCTGAAGAGTCCCGATTCATCAAAGGGCAGATCTTCGATAGTAGCCAAGGCCTGGAGGGTGAGGCCCGAGGAATGTAGCCATGCATGTCAACACAGAGCGATGGATCCTGCTATTGTCTTAGCAGCGCAATCAGCAACATGTCAGGCCGAATTTATCTGTTGCCCCGCTAGCAATAGTGCCTCTGACTGAATTGCCTCAGCCATCCGTCGACATTCCTCCGGGAGATCTTGGATGAGGGGCAGCATCCTCTCCCACAATACTTGCTGGTAAGCCCCCATACACGCTGAGTAGTTGGCCACACGAAAGCTCAATTCTGCCACAGAATAAATTTTCTTACCCATGATATCGAGCTTTTGACCCTCAGGGTCCGGTGGGGATGATTAAGGCCGGCGTTGCTTCTTATTTTGTGAAGCCTCGGCCACCACTGAATTCGGCTTCGGATGAGATTGGAGCCAGTCAATATGTTTGCCCGCGACTCGATACAGCCTGTCGATTTTCTTGGAAGTAGACTGCATCGAGGATGGGTTCTCCCAGGACCCTTGCGTGAGTTTGAGAAGGGAAGGCAAAATTGGGAGAGTAGCCGTAGGAGGAGCCTTCGATTGAATCTGATGGAAGATGGGGTCCACCGGTTCAGCCTCCTTTTCCACCACCTTGAGGTCCAGAGCGTGAGACATGCAGATCATCTGCTCTAAAAAAGCACGGATGTCATCTGTAGGCGATGCAGAGTCTTCGTCGACCAAGTTGGGTCGTGGCGATGACAAGTAAGGTCTGTATGGATCCCACGAACCGGATGAAGATGATGTCGAATCCACAGGAGACGTACTACGATCGCCACAAAGCAGAGAGATGGTGCGTGGGGGTGTTGTTGGAGGAGTTGGAGGCAAAGGACGTTGCTCAGGATGTGGAGAAACCTGACTCTCTGCATCCCTCCTTGGAACTGCTTGAAGCTCCCCAAGATATCATCCGGCATGCACATCCCTGACTTCATCTCCCCGGGAAGTCAGGATCTGAGAGCCCGTCGGTGACATAATTCTAGCCTGACAGATAGAGCTTGCCAGACTGTAGGCTGTATAACCCGGTATATCTGCGTGGATGTCGAGTGAAAATGGTCGGGTTCGAGCCACGACCTCGGGTTCAACGACGTCGACGTCAGAGGGTGAACGCTCAAGAAGTCGTCCAAGTCAGCACCAAAATCAGAGGAAGAAGCCAAATCCAAGGGAGTGAGAGAAACCCATAGTCAAAAAGCCAAGCCAAGTCAAATCCAAGTCAAATCGAAAGTGAAAGAGTGAAAAACTAGTGAACGAAGTTCTTCAAGCTGCTAATGCGGCGGAAAGAAAGGAACCGAGGGGGATTAGGTGGGAGTCCCTTTTAAGGGACCATTGGTGTGGACGGAGTATCAAAGCATTCTGCCTAGCGATTCCAAAAGGTTCTGATGCTCTACGCAGGCGCAGGAGTAACCCAACTGTGTGATTCACAGAGACCACGAAGAAGATGACTACATTTACACTA
Source organism: Gambelia wislizenii (assembly GCA_030847615.1). NCBI lineage: Eukaryota > Metazoa > Chordata > Lepidosauria > Squamata > Crotaphytidae > Gambelia > Gambelia wislizenii. The sequence continues at coordinate 219,512,807 of JAUMIR010000005.1, read as the reverse complement.
AAGAAGCATATGTCAATGCAATAATACTCAAAAATTGGCAGACTTCATTATGGCCAAAATTTTATATTCACCAGGTCACAACTGACCACATAAAATGACTTGACAGGTGAATATGCATAATGACGTTACTCAGCCTTGTCTTGCCTGTTCTCACTGGGTCAGAACCCAGATGTCATTTTGTGGTGTAATCTGTGGATGTGCAAAGCAAACCGACAGCTAAACTCTGACATTATCATACTGTATGCTGGGCTAAGTTTTCTACAGTGGAACAAGTCTACAATAACATTTTCCCTATTGTGCTTGAAAAAGCAATTACATCTTTCACAGCAGGTTAGGGTGAGGATCCCAAGTTTTACAGCTTTGCTGTCAGAACCTCAAAGCCCAGGAATGTCATTACTGGTTCAGTTTATTGCACTGAGGTGAACTTTGGGATCCTGATTTATATACATTTGCTGCTGGGGTTGGGCACAATGGAGCTGTGCCTGCCTATCCTTCTTTTCTTATGAAGACACAGCAGCAACAGTTGGAATGGAGGGAGGGCTTTAAATTTTAATATGAATGTTAAATGAGCAATATTGCAAAGGAAGGAATTGGCAAACCCATCTCTGAGTATTCCTTGCCCAAGAAAACCCTATAAAATTCATGGGATCACCACAAGTCGACTGGCAACTTGAAGGTACATGCACACACATGTTCAGCACCTTGGATAGCACCTTTAAATTTCAAACTAAAACCCAGAGCTGTAGTAAAGACAGTTTAGATATATGCTGTGTTTGAGTGTTTTATTAACAGCTGTATGCAGGTCACATGTGCCTGCAACTATATTGCAGCTTGGCCCTCTGCACATGTTCAGGAGGGACTTGTGCGCATACCCCAACAGTATTGATAAGCTTTCCCTGGAGTCTTTTTGATATGATTTAGTTAGGCTTTGGATTATATTCTGATGGCTTTTGCTAAATCTTGCCCCACTATTAATGCCATTCTGTTTCTTCTTTGATTTTCATTTCCTAAGTTAGAACACTGAGCAATTATCTGACTGAAAATGTGCCATTCCTGACCGCTTTAGTTCGCTCACCCCAAGTGTTGCAACATTTATATGTTGCATGTCTTGTTTTACAGTGTCTTAACTTCCCGATTCATGCTTCTCACATGTCATGTTTCCATATGTATTTTGCAACTTCAGACTTTCCTTTCACCTCTAAGCATGTCAGAAGCTGACTGTCCTTTTGCCTAGAGTCCAACTGCATTATTAGACACAGAGCTACTCTTATTTGTCCTCTGCTCTTCCCAGTAGCTGGTTGACTTCCTTCCGACCTGGAAGTCTTATCTTCTAGTACTATCTCTTGTTTCATTTTGGATTGTCTCATTATAGGGTTTTCATAGTAAAAGACATTCAGAAGTTGTTTAATGATGCCTTCCTCTGTGAAATAGAGATAGCTAATGTGCCACTGCCATTTTCTTTTGAGAGATCTTCTGCCAGCCCCCGCTACTGCTGACTCCCAGTAGCTATTTGGCACATTTAGTCTGGCTCCTCAGCAAGAGCCTGACTGACATGGGAGACACTACCCACATCAGTGTTACTATCAGTATAGCCTCTTGCCTCAAGGAACACGCAATCCCACCAGTATGGTAAAGTAGTGCCAAGGCGGGACTAAACTCAAACAAGCATGATATTAAGGCCAGAGTGAGAATATACACAAAAGCATTCTATATGTTTCCATTTTAATGATTCAAGGTTAAGAACAAAATATTGGAAGGACTGCCTCTGCCGCTTTAAGCCTGTCCACTTGCTAAGGGTATTAGTGGAGACATTCTTGAGAGCCCTACCAACGTCTGAGGCATGTTTGGTTGGTATCAAGGATAGCCACACAGTAGCTTTCCCTCAGTTTTGGAAAGATCATTTAACACCTTCTGTAGGAGCGTTTCATAGTCTGACAAGAGTTTTCTTATTTTAGCAAGGATTTTGGACCCTACACTGCTTTCATGTTGCTCTTTAGATATTCTAATTCTATTGCTATTTCCCCCCCCCCCCGTCTATATTATATTGAAGATGATTTCCGTGGCCATGGTCTGACATAATACTATTACTATTCTGTTCTGCAGCATGTAATTCTTTTATTGGTCTTTCTGATTTTTTAAAAATAATGGTTAGCAACCTTCAACTCTTTAAGAAAACATATCAGTAAGACATGTCCATGTAAGTGGAGATTGGCTGGTCCTAATTGCCTAAAAAGGGTATTTTTTTGCAAGGGACGGCACAGAATTGTAGAATCATAGGGTTGGAAGAGACCACAAGGGTTATCTAGTCCAACCCCCTGCTATGCAGGAATACACAATCAAAGCACTCCTGACAGATGGCCATCCAGTCTCTGTTTTAAAATGTCAAAAGGAGACTCCACTACACTCTGAGGCACCACATTCCACTGCCTCAGAGGGAGATGAACAGCTCCTAATAATGTGAAGTAGAAGGCTTTCATGTCCAGCATCCATAGTTCTTCCGTGTTGTTGTTTTTCTGGGCTATGAGGCCATGTACTGGAAGAGTTTATTTCTGACGTTTTGCCTGCATCTGTGGCTGGCATTTTCAGAGAATGGTTGGGTAGGAGTGTGTGTGTGTATAATGTGGGCTCCTGTTGGAGAGGATATTTAAATTTGTGTATTTGAATGGCTAATTTCTAGGTGGAGATACGTAAGGAGGATTAGAGTCCGGCTAATGATATGCTGGAAATCCCCCTGTCCCTGGGTGGAGTTCATTTGCATGTGTTGAGTTTTGATTTTAGTGTTTTTTAGGACTGGTAACCAAACTTTGTTTACTTTTCTTCTTTCCTGCTGAAGTTGTCCAGGTGTTTGTGGATTTCAATAGCTTCTCTGTGCATTCTGATAGGATAGTTGTTGGCCTGGTCCAGAATTTTGGTGTTTTTAAATAACATTTAGTGTCCATGTTGGTTTAACATGTTCTGCTACTGCTGATTTTTTTGGCTGGTCCAGTCTGCAGTGTCTCTCATGTTCCTTGATTCGTGTTTGCGCCCTGCATTTAGTGGTCCCGATGTAAACTTGTCCATAGCTGCATGGTATGTGGTAAACCCCTGCAGCTATGAGAGGTCTCTTTTGTCCTTTGCTAAGTGTAGCATTTCTTGGATTTTCTTGGTTGGTCTACAGATTGTTTGGAGGTTGTGTTTCCTCATCAGTTTCCCTATTCTGTCTGTGACTCCTTTGATGTATGGTAAAAATACCTTCCCTTTTGGTGACTGTTTTTCTTCTTTATTCCTGTGGTTTTTTTCTGGGTCTGGCTGCTATTGTGATGTCTGATCTGGAGTAACCATTAGCCTTTACTATTAGTTTGAGTGCTTCAATTTGTCTTCCAGGTAGGACCCATGGGGGGGAAAACGCACAGAAAAGCTCCTACTAATGTTTCGGTGGAATCTCTTTTCCTGTAGTTTGAGTCTATTGCTCTGTGTCCTAGTCTCTGGAGCAGTAGAAAATAAGCTTGCTCCATCCCCAATATGACATCCCTTCAAATATTTAAATATGGCTATCATAATAATAATAATAATAAAATTTATTTATACCCTGCCCCTCTGCTAAAAACAATCGGGGCGGCTTCCAACAATTAAAACATTATAATAATGACTAAAAACACCACCCACCCCCACCCTCCCACATAAAAAGACATTAAACACAGTAAGATTAAAACCTTCTAGCTAAAAAACACATTAAAAACAAATATATACATAATTTTTAAAAAGCCAGGAGACTGAATTCCTGAGGCCGGGATCTAATCAGGAAATCATATCACCTCTTAACCTTCTCTTCTCCAGGCTAAACATACCCACTTCCCTAAACTGCCTCTCATAGGACATGGTTTCCAGACCACCCACCATCCTGGTCGCCCTCCTCTGGACACGTTCCAGTTTGTCAATATCCTTTTTGAATTGAATTGAATTCAATTGTGGTACCCAGAATTGGACACAGTATTCAAGGTGTGGACTGACCAAAGCAGAATAGAGTGCCACTATTACTTTCCTTAATCTAGACACTATACTCCTATTGAAGCAGCACGCAAGGGACAGGAGAGGAAGAAATATCCCTCTTTGAATGTTCACCTCAAGAATTTGGCCATAGTACTTACTGAATGCACTTGAGGTGGCCGATGATGTACTGTGAGCTGGGGCCCTCCAGATCCCAAGGTTAACCCATTGTTCACAACATATGCTGTTGTCTGGGGCACTCGCACTGTCATACCTACACAGATACCAAAGAAAGACGATTATACAAGCATGTTTGTGTTGTTTTCTGGGAAGCAGTTAAGTTACTTGTCTGTTTCTGAAAAGATTTGTAATTCTCATCTCCTTCGTATCCAAGATATAATGGTGCACCTGTAGAAAAAGTTCACCAAAATGCCACCTGATAATTTGGGGGAGGAGACAAACCAGCAAGAAATATCTGATGACCTGGTCTCCATTACAAGGTTTAATCCAGAAATGAAATTAGGAAGGTTTCTAGATAGCATATCTACTATTACTGGCACCACCTTCTGTATCAGAAGATAAGTTAACCATTTGTTGCTTGCTTTCATGCTGAGTGAATTTAAAAAAACATACATTTCATGAGTAAAATACCTTGTTGTGTTAAATGACTAGAACATTTGTACTATAAACAGCTCTAGAGCAAGAGGGATGGAGGAGGATCACATATCATGTTAATATGTGGCAATCTTCTTTCTCATGGCTTTAGCATCTAAATGGAGCTCTTGGGTAAAGTCAGCAGAAAGTTTGAGTTGTACTGTTACCAGTATACTAAAGACATGGAAATACTAATGAATTTTCACCTATAAATCCAAGAGAGGTTGTAGATGTCCTGAATGAAAGGCTGCATACTATTCTGAAATTAATGAAGAAAAATAGTTAATCTGGTTAAATCAGGTTTTTGTAGACTGAGAAAGGACAGGTTGCTTACCTGTAAACATAGATCTTTGAGTGGCCTTCCGTAAATTCACACAGTGGGTAATTCCTGCGCCTTTGCAGAGCACTCGGAACCTTCTGGAATTGCTAGGCAGAATAGTTTTTGGTACATTTTGGCAGTAACTCCACCTACCCCAACAGTCTTTCTGAGGCATTCTCACCTAATTCCCCTCAGTTCCTTGAAGGACATCGCAAGCAGCAGCATCAGGAACATTAAGCATATGCCATAGCAGGACATAGAGGGGAGGATGGGTGCGTCTGTATGAATTCACAGAAGAGCACTCGAAGATCTATGGTTGCAGGTAAGCAACCTGTCCATCTTCTTCGTGGTCTCTGTGAATACACACAGTGGGTAGATTAGCAAGCTTCACCCGTAGGAGAAGGGTATGTCATGCTAGCGGGTTACACGAGGACAATTGTTGATAAGTGATGTCCCATGAAACCATAACAATGAGCATAAATTGACATGAACATAGCAATAAATGTTAAGTACCATAGGTAACCACAATAACCACTCACTTATTGAATGGAGGACAGCAGAACTGCCCTCCCAAAAGCAGCCTAATTATGAGACCGAGCATCTAGTTTGTAGTGCAAGATAAAAATTAGTGGCGTAGACGAAGTGGCTGCCCAGCACATATGCTCCAGGGGAACCCCGGAGAGGAAGCTAGCAGAAGTGGATACAGCTCTGACGGAGTGCCCTTGAACCCAAGGAGGCAGGGGCTTTCGAGCCAGTTCGTAACAGAGGGAGATGGTCGATACCACGCACTTTGACAGGCACTGTGGAGAAATAGGGGTGTCCAACTTCAAGTTCGCATAGGACACAAACAGATTCGGTGACTTTTGAAATGGAGCTCTCCGCTGTACATAGAAGGCAAGGGCTCTCCGAGCATCCAAGGAGTGGAGAGACCGTTCAAGTCATCCTTTCGATCCTGCATTAGAGCAGGGAAAATGAAGGATTGGTAGATGTGGAAACTGGAGACCAACTTTGGGAGAAAGGACATGTCTGGTTTCAGAAACACTGTATGCTCATGGAATGTCAAGTATGGAACACTGGAACACAAGGCAAAAAGCCCACCAGCTCGACGGGCAAACATGATGGCTATGAGGAAGTCTCAGATCCATTGTCGCCAAGGGTTCTCAAAGGTGTGTCTCGTGAGTTAAGAGAGGACTAGTTAGAGACTCCTAGCTAGGGTAGGCTCAACCACCGGTGGATGAAGGTTGACGTAGCGCTTCAGGAATTTCCAAGCCAACGGGTCTTGGAAACCAGAAGATTGACCCCGTCTTTGGGACTCAACGGAGGGAGCTACCAGGTATCACTTTGGGGACAAGGATAGTCCTGGATCCGAAAGATGCAGTAGGAATTGGAGGACGGTGGTCACCAAGGAGGAAGCAGCGGTGAGGCCATGGTATAAGAAAAGGGATTTGACGCGTTTCCACTTGCAGGAATAGGATCAACGTGTAGAAGGGCAGAGAGAGGGTTCATGAACTACCTGTATGCCGGCCGGTAGTGGTAGATGCACGGAACGCCTCGGATCCGAAGAGAGATTCAGGGCAGCACCCTCCAAGCCATCAGACGAAGCATCTTGAGGTCCAGATGTCTGACGTTGCCGTTCTCAATGGTCAAGAGATGCAGATGGCTTGGAAAGTGCAGAAAGCACCAATGGTCCAGGCGAAGGAGAGGTGTGAACCACAGTTGCCGAGGCCACCATGGAGTGAGGAGGATCGCGTCCAATCGGTCCCGACGCAGCTTGGCCACCACTTCTTTTTGTAATGGGCCTGTGGAGTACCCCAGCGCTGAAACAGTTCTTGTGCCACCTACTGATGTGACATCCATTCGTGCATGGATGACTGACTGAAGTTGTGGCTGCCAGGTTTCCCAGTAAGGTTTGAATTAAACGAGCGGAGATCCTCCAGAATCTGCAGCATTGGTGGATGAGGTTGCAGAGAGTATCGATATGATCTGCAGGCAGGTAAGCTGCAGCAGTGTTCGAATTCAAGGAGGCTCCAATGAACTGGAGAGACTGGCTGCATTCGAGATGCGATTTCTCCAGATTGACAATCAGGCCCAGGGCATCCAGTAAGTCCAATGTCAGCTTGATGTCATCTAGGAGTTGCCGACATGACTCTGCCACCAGAAGCCAGTCGTCAATGTAGGGAAAGATGAACACCACCACACCCCGTTGGTGCAGGAAAGCTGCCCCAACCGTCATGCATTTCATAAATACCCTTGGTGCTGTGGATAGTCCAAAAGGCGGGACGCAAAACTGGAAGGCCTCGTCCCTGACCATGAGGAACCGTCTGTGGGTCAGGTGGATTCCGATATGAAAGTACGCATCCTTGAGATCACTGGAGGCAAATCAGTCACCTCATTTAAGAAGAGGCAGGATCAAACTCAGGGTAACCATCCCAAACCTCTTTCAGATGATGAATTTGTTCAAACCCAATCCAGTTACCATCCTGGATGATGCAAAGCACCCATCGGTCTGATGTTATCTTGGATCAGGTGTCTCGGAATGCAGACAGGCAGTTTCCAAACAGATGGTTCTTGATGAAAGGAATGAGTAGATTGAGAGTGAGGGCAGTTTAAAATCTCCTTCTGCCCTGTTCTTTTAGCACTTTGCCTTGTCGGTAGCCAGTACCAGGAGGAGGAGGCCTGGCTCACCACCCAAAAGGCAGACAAAGTGGGTTGCTGGTAACGTGAGCGCCTGGAGAACTGTGGAGTGCATCCCCTCTGAAAGGACTGGATGTACGAGGAGGAGTCCCACCAAGATCAACCCACTGATCAGTACGCAGAAGACAAAGACAACAACATACTGTACTTCCGTGTGGTGGTCCTCACCTTCTGCGGGAATTCAAGCATTCCATCGGTCGAGCTGTTGAAGAGGCTGGAATGGCCAAATGGCATATCCTTGATGGTCAAGTAAGCCTGTGGAGCAAGGCCAGATGAACAGAACCATGCATGCCGCAAAGTTCCACAGAAACGGCCACCGCTTTCGCTGCAAGCCATTGCTGAGAAGCCTCTGCCACCACAGAATTCAGGTGAGGGTGTTCTCGGAGTCAGTCAATATCATCCCCTGACACACGATAGTGCCGATCTATTCTCTTTGAGGTTGATGGAATGGATGATGGATTTTCCCACGAGCCTTGAATGAGCTTCAATAGTGAAGGTAGCACCGGTATGACAGCAGTGGAAGGAGCATTTGAGTTGATCCTAAAACAGATTGGATCCACAGGCTCAGACTACCTCTTTGTGATCTTCAAGTCTAAGGCGTGGGCCACCTGGACCATCTGCTCCGAAAATGCTTGAACATCATCTGTCGTGGATGAGGACTCATGATCAATAAAATCTGGTGGTGGAGAGGGAGCTCTCGGTATGTACGATACAGAAGAGTCAGACAATACCGAAGAGGATGACGAAGGTGAGGGGCTACAGCCCCAAGGTGAAGGGCTGTGCCAACCTTGGTGCAGAGAAGTCACATGTACAGGAGGCGGAGGAGGCAGCTAAGATCTTGATGCCCAGGTGAGTACGGGTTCGGCTGGCTGGATCTCCTCTAGATGAGCCCGTTCCATCCCATGGAGGGAAAGGTGAGGGGCAGAATAATAACCCCCATGGACAGCACTGTCAGCAAAACGGAACTAAGACCGCTGTGCAAAAGTCAGGTCGTGGCTCCAGGAGGAGAGAGGAAGGGAAGGTCGAAGGCCAATTGGGCCACATCATAAGCTCCATATGAATGCTCGACTTCTAAGACTCGATGTGACGGATTCAAAGGAGCCTTCCCTGTTGCCTCCTGTGATGTAGTTTCCACATTGACCATAACAGCGTCTGTACCGAGGAGCTCGTCTTGGGAGACCAGGAGCACAGGGGATCGAGCCTGAACCACAGGGGAGGAAGCCCTTACCCCTTCAGACATCTCTCATTTTCCAGTTTGAGCAATCACCAAGGAAGGAGTAGGAGTCACCTCATGCAATGGATCGCGGACAGTGGTGACATCTCCAGTTTCTGTAGGATGAACCGGGTACTGACGTCTGGTTTGGATCCAAAACAGCCGTAGCGGCAGTAGCAGGCTGTTGTTGCTCCTCAGGCTCCTGCGCCAAAGTAGCCACTGCAGTGGACAAAGGGCACTCTGTGCCATAGTGGCAGTAGAATCCAAGGGCAAATGAGAGAGAGAAGCCGAAAAACAGTCCAAAAGACAAAAGGGCCAGAAATCACAACAAGAATCAAAAGGAAAAGCCAAAAAAATGAAGTAAATAAGCAGTCCCAGTCAATCCGTGAGGTAAAATAGAAAGCAAAAGAAGCTCTAGTGAACGAAGGGTTCCTATGTGCTGCTCGCGTGGCAGATAAAAAGTATTTGCCTAGCAATTCCAGAAGGTTCCGAGTGCTCTGTGCAGGTATTACCCACTGTGTGTATTCACAGACACCATGAAGAATATCCTGCTGTTCTGGACGGTGGTATCAAGTCAGGGCTACATGGGATTGCGCTCCATTGATTGACCAGGTGCCAAGTTTGGAAGTTCTCATGGACACAGAAATATCTGGTGTCATCAGTGACAAGGAATGACTTTCATCAGCTAAGAAGGATATGCTAATTATTACCCCATTTGAAATCATTAGATCTAGTCACAGTAACCTACCTCCTACCTATTTGGAATACAATACTGGGCTTAAATCCAGTTATTAATCCCAACTAATGCAGACCTACTGAATCAATGGAATTTACATAAGTGTTAATTTACCAAATTCTCATGTATACAATGGGTCTGCAATGGGTGGGCCTTATAACTGGATTTAGGTCATAGACTTTACAATGGGATGCATATGAAGCTAGCTTGAAACGCCAGTTGGTGCAAAATGGACTTGCCAGAATGCTGAGCATGCAACATCTTCTCTGTGCCGCTTGCACTAGTTACACATTTTATTTCATCATCATCACCACCACCACCACTACTGCCACCATCTTTGGTGAGTTCAGTAGGGGTTACCCTTGAGTTTACAACTATTGTGTATTCCAGTGGTATTCTAGTGTATAAGACGACCCTGTATATTCACCTCTCTGCTCCGCCTTCACCCCCTTTGGGGAGGAAGCAAAGGTGGAGGAGAGGGGCGAATGTCGCAGTTTGCCTCACACGCCGCCCATCTCCTGCGTCTTCGCTCCCTTCACAAAGGGAACGAGGATGTAGGAGATAGGCGGGGGGTGAGGCAAAGCGGGTACATTCGCCCCTCTCCTTCTCCACTTTTGGGAGGAATTGAAGGCGGAAGAGAGGGGCGAATGTCGCAGTTTGCCTCACATGCCGCCCATCTCCTGGGTCTTTGTTCCCTTTGCAAAGGGAGCGAAGACACAGGAGATCGGGCAGGGGGTGAGGCAAAGCAGATACATTTGCCCCACTCCTGTACCTTTGCCCACTTTGGGGAGAATCAAAGGTGGAGGAGAGGAGCGAATGTAGCGGTTTGCCTCACACGCCGCCAATCTCCTGTGTCTTTGCTCCCTTCACAATGGGAGCGAAGGCGGAGGAGATGGGCAGGGGTGAGGCAAACCGCTACATTCGCCCCTCTCCTCCACCTTCGCCCCCTTTGGGGAGGAATTGAAGGTGGAGGAGAGGGGCGAATGTAGCGGTTTGCTCACACGCCACCCAGCTTCTGCGTCTTTGCTCCCTTCGCAAAGGGAGCAAAGATGCAGGAGATCGGGTGGGAGGTGAGGCCAGCTAGCCAAACCTCTGCATTTCCCCTGGCAAAGCAGGGGACATGTGGAGGTTTGGCTGGCTGCGCTTTCCCAACTCACGACAGGCTCCTCGAGAGTTGGGAACGACAGGAGGTGGCTAGGAAGCTTCCTAGCCACTTCTCCTCCTTCCCGAGTCAGAGATGGGGCTGCCAGCCCCATCTTGGACTCGGGAAGAACAGGAGCTGGCTAGGAAGCCTCCCCCCAGCCAGCCACCCCTCCAAGGTAGCTAGGAAGCTTCCTAGCCAGCTCCCGTCCTTCCCGACCCATTGTGGGATGGGGAGGCGCAGAAAATGGCTGAGAGACTGGGGAATTGTGGGACTGGGGAATCTCCCCAGCCAGCCAGCCAGCCAGCCAGCCAATCGGAGCTTTGGGTAGGGCGGGTGGCGGTGGGTAGTCTTATATGCTGTAATATACACTTTCCACCACTTTGTATTTTAAACCTTTGGTGCAGAGCTTTAATACAATATTAAAAACAGATTTTTTCAAGTTATCCTTTTCTGAGGAGATATGTAATAAACATGTTTCCTCTACCTGTTTCAAATCTGGCTTCATTTTCATTAATTCTGATAGTTCTGTTCTTGACTATTTATAAGTGCTTGTGTCCAATAACCTTATTGTTTATAAACTGCTTTGTAAAACTATACGTATGAATGCACTTCCTGCCTCAATGAATTCATGAATAATTCTTACAGATTCTGTCTTCACATAATAAATCTATACGTGAGGGAGGCTGCTTACCTGAACTTTGTGGGTTGACCTGCCTTATACCAGGGCTCTGCATAACAGTGGTTCGCACAGGATTCTGCCCTGATGGTGCAGGAACAGTGGTATAGACTACTTGATGGTTACCAGGGTTTCTTGGTACTGGGAGCCTGGGAGCAGCCTGAGTCACAGGACGATGGGTTACATTCACAGTTGTCTGAGCTATAAAAAAAGGGAAAGTTGGAATAATACAGACAAATGATGTCTCAAAAGCAATTATTGAACAAAACTGAAGCATATGAGTCAAGCAACTTTTTATAGCATTTAATTGTTGCTGCCTTTTAATAACGGAATTTACTGAGGAAAGCAAGAGATGGCTTTCAATTATTGAACATCTACAGTAAAAACAGTATTAAGACTCCTTGGGATCAACATCAAACTAGCATAGAAATATTCTAACTAGAGAACATCTAGGAATCTGCCAGATACCATTAGGACTAAGAGATTCCAGTTCTAATTCTTGACAAGTTTATGTACAAACACACAGGAATGCATATATACAATCCCACAGCTTTCTTGATCTTAAATTTGCATATGAAGTGCATGTAATTCAGCACTTTGGTGATGAAGGGATGGAAGCTGTTCAGTCCTACATATGGATGCTTAGAAAAATTCTCTCTAGGTATCTAAATAAATTATTTGTCCATTCTCCCCTCTGAGCATCATTCAAGGGTAAAAAATAATCTTGCATTATAAAAAGCTGGGGATTTTAGTATTGTATTAAAAAAATAACTTCACCAATCTCTATTATATTCCCATAAAATATATGTATTTTTACAACTACCTGCAAAAACAGCATCTAGAATGGAATCCACTGTTTTAATTTCTCTCTTCTTCAATACTGAAATATCATCTCATCAAGCTTATACAAGTCTGTTTCCACAACTGTATATAAGCCCAACTGACTTCAAAACAGGAAAAACAATTTTCTCTTATTGCTCTCCAAAAAGTGTCATTCCTTGAACAATAATCTCTTCTGTATCAGAGGTCTTCAACAGCAACCTCTTCCTCAGAGAAGCCTGATAATCAGTGGCCTGTAATTTTATGTCTGGTTTAGAAGTGGGGTCAAAAAGGGGCTGTTCGTTATTACTCTGTTGTATTCTTATCTTACTTTGATGTAAAATCAATGAAACTATTTTTTTTAAAGTACTGATGCTTAATCCTAATCCTCGTGGATAAAAAACTGTGCAGTGAGGTATTTCGTGGGCATTTTCAGACCATACAGAAATTTCACTGTATTTCAGTGGAGAATAAATGCCACATGTCCCCAGGTGTGTTTCTGGGGGTAGAATGAAGGGCATTCCACAATATTCGAACAACCGGACCCATATGATGCAACATCTAATTGGTTGACAGACTTCCTTTTCTACCAAAAAGGGAACCAACATAATTACGGTGTCCTAAAAATATTATTTCCAAATGACAAAAAATGCAAAACAGCATTGTGAATCAATAACTTAAGAAATAGACACAACCTTAGAAGAAAACAATTTTTAAAAATTTATTTGTAGGAAAACATAGCATTAATGATATGGTAGGATAATTTTCTGTCCCAATAACTCCTGCTGAGAAAAATCTCCCCTAATGAAGGGCAATTCTTTGTGCTAGTTACTCTACAGACAACCAGAACATATTATTTGGATGCTCCCACATGAAGTGCACTCTATCTTCTGATTTTATTATCCACTGCCTTACTGCAGAAGTAACGGGGCTAAAGTTATTCTGTAGAATGATACCACTGTATCTTAGGTATTTTGTTAGTAGATCTTCAGTTAGCTCTCAGCAGGTAAAAAAAGGTCTCCTTCCATATTTTGTCCAGCATGGAAGTACAGTTGGCCCTCAGTATCCAAGGATTCTGTATCCATGGATTTAACCAATCATGTTTAGAAAGTATTCAAGAAACAATAATTCCAAAAAAAACCACCAAAGCTTGATTTTGTTATTTAATATAAGGGATGCCATTTTATTATGCCATTGTATATAACGGGCCTTGGGCATCCATGGATTTTGTTATCCATGTGTGTGTGTGTGTGTATATCTTGGAACCAACCCCAGTGGTTACTGGGGTCCACTGTGTGATTCAGCAAGTGTTGTCACCACAGAGAAACCAAGCTGGGTTCCCCTTAGTGTACAGGTTGTCAGGTAAGTGTCTCCTTTCAGAGGGCATGATGTCTTAGCATTCCAGTACTATTATGTCATATTTTCCAGGCCTACTTGGCATATACTGCTAGAAAGGCATTGAAGTCAACCAGCTATTCATTCATGGTAAGAGCCTTCCCTAATATGTACTATGTTCAAAGCTGTTTTGACAAGCACAGTCCACCATCTTGAAAGTCAGACAGTTTATCAGTAACTTCTCATGTTGCCTTCCTGTTGTTGAGCCTGAAGTATCTTAAGAGTGCACAAAATCCCTTCAGACTCCTCACTACTCTGAAGTGTCAGCATCTTGCAAAGGGATCCCACAATTCCTTCAAGATTTTATGTTGTCCCACCAGGAACAGCACAGCACAGCATGCCCTCAGCTCAGCCAAGGGACTTCCACACTTGGACCTTGGTATGATTCCTTTCATCCCACGCCTTGAATATATTCCACAATTTTCTATTCATTTCAAGCACTGTGTGGCAAATAATGCTTTCTATGAGTAGTTCTTTGAGCAGCGTTTCTTTGTTTGTGTCCCTCTTTGTCCACGGGTGTTTCTGAATGTCATGTCTCACTGCTTTACAGTGAACTATCTGTGGATGTCTGTGCCAGGTCCTTCCACCCTTGACTCTCACAGCATCAGTATCTCCTCAACTTGGTTCTCATCTGAGCACACACACCAGCTTCTCTTCATCATGTTTCAACCATAAAATGGCATAGGACATTTTTGTCCCAATACATTATATTGTTCAGGACAAAAAAGTACCCCAATGGCAAAATGGAATAGGTTTATTAGGAGAATTCTTGTCCCATCTTTTTCTTGAATGTAAAAAAACATGTCAACTACATGGCAGATGGCTGTAACTTGAGGACTCTGTCACCTGTAGAGCTATTAATAATGTGGGTCCAGTTGTGTGAATCCTTTTTGGATTTAGCTGTGTATGAATACTGAAACAAAACATGATACTAGGTTACTAACATCCTATCTGGTAGGATGAGGCTTAGAACTAGAACATGGGGGATTACCTGTGGGCAGAACATGTATGGTAGTCTGTGATAAGCCATTTGTTGGTGCACTTGCTTGTTGGAGAGGGTTTGTCTGCACTGGTTGCAGGGGACGAGCTGCAGACTGGGCTGACAGGCCCATTCCAGACACGTTAGATTGGTTCTGTTTCTTGCCATCTGTTTAGCATTAGAGAAAAAAAAATATGGAAAACAGACATCTGGGAAAACAAGTTGTTTCATATCCTTCCACTATTCTACAAGAGTCTACAGTCACGTGAAAAAGAGAGTACACTCACTTTGAATTCTATGGTTTTATGTATTAGGACATAATATCAATCATATGTTCCTTAGTAGGTCTTAAAATTAAGTAAATACAATCTCAGATGAACAACAACACATGACATATTAAACCGTGTCTTGATTTATTCAACAAAAATAAAGCAAAAATGGAGCAGCCATGTCTGAACAACTAAGTACACCCTTACTGTTTCCACAGGAATTAAGATGCTAAGTAGCAGATAGGTGCTACTAACCAAATGTCTTTGATCAACTGATCATCAGCAAGTATGACCACCTCAAAAATGTTAGCAGTTTGTTAGTCTGGAGCATTCAGGTGTGTGTTAACACAACACCAAGGAGGAAAGACATTTGCAATGATCTTAGAGAAGCAATTGTTGCTGCCAATCAATTTGGGAATGGTTAAAAGGCCATTTCCAAACAATTTAAAGTCCATCATTCTTCAGTGAGAAAGATTATTCAAAAGTGGAAAACATTCAAGACAGTTGCCAATCTTTCCAGGAGTGGACGTCCAAGCAAACTCACACCAAGGTCAGAGCCTGCAATGCTCAGAGAAACTGCAAAAAATCCAAGTAGTACATCTCAGACTCTACAGACCTCAGTAAGCATGTTAAATGTTAAAACTTCATGACAGTACAATTAGAAAAAGATTCAACAAGTATGGTTGGTTTGGAAGGGTTGCCAGGAGAAAGCCTCTTCTCTCTAAAAAGAACATGGCAGCACAGCTTAGGTTTGCAAAGTTGCATCTGAACAAACCACAAGACTTCTGGAACAATGTCCTTTGGACAGACGAGACCCAAGTGGAGATGTTTGGCCATAATGCACAGCAACATGTATGGTGAAAACCAAACACAGCATATCAGCACACATGTCAAGGACAGTGGTGGAGGGGGTGATGATTTGGGTTTGTTTGGCAGCCACAGGGCCTGGGAACCTTGCAGTCATTGAGTCGTCCATAAACTCCTCTGTATACCAAAGTATTCTAGAGTCAATTGTGAGGCCACCTGTTTGACAGCTAAAGCTTGGCCGAAATTGGGTCATGTAAGGACAATGACCCCAAGCATACCAGCAAATCTACAACAGAATGGCTGAAAAAGAAAGGAATCAAGGTGCTGCAATGGCCCAGTCAAAGTCCAGACCTCAACCCTATTGAAATGCTGCGGCAGAACTTTTTAAGAGAGCTGTGCAAAAAAAAATGCCCGCAAACCTCAATGAACTGAAGCAACGTTGTAAAGAAGAGTGGGCCAAAATTCCTCCACAACGATGTGAGAGAATGATAAAGTCATACAGAAAACGATTACATCAAATTATTGCTGCTAAAGGTGGTTCTACAAGCTATTGAATCATAAGGTGTACTTAGTTTTTCACACATGGCTTCTCCATTTTAGTTTTATTTTTGTTGAATAAATCATGACATGGTGTATAATGTCAAGTGTTGTTGTCCATGTGAGGTTGTATTTACCTAATTTTAAGACCTGCTAAGGAACAGATGATTGTTATTATGTCCTGATATGTAAAATCATAGCATTCAAAGAGGGTGTACTTTCTTTTTCATACGACTGTATTTGATTGAGGATTTGTGCTCTGCAATCTGTTTTTTCCTATGCTTGAGGAAAAAGGCACTCATTAGAGGAGTTTCCCTATTTCATTTTAAAGCTATAGTAGTATTGTAATTTTACAGTATCCAAATAATATGCTATCTAGTATTTATCTAAAATAGGAAATCCTCAAAAAATTGGCCTATTTAGTTATACTATATTTAGCAAGACATCCTAGCAGCAATTCTTTATCTAATTATACATACTTAAATTAGCTGATTTCAGTGGAACTATAAGGTACTTAGCTGTAAGATTAAAACTCTATTCAGCAGCATTTTACATATTAAACTGTCCCTATCATTTTGGATACAGTTTAATAATAGTTTTCATGTCTTTAAAGCCTCCACCTTTCATTATATATGTTGCAATCATTTTCACTCTACAAAAACCAAGAGCCTAAGATCATATGCTGAAAACTGCCAGAACTATGGTTACCCACACAGGACTGCCTCCTCTTCCTCCTTAGTTTAAGAGAGAAGATGACAGAGGATACTGCTCCAAAGATTTTTGAATGTGTTAAATAGTTTTTCATCCAGAAAGTAAGATGTAACTAGTTTTAGTGATCAACTTATCTTTTTGCCCCTCTGATGCAAGAATAAAGTAAATTCTGTTGTGCTAGAACTAGGGATGGAATGGAAATATGTCTGTTTCTTGACTGGGGCAGAATTTGGAGGTCCCCAACCCTTGGAGAAAAACAGCATGTCAGAACTTCATGGAAATAGTGGGAACTTTTTTTCCTTCCCAGCGTAAAATAAACTGCTCACTTTTTGAGAAACTGAACAACTTTTCAATAAAAACTTACACTCTGCAGTCTTTTTACTACACAGAGAAAATTGCATAACTTTCTGAGGGAAAAACACCTCACCTGTTTTTCACCATATACTTGGGAAAAGAGCACAAAATGCAAAACTAAATTGCACATTACACCCCTATACAAACAATATGGTGAAGGGCCAAGCCTATCTTCTCATTTACCTTGAGATGAGCCATCATCTTCATCATCCAGTGTCAGATCAATTACTCCTCCTCCAGCACTGCCTGCAGCCTTGCCATTCTGCAAGATTAAAAGAAAACAAACAAAACAAAACCTAATTATTTATTTTACCTCTTTGTCCCCTTCCTAACAATATGCTAAAAATGTCAGACTAAATTAATCATATCTTACTTCCACTGAAATCAATGTAACAAGTTAGTCAATGACAAATGTATCCCATTAATGTGACTAATTTAATCTGGACCCAACCTCTTTTAAAAAATCAGACTAAATGTCAGATTACATGAGCCATAGAAACATAAAACCAGCATGCTCAATAAATCCAAGCAAATGACTAAGAACTAGATGAAGTAGCCAAGCCAGTTTCTCAATGAAGACTAACAGAGACATGTATGAACAACAAAAGAGGTCCTACTTTTCTAAAGGCATTACTAAAATAATTTGGATGAAGGGTTTAAAGAGAACCATGCACATCTAAAATAGGAATGGGCAACTGTGGCCCTCTAGATATTTTGGCATATAGCTATGGGAGTTGCAGCAAATCCATCATGACAAGCTCCCATAAATTCGACCCAGGTCAGACAGTGATGAGGGGATATGGGAACTGCAGAGAGCCACAGCTGCCAACTACTCATCTAAAGCATTCTAACAGATGAGTGATTATGTGGTGGATGATGGGACCTCAAGAGACCAAGGAAGGAGAAAAAGCCTGATAAAACATTAATGTTTAAAATGCTGTGCCTCTCTTGACATCAAAATACTAAATAATTTTAAGTATTAGAAGCATACCACAAAAGGAGAATTCTATAGCCAAAAGCACAAATATGGTTGTCCCTCCAAATCCATGGATTTAAGTATTCATGGCTTGAAAATATTCTTTAAAAAAAAAAATCCAAAAAGCAAACCTTGATTTTGCCATCTTATTTTTTAAAATTTATTTATTCATTATTTATACCCCACTCTTCAGCCACAAGACTATCAGAGCGGCTTACCAATTGTTTTAAGCAATAGCAATTTACACATCTACACTGCATTAAGCAGTTTCCAATGTGTGTTAGCTTACATAAGGGACACCGTTTTGCTATGTCATTGCATATAATGGGACTTGAGTATTCACGGATTTTGGTATCCACCGGGGGTGTGTGTGTGTGTCCTGGAACCAAACCCCAGCAAATATGAAGGGACAACTATATTCTTTCAGAGACTGAAAGAAACAATGGTATTTTTTGAGGAAACAAAATAAGGCTGGATAAAGTGTTAATTTTGAAATAAGGAGCTGAAAATATATCCTTATAATGACTCATTTCATACATGAGGAAAGCCACCAACTTCTAAACCATCAAACATGTAATCAGTAAAATAAATATGTAAACATCAGTTATACCAGAAATTTCCTAGAGAATTTGCCAGTTTAAGAATAGCCTCTACTTATCATCTTTCAAAGGTTTGTTCAACTAAAGGGTGCCGGATGAGACAGCAGAGATGGTACAGGCTGCTTCTGTCAGGCACAACAACAGCCATGGCATGGTTGGGCACAGTTCCATCTCCCTGGCCATAATGGGGTGTGGTGGTGCATGCAGGCTCATTTTAGCTGCTCTTGATCACAGAGGGAAGATGGAACAGTGTCAGTCTTCAGTGTAAGGAGGTGCAAAGATGGCACCAGCATGCTGGGGGTGTTTTAATAAGTTCCGATATCTTTGCTTTTTGTTTTCCCTCTCCATCCTGACCTGACATGTAGCTGGTTGCTACACTTCAGTGCTGTGAAGCATTGTTTCTTCTTCCTTTGCATTATCTTGAAAACTCTGCACTGCCTGTTTACACTATTTTACGGGTTTATTACTGGCCACTCTGCTAGCGACTCTCCTAGACTGAAAATAGAAGTTAAGAACCATAAACTTTGAGAATACAATACTTCACTGTTTTGAATTAGCTTTTTCTCCCCTGTGACAATTGGTGATAAAAAATGTTCTAGAACAAGCCCAGTGAGAGCTAAGCACAACAAGGCCTCCAAACAGCTCAAGACTGACAAATTGTTTAATTATGAGGAAACTTTGAATATCCCAAACTTAAACTCAGTGTACAATTTCTAATGCTAACATCTTGGCTTTGAATAAAAAAATTAACTTCTATCTGAGCCCTTGGAAATCTCTGACAATGATTTGGCAGAGATTTATCAGGATGGAGCATCTTTGGAATCAAATGGGGCAGATGAGCCTGTTCTTGAGAAATCACTTGTTATTGAGAAGAAACAACATGTTGAACTACAATAGACCCCCAGACTTTGTGACAAAACAGTCCCTTTTAACAGTCTACACTGTTATTTCAATTTAGGAACATCTAGAAAAAACCATTAAACAACCTAACCTTCTTGAATTCTCCTTTGATAATTTTTATAAAAAAAGAGAGCTTGGTTCAATCTAATAGCATAGGATCCAGAAAGGAGGAAAAACTGGTGAGCAAAAAACCTATCATAAATGATTCTAGGGGCAGTTGATTAGTGAAAGAAGCTTGTTGTTCAACAGTACAATCTAAGCAGTAGTGGATTAAAAAAAAGATGTTTGCTCCAACTTTTTAAGAGTGTAAGTATCACTCTGTTGGACTAGAACAAATATTTCTCTAATATAGTATTCTGAACTCCACAGTGGCTAAACAGAAGCCTCTAGGACAGTGGTTCTCAACCTGTGGGTCCCCAGATGTTGTTGGACTACAGTTCCCAGGAGCCCTCTGAGGTTTCACCTTGACAACCAGGTGGTTCTCCCAGTCATTAGTAAGGCTGTGAGTTCAATCCTCAGAGGGCTCCTGGGAACTGTAGTCCTACAACATCTGGGAACCTATACGTTGAGAACCACTGCTCTAGGACACCAACAAGCAGACCACGAATGCATATCCAAGATGGTATTTACACACATATTGCCACGAAAACTGGAGGGTTGTTTATTTATTTATATTAACTGGATTGAAATCCCATCTTTCTCCTGAATGACAGCATTCACAACTAAAGCTGATGAGAAAACTAAAAAATAAAATTAAAATATAATATAGATTAAACATAGAAATAAACACAGGTTAATAAAAGAAAGAAAAGCACCCTCTAGTTTGAAATACTATCATCAACTCAAAATAACTACTATGATAAATAACTCAACAAATAGCAGTGTTACGGCTTAACTGTGCCAAAAGACTAATCATCACAACTTTTAAAATAACTCTAAGCATCAGGTAATAGATTTAAAGAATGAAATAATTCATTTATATTCTACTCAATCAAACGCATTCTCAGTGATAAAAAAGAGGCATAAAGATACATTACAAAATCGGATTGGATCCCATAATTTATAGACAAATGATTGCTATCTGATCAGTAAAAACATCATTATCATCATCATCATCATCATCGAATTTATATCCTGCTTTTCTCCAAAAATGAGATTCAAAGGTGGTTTAGTTTCTCATGAATTAGACTTTTACATAGTTCAAATTTTTAAAAAAACATCTTGAGCCGCTCACATTCAGTAAAGTAGTCTGTAAACAATGGGGCTTGTCATTTGCACGGGACCAAATTTTTATTTTTAAATATCTTTATTAACTGTACTTTACTAACCATACCTAATTATATCTGAATAATCACACCTAACACTCCAAACTAAAATGGTGGGTGTGCTCCTTCTGCCATCCCAAATGAACATTCACGTTAAATCCAACCTCTCATTCTTGGGATGGCATGGAGGAGCAATCACTATGATTGGGATATACTCAAGCAGCCTTAAGGGAGGGAATATTACAGTTGTCCCTTCATATTCACTGGGGGTTGGTTCCTGACCCCCCCCCACATGGATACCAAATTCCATAAATACTCAAGCTCTATTATATGTAATTGCATAACAAAATGGTGTCCCTTATATAAGATAGCAAAATCAAGGTTTGCTTTTTTGATTATTTTTAAAAGACTATTTTCTAGCTGTGTATACTTAAATCCGTGAATACCAAATCCAAATCCAAATCAGCTGTATTTGTCCACTACAGACTGCAGCACAGTTCTTCCAAAGCTGCTTGTGCTGATTTATATTTGACTAACTTACAATGTCTAATAAAGGTGGAAGGTTCAGACCAGCCTGCTGCCTCATAGATGTCTTCTAATGATACTGACACAATGTAAAGCCACTGCTGTCACCACTGACTTCTTAGAATGAAGGTAAACATTACTAGGTCTTGGCTTATTTTCTAAATCATAACAATTAAAAAAACATACTTTAATCCATCTACCAATTACAGATGCTGATGTTCTCTGCCCCAAAGTTCTGGGATTATACGAAACAAAGATTCTGTACATCGTAGTTGTTTTTTTCTCTTTATATAAATATTCACTGCTCTTTTACGTCCAGGGTGTGCAACCTATGTTCCTCCAGATGTATTGGTCTTGGACAGAAATTAGGTAAATAAGTGGTATCTGTTAACGCCTTCCATGTTATAGACTTGGGCAAAACTGTGGGATCTATTATCAAGATTAATCTATCCTCCTCAAAATCTGCAGATTCTCATTAGTGGACAACGCTGCTAACTCTAACACACGTCTTGCTGATGTTATTGCCACTAAAAACACAACCTTAAAAGAAAGTATTCTCAATGAAGCTTTCTTAAGTGGCTCATAAGGAGTTTTCATTAACCTATTTAAGACTAAGTTCAAATCCCGAGTTGGGAATCTATGTTTTGTAGGAAATGATACAGTCACACCCCTCAAGCAACATTTAATATGAGGATGTGGTGATCAAGTTAGACCATCAAATTTCACAGCTGCAGCCAAAGCTGACACTTGGTGCTTCAATGTGTTTGGTCTTAATCCTGCAATAAAATTATCTTGCAACCACTGCAAAACATGCTTTATGTCCATGCTCTTCAATTGTAACTGTTTTTTCTTACACTATTTCTCAAATTCCATCCAAGTTCTACAATAGATCTGTGTTGATTTATGTCTAGAAGCTAGAACAGTGATCAGATACATTGATTATCCTTTTGTATCTAATGCTTTCCTTTCAAAATCCAAACTGTCAAATATAACTTTGGGTGAAGTATTGGTCCCTGACTCAATAAAATCAGGCTGTATTGGGAGAGTTTGCGGTGGATTCACTGACATTTTGATCAGCAGAGGAAACCAAGGCCTTCTCAGTCAATAAGGCACTATCAACACCACCTTTGCTTACTCCATCTGTATTTTTATCAATACTTTTTGCAATATTTGAACTGGCGAAAAGGTATAGTGGCATCCCTTTGGCCAAGGTACCACCAACGCATCATGTGCCTCTGCTCCTTTGCTTCTACCTATCAAAAGATACCTTTTGAGTCTGGTATTTTTTGCTAAAGCAAATAAATCTACTTGACATGGTCCTAATAACTTGTTCAAATAGTGGAAAATTGCATAATGAAGAGTCAACTCTCCCCGATGTAAACTGTGTTGACTTAAGTACTCTGCCTGTACATTGCATACTCCCTTCAGATATACGGCTATAATTGAGAGGAGGATTATCTCTGCCCGTCAGAACAATTTTTTCGACTTATTCATCAGAGGTTTCAAAGCAATCCTCCCTGATTTGAAATGTAGGCCTTAACTGTCATATTGTCTGTCCGTATTTGGATATGATAACCTTTTACTGATGTCACAAACTTGAGTAATGCCAGCCTCAGTGCTTTAAATTCCAGATAAGTGATACTGTATTTCTTGTCCTTCAGTGACCAGAAGAGCTTTGTTTACAAGTGAGTCCTTCAGCCACCATTTTCTTTCTTTTCTTTTTTAACTGTGCTGGTATCCTCACTAGGTAATGCTTCTATCTGCCTCTGGACTTCTGGTGAAACATTAGCAACCTCTAGAAACTTCTGCAGTGGTAACTTCCCCATGGTACGAATTGTATGGTCAATATTAGTTAGACCTTGTTGAATCTCTTGTGCGTCCTGCAAAACATGCAGTGACAAATGCAATTACTAGGCCCACTGAGACGTCAACTAACAGCACTGCCTGAGGCGCCTGTCCCCAACAGTAGCTAAAACCAGCACAGTACGGAAGCACAGAACCCTCTAGTAGTATTTGGCAATCTGGCACTGACCAACCTTGAAACGAAGCAAAGACACTGTTGGAGTCTTCCAAAGTCCTTGGAGGCTCTTTATCTTGTTGTTGCAGGATATATAGAAGATATACAAACACTCCTTCAATGATCTCCAACAGTAAATAGTAACTACTTCCAGTAAACATACACAACCCACTCTCTACAACTCACACAAAGACTGGGTCCAAGCAGACTTCTTGTCAAACTTGAGATATACAGCTCCTCTGGGTAGATCCCCCTCCTTTATTCTGATTTGCGCTGCTACATATACTTAGCTTTCCAAATTGACCTCATGGTTTGAACCACCAAAAAACAAACCATGATTTTGCCATCTTATATAAGGGGCACCATTTTGCTATGCCACTGCATATAGTGCGACTTGATTATTCACGGATTTTGGCATCCATGGGGGGTCCTGGAACCAAATCACAGAAAATATGAAGGGACAACTGTATTCAGTTTCATTTTCACTGAAGGTTAAGAATATTACCTCTCCATTGACGCCCCCTTGTCGTGGGAGAGAGGCTTGCGTACCATAATGATGTTTTGAGCTATGCTGGCGGTGGAATAATAGCCACCGGTAGGGTCTCCCATGCCAGACAGGTCAAAACTGAAGGGTCTGACAAAGAGCATCAAAGGGCAGGATGGGCTCTCTTGCCTTATGGCAACCGTTCTAGGAGAAGGAAAACTCTAATCCCAAACCCAGGCAGATGGTGCTCGTCCAACCCTGTAAGGTCAACCATCTAAGAGAAGGAAACTCTAATCAAACCTATGACCCGAGGACCTTGCTGTTACATCCATGCTTGCAAGGCCACAGCAGATGAACCTTTGGTTTAAAGGGTGAGGCCAATTCTGTGCACGCTGCGCTCCACCAGAAAATCCATTGCACAGGCTCGAAGGACAAATCCAGTTCCAGAAAAGCCCTGTAGCGATAGGCGAGGGACGAAACGGCAGGTGTAAAGATGCACTGGAAGCCACAGACCCAACCCTGCATGCAGGCAGTTCAGGATTTTGGTCGCTTGAGGCTGACCAGGGAGATGACAGTCTTGTTCAGCAGCATCCTGAATGACCAAGCAGCCTTTTTAAAGGAGAGGGGCCTAGAAAAGGTGGCCTAACGAAAGCTCATCCCCATCAACCTGGTTGGCTAGCCATGGCAAACAGGCATCTTCTGATGCGGTCAAACCAAGGCAAAGAAATAAAGGCACACACCGGCCTCCAAAGGTATAAATAAACTGACACTTGCATGCTGGAACATCAGAACCATGCGGGACTGCAGACAGTGGATGGCATGAGTGTCGTTCTGCCCTAATAGCCCATGAACTATCATGACTTAATATTGACATCGCTGCTCTTAGTGAAGTTCGTCTCCATGAGGAAGGCAGCCTTAAAGAACATGGTGCCGGCTACACACTTTACTGGTCTGGCAAACCCAAAACCGAAAAACATCTGTCAGGAGTAGGCTTTATGATTAAAAGCTCCATTGCCTCCAAACTCGAAACCTTGCCAACAGGACACTCTGATCGCATTATTTCCTTAAGCCTCCCACATGTTGTTCTCTTTAGTATATATGCCCCAACTATGCAAGCCGACTCTGTAGAGAAAGACAAATTCTACACAGACCTACGACAACTCATACAAAAAGTCCATGTAGAAGATAAAATTATTATCCTTGGTGACTTCAATGCGAGAGCAGGAAAGAACTCCGAAGCCTGGAAAGGTGTCTTAGGCAAGCATGGTGTTGGAAATTGCAATAATAACAGATGCCTCCTGCTAGAGTTCTGTTCAGAACAGCAGCTGACTATTACAAACACTATCTTTCAGCAGAAAGATAGCTTGAAGACAACCTGGATGCATCCCCGATCCAAACATTGGCACCTCACTGACTATGTTCTAGTCCGCCAGAGAAACATTTGTGATGTCCGTCATACCCGAGTGATACACAGTGCAGAATGCCAAACAGATAATCGCCTTGGAAGATGTAAACTAAATCTTCATCTTAAGTTCAAACCTAAGAGGAGTGGCATCTTAAAGAAGAGACTCCAAGTCAACAATCTTCAACAAGCTACCATGAGAGACAACTTCCAGGCAAATCTGCAAACAAAACTTGAAGACCTCCTACAGATGGACAGGTTGCTTACCTGTAACCATAGATCTTCGAGTGGTCTTCTGTGAATTCACACAGTGAGTTACTCCTGCACCTGCGCAGAGAGTTCGGAACTATCTAGAATCGCTAGGCAGAACTAAGTTTGCAACATTTTGGCGATAACTCCGCCCACCCTAACGGTCCCTATATAGGCGCTTCCGCCTAAATCCCCTCAGTTTTGTAAAGGACGCCGCAAAGAGCAG
The DNA here is from genome assembly GCA_030847615.1 of Gambelia wislizenii. NCBI lineage: Eukaryota > Metazoa > Chordata > Lepidosauria > Squamata > Crotaphytidae > Gambelia > Gambelia wislizenii. The sequence goes on along the minus strand of JAUMIR010000005.1, from coordinate 219,486,891 downwards.
CATCAGGAATGTTAATAAGTATATAAGCCATAGCAGGACACAGAGGGGAGGATGGGCGGGTCTGTGTGAATTCACAGAAGAGCACTCGAAGATCTATGGTTACAGGTAAGCAACCTGTCCATCTTCTTTGTGGTCTCTGTGAATACACACAGTGGGTAGATTAGCAAGCTTCCTCTACAGGAGGAGGGGTGTCATGCTTAAAAGTTTGACGAGGACTAGCAAATGATACCAGTCATCAATAAAAGATAATGCATTCCATTAACATGAAACCCAAATATGAAATAGGTATATTTCAAGGAGTTACCGCAAAACATACACACAGAGCATTAACAGTCACAGATGAGGAAGTCAGAGAAAACCAATAACAGTTGCACATGAGAAATCATACCATAACATAACATAGTTACTGAATTGAGGAGAGGAGCACAGCTCTCCCAAAAGCCGCCTCGGCGCGGGACCGAGTATCGAGTCTGTAATGTGAAATAAAAGTCATTGGCGTGGACCAGGTAGCCGCTTTGCACACGTCTTCCAATGGGATTCCGGACAGGAAGGCGGCCGAGGTGGACATAGATCTGGTCGAGTGTCCTCGAACCCGAGAGGGAAGAGGCTTTCTTGCAAGTTCATAGCAAAGTGAGATCGTAGAGACGACCCACTTGGACAATCTCTGTGGGAAGACGGGAGTTCCTTGCCTTGAACTGGAGTAAGAGACGAAGAGTCTAGGGCAGTCCTTTGCACATAAAACGAAAGTGCTCTCCTGGCGTCAAGGGTATGCATGGTCCGTTCAAAATCATTTTTAGGGTCCTGCATCAGGGTGGGAAGGACAATGGGCTGATTCAAGTGGAAACAAGTCACCACCTTGGGAAGGAGAGGTAAGGTTTAAGCACCACTTTATGCTTGTGGAATACTAGGAAGGGGGCATCAGAGCGTTTAAGGCACAGAGCTCTCCAGCTCGACACGATGAGGTGATGGCCACCAGAAAGGCCATCTTCCAGGAGAGAAGCCGTAGGTCGGTGGTGGCCATGGGTTTGAATGGCTTCTTCGTGAGCTGGGATAATACCAGTTCGAGGCTCCAGGCAGGGGGGGGGGTTCAGTCACCGGGGGATGCAAATTGGTGTACCCCTTAAGGAACTTCTTTACAGTAGGGTCCTTGAAGGGGGAAGGCAAGCCTCTAGCCTGAAGCTCAGTAGATACGGCTGCCAGGTAAGTACGAATGGAGGAGACTGACAGCACTGAAGTGGAGAGGTGCATCAGGGATTTAAGAATTATCGGTGTCAAGATGTCAACCAGCGAGACATTCAGCTCAGATAGGTAGGATTGGAAACGTTTCCATTTATAGGAATAAGAGCGCCACGTGGACGGTCGAAGCTCTGCATCAAGTACCGCCTGCACATCCGCAGGGAAGCAAGGGGACGGGCGTGCGGTCAGTACCAGTGTGGCTCCTACGGCAGGATCCTCCATGCCGTCAAGAGGAGTGAGTCTAGGTCTGGATGTCTGATCTTCCCTCCTTGGAGGGTAAGAAGGTCCGGGTGGTGAGGAAGGTGCAGAAAGTGGTGATCGGCCAGGTGGAGGAGAGGAGCGAACCACGCTTGTCGAGGCCACCACGGCATGACGAGGATTGCGTTCAAACGGTCTCTGCGTAGCTTGGCCACCACCCGAGTAAGGAGTGGAAACGGTGGGAACAGGTACAGGAGGGGACCGGTCCATGTGAACAGGAATGTGTCGCCCATCGAGCCCGGACTCCAAAAGCGAGAGCAGCAGCGACAGCATTGCCTGTTGTCGGCTGTCGCAAACAGGTCGACGTCCGGTGTTCCCCATCGTTGGAACAAGGTCCGGATTACTGACCCGTGCAGGCTCCATTCGTGTATGGAAGAAGAGGAACGGCTCAGTTCGTCTGCAAGAGTGTTCTCCTGCCCTGGAAGATGTATGGATTGGAGGAGAACCCCTCGTTCGAGGCACTAGACCCAAATCTCCATGGTGAGGGCGAGGAGCGACGAAGAGCAGGTGCCCCCTTGTTTGTTGAGGTAATACATTACTGTGGTATTGTCCGTAGCAACCAGAACTACAGAGTTCTGTATCAGGATCTCGAACGCTTTTAGAGCCTTCTTCACTGCAAGGAGTTCTACCAAGTTGATGTGAAGCTGCCTCTCGCTGGAGGCCCATGTCCCTTGTATCCAGTAGGTGTCCAAATAGGCTCCCCAACCGACCATCGACGTGTCTGTGCTAAGAGTGAGATGCGGATGAGGGGGTTCGAAGGGCATGCCCAACAATACATTTTCCGGGTTGAGCTACCAATGTAGGGAGAACTGAACCGCCAGGGGCATAGTGAGGAGTCGCTGGAGGGTCTCGAAGTGGATCGAAGACTCTCAGAAACCAAGATTGGAGAGGTCACATCCTGAGACGAGCAAATTGAGTGACGGAGGTCATGGCAGACATATGACCCAGGAGGGTCTGAATCGATAACGCTGATACTCTCCGGGATCGGCGGTAGAGATCGATGGAAGCGCGAAGAGAATCGAAGCGGTATACAGGCAGGCGGGCGATTGCCACTGTTGAGTCCAGACAGGCCCCGATGAATTGCAGGGAGCGAGTCGGCTGGAGGTGGGACTTTTCCATGTTCATGATCAGTCCCAAGGAGTCCAGTAGTTGGAGGACAAACTTGATATCGAGGATCAGCTGGCGTTGGGTTCGGGCCGTTATCAATCAGTCTTCAATGTAGGGAAAGATGATGATGCCCTGCTGTCGCAAAAAGGCTGCCACCGGAGCCATGCATTTTGTAAATACCCTCGGTGCTGTGGAGAGTCCGAAGGGGAGAACGCGGAACTGGAAGGACTCAGTACCGAACGTGAAAGGCTAGAAATTATCTGTGGTCGGGATGAATCCCAATATGAAAGTAAGCGTCCTTGAGGTCGACAGAGGTGAACCAGTCGCCCTGCTGGTGGAGAGGCATGATTGTCCCCAAGGTCACCATCCTGAACTTCTTTGGGGTTATGAAGAACTTCACTCCACGGAGATCCAAGATTGGTCGAAATCCGCCCCCTTGCTTCTTCACTAGGAAGTACCGGGAGAAGGACAGATGACGTTGGGATGGAGGGACCACCTCAACTGCACCCTTTTGCAGTAGTGTTTGAACCTCCTCTAGGAGAGGGGCGGATGGCGGGGTTGTCCGGATGTAGCCTGTCGGTGGGAATTCGTCGAATTCTATCTGATACCCTTCCTGGACAATGCGAAGCACCCAGCGGTCTGATGTTATCGATGCCCAGGTGGGCAGGAACAGAGTCAGGCGACAACCAAAGAGTGGAGTCTAGGAGAGAAGATCAAAAAAGATGTGAGGGTCACTGCTCAAAATTTTCTTTTCCCCAGGTCCTTAGACCTATGCTTGGGAGGTTGACGGAAGCGAGAGGTGGAAGACTGACTTCTCACCAACGGAGTAGGAGGGGGTTGTTGTTGGTATCAAGGCCGTCTCGAAGCCTGTTGGCCCTAAGCTCTCCATCCCGAGGAGGGGTAATACTGGTGCCAGGAGGAGGGCCCTTTGGGTCTATAAGTAGTAGAGGCAGGCATACCATAATTCTTGGCCGTTGATCTCATTTTTTGAGTAAACTCAAGCTTTTCATTCGTTGCCGAGTTGAAAAGACCCGAGTGGTCGAATGCCATGTCCTCGATGGTGGAGGCAGCTTTAGGAGCTAGGCCCGAGGAGCGTAGCCATGCGTGCCTACGGAGCGCCACAGCACTGGCGATGATCTTTGCCGCGCAATCAGCTGAATGTTGAGCTGAGATCATTTGTTGGCTCGCCAGGGCTTGGGCTTCGTGGTGGATGGCCTCTGCCATGCGTCTGCGTTCCTCTGGAAGGTCGTGAATCAGGGGTCCCAGTCGCTCCCAGAGTACTTGCTGGTAAGCCCCCATACACGCTGCATAATTCGCTATGCGAAAACTCAACCCGGCCGCGGAATACACTTTCTTCCCAATTATATCAATCTTGCGGCCTTTGGTGTCTGCTGGGCTCACTTGGGGGCAACGCTCGTGACGATGTTGTGAAGCTTCCACTACCACCGAATTGGGCTGCGGGTGCTCATGACGCCACCCAATGTCATCTCCCGATACTCTGTAGAGGCGATCAATATGTTTAGAGGTGGGTGGTATGGAAGATGGATTCTCCCAGCTGCCCTGGGTCAGCTTTAAGAGGGACAGCAATACTGGCAGCTCGGCTACGGGTGGTGCCTTTGACTCGAGTCTACGGTGGATTGGATCCAGGGGATTGGCATCCTTCTCAGTCAGCTTCAGTTCCAGGGCATGGGCCATCCTCACCATTTTTTCCGAGAAGGCGCATATATCGTCGGTGGGCGGTGAGGAATCATCATCAAGCAGCTCCTGGGGCGGTGAGGGGACCCTGGGTGCATAGTGGGACGAGGAGCTTGAAGAGTCAGAGGACAAGCCCGAGGACAGAGAGGGGATGCGGCTAGCTGGCGAAACTTCATGTGGCGGTTGTTGAGGTGCCAGGAGTCGAGTAGAAACTGGGGAAGGAAGCGGAGGCAGTGGTCTGTGCTCCTGCCGAGCCGGAGATACCTGGCTCGCAGAGTCGACCCTAGTGGGGCCTCGTGGTCGAGCTTCCGAGTCCACTTGGCTACGAGCATCAACTAAGAGGGGCCTGCGAGGCGGGCTCCAGTCGGTACGGGAACGCTCCAGTGCGTGGAAGGAGAGGCACGGAGGGGAGCGGAAGGCTCCACGGTGGAACAGGTCTCCGGTGCCAGGAGAGAGCCGGTGGTATGCAGAAAGGCCCCGGAGCACCGTCTGGATAGGGCGAGAGACTGATTCCAGTGCGGCTCGTGCTGCATTAAAAGGCACCGTAGGAGCGGGGGATGTCATACTCCTGCTCCTCTCTCACATCGTGGTGTGGGGAGGGCATCGGCGTACGGCCCGTACCCTCGACCGCCTGGGGAGAGGACTCCACATCAATCACAACGGTGTCCGTACCCAGAAGTTCTTCTCGGGACACAATCAAAACTGGAGAATCAGGTCGTGTTTCGGTCAACTCGGCCTCACAAATCTCTCCTTCTTCAAGCTGGGCCAATTCGGAGGATGTCTGAGCCGGATGTTGGAGCTATCCTCGAAACTCAGGGACGCTAGAGGAGCCCTCCATGAGGGGAGTGGTGGAACGGGGAGACGTGCGTTCGACCGCCTGGCCCGAGGAGGTAGTCGCCAGCAGAAGCAAGTCCATCGTGGCCGAGGTAGACGTCGATGCTGGAATAGCAGTTCTCAGTCTTGGAGAGGTATGTTTGGTCTTCTTCTTAGACTTATCCTTGGGGATGGAGCTCGATCGGTCCTGATCAGACATCGGTACCGAGGGTCGGTCCCGACTCAAGCTCGAAGACTTATCAGTGTCTCTTCTGGAGCTGGACGCTATGGAGTGCTTATGTGACCTCCGTATTGCCTCGGGATCTGAGGCTACCGCCTCTCTATACTTAGGGCTGGATGCCCAATGATGTTTCTTCGATGGTCCCAACCTTGGGGACCACCCCCGACGTGGGCTCGATTTTCCCGCCAAGGGTCCGGGAAATGGAGACCTGGCCCTTTTAGGGGGTGAAGCCTCCCCTGATGCCGCTGGGACAGGCGGGCAGAGGGTCTTTTCGTACAAGAAAGACTTGAGCCTAGACAGCCATTGCTTGCGAGACTGTGGAGTGAAATGGCAACAATAGGCACACGCGTCCACATTGTGGGTCTCCCCGAGGCAAATAAGGCACTTGGAGTGGCCATCGGAGGCAGGCAACTTCGCCTGGCATACTGAGCAGCATCTGAAGCCTGCTAACTTGGATGCCTTCGCGGTCAGCAACAAATCCAAGACGTAGGCCAAAGGAGTCGTCGAAAGGCAGTCCGGTCAAAAACCGGGTAAGAGCCGTCAGCAAAGTCCAGAAACCAAATCCAAAATCCAAATCCTAGTCGAAACACAGTGCGGTCGAGGAGGGAGGGGCACAGCCAATTCCGGCGTAGACCTTATTACTTACGAGATGCTTAAGAATGATTTGAACTGGTGGATACCTGTGCTATCCACACTTTTCACTGCAATTGATCGATCAGGGAGGATACCAACAGACTGGGGTCTTGCAATTATAATTCCAATTTACAGAAAAGGCAAAAGAGATGACCCAACAAACTTTAGACCTATTAGCCTCCTTAGCCAGATTAGTAAAATGTATGCCAAACATCTGCAAGACAAGTTAATGGACTGGCTTGAAACAGAAGAGATTTTGAAGGATGAGCAAGCAAGTTTTAGGGCTGAAAGGTCAACTCTTGATCATGTGTTGGTACTACAACATTTGGTAGAGAAATACTCCCACAAAGGCCAACCACTGTATGCAGCATTTATAGATTTCAAATTGGCTTTTGACTCTGTCTCCAGAGCTAAACTGTGGGACAAACTTATGAATAGTTCGATCGATAAACGCCTTCTCTTATTGCTTGTTAAGATGCATGAAAATAACCGCTTGAAGGTGAGGTGCAGTTTGAAAGGACATGTTTCCAAAGAAGTACAAGTCAAAAATGGAGTTAGACAGGGGTGCGTGCTGGCCCCAACACTATTCAATTTTTACATAAATTCTTTAATCCCATTTTTGAGTAATCCTTCTTATCATCCTCCTAAAATAGCAAAAAGACATATAAATGTGCTATTATATGCCGATGATGCAGCGATCTTATCTCTAACCCCAATCAGCCTCAAAAGAGCCCTAAAGTCTCTAGCTTTCTATTGTGAGGAAGAAAACCTAACTATAAATTACACCAAAACCAAAATTCTCTCTTTTGCTAAATGTCCAAAAATGAGAAAATGGACGATAGGAAAGCAACCTATCGAACAGGTCAAAATTTTTAAATATCTAGGGAGCGTATTTCAATCCACAGGGAGTAGAAAAGCTCACCTGGATTATGTCACTCGGAATGACCAAAGATCGGCAAATGCTATCCAAAGGTAATTCTTCACCAAGGGAGCCCAGTTTGTTCCAGCTGCAATTAAGCTTTTTTTGGCCAAAGTAAAGCCACAATTACTCTATGGAGCCCAAATAGGACCCTATAAAGATCCTACTTCTTTAGAACAAGTCCAAAGTAAGTTTCTAAGGAAAATATTTCAAATATCCTGCTGTGTACCAAATGCAGTAATAAGAACGGAAGCAGGAGTTAGTAAACTCGAAACAAGTATGTGGATTAACACCTTCACATACTGGCTCAAATTAAACAAAAATCCCGGTGGACTGATCAAATTTGTATTGGCGTAAACCTTTAAATCTTCGTGGGAAACAGCAATAATTAAGAAACTGAACACACTGGGTTTCTCTAGGGATTCCATCTTGAAATTAAGTCTAGATCAAGCAAAACTGACCATTAAACAAAGATTGTTAGACATCGAAGGCCAGCTAGAAACTGCTGCTTTCCCCAAACATATTGTAGTCAACAAACAAATTCGAGTTACTTCACCAGCAGTATATTTATTTCAAATCACAATGCCTACATTTAGGAGAGCCTTTTCCTTGGCCCGATTCAATGCCCTGCCGACAGCAGTCTTGGAAGGTAGGATCAAGAAAGTACCCTACGAATCCCGCCTTTGTCCTTGTGATGCGGGTGCAATTGAAACCATTGAGCATGTCTTTTTGTATTGTCAATTCTATAGAGACATCCGTCACCAGCTGACTACCCCCCTTCTAGAGAAATACCCTGGTCACCCCGATGCCTTTTATATCTATAATCTTCTAAATAATCAGGTTCCTGAGGTTGTATTTAAGGTAGCAAAGTTTTGCTATATTGTATGTAAACTGCGACCTCAAATGGTTAATGGGAATTAATGCAGGCAAGTTGTGTGTCTGTAAGACTGAGGCAGTTAACGATGGGACCAAGGAAGTCACGTCACCTGGCCTCGGGCACGTCAGAGCTTTAGCTCTCGACATCAAAGATTGTGATTGTAATTTCTCAGAATATGGCTGGAAATCACAGTTTTCTATCACGGCTTCAGTTTGATTATGCCGGCCATATTTGGCTGTATATGAGGTACCAACTCAGCTATACCGTTGATTTAACCTCTTCGTTTGGCTATTGGGAAATAATAAAGTTAACCTGGTAAAGACTGAAGGGGAAGTATCGAATCTTAGGAGAAATGGATATCTCAATTTTTATTCTGAAGTGTGTACGATATTAATGTTTAATAACTGTGTTTAGAAATTTTTAAATTTTTATTGTAATTGCTCTGTATTGGACCTATAATTTTGATTTTGCTGGTCAATGACCGAATAAATTTATACTACTACAACAGTCCGAGTCAAAAGTAGAGAAGTATAGCGATCAAAGACAGTTCCTTACTAGCTGCTCGCGCGGCGGACAAAAGGAACTGAGGGGATTTAGGCGGGAGTGCCTATATAGGGACCGTTAGGGTGGGCGGAGTTACCGCCAAAATGTTGCAAACTTAGTTCTGCCTAGCGATTCTAGATAATTCCGAACGCTCTCCGCAGGTGCAGGAGTAACCCACTGTGTGTATTCACAGAGAACACGAGGAAGATCCTTCTCCCACAGTGCTTTGGCAACATATCAAAAACAGTATCCTCTAGTCTGCAGAAGAATCCCTTGGCTTCTCCCACAAGAAAACTCAAGACTGGTTTGATGAAAACAACCAAGAAATACAGGAGCTGTTGGCAAGGAAGAGAGCTGCTCACCAGGCATACCTCGCCCAGCCAACCTGTCATGTAAGAAAAGCAGCTTTCCGCCTCACATGTAGCAAACTACAACAAAAACTCCGAGACATGCAGAACAAGTGGTGGATCAATATAGCAGAAAAGACACAACGCTGTGCAGATCTGGGTGATCATAGAGGATTTTATGAAGCTCTTAAAGCAGTGTTTGGACCTACTTATCAGGTCCAAAGCTCCTTATACAGTATAGATGGTCAATCATTAATTACTGCCTCCATCCTGAATCGATGGGCTGAACATTTTCAAAGTTTCTTTAGTGCCAACCGAGTAGTCCAAGGCTCAGCTATCCAACATATGATACAAAAACCGATGAAAAATGAATTGGACATAGCTCACACTTTGGAAGAGATCCTTAAGGCTATATAGCAGATGAAAAACGGCAAGGCAGCTGGGATTGATGGAATCCCACCTGAAGTTTGGAAACACAGAGGTCATGCACTCCACGATAAATTCCACAAACTCCTTGTGAATTGCTGGGAAAAAGGGGAACTACCATCAGATCTCTGAGATGCAGTCATCATCACCCTGTACAAGAAAAAAGGAGCAAAATCCAGTTGCTCAAACTATCGAGGCATAACACTGCTCTCTATTGCGGGAAAAATCCTTACAACAATACTCCTGAACAGATTAGTTCCTGCTATTGCAGAAGAACATCTCAGGCTCGGCCAAATTGATCACCAACAATGGTCCGCCCTGGACTCAGATCGGGAGGCATGGAGGCGCACTATCCACAATGCTGCAGCCTTGAGAACTCATGCCAAACAAGTCTTGAAGAGAAACAACAACACAGAAAGAATCACGACCCGGAAACATCATCCAAGGAGACCTTCTGCTGTGCTTTCTGCAACTGGACTTGTTTATCTTGGATTGGCCTTTTCAGTCATCAGCGCTCTTGGAGAAAGCACGGGATGAGTCCTTCCTGAATCTTCGTTTGCAAAGAAAAGCCAGAGAGAGAGAGAGAGAAGTCATCTTAAACTATAGTTTTGGAGAAAAAATAAGGTATAGATAAAGCTGATGATATTGATGACAATAATATTGAAAAATTGTCAGACCACAGACTTGCATCAATGCACTCTGTAACTGGATTTTCCTTTTTATTTTTTTCTCCTTCAAGATTCCTAAAACTGAATTCTTTCATATTTTATACATATTAATTCCTTCACACTTTCCATTAAAAAATATTGAAAATGACTGCAGTTTCCATAAAGTTTTATCATTTTGGAGTGTTCTGACCATCAATTTTTCTGATTTTAATGATTTTCATGATCTCTTCAATGCTAGGAAAAATTGCTCTTTTTGTGCTTGCTTCTCTTTCTCACACACACAAGAGTGTGCACACATTCACACATACAGACACTGACATTCCTCCCTACTTTGCTCAATTAACTTGAACCTGTTTAAGCTTACCCACAACTTAAGGAAACACTGGGTGAGATCTTGTGGTGAGAAATATATGAAAAGGAGAAATTCCATGATGAATGGGAGTTACTTAAAGGTGAGATATTGACGACATAATACAAAGATTCCAATGAGTAAGAAAAACAGGAGGAATCTAAAGAAACCCGAGTGGCTCAATAATTACTTTTCAAATGAGCTGAGATTGTAAAAGGTCATGTATAAGAAATAGAAGGAGGAACAAATCAGCATGGAAGAGTACAAATGAGGAGGCAATACTTGTTGGCAAAAAGTCCGCAGACTCCAGTCAGGCTTGAGAGAGAGGTTAAAAAAATAATAAGTGGGGGTTTCAACTACATTCAAAGCAAGAGGAAGAATAAGGAGGCAGTAGGTCTGTTGCATGAAGAATTGGGAGAAATGCTAATTAATGTCAGAATTGGACCTTCTCCTAAAAGTAAAACCCTGCTCAACCTGATAAAAATTCAACAAATGATGCAGCAAAGGCACTGCAAACCAAAATAAGCAAAGGGGTGGCACAGGAATATCTAGCTCCTTTAAATGAATGGAAGTCTCCAGGACCAGAAGAATGACAGCCAAGGCTCCTAAATGAACACACAGGTGTAATCTCAAATCCTCTGTCTATAACCTTTATGAATTCTTGAAGCACAGTTGAGGTCCTTGCAGATGGGAGGCGGGCAAATGTCCCTGCATTTACAATGAGGGAAAACACGACCCAAGCAACTACTGACCAGTCAGCCTGATATCAATACCTAGAAAAGGTTCTAGAACTGATGATTTAACAGATCTACTGTGAGCAAGAAAGGAATGGTATGATTACTAAAAGCCAGCATGGATTTCTAAAAAGCATATCATTCCAGACTAATCTCTCTCCCTGTCTCAATTTGGTATATCTTTAAAAGTTTGGTAGATGTGGGAAATACAATTGATGTAGCACATCTTAATTTCAGTATGGCTTTCAACAAGCTCCCTCACGATAACGTAGCAGACAAGCAAGTAAAATGTGGGCCAGATGATGTTATTGTTAGGTGGATTTGTACTTGATTGATGTACTGAATTCAAAAACTCCTTACCAATGGTTTCTCACCCTCCTGGAAAGAAATCACGAGTGGGATGCTACAGGGTTCTATCATGAGCCTGATGTAGTTCCAATATCTTTATAAATGATTTCAGTGAAGGAATACAAGAAGTGCTCATCATTTTCGCAGACAACACCAAACTGGGAGGGGGAGTCAACACCTCAGAAAACAAGATTCTGAGGATTAAGAATTCAAGATGATCTTAACAGACTAGAGAATTGGATTTTGTTAACAATGTACCATGCCCAAAGTACAACAGCATTATTTTAGTCTTCTTGGCTTGTATTGAGAGTTTTTGCTGATTTGCTCTAAGACCCTTCAGTCATCTTTTTAGCAGTCCATGCCATCCGCAGAACCTCCAGCACCTCCAGTGTTGATTTTCTTCCTGTCAACCTTCTTCACTATCCAGCTTTCATACCCATACACAGAAATGAGAAATACTGTGGCATGAATGACTGACAGCTACTGATGTATCTTTACACTTGAGGATCTTACCTTGTTTCTCCATACCTGCCCCTCCAAATCTTAAGTCTTCTTCTGATTTCCTGATTTCTCCATTTTTTATTTATGTCTGAGCTTTGGTTATACCGCATCTGGAATACTATGTTCAGTTCTATGCACCACATTTTAAGGAGCACACAAATTACAGGTTGCCCCCCCCCCCGACCCGTGTCCACAGGGTATACATTTGTGGACTTAACATTTATAAGTGAAACCGTGGACAATAGCAAACCAGAGACTGGAACACGGAGCAATGGATGCAAGCTCCAGGAACAGAGATTCCACCTCAACATTAGGAGGAACTTTTTGACAGTAAGAGCTGTTCGGCAGTGGAACACACTCTCTTGGAGTGTGGTGGGGTCTCCTTCCTTGGAAGTCTTTAAACAGAGGCTGGACTGCCATCTGTTGGGGATGCTTTGATCGTGACTTCCTGCGTGGCAAGGGGTTGGACTGGATGGCCCTCATGGTCTCTTCCAACTCTACAATTCTATGATTCTATATTAAAATAAAGAACTTCCTTTACAAACTTACCATAGAGTTGCATTGGAGGACTTAGCAATTCCCAGAGTCTTTTCCAGTGCAATTCTATGGAATGCATGTCATTATCTTTTCTCCTGTTGATAACTGAAACTGCAGGTATTGGTTCTGCAGATAAGGGGGGGAGACTTGAACACAGATTAAAGCAGCTGCATGCTGAAACATTGCTGGATTTGGATAAGGTGGACATCATACCAATTAAGTATGTATCATAAGTTTTATATATTTAAGAAGAATGTTTTATCTTTAGTTTATGTCTTCTTAATACCATGTCAATATGATTAATTTATACATTACAGCTGTCCCTCCATATCCACGGATCTGATATCCACAGATTTAAGTATTCACGGCTAGAAAATATTCTTAACAAAATAATAATCCAAAAAGCAAACCTTGATTTTGCCGGCTTATATAAGGGACCCCATTTTGCACATTTCGGATAAGGGGGGCTCAACCTGTACTAGAAAGTGCCATTTTAATAGTTTGTGGAAAGCTGTGCCCCACACTGATTAAATTATACTAGTATGTAGCACTGATTTTTCATTAATGCTTCAAAAGAAAAATGAAATCATGGGTATATTCCAAACATAATGAACACAGCCAAGCTGACTTGCTCAACTGGGAAAATTAAATCCTATATGAAATATCTATTTTTGTGAATCAAAACAACTTACCTGTGACGCAACCTCAGATGCTTTCTTATTGGCTGAAGTATCTGTTGGTGGTGGTGGAGGTGGTAGCAACCTAGATGTTTGACTCTCTGGGGGGAGAGCTGTCAAAAAATAATTTCATCACAATGTTTTATTGAACAATGTACTTTCTCTACACACAGGCTTGAATTCTATTGCTAATCTCAACTAGCAATAGCCCTGGTGGTGCAGTGGTTAAATGCCAGTACTACAAGTCACCACGTTGCAAGTTCGATTCCAGAGGGCTCCAAGGTTCACTCAGCCTTCCATCCTTTCATAGGTCGGTAAAATGAGTACCCAGCTTGTGGGGGGCAATTAGCTAAAACACATTGGAAACTGCTTAATGCAGTGTAGATGTGTAAATTTCTATTGCTTAAAACAGTTTGTAAGCCATTCTGATAGCCTTGTGGCTGAAGAGCAGGGTATAAATAACTCATAAAAAAACCTAGAGTAGGCCCTCTGAATCAAGAGAACTTATGTAAGTATTGACTTACCAAGTTACCACTGATTCAGTGAGGCAACTCTGTTTGGGACTCAGAATAGTATTTACTTCACACACTTAGTTTAACAGCAGTATGTTGCATACTAGCTTCTCTGACAGGAAATGTCAAAGAGCTGTGGCGCCATTTCCCCACGCAAGCATTCAAAAAGGCTAGAAGTGCTGCAGTAGCAGAGAGACTATAGAGAGCTTTGGTGCTTCTTTTAGGTTTTCCTGGAATGGACTAAGCTCTCACCTTTTGCCACTCCTCTCAGAGAAGGGAATGGTTCCTTTTTTTGATAAGACTTAAGATACAGTATTTACACTGACCTGTGGATAAGTCAATCCTTGTTTTTGGGTTGATTTTTTGACTAAAATTTATTGACATACAGAAATATATATATGTGGCAATCCCAAGGTTTGCATGTTTCCCTCATATATTGGGTCTCCGCCACTATTCAAGTGCAGGGGTGGGGAACATATAACTTACCAACTCTAGGTGTTGCTGCAGTGCTTGTTTCAGAAGGAGCTGTACTGTTGAAGGCTGACAAAGGGAACTTCATTTGTATGTTACTCCTATTGGTGGGAGGGGTATAGACTCCTGAAGTAGTTACAGTAGCCAAAGTAGTCCTTGCAGCTTGTGCAACAGGATGCGCTGTTGAGACAGCTTGTACTGCTAGAGTTGTTCCTATTGAACAGCCAACACTGGCTGGAGAGTTCCTTTGAATGCTAGAGCTAGGTACAGAAGGGCTGTTGTTTGGTTTTGCTGAATTAGCTGGTGGCACAGCCAATGGAGTTTTGGTTAGGTTACCAACATTAGACTGGCTTTGTACAGGAATAAATTCAACACTGCCAGATTGCTGGTTAGTAACCAAGGTACCAGTATGCCCTTGCAGAAGCTGAGGCTGGGATGACATGGCAACGGGTACATGCAATATTACTGGCAAGGACTGCAATGAAACAGACATTGGCTGAGTGTTGCCACCAGCCACCTGGTTTGTGCCAACTACTGTTGCTGTGTTAGCTGCAGGTATAACAGATGTTGTCAAGGTGCCAGATGTCAACGGTGCAGAGGTGACCGGTGTTTGTGGTTTGGGATGTCCACTGATTTGTGTTTGAGGGGTAGTAAGAGTAGGAGCAGACACTGCAAAAAAAAAAAAATGGAGAAAAAGAAAGGTTTTTAATTTTGTCCCAGATGAGCTATTTCATTTAACGAAAGGGGCATGAAAGTAAGACAACCAGTTGTGAATCATTACATTGGGCCCTTCGCATCCATGGGGGTTTGGTTCCTGACCCCGTGTGTATATTAAAAACTGTGGATGATTGCGCCCCATATTATTAAATGGCAGTGACCTGAATGTGCATGCTCCAGCATGTCCACATTCACACTGGCACCATTTAAAAATATGGGGTGTGACAATCTGCAATCAGTTGAATTTGCTGATCCGGAAACTGTGGATCCAAAGGGCCCACTGTATTTCATGATGTTAACCAATACGTTCACATTATTTTTATTCATAAAATATGACTTATCAAAGCTTGAATTGAGATGTGACTTTTGTTCTATTTGAAATCTGTACAGACTGGAAAGCAGAAACTATGATTGCTATGGGGAAAAAATATTGTTCAACATTCAATAGTGGCTTTACTGTACAGATACACCAAGCCTTCTTCATTAAAAATAAAAAGGTCTTAAAGGCAATTATTTTACTATTGCCGCACTATTAATTTTTTCATGAAGTCAAAGGCTTTCACGGCCGGCATCCATAGATTTTCCTTGGTTTTTTTCTGGGCTGTGAGGCCATGTTCTGGAAGAGTTTACTTCTGATGTTTCCCCTGCATCTGTGGCTGGCATCTTCAGAGAATGAAGATGCCAGCCACAGATGCAGGCGAAACGTCAGAAAGAAACTCTTCCAGAATGTGGCCTCACAGCCTGGAAAAAAATCAAGGAAAATCTTATTGATTTTTTGCCTAGATAAAGGTTGTTGAGGTATGTGATTTTTAAAAATGAAACATAAAAAACAAAGTTAACTCTATCTATATGGGACCCTAGTACTGAAGCTTCTCACAGCAAGAGGGCATCCTACTGGATCTGAACAGAGCCTACACTGAAACTACCAGGAGTGTATTTTAGTGTCTTGCCTGCATTACATGCAGGCAGGAGGCAGAGCAGTGGAGCCAGCATGCCTGAAAAAAGCAAGGAGAGTTTAAGCAGAATGTGAGCAGCTGTGACTGCTGAATGGAAGTGTCTATGGTGCTGATCAGATGTCCTGCTAAACTCAGGAGAGAAGTGTTGCACTAGAGAAGGAGATGGCTCCACAACAGGGCCAATCTGATTCAATTCAGAGCTCGTATTACTCAATCAATCAATCAAATTTGGTATAGTTTGTTTGGAAATTCAGTCAGATTACTTGCATGTTCCTAGTACATATCTGGTGCTGGACCCTTGGGACAAGATTAGGATTCGATTGCCTGTTATCCACCTCCCTGGGCTCACAAAACTGATCTTGAACCTTGGCTTTTGACCTTGAGCCAAAAATTCCCTTGACCCTTAGGTCTAAAAGATTTCAACATCAATGGTATAATTAAATTTTCTAGTTGAACCATTGCCCTTATTGGCTTTTCGCAGAAGGCTGGGACACATTAGCAGACTTGTCAGCGTGGTGTGTAATACATTCTTGCTGGAGGGTTGTTCTCTAGAGTTCTCTAGAGTTTCCAAACTTTTTGGGTTGGAGACTCAAGGCACTGCCTCCTTTTCTTGAGGAAAAGGAAAGAAACGAAGGTTATAACTCCTCAGGTTTCCATTCTTCTTTCCCATTTTTAAACTTCCACGTAAATTTACTGCAAAGATGTCATCTGGTATGCAGTTTTGTGTCATCAGTATCCTTATGACATCTGACTTTTTCATTAAATCCAGATGAAGTAATGGTATCCTTAAATAGGGTCAACACTGATAATGAATGGAATGGGGGAGAATGAATTTAAATCCAATTAGGATAAGAAATGATTGTTTAGACTTCTATGGACCAATTAGCTATAGAAATGTCTGTTTTGGAAAGAGCCACAGACATCTGTAATGATAAGGTTTGTCACTGAATGATCCAAGAAAGTACCTTTGTCATCTTTACTTATATACTACGCAGCCTTCACCTAGAAAGTAGAGATCTAGCTGCTTTCATTCAAGATGACTTCTAGTGTGGTGTAGTAACTGGAAAGTTAGCATAGGACTTGGAAGATTCAATTTCAAATCTCCATTTGGCCACAAAGTTGAGTGAGTGACTGCAGACGAAGCACGAACTGTCAACCTATCCTACACTGCAGGATTATTATGAGTATAAATAGGAGAGAGGAGGTGTATACCACCTGAAACATCTTGGATGAAGTACAGGATATTAATAGTGTAACATGTTCTTTGTAGGGCTGTCTTTCAAGATACAGTGGGGGCGGAAAGCACACCCTCTTTGAATTCTACGGTTTTACATATCAGGACATAATAACAATAATCTATTCCTTAGCAAGTCTTAAAATTAGGTAAATACAATCTCAGATTAAAAAAACACACATGACATTATACACCATGTCATGATTTATTCAACAAAAATAAAGCCAAAATGCAGAAGCAATGTGTGAAAAAGCAAGTACACGTTATGATTCAATAGCTTGTAGAACCACCTTTAGCAGCAATAACTTGAAGTAATTGTTTTCTGTATGACTTTATCAGTCTCTCACATTGTTGTGGAGGAATTTTGGCCCACTTTTCTTTACAACGTTGCTTCAGTTCATTGAGGTTTGTGGGCATTTCTGTATGCACAGCTCTCTTAAAGTCCCGCGACAGCATTTCAATCAGGGTGAGGTCTGGACTTTGATTGGGACATTGCAATACCTCGATTCTTTTCTTTTTCAGATTTTCTGTTGTAGATTTGCTGGCATGCTTGGGATCGCTGTGCTTGCGTGACCCAATTTTGGCCAAGTTTTAGCTGTTGGACAGATGACTCTAAAATACTTTGGAGTTTATGATTGACTCAATGACTGCAAGATTCCCAGGTCCTGTGGTTGCAAAACAAGCCCAAAGCATCACCCGTCCATTACTGTGCTTGACAGCTGGCATGAGGTGTTTGTGCTATATGCTGTGTTTGGTTTTCACCATACGTGTTGTTGTGCATTATGGCCAAACATCTCCACTTTGGTCTCATCTGTCCAAACGACATTGTTCCTGAAACCTTGTGGTTTGATCAGATGCAACTTTGCAAACCTAAGCCACATTGTCATGTTTTTTTTGTTTTTTTGTTTTTTTACAGAAAAGAGGCTTTCTCTTGGCAATCCTTCCAAACCAGCCATACTTGTTCACTCTTTTTCTAACTGTACTGTCATGAACTTTAACATTTAACATGCTAACTGAGGCCTATAGAATCTGAGATGTACCTCTTGGGTTTACTGCAATTTCTCTGAGCATTGCACACACTGAATTTGCTTGGAAATCCACTCCTGGGAAGATTGGCAAGTATCTTGAATGTTTTCCACTTTTGAATAATATTTCTCACTGAAGAATGATGGACTTTACATTGTTTGGAAATGTCCTTATAACCCTTCCTGTGTGCAGCAACAATTGCTTCTCTAAGATCATTGCTTATGTCTTTAAAAATAAATAAAAATAAACTACAAAATAAAAAAACCTGAAAAGCTACAATGTAATAATAACTCAATATACATAAGATAAAACCACCCAATTACTGCTGTTATGGAAATTGTTAATCTACTGAAAACAGTTAAAAATTCATAACTACAATGCATGTCTTAGAGCGGGAGGGTCAGATCAGGTGACAACGTCATTCCATAAGTTCAAATGCTGAGATGGTGGCAAAGGAAGATGTTCTGAAGAATTAACAAAGCACAAAAAAGGAAACAATTTCTCCTCAAAGGGAGTATAACATGAAGTAGAACTGTCAATCCTGTCAGATAGCTTCTCCATTAATAAAGTATTCCAGACCCTTTGCCACCAGTTCTCCATGAGCAGGCTGCCAGTCTTCCAGTTCTGTGCTATCGCCAAGCGAGTTAATGGTAAGCAACAAACAAATTATGTATTTGTGCTTTACATTCTCATTGTTACCAATAAATACAGACAGAAGTAATAAACCAGGGCAAGGGACAAGAATCTGGTTTGTGATACCTGAAATAACTGAAAGTACAGACAGCCAAAATTGGTAAATCTTATCGCAATGAAACCACACGTACAAAAAAGTACCCTCACAATCACAACCCCTCCAGCACTTGGGAGATATATTGCCTGTAATTTTTGCTAGCTTAATTAGAGTAAGGTGCCATTTGTGTATCAACTTCAAGGAACATTCTTTAAGGGAAGCTGATTTAGATTTAAAGGGAGGAGAACTCAAAATTTTTGACCATTCAACATCAGAAATTGTTATGTTTAAATTCAATATTCATCCTTTTTTTTTTCCCAAACTGACCATTACCATTACCATTAAACTCAATTAATCAAGGGCAGTTGATTAGCAGCACCTATCTGCTACTTAGCATCTTAAATCCTATGGAAGCTATAAGGGTGTACATAGTTTTTCACACATGGCTTCTGCATTTTGGCTTTATTTTTGTTGAATAAATCATGACACAATGCAATACGTCATGTGTTGTTCTTCATCTGAGTTTGTATTTACCTAATTTTAAGACCTGCTAAGGAACAGATGATTGTTATTATGTCCTGATGTGTAAAACCATAGACTTCAAAGAGAGTGTACTTTCCTTTTCAAACAACTAGCTCAGAAACTTCAGCTACTGTGGAATGGTGCTGTCCACCTAACTGATGAGCACAAGATGGAATTAATTACATTTTGCTTGTTTTGGAAGTATCTGCATTGCTCACGAATTCATTTTCAGATCTCACTCAAAGTGCAGTTTTTGCCTTAAATGGACTGAATCTTGAGAGAAACAGTCTCTCCTGTGTCAGGTTTTTCAGCATCTAAGGCAGGCCTGAAACTTTTTTGGGGGGGGGGGAGGGGGACCCAGAAACCCCAATGATCCTTTCACAGATTGGATGACATCAGAAAGTGTGGGAAAGCCACCCAAATATGATATGGTCTTTGTTTTACATCAAGGGTCAGCTTCACTGGGTGTAGGTCTGGCCAAGGAGTTAGCTCTGCTATGTGTCTGTTTTCCCAAGTGCAGCAGTCAGATCCCTGAGGCACTGGCTTCAGTAGTGCTCCTGTATCCAGAATCTCAGTTGGGGCAATTTTGTCTCCTGCATGCTATTCCTTTTGGGAAGGACATGGGATAAACAAAGTACAAAGCACAGATAAGGGAATCAACACTATTATCTCTGATCAATGATAGAGAAAACTGTAGGGAATTCGTCACACACCACTTACTTTCCATGTTAGACATGGAAAATCAACCTGTACACAGTATAGGGCTTTGAAGAAGGGCTCCATGGACCAGATGGGCAATCTCCAAAGTTTAGAGGTTCACTATCTCTGATTTAAGACCTACCAATGATATTCTGGGTAATATTTCACTATGAAGATTATGTTGACTGCCACAAGAATAAGTGTTTTCTGCTGCAGCCACAAATGGTTTGGACTGAAACTTGTGAGAATGTGACCTCCTAGTATTTTAACAAACCAACTGAATCCTTTCTTTTTCAAAATAGCTTTTACTTTAAGTACTGATGCATTTACTTGGTTTCTCAGTTAATGATTATACCTCTATTTGTGTAGGTTATAAACACTGCTTACATGTTCACCTTTCTTCTTCTATGACAACTGTTTAAAGAATATATGTTTAGAACAAAATAAAATAAAATGACCATCAACAAAAGAGAGAGTAAAGAGTGCTGTATAGTCCTCATTCTCCTTTCTACTATCCATCTATATGTGCAGAACCAAATTTATAAAAAGGGGTAATGATAGCAGAAAAAGAATTCCACAGTGAACTGTATTTTGATGAATTCTGATCGTGACTGAGAACAAAATGCTGTTTCCTTCTACGCTCATTACAGTTACAGAATTTTGGGGGATCAGGTATGGCTGGAAGAAAGTAAGAAGAATATAATGTCTGTACCTTTAAGAATTCTATATTTCTGGCCACATCATCATAGCCTCTATTTCAGATCAGATTTTCTGTCACACACACGAGAATTCTCTTCAAGTATTCTGTCTACCAGAAACAAAGGGAAAATACCTCTCCCATTCTTGTCTCTTACATCAACCTTCCTCATCTGAATCAGAGCGAATGGCTTATTCTACCTGTGTGCTTGCTGACTGATCATGCTATCAAAGATACTATGAAAATTTATCAGTAAGATATGGACACTCATGCCTTGCTGAGCCTCACTCCCCTGTCTACCTCCTTCCCTGGAATCACGAGAGAGAGAAATATGAGAATGATACTGTTTGCAAATTGTCATCATTTGAGGCATGGCTTTCCCATCTCAGGATTAGTGAATGATCCGTGTAGTTAGCAAATAAATGAAAAATCTCTTTGTAAGGCTGTGTAAAGCTGTATAATGTAGAACTATTTAGAAAGAACTTTTTAATGACTCTTAGTACGACCTGATTCCCTCCTTTATCTTTATGTTTAACTTTAATAAAACTTTTTAATTGCAACTTAAGGTTGACTATATAGTCTCTCATATGTCAGACAATTCATCTCCACTAAAGTTTGGCCTAAAGAAGGAGTGGGCAACTCCCACGGTTTTGTTTTGTTTTGTTTTTTGCCGGGGGGGGGGGGCGCACTGGCACCAGTGAATCTGGGATGCTCACCAATTTGGAATTTCTTTTGCCAACAAAAGCCCCTGTGGCTAGGAGGGGTAATTTTACCATTTTTTGCCCTCTCTGACCTTTTTAGGTGCAAGAGAGGCTTTCTTCCCCCCTGGAAGTTACCCGGATGTCTTAGAAAAAAGGCCTCCCCCAGCCTAAATCATCCAGGAGGGGGAAGAAAAACGGCTGGGGAAGGGGGCAGAATTGTCCTCCACTCTTCATAGGTTGTGTTTGGGGCATAAAAATTGTGGGGCCCTGAGGCCCACAAAAGCCAACCTGGCCTAAAGGGAGACAGGGAGAAAATAAGAGTGGACTTTACTGAGAGGTGATGGACAGATTACCCTCCTTTAAGCTAAAACTCATAGATTGTGGAGTCCCCCTTTGCTTCCATGTCAGGTTTGATGAAAGAAGTAGCAGTGGCAAAATTAATGAGAAGCCCAGCACTGTATCCCGTCCTGCACTGTACAGCAAGGGACACTTTGGTTCTCTATAGAAGTTTCTTGGGAAGGACATCTTCAAAAGATTGTATTCTACAATCCTGAATCACATGGTTCTTTCCAAACCTGGTATAAGTTATTCTGCTTTAAATTTTGGAATTAAGGAGGAAAATAATTTCTACTACTACGGTTGTCATCTGACAGAATTACATTGACACTTACAAAAAATCTTTTTTAAAAATGCACTGTATCTCAGATAGAAAAAGATATTTTACCTGTATTTACAGGAGACTGAAATGTAGCTGTTGTGCTGTCTCCCACGTTTCTCTTGGACTCAAGCATCTGTCTTACTGTGCCAGCATTTCTATAAAATAAAGATTCACATTAGCTTTATCAAGCAGAGGTGGTGTAGAAAGAAATTGTATGATACTGAGAACCTATTCAATTCTGGCAGACTATAATGCCCTTTTGATGTGGTTCCTCTAGACTACCTAGCATAGAATTGCTGCTAGAGATCAGTTTTATCTAGAGCACCTATTTCTTCAAAGCCTCTGAAGGGTCCTGGGAGCCACAGTATTATGGAGGAATGGCTTGGAACAACACCTGTGCTTCATCAACAAACTATTTTACAAGCTTCCCCTCCCATAGCACCTTGATTTCAAAACCTCTTAGAGACAAATACTGAAGAAATATGTGGCTTGAGACATGAGCTGGCCTCTGGCAGGAGGTCCATGTCAGGTGGCCACCTCCTCCTCTTGCATGTCTGCACAGTGGGTAGGAGGGCCTGCCTGCTATTTTTTTGCTGCCACCATTCTTCTACTTGCAGAGAGAGAGAGAGAGAGAGAGAGTTTGAACACCTTCTTGCATGAGCACTGAGACAGTCCAATAACTTGTGTAATGGTCCACTGAATAAGTAGTTTGACACTACATCATCCCGGCCCTGGATGACCAGAGAGGAAAAAAAAACTGTTTAAAATTTCAAGTGTTTATCACAATCAGTGAATCCCATTGGGCTTCATTCACAACACCACTGGCTATCCCATATTTATATGCGTTAAGAGGACTTAAGAGGAGTTTCTGAAAAACAAGGAACGAAACAATTATGGGCTCTAAGAATTCATGTTCTTACACAGGAAACTTCGCAACCACACGAGAATAGATGAACAGATTCATGATTTTAACAGCAGAAGACAAGAACAGTTCATAATAATTAGGACATGAAAAACCTTATTCCCAATATACTTTATATTTTTATGGAATATTTATCATTCCAAGCATGGTTAAGAACAAATTTCAACAAAAGTAACTGTCACAGCTATATTTTCAAAGCTTACCGATACTGCATGTTGTTGATACCACCTGTGTCACCAACTGCTTTTCCTGGGGAATGGGCCATGTTTTGTGGATTCTACAAAGTGATGCAAGTTAGGTGAGTTCTATGTTTTAGAGGTTTTGCTTCATACATGATCACTGTATCCACCAAGCATATCTTTATGTTTATAGAAACTCCAAAAATGATCATTTAAGTACATTCCTTTTATAATATGATTTCTTCTTTTCCTGCTATCTCTAACACTGAAATTCTATATGAACGTTGGCACTGGTCTATCTACCTACCCTTTTACAACAGTGCTGCTTTTTCATGCTGAACTGTACAACAACACAGAGGAATAACTTACAGCTGCAAAAAATGTTAAGACAACATATCTGATTTTTTTTTCCAACTTCAAAAAGTTGTTAAAGAACTCAAAGCCATCTCTTGAAACAGAGGTCTTTGCTTTGGTTTGTGAGTCACATGGCATGAAGTATGCCAGAACTGTGAAATACTCAACTTTCACAAAACAAGTTAGCAGTGCCTCTATAGTACAGCTGATTCTGAAGCATTTAAAATAATATTACATATCCTGCATGCTCCAAATCAGTAGGCAATAGTAACACTTATAAAGTTTTGTGAATAATTTTTAATCATGTGTTAAAACTAATGGTAGGATTTCTAGCCATCTCATGTATTTTCTGGAAGACTCAGCAGATAAAGATTTGGTAGCAGAATTATCACACTGTATTTTGGCAAATATGCAAGTTATTATATGTACAGGTTGAAACCCCGCCACCCCCACCATATCCACAGGTTTAGTATCTATGATTTCACTTATTCTTGTCCAAAAATATGTTCTCTCTAGGCATTTCTGGGTTCTCTAATATGATTCTATGGTCAACTTCTGATATTCATCGCATTGAAAATAATAGGGTTACCTATTACTACCGTTTCACGTATCCATTGGGGTGGGGGTGGTCCTGGAACATATCCCTCACAGATACAGAGTTGACCTGTACTGTGTGCTCTAGAGTAGTAGTCGAAGATTTTTTAGACAACGACTAGACTAATTTTCACCTATACTTATTTTTAATTCTGTGGTAGCATTAATGGCAGGCTATCTTGCCCTATTACTCCTGCCCCAATTTTTGGCATACAATAACTCATTAACTATCTGAGACTAAACGTCTACTAAGCCATGCACAAAGAAGCTACTCTGATGAAATAACTTAAGAAATTATGCCTCAGTACTGTTCAAGAAAAATTTTGCACTTCTGTTTAATCCTTCAAGTGATGAGAAGGTCTTTGTGTTAACTTGGTGAACCTATTGGGAACAGTTTAGCCCTGTTTAATCTTTTCAACAGAACTAAAAAGCTTCCAATGTTGTCACCAAGTTAACCCACAGAACTTCTTGTCACTTAAATGCAATGAGTATCCAACTAGTATTTTGCCTAGGACTGTTTTCCATGAACAAGTATGTGAATGACTCCAAGATTATCATTACCAATACAATTATTTGTAATATAACAGTAATTCAGAAAAGGAATCAAAAGTTCAATTCTTACCTCAGGCTTTTTTTTGGAGTCTTCTCTGGCTGCTCCAAACCTTTTTGTCAATCTTGCAATTTTAGCCTTTAAGTAAGGAAAAAACAGCATGGAAATAAGGTATTTTTTTCAATAAATCCTCAGTTTGTTTAATTTAGTGGGTTGGCCAAAGCATTAAGATTTGGTAATAGTAAAACAAAAATGAGCATGCATTCTCAAACTAAATACACTTCTTTTATAATTACTATGGTGCAATATACAACTGTTGCTATAGAGTATCTTTTGATCTTTGTACACAGATATGCAAATCCTATGAACTTCATACCCAGCAACTTTAGAGGTAGTAGTACAATTTGCCACTGCTAACAAATTCAAGTCTTCTTTATTACTATAAGGCCCTAAAAAGGATGAAATGATAATTATACCTTATCCCCTGATTAACGGAGCAACTTACTAAGTACCAATCTAAAGTCTCTAAAAAATTTCACTGCAGATGCCTCTCCATGCATAGTTTTGTCTATAATAGCCTTTCATACTTATTTTCATAACTTAGAACTTTAAAATGCAGAAAAAATGCTTTTCAAGTTACAGTGCAATTTACATAAAAAGACAGTTTTCAATGCCATGACTGGATTTACAAAAATAAAGCAACAGCAAAAACCTAAGGATACATATTTCTGCCATATATATATATATATATATATATATATATATATAGGCAACCAAGAGTTTTCTAGCAATTTTATTTGCAACCACAATCCACTGATCCTAATGGATACCTTTTAATGAGGCTTAATAAGTTCCTGAGAGAAGATGCTGAACCTCTCAGGGAAAATCGTAAAAATCCCATGAGAAATTTATTTGGACTGTTTTCATTAACACACACATTGATGCTGTGTGCCTTCAAGTAATTTCTGACTTAAGATAACCCTAAGGCGAAACTATCATGGGATTTCTCAGAGACCTTCAAGTCATCCTATCATCAAATGCCCTGCTCAGGTCTTGTAGACTCAGGACTGCAGTTTTCTTGATCAAGTCTATCCATCTGGAATTGGGTCCTCTTTTCCTACTGCCTTCTGCTTTCCCTAGCATTATTGTCTTTCCTAGTGAGTCATGTCTTCTCAAATTATGTCCAAAGTACAATAGTCTTTTAGTCATCTTGGCTTCTAGGGAAAGTTCAGGCTTGATTTGCTCTAGGATCAATTTATTTGTCTTTTTAGCTCCACATTTCAAATTAGTTGAATTTCTGTCAGCTTTTTTCACTGTTTAGCTTTCACAACCATACATAGAAATTAGAAATACAATGGCATGGAGAATCCTAACTTTAGTAGTCAATGAGTTATCTTGACACTTCAGGATCTTGCCTAGTTCCTTCATAGCTGCCCTTCCAACTCCTAGTCTTCTTCTGATTTCTTGACGGCAGTTTCCATTCTGATTAATGACTGAGTCAAGGTATGGGAAATCTTGAGCTATTTCAATGTCTTCATTGTCTACATTAAAGTTATGTAAATCATTTGCAGTCATTATTTTGGTTTTCTTAATGTTCAACTCTGAACCTGCCTTTGCACTTTCTTCCTTGACTTTCTTCACTATTCGTTCTAAGTCTTTGCTATTTTCTGCTAGTAGTATCTTATCATCTGCTTGTCTTCAATTCTTCATGTTCCTTCTCTAATTTTCACATCTCCTTCATCCACGTCTAATCGTACTTTACCTATGATATGTTCAGCATACAAGTTAAACAGATAGGGTGATAAAATGCAATCTTGACGGACACCCTTGCCAACTGAAAACTATTCTTCAATTTATCTGTATTCTGTCCTGATAGTAGCCTTTTGTCCTGAGTACATTATGCAACAGGACAATCAAATGTTGTGGCACACCCATTTCATTAAGAGTGATCCAGTTTTTCATGATCCATACAACCAAAGGCCTTGCTATAATCTATAAAGCACAGGCTGATTTCTTAAACTTTTTGGTGCACTCCATTATCCATCATATGTTTGCAATATGATCCCTAGTGCATCTTCCTTTCCTGAACCCAGCTTGGACAACTGACATTTCTTGCTCTATATATGATAAAGTCATTGTTATAGAATTTTGAGCATCACTTTGCATGCATGGGAAATGAATGCAGTGGTCCTGTAGTTACTGAAATACATGGTATTCCCTTTCTTGGGGACCGGAATGTATATTGAGCATTTCCAATCTGCAGGCCATTGTTTTGTTTTCCATATTTATTGACAGATTTTAGTTAGAACTAGAGTAGATTTTAGGCCATTTTTTTTAGAATCTACTCTAGTTCTAACTAAAAATTGCCTAGAGATATTGTCATTGCGTTTACTAGAATTAAGACGAGGGATTTAATTATACACTGAAGCTACGAGAATAAACTGACGATAAATGGAGATGAAGTGAAGATCTTTAAAGATATACCATCGACTATTTTGAAAAAAAAGGACAGGATTATAAATTTATTACCCAAGTACTAAAAAATAGGTATAAATTATAAATGGGAGCAAATTGGAGTTTTAATTGTCTGATAGCTGTGGAAATCTCTGCAACTGTGAAAGGTTCATTCAATCTTTCCTTTTGTTCTGCGGTTATCTTAAGTATATCATGTTGTTTTAGGTATCTTTTCATCTGTTCTTCCCTTTCTCTACCAATTGTTTTTTCTTCAAACAGTTGTTTGTAATATTCATGAAAGGTATCTATTATTTCCTTTTGATTTGCTAATATTTTATCCTTCTTGTTGATTTTTATAATTAATTTCTTTTCTAAGGCCTTTTTCAGTTTGTACAAGAGCCATTTTCCTGTTTCATTTGAGTATTTGAAGTTTCTCTGCTTTGTTTTTTTTAACTTCCATTCTAATACTGCAAGATCTTCCATGTTAATTTGTTTTTATATAAGTTTATAATTTGTCGAATTGCATTTTTCCTATGAGGATGTTCTTTTAGGTCTTTCTCTTTCGCTTCCGGTTGTTTAGTAAGATATTTCATCCTTTCAGATTTTGCTTTTTTGACTTCAGCACCTCTTAATCAATAGTCCGCAAGTAACGGCCTTGCTCGCATCCCAAACCATCCTTGTTTGACATTCCCCATATTAGGTGCATAGATACCTACAACCAGTATTTTTTTTCTCTTGTAGAGATAATTCAATTCCTATCATTTGTCCTTCTTCATCTTTAAACCTTTCTTGTGCTATGTATCTATTACTCACGTATAGAGCCACTCCCCTCTTCTATTTGTTGCTTATTGCTGTGTAGAAAAGTTTTCCCAATTTTGGATTCTTCAAGAATCTTATATCTTTTTCCTTAATTCTAGTTTCCTGGATACAAACTATGTCTGATTTTAGTCTTTCCAATTGGTGCATTATTTGTTTATGCTTGTATTCAGAAATAAGTCCTTTTAAATTCCAAGATGTTATTTTAAAAGTCATCTTCTTCTAAAGCTTCAATAGGATTTCCTTCTTCTTCAGATTTTTCTTCATCATCAGACGGGTCATCTAATTCTTCTTCTTCTCGATTAATTTCTCCTTCCTCCTTCTCACTCATATCTTCTTCTTGCTGTTGATTTTTATCTTGTTTTCCTATATCCTTTTCGTCCCTTGTTTTCTCTACTTCCAATTCTGTTGCTTTCCCTTTAGGTTGTTTTTCTCTGACCTCTTTCCCATTTCCCTTTCCATACTTCTTACAAAATCTTTTGCCTTCTTGATTGAATTAATCTTGTATCTTTTCTGTATGTAAAGGACTTCTGTCTGCATGTAAATCAAATAAATCATCAGGATTTGATGGATTCCCAGCAATCTTCTATAAGCTATTAGAAAAAGAAGTAATAATTCCATTGCATAAAACATTTAAAGAAGTAGAAGAGAAGGGAATACCAGAAACTTGGACATTAGCTAATGTAGTTTTGATACCAAAAGAAGGCAAAGATAGGAGTGTGGTGGCAAATTACAGACCCATTTCTCAACTTAACACAGATTACAAGATATTTACAATGATTCTGGTGGAAAGATTGAAAAAGGTACTATCTGAAACAATACACGAAGACCAAAACGGCTTTATTCTGAACAGACAAATTAAAAACAATACAAGATTGATCCTGGACATAATAGAATATTTTGAGGTCAACAATGAAAGAAAGTTAGCAATGCTCTTCTTGGACGCAGAAAAAGCCTTTGATAATTTCCATTGGGATTTCCTTTTTGAGGTAATGAAAACTATGGATTTAGGAGAGAAATTTATCAGGAATTAGAAAAGATATATAAAAAAATGCACAGTTGATCATTAGCGGAGAAAGATCGGAATTGATTGAAGTCAATAAGGGCACTAGACAAGGCCGCCCATTATCCCCCCATTATTCATTATAGTCTTGGAAGTCCTGAATAGGAACATAAGAAATAACATAAATATACATGGAATCAAAGTGAGAGGTCAAAATTTTAACTTCGAGCTTTTGCAGACAACTCAGTCATTTTTCTAGAAAACCCGGTAGAGAGTATAGATCAGACTTTGAAAACTATAATTGATTTCAGACAGCAATCAGGATTTAAGATTAACAAAGAAACATCAACTTTCTTAACGAAAAACATGAACAAAGAAGAGGAGATCTTAATGGAAAATTGGGTTCTAAAAATTGAAAATTGGGTTCTAAAATTGAAAGGAAAGTAAGGTACCTAGGACTTTGGTTTACGAAAAGAAATTCCGATTTATTTGAAAATCATTATAAAAAGACACGGAAACAAGTTAAAAATGAAATGGAAAGATGGAAAAGAATGAACTTACCGATATTAGGAAAAATAGCAGTGTGTAAAATGATAATTTTACCAAAGATGCTGTTCCTATTTCAGAATGCCCCAATCATAATAAATGAGAAATATTGGACAGAGTGGGAGAGGGATTTAAAAAACTTTATTTGGAATAACACAAAATCTAGGATTAAAATTTAAATATATGATAGATGACAAAACCAGAGGGGGATGGGACATGCCTGATCTCAGACTATACTATTACTCAGCAGCTCTTACATGGATACGAGACTGGGTTGATTTAGACAACGAACAACTGTTAAGTTTGGAAGGCCACAATAACAGGTTCGGGTGGCACGCTTATCTCTGCTATGAGAGAGATAAATTAAATAAAAATTTAATAATCACTTTGTTAGAAGGGCTCTTCTACAAGTATGGAAAAAAATTAAAAAGATGTTCTATAATAAATTACCACCTTGGACAACACCGCAAGAAGCCTTCCAAACAAGGTGGAAATCCACTGCAGAGTGGCTAAGATACAAGGATATAACAAGGATAAATGAAGAGTGCTTGTTATGAAATCCAGAGAGGAATTAGAACATATAAGATTAACTGGTTACCTATTATTGGTTAAAAACTAGATTTATAGAAGATGTGAATTTGGAAAACATAGAAATTGAAGCAAATGAATTAGACATAATATTGAGATTGGGAAAAAAAAGATGATGGGTAAATTGTACAAATTGCTATTGAAAAGGAAATTAGAAACGGAAACAATTAAAGACTATATGCTCAAATGAGCAGTAGATGTAGGTCATTCCATAGACCTGGAAGCTTGGGAAAAAGCAAGGAACAAAACTAACAAATTTACTACTTGTCACAAATTAAAAGAGAACTACATGAAAATAACACACAGGTGGTACTTTACGCTGGTTAGACTAAATAAAATAAATAACGTGATTAGTAATAAATGTTAAAAGTGTCGGAAGAATGTGGGTACGTTGATTCATATGTGGTGGAATTGTAAAATTATAAAAAAAAATGGGTTAAGGTACACATATTCTTAGAAGATACACTACAGATTCAATTCGAGGCAAAACCGGAAATTTTCTTATTAAATATGACTAATGTTCTTAAAGAGGAAGATGAAAAAAGATATTGGAGGATTATTCTCTATTTAATAACTGCAGCAAGACTTACAATGGCTCAGGGATGGAAATCCTCTAAACCACCGACGATAGAGGAATGGTTGGGGAAATCATACAAGATGTTAGAATTAGATATAATGACAGTCAAGATCCATAATCTACCAAAAATGAAGTCTTTAGAAAAGTGGTTGGTAGTAATACGACAATGGGAGAAAAGGGGTATGAAATAAAACAAAGAGCACCCATTATTATTATTATTATTATTTATACCCCACCCCTCTGTTAAAACAATTGGGGCGGCTTACAAAAATTAAAATACAATACAGATAAAAATCCCTAAACCCCCCGCCCCCACCCTCCCCCATAAACAATATTAAACAAATATAATTTAAAAAGCAACTGATCTAAAATCACATTTAAAAACAATAAATACAATAAATAGCCAGCGAACTAAAAGAGGCCAGGATCCCCTGAGGCCGGGATCTAATTAGGAAAAGCCTGCCGAAAGAGATCCGTCTTTAGTGCTTTTTAAAAGCTACTCAGGCTTGTCATCTGACAGATCTCGTTCGTTATTAATGGTCTAAGGAGAATATATATATATATATATATATATATACACACACACACACACATTATGGAGATAGAAAGAGTAAACAGACAAAAAGATTAAAAAGATGAAATGTCAGAGAGTGCAGGAGGAAACAGGACAAAAGATTATCAAAAGTCAATGTAGGATTGGAATAAAAAGATTTTCATTTCAACAATACCAAACATTAAAGTCATCAGTTGATTTTTTTTTAAAGAAATTTCTTTCTATTATGATTACAGTATGGTTACATATAAAAATAAGGTTTGTAAGATTACATAGATTGATAAACCTTGTTTATGTATATTTGATTTTGTATTTTTTAGCAACTGCATAATAATAAAAATTAATGAATAATAATAATAAAAAAGAACTAGAGTAAATTCTGTCTCTGTAGACTGAAGCAGGTCTACTGGCACAAGTTAAAAAGACAGGAAGATAAAATGAAGTCTCACCTTACCCCCTTGTCAATTGGAAAACATTCCGTGTCCCCCTATTCTGCCCAATGGTAGCTTGTTGGAGTACAGCATCACAGGGTGACCATAATACAATTGCTCTGTAACTTTTCTTAAAACTGAGTGCACTGGATCCTTTCCAACTGAGCCATATAAGTCTATGCCAATTCATATGTGAAAAAAAGTTTTTGTCATCAGAAAGGATCTGCTGGACATGCAATGGTGCCAGAGATGAACTGTTCCCCAACTGATTTATCCTTCCTTCCATCTGAATCTTATTTTTCCTATATATTTAATATTAAAGTATTAAAAGCACCAATATTAAAACCACTCCACTGACTATTAATTAGTTTCTTGGCAAGGTATAAAGTGTTGGTTATTACCTTTAAAGCCCTACATGGTTTGGGTCCAGGTTAACTAGGGATTGCCTCCTCCTATATAATCCACCCTGTACACTCAGGTACTCTGAGGGACATTTACTCCAGTCAGCCAGGACTAGGCTGGAAACTGTCACCCAGAGGTGGTAACAACAATAACAACAGCAAAAACATATTTAATGTCCAAGTGTCATCCTGTCACGTGATAACCATCAACAACTTACACCTGCTTAACACGGGTTTCCTCAAAGAACTTTATCCAATTGCAGGTCATTCTGATTTTGGAAAAGGGGCACCAATGGAACAGGAAATGGGACTGTTTTCAAAGATGCATCCTACTCCCTGAATCTCTTCACATGCCTCAGACCTATTCAAAAGAACTGAGGAACCCTCTGTAGCAGATACGGAAATTGCATAGTGAACTGTTGGGGAGAAGGAGGATTGCCAAAGGTCAGGATCTTCTCCATCCCATTGGCAAACACCTATCAGTGCAGCAGTCGGTACTGGATACTATGCTTTGTTTCATACAAGGCGGAGAAAAATGTTTTGACAGAAACAGAAAAACAAACACATAACCAAGAAGAGCTACTACTGAGGAAAAACATTATATCCATTAATATAAATTTTACTTTTTAATGCTGGGAAAAATGGGGAAATTATACCATAAAGTCTTGAAAACACATGCCTATATACCTGTAATTCAGTAAGCACCGTTTTATGTCTCTTG
Organism: Gambelia wislizenii; assembly: GCA_030847615.1. Taxonomy (NCBI): domain Eukaryota; kingdom Metazoa; phylum Chordata; class Lepidosauria; order Squamata; family Crotaphytidae; genus Gambelia; species Gambelia wislizenii. The sequence continues at coordinate 219,454,370 of JAUMIR010000005.1, read as the reverse complement.
CTACATTCAATCTTATCTACTCTGGTTTTCAAATCTGCCAGAGTTTTATCAAACACAGCATACTGAAGGGCACTGAACTTCTCTTCTAGAAACCGATGGATGACCTGCAAAAAGATATGATTTACAAGTTTTACTGTTTAGTCACATAAAGTATTGTGAAGATTATTACTCAAGATAACCAAACTGTGTTGAAATACAAGTACTATCATTCAGTGAAGTCAATTTAACACATGACTCATGCAATCACATGAAGCTTTTTAGCTCTTTCTAAGGCATCCAAAATCCCTGCTACACACCACCAAATTTCAGTAGTTCTATCAATCTGACTTAGATCTAAACCAATACGCTGTGCCCGTAAACAGCAATCCTTTTAATATATGTGTTAATCTTCTATCTCAAAATGAACTGTAAAGAAAACACTTTAAGAGTAAATGTGGTAGACTGCTAACCGTTTAGGCATCTGTCTCTAAAACCATTAGGAACACAGAATGAAATTAAATTCTGTAAATATCCCCGCTTAAATGGACTCTCTTAACTTTAAGAGAGGTTTTTAATAGAAATGTTTACAGACTTGTTAATAAATTTAAAATTTAGTAACTGGGGCATGATCTGATACTATCATAAGTACAATGCCAACTTTTGAAATTTTAGTTATTTTTGCATTTTAAAAATGTATTTAATTTATATCACACATTTCTCCTAGGGCAGGACCAAAATACCATTAAAATTTCTTCCTCCTATTATATGTCCTTTACCATGCATTGTCCATATGTCCACAAAGCTGTTATAAAGAATTTTTGATCACTGAATAAATATCTATTTATCTATAACCCTCTTGGGTATGTTGCCATTTCCAGTGTGCTAACTGGCCACTTAAGAAACTTACCAACCAATCAAAGCTCTCTGTTGGGAACCCATCAACACACTGGGGGTGGAAACGTGGAAGTTTTAAGTCCTTTCTAAACATGGCGGCAGCAGAGGGGCTCTCTGTCTTTGCATGCATGGTCGGTGTGAGTAGAATGGGAGGATGTAGCATGGTGTGTGTGGGCGGCAGTGTATGCAGGTAGTGATGTGTGCCTGTGACGCATGGGGCTGCGGGCGGCAGTGCGTGCCTGTGGCACGGGGGGGCACACAGGGGGCAGTCTGCGCCTGCGGCATGGGGGGCAAGCAGGAGGCTGCATAAGTATGCAGCATAGGGGGAGGTGTGTGCCTGCGGCACGGGGGTGATGGTATGTGGAGTGTGGGCGTGTGTAGCACAGGGGGGTTTACACCTGGTGTATGTTACGCCGGGTATAGCTAGTGATGAATATACTTTGCAATTATTATATCTTTCCCAGCTATTTTAGTGAATAAAATAATCTAACGACATTCACTTTCCCATACTTATGACTACTAATTTACAAAATTAATGTGTGCAACAAAAGCCACTTCTTTTTTTTTAAAGCACAACCTTGAACTTCTCCGAAATTCATACCACCCTCTTTTAAATTTCTTGTAGGAAATAAACTGTTTGTTTAAAGCCCAAACTATATTTCTCATCTTTATTGCTAAGTTTAGCCCTTTTAACACTGTTTACAGTAATAAATTTTGAATGAGTCTTTATTTAATTAATCCTACTCCTGTCTTCTTCCTCTCTCAACTACCTTAAGATGTTAGGTGTCCCTCAGAGAGATTAGCAGGACTAAAGTGTTTGGAGAGAGACCCAGCACACCTGCAGCTCAGTTGGTGCTGCCCCAGCTGTTTGCATAGAAAAATCAACCTCCCTAGGTAAGTCAAGCAACAAATGTCCTACGGCCGCTGAAAGCAATGTCAGTTACCCAGTCTGTGAGAAATACCCAACCCAGCTCACAGACTCTTCCCTGTTCTTGAATATAGACTGCTCTTCTGCATGCCCCCTATTGGTTTTGGTTCCTCATATTTGGGCTGATGCCCTGGCTCTTAGCCTCTGGACCGCTAATCAACCACATGGCTTCTCAGTTCCTCAGCTTAATTACTACATAAGATCATTGTTTCAAGCTCACTGGAATACCTGGATCATTGATAGGCAGCAGCAAGAAGTACTGCTGATTACTTAAGGTAAAAGAGGGGCGTGATCTGACTTCAGTCTTGCATGGCTACCTTTTTTTCTGAACTCCACTGATGAATTTAAAATTCACCTGTCAAAGACTAAATCCAATTGCTAGTTGCAAATACAGCAGACCCACTGAATGCATGGGATTTACCTAAGGGCTGAATTATTCAGTAACTGTTTCAATGGGTCTACTCTAGATTGGACTAGTAATTGGATCTAGGCAAATGATTGCATACACAAGATCAAGAAGACCCAACTGAATTTTTCACTGAAAGTCCACATGCATCACAATATGAAGTATATGGGGCAAGATAAATCCCCTCAAGTTCAGTTGGACTTACTTCATAGCTTATGGACTTAGCTTTGTAGCCCTGAGCCAACATTCTCAATCAATGCAAGAATCCCGGCAACAAGCAGAAACTAGATAGTCTACAGGCTATCGTGGGTTCACCCATGACATAAAGAACAGAAACAAAGGATCTTGTCACTAAACTAAATAATGATAACACAAAATACCAAAGCAGACCAAAATTCTTTTTATAAGATTGCTTGGAATATGGTAATATCTCTGTAACGTAACCTGTGATTTTTGCTTATTTAGCATAACCTCAAATACTTGGATCTCCACAAAAAAGTATTCTGAAAAACAGATGTACAAACAAGAAAAGGACAGATTATTTTATATTAAAATCCAAAATACATACAACAGAAGAGCAGAATCAACTCTACCTTTTCTAGCTTCTGGTGAACATCTCCTCTTGTGGTAATTTTTACTTCAAATTCTGCTTCATATTCTTCTCCCATATATCGACGACGCTTAGAATGGACGTTATCCATATCCTCTGACTTGGAACGCTTTCTTCTTGATGCTTCACCTAAAATTTATGTATTTTTATTTCATTTAAAATATATTAGCTGCATGTTAGAACGAGATGGGAAACTAACAGGTAAGAAAACCTATTGACGAGCAGGATATTATTCTTTCAAGGAAAACACAGTTTTATTCAGGACAAATCAGTAAGTAATAGAAATCGGAAGATTGGTACTTACTGTGAAGGTTTCTTTTTAGCAGCCATGGGCAGGGGGTCTTTCGATGGTATTGGCTCTGCCACCATCCAATTGCAGGAAGAATACTCTGTAAATTTAAATGTTAACACCATCCCCTCCTGAAGGTGGAGCCAACCCCTACCTCTCCAGAGATGTGTTAATACAGCTCCAGCCAACAAAAATAATAGTGAAAAAACAAGGCATAATACACACAAGCAACAGAAAAAGACAAACCGAACAAGCTTACTGACTTAACTAACTACCTTTACCTTTTCTTTCTTTCCTCCCCCCCCCTTTTTTTATGTTTTGGGAGGGTAAGGACTCCCTTCCCATGGCTGCTGAAAAGGAACCTTCACGGTAAGTACCAATGTTCCATTTTCCAGCAGCCTGGGGAGGGACTCCTTCGATGGGACATAACACAGCAATCCCAATAAGGGTGGGAATTTTCTTTATTTTTTTACTGCAACACCTGCTGTAGCACCCGCCAACCAAACGCCGCGTCGGCTGACACATAAGCATTGATTCTGTTGTGTCTGGTGAAGGTCGAAGAAGAAGCCCAAGTCGCAGCTCTGCAAATATCTATTATAGACAGGGCTGAACCCAAAGCTGCCGAAGTAGACACACTACGAGTAGAATGAGCTTGGATACCCACCGGGACTGTCAACCCCCTAGCAGTATACGCTCGTTCATTGCAACATCTTAACCACCTTGCTATCGTAGAAGACACCTTCTTCCCATTAGCCTGACCCATGTAGGCAACAGAAAGAGAATCAGACTTGTGAAACTCCACAGTTCTCTTTAGATACATCTTCAACACCCGTCTAACATCCAACATATGCCACATTTTCTCCAATTCCACTGCTGGACAAGGGCAGAAGGAAGGTAACACAATCTCCTGTGCTCTATGAAACATGGAATTCACCTTTGGTACAAAAGAAGGGTCCAGTCTCAAGGTAACTGAATCCCTCTGAAACACACATAATTCCTCATGCACTGACAAGGTGCTCAATTCGGACACACGTCTAGCTGAAGTAATTGCTACCACGAAGGTCACTTTCCAAGAGAGTAAACTCAAATCCACAGACCTGATTGGTTCAAAGGGCGCTTGTGTCAGCACCTTCAACACCACATTTAACTTCCAAGATAGAAAGCTATGCACCACAGGAGGCCGCACTGAGCTAAGCCCCCTGAGAAAACTTCGTACATGTGGATGGGAGGCTAAGGTCTTGCCCCGACTCCCCTTCAGAATGGAACCAAGTGCTGCAACATGCCGTTTTTACGTGCTGGCAGCAAGCCCTTTCTTCAACCCTGCCTAAAGAAATGCTAAAACTGAGCCGACCAAGGCCTTTAATGGTCTGACTCCTCTGCTACAACACCACCTGCAGATGGCTCGACACATAACCTCATACAGACGAATGGTGGAAGGGTGCCTAGCTGCAAGCATAGTGTTGACTACCTCCGAATCATATCCTTCTTTCAGCAATCTTTTTCGCTCAACCTCCAAGCGTAGAGTCGTAGCCAACCTGGGTCTGGATGCAGAAACCCTTCCTGTGTCAGCAAATCGGCCATGGGGGAGGAGGCAAAGGATCCTGAACTTATAGCTGCACAAGTCCTGGAAACCAATGACGTTTCGGCCACCAAGGGGCAATAAAATCACCTCGGCCCTTTCCTGCTTGATCTTCCACAATACTCTGCCCAGTAATGCCGTTGGTGGAAAGGCGTAACACAATGCCTTCGGCCATGGAATCGTAAGAGCATCAAAGGCTAATGTCCCCCCAAGTCCAAAACCTGGATACATAACGAGGAAGTTTGTGATTCTCTTCTGACACAAACAGACCCACCCATGGTTCCCCAAATCGAAATACTATCATCTGGAACACCAGATTGTTGAGACTCCAATTGCTGTGCACTAGAGTGTGCCTGCTTAACCAATCTGCCTGGACATTCAGCTTTCCCTGTAAATACTCCGCCCTGATCGTGAGCAGACGTCTCTGTTCACATGAACAACCTCTCCGACTCCTCCATGAGGGCTCGAGAACGAGTCCCTCCCTGCTTGTTTATGTGGGCCTTCAATGAGATGTTTTCTGTGCAAATGAGCACATGGGTTCCTTCCACCAGTCTGGCAAACCTGGTCAATGACAACCTCACTGCCCGTAACTCTAGCAGATTGATGCTGTACTCCTGTTCCTGCTGTGACCACAGGCCCTGCACCATCTGATAACTGTAGTGGGGCCCCCAACCATTCAAGGACGCATTCGTTGTTATCACCGTCCTCCTTGGCTCCAATATGGGGACCCCTAACGACAGCTGTTCCTTGAGCCACCAGTTCAGTGACTCCCTCACCTCTATGGGTACCCTCAGGAACCTGCAAGCCTTCCCTGCAATCAGCTCCTGAAAGGGAAGGAGAAATCACTGTAACTTCCTAAGTCGATGCAAGCAATCATCTGCCCCAGCAGCCTTGCTAGCGACATCAGTGCGGTTTTGGGCTGGTTTAACACTAGACATACTAATTCCTGAATATTCAGCCTTCTATCCTCTGGAAGGAACACCCGGTACATCCTGGTGTCCAACATAGTCCCCAAATGCTGAAGCCTTTGCACCGGAAACAGTTGGCTCCTCTCCCTGTTCACCAGAAATCCATGAGCTTCCAAACAAACTATTGTCGTCTCCACATCCTGTGAGGCCTTGGTCTGAGAAGATGCTCTGATCAATAGATCGTCCAGGTAAGGAAATATGTGTTACCCCCCCCCCGGTTCATAGGTGTGAAATCAGAACCACTAGCACCTTGGTGAAGACCCTTGGTTACGACAATAGTCCAAAGGGAAGCGCTCTCTACTGGAAATGTGCCTCCTTGAATGCAAATCTCAGGAAGCATCTGTGTGCAGAGTGAATCATAATGTGCAGGTATGCTTCCCGAAGATCCAGAGAGGCTAGGAAATCCTCTTCCTGGCTTCCCTCCAAAATGGAGCGTAATGTCTCCATTCAAAACTTGCATTTCACCACCCAGCAGTTGACCCCCCACAAATTTGGAATGGCCCGTCACTCCTTGTTCTTCTTTGGTACCAGGAACAGCGGGGAGTAGGTCCCTGAGAACCTCTCGTTCTCCAGCACCACCTCTATCGCCTGAATCTCTAGAAGATGCTTGATTGCATCCTCCATGCGACACTTTCTTTCCTTGCAAGTTGTTGCGCACGACTGCACAAGGGCTGGGGGAGGCTTTGTCAAAAAATCTATTGTGTAACCATGTTCCACTGTCCTGGTGACCCAGGCATCTGCTGAGGTATTCTCCCAGATCCCTGCAAAATTGGTTAACCTGCCCCCAATTGCTCCCTCTATATTGTGAGAGGGACTGGTTCTCCTTCCCTCCCTGCTTGGAGGACTGGGTGCTAGATCACTTGGAGGGCTGGTTAAACCTGGGTTTATGAAAGGACCTTGAGGAGTTCCAGCTTCCCCTCTGCTGTCTGTAGTCCCTCTGCTTGCTGTGTTGAAAACTTCTGAGCCCTTGAAAATTGGAGCGAAAGGACCTACGGTCTTCCCTCTTAGGCAGAGAGGGGAGAGCCTTCTTCTTGCCCTTCGTTTCCACAAGAACCTCTTCCAGAGTTTCGCCAAAGAGCTTTCCTCCTTTAAAGGAGCATCCTGCTAAATTTGCCTTGGCCTTGTTGTCAGCGTTCCAGTTTCTCAGCCACAACTGTCTTCTGGCTGCGCCCACTCCTTTGGAGGAAAAATGAAGCGTATCTAGACTTGCATCCGCTACGAAAAACGAAGCCCTAGCAATTTTGTTCAGGCCCTAGCGAAAATTACATTCATCCTCAGGCACATCTGTGGTAATGTCCTTGGCCCACCTGATGAAGGCCCTAGCAAAAATAGAGGCTTTCGACGCCACCCGCATGGCCAGGGCCACCGCCTCATGTGACCTGCGAAGGAAAGTCTATTCGCTTGTCAGTTGGGGCCTTAAGGTGCTCATCCCCACTTCTAGGGAAGAGCGATCCAAAGACGAGCCCTACCATCAATGGCAGGGAGTTTAACATATCCATGACCTCCCCAGGAAAGGTGTACAATTGTTTGGCCACGGCGGGTTGGGTCCTGGAGACCGTAGGCTTGTCCCATTCTCCCAATATTGCCTCCTTCAAAATATCTGGGAAGGACATTGTCAGTCCCCTTGCCAGCCGGTCTGAGTTCAGGGACCCCCTTGCTAGAGCTCCCCGTGGCTGGATTCACTGGCCCCAGTTCCAGAACCCTAAGCACTTTCTTCAACAGGAGGGAGAAAAAGGATGTCTCAAAGAGCTGGGGGAAGCATGCTCCTCACACTATCCTCCTTCCCTTTGGAGAGTTCCCCCTACTCCCTGTGGTCGCTGTCGTCCTCCTCATTAGGGCCCTTCTCCCCCACAGGAGCCTCAAGGTGTTTCTCCTTCCTCAGATTCTTACGGGGAGGAGAGGACCCAGTCTCCTCCCGCGCCCGTGGCCACGCTACAACTCAGCCGATCCGGCTCCAGGGTCGGCGCTTTCTCCTCGCATCCCTGCTTTGCGGCCGCCGCTGCTCTCCACTCCCACAGTAGAGGGAATGGGGGCTTGGAAGGGGAAAACCCCCCCCACTGGACGGTCACCCCCTGGTCCCCCCGGAATCAATGCCCGCTGCCAGTACCTGCCGTGTTATCAGGGTGATCCACACGGCAAACGACAGTGGCAGGGTCCTACCATCTATCAGCAGTGGTGGGAGGTTAGCCGCAAGAGTGTCGCTGTCCTCGTCGTCCGCGTCGCATCTGGGTGCCTCTCTTGGGGTCCCGGTCGGCGCTGCATTCCCGGCTGCTGCGTGGTCCGCCTCCAGGGAGGAGGCCACATCACGCTCCGACCCATCCTGGGTCAATTGGCTCTACGTGTGCCCCAGAGAGGGGGCACAGAGCCCAGGGTCCTGGTGCTGTAAGCCAGGCTCCGTCAACTCCTCCTCCTCTGAGGAGAGCTCCCCACTTTCCACGCAGCTGTGTATGGGGGCTGCCATCTTAACTTCTTTGTTTCCCCTTATAGAACGCTGGAGCAACCAGAAATCTGACCTGCTCAAACAAAGGCAGAACAGAACTGGGGAGGTAGGGGTTGGCTCCACCTCTTGGAGGGGATGGTGATAACATTTAAATTTACAGAGTATTCTGCCTGCGATTGGATGGAGGCGGAGCCAAATACCATCGAAGGAGTCCCTCCCCAGGCTACTGGAAAACTGAACAGAAATAGGTAGGACATCTTATTATATGAATTTTAACATATATGCTCACTAAAAATAAATTAAGACAAATAATGAAGACAGCAAGGTTCACTAAGAAAGGTAGCTACATGCTGGGGATAGGCCAAATATTGTACTTCCATGCACCCTGGTGAGTGTGTTTTTTTAATTATCAATTAAAATTTTATATGTGACACACAAATAATAGCTTGAATACATATTACTGTAGCCATTGACTTTGTTGTTCCAACTCATTCATTCTCTCATTTACTGTCAACTTGCCACAAAGATACTTTGTCAAAGTACAAGGGTACTTTGTCTTGTGGTCTTGCATGACCTGGTTAGTCAGCAGCAAAGTGACAGTGAAGACATTAACTTTAAACCATAACAGGGCCAATCCAAAATAAGTTAGTGGTTTCTACACACAAAATGGCCAGCATTCTGTTAGTGAAATTTGCAACCGTAAAAGTTCAACTTGCATTTGTCCTCTTTCTCTCTCTCTCTCTCTTTTTTTTTTCCTTTTGGTCATTGCAAAGGCTGACTTTCTCTTTCACCCTTCACAGTGACCAATGCTCCCCTCAAGGACTCTGTTTTCTTGCAATAGTACCTCTGACCAGCCATTTCATGGCTGATGGAGCGCACAGAGGATCAGAGAAGCATCTAGCTATGCCCCAGACAGGCACAGACCAATGCATCATTTACTGAGATCTCAACAGGTCTTAATGGAAATTTCCAGCAGTCTGCATCTGGCTATGAGGTATAGCCAAACACTTCTCCAATTCCTCTCCCTCCTCTTCACCAGCCACAGAACAGCTATCCAGAGCTACTGCAGCAAAACTGAGACAATATGGTAGGCAATGTAGGATCCTGCCCAATGCTTAATTTCTAGATATGCAGAAATATTTAAATTTCTAGACTAAAAGGAAACAAAAATTTTCAGCAACCATCTGCTTGCTGACACCTCTTATTTATTTATAGGAACTACTATGGCTATGGTGACTGAAAGAGATCTACAGTGGGCCCTCCTGATCTGCAGGCTCCAGATCTGAAATTCTGAATGACCACGGATTGTCACATCCTATATACTTAAAATGTCGGTGATATGAATGCAAACACACTGTAGTGTCCGCATGCATGTCACCTTGATTTAATAATATGAGATCTAATCATCCTTGTTTTTTATTGTTATCCACGGGGGATCCTAGAACCACCACCCCCAAACTGGAGGATCCATTCTTTATCATGAAGTGATATATACCTCCCTGTAATATACAGAAATGTTTCAGCGGAAAAGATATACAAAGACTTTTTTTTAAAACTTCAGTGACTCCCACTTCTTACAGAGGTATAGTAAGTCTGGGGATGATATGGAGTCCTCAACCTAAGCCTGGTGTTCTAGAAAGCAGTGTATCTCATGCTAACTGATGTGGGAGATCAGCACTTTCGCCCCAGGGACTAGTATCATATTTGTGCCTTTGGCTATAAGTGTTTTTTTTCTTTCCTGGAAACTCTCTTTGAACTAGCAGCTGAGGACTTGTTGACTAGCACTGGTCCATAGACCACCACTTTGAATAGCTCTGCCATAAAGCACAGCAAGGTAAAGTTGTGCAGTAGGAGAAGGGACTCCTGCCAACACCCAGCACTACAAGGCTCCTGTTCCAGGGTAGACAGAGCCCCAAACAGGACCATTCTTATTAGCGGCAGGGTTATACTAACATGTTGCTGAAGGTTCCATGACACACAGTACTTTCAAACAGAGTCAGATTACAATAAAAGTGCAATTTAATTTCTTCCAGAAAATGATTTTCTCATCTTTTCCACACATACTTCTTTCCAGGGGTTTCTCTTCCTCCTTGTGCTCTTTTTCTTCCTCTTTGTTCAGTTCTTTTTCTTTTTCCTCCTCTTTACCTTCTGTGAGAAAATAAAAACATTTTACCTTATTAAGCAAAATCCCTCCTATATGTTTTTAAAAGGTTTTCATAGTTACTTCTATGGATGTATCAGTTCACTTAAGAATGGTACAGTTGCCAACCCAGATGAAATAACTTTTTCTTTCAAAAATCCAAAAACATCAAACACTTACAATTTAGACCACAGAACCACACTTGATAAGCACTCAAAATGTAATTATACTTTAATATTTAAAATTCAAAATACAGTCATCCCTTCACATTCGCGGGGGTTAGGTTCCACGGATCCCGCGAATGTGAAAAATCCACGAATATTGATTGCCCCCCTCCCCCGCCAAAGCGACCACGGGGCCTCCGGAGGCCCCATAGTCACTTTCCCCCGCCTCCCCACTCCCTTCCTAGGCCTTTGCGGGGCCTCGCAAGGCCCCGCGGAGGCCTCCCTGGTCCTCCCCCCAAGGTCTTCGCGTGGCATCGCAAGGCCCCACAGAGGCCTCCCTAGTCCTCCCCAAGGCCTTTGCGGGTCCTCACAAGGCCCCGTGGAGGCTTCCATAGCACTCCCTGGTCCTCCCCTCAAGGCCTTTGCGGGGCCTCGCAAGGCCCCGCGGAGGCCTCCCCGGTCCTCCCCAAGGCCTTTGCGAGACCTCACAAGGCCCCGCGGAGGCCTCCCCGGTCCTCCCCAAGGCCTTTGAGAGGCCTCACAAGGCCCCGCGGAGGCCTCCCCGGTCCTCCCCCCAAGCCCTTCGCGTGGCCTTGCAAGGCCCCGCGGAGGCCTCCCCGGTCCTCCCCAAGGCCTTCGAGAGGCCTCGCAAGGCCCCGCGGAGGCCTCCCCGGTCCTCCCCCCTCCCTACCAAGGCCCCGCAGAGGCCTCCCTAGTCCTCCCCAAGGCCCCGCGGAGGCCTCCCCCACTCCTCCCCCCTCCTTACCAAGGCCTTTGTGTGGCCTCGCAAGGCCCCGCGGAGGCCTCCCTGGCCCTCCCCCTCCCTCCCAGGGCCTTCATGGGGCCTCCGGAGGATCTCCGAAGCCCCCGTGGAGGCCGCCCCTGCCCTCCCCGCTCCCCCCAGGGCCTTCACGGGGCCTCCGGAGGGTCTCCGAAGCCCCCGTGGAGGCCTCCCTGGCCCTCCCCGCTCCCTCCCAGGGCCTCCGGAGGCCCCGTGTCGTGGTTTTGGGAGGGCGGGGGGGCCCTCCCAAAACTGCGAATAATCAAAACCGCGAATGCCGAATTCGCAAATGTGGAGGGACAACTGTACTGGCTGCTAACCACTGGAATAATGACACTATTTTTTTTTCACATTTCAAATGATCCTCAGCTAGTTTCATGTAGTTTTTCAAAACTTGCCAAAGGAAATGAGGTTCCACCCTGAGTAGAGACACAATTTACTGCTTTGTACTGCGTGGATATGGCACTTTTTTTTTGTCTTTTATCACCTTCAGCTTTTCTTTTATGATGTATCTCGAGACTCCATTACAAAGATCACTGTTAGGGGAAGAAACTGAGTTCCTGTTTTGGGAGACAGACTAGCCAGTTATGATGGTGATCAGATTCTTAAAATTTGCTCTCCATTCAGATCATTCACCTAGTGGCACAGGGGCCTTCTTATCCCACCGCTGCCACCACTTTTGTGATGCACGACCTCCACGTCACAGCCGCACTACATTTCCCAATGGTGTAGTGCAAGCACTCCAGTGTGGCTGTGTATTCCTGGCTGTGTCTCCTTGCCTGAGAATCACACACACCAGGCTGGATGGTTTTTATTAACAGAAGAATGTCTATTGTAAAACGAATAAACCATGTAACTGTATAACCAAGTTATTGGGCCTGCAGACATCTGCTCTCTCTCTAAGCCTCTAACATACAAGGAACTTAAATTGTCTTGAATCAAAGCCTCATCTCAACTCTTCAAAAACTGAAAACTAAAAACTTTCCTCACTCACTCCCCCTTTATCTCCTCCAGAAGCCCCTCCTCCTTCCACCTCCTTACAGAGGATTGGCTCCTGGAGTACCATGTCCTCATTGGCTCCCTGTCTGTCTGTCACATACCTCCCCCATTTTGAAAATTTCGCTATAATTATGGCCTCTACAGGCCACAATTATAGCAAAAGGGTTTACATATTCCCTGGATTAAACAATACTTACCTACTCTCAAACATTCCTGTATACATTATACACTTATTACATTAAAACATTGTATTATTTCATTACTTGCATAAGTGCTTTGGCAACTGTACATTTTTACACATAAACTTACCCAGTCATCACAGGACTAGCCTATCTGACACTTCATACAATTCAAACACTGTATTATCTAATCATCTTACAAATTTTTAAAATTTATTTAAACATTCTGTAAATTCTATACATTTACATAGACATTAGCATTCATTTCCTGTTCATTTAATCCTTTAACATTTCCCTCATTTGAAAAATATACTAGCAGTTTTACTTCTGGGCCCCAACTTTGCCTTGGTCTCTGAAGGGTTCTGATGGCCCTCTGCCAGCTCTGATGGTTCCCTTGCCTCCATACTTGCAGCAACACTCTTTTCAATGTCCATCTTGACTTTCAGATTTATAAAGGATCCTGGACTCTCCAGAATCTTTCCTTCCCTGTCTTGGTCACACTATCTTCAAGATTCCAGGTTCTGGGTTCCACTGGTGACTCATCTGTGCCTGACCAAATGCTCTTGAGCTCGCATCCCAGCTGGGTTAATTGTTGGTTTTGTATCCAGAACTACACTGTCTTTCTGGATCTCTTTAATTAAGTTGCAGAACATTCCTAACTCATCAGAATACTCCTCAAGGTTTTTCCTCATGCCATGGACTTTACTCTATGCTGTACTGTCTTTCTCTTGCTGTTTGGTCATACCATGGCTTCTGTTTCTGTTGTGCCTTCCTTAAGTTGTCATTGGCTAGCAGTAACGCTTCTTTGAGAGAATTCACCAGTTCATGTAGATACGTCACCACTGTTCCAGGGTTGGGTTCATCCTGGTCCTCCCACTGCTGTTTTACAATGTCCAAGGAACCTCTGACTCTTCTTCCATACAGCAGCTCAAAAGGGCTGAATCCTAAATTTTTCTGTGGCACAACTCTGTAGGCAAACAGTAGGTGTTGTATCTTTGAGTCCCAATCATTCACATTGGCCCTTACATATGCTTTAATTATGTTGACTGAAATCCCATTAAAATTCTTCACTAACCCATTAGCAGCGGAGTAAGGTGTTGATGTCTGTTGTCTTATGCCGCATATTTTGCACCAAGTTTTCCATTACCTTAGAGGTGAAGGCTGTACCCAAATCCAATACTATTTCTCTTGGGAAGCCCACCCTACAAAATACGACCATCAGGGCATCTACAATCATTCTGGTATCTACATGCCACAGAGCCACTGCCTCTGGGTACCTGGTAGCATAATCAATGATGGTACGAATGTACTTATTGCCTTTTCTGGTAGCTTGTGGCAACGGTCAGACTAAATCAATTCCTATCCTTCTAAATGGTTCCCCCAATAATGGGCATGGGACATAAAGGAGCTTTAGTTTTCTCCCTGCCAGTACCAATACTTTGACAAATTTCACATGTTCTGCAATACTGGCTGATCTGCTGTCTCATTTTAGGCCAATAGAACCTCTGCGTGACACTATGCTTCATTCTTTTAATACCTAAGTGCCTCCCACAAGTGCTGGCATGTGCTAATTCCAATAGCTTCCAATAGCTTTCCTCTGTACTTTGTGGGCACTATTAGCTCTTGTTGGACCTTGTTCTGTCCTTGCTGGGTCCGTTAAAAGGATTCCCAATACAATTTGCCCTTTTTGACTATATAGATCACAGGAGTACTTTCTGACACCTTTTCATTACTATGTGTGGCTATTTCAAACAAACCTTTCAACTCCTCATCATGTTTCTACTCACTTGCAAGTTGTAGATAGCTACCAGGTCTCTAACTCCATTCTCTGGTGAGTCGCTATCAGGTGGATTTTCATCCCTAATACTATCAGGTTCCGACCTTATTGCATTCTCAACTGGATCTATTAACTCCCTTTCTGGATACTCATGCTGCCTGGTAATCAATCATACATGTCTGTTTTGTGACCTGGGCAGATCATTTCCAATTAACAATGGAGCTGGAATATCATCCCACACAGCCATTTTCTACATTCCCTCCCAGCCTTGATACTGAATTTGAAGTTGGGCTAGAGGGACATGGAACACTGGCCCACCTAAGCCCTTAATCTTTACCATCTCTTCGGGCACTATATGTTGGTTTGAGACTAAATGGGATTTAATAACACAAACTTGGGACCAGTGTCCCACAGTCACCATACTCTTTCACTTTTCACCATTAAAGGCTGGTGGTATTCGTTGTCAAAAGAGGTGTTGAGGAATAAACAGTATTTCTCTGTGTCTTCCTGGTTTAAGCCTCTAGGTGGCTCAGTTTCCTTGGCAACGCCATTGTCCTTTTGGTCTGACAGAGGCCAACCTTCACTAATAAAAAACACTGGCAGGCTATTATTATCTTCTCCTTTTGCCTTTTGTTAAGGGCTTTCATATTTCATCTGGCCCACTTTTCCACACTCATAACAAACTCTATTTTTCATATCCTCTCTAGTTGAGGACTTCTCTGAGGGAAACTCTCTTTCTCTCATGAATTTGGCTCCTTTTACCTCTCCACGTGTGAATTTCCCTTCTACCATGTTCTGGGGTATAGGCAGAGGTTCCATTAGGAGGTGTTTTCCTGTAAGAGTATTGGTGTTTGGGATTTGTGCTCCATGGCTTCCTTTCCTTTTCTCCCCTTATCATGACTAAATTATCCATCATTTGGGTAGCTTCAGCTATAGTTTTTGGCTCCTTATCCTGAACTATCCATCTATACCCCTCAGGAAGAATTCTGTACAAATGTTCTAATGCCATTATATTCACAACATCCTCTTTCGTTTCAGCTTTACATCCCTTCAACCAATTTTCCACCATTTGTTCTAGACGACTCCCTAATTGTGTATAAGTTTTCTCTGGCTTCTTTTTAATGGACCTGAACTGTCGTCTGTGATGTTCTGGCGTTTCCCTTTTCCTTTTAAAATAGCTCTTGAGGCTTGAGTCACTTTTCCCCCCTTCTCTCTTGTATCCCTTACTTTATACCCAAGTCTTTTTACCTCAGGGATGCAGGTAATATTTAATGTGCAGGTCTGTGCTTAATGTCACTTTGCTTAGAGGCTTTTCTCTCAATGAATCCCTTACAACTACCTTTGACTGATACCTCAGGGTTTGCTGTTACCACTCACTCCAGTATCCCCTTACATTACCCAAATCTTATTACCTCAGAGGTATACTGTACTTAGTTTAGTCACAAGATTTCCTTACGTTACCGCAGGACAGTCACCTCAGGAATTACATGTGCTTTTCCTTTCACCACATACAAACACACACACACACACACACACACACACACACCTGTGCTATCCACATACGCAAAACGTATATTTGGTTCTTTCTAACCAAATATATTAACTGAATTCCTTCTCTGGCCACTGGATCTTTCTGCCCCAGAACTAGATCTCTCCTAGAGCTTTCCGTACTGGCTTTCTTAGATCTCCTCTGCCAGAGTCACCAAGGATTCAATCCTGGATTCTCAAACCTTCAAAAATTGAAAATTAAAAACTTTCCTCACTCACTCCCACCTTATTTCCTCCAGAAGCCCCTCCTCCTTCCACCTCCTCACAGAGGAATTGGCTCTTGGGATTCAGGATGCTCTGGAATCTCTCCATTGGGAAAATGAGTACCCAGCTTGTGGGGGAAATTAGCTAACACACATTGGAAACTGTTTAATGCAGTGTAGATGTGTAAATAGCTATTGCTTAAAACAATTTGTAAGCCGCTCTGATAGCCTTGTGACTGAAGAGCAGGGTATAAATAAATAAAGCATACTCTGCAACTGTACAGGGTTACTCTGCAGGCACATTTTCAGCATGTCACCCATCTTTAATGGTTCATAATCTTTTTAAAATAGTCCCACAAGTAGAAATGAAGGAACCTTCTAATGAATGCTATAAAATGTTTCCTAAACATTTTGAGGATGTCACTAGTATCTGCTTTCTCCAATACAGTCAGACATGTATGGGGCTCTATCTATACAGAATAGAATTTACTTGTTATGGCCTAAGTTTATGAATGAACAGTGTTTTGGAAAAGTACAGTCTACCACATTTTTCTGATCCTTCCCCTTGTAGCATGAGGGAGTTGACCAGTTGGGTCCAAAAAGAGAATGCTTCTTTCTGAAAGGAAGCAGTCCCAGACATCTCAAAAAAGGCTGCTCCTAAACAAGCTCTCTTTGGGCCCCTTCAAACTCTTTCTTCCGCCAGGTACATGAGTAGGCAGCAGCTGTTCAGGGGCAGCCATTCTTGGGTTAGATTCTTTTCAGTTTGAGTTCAGTCTCAATTTGGTATAGAAATGCACTTAGCTGCCAGAAAAGTGATAGAAGACGTTGAACTTGCCATTTGTCCCATGCCTCTCAGTAGTTTTGGATTCAGTCAAACATATCCTTCTAGGCCAGTGATGGGCAACCTTTTGAGCTTGGTGTGTCAAACTTCGCCAAAAAGCTGAGCATAACTTGGGTGGTGTGTCACTTAGAGGAAAAAACATTATTTTGCGATATTTACTGTTTAAATAACATAAATGTATACAGTTGCTCCTCCACATTCGTGACTTCGACTATTCGGGGAAAGCATCCAACCCGCACGTTTCCCCCCCCCTGCTTTCCCAAGGCACCGATGGGCTTCTCATGAAGCCCGTTGCTGTCTTGGGAAGGGGGGTGGAACGCCTCCAACCCCCACACTCTCCACCCATCCCTTCCCAAGGAATCGACGGGCTTCTTATGAAGCCTGTCGCTGCCTTGGCAAGGGGAGGGTGGAGAGCCTCCCACCTGTACGCTTCCCCCCTCCCTTGCCAAGGCACTGATGGGCTTCTCATGAAGCCTGTTGGTGCCTTGGCAAGGGGAGGGTGGAAAACCTCCCACCCGCACGCTTTCCCCCTCCCTTCCCAAGGCACTGACGGGCTTCTCATGAAGTCTGTTGGTTCCCTGGCAAGGGGAAGGTGGAAAACTTCCCACCCGCACACTTTCCCCCTCCCTTCTCAAGGCACCGACGGGCTTCCAAGGCTCCCGCCCGCTTCCTTCCCCGGCATTTCCAAGGAGGCGCCGGGGCTTTAAAGCTCCGGCGCCCCCTTGGGAAGGCCGGGGAGAGGCCGGGCAGACTCCCACCCACCCTCCCGCCAGCCCACCGCCTTCCCAAGGCAGCTCCAGGGCTTTAAAGCCCTGGAGCCCCCTCGGGAAGCCGGGGAGAGGCCGGGCAGAGTCCCGCCGACCCGCCCACTGCCTTACCCGGCCTTTCCAAGGCGAGGCGACTCCAGGGAAGCAGGTAGGCCTCAGGGGTGGTGGTCGTGATTGGGGCTTTATAGCCCCGCCCGCCACTTTCCTCCCCCCCACCCTCCCTGAAGTGGTGATCAGGGTTTGGAAGCCCCATCCACCTCTTTAGGGAGGGTGGTGAGGTGGCGGGGGGAAGGGGGAGGAGGCCTAGCCATGTGTCACCACAGATGGCTACGCGTGTCAGTGGTGAAACGCGTGTCATAGGTTCGCGATCACTGTTCTAGGCTCTCTAGATTAGAGAATGAAGGTAACATGTTGCAGTGGCATCTATACTGAAATGTACTTTCAGTTCCATTTCCAAGAACTGGCTCTGAAAATCTTCAGCTAAACTCCATGGCATCTATAATAATGAATATCCACAAGGTTTAATAATGAGTCCCCTGTCTTTTAACAGCTACAAGATGCCACTGGAAAAGTTCATTCAGGGATCTGCAGTGAAGTGTCATCATGTTGATGACAGATAATTTATTTGTTCTTTATACCCAAGTCACTTGATGAATGTTTTGAAATGGTACCTGTATTCTATAATGGACTGGATGAGACCCAATAAACTGAAGTTCAAATCAGAACCAGAAGCATACTATTAAAAGATAAATTGTCTAGGGAAGTGGAATTCAACCTATTCAGGATGGGATCACATTCCCATAGAGAGATCAGGTGCACACTACAGGGAAGTTCTCTCATCCAGCTTTGACACTGGAGGCCTAAGTGACAAAAGTGGATCAGTGTGTTCTTCACTAGTAGAGGCTGGTACACCAGCTGTAACCTCTTTTGGGCAGAGATAACCCAGCCATTGTTATTTGTATGCTACTAGACTAGAAGATGTAATGGGTGACAGATACGGTCAGTGCCTCTGAACATGAAACAAAGCATTTCGTATAAAGGCAGTACAGATGGCAACAGATCTTGTTGAATGAGCCAACAGATGTCTAAAGGAAGCAGATTGCCCATTGTATAATCCAGTAAGATTATTTCTACAATGCATTTGGAGAAGTGTTGTATAAAAAATGGTTGTCCCATTTGGCTTTCACCATGAAAAATTGAAAAGTTTAGGCAATAAGTGAAAAGATGTGGTCCTGTTAATACAGAAGACAATCACTGTATAAACATCCAATGAGTGTACACAATTCTAACAGTTGAAGGATTTTGCATGAAGGTAGACAGAACAGTGCCATTTTGTAAGTGGAACTGCAACTCCACCCTGGGAAAAACTCTATCTGTACGTAAAACAATCTTATCTAAATGAAAAGAATAAATAAGGGTCCTGAGCAGAATATACATAAATGATCTTCTGAGATCTATTCCCACACCTATAATAATGTGACAAGTGCCAATATGAAAACAGTTAAGGCTGTGGGGGTTCTCTCCATGGATGTTTCAATTGGTAATGGTCATAGTAAGAGAGTGAAATATAAGGTAAGTTGCTCCTTGAATGAGAAGTATGGGCTAGTGCACGGTAGCTCCCTTCCATATAGGTATCTATTTCTAGGTGGAGAAAAGTACCAATTAGGTGTTTACCTTTTCCAGTATCAAGGATCTCCTGGGGGGTAATGACAATGTACAGACAATCCTCTGTATCTCTGAGTAAAGAATGCTATGCCATTGGGGAAGCTATGGAATGGGCCCCTTCCGTTTGAACTGAGTGGATCAGTTGGAGTTGAGAACAAGAATCTATATTCTGTATGAAGAGCTGGACTGTGCTGAAGATGCAAAATAAATTTGTCTTGGTTCGATTATTAGAACTGACAGTCTCTGATCCTGTAGCAATCGGGATCAATACAGTGGCTGTCAATATCAAGGGAACCAAAAAAACCCAACAATACACAAGTAAGTTTGAATGTTGCTTAAGGTTTTGCTTGTTGTCCTCTTCTTTTTCGTTCTCTGCTCATTTTGGCTAGATTAGTTCCACCCTGAAGTAGCTGTGCTACTGTAGTAGGTAGTGCTAATAGGATGGAATGCATGGTTGGAGTTGTCGGTGCCACCATCAGGACTGCAGGAACTGTTGTAGGTGTTGATGAAGTTGTAGCGAGAACTAATGGAATTGTTGGTACCAATGTAGATGTATAGGGAGAGGACATTTCACTTCACTTCTCTTGATCAAAATCCAGACAGAATTTTACAGATTTTGGAAAACACTGGGTGTAAAAGCTTGATCTGAGTTGTCTGATCAATGACTTTTAAGGACAATTCTCAGAAGAAAAGTTTGAGGGAGGAACTCCTATTTTTCAACACTTGAGATGTAAAACTGCAGCAGATAGAGTACATGCTGGGCAACATGACCAAGGAAGAACAAACACTGATAGTGTCTCCTGGAGTGTCACAATTTTATGTCCACAAGACAAGCATAATTTAAACTGGGCCGTTGGCATCATAAACAGAATGAAAAGGGAGCAAAACTGAAACACTGTGGGGGAAAGTTTCTTTTTTAATAAGATAAAAGAAAAAGAAGAAAAATAATCAAAAGAAAAAAAGAAAGAAAAACAACAGGGATTAAAGAAAGGAGGATACATGACATCAGAAGAGAAGTTAGAAGAACAATATTCCATAGATTTTGGTTTCACAGTGGATGAATGAGAAGAGTAGCTTTAGTGGACTGCAGTGTGTGATAAGAGATAATAGAGAGTGGTTTCCACCAAAACTACTCAGCTCTAGAACATTCCATGGAAGGCTCTGCACAGCTGCAAGAACCATGTGTGCATGGCACAGACCACAAAGAAAAACTTCCATTACTCTAGACTGTAAGCCAACTGAAATGGAGGACACAGACTCCATACAGTTAACTGGAGGATTTACTACCACAACTGGATATGCAACACAAAGAAGATGTGATAGATCCTTTCCAAATGGAAAACATTAAAACAGTTACTGGCTCTATCATAAACAGAAGAGAAGGGCCAAATTACTTTCCTACAGAATAGTATAAAATGTATTCAGACTTACTGGTTCCTAGACTTTTCTGTTTGTACCAAAATATTTTTGAGTTAGGCTCCTTCCCAACTTCCTTTTATGCAGCTTTTATTCCTACTAGAAGATCCAACCTTGCTGTCATTATTTCTCTTGATTGTGAAAAACCATTTGACAGAATTAACTGGCAGTTTAATTAGTGAACATAGCTGGTGGTTATGAAACAAGTGGGTGGAGAGTAGAGCGACAATGGTGGAAGACTCATTGTGAGTCCAAACAAACATGGGCTAGAGCTCATTAGAAGGCCTATGCCATAGTGACTGTGGCAGTGAAGAAAGGACAGGTTGCTTACCTGTAACCATAGATCTTCGAGTGGTCTTCTGTGAATTCACACAGGTGGGTTACTCCTGCGCCTGCGCAGAGCTTCGGAACCTTCTAGAATCGCTAGGCAGAATGTGCTTTGATACATTTTTGGCGGTAGCTCCGCCCATCCTAATGGTCCCTTATAAGGGCTGCCCGCCTAAAATCCCCTCGGTTCCTGGAATGACGCCGCAACTTGCAGCATCAGGAACATTAAGCATGTTTATATGATGTAATAGGACATAGAGGGGAGGATGGGCGGGTCTGTGTGAATTCACAGAAGACCACTCAAAGATCTATGGTTACAGGTAAGCAACCTGTCCATCTTCTTCGTGGTCTCTGTGAATCACACAGCTGGGTGTAGACTGGCAAGCTTCACTCATGGAGGCGGGTATGTCCTACACCAAGTATACCCCTTATGCATGCACCAGAGTTTAAACCATTAAACACACAATCTTAAGCAAAGGTATCAAAGCAAACATAACAACAATGATTTGGCAACATGAAAACTCACTTATTGAATAGAGGATAACAGTACAGCCTTTCCAAAGGCAGCCTCGTTCCTAGAACAAGAGTCAAGTCTATAGTGATAAATAAAAGTCAAAGGTGATGACCAGGTTGCAGCTCTGCAAATGTCCTCTAGAGGCACTCCAGAGAGAAAAGCTGTCGAAGTGGAGATAGCCCTCGTACAGTGTCCTCGAATCCGAGAAGGCAGAGGATTCTTTGCCAGTTCGTAGCAGAGAACAATGGTCGAAGTCACCCACTTCGATAGTCTCTGTGAGGAGATGGGCTCTCCGAGTTTCGAGTTAGCATAGGAAACAAACAGTTTGGGTGACTTTCTGTGGGACGCAGTCCGTTGAATGTAGAAAGCCAGAGCTCTTCTAACATGCATGAGATGAAGGGTGCATTCGAATTCGTCTTTTGGATCCTGCATCAAAGCAGGGAGAGTGATGGATTGATTAAGATGAAAGCTGGAGACCACCTTCGGTAGGAAGGAGATGTCAGGACGGAGGACCAACTTGTGCTTGTGGAAAGCAGTGTAAGGAGGATCGGACCTCAAGACACAGAGCCCTCCAGCCCGACGCGCCAAAGTGATGGCCATGAGGAACGCAGTTTTCCAGTATAGCAGTCGGAGATCGGTGGAAGCCATTGGTTCAAACGGTCGGTGGACCAGCTGCAAGAGGACCAGTTCGAGGCTAAAAGCCGGGGTCGGTTCAGTCACCGGAGGGTGGAGGTTTGCAAAGCCTCTCAAAAATTTCTTCACTGTGGCATCTACGAAGGGAGAAGGAAGACCTTTCGCCTAGAATTCGACGGAGATGGCCGCCAAGTAGCACGGGATCAAAGAGAGCGACAGGCCCACGGAGGACAGTTGTAGAAGAAATTCCAGGACCATTGGTATGGAGAATTGGTCAAGGGTCGGATCCCGGGATGCCAGAAATGCTTCATACTTTTTCCAATTATAGTGATACGATTTCTTGGTGGAAAGCCTCTGTGCAGCATCAATGATGGCCTGAACGTTTGGGTGGAAAGATGCAGGTCGCGCCGGCACTGAGGAAGGACCCGAGAGTCCTGAACCTGAAGGGAGAGTTACAGGGTCAACCTCCAGGCTGTCAGACGCAGAGTGTCCAGGACGGGATGTCTGACTTTGCCCCCGTGTGTGGTGAGCAGGTCTGGACGGGATGGAAGGCTGATGAAACGCCGGTCCGCCAAGTGAAGTAGGGTCACAAACCACCGTTGTCGAGGCCACCACAGGGCAATGAGGATGGCGTTTGCTCTGTCTCGGTGAAGCTTGGTGATCACCCTTGTCAGCAGTGGAAATGGAGGGAACAAGTAGAGTAGAAGACCCGACCACTGGAACAGGAACACGTCTCCCCTCGATCCCGGAGCCCGCTGCCTTGAGCAGAACTGGTGACACTGAGCATTTTCGGGAGATGCGAAAAGATCCACCTGAGGGAACCCCCAGGTTCGAAACAGGTCCAGGGTGACCGATCTGTGGAGATGCCACTCGTGGATGGAGAGACACGAACGGCTGAGTCCGTTGGAAGAGTGTTCTCTTCACCTGGAAGATGGATGGAGAAACACCTTCCTTGCAATGCACCACTCCCATACGTCCAGCGTGAGTTGGAGAAGTTGAGGGGACCTCATACCTCCCTGTTTGTTTAGGTAGTACATGACAGAGGTGTTGTCCGTCAGCACTAGTACAGTCCTGCCTCTCACCAAGGATTCGAAGGCTCTCAACGCTTTCTGGACGGCGAGGAGTTCCAGGACGTTGATATGGAGGGCTTGCTCCTCGGTACTCCAAGAACCCTGGATTTCGTAGGAGTCAAGATGCACTCCCCATCCCTGCATCGAAGCGTCTGTTGTAAAGGAGACGTCTGGTTGAGGAAGGTTGAAGGGCATGCCCGACAAGACATTGTCCGATACCAGCCACCAATCCAGTGACCTTTGACGTGCTCTCGGCATCGTTAGCATCTTGTTTGGAGAATCGTGAAGAGGGTCGAACATTTGCAGGAGCCAGTGCTGTAGTGGACGGAATCGAAGTCTGGCAAGCCGAGTCACATACGTTGTAGCTGCCATGTGGCCAAGAAGCACTTGGATTGAACATGCCAGGAGCCTTCGGGATCGACGACAGGCATGGATTAGGGATTGCAGGTTGTCGAAGTGGTTCTGAGAAAAGTAAGCCGTTGCAGTTGAAGAGTTCAGACGAGCCCCAATAAACTGAATCACTGGTGCCGGCAGGAGTTGAGACTTCTCGATGTTGACAACAAATCCCAGGTAGTCTAAGACATTTAAGGTGAGGCCAATATCGAGTACAAGCTGACGCCGAGACTGTGCCACAATCAGCCAGTCGTCGATCTAAGGGAAGAGCGCCACTCCCTGCTGCCGAAGAAAAGCCACCACTACTGCCATACACTTCATGAAGACACGGGGAGCGGTGGAGAGGCCAAAGGGAAGAACTCTGAACTGGAAGACTTCGGTCCCGACTTGAAATGCAAGGAAGCGCCTGTGGGCCGGGTGGATCCCAATGTGAAAATAGGTGTCCTTCAGGTCTACGTATGCGAACCAGTCGTCCTGCTGCAGAAGTGGAAGGATTGATGCCAAGGTGACCATCCTGAACTTCTTTGGGGTTATGTACTTGTTCACCCCGCGGAGGTCGAGAATCGGGCGCACACCGCCGTCCTTCTTTGTAACCAGAAAGTACCTCGAGAAGAAGCAGAGGTGGTGAAGGTCGGGGTCGACAGGTTCGATGGCCCCTTTCTGCAACAGAGTCTCAACCTCCTCGAGGAGGGGAGGGGAGGGTGGTGTTGATCGAACCCGTCCCATCGGAGGCAGAGTGTCGAACTCTATCCAATAGCCTGTTCGGATGATTTGGAGTACCCATCGGTCTGACGTTATGGAAGACCAAGCATCTTGGAAGTTGGACAGTCAATTTCTGAAGAGAGGTATCTGGGGAGAAACAGAGAAATCATCAAAAGTGAGGGATTAGAATTTCTTCCGACCCTGATCCCTGGATCTTTGTCTGGGCGGTTGTCGGTGCCTGGAACCCGAGCCCTGGCTCCTCACCAAAGAGGCCGGAGAAGTGAAGGGAGCGAAACAGGATCGCCGGTAAGCTTGGCCAGAGTACCCTCGCCGAAATTGTTATCCATAGGATGGGGCCTGCCAGGAATACCTCCCTCTAGGACGGTATTGGTAAGTGGAGGTGGAGCCCATACCATATTTCCTGGCAGTGCTCCTCATCTTTTGAGTGAATTCGAGCTTGTCATCGGTCGAACCATTGAACAAGCCCGATTCATCAAAGGGAAGATCCTCAATAGTGGCCGACGCTTGGGGTGTGAGGCCGGACGAGCGTAGCCACGCATGCCAACGCAGGGCTATCGAACCAGCAATGGTTTTTGCCGCACAGTCCGCCACATGCCGGGCTGAATTCATCTGAAGTCCCGCAAGGGACTGTGCTTCAAATTGAATGGCCTCTGCCATCTGGCGCCGCTCTTCAGGGAGGTCTTTAATCAGGAGGCTCATTCTTTCCCACAACACTTGTTGATATGCTCCCATGCACACTGAATAGTTAGCAACACGGAAGCTCAAACCAGCCGCCGAGTAGATCTTTTTGCCGACGATGTCGAGCTTTTTTGCCTTCCGAGTCCGGTGGGGAAGACAGAGGCCGACGTTGCTTCCTATTCTGGGCCACCTCGACGACCACAGAATTTGGCTTCGGGTGGTTCTACAACCAATCAACATGATCTCCCCCAACACGGTATAATCTGTCAATCTTCTTGGATGTCGGCTGGATTGACAATGGGTTTTCCCAGTACCCTTGCGCCAGCTTCAGCAAAGAAGGCAACACCGGGATAGTAGCAGACGGAGGTGCCTTATATTGGATCCTCTGGAAAATGGGATCTACAGGGTCTGTCGGCCGGTCTTCCACCTTCACATCTAAGGCATGAGACATTCTCACCATCTGCTCTCTGAAGGCACAAATGTCGTCGATCGGAGAGGTGGAGTCGTCATCTATGAGTTTGGACTTCGGAGAAGGCAAATAGGGCCTGTAGAGATTCCAAGAGGCAGCTGACGAAGATGATGATGCATCCGGAGAGGGGCTTCTGGGCGGTGTAGGCGTGGGGGAGAGAGGTTGTGGAGTTGGAGGGGTTCAAGGCAGAGGTCGGTGCTCGAGCGGCGAGACCTGAACAGGAACATCTCTTTTTGATGCAACATCCAAAGGTACAGGAGAGGGAGAACGAGGCCTTGGGAGCCCAGGCTGGGACGTATCAATGAGGTCGTCTCTGGGAGTGAAGATCTGTGATCCCGATGGAGAGCCAAGACGGGCTCGACAAATAGACCGGGCCAAGTTGTACGCTGAATAAGCCAGAACATCGTCCCTGATGGAAGGTATGTGGCTCAGAGGCAACTCTTTGGGTTCAACAATCTCCACATCTACGTCTGAAGAGTGGCTTAGTACCTGGTCCCGTGACACAACCAGAGCCGGCAATGACTCGACATGTGCAGGGGGTTTCGCAACATCCAAAGCAGGGGAGAGTTCCACAGTCACCACATCCAAAGACCTGGGTGGGGTTCGTGGATGATGGATCTCAACATCTGGGACGGATACCGGCAGTGGACACTGAAACTTGCCATCAGACTCAGTTGATCGGCGGGGAGGGACTTCTGGGGCAGTACGCTCCGCCGGTTTAGATTTTTTCATCTTATCCTTTTTACCGTCAGCATGTTTGGAGAGATGTTTCTCCTTCCTCTTTTTCTTTGCTGGCTCAGAGGATACAGCAGCGGGAGCAGATAGGAGGGGCTCGGTAGTAGGTGGCACCTTTTGTCCCACGGCCTGCTTAGAGGTCGAGGAGGTTGGTTCTCGAACTGGTGTCAAACGGTCCTGAGTCGAATCCGAGGGAGCACGTCGATGTGAAGAATGGAGAGCCTCGGGATCCGATGCGGTGGAGCGGCGCCTGGACAGACTACGGGACCGACGACGCTTCTGTCCAGAGGTCGAGGGAGACTGAGAACGTTCACAGCATCGAGACTCCGATGGAGGAGCTGAAGCAGAGGTCTACGGTGCAGCTGAGCCCGGGAGCAAAGCCCTTTCATATAGAAAGGATTTCAGGTGTGAGAGCCTATGTTTTCGGGCTTGTGGAGTAAAAGCCTTAAAATGGACGCATGCGTCGACATTGTGAGATTCTCTCAGTCAAATCAAACAGCAGGAATGGCCATCCGCACTTGGGAGTTTAGCTTGGCATATCACGCACCGTTTAAATGCTCCTTTAGCAGACATCGTAGATCACAATACACGTAACAATGACCAGAAGAGAAGAATCGTCGTCAAGCCGGTCCGAGGTCAATAACAGAAGTCTGGGGTAGCGACAAGCCGAAGGAGTGAGCAGAAACCGTAGTCAAAAGCCAGAAGAAACGAGTCAAAGCCAGAAATCAGAGTTGAATACCAAAACCGTAGGAGAGAGCGAAAATCGTCGAAGAGCCAAAGCCAAGTCAAAACCAGTAACAACACAAAAAACACCTAGCGCACAGAGGTTCCTTCAAGCCGCTAACGCAGCAGAAAGAAAGGAACTGAGGGGATTTTAGGCGGGAAGCCCTTATAAGGGACCGTTAGGATGGGCGGAGCTACCGCCAAAAATGTATCAAAGCACGTTCTGCCTAGCGATTCTAGAAGGTTCCAAAGCTCTGCACAGGCGCAGGAGTAACCCAGCTTTGTGATTCAGAGACCACGAAGAAGATCTATACTTCTCTGCCACCATTGCGTCTGCATAGTGTCATCCAACAGAGCGATCTCAAGTGGTCAGGGGCCTTTTACACTCCAGACCATAAAAAGAAAACAAAGACCACTTGACAGTCCACTGTGAAGAATGTGCAAGACACTTTGCAGACAAAATGGCTTGGATTCACTCTGACTTGGACACTGTAATTGAGATAAGTCCAATGGATATAATACTGGTGCCTGCTTGTCCTGTATTATCAGATACATTTCAATTTGTGCAGCCTGAGAATGTGTACAGGATCCTTGGAGAGCTGACAGCCATTATATGTAAGGGTCAAAAGAGTGAGCTGATGTAAAGTGGACCATCAAAAAGTAGGGAACTGCACTGAAGTTGTGGATGAGATGTAAGCACTTTTAGTCAGTTCAGAAGGGGTCTTTATGTCATTACTCAATATTGATGTGGATGGTACTGAAGCAACTGATGCAGCAGAAACAAACCAAATAAAAGTCAGTGTTGATACCACCAATGATGGTTCTGAGGTACACCAAAAGGCTAATGATCTAGACTACTCAGTCAGTGATTTTTAAAGGTGGATTCCCAAGATGTGAAGACAGAAGAAGGGAAATGTAATTACACAAAACCATGTGTTATAAAAGCCGCAGCAGATCATACAAGATTGTACGTTGTGACCCTTGCCAAGGTAAAAAAGACAGTGCAAATGTCCATTGGGTTGGGCAATCTTGCTCCTACAAAATTTAAAATGGCCACTGAGACAATACAAAGACAAAAACGTGAGAATGACAATTATGATAAAAAATGAAAAGAGGAAACTGAAGACAAAAATAGAGTAGAACAGATGAGATACCCAACTAGTCATTTGAAAAGAAAATGCTCCTATTTTTATCCTCAACAAAAATGACTAACAGGGTGCTTCAGAATTCTGTCCTGGGCCAAATGTTCTTCAATGTCTTTATCAATGACCTGGCTAATTGAATAGATGG
Organism: Gambelia wislizenii; assembly: GCA_030847615.1. NCBI lineage: Eukaryota > Metazoa > Chordata > Lepidosauria > Squamata > Crotaphytidae > Gambelia > Gambelia wislizenii. The sequence goes on along the minus strand of JAUMIR010000005.1, from coordinate 219,426,242 downwards.
TATACTTATCAAATCTGCAGTTGATATGAAATTAAAAGGTGCAGCTAATATCTCAGAAGAAAGGATCAGAATTTTAAAAAAAAGACCTTAACAGACTGGAGAACTAGGCCAAAAGTGATAAAATGAATTCAACAAAGAAAAATGTAATGTGCTACATTTAGTTGGGAAAAACAAAATGTACAAATGGACGATGGGTGACACCATGTGTAACAATACATGTAAAAAGGTTCTAGGAGTCTTAGTCGACCACTGGCTGAACATGATTCAATGCTACGATTTGGTGGTCAAAAAACCAATGCAATTGTAGGCTGCATTAACAGTAGTATTGTGTCCAGTTCAAGGGAAGTAACAGTATGCCTGTTCTGCTTTAGTCAGACCTCACCTTGAACTCTTGTCTAATTCTAGGTGACCCAAATTTTAAACAATCTGGATATGACGGACAGCTAGGAGAGCCAATGAGGACACTGGGCTCCAGAAGCCAATCCTCTGTGAGGAGGTGGAAAGAGGAACGGCTTCTGGAAGATTAAGAGAGAGAGTGAAGAAAAAGTAGGAGCTCAGTTTAAGCTGAGTCTTTAAGAATGTGTGTTCTTCTTGAGCAATGGTAGAGAGTGAGAGTTTAAGCTGTGTGCTGGAGGGAGAAGACAGAGAGGGAGAGGCTTAAAGAGTGAATGTAAGTGCAGGCCAAATGACTTGTTAATACAGCTATATTTTATTCTTTATCAACAAACATTCTTTATATTAATTCAAAACGTGCAGCCTGGCATCAGTGACTCTCTGACCACTAGGCACAGCTATTAAGATAAATCCACACCAAAGTACTTGTGCTATACCACTGGGAAACAGTAGTTTGGCCGTGACGTGGTGATGTGGCGTCACAAAAATGGTGGCAGTGGTGGGATAGGAAGGTGCCTGGTATCACACCGGACATGAATTGATAGATTTAAATTACAAGGAGAGCGGTTCCACCTAAACATTAGGGAAAGAGAAACATATTCGAAGGCCAGATTGCTTTCCAAGCAGTTTTTTCAAACCCTTGCTATAATGATTAGCCTTGGTCTCGCTGATCACCATAAGGTGGTGGATAATGTTATGCTCGTTCCCAGTAACTTAATTAATGAAACACATTCCTAACCTGTTTGGTCACTGCAGAGTATGCCGAATTGGGGCCACATGGTTCCAATAGAAGCCTACGGGAAAGAGTTGATATGCTGCTGCAGTCTGTAGGTCTTTCATTTTTTTTGTTCAGGTATGCTCTTTGAAATATAATTGTAACTGCATGTACTTTTCTTCTCTGTTAGTGTAATGCCTACCCTCGAACCAAGCAAATTCTCTAGATACAGTATATCGGAACAGGTATCAAGCTTGATACGGAGATACTTTCTAGATTGGTCGTTCTGAGAAAGTACAACACAGAAATGTAGTGCTTTGAAGTGTTTAGCTCAGTATTTCATAGTTGCTATGCCAACCACAGATCTTTGCCAATGTTCTGATGACCAACTGAAGTAGCAACCATGTTAGAATCATAGAGTTGGAAGAGACCACAAGGGCCATCTAGTCCAACCCCCTGTCCTGCAGAAATATACAATCAAAGCACTCGATTTTAACTGCAGTTATAACTCAAGTTATTGATTCTAATTAGAAGTAGTCCCAAAGATCCATCATTTCTTATTAAGCAATGTTGGTTATGTTGGAGCTTACAAGATGATGTCTTCGTCATGGGCAAACTGGAGATCTCAGTAATGCTTGTTCCACATTTGATATAGCAATTCTCAGATAATTATCTTATCTAGAACACTGGAGTTTGGGACATCCAGTACAATCGGCCTTCCATATCCACAGATTCTTCATCCATAGATTCAACCGTCCATGGTATGAAAATATCCTCCCCCCACAAAAACCCAAAAAGCAAACCTAGATTTTGCTGTTTTATATAAGGGACACAATTTTACTATGCCATTGTATATAATAGGGCGAGTATTCGCAATTTGTTGTATCCACAGGGAGTCCTGGAACCAAACCTTAGTGGAAACTAAGGGTCCATCCACTTTATTAATAAACATAATTGGTTATAAATAACTTTTTTCCTTACTAACAGGCAGCACTCTTAGTTTAGAGGGGAATTACAGGTAAGAAAGCCAGAGTGAGAATTTGACGACAACATCTGACACAATGAGAAGGGAGAGGGCCTTCTCAGTGGCTGCTCCTAGAATCCTGGAATTCCCTCCCTAGAGGCCAGGATGGCACCATCCAAGCTCTCCTTTCAGAAACAAGTAAAAGCATTCTTGGGTCATCAGGCGTTCACAATCTGATTGGGGTGGGCTAGTACGTGTTATATAGCTTTATTTTAAGATGTATATAGTTTTATTTTATTTTAATAATTTAAATGCTTTTAAATGTTTTAAAATTATAAATTGTTTAATTTGTTTTTAAAATTTCATATTTATATTTATGTTTTTAATGTTTATGTATTGTTTTAAAATTCATTGTTAGCCACCTTGAGACCCTATATTGGGAGAAAGGCGGGATATAAATAAATATAATCTCTCTCTCTCTCTCTCTCTCTCTCCCTGGCTTTTCTTCGCAAATGAAGATTCAGGAAGGACTCATCCCGCGCTTTCTGCAAGCGCTCTGATGACTGAAAAGGCCAATCTGAGATAAACAAGCCTGGTTGCAGAAAGCACAGCAGAGGGTTTCCTTGGGTGATGTTTCCAGGTTGTGATTCTTTCTGCGTTGTCATTTCTCTTCAAGACTTGTTCGGTGTGAATTCTCAAATAAAGCTACAGCATTGTGGATAGTGTGTTTCCATGCCTCCCGATGTGAAGCCAGGGCGGACCATTGTTGCTGATCAATTGGGTCAAGCCTGAGATGTTGTTTCAGGGAATCCTTGTATCGCTTTTTTGGAGCGCCCCTCTTACGCTGACCCGTAGCGAGTTCACCGTAGAGTACTATTTATGGGAGGCGATGGTAAATAATAAGTAAATTCTCTTAAATCCAAGCGAACAGACCATGGAGCTCATCTGAAATGGTGTAATGGTGAAGGAAGCTCAGGTGTTCTTGTCCTGTGACCAGTAGAACTGATCCCAGTAAGACAGGGCATACAAGTCCTCTAGCGGAAAAGTATTGTCACTGACTTGCTATTAAAACCTTCTTCTGAGGTTCTTCCAGTTGTCTCCTGCCAAAATGTGGAGGGTAGGAGAAGGGTGAACCACAACAGGACAACACACCTGAAGAGACCATGGTTTTAGAGTGCTCCTCCAGAGAAAAGTTGGTAGTCTTTTCAGCACCTAATATAGGGTTTTGGGGGGAGTTTGGAAGGGGCATTTTCCCACTCAACGAGGACTTCGGGATCTTGCTGTTCTAGGTTCTTTTTAACATTGCCTGACAGGGACTACTTCTTGGCTTTTCTGGATTTGTAAATCTCACTTTTGCTTTTATGTAGTATTTTTAAAAATCGTTAGCCACTCTGATACCTTTTTGACTAAGAATAGGACTGAAATTGTTCAATTAAATAGCCATTTTCTGGATAAGATTATTGGCATGGCATGGGATTCAAACTGGATCATCCATAGCCACAGATATACAAACCAACAGTTGCTTGGATTAGTTTCCATTTTTATTTCTTGAGGACAAGGACAAAAGTGTTAGGACAGGTGTGGCTGATCTTTCCTTTTGACCTTCTTGCTTGACTGCATCTAGTTGCAAACACAGTTTTAACAGTCATGGTAAATACAGTACCACTGTCTTTTGAAAGAGGCACATATCAGTCTTTAAAAAGCAATAATCTCTGTTGCTAAAGAACAAGAAAACTGTGGCAACTTGCATCCTGTCGCTAATGTACCTTTTGAGTACAGTATAAACATTTTATTCTGCCTTGCATTTAGCTATCAATAAGGTTTTTATATTTCATTTCGCATTTTTGTAAATTATTTTAACTTGTACAGTGCTCTGAAATATGAATACAGTAGTTCATCTGTGCCCTCACACAACTGGGATCTTTGTGCATGAGCAGATCAGGTACAGAGCATTTCATAGCTAAGTAGCTTTTTGTCAGTAAGCCCTCCCTCCCAGGGCACCATTGTAAATAGTGCCAGAAAGCTACTTCCTCAGTTCTGGAGTCCATCATGAAATAGTGGCAGACCTACCAGATAAGGAGGCTGGGTTTGTGTGAGGGCACAGATGACCACTCAAAGAACTACAGTTACAGGTAAGCAACCTGTCCTTCTTCTTTGTGGTCTCTGTGACCCACACAATTGGGAGATTAGCAAGTTTTCCTGTGGAGGAGGGTACAGGTCAGTCAAGGAGTAAAGAAGTACCATGCGACCAAAATCAGCATCTGCTCTGGCTCTGGAGTCCAAGCGGTAGTGGCAAATGAAAGTACAAGGTTGGGACCAAATCACTCCCCTGTAGACATCTGGGAGAGGTATGCCCAGAAAACACGCTTGACTAGTGGAAACTGCTCTAGTGGAGTGGTAATAGACATGAAGAGGCTGAGGCTTCTTGGTAACTCCATAACATACAAAGAGAGAAGAAGATTTCTGAAGGAAGGCTGTGTGCATGATATAGAACTCCAGGACCCGGTGGACATCCAAGGAGTATAGTGCTCTTTCCAATTCTGATATGGTTAGGAAAGAACATTGGGAAGATGATATCCTAGTTTAAGTAGTATGTAGACCACCTTGGTAAGGAAAGCAGGGGCAAAATGAAGTGTGACACTGTCCTTAGTAGAAGATAAAAGTACGGATGTTCTCCCTGTAAGGCACCGAGTTCGTGTGCTCTTATAGTAGAGGTGACAACAATGAGAAAAGGGGGAGGAAGGCAAGTGAGAGGACTGAGTGAAGCTGAGTGTGCCAGGATTTGGGTGTCTGAGGGAGCCTGCGGCTTCAGTGAGGAAAATGGGAAAGTGAGGGAGGTGGAGAACATCTCCCTAAGCCATGAGGAGAAAGGTTAAGAACCACAGCTGCCTGGGCCACTATGGAGCTAGAAGGACACAGTTGATGGTTTCATCTTGTATTTTCCCCAGGACTCTCATTATCAGTGGAAGTTAGCCATAGTTAGGATTACTGTTGTGTAGTTAGCCTTAGTTAGCCTCCTTGTATCAGCCAGAGTCTTGATATGAGTGAAATGCCTGATGGGAGAGGTTTGGTCAGCCCTGGAATTTGTGTAGCCTGCTGCTTTGAATGCTCAAGTTTGGTCCGGCCTGAGAAGAAAGAGAGTTTGAGACGATGCAGCCAAAACTCAATTAGTGCAGGTGGCAGGGGAGAGTGGTGTGAAAGGGGGAAAATTGAAACCATTGCATGATTTTATAGCTGGGGTTCTGGAGGGATCTTGTTAGATCTGTCAATGAAGTGCTACTGTTCACTTTGATCCCTTGCAATAAAGCATTTGAACTAATGCCGGTTGTCCAAATGATAGAAGTCTGATGGGGTTCATCACAGCATAAGAGGGGTCCAACTGTTCTGTACTGAGTGTACCTCACAGCGGGTGTTCCACCCCTGCAGGGAGGCGTATGGTATTACCAGGGTGGTGGGCTGAGGGGCTAGGAATGGCATGCTGGTTGAGATGTTCAATGGGTGTAACTACCATTGGAAAGAGAGAATGTGTCATGGAGATCGAAGCCATTTGAGGGGAATTTTAGTTGGGGCAGACTTTCAAGATGAACCACAGCTTAAGTGGATGGGTCCATAGTTTGGCAATGGGACTAACATTGTGGTGGTCCTCACTGAGCTGAGGGGACACATACAGTTGTCCCTTCACATTCGCGGGGGTTAGGTTCCGCAGACCCCCGCGAATGTGAAAATTCCGCGAATAATGACAGCCCTCCACCCGCCCTCCCCAAGCAACCCCGAGGCCTCCGGAGGCCTCGCAGTCGCTTTTCCCTGCCGCCCCCACCCTCCCCAAGCAACCCTGAGGCCTCCGGAGGCCTCGCGGTCGCTTCTGCCTGCCGCCCCCCCGCCCTCCCCAAGCGACCCCCGAGGCCTCCGGAGGCCTCGCGGTCGCTTCTGCCTGCCGCCCCCCGCCCTCCCCAAGCGACCCCGAGGCCTCCGGAGGCCTCGCGGTCGCTTCTCCCTGCCGCCCCCCGACCTCCCCAAGCGACCCCCGAGGCCTCCGGAGGCCTCGCGGTCGCTTCTCCCTGCCGCCCCCCGCCCTCCCCAAGCAACCCCCGAGGCCTCGCGGTCGCTTCTCCCTGCCGCCCCCCGCCCTCCCCAAGCGACCCCCGAGGCCTCCGGAGGCCTCGCGGTCGCTTCTCCCTGCCGCCCCCGCCCTCCCCAAGCGACCCCCGAGGCCTCCGGAGGCCTCGCGGTTGCTTCTGCCTGCCGCCCCCCCGCCCTCCCCAAGCGACCCCCGAGGCCTCCGGAGGCCTCGCGGTCGCTTCTCCCTGCCGCCCCCCGCCCTCCCCAAGCGATCCCCGAGGCCTCCGGAGGCCTTGCGGTCGCTTCTGCCTGCCGCCCCCCGCCCTCCCCAAGCGACCCCCGAGGCCTCCGGAGGCCTCGCGGTCGCTTCTGCCTGCCGCCCCCCCGCCCTCCCCAAGCGACCCCCGAGGCCTCCGGAGGCCTCGCGGTCGCTTCTGCCTGCCGCCCCCCGCCCTCCCCAAGCGACCCCCGAGGCCTCCGGAGGCCTCGCGGTCGCTTCTGCCTGCCGCCCCCCGCCCTCCCCAAGCGACCCCCGAGGCCTCCGGAGGCCTCGCGGTCGCTTCTCCCTGCCGCCCCCGCCCTCCCCAAGCGACCCCCGAGGCCTCCGGAGGCCTCGCGGTCGCTTCTCCCTGCCGCCCCCCGCCCTCCCCAAGCGACCCCCGAGGCCTCCGGAGGCCTCGCGGTCGCTTCTCCCTGCCGCCCCCCGCCCTCCCCAAGCGACCCCCGAGGCCTCGCGGTCGCTTCTGCCTGCCGCCCCCCGCCCTCCCCAAGCGACCCCCGAGGCCTCCGGAGGCCTCGCGGTCGCGTCTCCCTGCCGCCCCCCGCCCTCCCCAAGCGACCCCCGAGGCCTCCGGAGGCCTCGCGGTCGCTTCTGCCTGCCGCCCCCCGCCCTCCCCAAGCGACCCCCGAGGCCTCCGGAGGCCTCACGGTGCTTCTCCCTGCCGCCCCCGCCCTCCCCAAGCGACCCCCTAGGCCTCCGGAGGCCTTGCGGTCACTTCTCCCTGCCACCCCCCGCCCTCCCCAAGCGACCCCGAGGCCTCCGGAGGCCCCGTTGTCGCTCCCCTCACCACTTTCCCTGGACTCCCCTGCCTCCCTGGCCCTCCCCACTCCCTCCTCAGGCCTTCATGGGGCCTCCGGAGCGCCTCCGGGGGCCCCATGAAGGCCTCCCCAGCCCTCCCCACCCCCTTCCCAGGGTTTTCACGGGGCCTCCGGAGGCCCCTGTCGCGGTTTTGGGGGGGCCCGCGGGGGCTCTCCCAAAACCGCGAATAATCAAAACCGCGAATGTTAAGTTCGCGAAAGTGGAGGGACAACTGTAATAAGGAGAGATAGGACAGCTGGTTGTAATACAACATGGCAGATCAGAAGTGTAAGAGTTTGCGCCCAGAGGGATTAGGAAGACACGGGTTGTGAAGGAGTCCAGGAAGGCTATGAAGGGAAAGGCTGAAGGTGGGATTTGGCTAGACTGAGACGCAGTCCAAGGTCCACAAGCAAGCAGAGCACGCGTGTCATGTCTTAACAGACAGGGTGCTTGGATAGCTGTGCCACTAGCCAATAATCGAGGTAAGGAAATATTCTTATGCCTAGTGTGCAGAGGTGAGAATCTGGCCATGACTTTGGATGAGGTGTGTCTATTATTAAATAGAGACTGATACAATAACCCATCTTTATTTACATGTATTACAATTCTAATGTTAGTCCCCTTCAAAATACTCACCATTCACACTCACACACCGATGCAGTCTTCTTTCCACTGGCTGAAGGCGTGGAGCAGATCAGTTTCTGTCAGCTGTTTCAACACATCTGCTGTTTTCTTCTTGAATGCATCTATTGACTCAAAATGTGCTCCTATAAGCACCTGTTTCACTTTAGGAAAAAGAAAAAAGTTGCCATATATCTGGCGAATATGGAGGATATTCAAATGTAGTAATGTGTCTATTGGCCAAAAACTGCTTCACAGAAAGTGCTGTGTGAGCAGGCACATTGTCTTGATGAAGAATGAAACCATTTTTCCACAGTTCTAGACTTTTTCTGTCCATTTCTTTCAGATTTTCAAAACTTCCTTATAATAATGCTGACTCACTATTCTGCCTTCTAGAACCCATTCTGCCAAAATTATACCCCTGATGTCAAAACCTCCCCAATGTGCATGGCTTTGAATATGGACTTTCTTTGAGGTGCTTTGTTTCATTCTGGGTGATTATTGTGTTTTCCAGTGCATTGACTGTCAGTTTGTCTCATACTGGAATATCCAGGTTTCCTCGCAAGTGATGATTCTTTGAAAAAGGTTTGGGTCTTCCTCAAGTTGCTGCAGAATGTCAGTGCAAACTTCCTTGCGACACTCTTTTTGCTCTGGTGTGAGAACCCTAGGGACCATCTTGGCACAAACTTTTTTCATGTTGAAATCCGCATGCAAAATTTTCACAGTGTCTTTGTCAATGTTCACACCTTCAGGTATCATTTAGACACTGATTTGGTGGTCTCCTTGAACAATCTGGCTGATATTTTCCACATTTTTTTCCGTTCTTGAAGTGGAATATCACCCAGAGACTTCATCGAATTCAAAATTTTCATGTCCCTCCCTGAATCTTTTGTGCCACTCGAACATGCACATGAGACATGCAGTCTTCCCCACAGACCTCAGTAAGCATTTGAAAAGATTTTGTTGGTGTTTTGTTCAATTTTACTAAAACTTATAAACTGACACGTTGCTCGACTTTTACACTTATCAATTTTCTGGCATTCAACAGACAACACAGCTGCTTTAAAAGGCTGAGAGTGTTGATGTTTGTCATGCAGGTTCAGACATGTTAAAGGTCACCACTCAGGCATTCACTATCAGTTCTTCCTGATTTGTCTGAAAGATAGAAACACTGTCTTGTTATTTAATAGACTGAACTTGTAAAGACCCTTGGGGGCTACTGAGAGGCTGAATGGCAGCACCTTGTATTAGTAGAGGAAGGGGCCAAGAGTGAAACTGAGGAACTTCCTGTGGTGTGGATGGATGTCGATGTGGAAGTATCTGTCTTGCAAGTCGAAGTAGGTGAACCAGTCCCTTTTTGAGAAGGGGAAATATAGAGGACAGCGTGACCATGCAAAATTTTCTCACCCAGATGGAATTGTTTACTGCTCTGAGATTCATGATTGGGCGGAGGGAGCCATCTTTTTGAGGATTGGTAAAATAATGAAGAAAAAAAATCAGAATAGGCAGTGCAAGGAAGAGGGCACTTGATGGTGTCTTTTGCCAAGAGTGTGGAGACCTTGCAGCACAGGAATGGAGATGGAGGGGATAGAAGAAAAAAAATGTCTAAAAGCAGGAGATGGGAAAATTCGATGGCATAGCAAAGTCTGATAACTGAGACAACCTAGGTATCTGCAGAAATAGCCTCCCAAGCTGGAGAGTGAGTGGCCAAATCTGGTACAGAAGCAGAAATGAGGCTGCAGTGGAGATTGGTAGAAAAGAAGATTGAAACATGATTTCTCAATGAGTGATGGTGTTTTGGGAGCTTGGAGGCCTGACTTGGCTTTTGACGGGGAGGACTGTAGTTCCAAAGAGAAGAAGTAAGACTCACACCAGTAAGTCTTTTTTGACAGTAAGAGCTGTTCGGCAGTGGAACACGCTCCCATGGAGCATGGTGGGGTCTCCTTCCTTGGAGGTCTTCCAACAGAGGCTGGATGGTCATCTGTCAGGGATGCTTTGATTGTGATTTCCTGCATGGCAGGGGGTTGGACTGCATGGCCCTCGTGGTCTCTTCCAACTCTACAATTCTGTGATTGTATGATTCTAAGGTTTGGTCTGACGGTAGGGATGTTGTTCTGGCCGTGACCAAAGTATCCATGGCTTATTCTGTTTTGAAACTGAAGAGACTTTCCCCATCAAACAAGAGGTCTTCAAACATTGGCGAGTGTCCTTTGTCAGACACGCTGTGCCACACAGACTGGCAGAGGTCCATGGATACAGCCATAGACTTAGCACCACAGTCCGCCATGTGATGTGCTGTGCTAATCTTAGAGCCTATGAAATGGTGAGCCTCCTGTTGAATAAAGTGACACTATTCTTCTGATTGTCGGGTAGGTCCCAGAGGAAATGCTGGTATACGGCCATGCAAGCTCAGTAATTTGCTACACATATGGCCAGTGAGGCAGAGGAATAGAATTTCTTTCTGAAAAGGTCAAGCCAAATCCCCTCCTTGTCTGGTAGGGTGGAGATGTTGGAACATAGAGTGCATTTGCTTCTGCAGCCTCCACGATGATGCAATTTTGAGGTGGTTGGCTAAAAAAAAAAAGGAGCATCTTTGGATTGAAGTTTGGATAAGTTCTCCAAATGGAAGAAGGTTTCATCCAGGTATGCTTCCCCACTTCCTGGAGTGTGGGTAGGAATGGGAGCATAGCTGGCTTGTTGCCAGGTGCCAGTATTTGCTGGAAAATTGGATCAAGCTCCCAATGGCCGTTACTTAGGAGCTAAAATCACAATAGAAGGAAGTGTCCTACTTCTCTGAGAATTTATGCTTCATGTTGTGAAAGTGCTATTTTCTTCAAAGATTTGATGGAAATTATGAATAGCTTTCAGTATGGAAGAAATTGTTTTCTTGGCGATTGGAATGGTGTGGAATGGTCCTTCTATTGACAGAAAAAATACCTCTGTGACAAAGAAGAAAGGTGGTAAGCTACCTAAAGAATTATTTCTGGGAATAGAAGAACTGCAATTAATTGACACCTGGCGTTATAAAGAGGAATAAGCAAAATATTTTACTTTCCTCTCAAGTAGATAGATACCTATCGTGAATTGTCTAATAAAATACACAGGGTGGATATACCTCCATGTACTTTTTCCAATCACATTGTGACTGGGACCTTCACAATTTAGATGAAGACTTAATAATACGCTATTACGACAGGAGGAAATATTACTGTGTTCTTCCAAGTAAATAGGAATAATGATGACTCTGAAATGACAATATGGGATACTTCAAAAGCAGTAATTATAGGGGAGCTAATGCAAAAATATATAGAAAGAAAAAGAAACAACAAAAAATTAATTATATATTATATAAAATTAAGCAAACAGTTAAAATTAAAAGCTGATCCAAAGAAATCCAGCAGATTTTTAAATATAAAAACAATTTGTCATCTTAGTAGCGGACAAAGTACAGAGAATACTAAAATTCTTAAAGAACATAACTTCCAGCATGCAAATAAGCCAGACTGCTGTTTGTCATATAGACTATGTAAGGAAAAGAGACCGATAATAGAATTTAAGGAGGGAGACCACAGAATTACCAAAAAAACAGAAATTTGCAAAATATTTCCAAACTATTACATCAATTTATATCAATCCCACAAGATAAATGAAGAACAAGTAAAGTATTATATAAATCAACAAAATCTACCAAAAGTTCCATTGCAATATAAAGAAATTTTGAATAAAAGAATTACTGAGGAAGAAATAAGTGAAGCAAATGATAGCTTTAAAAAAGGTAAAGCACCAGGACCAGATGGGCTTAGTGGCCTATTATTACAAGTGTGTTAAAGATCAATTGATAGAACCATTGAAAATTGTGCTGAATGGAATATGAGATAAAAGTAAGATCCCAGATACACAGTGTGGATATCATACTGATCCCTAAAGACTGGAATGTATCAGTTTTGGAGAGAATTTTCAGGAATTTTTGGAGAGAAATTTCTAGGAAAGCTATATATGAGATCAACATGGCACGTGTAATTATCAATGGGGAGCTAATGGAAAAATCCAAATCAATAAAGGAACTTCACAAGGGTGCCCTCTGTCCCCATTTTTATTTATCCTAGCTCTAGAGGTGCTCTTAAGGAATCTAACAAAGGATGAACAACTAAAAAGAAACAAAATTTGAAAATTTGATTATAGAATCAAAGCTTTCACTGACAACGTAGTAATTTTTTTAGGCGATTTGGTTGTTAGCATAGATGTACTAAATTGTATGTTTAAAAGCTTTGGACAAATGGCCAGCTTCAAATTTATTAGAAGGAAAACTAAACAAAACTAATAATGAAAAACATGAGCATGAGCGAAAAAGAGCAATTAAAAGAGAAATTGCAAGTGCATATAATAAAAAAGGTTAAATATCTAAGGATTGAAATATCATCTAATAATACACAGCTATTTCAAAATAATTACCAAGAAAGGTGGAAAGTAATTAAGGCAAAAATGGTACAATCAGACAAATCAACCCTTTCGTTACTAAGGAGAATTGCTGTGATTAAAATGTGGGTATTACCAAAAATGATGTACTTTACTTATACCAGAAGATTCCAATTATTACCAATTATGCATGGTTTGACCAATGTAGAAGAGATGTCTTAAAATGCATATGGGAAGGGGGGAAACCCATAATAATATATAAATGCATTATGGACCATAAAGATAGGGGTGGAATGGCCCTTCCAGATTTTAAAAATTATTACAAAACTATCTGTTTATCATGGGGTAAGGCCCTGGATTCTCTGAAATGATCACCATTCGTTAGCATTGGAGGGTCAGTATCTGATTTTTGGATGGTGTGCCTTTTTATAGTACAATAAAATCCCTGGCCAAAAAGCTTTTCTAAAACATATAATTACAGTTGTCCCTCCACATCTGCAGGGGTTAGGGGCACAAGACCCCTGCAAATGTCAAAAAACCGCAAATAAGGGCTGGGGGTGGCGGGTGAGCAGCAAAGGGGCTGCAAAAGCCTCTCCGTCCTTTCAAAAGGGCCAGGGGGTGGCAGGTGAGCGGCGGAGGGGCTGCAAAAGCCTCTCTGCTGCTTGGGAAGGGCCGGGGGTGGTGGGCGAGCAGCGAAGGGGCTGGAAAAGCCCGGGCGGTGTCAGCTATAGCGGTGGCTTTCGTGGGCAATTCCACAAATAAACGGAACCATGAAAGTCAAAGCCGCGAATGTGGAGGGGCAACAGTAGAAATGCTTTATACAGAGTATGGATAAAGTATAAAAACAGTAAAACCCCGTCTTAGATGTCACATGTAGAAGCCCTCTCTTTAAAAACACTATGGAATCAGGGTAAATGGTTAACCTATAAGGACCATAAAATATGTATAGGAGATGACTACTTACTTAAAATAAGACAAGAATTGTTGCATGAGGGATTTGATATACAGTTGTCCCTTCATATTCACCAGGGTTTGGTTCCAAGACCCTCTGTGGATACCAAAATCTGTGATTTTGGTATTGCAATGGTATTGCAAAATGGGGTCCCTTATATAAGATGGCAAAAAGGAACGTTGGTCTTACCTGTGATATGTACTTTTCCAGTGGAGAGATGAAGAGCATCCAGCTTGCTTGGGTAGTTCCTCCCCATTTGCTCCTAGTAGGCAGGGAACAACTTTTTTAGGACTGCCTACTGGTGAGGTCATCTGGGAGGGACGACCCCCAGCTAGCCAGTCAATGTCACAGCCTCACTACCTGCCCTCTGTGGTGGGAGAAAAAACAGGAGACAACAAACATTTTGAAAACTTGAAGTTCCACTCAAAGAAATGAAACTGAGTTCAAATGACCCACAGCCTGTTCCACTATTGCCAGCGCCTCGGGTGGGTCTGGATGCTCTTCGTCTCTCCACTGGAAAAGAACATATGACAAGTAAGACCAACGTTCCTTTTCCCAGTGGGGAGGACTTCAGAGCATCCAGCTTGCTTGGGACATACAAAAGCAACAACCCTGTGGGTGGGCCTGGCGGTGGCTTAATCCCTCAGGGACTGACAGCATACTAGAGGACTCTTCCACCAAAACGCTGCTCAAGCAGACTGCAACTTGTCAAGTCTACAGTGTCTGATGAAAATTGATGAAGATTTCAGGAGATGGCCCTGCAAATTTTTCTCTAAGGAGGCATCCTTATTCCAGGTCGCCGTTGGTGCTGCAGTTCAAGTAGAGTGTGCCACAATAAGATCTGGCACTAGCATGCCCACGTGCTTGTAGTACGCCACAATACATGCTCGGATCCAATGCCCCAGTGTTGGCGGCGAAAACCTCCAGCCTAGGGACTTGACATGGCCTCCGATGGCCAATGCCTCTGAGCACCTGCTCGAACTTGTTCATTTTTCAAAAAAATATATCCAGATCATGTCTCTTCCAGCAGCACAGGGGACTGGCCTTCAGACTAAAATCCGGGTGCAGATGAGGACTTACTGAATCAGGTCTACTAATACAGAGATCCCTCCGAACAGGTACTGCTGCTATTTCTGACCTCCTACTATGAGGTGCACTCACCACCAAGAAAAGGGTTTTCCAAGATAAAAAATTTTAGAGGGACACTGAGAGGTTCAAACGGTGCCCCTGTCAAAGCCTTCAGGATTGTATGACGTTCCCAAAGGAGGGTTCTATGCCCTGGTGGGGATGCAGGATCACCCAACCTCCACAGAGCTCTTGGTACGTGTGGGTGAGCGACTGCCTGCGACATTCCTAATGGCTTTGGGTCGTAGACCCACCTTCACACTATCCTGCAGGGAAATAACGAAGGGTGATCCCCCCAGAAAAAACACAGCCTCTGCATTTACACCATCTCCAAGACACTTTGACTGTGGATTCGTAGAGGCTCTGTGCTAACTCTCACCAGGACACCAGGATGGTAAGCACAACCGTCTGGGAGCATCCCCTTGAACTTAGCATCCTCCGCTTAACCTCCAGGTGTGGAGCTGCATCCAATTCGGGACCGGACGCTGAACTTGGCCTGGGACAAGAAGTTCTGAAAAGTCCAGGACTTGGATTGGGTCCATCGCCAAGTCAAGGGATGTCTGAGAACCACTGCCGCCCAGCTCATGCCGGGGTCAGTAGAATCAGATCTGCCCTTTCGGACCTGGTTCAAGCAGGGACCTTAGAAATCTGCTGATTTGTTGGAAGGACATACCAGACTTCGTGGCCAAGGTGCCAACAGCACATTTATAGCCTCTGCTCCCTCCGTCAGAAAGAACGGGGAAAGGAACTGGGGAAACTTGGTGGTCATTGAAGGTGTGGATTGGTCCAGGCGTGGCCCAATGCCCCTCTGGTCCATGTCGGTGTAGCTGAGTGAATCGGCCTTGAGTTTGAGGGATCCCTGTAGATATTCCACCTTCAGGGATGTGAGGTATCCCTCCGCCTATGAATTGCTTCTGCCATGATTGTGCAGCACCTCGTATCTTCCTGTCAATCTGTTTAAGCCTCCATCGAGACAAGGCCCGTGCAGTATAGGACCGCCGTGTGACAAACCAGGTTCTGAGACATTACCAGGCCTAGACTGCCCCCCCAAAGTTCATGCCAGCTGCTACTGTGCTCGCATCCCACCAGCACCCATCTGCCCTGTGCCAGCTGGGGGCCATAGTCTGCTCCCCAGCCTCGTAGGGCTGCATCTGGGGTGATCTGTATCTCATCCGTCTACCGAAAGAGGACTTATGTGAAGAACTGATGAAGACCCCCACTGGAGTCACTGTGAGAGGTCCCTAGGCACACTGAGGTGCCTGTGCCGTCGAAAAGGTCAGTCTTCTTGGACTGGAGGCAAGAATCCACTGCAATGTCCTGGGGTGAGATCTTGCCCACAGCAGAGAGTCTCTTGCTGCCGTTTTGCGACCCTGCAACCACGTCAGCTGCATAATAGCCAGTCGGGATGTGTCTCGCTTCCTGAATTGCCCTGTAAGGAATCGATTCTCTCCTAAAAGGGAGAGATCAGAACCCCCACTGGGCCCAGGGTAGCACCGAGCTGTCGCATCTATTACCTTGAGAACAGCGAGCTCTTTGCAAGACACGCTTGGATCCCGTGGGCTCTAAGTGAGTTGAGAACCCGAAACAAGCCCCTCTCTGTCCTCAGCCTGGATGGAGAGCAGATTAGCAGGCTGTCCAAGTAATGATGATTATGCAGACCTGAACCCCTACATTGTGGTATAAAGGTCACCCTAATCTTGGCAAAAACACCCTGGGAACTGAAGAGAGACCAATGGAAATACTTGTAATTGGAGTGACGGTTGCTGTACACCAAGCACAGACAACGTCGGTGCCCCAGGAATATCCAGACGAGAATACATGTATTCTGGAAGGTAGAGTAGTCCCCCAGGGGGGACCGCACCTTGCTCCTCAGCCACCAGGCCAACAGAGCAGCCCCCAAACCATTTTAAGCAATTGCAGTTTACACCTAACACTGCATAAAGCGGTTTTCAATGTGTGTCAGTTAATTGCACTCACAAGCTGAGTACTCATCATGCCAGGACTCAGAGAGAACACAGTCTTCCTCTTGATCTGGTGGCTTGTCCCACTGCTGCTGGGACCTGCACCACTCCCTGGTTCCACCTGAAAAAGGCCCTGGTCTCCAGGGGGTACAGTACCCGAAGGAGAAAAGGTGCTGACGTCCCCCCCCTGTGAATGCGGAAAGGCGACTGGACCCCACATGTGGAGAGTCCTGTCTGAGGGGGGGGTATCCCCCATCTCTGCTGGGAAAAATAGGATTGATGTAGGGTTTAGCCCATTCAAAGGGGTCCCAGTCCTAAAGAGGTTCGTCAAGGCCTGAAAAGACCATCCTTATTGCTGCAGGACTGAAGCCCTCCTACGGGAATCCAGAGAGGACAAGAGGGAACTGCGTTCGCAAACGTTATCCCCCCCCGACCATGTGGGCCTCAGTCATGTGACTGCCCAGAGATTCCTCCTTATCTGTGATCTCGGCCTCCTCAACGAGACGCCTCCAAAACTGGAGGATCGCTCATGAAGCAGTCAGCGCTTCCTGCTGGAATCGAGCCCCGAGCTCCCTGAATGGGATGCGGCAGCAACTGCTTCCCGGTTGGGTGTTGGTTGCGCTGCGCCTCTCCGTGGTCTGCCCAGCCGCCTCGGTGGACTGGTCGTCATCCCTAGTGTCCTCTTCCCCTGCCTGTGGAACTAAGTTCCGCTGCAGAGAGGCTCACGTAGGTTTGGCGCGGAGGGGGGAATAGCCAAGGCTGCTGTGGGTATCCCTGGTGATTGGTGTGGTGCGGTGAGGACTTTGGGAGGTGAGGGTGGGGGGATGAGACTGGAGACTCCTTTGTGTTGCATACCATGCAGGGCAGCACAGCAGGTGGTGCAGATGGTAGGAGGGGAAAAGGGAGATTGGTGGCTCCCCGGAGGCTAGTGATCCCCTTGTGATTTCCCGGGGGGTGGGCTGGACTAGGCTGACCACCGGCAAGCCCCACCCTTTCCCTGGTCACCGAGTCATGCACCCATTTATGCACCGAGTCATGCACCGAGTCATTGCCTCCCCTTGGTTGCTGAACCTGGGGGCCCCTGGCACACTCACTGCGGCCTCCGCTTGCGGAGGCAGAGGCATCCGTCCATCTCAGGAGTCGTTGGGGTGACCGGGAGCACTTGCAATTAACGTCGGAGAGGTCCCCTGTTTAAGGGAGCACTCTGTATCTCCTCCTCCTGGAGGGAAGGGTTAGCAGCTATAGCTGGCTGGCTCCTAACCTGGCAAGGGGGAGTGAAGCCAGGGAAGCTGGGGTCAGAATTCGAAATGGAGAGCTTGTCCTCCTCATTCACCCCACGGATCCTCCTCCTTGGAGGGCAGCCGCGATAGCACTGGAGAGATCCCCCCATGAAACGGGGCGCTCCGCGTCTCCTCCTCCTGGAGGGAAGGAATCACGGCTGCACCTGGCTGGCAGAGCGATCTAGACATCTAGGAAGCAATCCTTCCCTCCATATATTCCCGGGAAGGAAAATGAACTCCCGCCCAAGCTCTCTTGCCGCTGGTATGGTATGCAGAGCAGAACAGCAGGCGATGGAAAAAAAGCCTCTCCTTATTGCTTTCTTTCTTTCTTTCTTTTTTGCTTTTAATATGAAAACACAACAAGAGTTATCGCATGCTGTTTGCCTCACCCCTGAAAAAAGGAGGGGGGGAATGAGGCTCTGCGGCAAAGAGCGCTCAGTGGGAGCATTTGCTCCAAGTACAGAGGAAGGGGGAGTAAGGCGCCCAGCCTTGTGGCTGGTGGGGTATGGATTCAACCTCCCCTGCCCCCACGCCATCGCCCCAGTACCAGCTCCATGGGGAGTCCTCTACCCTTCCTGGAGTCCCCCGTCGCCCCTGCAGTGCCTCTATGAGCAGGGGGGATGGTTGTTTCGGCCGCGGTGCCAATTGTGGCGGGTTCGACCCTGGTTCCTGCGGGGTTCTCCTGAATGCTTCCCATCGTTGCCGCCAACACCATGCTGAACGCCCGTGGCACGCTCTCTGAGTGGCGGTGGACTCTCTTGGTGCCTCTGACCGCACTGGCTCGCTTCAAGAGCGGCTCTGGCAGATCGGCTGGTGATGCTCCCCCCCACTGCCCCATTCCCCAGGGCCCGTTGTCACTCACTGCAGCTGCCTCCCTGGCGGCAGTTGGGGCTCAGGTCCTTCAGTGTTTGGGGGGGTAGCCCAACAACACCAACATGGCGGATTGCTCCCCGCTCCTGGGGGCGTTCCACGCTGCCGCCTCCTGGAGGGGCCACGTGGTGGCCTCCTCCCAGTCAGCTCCTAGCCCATCAGGGTGGAGCAGGACTGGGGTGCTGACGGTGGCTGCCGAGGCGGGTGTCTTCTCACCCTTTTTCGGCTTCTTCTTACTGCCTCCGTTCTTGCCGCTGCTGGCTTTGCTGCTGTACTATTACTGCTGCTGTTGCTCATACTGCCTCCATCCCTTCCATGGCCACAAATGCTGTTGTTGCTATTATTATTATTATTATTATTATTATTGGATTTCCCTTTTTTTTTTTTTAAGAGACAAAAAAGGGATCCAAGATGGCTCTGGCCATATGGAGAGAGGGAGGTCAGGAGAAACAAAACCACATGTCCTACCAGGAGTGTAGGCAGGAAACAGACTGGCTAGCTGGGGGTCATCCCTCCCAGATGACCTCACCAGTAGGCAGTCCTAAAAAAGTTGTTCCCTGCCTACTAGGAGCAAATGGGGAGGAACTACCCAAGCAAGCTGGATGCTCTGAAGTCCTCCCCACTGGGAAATCAAGGTTTGCATTTTGGATTTTTTTTTTTTTAAGAATATTTTCAAGCCGTGAATACTTAAATCCATGGATACCAAATCCGTGGATACGGAGGGACAACTGCATAATGGTTCCCAAATTTACAACTTACTGAGAGCTTTAAAGCAGATATAGGGGGAAAGGATATGACTTTGCAAAAAGCAAGTTTGAGAAACATATGCTAAAAGGTGAGAAACATTTAATTGCAAGTCTATACAAAATGCTCTTTCAGTACAATCTGAACGATGAGGTAATCAAAAGCTGTTCAGTTAAGTGAGCTAAAGATGTTTGCATTTAATACTGAATGTGACTCTTTGGGGAAAACTGTGGAGAAATAATAATTTATATATAAGATGTACCACTGTTAAGCAAAACTTCGGGAAGGTAATGTACAGATGGTATCTCACATCAATTAAAATAGCTAAAATCTACATAAATGCCAATAACCTGTGTTGGAGATGCCACAAAGCAATTGGATCCATATTTCACATGGTTTGGATCTGTGACTAAGTAAAAAGGTTCTGGCATATGGTCAAATGTAAAATGCAACTTATTCTAAAGTTTAAATTCTGTCTAAGGCCTGAACTTTTTTCTGTTAGGACTTACACAGTTTGAAGGACAAAAAGACAGAGAAACTGTGTTGGCATTTAATAGCTGCTACAATTTTAATTGCTAAATATTGGGAAAAATATTCCCTCAGAAAAGGAATGTTTAGACAAAGTAATGGAGATTGTAGAAATAGATAAATTGTCATATATATTAGAAGGGAAATCAAAGAGTCAATTCATGAAGGAATGGATATAATTACAAGAATATTTACAGAATAAATTTGATGTACATGAGATGACTGGACTACTCAAACAACATGTAGCCGATTGGCTCGTACTGAATTTTTATAACAGATGAAATAATCCATAAAGAGTTGCTTTTGATCTATATATGATGTAGGAATAGATATTATTTCCTCTTTATGAAACAATTAGAAATGTTTAATATTGGAAATAAAAAAATTAAAGCTGTTTCCTTATTGCATGGGAGGTCTTATGTGTTGGTCAATGTTTACTGTTACAATTCTTAATTGTTGTCTAGTTTGTTTATTCATTATTGATACATGTTGTGAAGTGGGGAGGTTTGTTTTGTAAACTATGTATATTTTGTTTTTGGTATTTATGTTCTCTATGTGTACATGCTAATAAAGGTATCTGGGGTGTGGAAGAAAATTGGAACAAGCAAAAGTGGTGTTTGGGGCTTCAGTTCCAGGTTAAGGGACTTTGCCATCCTGATGATAAAGTCTGCATATGGTCTGAGATCCTCAGAAGAAGGAATGGGAAAGGTGTCAGGCATGTCATCAGGAGCTGAATTGAGTTGTGAATGTGAATGCTGAGTGAGGATGTCTTGCACATCACCCCTGTCTGCTTAAGTCACTGAGCTGGGATGAAGCTTGTTGTAGGGCAGAGGTAGCAGCAGGTTGAGCTTGTGGTGGATTGGAGGGACTGTGGGTTGGACAAGTTGAGGAGTTAACGCCTTATTTGGGTTATTACAGTGGTGGGATCTGTGTTTTTCCGTGTGATGCGGCTATGCTTTCGGGCCTGATGAGAGGGAGACTTGCAACTGTGTCAAGAGGTGTGGTCTGGTGGCAGTGGTATTGGTTGTAAAAGTACTGAGGATCTGGGTAAGGATAGTATTGACCCTGTAGGTGGAAGCATGGTGGATCACAGAGGCACGCCGGGGGATCTGATGAGTAGGAATCAGAATGACCTTATCTGTGGTGATCACCGTGTTCTGAGTAGGAAGAAGGTGAGCGATCCCTGCATCTGCATCTTGTTCACAGATCCCTAGAGCATGAGTAGCAGTGTAGAAGCCGGTGCCAGTGCCAGTCAAAACAACAGTGCCTAGATCAGGGTGACTGAGACCGAGACGAGGTCAACTGAGAGAGTCTGGATCTAGAGTATCTAGATTCAGATTGAGATTGATCTGAGTGGACGCTGTGGGGCCAACAAGATCGGGATCGAGGGGACCAGAACTGAGCCGATCAGGATCGTGACCAGGATTGGGTTCAGGATTGGCGCAAAGTGTGATGGGGTTGGGATCTCTCAGAATTTGAGCATGACCATGCAATTTTTCGAGAATGGTTTGTTGTGGTCTCCTGTGATGGGGAGTCGGCAGGCTGTAAATGTTGTGTCTAGATGAGGTCTGAGCACACTGCAACGAGGAGGTCAAGCATGAGGGCTGGATTCTAAGGTGTTGGTTGGTATCTATGGCCAACATGTTGTTCTCCCAGGTCTTCAGGATCATAATGGTGGCCGATGCCAAATGTTGAGGTAACATTGACTTCAGCGGTGGGGCCGGTCAAGGGACTGCATGATGGGCAATTTAGCTCTTTTCTTTGAGACCAACACCAAAGCATTGGTAGCGGATCACTTTTGTCCCTTCTTGGAATGAGACTTTATGATGTTAGCGGAGGCAGCGTGACCCAGGATAGTGGAGACCATGAGAACTCCATCAGAGCCTATCATGGGAGTAGTTGAGGCCGAGGAAGTCGCCATGGAAGAAACCTTGGTGGAGGCTGAGAAGACGGAGCATCCCTTGCATGTATCTCAAGAGGCCGTGTCCAGGGGTCATTTATTGGCCACCTTCTCGGATGCTTTGAGAGGTTCTTCCCAAAGATGGATAAGGAGGCAAGAAAGCCTGTTCTTAAGGGCCTGGTGGGTGAAGCCTTTACAAATGGAACAAGAAGAGACCTTGTGGCTTTCACCAAGGCAGAAGAGGCAATGCTTGTGAGAATCAGTGTGGGGTATCTTTTTCCCACAGGAAGGGCAGGATTTGAAGAGGGCCTTGGAGGCCATACAAGAGGATAAGCAATTGTCAGAAGAACAGTAGAAGGAAAACAAAGAGACGACGAAGATAAGCTACTGCACTGAGACGTTCTGAAGTGAACTGCACGATGGACAAAAAGGAATTGAGGGAGTAGCTTTCTGGCACTATTTATAATGGTGCCCTGGGAGGGACGGCTTACTCAGCAATGAAACACTTTGTACCTGATCTGCGCATGCGCAAAAGTCCCAATTCTATGAGGCACAGAGACCATGAAGAACTAATCCTTTTTTTGTAGAAGAGGCTCAAACCTGGTAAATTCTCCCCAAGCCACCTAATACAGAAAAAAACCTACAGCAAACTTGAAAACCAAGCTAGGCTTGATGAAGAGAATTTTACATCTGTCTGGTGATAAAATAAAATGTCAGACTCATTTTCCATGTTTATATCACTAACTTAATTATATTATTTAAATTGTGTATGAATTTGTGTTGATCTGTTTACAGTGCTTGCAAAGGTCTGATTGGCTAATGCAAAATAAACTTATCGTCGTTGTTGTTGTTGTTGTTGCAAAGTTGAGCATTATGGAGAGTTTATTAGTGATGTCACATAAAAGAAAAACACACCCTTCCCCAACTTTTACCGTTCAAAGTAGGTGACATAACAAGTAAAAGCTGACAAACAAATGACACTACAATGAATCTAATTTTGCCACTTGGATGCATTCAAATATTTCATAAAACTAATACTGGTCTACCTGGTAGTACCACAGTGTTGTGTCTACTGTCCATGTGCTCTAACTAGAAGAACTTACTGGACTATAATTCAAGAAGCACAGACCATCATCAATAGCATAATTTGTGCATGTTTAGGAGGTGTGTCAGATTCACTCTGTGAGTTTTTTCTACCAAATTCTTGTAGAAATGTGACTCTGGGGTCTTGACAAACTGGCCATCTATTTTTCAGTGCAGTGTTCATTGTACTAATTATGTTCAACTTTTACAAATAATGGCTGGGATCCTTTCTGTAAATTACAATGACTTAAGTGCATTTATGAGATTGCAATTCACTTTACTGGGTGTAATGGAGACCTGAATTCTTTTCCAGTCACACAATGACAAAAATCTACTCCACATGCAACCTTGGAAACAGTACGGGCCTCTTCAATACAGCCATTTCCACGTTTGGGGAGTGAGTGGAGCTATTTTCCTATAACTGGATATGCTGCAAAGATGTTATCTGCATGTCCTGAATATCCCTGGAGGTAGCTATAGATGCCTGTACCACCAAGTCCAACTGAAGGAAAACAGCCGGATGCATCCCTAACTCATCTCCCAGTTCTCTTAACAACACAGAAATGACTGTGTAGAGGGGGCAGGGCCACACGGCTTACAAGGTGAGTTTTATACAATAGTATTGGAAGATGTAGCTAGATGATAAGACATACACTTCCCAATACAGGATCTTGGCAAATATCTAGACCATCAATCATGAAGGCACCCAGAAGTTGTTGGACTGCAAAGCCCATCAAATCCTAACCAGCACAACCAATGGTGAGAAATACTGGGAGTTGCAGTTCAACAACATCAGAAAGTATCCAAAATTACCACTGTTTCAGCCTATCCTCGACATTCAATCATAAAAGTACTGAACATTTATTCTAAATTTATGATCAAGTTCTTAATTCATTCTTTCAGTTAAATGCCACTTATTGTTAGCACCTTGTGATTATTAAAATATGTTATTCTAATAAAGCAGCATATTACAATTACATGACAAATATTTTTGTGGTGAGCACTTTTATTACACACCCAAATTCCCAAGCATATGATTTCATTATATGAATTCTGGCACAGTTTACTGTAACTGAAATTAACTTACTTGACTGATATGTTCAAAATAAGAAGAGCTGTAATAAAACACTATTTTAAAAAGAGAAGATAGAAGAGAGATACACATACCTGAATGGCTTGCATGGTTTGTCGTTATCACTTCAGCTTCTTTGTCACAACAGAGTTCCTCTTCATCAGAAAGCACTAAGAAAGCTTCTTTCGGCAAACTCTCAGTGCTTTCATGTTTGGATGGGGAATTTACTGAGATTTCCACTTTATCCTCTGCATCCAAGTTAGGATTTTCCACTGGAAGCAACACGGATTTGGAGAAACTGTTTAATTCATCTGCTGGGGCAAGCTTTTCCAAAATTGGAATAATTTCATCTGTTTCCATAGTGGCTGCATTTCCCAATATGTTCTCAACTGGTTCATCTTCTACAGCTTTTTGAATGCTAGTTTCTGTAAGCTCTTCAGAATGGACTTCTTGATTTTTGGGGCTCTCATCTGTATCCAAACTGCTAGATATTGCTTCTTCACCAATATTCTCTTTCATAACAGCTTCATCAGCATTCTTTTCTTCTTCCACAATAATATCAGGAGCAAGAGCTAACTCCTTCGTTTCTATTGGCTCCACTACATAGTCACTAACGTTGCAATTTACTTTATGATCCTCTATAGGCTCACTTGGCATGCTTTTCTGGTCCAAATCATCCTTTACACAAGTATCATTGTGGTCCAAATCATTTTTTTTACTGACCTCTTCTTCAATGTTATTGTCTTTATTACAGTCAAGTACTTCGCCTTCTGGGACAGGGTCTAAAGCAGTGCTAGTATCCTCCTGAACTTGATCAAAAACAATGTTCTCAGGAGAAAGTCTGGGGGTTGTTTCAAGTATGCCAGTCAGGTCACCAGCCTGGTTCTCATTGATGTCTGGACTTTTGGCATCAATAATTTCTTCAGAGTCTGTTTTTCCTTCTTCAGAGTTAAGTCCTAAATCCTCTAGGCCATTTACCTCTTTGTCCTCAGGGCAATCAGGATTGAGTAAAGAGGAACTGAGATCTGAATCTCCATTTTCATGTTTCCCATTTAACAACTTAATGTCAGTGGGCTTCAAAAGCTCCTCCTTCACCTTGTACACACTCTCAAGCTGTTGTCGATCACTGGTTCTCATGGTTTTGCGGGCCTTAAAAACTTTTTTTTGAGGCTCTTCACTGCTTTCCATTTTGACTCTAAAAAAGAGAGAAAAATGCAACAAAAAGATTATAATAACACATTGGCATATACACTTTAAAGTCTATTTAGCTTTCTCGAATAGGTTTGGTATTTAGAACAACTGAACAATTACAAACATTGATAAGCAGATTTGGAATTTAGAGGACCACTTGTAAAACTTTAATTTTTGAAAATTGCATTAAACTATTGAGTTTTCTTTCTTTTTAACTCAAGGACAGCACAAAAATTTACTGAATAAAATTAAGTATGATACTAAACCACAATTGATACAAACTGGGGCTGCTCGGTGCCTGAATGGAAAGCCAAACAGAAATACAATATATGTCATCTTAAGTTTCATGGGAAAGAACTACATAAATAAATTTCCTAGTTCCAGTGTTATCTAAAAATACAATTAATTTAAGCCAAGTCATGTAATCTTCATATTAAAAAATAATTGAGAATTTACATTCTGTAAACCAATAATTATTTAAATAAGGAAATAATGCAGCAGAGTAAAACACACCCCTGCCAGGACTATAATCACTACTGGTCACATACAATATACAGTCAGCCTTCCACATTCACAGGTTTGTCTTTTGAGGATGCGATTATTCACAAGTTTGTATGTGTCGCTTAACTAGCAAAACCTCCTCACCCCTCTCACCCTCCTCTCAATCTCCTGTCCTTCCAAAAGAGCCAGCCAGATTCTGAACCACTTTGTAACCCACTGACTTCCTGGCTAAACCTTTCTTCCTCCTAACCCTCTCAATTTTCCTGTCCTTCCCATGGTTCCAGCCAGGAGGTCGATGGGCTGGAAAGAGGTTCAAAATCAACCAAGGAGCTCCTTGGCCAGTGAGACAGCAGTGGCCACAGCCTTAAGTAGAGGACAGGGCACTAGTCCTGATGCACTGTCAGCCCACCCAGCTGGCCATTTGGGCAAAAAGATGGCTTCGCATTGCCTTAGTGTTGGTACATGTGGCACCCACGTGGTGAATCCATCTGGGTTTTTGCCCCAGGTATAGACAAGCCACGGAGCGCAAAATAAGGTTAGTTATAGAAAAGACTATGGGTTATTTGGCCAGGTTTTCAGTATACACCCAAGGTTGACATCACATTAAGTAATTTAACTGCGAGTTCAGGCATATCCAATTTAGTTGTGATGCCAGGTGTTAGACCTGGTATCCAAGGTCGGCAATGTGCTGGGATAGTGTCTAATAAAATAGGCAGCACCATGTAAAACAAGCAGCAGCATGTTTTCCACAGATGCATGAAAGCCAGGGGGGCAGGGATTCAGGAAAATGTTTTGTTCCCTTTTTTTTCTAAAACCTTTTCCTTTCTGGAGAAAATGAAAAAATAGATTATAGAATATTTTCTTTCAGAATAATCAATAAATGTTTAGAACAAGGTTTTGAAATATTTACTGCCCAAAATCATTTCTATCCGCTATGTAAGAAGATAACTTTTATGTAAGATTAGAAAACTATGAAATTCATGAAGTCACCATAAGTCGATGGCCAACTTGAAGGCACATGCACACATATGTACAGCATCAGATCATTACAATTCCTAGTCTTGGTTTCTTTTTCTCAGTTATTTTTATATGTGTGTTATGTCTGGTTGACACTATGGAAAACTAGCCAAAACAAAATAATTTTGTTTTACGAATGCTGATGGGGACATTGACAGATTTTTTTGCTTTTTTCCTCATAAACTGGCAAAATCTTTATAGTTCAATGTTTCTTGCAGTTCAGGATCTTGCATCTCTAATTGTAACAAAAAATAACATTTTTAGAAGTACATTGAATTCATAATTATTTTCTAAATAAGCTGGACTTTTAATATATCAAACATGATAGTATGTCTAACCAAATTGTGTCAAATGAATTTTATGTTCCTAAAGTAACAAACTGACTTTCAATTGTAATGTTGCCAATACTGATTTTGTTTATTTTTCTGAAAATGTCTGTATTTACTAGGAGAAAAGAAAGTAAAAAATTTCCCCATGGCTTCAAAATTTCAAAAATTTTACATATCTGGTTTTCCAGATGTGAACTTTATTGTTTTTCTGACATCTCATATCCGCTTCAAACAACATGGGCAACAAATGTAATTCTTAGCTGTTCTTATATGTGGCCTGAAAGCCCTAATTGTGCCATCTCCACCATTCCCAGCCATTAAACACATGACTCTACACAGCTATTACGTTGCACCTCTGCACTATAACACTCTGTGTATTTATGTGTCTTCATGTTACCTGTCAATTTATGGCAACCCTATGAATTTCATAGGGTTTCCTAAGACAAGGAATACTCAAGAGGTGGTTTTGCCCCTTCCTCTGAAATATAGCCTACAGCACTTGGTATTTACTGGCAGTCTCCCATCTAAGTACTAACCAGGGATGACCCTGCTTAGTTTCCAAGAAAAGACAGGATCTGGTGCCTTTGTGTATTTAGGCCCTACTATACCATTAAGTAACAGAGTGGTACACTGGTTTGAGGGTTGGACTATGACTCTAGGGCGCAGGATTCAAATCCCTGCTCAGCCATGAAAACCCACTGGATTACCTCAGGCAAGTCACACACTCTCATCCCCAGAAAGCCCTGTGCTTGTCATAAGCTGGAAAAAAAACCCTGAAGACACACAAC
This sequence comes from Gambelia wislizenii, assembly GCA_030847615.1. Taxonomy (NCBI): domain Eukaryota; kingdom Metazoa; phylum Chordata; class Lepidosauria; order Squamata; family Crotaphytidae; genus Gambelia; species Gambelia wislizenii. Next base: position 219,398,655 of record JAUMIR010000005.1, on the reverse strand, counting down.
AACATAGCATTACTCAAATAGAATTTACTTTGGCTGAAAACATTGATCTTGCTTTTGCAAAGCTTATGACTTTCATAGCTTTGTCATTTTTCAGTTTCAGAAGTTAGCATCTTTACGACTATAGATCTCCCCCCTCCTCAATATGCACAATGCAGAGAGCCCATAAAGCAGTGTCAGTTTTCATACAAGTTCATATTCTATAGTGAAGAGAGATGCAAAGAATTCATTCAGACTCTGTAATCTCCTGGAAGTCATTTGACTCCCTTGCAGTCTAATAGACTAACCACTACGTCTCCAGCTGGTTTCTTATTTTTGATGTATTTAAGGACTTTTAAAAAATAAAACATTAGTCATAGAATCATAGAGTTGGAAGAGACCACAAGGGCAATCTAGTCCAACCCCCTGCCATGCAGGAACACACAATCAAAGCACACCCAACAAATGGCCATCCAGCCTCTGTTTAAAAACGCCCACAGAAGTAGGCTTCACCACACTCCGAGGTAGCCCATTCCACTGTGGAACAACTCTTACCATCAGGAAGTTCTTCCTAATATTTAGGTGGGATCTCTTTTCCTGTAGTTTGAATCCATTGTTCCACATCCTAGTCTCTGGAACAGCAGAAAATAAGCTTGCTCCATCCTCAAAATGACACCCCTTCAAATATTTAAAGAGGTCTATCATGTTACCTGTTTGTTAACCTTCTCTTCCCCAGGCTAAACATACCCAGCTCCCTAAGCCACTTCTCATAGGGCATAGTTACCAGACCTTTCACCATTTTGGTTGCCCTCCTCTGAACATGCTCCAGCTTCTTGAATTGTGGTACCCAGAACTGGTCACAATATTCAAGAAGAGGTCTAACCAAAGCAGAATAGGAATGGCATTCTCTAGCCCAGATTTTATTAGCTTTTGCAAGAATATTATGGGGAACCTTATCAAAGGCCTTACTGAAATTAAGGTATGCTACATCCACAGCATTCCCTTCATCTACCAAGCTTGTAACTCTTTAAAAAAAAAAGCAATAAGATTAGTTTGGCATGACTTATTTTTGAGAAACCCATGTTGACTTTTAGTGATCACGGCATGCTTTCTAAGTGCTTACAGTCTGTTTAACTTCCCTCTCTAGAACCTTTCCTAGTATTATGTCAGGCTGACTGGGCAGTAATAATTTGGTTCCTCTTTTGCCTCCTTTTAAAGACGTGGACAACATTTCCCCTCCTCCAGTCTGCTAGGATTTCGCTTGTTCTCCAGGAATTATCAAAAAGTATTGACAGTGGTTCTAAGATAACTTCTGCCAGTTCTTTTAATACCCTTGGATATAGTTCATCTGGCCTTGGAGACCTGAATTCATTTAGAGTAGCCAGGTATTCCTGTTACTATCTCTTTACCAATTCTGTGCGGCATTTGCCCTACTGCATCATCTGCTCCATTTTCCCCAGGTTGAGCACTGTTCTTCTTTAGGGAGAAGACAGAGACAAAGAAAGTGTTGAATAGTTCTGCCTTTTCTCAGTCCCATTAGCATTTCACCATTTCCTGTACACAGCGTCCTTACAACTTCTTTATTCTTCCTTTTGTTGTGAACATAACCAAAAAGGTCTTTTTATTGTTTTTAATCTCTCTAGCAGACCTGAGCTCTTTCTGTGCTTCGGCTTTTCTGACTTTCTCCCTACATGAGATGGCTATTTGTTTGAATTATCCTTTGGTGACTTCCACCTTTTTCTGTTTCTTGTTCATGTCCCTTTTAAATCTTAGCTCAGTAGAAAGTTCTTTAGACATACATCCGTCTTCTTTAGACATCTCCCATTTTCCTTCTCATTAGAACTGCTTGAAATTGTGTCTTCAATATCTCACTTTTCAGAAACTCCCATCCATCATTAACTCCTTTCTCTTTTAGTATGCCTGATCAAGGGATCACACCCAGTATTTCCCTAAGTTTATTGAAATCGCCTTTCTTAAAATATAGAATGTGTGTACTACTTGTTACTAGTGTCTTTTTGTTACAAGTGTCTGCATTCCTTATTTTCCACCCACACTTTTCTTTTTTTTCCAAAAAAGGTATTAAATTGGGTGTACATACATTGCATACAATGATTAAAACCAAAGCAAGATAAAACAATCAGAAAAATAGGAAAATAGTCAATTGATCCTTAATGACTAGGATCTGTACCCAAATCAACAAGGCACTTAAGCCTAAAGATGTAGTCTGGGAACAAATGAATTACATAATACTGTATTTAAAAGATGTAGTCTGGGAACAAATGAATTACATAATACTGTATTTAAAATAGCCTTTCCCAAGACTTCATAAAGTGCGTTTGTGGGATTGTTGTAAAGACTGTTCACTTGTGAAGTCGAAGGCTTTCACAGCCAGCATCCATAGGTTTTTCGTTTTCCTTAAAGCTCAGAAAAAAACCACAAAAACTGTTCACTTGCAAAAACTACAAGTACCAGATATATAAAAATAGCTCTTTTTATCTCTCCCTTTGGCCACTTTCAGCTTCTACTGACAGGACAATTGATCAGAAACTTTCAGCCTGTCAGACATACTGTACAGATCGACCCCCGTATCCACAGATTCAGTACCCACTGTTTCATTTATCCACTTCTTAAAAAAATGTTCCTTCTAAGCATTACTAGGTCCTCCAACATGGTTCTATGGTCAAATTCTGATGTTTCTCTCATTGAAAATAGGGTTCCCTATTATCCACAGTTTCAGGTATCCACAGGGTTGACCTGTATTTTTACTCCCATTCTGAAAGGACTGTTGTTGTTATTGTTATATGCTATCAAGTCATTCTGACTTATGGCAAACGTAACGCAAACTTATCATAAGGTTTGCTTGGCAAAATTTGTTCAGCAGGGTTTGTCACTGCTTTCCTCTGAGAGTCTGACTTGCCTAAGGCCACCTAGTGATTGAGCAGAGTTTTGAACCCTGGTCAACCATAGTCTTAGTCTAACCTTTATCATTCCATTGCCTGACCAAGTGTCTATTCTCTGCAAGGTCTTAAGGTGTATATCTGAAGGTAGTAGGGATCCAGGACAGAATAGGGATTCTGTTGGCATGCAATCCATCCCACTGCCCAGCAGTCTCCCTTCTTAAGCCAGCTGAGGTGGTCTCAGGTATAGTTTGGAGTTCCCAAGACTTATGGTACTGGGAGACGTCAACATCCAAAATGAGGCTGCCCTGTTGGGAGTGACTCAAGAATTCATGGCTGCCATGACAAATATGGATCTGTTCCAACTGGTCCCAGTCATGCTACTGAAATCACACTAGACATTGTTTTCTGTGCCATATGAGTTGATGCTGATCTTGGTATGGAGGAGCTTTCCACAGTTGCATCGTCAAGGAAAAATCACTACTTGGTTGTGGTGCTATGGTCACAGGGAGTCATAACCAATACAGGGTGGGCAAAATAAAATGGTCTGCCCCAGTAGGCTGATGGATTCAGAAGGTTTCCTGACGGCTTTTGAGGATTTTGTTGTTGTCTCAGTAGGCAACTTGTGTCAAAGCGCTGGCTGACTCTGTAATACTCTTTAAGTGTTCCCTCTCATGGAAAAACTGGTGACAATGAAAGGAATGAGATGACATTACTGGTGGAAAACAGAATGACTGAACATAGGCTACAGCCTATTTAAAGGCCTACTCCGAGGCAGTGTGGGCAGCAAAAGTTTTAAAAAAACTTTTTCTCTACCACAAATGGGTTTGCAAAGAGCTGTCCAATGGAACTGTTTCAAGTGGTTTAGAGGTGTTTCATAAATGGGATGCTATAGTTAATATAGGTCTGGGGGATGTAACCTTCGCGCTCACTTGTCGAATGTTAATGCATCCTTTTCAGCTTGTACAGCTTGAGGATGTGGAAAGAATCCTTGGAGGTGGAGGGATTTTTGCCCTTTCTGGCTTATTAAAAAGGCTGGAGGGAGACTAGCTGCGTCAGGTGAATTTAAGTGGAATGATTAATGCTCTCACCAACAATGCAGGGTTCTGAAGTATCTACAGGCGTCAGTTGTAAGACCCCTGTTGAAAGAGGCTTCTTTGAATCTCAATCTTGCTTTGCAGCTTCAAGATGAGGTCCTGGGTTTCTTTTATTTTGTGATCTTGAACAGACTCAGCTCAAGCACTTCAATCACAGGTGAGGTTTATGTGCAGTACCACCCCTCGTATCTGCTGATTCGTCAACTGTGGATTCAATTATCTGCGGTTGGCAATTACGGGGGAAGGGGGGGGGACGAGGGATCCCACTTTCCCTGTCCATTCCCCTGGGAGAGCTCCTGCTGCCACCACGGCAATCACAGAGGCAAAGGAGGAAGGGGAGGAGGCGAGATTGCCTCCTCCCCTTCCCCCACCATGATCACCACTGCAACGGGCCATGGCAGGGGGGAAGGGGACAGCTAACATGGAGGGAAAGGAGGCGAGATCACTTCTCCATCCCCTTCACCCCTACCATGACCCCACTGCAGCGGCGATCATGGGGGAGAGGGGGCAAGATTGCTTCTCTGCCCACTTCACCCTCACTGCCACAGCGACAGAAGCTGTCCCTGGGGAAGGGATGGAGAGAACTCTCCCACCTTCCCTCTTGCAATCACTGCAGCAGTAGGACCATGGCAGGGGCAAAGGACAGGAAGGAGCAAGGAGCGAACTCTCCCTCCTTTCCCTGGAATGGCCCCCCAGGATGGCGTTCACTATTATCCGCTGAATTCACCATCCACAGGAGCCAATACCCCGCAGATACGGGGGTGCTACTGTACTAGTCAATTTCAACTACAGAGACCATAGATTCACAGGGTTCTAAGGCACATGTAAAGATATGTAGTCCAGTACTCTGCCATACACAAACAGAAACTTTAAACAAGACAAAGTACTCCTGAAACTGCTATCTAACCTCTCCAGAGGAGAGTCCACTATCCTGGGAGGCAGTCCATTCTACTATCAAACTGCTCTTGCCATCAGGAAATTCTTTCTAATGTTTAGATGGAATCTCTTTTGTTATAATTTGAATCCACACATTTGTGTCCTTATTTCAGGAAAAGTGGAAAACAAGCTTGCTTCATCTTGTATGTGACATTCCTCCAGACATTTAACAATAACAATCATGTCATCTCTTTAATCTTCTCTCCTCCAAGCTAAACCTATCCAGCTCCCTAAGGCATTCCTCACTGGGCTTTAGTTCCAAACCATTTACCACTTTTGGTTGCCTTTCTGTCTGTGGTACATTCCAGCTTATCAATATCCTTCTTGAACTGTGATGCCCAGTACAGTTCACAATATTCCAGGTGATATGTAACAAAAGCAGAAAGAATGGTACTATTATTTGCTTCAACATGGAGTCGATACCCCTGCTGATACAGCCGAGAACTGCAATGATTTTTTCGGCCACCACTTTGCACTGCTGATTCATATTTACCTTGTGGTCTACTAAGAGACCAAGAACCTTTTCACCTCCTCCTGCCAAGACAAATGTCACCCATCCTATATTTGCACTGCCTTTCCTGCATAAATATAGTACCTTGTATTTGTTCCTGTTGAAATTCATATTGTTAGTTTTTGCTCAGCTCTCCAATCTGTTAAGATCATTTTGAATCCTGATTCCATCATCAGGGGGTATTAGCTATCTCTCCTAGTTCAATATAATCAGCAAATTTGGTTAAAAAAAAAAACTTTGATAAACATATCATCCAAGTCATTTATAAAGATGTTGAACAACATCAGATCCAGGCCAGAATTCTGAAGTACCCAACTTCTCTACAGAGACACCACTGGTGAGCATTCTTTGGGTTCAGTCAGTCAGACCATTAAACAGTCGCAGTGTCTAGTCCACATTTTACCAACCTATCTCCAAGAATACCATGGAGACCTTGTTAAAAGCATTTTTACAGTCAAGATATACTGCATCCATAGCATCCCCAACCTAGCAAACTCATAACTCCCTATTAAAAAAAAAAAAAGAGAGAGAGAGAGAGAGAGAGAGAGAGAGATTGAAGATCAGTGTGCCCTGATGTATGTTTGAGTAACTCAACATTACTAGTTAGCAACCATAGCATTCCTTTCTGAGTCTCAAATAATGAATATTTAATGATTTGTTGTAAAACTTTTCCTAGTCAAAATGATATAAAACTATCTGGTATGTAGTTGCTTGGGCCTTCTCCCTCACCCCACACTTTCCAGAGATGGGAACAACATTTGTTCCCACCCTTTCCAGAGATGGGAACAACACTTTTCCTCCCTTCTGTCCCTTCTTAGCATTTCACTATATTCTCAATGCAGTGATCCTACTATTATCTTCCTCTCGCTCCAAACATAGCCAACCCCCGCTTTTTCCTATTTTCAATCTCTCTACCAAACCTGACTTAACAAACTCTGTGCTTAAGTCCGTTCAGCAGCTCACCTACCTGGGAAGCATCATCTCCTCAAATGCTAAGATTGACAAAGAGATCAATCACAGATTAGCAAAGGCATATAGTGCATTTGGAAGACTTTACAAAAGAGTCTGGAGTAATAAACACCTGAGGTGAAGCACAAAAATCAGTGTGTATGGAGCCATTGTACTGTCTATTCTCCTTTATGGGTCTGAAACATGGGTCACCTATTGCCACCACTTACGACTCCTCGAATGCTTTAATCAACGCTGTATACGCACAATCCTAAATATACACTGGACTGACTATGTGACAAATGTTTCTGTCTTTGAGCAAGCAGGGATCACCAGCATTGAGGCCATGATGTTGAGAACACAACTGGGCACGTTTCTAGGATGAAGGACCATCACCTCCCAAAAATAGTACTCTACGGTGAACTCGCCACGGGTCAGCATAAGAGGGGCACTCCAAAAAAGTGATACAAAGACTCCCTGAAACATCTCAGGCTCGGCCAAACTGATTACCAACAATGGTCCGCCCTGGCCTCACATCAGGAGGTATGGAGACGCACGTGGACTATGTTGTTGCACTACAGTAGTCTGGCTTCCTGGTTTTCAAAAACAGTTCAAAGTGTTTTTCACTTATAAAGGCCCAAACGGGTGAGGGTCTAATTGTTTCCGTATGAACATGATTACTCTTTAAGATAAATTTCAAAAGCTTTTATCCAGGTCTTCTCATCTTCAGAAGTTAGGCAGGTGGAGAATGAAGATATGCCATTTTCTGCTCATTATGAAATACTCATTGAAGGGCATGCCTGTACTATTGTGTTGATACACATAGTCAATAATGCTTAGTTGGTTTTAAATGATCACCATTTTATTACCATTGCATATAAGGGGACTTAACATCCACGGATTTTGGTATCCACGGAGGGGGGGGGGTCATCAGTATTGGTTAGGATCATATATAAAATAATTGATCCCTTCATTGTCTCTTCCACCTTCTGGACAATAAAACTGTCTGCAAGGCAAGTGAGTAATTTGTTAGACATAATAGTCTTAGCAGAGTTTGGCCTCCAACAAATATCAGGATAGCTGAAATCTTCCATTACTATTACATCTTTCCTTTTTGAATGTGTGGTCATCTGTTCTAGAAAGGCATCATCCATGTCCTCAGTCTGGCTTGGAAGTCTGAAGTAGACCCCCACACACAATTACATCCCTGTTGTTTCTTTCCTCCTTAATTTTACCCAAATATTCTCTACCTAGTTTCCAAGGTTTAAGTAATGGATCTCTTCACAGGTGTAAACAACCTTGACATACAATGCTCCTCCTTCTCCTTTCTTGTTTGGTCTATTTCTCTGAAATAAGTTATACCCTTCTATTACTACATTCCAATCATAAGAGTCATCCCACCAGGTTTCAGTGATGCCTATATCATATTTGCTTTACTGTGTTAAGAGTTCAAGTTCATCTTTATTATTCCCCATGCTCTGTGCATTGGTGTAGAGACATCCAAGACCATGGGCCATTCCCCCAAGCTGCTTATTTCAGGGGTTTCTTTCCTCCCACTGATGGGTCCTTGTATTATAATCACACAGTGAACCAGGAATTCTACCTTGATGATACTTTTTAAGGAAGGTGGAAATGACTGAGCTTTACCAGCTACAGAATGGTAGCGGCAATTCACAGAAAGAGAGCAGAAGGTGACAGAGTAAAATTGATTTGGATGACAAATGCCAAGAGGCATTTAATAACCTCAAAAGGCTTTTTAGCTCACAGCTGGTTTTGAAACTCCCTGAACCAAACCAACCATTTGTGATTCAAGTGGATGCTAGCAATGTGGCACTAGGAGCGGTGTTGCTACATAGAATCATAGAATCACAAAGTTGGAAGAGACCACAAGGGCCATCCAGTCCAACCCCCTGCAATGCAGGAATACACAATCAAATCATTCCCGAAAGATAACCATCAATTCTCTGCTTAAAAACCTCCAAAGAAGGAGACTCCACTACACTCTGACGCAGTGTATTCCACTTGCAAACAGCTCTTACTGTCAGGAAATTCTCCCTATAGTTTAGATAGAATCTCCGTTCCTGTAGTTTGAACCCACTGCTCCGTGTCATGGTCTCTGGAGCAGCAGAAAACAAGCTTGCTCCATCCTCAGTATGACATCCCTTCAAATATTTAAACATGGCTATCATGTCACCTCTCAACCTTCTCTTCTCCAGACTAAACATACCCAGCACCCTATGCCACTCCTCATAGGGCATGGCTTCCAGACCTTTGCTTTAGATGGTTCCAAATTCTAGATGTATGCAACAATAAAGAAGAATGTGAACTATTTTTGGCATCCTAGATAGTGTTAGGAAATTAAATGCTGTTAATTTTTAAAAAATATTTTTCAGACTAAGATTCTAACAATTTCAAATATTCCATAAAGGAATCCATGTTCACTGGAAATCAGTGGAAGGGAAGTTAACTGATATCAGTGGAAGGGAAATGTGGTATGTTCTCTCTTTTTATGGAATTCTGATAATCATATAGATGGTGCTAAAAGAAACTGTCACATAAAATATTCAGAGAACAGAAATCTATTAAGAAGTCTGTGAGACATGCCTTCTTGAACATATGGAGTAGATATAAACCTAGGTGGTGCCTGAAAATGTCTTTATGGGTTTCAACTCAAGAAGCTTTCTATAGAAGAGAAAACAACAGGTAAAGAAAAGTGGCTAATGTAGCAAGACATCCTTTGAAATTTTCCAAGAGGAATATAAAATATAAAATTAAATCAAGAGAGCCGATAGTAGCAGAGGAATATAGCTTTCAATGGTATTCAGTTATTGGAAAGATGTAAAATGAATTTTAAAAACTATGGTTTTGAACAATATATGAGAGAATTTGGCATGCAATTGTGTACAAACATATGACATGTAAATGCTAAAAAGTATTAAATTTTGTTGAAATTTGAATCTGAAAGAACAAGAAGTTAAAGAGTATATGATAAAATGGGTATCTATAATTTTTCAGACATGGAATGAGCCTGGGGGATTTGGGAGGATGTTGCAGCCATCAAATGGGCTTTTGAGACACGACAGTATCTGCTTGAGGGGGATGCCCATCTGTTCGAGGTCTGGACAGACCGTAAGAATTTTGAAGTGCTGCAAACTTCCCAAAAAACTAACTCCCAACAGGTTCAGGCAGCCAAATTCTTTTGCAAGGTTGATTGTCAATTGAAGATGCCTTGTCTCACTTGCCTCAGTATGATAGCCAAAAGGTAATAAACAGCTGGGACTGGCCACAGTTACTCGTAGTCAGGCGCAAGCAGATAGGCAGGCTCCGCAAGTTGAACCATCCATTCAACAGATGTTGGGAAAAGTCTATGAAACAGGCGACTGGTTGAAAGCTCAACAGCGTGAACTGGAGTGTAAAAACAGCATTTGGTATAAAGGTGGGAGATGATACGACAGCATCATGATGTAAAATCTGTTTGACATTTTGGGTTTGTAAAAACTTTGCAATATTGGTGGCTTGGACTCAAAAAAGATGTCGCCGAGAACGACAGGGATGTCCTGTATGTGCTATCACGAAGCCCCAGGGGGGAAAGCCCTGGGGACTATTGCAGCTGTTACCAATCCCTACCTGCCCATGGAAGCATATTAGTATGGACTTTATTGTAGACTCCTCACTAGAGTACTAGTAAATGGTGATATGGGTAGTGGTTGATTTGTTTTCAGTTACCCACTGCAGAGGATGGCCAAGCTGTTCATTCAGCATGTGTATAGATTACATGGGGTGCCCAGTAAGATTATCTCATATCGGGGGAGCCAGATCTCCTTCCAATTTTTTGGGGGGGGGGGGAATTGAAACTGTTGGGGGTTGAACAAGGGATGAGTACTGACCATCACCCTCAAACAGATCGCCAGTTGGAGAAGATGAACCAGAATTTGGAAAAGTACCTAAGGTGTTACGTTAATTAGGAACAGGACAATCGGGTTGAATTGTTGCCTTATGCGAAGATGGCATATAACAATTCTTTGCATTTGAGTACAGGACTATCCGTCCATTCAGTATATACGCCCACTGAGAGGCACCTTCCACAGCCTGGGGACAAACTAACCCAGGAGTAGCCAAACAGGACTGTGTAGCAGAAAGGGCACAAAAACACAGGCTTCAGCTAGCAGCCGTTTCACTGCTCTGACCCACGTTCACACACAAAAGACTTATAGACAGCGAGGTTCATCCAAAGAGATCTGGAGGTCTTTATCTTCCATTTCAGTAGTAACAAACAGTATATACACAACAAACCTCATTAACAAACTAAACAGAAATTTCTCCAACGTCCACCACCACTCCTTTTTCTCCATGACACTAACCCACATATAATGCTTTTTGTGGTTCAGCTATATAAGAGTGTGTTTGATTGTCAGCCTTCTGCCTAGCCACAGCTGTGATCAACCCACTTCAGCTGTGCTAGTAAGTAGTCTGTTGCTCCAACAATATTCCTTTTGCCTTTAAAGCAATATTACTCTGACACTATCACCATTTAATGTAGTATATGGGACTGACCTCTGGGGGCTGCCTAAGCCTTGAGGTCATCCAGACTGAACCAAATTCATTGCAAAATTGGGTTAAACAGGTGACTTCAGCTTGGCTGGAGATTGTGGCACTTTAGACTATGCTAAAAGGACTTACAAGAAGTCTGCTGACCAAAAATGTGGCCCCAATTGGGACTTTACGGAAGGACAGGCAATGTACCTCTCAACTAGGATTCTAAAGACTCAACAGCCTTCTAAAAATTGGCTGCCAAGTATGTGGGTCTGTTTGTAATCAAGACTTGTGAATGGCAGAATTGGAACTGCCTAAGTCTTAAAGTAAAATCCATCCAGTGTTTCATTTCAGCTTGTTCAAGGCAGCAACAGCAGCAGATAAATGGAGACCGCCGGTTCCATACACGCCCCCAATCATAGAGGATGCTGTCCAGCATTCTGGAATGTCAAAAATACTGGACTCTAGACTATATAAAGGATGGCTGCAGTATTTTGTCAACTGGAAAGACTTGCCTAAGTCCAAGCAGGAATGGGTTAATGCAAAGCATGTATGGCCCCCGGTTGGTGAAGGTGTTTCACCGCAAATACCCAGACAAACCGGGTTAGAGGTATCTTTGGGAGAGCCAGTTGTCAGGATCAGCCCCTGACAGAGACTGGCTCATGCCATTTTCAGTTATGTCCCTGTAACATTGATACTAATCGGCAGTGGGTGGTGTCTTGGTACTTGCTAACAACTGTTCTTTGCCAACTGTGGGTGGTGATGGTAACGGTTTCGGTTGGTTTGGGTGAACACAAGAATACAAGTGCAAAGTCAGCCTGGGAAAAGGAGGCTGGCCGGTGTAAGGGAATGTAATGTCAGCGGATGGTGGTAAGCCAATGGTGTTAAAGCCCATCAGATGTTATAGATTATAATATGCTTTTTAATATAGTGTGTATTACTGAAGGTTCAATTCTTAGCAACAACCTTGTATGGTATGCTTCTTGAATTTCTGACAATATAGTTTTTGAAGAACTCTGAAACTGTGAGAGAAGATCTCAAAGAGTGTTTGGGTTAGTGCATGTTGAATTAATTGGTCCCCTGAATCAAATAATATAGGAGGGGTGAGGTATGTTTTGGTAATAGGAGATGATTATTCTAGGTTTGGATTATTTGCTAAAATCCAAAGGAGAAACATGTCAAATGTTTAAAAATTGGATTACATGGGCTGAAAGGAGGTTTGATAATAAGGTTGCCCAAATCCAAACTGACAGGGGGACAGAATTCTTGTCAGAAAGTTTTCAAACTTGGTTAAGAAAACAAGGAATCTGGAATAAAAAGATGTCCTTATTCACCTCATCAAAACAGGGTGGCTGAACACAGGAACGGGGTTCTACAAACTATGAAGGATTCTCTCATGTATGATAGTGGTCTGAGTAGAGGTTTTTGGGAAGAGGCCATTCTGACTGGAAAATATTTGGTCAATAGATTGTAGAGCTCATCAGTCAATACAACTCTATATTTCCTAATGTATGTTAAAAAACCCAACCTAACACATTGAAGAATTGTTGGGAGTCAAGCTTGGGTTCACATTCCAAAGGGGCAGAGAAGGAAGCAGTAAGTCAAGGCTCAGAAAATGATGTCTGTGGAGTAACAAAGTGACTCACGTGGGTACAGGTTTGTGTCCATACAAGGAAGCATTATATACTTTCCTAATCTGCTCAGTTTTCAGAGCAGGGCAGATGGGGAAAATTACATGCAAACATAGAAATGTTTTTTTCCTACTGAGACTGAAGCCCAAGACGAAAGTGCAGAAAGCACTTTAGGGCAGTGAACACCTGGTAGCCCTGATAAGATTGCTCCCAAGATCGGAAGTGAGAGCAGTAGCAAAGTGGAGGAGGAATCAAAACAATTCTCCATTCCAAGATGCTCTAAAAGAGTCTCAAAACCACTAGAAAGATACATGACTGGCAGCTAATAAATGGCTACAGGCAATGGAAAGTGAAATGGGTTCAATTGAGGAACATAAAGTGTTTACCACTGCCAAATTGCCAGAGGGTAAACTCACTGTAGGTTGCAGATGGGTATTTAAGAAAAGGAAAAAAAAAAGGTTGATCTCATGACAAAACCATTGGGTACAACCTAGCATCAAGGAATGGCTGAGAAACTGGGAATGGTTATACATGAAGTATAAATTGTACAAATTGTGTAAATATTCAGTCCAGCAAAATTGGAGGGGTATCAGCGCAAATGCAATGTCTGGAAACAATTTCTCTGGATAGAATATGGCTATAGCATGTGCTGGCTGATACAACAAGAGGAAGAGGTTGAAGTATGCTGATGGACACGGATTGTCATCATCACACCACCCAGGATACGCCCAGGATGACACAGCAGAGATGATGCAAGTGGCTGATGCAATAGGACTGTTAGGGAAACCTGTGGAAGAAGATCATGCCATGGACGATGTGTATAAATACCAGCATAGCCTATGGACATTGTTGGAGTTGTAGAAGGACATGCTATTGGGTTGCTTTGCGTTGTTGGTCTGTATATATCTGTAAATACTGTACTCTGTAAGTAAAGTTCTGTAAATAGGACTTGAAAACTCAAGGGTTATTATTTAGCACCTTGCACACTGCAAGGAGGGTACAGCACTGCAGAACCCAGCTAGGAGGGGCCACAGGAAGTGTGCACTCTGACAGAAGACATGACTCACAAGAAGTCACTACAGTAGCACCCCCGTATCCACTGATTCGCAAATAGCGGATTCAATTATCTGCGGTTAGTGATGGTGGGGGAAGGGAGGGGGAGGAGTGATCTCACCTCCCCCTCCCTTCCCCTGGGATGTCTCTGTTCGTAACAGGGCCATGGCGGAGCGAAGGAAAGGGGCAAGAGCAATCATGCCTTCCCACTCCCTCCAGGAGAGCTCCAACAGAGTTCCGGTCGCAGTGGGGCCATGGTGGGACAAAGGGCGAAAGGAGGGGCAGGAGCAATCTTGCCTTCCCCCTCCCTTTCCCCGGGATAGCTGTATTCGTGGTGGGGTTATGGCAGGGCAAAGGGGGAAAGAGTGGTCTCGCCTGCCCCCAGGAGGGCTCCTGCAGCGGGGTAGTGGTAGTGGTGGATAGCGTTTGCTATTATCTGCGGAATTCACAGAACTAATCCCCCAGGGATACGGAAGTGCTACTATAATGCTTGGTAAGGTAGAAGGCAGTAGGAAAAGAGGAAGACCGCATTCCAGATGGATAGACTGAATCAAGGAAGCCACAGCCCTCAATCTGTAGGACCTGATCAGGGCTGTTGATGATAGCATGACTTGGAGGTCTCATTCATGGGGTCACTATAAATCAAAGTCAACTTGATGGGAGTTAACAACAACAATGAATAGTCATTTTGTATCCTTTTTTACTCAGATAGATCTTGAAACATTTTTATACCTAATTCTCACACACTGCCAAGTTTAAGATCAATTTGTTCAGCCATTTTCTGTGGATAAGGTATGTTACCCACTTCCTCTCCCATTTCTGATAATAAAATATTTTTATTGTCACCTACTCCTCCAGTTAGACTAAGAACTGGAAACCTCTGGTCCTCCAGATATTTTGACCTAACACCATCAGTCTCTTATTGTTGTCCTTTATCAGGAGGACCAATAAGTGACTGATGGAGTTGTAGTCCAAAAATATTGGACTGTCCCTGAATTAACCGGTGTTATCCAATTTTTCTCCAGTTGTACTGCATTTTTTAGGAAACCATTTCCCCCTTTATAAATGACAAATGTCTTATGTGCTTTGTCTTAGTAAAAGCTTGACATGCTTATAAAATGTATCATTCCATTGTTAAATGGTATCATGAAAAAACTTTACAATTAAGGTACGGTCAATATGCTTTGAATACAAAACAAAATTTAAAAAATTAAATTTTTTGATTCTGAGTCCAGCAGTTTCAGAGTATAGTGTTGTAAGTGAGCAAAATATTTTTGTAACCATTTTTCACATGAAACAGAACAACTCCTGAAAACCCAATATATTTTACTGGGTTTTTGAGAGGGAAGGGGGATACCATTACGACAATGATGATGATGATGATGATGTGTGTGATAATTTATATAATTATACCTCAAGGCATCAAAATTTTAGGTGGTTAAAAATAATTTTAATCATTTTTAAAATTCAGTTTTGTTCAGTTTTTTTTAAAACAGCTAGGTTTAAAATGCTATGTAAATCCAAAACTAACATTTTAAGAAGTTTATACTCATAAATTGATTTTATTACCCACCTGAACACACAGAGCTAAAACTGGCTTTTCAATGTAAAGGTGTAATTGAAGTAGAACAGAACTATATCACTTGTCACATCAGGTGAAGTAGGCTATATAATACAACAATCACATCTTTTGTAGAAATCACAAATATTCAGACTGTCAAACAAACAACTTCTGATGACATAAACACTACTTTAATAATTATCAGCTTTTACTTAACAGTTTTGAACACTTTTAAGCCTCTAAGTATGCAACCATGCTTCATTATCATTGTCACTGTCTATTTTTATATAAGAACACCAAGCAGAAATCTTTTATTTCACAGTTGCTGTTCAAAGGGGGGGGGGGAGAGTTTATTTATTTATTGTAGTACAAAATTCATTTGAGCTATCTGACACTGTCTAGTATGAAAGTCAAAATTTTAACAGTTAACAATCTAGAAATATGGAAACATGATTTAAACTAACTGATTTAAAACTAGCCCTTTGGCGTCATCTGCAGAATACAGTACGCAAGGGTGATTAACTGCAGAAGTGTCAGTGTGAAATCTAAAGAAGTTTATTCCAATTTTCTGGTTTGCAGAAAATAATATGCCTAGTAATCTGATGTGTAAGGAACTCTGTGCAGTAGTACTTCCAAAAACTGTTTCTTGGTTTTGTCTTGGACAGACAAAAAACATCTCACTAATACATTTAACAATAGCATATGCAGCATGTGTCAAACTGCATTTCACAGTTGTTTCCAAATATTCATAGTCATCAAACTGTGCCCAGCAGACGAACATTAAAACAAGTAGTGCTAACTTCTGTTACATTTCCCCAGCAGCTCCTGTTTAGTTTAATAAATATTATACCCTGCATGCCAATTATCTCAAATAACCTAACAGTTTTTATACCCACAAAAATGGTTATGTAACGCATAACCCTTTCAAATAAATGTGCAAAAGCTTCATTTGCAAAAAAAAAGCAAGATGAATTCCTGAATAACATTATCCAAAAGTTCTAGTTGCCCTACTTCAGCACTGTTCAACACACATTTAGAATAAAGCACATCTACTGGCGGACACATAAGTATTATAACATCATCATGCCAGTCATTTGAGATGATGTTACTGGGAAACACGAAAATAAAACATTTAACAACAAAATATTAAACTGATCTCCATTTTCTTAGTCACTTACTTACTTAGAAGGCTCTGTGACTGCATATAATAATTGTCAGCCACCATAATAAGAATGGTTTACTTAGAATGAGATACCACACCTGTGGTGACAGCAGCTACACACATCATGTAACTTCCGTTCATGCTTTGTTTGCCATGACATCTCACTTGTCAGTCCAGACTTCTAAATTACAGTTTATTCTTGATGTCTGATTCTGGCTTGTCTGGGGAGAGATGAGCCAGAGTCTGGACATTACAATAAACAAACCATGAATGAAAAGTATGTGGTTTGTTTAGCCACTCCTGCTTTCAACCAAAGTTCCAACTCATTTAGGTGTGTTAATGTGCCTTATATTTTGTTACAGATTTAAAACTCAAATGAATGCATATATATGATCCACCTAGCCCCTAACATATAAGATTTAAGAAATCAAAGACGTTTTGCAAAGCTATCTAAATTTACCAACTGCAGTAGAATGACTGATTCTACAGTACAATTTCATTCAATATCCACAAGGGTGCACACTATAGCTACTTAACAAATCTCTCATGGTAGTGAATGGAACAAAAACACAAAGCGGTAGGGAATTAGATCACAATGGACCAGTTTACATAAATCTGGTCATATCTGTGCAAGCCAATCAGTGGTCCTTTTTTTTATATGTCTTCTGGTTTCAGATGAACAGAGAGAATAAAAAAATGGTCTTACCTATGGCTAAGGTTATACTCGTTTGGACCTTGGAGACCATGCATGCTACAATTTAGCAGTAAATAATGACCATACTAAAGATTTCTCAAAATAGACATTTCTCCTTCTGAAAGCTCATACAATCAAGTTCACAAGAAAATTTAAGACTATTTTTGCAAATTTGACATTTTTTATTGTATTTAGTAGCATCTGGAAAAGAGTATATCTCAACAGTTTTGAATCTCTTTTGGTGTGGACTAAGACACTTTGCACAAACATCATAGAATTCTGGGATTTCAAGGAAAGTTGTGTTCTGTGCTGCTTAGTTTGATTCAATACATTCAAACACAGACATTCCTCCTATGGATATGCCTTTTCTGGCATTTCATACTAAGAAATAGCACTTTTTAAAGTTCAACAGATTTCTTTCAAGAAAAGAAAACTGAAAAGTACAGTCACAAAGAGGTACTTTAGAAAAGGACAGTATGCAAGCGAGACCTATATACCCCTTTTGCAAAATCTTGTGTAGATATTAGTTAAAAATATGTTTGCCTAAGTATCTTTCTCCAAATTATACAAAGCCAGCACCACTGGAAGTGATTCCTCAAATTATTAATGACATTTTCATAATAAGAAGCCAGGTTATCAAAAACTGCAAATCAGAGCTTTTGTGGTAAAGTGAATACACCAATGGATTTGCAAATAATACCCAAAAGGATCGTTGCCCATCCAATTTGGTAGCTTTCCATTTCCACACCTCCCCCATGTTTTTTCCCTGAAAAGAGATCACTGCTGCTGGCAACAAAGGAGAAGGTATTAGCATAGCTGCTATGGTTTAGCCTATAATCATAAACTCATGTGAGCAGCTCTTGAGTCACTCAAATGGTTAGCCAATCAGCTGCTAGCTCTTTGAGTTTTGCCTGGTAACAGGGGAGAAAAAAAAGAGAGACCGAGACAGAGAGAGAGAATGAGACAAGACTACAGAAAGAAAGCAATATGAGCTAGAATCCAAAATGACTGTTTAGTGCTTCTCTACATAACAGAAGTACTCTAGAACAGCATTTGTTAGTCACAGAAACACAAATGGCATTTTCCCAACAAATAAACAGAATATGTAAAGGACGAAAATTATGTGATCATAACAGTGCTTGCTGAAACCCTGCCAGTAAGTTTGACTTGCATTTAATGTTGTCTGCATAGTAATTAAGGTCATTCATCACTGTATTTTGTTCTAGATTAAGAACACCATAATCCAGTATTGGAACATACAAGTAGAAATGAACACACAACGACCACTGCGTGTGTGTGTCAACTGTAACATGGAGGAGTGTATAATATATATCAGCGTTCTGGCTATCTGGCCATTTCTACGCAGATACCTTATTTGACCTCATTTTGTATTAACTGTTTAGCTTTGCCTAAATAAATAAATAAATAAATACTCTGGTTTATTGGAGCTTTTAAAATGAAATATGAACATTTATTCATTTTCTATAAATCCCATTCTACATTTATGCTTTCTATTCAAAAAACATTCAGAACATATATTTGAAATAAATACAAATACATGTACCCCACACAAAATGAAGTAAACTTGTATCACAAGATTAGCGCCTATGTTGCTGATTTTACTTGCCAAGAAACAAATTCAGGTAAATTGGAGCACTTAAGCAATTGCACATAGAGCATTTTGTTTCTTCATACAACGTTCCAACATTTTTTAAAAAAGCATGAAAGAGGGAGGGAGAAATAAAATCATAGCATTCCTCCTCCCACTAATTTCACGAGTCCTTGTAATTTCTGAAACATACCCAAGAGGGAGCCAGCTGTAGCCACACTCTTAGTTTGTGTGATCTTCGCACAGGAAAATTAAACCGGCAGCTTTGCTTCATTGTTATGGAGTCCTCTCCCTGTTCAATTTTATGTATTCTGATTGGCTCAAGGAAACTGAAACTCAACCACCAATCAGAAGTAAGCACTCTGAGTTCTGCCCAGCAACAAGAAAATATATGAATATCACCACAGAACATTTAAATTGCTCTTTAAAACAAACACTTAAATAGTGAATTATTAGAATACTTTAAGGCATAATCCTTTAAAATGAGTCTGGAAATTAATTATCATCTTCTTACACATACTAAAATTTAAAGATAAAATTTAATTTGTTTTTAAACACACATAGGTGTTATGCTGTACAAGAAAGCATGGAACTGGATATATTCTCTGTAAATAGTTCAAGGACTGTGAAAAAAAATAAGCAAACAAATCCAGATTCAATCTTACATATTTCTGACATCAGTGAGATGCACAGTCTTCCTCTCGTAAACTTGCACGTCCATGCTTTTGGAGAGCTCAGCCATTGTTTTTTTAAAATGCACATTAACTTGAGATCCAGTAACAAAGATGTTACTTAGATCAATGTGCCCGCAAATGGCTGTGGACAAACTAGTTTACATCTTATGGTGCCACACAAATCAGTGGACTGTAATGGCTTATCATTCACCTGTGAGGACTTCCAGTGTGCTTTTAGCTTGCTGTCCATTCTTCATATCCTTCCCTTCCAGGGCTGTGGATTTGGAAGCGATTTTGGGTGGAGTCAGTAGAAATGTACTGATTTCAACTTCAAAATAAAAACTTATAATAAATGCCTAGTTTGTTAAATATTTCCTTTCCTAGGAATGTAGAGACGTTTTATTGTTAAAAAATGTTAATCAAATAAATATATTATGTTCTATCAATCTAAGTAGCCTGATGATTCATGTGGTTGTGATGAAATGTATTGTGCCACCATTTTACTACAGTAAATTTGTTATTACAAATTAATATACATTTGCCATATATGAAGGAGTCAGAGGTGTGAAGCAGAAAAAGAAAGGAGTCAGAGTCATACTGACCCCACAGCCATATTCCCTTCTGTGGCTTTCATGCTTATTACGAATTTGTTATTATATGCAATGCTATCTGGGGGAGAGGCTTGTACTATGTCTGCGCATGTCTGCCCATGTTTTCAAAGACATTTCTGGCGATAGGCTCTGGCCTGTGGAAGTACTGACCCTTGTGGGAGAAGCAAGTATTATCCGGTCTTGTCATGATTGTAACTTAGGAACTGTCACTCTCATGTGCGTCCACAGGACTCCTGTACCCACATTTCACTGGTTTGCAAGGCAGGAATGAAATTGCTATTGTACTCACAAGAGACTTTGTGTGTGTATGTGTGTGCGCGCGCACAGCACAAAACCCATTCTTGCTTTATTGGAAGCAAGAATTGGATCAGGCAATAAGGACACTTCAATACTGCCCCACTGCAAATTGATTTATGCAGAACATAAAACAGCATGTGCAAAACATTTTCATACATACACACACATGCGGTCATATGCTCCTAAACAAAAGAAAGGTATTAGGTTTTAGAAATTTAAGGGTGGGGGGACCTTCCTTTGAAAACTTTCAGCATTTAGTGAAGACGTCCATTTTGATGGATTTAATATTTAAGGTTGTACAATATTTAACATTATCATGCTCTTGCCAAGGTGGCCAATGTGCCAAAAGAAGCAAAAAAAATATATTATTCCTGCTTACATTTATAACTACTTTGTTTCATGCATGTACAAGACTTTGCGCCACAAGCCAAGATGATACAACAGTGATGTTTAATATCTTTGTAATTCTATTTACGTCATCTCACAACATTCTGACATCATAAGAAACGCTTTTGAATTCACTAATTAAATTTGATAGAAATATATCAGAATAGTAAAGAATATTTATATAACAAGATTCAGCATTAAGAAACTAGCATTATAAATTACTGAATATTAGTTTAAATATTCTATTACAGAGCTTTTAATGTTCATTATCAAAAGGGCAATTTGAAAACCTACCTAAATTGTATCCAGAAACATTTCTCAGAAACAACATTGTTTGCCTACTTCTTCTGTCCACTGAGAATTTTTTTTCTTGAGGGAAATGAAATGCATCTGATTGCACATGCACAGCCACAGATAGTCACTGCCAACCTCACACCAAAGTCATAAATGTGGATAAAAGGAGGAAGGACTGAAAATTTGGTAGGCATGATAAATTAAGTCTGATAACAATACTGATTCAACTTTTCTTCCTGGTAGCCTACTGATTTATCTTTGCATTAAAAATGACAGTATCTTAACATACTGTAACAAGGAGCCCCATGAAGCCATGTTACCATCTTAGCAGGAAGATGAGCTACAGAAAGTATACTTGACTAGTCATGTCAGAAAAATGACTGAAGATTTGCATAGTCACGCTGGTTGGCTGCTGAAGATCCCTTTGTATAATCCCTTCAACACCAGAGGCTGAGAATCAGCAGGAAGTACAGACTGATCTGCCTGGCAACAAGGCTAAAAATAGAATCAGTCTGAAGCGCTGGAACTGGTGTAGAAACAGGAGCAGAGCACAAATCAAGTCTTCCCCCTATATGCTAAATTATACAAAGAAATGTACATGCTTTCACCAAAGTTTCATTCCACAATGCTCTCTGAATTGCAAAAACAGATGTGGATATTTTGAATGCACAGTAATTTTTTTGTGCTGTCTTCAAATAAACTGCTGAACACCAATGTTAAATAGAATTCCCCCCTCCTCATGTTACTTCCTTTTTAAAGCTATCTTTGGCAGGAAATACAGTTAAATCTTCAGAAATGTAATTATTCAACTACTTTATAATTTCACAAAATTACTAAAGTGTCATTGTTTCATCTGCCATGACGTAACATCAAAAAGGATATACAGGCTGAGTATCCCTTATCTGAAATACTTCGCACCAGAAGTCCTCTGTATTTCAGATTTTAAAATGAACCCTGTAGATTAAAATAGAGCATGATCCTGCAGCCTTCAAAGGTAGTCTGAATGGGTATTAGCATACCAAGATAGGAAGGGAACTGTGTACAGGACTTCTGTTCCTCCCACCTGCCTGGTACCTGCTCCGACCAAGTATGTTTGTATATTCTCCTCAGTGTCAGTGTGTATGTATGAGAAACAAAAACAAAAAAAAGGGGGGGGGTCTGGATTTATGGTGGATGGATGAGTCTATGGAATTTTCTCCCTTTTTGTGTCAATAACTCTTTGAAGTAGGTTTCCTGCAAGATTGTGATTGGCCCAAAATTATCCAGTGAGCTGACTGGTTCACACAAATGTGAACCTGTAGTTGCTCCTACATCTTAAGGATCAAGGTATTAAAAAACAGAAATGTTATCCACAGCATTTTAATCTCAGATAACCTCGAATAAGGAACAGGTGTTTTTTAATGGCTACCAGAATAAAAGGCTTCTCAATATTTGTAACTGACAATGCTTAAGTAGTAGTGAGCAAGATTAGAATTCTACAGATACCTGTGGGTTCTCAACAGCGCTTTAGTTTAGCCGAAGAGCTGATTCAAAAAGCAATACAGAATAAGCAAGCCAGCCAAATTCTGTTCCTAAAAATCAAACCATCTCCAAGTCCCAAATAAAATGTTAACACCCTTCCACTCTACATATACCTTCAAAGCCCTTCTTGAAGGGCCTTCAGAAAGGGAAGTATCTACACAGATTTTCCTTTTTTTTTCTGGGCTGTCAGGCCGTGTTCTGGAAGTGTCTTTCTGACATTTCGCCTGCATCTGTGGCTGGCATCTTCAGAGAAAGACCTCTGAAGATGCTAGCCACAGATGCAGGTGAAACGTCAGAAATAAACTATTCCAGAACATGGCCTCACAGCCTGGAAAAAAACAAGGAAAATCTATGGATGCCGGCCATGAAAGCCTTTGACTTCACAGTATCAACACACTTTGCACTTCCATAATGTCTTATTACTTGAAGCAAGGCCACTTATGACAAAGAATGCCTTCTACCATTACTATAATTAAGCACTTTACTTTTCATAGGAATATATAGCAAGAATGAACTTAAAAGAGAGAGAATGGAGTCACTTGGCGATGACACTAACAATTTCCTACTCCTAACAGAGCAGATGCTCACTGGCACAGCAGGCTGCACGAACAAGAAGTGGAACTCTACTCAATGAACACTCCCAACAACAGAGCTGCTGGGAGTTTGACCATTGCTTTTTAATTAGTATGGAACACTAGTTATGGCCTCATGGCACCAATTCATGCAGTAACATACCATAAAGGTTTGCTTGTATGAAAAAAGATCTCTGGCCACAATGGAAAATGACTGAAGCCATTTCCTCTCAACTAGTCCTCATCTCTTATCTACTGGTGAACTTAAATCACAGTTCAGTGAAGTTGGTATCAGATTAGAACAGAACCCCATGCTTAATCACAGTTAAGTTCAGCATTTAAGAGATTTCAAGTATTACATGTGTCAAGCCCTGTGTCTTTGAATGTGTATAAGAGAGAGTAAAAGGAAGAAAAATAGAACATAGTTTGGTCTTATGTATATGAATAATTAGTTACTATTCTAACACAGAGAGGTAGACAATGAGGAAATGCATAATTAAATATGCAATTTTATAAAACAATATATATATTGTTATATAAGAAATATACAGATCAAGTCATATTTAGAATAATGGCTCTAATTCTAACCACTGAACTTGCTGATCTGAATTATGGAAGCAACTAATATATACTGTCGTTTAATAAATATCTAAATACTAATTGAAACCTAGCTGTAAGCTGGTCTCTTCTCTTGATGACAGAGAAGGGATATTTTTTAATTGTGTAAGCAAACAATTTAAGAAATTTGAACCAGTTTTTATTACATTTTCTCTTTTTTCAGAATAACCTGGTTTAAAAATAAATTTTAGTTAACAACAAATGAATCTACATTTATAATCTTTTAAAAGTGAGTCCACAAGCCTCTATCAAATATCTGAATTAAGGCTAGGCGTTAAAAACATAGCATCAGGCTATTGTGTTGCATTTTTACAGCAATTTACAAAGATTAACCAAAGCACCAGCCAGCATGAACATTTACTTTCAATTTAATGGAGAAACCTGGGTGTGCCTGGTCCATCTTTTGCCTCACCTTTTCTCCTGGAATGATCTCCACTGGGATCTCATAGAGCTGTTTAGGTCCACATAAAACCTCAGTTGTCTGTACAGGGAGCAAAGGGACTATGTGGTGGTGGTGGTTTTTTTAAAAAAAAAAACTTTTAAAAACTAACTTCCCATATCATGTGAAGCAAAGCCACAGGAGAAAAAGATTTATTAGTAAATACTGGTACAGTGTTTTCCTTATTGTAGAGGACCCTAACCCATGGAAGACATGTCCTTAAAGGCTGCTACATTAGAAGATGCATGTACAGTACATACCTCCCCGCTCTGGGAAGAGACCAAAGGCATGACAGCAAAGCAGTTTATATAGGTTGCCCAAAAGACAAAGAGGCCTGCTTTTTCTACAAGATCTAGGAATGGAGAAGTAAAGCAAATAATCCCCGCCCACCCCCACACTTATGACCAGGCAGAGAGGAGGTGGCGAAACCCTCCAAAGAAAAAGATATTATCTCATTCCTTTATCTCTCAGAGTGTTCAGATGTTAAATTGAGAAGTTCACTGGGGCTACTTGGCTTGTTCAACTATCTTCCAAACAAAATTAATACTTTTCCCATTTTGGGAAGCACCACTGTCCTGCATAGTGTGCTGGTACCCATGACAATCCTCTTGTGACAAATGTCATATTTAATATAATGCCTCCTTGACAACATTGCACCCCAGCTGCTATGCTGAGTGAAGCTTTTCTAAATAACTGGCTAAACATAAAGCTTCAACTGTATGTATCTTCAGTTTAAAAACTCTAGTAAATGGACAAGAAATGATTTAAATATTGAACAATTAGTGCCAGTTAGAGTGGACAACACTGGACCAGACTGAATGTCTGAATTAGCATAAACCAGTTTCATACCAGCATTCTTTTAAATCCTCCTCTTTCGACTAAGAAAGTCTTTCCACTAAGACTTCCATTTTTAGCTTAATTTGCCAACACTAGAAGAAAGGTTTCCTGAAACTCCAGTGTTACATCATATACCTGCTTTAATTCACTAGACATCTCAATTTCTTTTCCTCAGGTCTGTATCTTCTCTTCCTTCTTCAACAATGCTCACTCTTCTTCAGCTTAAGCAAAAGGTTAGCCTAGCACTAATAAGGCTACAAGATGAGTGATCCATTCTAGCACATACACATTCAGAAATGGAGAGAATATAGTCAAATCCATATAGTGAGCTGCTACATGGCAGGAGTAAAATATAATGGCAGGACAGCAGCTAATACTGAAGAAACATCATCACAGTCCTTTTGCACTCCATTGGCTTAGGTAACAAAGTGTTCTTATTAGATGCCCAGAGACTGACAGAACTATGTTTCTTGGAACAACAGGGCTATGAGCACATGATTTTAAAATAGTTTTAAGAACTGACAGGTTTATCCATCCCTTTGATAGCGCTAGACTTCACTGTGACTCTCACGTACAGTAATGGCACAATCAATACTATCATATGGATTAGTATACATAAGGCTGCTATGGGGCCAACAGTGCTCATGGATTTGATTCTGTATCACTGGAAGTGCTTCCAAGATTTTCTTGTGATTCTTAGATTCATTTTCTTAATGCTATAATGACATCTGTTTTGTGAAATTCCAAAAGCTTCAAATAGTATTCACAAATCTATTAAACACTGACATTCAAACTGTAGGAATGAATAAGTAATCAGTTTTCAGTTTAGCCCATTTTTAAAAAGCATTACTGCAACAGTTAAGAGTAGGCATGTTGTACAGCACTGAGGGCCAAAAGACATGGTAAGCATGTTGCTATAAAGGATCTAACATTTATACTTATCTTCTATTAGATATAATCTGAATGCTGGACAAGGAGATTTATCAAACTCAAGTGTGAAAAAAGTAATTCAGCCTTTGACTAACCTTTGCTTTGCCTTCTGGGTGGGTTTTTGTTGTTGTTGATATTATACTATCTAAACTTCAATTTTTTTCATGACGTCTTGAGGACTAGAAACTTAAAAAGGTCTCTCATAATTCACCTTGAGGCTGAATATTTTCTTGCAGGGGTTACCGGAATAATAATAATAATAATAATAATAATAATTGTTGTTGTTGTTGTTGCTGCTAGATTATTTATTAATCTGACTCTATCACCTGAGATTCCATATGATTATCATATTTTTATCATTAAAAAAAACAACAACAGATAGACAGCAAAAGTCCACCAGTCCTCACTGTTACATATTTGGAGAGACATTGCAGATTTTTCTGAATGTGCTTACCGTGATAACAATAATATTTTTTAAAAAAAATTAAAGCAATAATTATTTTATAATGGGATTTCCTAAACTTGCTCAGACACCCCATCTTGAAGCATCATTACCATAGGAATCTGCCCACATTTTTTAAAAAAATTGGCTGCCTCCAGCAAACCTGGGAGGTCAGCAATATATACCCTCCTAAAACACAGAAAAGCACACAGCTTTGAAAACTAAGGAATAAATGAATGCTGACAGAGTAACAGCCCCCCCCCCTTCAAAGTGAATGTTTTTGAGTAAGATTTTGGCAGGGCCTGTCAAAATGTTATGAAGGAACTGGTTTTCTTACCTGGATACAGCTTGATATACATCAAGTGAGCTTCCTCCTCAATTCAGCTCCTTACGTACCAAAACTGCAGAAGAACACTTCTAGGTCGGCCATTTTGAGAACAAACCTTATCTGTCTTTATATAAGCAAAATACATTGCATTTTAGCTAAACACCTGACCACTGTATGACCTTTTCTTCAGTCGCCCACATCTGTGGAACAGGACATGCCAAGATCTTTCTTTGCACAACAAATATTCCTAGAGGAATCACATTCTCTCTTTTAAAGAATGTAGTCTGCAAAAGACAGCTGCAATGGAAAGTCTTTAGAATGAGACTATTCGTATTGCTTGCTGCAGTGCTAGCAATTGCCTGTATAGATGTGTGTGCAGTGTGAGACCTCCCTGATGCCATGCAGTCAGTAGCAGAAAAATGCAAAATGGAGCACAACAGAAAGCAGCACACAAAACCTGTTAGCAATTCAGTGTTAACATGCAAGTCTAAACAGCTGGATACTCTTGGGGCACTTTTAATAATACAAAAAAAACCCAAAGTTATAAAAATATATTTGCATTCATATGTGCAATCAGTTTTCTTCAGCATAGAAAACAAGTATTTGGACATTTTAGACAAGTTAGAATCCATGACCACAGCCCAAAACCAAGCCAGAATGCTGTTACAGCTAGCTGCCGACAGCAGAAAAGAACATAAAGGGGCCTTCATCTCATAAAGTAACTGCAGCAGGATATTAAATAGCAAAACTTTCTGAATATACAGTTTTAGCAGTCTGTTGACCAATAGCCCAAACAGAAACAAACAGAAGACTGATTCAATATTTTCACATTCCTGAAAAAAAAAAGTTTAAACAATATATTTTGCTTCTTTTAGATTAGAGTATTTTAATAAATACTTTAATCCATTATTTAATTCCTAAAAGCCTGTGTTTAAAAAAAATTGTATAAAATGTTATTTCTCAACAGATTTATAGTGATCTGAAATTTGATCCATGAAAAAGCAACACTGAACTTGCAAATCATTTGTTAAAACAATTAACCTTTAGAAAATGTCTGTCCTCATTTTTCTCACTCTATTCTTCTGTACTCAGTATGGCTGATAAAGTAGTCAGTTTCTCCTCTACAGCTGAACTGGGGTTAAATACTGGAAGACTGGCAAGGAGAAAAGGGACAGGTCGCACACCTGTAACTATAGTTCTTTGAGTGGTCATCTATGAACTCACACAAATGGGTTATCCTGCACCTGCGTACTGCATCTTTTGGAACCTTCTAGAGAGTTACATAAGCATTTTGGCGGTAGCCCCACCCACCTCCAGTTGTGTGAATTCACAGATGACCACTCAAACAACTAATTACAGGTATGCAATCTGTCCCTCTTCTTTGTGCTCTCTGTGACTCACAAAAATGAGAGACTAGAAAGCTACACAAGTAGGAAGCGGGAGAGTCATTGCAAACCAATCAAAAGTTTACTGAACATCAATAAATGCAAGTACATACATTCAACATGAGCATAACACTCCTGATGCAGAGAAATTCAATACAGGGCAAGTTTCAGAATACAGACTGAATCTGAAATGTCTACACTATAGTCAAACCATAGGATGAATCTAAAATCTGCACTTTATAATCAAATGATGGAATGCACCTGAAATTTCAACAGTACAATCAAAGCCTAGAGAAGATCTGAAATGCCAACAGGGCATTCATGACTTGTTTCTCTGAAACCCATGTTGACTTTTTGTGATTATGGCATTGCCTTCTAAATGTTCACAGACTCTGTTTAATGATCTGCTCTAGAATCTTCCCTGGTATTGATGTCAGACTAACTGGATGATAATTGTTGGGATCTTCTTTTTTTCCCTTTTTGAAGATGGGGACAACATTTGCCCTCCTCCAGTCTGCTGGGACTTCTCCTATTCTCCAGGAGTTCTCAAAGATTATTGCCAATGGCTATGAGATTACATTTGCCAGCTCTTTTAATACTCTTGGATGTAGTTCATCTGGTCCTGGAGATTTAAATTCATTTAGATTAAGAAGGTATTCCTGTACTACCTCTTTACTTATTTTGAGCTGGATTTCCCCTATTGTGTCCTCTGTTCCATTATCCTCAGGTTGGTCCTCCTTTTCCTTTTCTGAAAACACTGAGGCAAAGAAGGTGTTGAGTAATTCTGCCTTTTCTCTGTCCCCTGTTAGCATTTTGCCATCTTCTCCACGTAGTGGCCCTATCATTTCCTTCTTCCTCCTTTTGCTGCGGACATACCCAAAAAAAACCTTTTTATTGTTCTTAACCTCCCTAGCAAGCCTGAGCTCATTCTGCGCTTTAGCTTTTCTGACTTTACTCCTACACGTGTTCGCTATCTGTTTGAATTCTTCTTTGGTGATTTCCCCCCTTTTCCATTTCCTATACATGTTTCATTTAAAACTTAGCTCCGTTGAAAGTTCTTTAGTCATGCATCCTGGTTTCTTGAGACACCTCCCATTTTTCTTCCCCATTGGTACTGTTTAAAATTCTGCCTTCAGTATCTCCCTTTTGAGAAAGTCCCATCCGTCTTGAAGACTCTTCTCTTTTAGTGTTCCTAACCATGGGATCACCCCCAGTATTTCCCTGAGTTTACTGAAATCAGCTCTCCTAAAGTCAAGAATGCGTGTCTGACTATGCCTGGCTTCTCCTTTCCATTGTATAACAAACTCCAGGAGAACATGATCACTCTCACCTAAGGATCCCACCACTTGCATCCCATTGACCAGGTTATCCCTGTTGGTTAGGATCAGATCTAAAATAGCTGACCCCCTTGTTGCCTCTTCCACCTTTTGGACCATGAAATTGTCTTCCAGGCAAGTAAGGAATTTGCTAGACCTTGAAGTTTTGGTTGAGTTTGATTTCCAGCAAATATCAGGATAGTTGAAGTCAGGATAGTTGAAGTCTCTGGGAAATCCTAAAAGCAGAAGTCATATTGACATAGAAGGGCCAAAGTCCTCTGTAAAGACAGTGCAATGTCCTCTCGAATATAGAAATCAGATTCTGCATAAAAACAGGCAGAACAAAAGTCCTGGTTGATATGGACGGCTGACACAACCTTCAGTAAGAAGGTAATGTTGGGACAGAGAACAGCATGGTTGGGATGGAATCTTAGGTAAGAGCGGTCCACCTGGAGAGCACAGAGCTTACCAGCCCAACAAGCAGGTACAATGGCATCCAAGAAGACAATCTTTCAAGAGAAGAGGTGAAGATCACAAGTAGCCATGGGCTCGAAAGGCCTCCTCAAGAGTTGGGACAACACTAAATCTATGCTCCACTGTGGTGTTGGCCCCAACACCAGAGTATGGAGGTTTTTGTAGCCTTTCAGGAACCTCTTCACAAGGGGATCAAGAAAACAGGAAGCTTTGCCCAGTAACTGAAAGTTCATAGAGATCGACACCAAGTAACAACAGGTGGACAAAAGACACAACCGCTTGGTTGACAAGACCTACAGAAACCACAGAACATATTCAGTCTTTACCTTGGAAGAGGAAATGTGGAGCTGAGTCAGAAAGTCCTGGGATTTCCAATACTTGAAAGTAAAAGAGCATGTCATTGATGGTCAACGTGCCGCAAAGATGATGTCCTTAATGGCATGAAGCAAGGCAGCTAACAAACAACCCTCCAAACCATGAGACTGAGGGTGTTGAGGTTAGGATGCCAGACAAGACCTCAGTACAGAGTGAGAAGATGTGGTCTGTGTGGATGTCGACTGTACACTCCTCAACCAACACAGGTGAAGGAGTGGAGCAAACCATAGCTGCCTGGGACACCATGGCGCAATCAAGATACAACTTGCGTTGCTCCAACAAAGCTTGGCTATAACCTTGGTGAGGAGAGGGAAGGGCGGCAAAACATACATGGTGAGGCCGCCCGAGTGCCCCAGTAAGTCAGAAAACACAACTCCATACACTGAGTTTTCACTTTGAACATGAACAGATCCACTACCAACTCACCCCAAGGATGCAAGATTGGTGTTAGCACCTCAGGATGGAGCATTCATTTCTAGGACGAATTTCAGGTTCTGTTTGAAGTGTCTGTCACAGTATTTTCTTCCCTGGAAAGGTGGACTGCAGAGATGGTGATATTTCTCAATACGCTATTCCCACAGACCTAGGGTGAGGTGGAAGAGAGTTGCAGACCTAGTACTGCCCTGTTTGTTGAGGTAATACCTGACCATGGTGTTACTGGCCAGGAGTTGCACCACCTTGTTTCAAAGGAGAGCCTTGAAGAAATGGAAAGCCTTTCCAACACAATGATGTGGAGGGCTTGCTCTGTTGGTGACCAATCTCCCTGAATGGAGAGACCATAGAGATTAGCTCTCAATGTCAAGTTGGGTGTCAAGTTGTACCTATACCAGGTTGACCTACGTGGGCTGAACTAGGGAATTGAAACCATACTTCTTAATGGTAGATCACATCTTTTGGGTATGTTCTAGCTTAGAACATACATCTTTTGGGTATGTTCTATCAGTCTCAGCATGGAACATACCCACTTTCCCGCCATAGTCAGAAGCAATTTGCTGCCCAGCCAATTCATGAGCTTTTGACTGGAGCAATGACGCCACCTGACAGTCCTCATCCAGAAGTCTGTCCAAGAAGGGAGTTAACTTCTCCTAGTAAATTTCACTGAAGAAGCAGTCAGTTGCTTGCAACACTGTAGCAAAATTTACAGTCAAATCACCCATTACTGTTCTTTTTCAGGGGAACACTATATTAAGGAGACAGAGTTTTCTTTTATTACAGTGTGGTTCTATTGCTGTCAATGTCATAATTGTGACCTTATACAAAATAACAGCACCCCGACAGGGACAAGCAGATCAACAATGGTGGGAGAGCAAAGACAGGATGCAATTATCCTTGTTCTGAAATTTTTAAATCTAATCCTAGATTAAATGTGGTAAAATGATGTTTTTCTTCATTACCACTGAAATGTACCACTTATAATTTTGCCCAACTTAATTTGTTTTGGCGGTGAGCAGTTTCCTTTATACATGCTCAATATGTCATCACTTGGAACATTCTTAGGTCCACTAGAATTAATTTGTATTCCACTTTGCAAATAAAGTTGACTATATGCACTCTGACTGATGCAAAAGTTTTGACAGAATTAGCACTGGATTTAGACATGGAACTAATCTGCTTTTTGATGCTTGACCTTACTGTCTAATAAAATTAGCTAGGGCAGTATTTATAATATGTAAGTTGTTAATGCTTCATTAAGAGATGAAGCAGTTTCTGCACCCCTCAATACTGAATGAAGAAGTAATGAAATCCTTGTTGAACAAAAGTCTAGATCCCCTGGCTATGATGCGTTATTACTCAGATT
The DNA here is from genome assembly GCA_030847615.1 of Gambelia wislizenii. Classification (NCBI taxonomy): domain Eukaryota; kingdom Metazoa; phylum Chordata; class Lepidosauria; order Squamata; family Crotaphytidae; genus Gambelia; species Gambelia wislizenii. The sequence continues at coordinate 219,366,749 of JAUMIR010000005.1, read as the reverse complement.
CATAACTTTTGTTTCTCACAAAGGTTTTCAAGTAGATGATATCATCTCAGATCCAGGCAGTATCAAATGGCACTACATAGAGATCAGAGTTTCTCAACCATGGTCGAGGCTTCTAGGGGTTCTGCGAGAGATTGTGATTCAAACTTCATGCAACAAGCAGCTTCCCATCTTGAAACTGGGAAATGTAATTTCTCTTCACCTCTGACTTGGAAGTCTCATAATCAGTCCATGTAAACTGTAGGTCTGAGGCTCTAATTGGCTGAACTAGAGTGAGTGACTGGCAGATGGCAGGTGGATGGCTCCCGTCTGTCTCTCCATGTGAGCAGAGAGCAGCACCAAGAAGAAGGTTGCTGCCAGCTGGTGTGAGGGAAGGGGTATAACTGGTAGCCTCCCTCCCTAAAAAGAGCTCTTGTGTGGGTAGAGTACGTGGGGTGCATGAAGTAAGAGAAGCCCCTGATCTCCTTCCCAGGGCTTGTGCACTTTAGTCCTTTCTCTGTTTCTCCCAGTGATACCTTGGAGCAGGGATCAATATTGACAGTTTGAAGGTTTAACTCCTTTCAGCCTTCAAATCCCATCCCATACCCTGCAACTATCCCACTTTAAGCAGGACAGCCGTACTTATTTCCTGGCCCACTTTTCAACCTGGTTTTAAAATGTGCTAATTTCCCCCTTCCAATTCAAAGCTTTATTTTTTTTAAGGTAAGGTGTAGTTGTGGGGCAAAATGTCTACAACACCACCAACTCAGATGGCTCCTCCTGAGACAAGAGGGGAGGCACATAGCCAGCAACGGCTCAGCTATGCTGGGTGGAAGCAGTGGAAGCGAAGAAGAGAAGGGTGGCAACTCAGCCCTCAGCAGTCTTGCTAGGAGAAGGAAGGGGCAGCAGCAAAGACAAAGAAGAGAGACAGCAACTTAGACCATAGCAACTTGTTGATGGTGCAAGCAGCGAGCGCGAGGGCTAACGCTGCTGCTGCTTCCTCCTCCTCCTAGGTTGTTACGGCAAGATGGCAATAGCCTAGACCCTGCTATTAGGGGACTATGGTGGCAGCAACAGCAGTGTTGCTAGTAGCATAATCCAGGCTGCTTCCATCTCACCTCACGCCCCATAGAAGAAAGAAGAGGAGAAAGCAGCAGCCACCATCATCATGGTCACTGCTGTATACTAGCAACATGTGGCTAAGAACTGAGTAGCTGCCTTCCTCCGCATCTTCATTGCTGCTCCTTCCTCCAACTGACAAGGCACTATCCTTGCTAATTTGGCTTAGTACTGAGAAAGACTGGTTTCGCCTTTAGGCTTGATTCAGGACAGAAAATATAGAAAATATCTTCGAGAAAGATTTATGTCTAAGAATGGACGGCCATCTGACCCTATTGTTTTGGACCTCCCAGAAGCTTTCAGTACCAACTAACAAGTTGTTTTGGTTGGACTTCTGTTAACTGAAGGATTTATTTCTTAATGGCATTTCTTGCACTATAAAATAAAGCGATTAAAAAGAAGCAACTGACACTATACCGGTGTAACAACGAACTGCCAATAACCTGTTAAAGTTAAAATGTTTAAATTTAAACAAGTCATTGTTGTTCCAGTAAGAGGGTTAGAAAATAGTAATAATAGCCACACTTACCAAAAATAAATAAATAATCAGTTTATGAAAACTGGAGTGTTTTTTAAAGTCATTTAAAGAAATGAGTTATATTTAAGAGAAGTGGGTTCTTTATTTAAACATTTATTTAATGTTTGTTTATTTATTTAAACATCCCACCTTCTGTTACTCTAAGAAGTGGGGGCAGGGGAGTTAAGAGTCCCACCTATAATGCCAAAATCTCCTTTAATATCTGGGGAAATTATTAGCTCAAACAGGAGGCCTGCAAGAGGAGGTTAACTTTGTAACTAATTGTACAGAGTACTCCAGTTAAAGTAACTGTGCTGTGGATGTTCCAATAGTGGTTTAGAACAGTGGCTCTTAAGCTTTTCTTTTCGAGGGACCCCCTTTAAATATCTTTTATTGCCACATATCTCCAAGACTTAACTCAAGATTTAAAACAGCAAGATACTTTTCTCCTGCTTCTTCCTGCAAATTTGTGGCTGGAGCTAACTGAACAACAATGATCAGGCCAAGCCAGTCAGCCAGCCTTTTTTGCCTTGCTCTTCTCACATGGCCACTCCACTGTGGGGAGGAGGTGGACAGAGCAGCCCTCAAGCCTTCAAGGACCCCGTGAGGACACTGAGGCCCCCTAGAAGTCCATGAACCACAAATTAAGGCTAATGGTTTAGAGGGCTGCATCACAAGGCCCTTAACATTAGTAGAGTGATCAGCTTATGAAATATTTTGACTAACATTAATAAACGTGTGATCTATTTGAAGAAGTGACTTAATCTATATTAATTCATAACTCGATTTGTAACAACACTCTCTAGGTGATTTACATAAATTTAAAACACATGCACACAAACATGAATCCAATAAAAAAGAAACATTAAGAACAGGAGACTGATTGCTAGAGGTAAACACAATTTTCAAAACAAGGGACCAAATAAGTAAAAACCAATGCCTGTTCAAATATGCGTAGCCTTACTGGGCACTAACGATCCAAGAGAGCTAGACAGATACCTATAGCAAAGACTTCCACAGCCCGATGTAGCAAAAGTTTCCACAAAGCTTGAAAAGCAATTACTTAGTAATTCCATATTACACTATTCTTAGCTATCTATGCATGTCTAGTGAATGGTGGAACCTGATCGCGAAGTCAACATTGTTTGATATTTTGCACACGATTCCTAGAATTCTAGTTACTGGCATTTACCATATCAGCATTTGCCAAATTTTATCAGTCCCCCTATGTTTAGATCATGCATAGTCATAGGGCTAAAATATTCCTATAGTTCAACTCCCCCTGCTGCGTTCTCCACATTGTGTTAAAAATCAAATACAAAGTGTTTCCCAGCTACTCAAAGCTAGTTGTAGGGGTACATGAGATATGCGCTAGGAAGGGTGGATCACACCTTCCTCATTCCATTGGATTTCACTGTTAAATCACCACTGAATCCTGCCTATATACTTGCCCAGCCTGCTGAAGTAATTGGAAGAATATCTACTTTTATGGGACATTTTAGGTACTGGGTGGGGACTCTACAATTGATACAATATGAATATGCCCCTGTAGGGAGGGATGTTTTAGAGATACTCTGCACTGAATCTGTCTGGAATTGTTCCCAGACATGTTGCCAGAAATGATAATTAAGCCATCTAGTCACAGACATATTTGAATCTATACCGGTTCAAAGGGTGCTCAGCAGTGGCTCCTCTTCGTCTTGGAAAGATGTGACCAGTGGGGTGCCACAGGGTTCTGTCCTGGGCCCAGTGCTCTTCAACATCTTTATCAATGACTTGGATGAGGGAATTAGGGGCATGCTTATCAAATTTGCAGATGACACCAAATTAGGAGGAGTAGCTAATACCCTAGAGGACAGGATCAAAATTCAGAATGACCTGGATAGACTGGAGAGCTGGGCCAAAGCTAACAAAATAAAATTCAATACGGAGAAATGTAAAGTACTGCACTTAGGGCGGAAAAATGAAGTGCATAGATATAGGATGGGAGAGACCTGGCTGAACAAGACTGCGTGCGAAAGGGATCCAGTAGTCCTAGTAGACCACAAGTTGAACATGAGTCAACAGTGTGATGCGGCAGCTAAAAAGGCCAATGCAATTTTGGGCTGTATCAATAGAAGTATAGTGTCTACATAAAGGGAAGTAACAGTGCCACTCTATTCTGCCTTGGTCAGACATCACCTAGAATACTGTGTCCAGTTCTGGGCACCACAATTCAAAAAGGATATTGACAAATTGGAGCGTGTCCAGAAAAGGGCAACTAAAATGGTGAAAGGTCTGGAAACCATGCCTTATGAGGAGAGACTTAGGGAGCTGGGTATGTTTAGCCTGGAAAAAAGACGGTTAAGAGGCGATATGATAGCCCTGTTTAAGTATTTGAAGGGATGTCATGCTGAGGATGGAGCAGGGTTGTTTTCTGCTGCTCCAGAGACTAGAATACTGAGCAATGGATGCAAGCTCCAGGAACAGAGATTCCACCTCAACATTAGGAGGAACTTTTTGACAGTAAGAGCTGTTCGGCAGTGGAACACACACCCTCGGAGCGTGGTGGGATCTCCTTCCTTGGAGGTCTTTAAACAGAGGCTGGATTGCCATCTGTCGGGGATGTTTTGATCAAGATTTCCTGCATGGCAGAGGGTTGGACTGGATGGCCCTTGTGGTCTCTTCCAACTCTACAATTCTATGATTAATGGAACAAAGGGATAATAAATTTGTGGGGGTTATTTAGTGCAGCAGCCCCTCGAGATCAACTGGGGTTTAGTTCCAGGACCCCCTGTGGATACCAAAATTTGTGGATGCTCAAGTTCCATTATCTACAATGGCACAGTAAAATGGTATCCCTTATATAAAATGACAAAATCAATTTTTGCTTTATGCAATTTTTGGGAGGGAATATTTTCAAGCATGCTAGAACCTGTGGATGTAGAGTCTGTGGATATGGAGGGCCAACTGTAATCCAAGTTAGGAAAGTAGTGAACATGTCCATTCAAATAATATCTTATTTTGCTACTTCTCTGCTGTTTTGTCTGTTTGTCTCCACAATAAACTACATTTGTTTTAATAAAAACAATGAAGTATCCAATGAAGACTTTAAAAAATTATTCTGGCATAACAATAGCCTCTGATACATCAGATTTTTAAAAATAAGATGCTTGAAGGTATCAGCACTATATCCACAATTAGTCAAATACTGCTTCATTACATGCTTTTTGACAAAAAGATTTCATATTTAAACAAAGCAAGGAAAAACCACAGGTAAGGCTGCTTCATTCTTTATCACAGTTCTTTGCTACAGCAAGATCAGTTGAACAGTTGAATATTTCCAGAAACAGCGTGGTTTCTATCAGACATTTTTCAATCACATGATAAAGTCTACATAATTAGTTGACATTCATAATTTACAAAACAACAAACCTAACACATGATCTTTATAGATTATTCACTTATCCAGAAAAGTATGCTTTGTTGATTGCCACAAATTCAGCATTAAGAAATGAATGAATATTCTTAATTTTTTTTGCATTGCCTTGAGATAGTTTACATTATGATTTTTAGTGACACAAGTGATTCAAATATCAACCTTCTACAAGTAAGTTTTAATCTTACTAACTTAAGAACAGTAACCCAATAATAATTTTTTGGGAAGCAAGAGCCAGTTAACCATTTGGCAGTACTAAACTGTGTATTAAAGAAATGACTGGCTTTGGGAGAGAGCTGAATTGAACTGGTTTGTTCTAAATCCAGTCCCCTAACAAATTCTAGTAGGACTTCACTCTTCCAAAAGAAAGCATTAAAAGGAATACTTGAAAGGAACACCAAATACTCAGAATGAAAAATGACACGTACATTCGCAAGAACAATTTAGAAAGAATACTTTCCTGCAATTATTCTAACAAAACCAATATAGACTGCAAGAAAATAGAATGTAAAATGAGCTAAAAACTACTGAAATTGAAACAATTGGGGAAATCAAACTAAACAAGATGTTTAAGCACTTCCAACAGAAAACATAGTGATTGCATCATAGAATAATAGAGTTAGAAGAGACCACAAAGGCCATCCAGTCCAACCCCCTGCCATGCAAGAATAAACAATCAAAGAATTCCTGACAGATGTCCATCTATCAGAAATATTTTTGGCTGCTAAAAATTTGTTTTGTCATGTTAAAATTTTCAGGGTAGTTAAGTCTCAAGAGGGTGCTGAGAGAAATAGTCAGCCCTCCGTATCCACAGGTTCTGCAGGGGGAAGATTGCTTACCTGTAACTATAGTTTGAGTGCTCAATTGTGAACTCACAAAAATGGGTTACCTGTGCCTGCACAAGGCATCATTTGGAACTTTCTAGAGCTATTACATGACCTTTTGGGCAGTAACCCCACCCACCATAGGCACTTCATAGCCCAATTTCCACCTAAACCCTCAGTTTTGAGGATGCCACAATAGTAGCATCAAGGGAACCAAAGAAGCAGGACACCAAGCGGGGAGGATGGGTGGAGTTGTGAGAATCCTAGATAGATCCACAGGTGGCACTGTAGGAGAGATTGTTACATTGGGTACTTACCGTGAAGGTACTTTCTGTAGGATAGATGGCAGGAACAATCCGTAAGCATTGGGAACCTAGGACCGCCCAGCTCGAGCAGGAAGTAGAGCAAAGCCTCTTGGGAGATTTCAGTCCTTTGTTCTCCGGTTCTCCTCTCCCACGAGGCCAGTTCTCTGACTAGCAGAGCCCTGTAAAAAAGGTAAGCCAAAAACTCCTCGCTGTTGAGATAAAAATACATGAAAGGCATGCATGGTTAGAGTCCCCTTGTGCCCCTCGTCGTGGTCTAGTATGACAGTCACGGGGTGGGGCGGATTGTTTCTCCATCTATCCTACAGAAAGTACCTTCATGGTAAGTACCCAATGTAACATTCTGTAGGTGTAGGTGGCAGGAACAATCCGTAAGCATTGGGACGTACCCAAGCCTCCTGTCTCCCATGGGTGGGAGTGACTGTTCTTTAATTTCCCTACTGGTGTGCCACCTCGTGGAGGACTCTTCTCCCGAAGGTGGCATCGGGTACCTTGAATTTGTCCACCTTGTAGTGTCTAACGAAGGTGGATGGAGTAGCCCATGTCGCGGCCCTGCAGATTTCGTCAATGGGTGCGTTCGTTGAGAAGACTGTCGACGTTGCCGCTGACCTGGTAGAGTGTGCCGTCACCCCCGATGGGCGTGGTATGTTTGCGGTGTCGTAGGCCAGGAAAATGCACGCCTTGATCCATGTTGCCAGGGTCTGTCTAGATACCTTGGCACCCATGGATGCCGGTGTGAATGACACGAACAGTGAGTCGCAGCGTCTGAATGCCGCTGTGCATTTAATGTAGATCCTCAGGGCCCTCCTGACATCCAGTTTGTGCCACAGTTTCTCTGTGGGGTGAGATGGCCTGGGGCAGAAGGAGGGTAGGACTATCTGCTGCGATACGTGGAAGTCCAAGATCACCTTCGGTTTGAATGATGGGTCGGGTCTGAGGTACACCGCATCCTCTTCGAAGGAGCACAGGTGCTCCCTGATGGACAGTGCCGTGAGTTCCGACACTCTCCGGGCTGATGTGATTGCCACTAGGAAGGCCACCTTAATTGTCATTATTCTTAGAGGGACCCTTCTCAAGGGTTCGAAGGGGCTTTTGGTTAATTGGCGGAGGACCAGGGAGAGGTTCCATGACGGGAATCTGTGGTGCACTGGTGGGGATATGAGAGTCGCCCCTCTCAGAAACCTCCTGATGTGTGGGTGTGTTGAAATTCTGTTTCCCTGTGGGCATTGTATGAATGCCGCCAGTGCTGCTACCTGTCTCCTTAGTGTGTTGGGTCGGAGGCCCTTTTCAAGGCCTCCTTGGAGGAATTCTAGGATATGTTTCGTTGAGGCTTTCAGGGGGTTTATCTGTGCGGCTGTGCACCATTGAGAAAATACTTTCCAGGTCGCTTGATATATCCTCCTCGTTGACGGTCTACGTGAGGCCAGTAGGGTTTGAATTACGTTGTCCTCGTACCCGCAGGCTCTCAGCGCTCTCCGCTCAATCTCCAGGCTGTCAACTGGAGCCACGACACGTCGGGGTGTGCCACCGGGCCCTGTAGGAGGAGGTCGTGGCGTGGAAAAAGTCTCACTGGTGTCTCGAGCGACATCTCTGTCAGGTCGGAGAACCATGGTCGCCGTGGCCAGTGTGGGGCGATCAGTACCACTTGTGCTCTCTCCGCCCGAATTTTCCTGCACGTTTTCCCTATGAGGGGGAAAGGAAGAAATAGGTACAGAAGGCCCGTTGGCCACCGGGACCGGAGGGCGTCGGTTCCCTCCGCTCTCGGATGAAAGAATCTGGTGAAGAAGCGGCTCAGCTTGGCGTTGAGGTGAGACGCAAACATGTCTACTGACATTTCCCCGAACCTCGCTTGGATGTGATCGAAGGTCTCTTGGTTCAGTTCCCACTCTCCCGGGAGAACTGTGTGTCTGCTCAGGAAGTCCGCTTGGGTGTTGACTTCCCCTTGAAGGTGTTGGGCCGTCAGGGACAGTACCGTCCTCTCCGCCCAGAGTAGCAGCGTCACTGCCTCCGAGTGCAGTGACCTGGATTTGGATCCGCCTTGCCTTGCTATGTACGATCGTGTCGTTGTGTTGTCGGTGAGGAGCAGCACATGCTGTCCCTTCAGTGTGTCGGAGAAGCATTCCAGTGCCAGTCTGGCTGCCCTGAGCTCCAGCCAGTTGATGCTGTGTTCTTGTTCGGCCTTTGACCATAGGCCTTGCACTGCCATGTCCCCACCCCCGTAGACTGGCATCTGAAGTCACCACTACCTGGTGTGGCACTGTCAGTGGGGATCCTTTGGATATGTTTTCTGTCCGTGTCCACCACGTGAAGGACTGTCTCACTGTGGCTGGGATGTTTATGAGAAGCGCCTCTTTGTGGGATATTCTTTCCTGGTGGGGGAGTAGTAGTGCCTGGAGAGGCCTGGAATGGAACCTCGCCCATGGAACCACCTGTATGGCTGATATCATGAGCCCGAAGAGTCGTGCTAGGAACGCGATCTGGGCCCTCTGTCTTCCTTTTGCTATTGCGCCTTCCTTCCTGATGGCCGACTGTCTCTCCGTGGACAGGGCGACTGAGTAAGCTACTGTATCTATCTGGACTCCTAAGTGGACTATGGATTGCGATGGCACTAGGGTGCTCTTTCTGAAGTTTATCATGAACCCGTGATTCTGTAGGCACCTGATGGTTATCCTCAGGCCTTCGAGGGCCCTGTCCTTCGACGGTGCTCTTAGGAGGATGTCGTCCAAGTAGGGGTACAGGTGTATCCCTTTTGTCCTCAGGTGGGCGATTATCACGACCATCACCTTGGTGAAGACCCTTGGTGCCGTTGCAAGCCTGAAAGGGAGAGCCCAGAACTGGTAGTGTTCATCTCCGAACGCGAATCGGAGGAATCGCCTGCTTTCTGGGTGCATCTTTATGTGTAGGTATGCTTCCGATAGGTCGAGAGAGGCCAGGAAGTCTCCTTCCTGAACCGCCTCCCGTATGGACGACAGTGTTTCCATCTTGAAACGCTTGTAAGTAATGAAAGAGTTTGTGAACTTGAGGTCTAGTACAGACCTTAGACTTCCATCTTTTTTTGGTACTGTGAAGAAGTAAGAGTACACCCCTGAGAAACGTTGCGTGTCTGGTACTTCTTCTATGGCTTGTATCTCCAGTAGGTGGTTTATTGCTGTCCTCAAGTTCCGCGCCTTCTGGTGGTTGGAGGGGACGGGTGCGGGTAGGAATCTGTTCCTGGGTCTTGCGTTGAACTCTATTTTGTAACCGTGGGCGATCGTTTCCTGCACCCACCTGTCCGATGTTGTGTTTAGCCAGACGTCCAGGAACCTTGACAGCCTTCCCCCCACTGGAGATTTTTCCGAGTCAGGATTGTTGTCGGGAGGAACCCCGCTGTGGCTGGGTTCCCCCCCCCTGCGGTTAGGGGGATGGCTGACGAAGGGTGTGTGACGAATGACATAGTTGGTTTTAGCCCATGCTGGTCTACTGGACCTGTAGTCTGTTCTTCTTCCATTTCCCCTGTAGTGACGAAAGGAAGAGTTAAATGAATGTGGCCGTCGAAAAGGCTTCATAATTTGCTTTCGGCCCGACGAGGGCATGGCCTGTTTCTTGTCCTTCGTTTCTACTAGGATGTCCTTGAGGGCCTCCTCGCCAAACAGTTTTGTCCCTTTGAAAGGTGCTGTGGCCAAGGCATTTCTAGACTTGCCGTCCGCATCCCAGTGTTTCACCCATAGTGATCGTCTTGCTAAGTTGACTGCCCCTGAGGCCCTGGCCGCGTATGTTAGTGAGTCCTGAGATGCGTCGGCAATGAAATGGAGTGCTAGACGGATTCTGCTGAAGGCCTTGTCCAGAGCGCCAGTGTCTAGCTCTTCTGCTTCCATAATCTCTTGCAGCCATATTATGGCGGCCCGGGAGATCAGGGCTGTTGCCAGTGTGGATCTGATACCGAGGGCAGATGCATCGAATGATCTCCTCAGGGCAATATCAGCCCTTTTCTCGTCTGAGTCCTTAAGGGCGCCGTCTCCTTCCCTGGGCGCTAGTGAGTCGGACACCATGGATACGACCGGCCGGTCGACCACTGGGGTCCTTAGTTTGTCGAGTGTCTCCTTGGGGAAGTTGTAGAACTTCTGAGCAGCTGACATGCCCCGCCTTCCCAAGGCTGGCCTGTCCCACTCCTCTGCCACCAAGTTCCAGAAGGATCTTGGAAAGGGGAAGAGTGGCCTCTTCGACTTGCTTGACGCCATCAGTGCTGCCGCCTTCTCGCTCTTGGGAGCATGAGGGTCTTCAGTTGTGTCTTCTTTGGCAGTGGGGGGGCAGATCCCCAATGCTGACCCTGCTGAGAAGGTATGAGAACTTATCCCCTTGGAAAATTCTGTCTGCTGCCTCATTGTCTGAGTTATCAGAGTCTGACAATTCCCCCTCCTCCCTGTCGGGAGTCCTTGCCCCATCGTTGTCCACTGTGTCGTCCAGGTCTGGGATGACGTGCGTGAGGAGGTCCTCCCCTTCTGAGGCTCCATCCGACTCCTCGGATGAGTGCCTCGAGGGTGGCTCCTTTCTCTTTTTACCTGTGGGAGGAACTGCGGGGGTTTCCCGTTGTTTCCCCTTGCCCTTCCCGGTCGGCCGACTGGGGGGGGGGCTTGCTTTTCCTTGGGATGGGTGTTTTTCCCCTTTCCTTACGCTTCCTCAGCAACTCTGCTAAGCTCGGGAGTGGCTCCTGTTCCTCCTCCTGGTCAGACAGGAGTGCTTCGGACAACATTGCCAGGGCTAATTTGATGGACTGTTTCTTAGCCTTGGCCTCGTTCTCCTTGCTCTTCCCCCGCTCTGGGTCTCCCTCCTCCCCCTCCTGGGTGACTAGATCCTTGGGGTTCCCAATGGCATCTGGGTCATCAGGCTGAACGGGCCCTTCCACTTTGCCTGGGGTGTCCCAGTACTCATCCCCCTCCCCTTCGCTAGAAAATTCCAAAGTGTCCAGGATAAGCCTGGACCTAGAAATCGCCGCTCCTCCTACCTTGTCCTGCGTCTTCTCCTGGGTCTCATCTTGCAGGTCAGGGTATTTATGGGAGTTCCGGGGGGGCAGGGAAGAGACCTCGGCCCCCGCGGTCCCCTGGCCCTCGTGGTGCTTTCCGTCCCTTTGCCACCACTGGATTAGGGCTCTGGGCGCGCTCAGAGAGCGGCCACTGGCCAGGGCCTTCTCTGCCGCCTGTGCTGCCCGTCGTTGGGGGACCAGGGCCGGAATGAGGCCGGCGGCGGCAGCGCTCGTGGAGGGGAGCTCATGGTCACCACTGTGAGTGCCAGAGCGCCCTTCAGCCCCTTTTTTCTGCTGCCTCTTGGCGCCCTGTTTGGCGCTTTCTGCAGGCCCCCTGATGCCTCCCATCTCCCCTGGCTCCAAAAAGTGTGGGTACCGGGGGACCGCGACCGCGACGCAGCTGGTGTGCCTGGGGCCAAGAGAGTCGCGTGTGGCTGCCGCTCGTCTGACTCGTGGCAAGAAAAAACAGGCGCGCGAAGGCGCGTGCGGCGGTAGCGTGCGGGCGCCGCTGAGTGCGGCGCGATCGCGGCTGGGGGGGAGCGGTCGCGGGTAGCCGCGCGGGCCGCGGGGGGGTTGGAGGAGGCGGCCGCGAGGAGCTGCGCGGGCCGGGAGGGCTGTCTGGGGGGGGGCTCGGCACGACTCCGCTGGGGAGGAGGAGGGGGGGAAGAGGCCGAGCGGGGGAAGGCACCGCCGGGGAAAGAGAGGGATCGCCGGGCTGGTGTGAGGAGGAGTGGTAACTCGGCAAGGCTCCAGTGGGTGGGGGGGGGAGAGGCCGAGCGGGGGAGAGCGCCGCCGGGGCAGACAGTGGTCGCCGGGCGGGCGAAAGGTCGGCTGAGGTGAGGGTAAGACAGAGAAGGTAAGTGTGGGAAGAAGTTTTTTTTTTAAAGGCAGTAGGAGCAGGCGGAGGGGGAGGGTAGAGTCGGAGTGTGGAAAGAAGAAAAAGGGGGAAAGTGAATAAAAAATGGCGATACCAATCCGGAGGAGTTGGGAAAACCTGCTTCGCTGGGCTGAGCAGGAAGTAGAACTGGCCTCGTGGGAGAGGAGAACCGGAGAACAAAGGACTGAAATCTCCCAAGAGGCTTTGCTCTACTTCCTGCTCGAGCTGGGCGGTCCTAGGTTCCCAATGCTTACGGATTGTTCCTGCCATCTACACCTACAGAATGGGAGTATTTGTGCACCCTCCATATGTTATGGCCTTCTTTTTATATTGACTCTTGTCAAACTTATGTTTCAAAACGGTGGCTTCCACTTCTAGAGACTGATGAGAAATCAATGGCACTTTGGGACAAGATTCCTTACTAATCGATCCAGATGGAACAGAGGACACTTTGGCAGATTTCAGGGCTGACCAGGACAAACTCCCCCAGGAAGCATTTGAATGCGCTCCCACATGGCTTCCACCAGTTCCTTCAAGCTTTTAGGGAGTGTTTAACTGCCAATCTCAGCAATGAACCCAAAGCTGTAGGGACCGAGGCAGAACAAGACAGAACAGAACTCAAAGTTGAAGATGACAGAGAGTTTACAAGAGCACTTTCAGCCATTATTATCAATTTATCCTTGCCACAGGGGTGAAGGCCTTGCACTGGATGAAAGCCCTCACATTATGGCCCTCTCCAAGACATAACCAACACTAAAAGTGGCCATCCCTTTCTGGAATTTTGGCCCCACAAGGCTTAAAGGATCTGTCCAAAGCCATGGCACACAAACGAACTTAGCAGACTCTAATTGGTCTGTGGCAGGTAGAAAAACAACCAAAGACAAGCCTAGTCAAAGCCCAAGAGAATGGCCATATTAAGAGCCAAAGGTCAAACCCAGATAAAGAATAAGAAGCCAAATCCAATCCAGAAGAGCAGTCACAAACAATCCAAGGTCAAAAAGAGATGACAAGAGAAAGCTCCAAACAGCAGAAGTGGACAAAAAGGACCTGAAGGTTTAGGAGGGAATTGGGCTATGAGGTTCCTATGGGTGGGCGGGGTTATCACCCAAAAGCTTATGTAATAGCTCCAGACCAGGGTTTCTTAAAAAAAAAAAAAAATTCCACTCACGACCTCTTTTTGCCTGAGAAATTTTTACATGACCCCACGTATATAGGTATATAAAATAAATATACAAATCAAATTTACTGTTGCCAAACTTTTCGCGATCCCCCCATTCAGTTATGCAACCCCATATGTGGCTGCGACCCACAGTTTAAGAATCATAGAATCACAGAGTTGGAAGAGACCACGAGGGCCATCCAGTCCAACCCCCTGCCATGCAGGAATACACAATCAAATCATTCCCGAAAGATAACCATCAAGTCTCTGCTTAAAAACCTCCAAAGAAGGAGACTCCACTACACTCCGACGCAGTGTATTCCACTTGCAAACAGCTCTTACTGTCAGGAAGTTCTTCCTATTGTTTAGATGGAATCTCCGTTCCTGTAGTTTGAACCCATTGCTCCGTGTCATGGTCTCTGGAGCAGCAGAAAACAAGCTTGCTCCATCCTCAGTATGACATCCCTTCAAATATTTAAACATGGCTATCATGTCACCTCTCAAACTTCTCTTCTCCAGACTAAACATACCCAGCACCCTATGCCACTCCTCATAGGGCATGGCTTCCAGACCTTTGCTCTAGATGGTTCCAAATTCTAGATGTATGCAACAATAAAGAAGAATGTGAAATATTTTTGGCATCCTAGATAGTGTTAGGAAATTAAATGCTGTTAATTTTTAAAAAAAAATATTTTTCAGACTAAGATTCTAACAATTTCAAATATTCCATAAAGGAATCCATGTTCACTGGAAATCAGTGGAAGGGAAGTTAACTGATATCAGTGGAAGGGAAATGTGGTATGTTCTCTCTTTTTATGGAATTCTGATAATCATATAGATGGTGCTAAAAGAAACTGTCACATAAAATATTCAGAGAACAGAAATCTATAAGAAGTCTGTGAGACATGCCTTATTGAGAATATGGAGTAGATATAAACCTAGGTTGTGCCTGAAAATGTCTCTATGGGTTTCAACTCAAGAAGCTTTCTATAGAAGAGAAAACAACAGGTAAAGAAAAGTGGCTAATGTAGCAAGACATCCTGGAGATTTTCCAAGAGAAATATAAAATATAAAATTAAATCAAGAGAGCCGTTAGTAGAAGAGGAATATAGTTTTCAATGATATTCTTACTTATAGTTATTGGAAAGATGTAAAATGAATTTTAAAAACTATGGTTTTGAACAAAACAAGTGAGAATTTGGCATGTCATTGTGTACAGACAAATAACATGTAAAAGCTAAAAAGTATTAAATTTTGTTGAAATTTGAATTTGAAAGAACAAGAAGTTAAAGTATATGATAAAATGGGCTAAGAATTTTCATTATAATATACAGATGAATCAATGGAAAAAAATGTTATCAAAGTGCTTAAAATTTGCATTAGGTTATGATTTTTTATAAATGATGTATAGTTGGTATATGACGCAAGAGTAATTGTCTAGAATGTGTAAAAAAGTGTGTCTAATTGTATGTTAGAAATGTGTGCCATGGATATTGGGACATGCAGTTAAAGTAGATTTATTCTGCAAAGAGCTGAGATGTAACAATCTGCAGAATGCAGCAGTGGGAGCTAGTAGTAGTTTGCAGAAGCTAGCTGGTGTATTTTTGATGAGCTAACAGCTCTGGTGCCAAGCTTTCTCAGAAAGCTGCTGTGAACTCTGCTGAGCTAGTTATTTAGCTATCCTATACAACTGTGTTTCAGATCCTGAATCTGAACAGTTCTGTTTTGGATCATACTGTGTGAAGATGTTTTTCTACTAGATGTTGTAAATTACTGTATATATTCTTTATTATGCTACAGTAAAGTTGATTTTAGACACAAGCCTGTGCCTGTGTGATTATTCTTATGCCTGGAGAAACAATACCCTTCTACAACTTTTTGCTGCCTGGACCTCTTGTCTTGTTCAGAGGTACCCAGTGTGCGCTCATCTGACAATGTGAACAACATTAAAGGACATGTTATGTGTGATGGACATGTGTAAAAGCTAAAAAATGGATTCAAATACACATGCTGATGCAGAGGACTTTAAAGATTAATATTCAATTAAAACTGGAACTTTTTCTTTTAGAATTGATGAATGTACCACTGGAAAAGAGTCAGGGAAGATTACTCCAATATATTACCACAGCAGCAAGATTGTTGTATGCTGAAAGATGGAAGAATTCAACAGTACCCACTATGGAGGAACAGTTGTTGAAACTGACAGATTTAGCAGAAACAGATGAATTATCTGGTTTGATTAGAGAAAGATAATTAGAAACATTTATCAAAGACTGGAAACACCATCTAGACTATTTGCAAGGGGGAAGAAAAAGACTTAGTAACTTTTGGCTTTGATGATTAGAAAGAATAGGTTACTGAAAGAAGGGAATATGTTGTAATTTTGGAGAGAGGTATATATGCATATATAACCGCTAAAAAGATCAGAAGTCACTTTCTTCTTTTTTTCTATTCTTTTCTTATTTTTGTGCTTCACTTTTTAATTTGTGTTTTATTGTAGTTTAGTTTTCTGTTTTTCTTAATCTTTGTAATTAATTGCTCTTGTTGTGTGCCTTCAAGTCATTTCTGACCTATGGTGACCCCCAAGGTGATCCCATAATGGGTTTTTCTGAGGCTGAAAGCACATGACTTGCCCAAGGTCACCCAGTAACTTTTCATGACTGAATAGGGATTTGAACCCTGGTGTCCAGAGTCACAGTCCAACACTCAAAACACAACACCATGTTTGAGCATCGGACTAGGACTCAAGAGCACTGATCAAAGCCCCGCTTGGCCATAGAAACTCACTGGGTGACCTTGGGTAAGTCACATGCTCTCATCCTCAGAGGGAGGCAAAGGCAAATTCCCTCTGAACAAATCTTGCCAAGAAAACCCTGTAATAGATTCACCTTAAGGTCTCCATATATAGAAAATGGCTTCGAGGCACACAACAAAATTTATGTTATACCTAAATTAACAAGGCTAAGAACCACACATACTTCCTTTTATTTCTAGATTTTCTTGAAATATAGTATATTTTAAAATTTAGAAATTATTTTTACTAAAAATATACTAGATAAATGCATCATGTTGTCAAGTACATGTTATTTATAAATGTTATTATACAGTCCTGTATTCTTCTAAAACGCCATAATCCAAATATTTGGAGGATTTAAACAGAAGCGCATGCACACACCCAATCCCCACATAGATATCTGTGTGTGAGAGAGAAGAGGAAGAGAGAGAGAGAGAGAGAGAATGAGAATGAGAATGAGAATGCATGGCTATTTCTTCTTTTAAATGTCTTTATGAATACAACCTGAGATAAGCGGGTTCAAAATATGATAGAATTTTAATACAAAGTCTGGAAAGATATGGCTAATTTGTCTTCTCAGAATCAGTAGATCCCAATATCAAAATGGTGGCAAAACAAAATTTTTGCACTTTTACAAGAATATGATCTTTGATCCGAGAAGGATCACTTCTACATTCTTTTTGAAATAGATATGCAAAACTTACCTTCTTTCAAAGTGGAAAATTAAAACAAAAATAAACAATTCTGAGTCAATAATTACATTTGTCTCACATTTGTACATGTATACATACATCTTTCACTATTTTTGGGGGGGAAACAAATTTGTTTCTTACCTCTGAATATGAAACACGTGACTCCTCCAGATTTGCTCATTAGCATACAGTCAGGCTAAACTGCTTCACAGAACATTCCGTCAGCCATTTTGAGACTGCACTGTTTCAGCTGTACTGAAAGTGTGATTAAGATGGCTGCACTGAGCATTCTATGTTAGCCAGTAATAACATAGGAAAGTGTGAAACACTTGCCAGAAAGAACCTCCCTCTTTATGCAGTAGTACAAAAAAAGGGGCTATTAGTGCACATGCTGCAGGAACACTGCAGTTTCTCAGAGCACAAGAGCTACAGAGAAAACTTACCAGGCACAAAAACTGCCTCTGTGAACCAGACGGTAGCTCAGGATATAACACTCCAATCCTGATTTGAATCCAAGCAACTGCAAGTCCATGTCACAAATTATCAACTACAGGAATGAAACCAAACATTACTGGAAGGCAGGGAATGCTACTTGGAGGAGCCTTATCTGAGCCCCCTCCCCACCAGCAGCATTAGAAAAACATCCACTTACACTATAAAATATTACAAAAGTGTTCCTCAATAATTGCTGCAAAGGGTGATAAAATAATTAAGTTTTCAATAACCAATAAAAAGCAAGACTTTCCCTGCATGCGTTTTAACTAAAAGACCCACAGTAAGCTTCTGTTTACATAAGAGTTTGTGAAGGTGGAAAATTGCTTTAGTCTTGCGTAAGTACTTCTGCTAACCATTTGCAGCAGCATTTGACCCATCAATCTGAAAAAGGCAAAACGCATAAGAACAGAACAGAATAATCTGGTGGCAAAACTTCTATACCATTTCTCTGTCTTAACATAAATTACATTAAGGGTCTTTCTTGTCAGCAGGTTTTTAAAGAGAACACATTCTAGATAGACTAAACATCCGCTATCTCATAATAAACATTTTTGAGGGTTGTTGCTCATGTTAGATAACTATTCAAACAAGCTTCCAGTGGCCAGAAATAAGTAGATATTTTACCAACCTTTTTTTCACGTCATGCACACAGCAGTAAAATAAGACATTCAAACAAATAATTATTCCAAAATTTAGCTATTAGTCACTGTGCAAACGACTACCATTATTGTTTATATACTGATTTCTCACCACCTCACATGTCTTGGTAATCCCAATCCTTACTACCATCCCTGTATGGCACAAAAAATATTGAGGTAGATGAATAATGCTTTACCCAAAGTCCCCTAGAAAATTTGTGCCTGATATAACATTCGAAAAACGGACTTTCTGGCTGTTGGTTCACATTCTTTGCCATCACACTATGCCAACAGTGAGTTACTATATAATGCAAAGTGTTAAAAACTAAATATACACAATAGTTTATACATACACAAACAAACAGGACCATAGAATCAAGCACCTAAGGTGTGGCCAGTATTATATGGAAATAAAGTAGCTGAAGGTAGAACATGAAGCATCTCCTTAGGTAGTAAAACAGGACGAAATCCACAGATAGAATATTTAAAACTAATACTTTACTGAAACAACTTTTAGTCCAATCCAAAACTAGCCACATCCAAAACTAACTAACCAATCCAAACCAGTATCAGTAAAACCTATATAACAAAGCATGAGAGATTCTAGGTCTTTAGCCCTGTTTTTCCTTTAAAACGAAAAAAAAAAAAGGCTAGAGGTTGGAGATATGGGAATGGTGCTCAAATCGTTTCCACACCTGTCAATTATCTCCTGCAGTACTCCACTCAATTTTCCACCCCCTTCCTGCATGGCCTGCCAGGATCCAGCTCTAAAAATAAACTTAGCTGGATGAGAAGACAGCCTAAGGATCACATAAAGATAATTAGGAAATGTTACAAATACCTGCTCGCTGCACCTCTGCTAGCTTCTCCCTGCACCTCCCCATACCATCTCCACATTCCTCTTATGTTAGCACACATGGCACTGGGACACACATTTGCCACATCACCATTACCGATAACTGAGTTCTCCTGTCTGCCATTTCAAATTTGTAAGGTGTCTGCAAATCAAACTTCCCAATATGTGAGCTTTCCATGGTCAATGAACATAATATTTAACATAATATACCAAAACATGGAGGTAGGGTATTTTGCCCAATTGTCATTTGAACTAGTGATGATGAAAATTAATTTTAGATACTATGAATAAGAATAAAAGGTTCTATGCCAGAACAGCTTTCTGGGAAGGAAGGAGAAGAGAGGCAGGGGAGATAATCACTTAGATGTTTCCTATGTAGTGAGAAAGCTTGCCAGTGCACACTGCTTGCTTGTACAGAACTTGAATCAGCACATAGCTGCAGACATGCCCATAAAAGGCCATTCTAAAGCAGACTGCAGACAATCAGTCAGGGGAGGGAGTATCCTCTCCTCTCCAATCAGGAAGAAGTAAAAGATTCTTAACCTAAAGACTCAGTGAAGCTCAAACTATACCCTTTGTGGTAAAGAACACTAGCACAAAGCAATGAAGCAGTATTTAAAGATATGTTCAGCAACTGGCATTTTAAATTATCTGCTGCTAGCAATGTGTGTTAAACCCTGAGGTACTATTTTCAAAAATACATGTGTAAATTAAGTTACACCATTTTATTTAGTTTTGATTAAGACAATGTTCATCTTCCCATCATATCCAATATTTAAAGTCTGTATTTGATTGTGAAGTCGAAGGCTTTCACGGCCGGCATCCATAGATTTCCTTGGTTTTTTTCTGGGCTGTGAGGCCATGTTCTGGAAGAGTTTCTTTCTGACATTTCGCCTGCATCTATGGCTGGCATCTTCAGAGAATGGTTGGGTATGTGAAGTTTATATGTTGTGAACCCCTGTTGGGGAGTATACATAAATTGTGTAATTGAATGGTTAGTTTCTGGGAATAGAAATGTAAGGTTCCTTAGTGTCTGTTTGGCTAATGGTTGGTTGATGCGCCATTGTCTGCTGGAACTCCCCCTATCCCTGGGTGGAATTCCTTTGTAAGTGTTGAGTTTTGATTCTATTGTTCTTCAAAACTGGCAGACAGATTATGTTTACTTTTAAGGTTTCTCCTTTCTTGTTGAAGTTGTCTAGGTGTTTGTGGATTTCAATAGCTTCTCTGTGCATTCTGATATGATAGCTGTTGGCCTGGTCCAGAATTTCTGTGTTTCTGCAGCCTCTTACAGCTGCAGGAGTTTACCGCATACCATGCAGCTGTGGACAAGTTTATGCAGGGACCACTAAACGCAGAATACAAACACGAGTCAAGGAACATGAGAGACACTGCAGACTGGGCCAGCCAGAAAAATCAGCAGTAGCAGAACATGTTATAAAACAACCTGGACACAAAATGCTATTTAAAAACACAGAAATTCATTCCCAGCAGCACCATCTGTGCAGCCAGTTGTTCACCTCTGCTATTTTTCTCTCCCTTCCTGGGCCATGCCCTTCCACTGGAAGGACAGACAAAATGACTACCTGTGCATCCAAGTCCTTCAGCTTCCTACCCAGAGCCTCATAATCCCTTTTGATATTCTGAAGGCTATGCCTTGCAGTATCATTTGTTTCCACATGAACCAAAGGGAAGGGATAATGGTCATGAGTCTCATCGGCCTCTCCGTTACATCACGGATTTTTGCACCTAGGAAACAGCACACCTCTTGAGATGTCTTATCAGGCCCGCAATTCTGCCGCCCTTCGCCCCGGGATCCGCCCCCAGGATAGCTCCCATGGGAGAATGGTGACGTGGGGTGAAGGGAGGGCAGGAGAAGATCTGACTCCCTCCTCCCTTTGCCTCCCAGGATAGCTTGCGTGGGGAGAATGTCAATGTGGGAGGGAAGGAGGGGAAGGATAGACCTGCCTCTCTTCTCCCTTTGCCCCTGGGATTGCCCCCCGGGATTGCTCCCGTGGGGAGAATGGAGACACAGGGACAAAGAGAGGAAAGGAGCAGATCTGCCTCCCTTCCCCAGGATCGCTCCTGTGGCGGGAATGGTGACAGGGGGCATTTGCTATTATCCGTGGGTGAAATAGGGCCAACACCATCCCATCAGGTGGCCTCATGCACTTTCAACAGAACAGCAATCACACTGCTTCCACCATACCATAAATATTTATTGTATTGTGTGTTCTTTGTTGTTGCTTTTTGGGGTGCTTTATTTTACTTGAACATATTATGTTACATGGCACTATGTTTATGCCGTAAGATTGGGATATAAATAACAAACCTTTAAAAATAAATTATTATACTACTATACACAATCAGAGCCAAAAAATCATTTTTAAAAATAACATGTTACAATGAATAAAGTGTATCTTCCAAAGTAGTATACTAGCTATTACTTGCTTTATTAATAGCATATTACTGAAATATTGTTTTTTGTTTCTTTTTCGCATTATTTTTTGCAATCATTTTTATAAGAACTTGAATAATACAAAAATGGTCCTCAAATGACTCCCCAGGAAAACATTTTAGAAGTAAATACTGCTTGCTGAACAATTTTTTAAAAAAACCAGTATTACCAGCAGTTACCTTGTTTTGCAAAACTTTCGCTAAATCTGGAATCCTCAATACAGTTCCCACACGGTTGCAATGACACTTGTGAAGACTTCTGTTTGTGTCCACAAAATATTTGCCTTTTCCTTCTCCTCTCATTGTCTCCCCTACCTTCCAAAATGGAAAAGGAATTATCTTAATCTTGGGAAATCAGTGAGCTAAGAATAAATAAGACAATTTATATTCTCACATTCCCTCAACCCTACGTATTTTTCCAGGATGAGACCAGCACCAGGAAACCTCAGCACAGACTGGTGTGATTGGAAGGGAACCCAGTTTGTGCCCTCTGAAAACTAAAAACAAACAAACAAAAACAGACAGGGACAGACTGACCTGATTTGGAGTGGAATGGGGAGAGAAAAGCAAAGCCACTGGAAATTGCAAGTAAAAGAGAGAGAGGTGTGTGTCTGTATTCTTCCTATGTTTTCCTTCCCTCTTCCTGACTCTGGGTCTATCTCCATCCCCACCCCAATTCTCTTCTTCCTCCTTATTTTCTTTCTCTGGGTCTGGTGTTTTTGTTCTATTTTACTCCTTTCTTCTCTTTCTTTGTGTCTAATTGTACTTGCACCCTGGGAAAGAGAACTGAGTTAACTAACATAGGAAGAGAATATTTGGTTTTTGTGAAATAGTTGTTTAACTCAAGTAATAGACTCGATTTAAAGTAGTGGCTTAGTGTTGCAGGACTCAAATCCTATTTCTGTCATATTCAGACTTGTGGGTGAGTTACTCTCTGCTTTATCCATTATCAGTCTGAGTTCTGTGAAACTAGTGTTTTGTGACAGGCCACCCACTTCTATATGGGCAGCCATTTTGTGATGGGGAACCACAACAGTCTGAAAAATTCAAATGTGCTCATCAGTTCAAAGAAATTTGGGAGCATGGCTGTAATTAACTAGACAACTCTACTGTCCTGCCTGCTGGGAACTGTAGTTATAAAAATAATTTAAAAGGACTGGCTAAACCTGTTGAACATCTGTTTCCCCACTACTGCCAAGCAACTAATGGCATAGATACTATGCCCTCCCACTGAGTGGATCTAACTAGTGGCTTAGATAGAAAAAAAAATCCTGATATCTAGAATTCTAATTGTTTTATTGTAGGCTTTGTATTTTATCAATTTTGTTTTAGTTTTGATTGAACTTCTTCTATTTTATTCTTTATCGTTATACTGTAAATCACCTTAAGCTCTCTCAGTGAGGAGAGTCAATACAAAAACATAATAAATACTGTATGAATAAAGTAATCAGAATGTGAAGCGGGTCTACCAACAACACACAACAAATACTGTCCATACAACCTGAATACAGAGCCCAAAATGGTGGTGGTGGCCCCTAAAGTAATACCACAGTGCTAAGTGGTCAGGTCGTTTGACAATAGATGATTAAATATACTCAGAACCTTCTCATAAGAAGTCACTGTAAAATGTCTTTGGAGGGAATCCACCAAAGTAAGGTATGGTATGCTCAAGTTGAACCAGTATGATAATGGAGAATGTGAACAGGAACTCAGAAACCTGCTGAATTTTCAAACATGAGCTATCTGGTGGCAGACTAATACAAGTGGGACCTGCATTAAAGTGTGGAATAGTCCTGGTCAAGAGTTTAGCCAGTCTTCCATGTTCTCCTCCAGGAGATTCTGTTCCTCCACTACCTCGAAACAGAACAACAGCATATCATAGCCACTAGGCATGCTTTTTCCTCACTGAGCTGTTCTGAGGTAAGTTTTGGAGGGAGGGTCTATGGCAGATTTGCATGATCTTGTGAAAGATGAGGCTATGCTACTGGTAGCGCTGCTGCTGGAAGGATACCTCAAGCCAGACAGGCTTTTCCGGTGCAGCCAGACTAAATGTGCCGAACAGCTACTGGGCAGCATCAGTAGTGGGTGGTAGAGCTGGTGGAGGTTCTCTCAAAGACAGTATCAGTGGCACTTTAGCTAACTCTGGTTAGTACTGTGCAGTAGGAGGAACTAGTAAATCACTTCTGAATATTTTTTAAATTGACACCTCTAGGCAGCTGGTCCTAGAATCTGGAACTCTCCTCTAGGGAGGCTAGAATGACTCCCTCCATGCTGTTCTTCTGTTAGCAGGCAAATGCTTCTCTTCAAAGACTTTTTATCTTAGTAGGTTTTTGAAATGGAAGGTTTCTGAGGAAAGGGCTTTTAAGAGGGTGCTGTACTATTTTTAACTGCTTTTTATCATTTTAAAGGCTATTTTTAAAATTGTTTTCATATTAACAGTTTAATTCCATTTAAATTTTGACTTTTTGTATGTCTTTAACTATATTATAATCATTTTAATTTGTAAGTTACCTTGAGTCCCAATCTAGGAGAAAAGGAGGGGTTTAAATAAAATCAAAATAATAATATGAGACAATCAAAAATGAAGCGAGAGTGTCAGAAAATGAGACTATAAGGTGAGTAGGCACTCAGTCAGCTACTGGAGAAGAACATGAAGTATGAGCAGCACTGTATCTAATGATGCAAATGGACTCAAGCCAAAAGGCTACTCAGCTGCTGATATTCTCAGAGTTGAAAGGAAAGTCCAAAGTTGCAAAGCCCATATAATAGTAACATGCAATGTGAGGAGGAGAAGGAGGAATCAGGGGATCAGACACTATAAAACAAGATACTGAATGAACAAATAGTGCCATATTCACTGTGAGCAAGCTAAAGTGGACAGGAATGGGACATTTACAATCAGATAATTACACAGTGTTTACCTGGGAAATGAAAATCTAAGAAGAAATGGGGTGTCATTAATGGTGAGCTGAGTGATGTAGTAAAATAAATCAGGGGACAGACATAATGCAAAGTCTGATAAAGTAATACCAATAACACCCCAAGGAAAACCCATCAATACAACCATAATCCAAGTTTACGCTCCAACTACAGAGAAAGAAGAAATTAAAAGATTCTATGCTTGAGTTCAGGAGGGAATGGATCACACACCAAAACAGGATATGTTGCTAATCACAGGTGACTGGAATGCAAAAACAGGAAACACAGCAGAACTAAAAATTGCTGGAGAATTTGGCCTAAGATCAAGAAATTAAGCAGGAAAGTGATGTTTTGAATTCTGTGAGGCTAACAGTTTGTAGATTACAAATACATTCCTCAGGGAACTGAACAAATGATTGTAAAGTGAACACCACTGGACAGCCAATATAGAAATCAAGTAGACTATGTAACTGGAAGTAGAAGATAGAGAAGCTTTATGCTCTCTGCAAAAACAAAACCAGGAGCAGAATGTGGCACAGACTATGAACTATCAATATTTTATTAAAACAGTAAAGCTACAGTAGTACACTAAATTAATCATAGTGGCAAAATACAATTTAAACAACATCCCTGTATAATTTAAAAACCATGTATAGATCAATATTGATCTTAACTGAGCAGGAGCCAAAAGAATTCTGGATTGAAGCCAGGGGCATTGTCAGGAAAGAATGGAACAAGAAGCTACTATCTACAGACAAAAAGAAAAATATAATCAGATGAGAGATCATAGAATTATAGATTTGGAAGAGACCTCAAGGACCATCCAGTCCAACCCGCTGCCACGCAGGAATACACAAATCATTCCCGACAGACAGCCATCCAGCTTTATTTAAAAACCTCCAAAGGAGGCTCCACCACACTCCAAGGCAGTGTATTCCACTGCTGAACAACTCTTACTGTCAGGAAGTTCTTCCTAATGTTTAGGTGGAACCTCTTTTCCCGTAGTTTCACTGCTCCATGTTCTAGTCTCTGGGGCAGCAGAAAACAAGCTTGTTCCTTCTTCAATATGACATCCCTTCAAATATTTAAACATGGCTATCATGTCACCTCTCAACCTTCTCTTCTCCAGATAAAACATGCCCAGCTTCCTAAGCCGCTGCTCATAAGGCATGGCTTCCAGCCCTCCCACCATCCTGGTCGCCCTACTCTTCATAGAGTCATAGAGCTGGAAGAGACCACAAGGACCATCCAGTCCAACCCCCTGCCATGCAGGAATACACAATCAAATCATTCCTGACATATAGTCATCCAGCCTCTGCTTTAAAGCCTCCAAAGGAGGTGAGAAGCAAAAGCAGGTGACAGAAATGGGGCAGAACCCTGAAGACAACTGTTTGGGACTTATGCAATTTATTTTACGTGAGCACACACACACATATATATGAATGATTGACCCCAACAGGGGGCAACCTATATGATCAAGACAAAATAAGAAGAAATTGAAGCAATACCCTTAGGAACTATATTAAAGATATCCTAGAAGACAGAACACTGAGCCATCATTATTGTAAGGAAGTTTTGACGAAGCTGAGAGAAAGAGTCAGGGAAAAAAGGTCAGAACTGTGGGGAAATGGTTTCATTCATCATCAAGACAATGTACCTGCTCACACAACACTTTCTGTGAAGCAGTTTTTGGCTAATAAACAAATTACCAATTTAAGATATGCAGATGACACCGTACTGTGTGTGTATATGTGTTTCTAATTGTTTGTCTACTAATGGCAATCCCATTAATTTCATAGGGTTTTCTTAGTCAAGGAATGCTCAGAGGTGGTTTTGCCAATTCCTTCCTCTAAAATATAGCCTATAGCACATGGTATTCATTGGCAGCCTCCCATCCAAGTAGTAACCAGGGCTGACACTGCTTAGATTCCATGATCAGCGAGGATCTGGTGCCTTTAAGGTATTTAGGCCCAACTTTCCACTCTACCAAGCATTATAATAATATTCTAATAAGTCACGTGGTCCCAAGATATATCCAACAACACACCTCACTTTTTCATTCATCTTAGATTGATGACTCACTTTAAACTATGATGGCATCATAATTACTTAGACCCTGAATAATGTAGTCTCATATCAAACAAAGTTGACTTGCAGATTTTTACTACATGTAACCATTACATAATAGGTTTCTAATATAGTGCGTCTTTTGATTTATAATCCACTATTTTTGAATTTTATTACATAACACACATGATTCTAAATGGAAGTGGTACTATTAACAATACTGGCTTAATCCTGACAATTTTAATGTTAAAATAATAATCAAAACTCCGTAGAATATCTTTTTGAGGACAAGACAGCATGAGTTCACAAATATGTTCAACCATGACAGGCACCCAGCAAATTAAATATAACTTATAAGATTTGTTTTCCCTACTCTATGCTGCAGTTTTGAAAAGGTAACAGTAGCAGGAATCTTTCATGGTACTCAGAAGATTCTCTTTTTCTAATCTTCTCCAGGCTACCCCTCATCCCACTCTCTCTGTATGTCAGAGCAAATCTGGATGTGGAAGGTGCTGGTGGCCCCTATAAATAATAAATAATGGACTGCCTAAAATTTAACAAAAGCTACTACTCCGTATTAAAAATAAAGATTTACTATCAAGATACTCTCTTCTTTTACTTTAAGAATAAGCCAAACATACATCTCTCTTTTCTCTCTCTTTCACCCCCCCTGCCGTGTGTGCGTGTGTAAGAAAACAAAACAAGTTGAAATCCCATCAGTATTGTGGAACATCTAGATTAAAACTCACACTAGTCCATCAACTTCATTTGCCACTAGTTTGATGAGAAAGCAATACTCATTGTAATTTCACTCTGAAATGAGAAGAGCTCATAATTTCAAGATTAATTGGCTGAAATATACCATTCTTGTTCTGATGGGAAATATTTTAAAAAGTATAACTTTGCTCACAAATTGAAACAAGCAGTTCTCTCTCCTGACTGAGTATGCTTATATGTAATAACAAATCTAACCTACCTCACAAAACTGTTGGAAAGAATAAATGAGAATATACCATATTTGCTGCTCTGAGCTCCTTGGAGGAAAGGAAGAAATGTATACATGGGAAATAAACTTATATGCACAAGATATCTTAACAGTCTTCATAAATGATACTTCCATCTTATTTTTACATTACGTACTGTGTATAGTAATCCAGATATATATATATATATATATATCCCTTCCCCAGTGTTGATTTTATATATAAACACATAATATTAAGAACAAATAAGTTTAAATAAATTATAACACAATCAACATAAAAGCTGCTACACAATGAATTTTTTCTTTCAATCCTAGGTAACTACTTCGCAACCTCACACTGAACAGGACATTTCTACAATTAAAAGTCAAATGTTGACCTTTTTTTTAGTTGAAAGTTAACCATGTAGCTTATAATTATAGCAAACTTTCTTCAATTAAAATTAAGTGTCTACACATACAAACAAGAGCTAAGATTCTGTGGGGAGCTTGCTGCTTCCTCCAGAATCAATGATCCCTCCTCTCCTCCTGCAGCATTCAAGTATACTCTTTTGAAAAAAAAAACCCAGAGCAGGTTTGGGGCACCACAGAGGACTGTTTTATGCCTGGGGGTGGGGGAGGGGAATCCCAATTCTGCTAGCACTGGATATCAAAGTACACAATTGGGTCTCAGTCATATGACTACGACCTTTCTCCATACAAAAACAAAGCACACAGCTATGCCTGGTTCCCAACTGCTGTGTACACACATTTGCCACCCTCTTTATGAAGAAATAAGAGGTATGTATGCACTTCCTGTTTGCATGCTACCCTGCTATTGCTTAATCAAGGAATTAAAGAGAACTTGTTCTAGCCATGAGAAGAACACACAGACCTCTTCTTCTCCTGTAACAACTTGGGCCATAGCTCATGTGTATGGAGATGTGGGAAAACTGCTATATTATGCCTCATAGTGGAATTCCTCCGCAAATGGGCAATGTCCTACTTGCACAATGAAGGGCTGAACTCACATTTCAATGAGTCATAAGAAATAGCATTTTGAAACTCAACAGCATTGTATTTAACACTATAGAAAGTTTCACTTCAACATTATCTAACCAAAGCACATCTCAACATTATCCTTTGCAAATTTACTGCTAGAATTATGGTATGAAAACACAGGTCTTTATGAAAAATAGAATGTAGGGTTTTAAAAAACATGTAGAAAAAGCCACTCAATAATATAAAATAGTACAAAACTGGGGGGGGGAACACCTTCATCTCTGATAAACTGTAAGTCATGAGTTAATTTAGCCATACAAGCTGGACTAAAAATGCTAGTCTGCAAAATAAGAGAAATGCCACACATCTGTTTAATAAAATTTTCAGATTCAAACAATTCCATGCATCTTTAACTTGGTAGCAATTGCAGAATATTTTCTATTAATATAATTCTGTATGAAGTATCCCAACATAATAATAAGCAATTTAGTTTTATAAAGCACTATCCAGTCTTTAAAGAATTTTGCAATATAAAACCAAGGCAGGACTTCCTTCCTCTGGACATTCAGTTACCTGATATCTGCATGCCTCTATGTAACATGAAATTTCAAGTTTTTCTGTCTAAGTGTTTTGGGAAGCAAGCCAAGCTATATTTTCTCCTGCCTTGGTCTCTATAGCATGACACTTCTACCTAGAACATTACTGTGATATTTTTCTTGCCCGTAATCAATACATGCATACTTGCATGACCATCGTGGATCAAACAAACATATCATACAGCTACTTGTCACATAATATATAAAAATTAATGATTTGTTACATAAATCAGCAGTTCTTTGAATCTTTTGGGGTCATAGACTCCACAGAGAATCTGATGACTGAGGTGTAGATACCCCACACAAGTAAGTGTACTAAAAACACAGGATCAAAGGGGGGAGGGGGAAGAATCATTTTTGCATCTGTTTCACAGGCTCTCCGAAGCCATCTATGAACCCTCTAGCCATCCATGGACCCACCACATATTAAGAAATCCTGATACAGATTGTGTAGAGATTATGCAGATCCAGAAGGTGACCCTGTCAGCCTGGCTTCTTACCTATAGCAATCCCGGGCAAAAAAAAAAA
The DNA here is from genome assembly GCA_030847615.1 of Gambelia wislizenii. Lineage (NCBI taxonomy): Eukaryota > Metazoa > Chordata > Lepidosauria > Squamata > Crotaphytidae > Gambelia > Gambelia wislizenii. The sequence goes on along the minus strand of JAUMIR010000005.1, from coordinate 219,337,535 downwards.
GCTTTTACATAACATGGCAGAAACTCAGCAGTTCATTCATCCCTCAGTCAACAGAATGGAAAGCAGAACAATACATTTTCATTTTATACTGTACAAAAAAAACAGTGGCGGGGGAAATGAATGTATTACTAATAACTAACATGTTACTGAGGAACACCTTTTAAAGTGTTTTCTTACTTTATATCAAGTTTCTCCTGCAGACTGGGAAGACACTACAGCATTTTTTAAAGGGTCTTAAAAAGTATTCACTATCTCAGAACTCCCCTTCCCCCATTTACTTCAAAATTAGCAAAATAGTTAATTGTTTTTTTAAAAAATTAATAGATTGCCTAAGTCTACAGCCGCGAAATCTTGACAAGCTCTGTGATCCATCTGAATTGTTGATATGAAAGACAAGCACACAAATAAACCTCTCGATACAAAACACCTCTTCTATCAACCTCACATTTCACCGAGTACATATACAGCAGGGTAATTAGAAACCAAATCACTAACCCGTTGTTTCCAAGTCCAGTTTTCCCGGCTTCCGTGTGTTCAAAGGCTGACAAAACAGGCGCTCCCTCGAATCAGCAGCTCCTCGTGGCCCACCAGGACGGCGCCTGCCCGCGCAATCAAAACGAGAACGGCACTGCGCATGCCCGGGCACAAGTATTTCCTGTTACGATAGAGGAGCCCGCCGCCCGGCCAGAGCGGCACCACGGGAGGGGGAAGGAGCCAACCCGGGCTCCCGCCAGCCCCTCAACCAGGAGGCTGCCCTCACCGGAGCAGCAACGGAGATTTTAAAAAAAGGAAAAAAAAGCAAGTCGGAAGGATTTCCAGAGTCTGGAAAAGCCTATTCCTGTAGGGCGCTGCCTGAGGGGTCTCGGTACTGTTGTAATGTGGCAAAGCAGCCGCTGGCTACCGCCGTTTTCGACGCAAAACCCGACCCGTAATTAGGAAAAGAAAAAAAAAAGACCTCCTCCCTCCCCTTTTTTCCCCTCACGAATCTGACCAGTACCTGTGTTTGCGAGTTCCTCCGCCGCCGGTGCTCCACAGCGTTGCCTACCAGCTCTCCGGTCCGCCTCTACTGCCGCCGCCGATTCAAAAAAAAAAAAAGAGAGAAGGTCCACACAGCCTACAGCACGCGCTGGGCCGTTATGCAAATGAGCGCCGGTCACTCCACCCACTCGCTTTTGGCCACACCTCCTTCGGAAAAACGAGGGGGGGTCGGTGCGCGAACGGTGTCTTTTTTCCGCCGGCCAATCCGCAGATCAGCCATTTCGACGGTTATGCAAATGAGCCACAATTATTTAGCATATTGTGTGTGGCTCCTCCCTCCCCTGGCGGATTAAGGAAATTATTGGTCCGACCATGTGGCAGCTGAGAAGGGGTTTAAGGTGGCGCCGGCGCCCTTGTGGTTTTTCTTTTGGTGGCGAGGGCGAGGGGGCTCAACCGTTTGGAGGGAATGGCGGCGCGGCCGCGGCTTATAAAGCGGAGACAAGATGTCTCCTCCCCCTGCTTTAGTAGGCGCTGCTTGGCTGAAGCTGCATACTTAATAACAACAGCAGTGTTGGGTGGCTGAGGGAAATTCTGGCTTTTAGATCCTGTGGTGGATTGAGTCGCTAGTCCTCAATGATAAATTGGCAGTTTCAGTTGCCAGACTAAAAAAAGTTAAAAGCAAAGTAAAGGACTCTGTAGTGATATGGTATTCTCAAGTTACTGTTAGTTTCTATGATCACCAGTAATGGGTAGTATTTTAGGTAAGTAGTTTAGCAGCCTCCTTTTTACACTGGCTTATTACAGTAGGTAGGTTGTGCTCATGCCCCTAAGTTGCTTATTAATACCACTAACTGGAGGATGATTTGTTGTCTTACAAGTGCAGTTCTGATAAGTAACCCTAGTTAAATAAGTGGGGATAGCATTGCAGCTTTATATAGCATATTCTTATTTTTATTTTATTATGTTATTTTTATTAGTACATCTCCTCAGAAGTAACTTCAGCTAAAACCCTAGAGGAAAGGGTCAGAATCCAAAATGACCTCAGCAGATTAGAAAGCTGGGCCAAAACGAACAAAATGAATTTCAACAGGGAGAAATGTAGGATACTACACTGGGCAGTAAAAATGAAATGCACAGATACAGGATGGGTGGCACCTGGACTGATGGCAGTACATGCAAAAGGGATCTAGGAGTCTTAGTGGACCACAAGCTGAACATGAGTCAGCAGTGTGATGCAGCAGCTAAAAAAGCCAATTCAATTCTAGGCTGCAACAATAGGAGTATAGTGTCTAGATCAAGGGAAGTAATAGTGCCACTCTATTCAGCTTTGGTCAGACCTCACCTGGAATACTGTGTCCAGTTCTGGGCACCACAATTCCGGAAGGATATGGACAAGCTGGAACATGTCCAGAGAAGGGTAACAAAATGGTGGGTGGTCTGGAAGCCAAGCCCTATGAGGAGTGGCTTAGGGAACTGGGCATGTTTAGTCTGGAGAAGAGAAGCTTGAGAGGTGACATGATAGCCATGTTTAAATATTTGAAGGGGTGTCATACTGAGGATGGAGCAAGCTTGTTTTCTGCTGCTCCAGAGACTAGGACATGGAGCAATGGGTTCAAACTACTGAAAAAGAGATTCCACCTAAACATTAAGAACTTCCTGACAGTAAGAGCTGTTCTGAAGTGGAATACACTGCCTCGGAGTGTGGTGGAGTCTCCTTTGGAGGTTTTTAAGCAGAGGCTGGATGGCTATCTGTTGGTAATGATTTGATTCTGTATTTCTGCATGGCAGAGGGTTAGACTGGATGGCCCTTGTGGTCTCTTCCAACTCTATGATTCTATGAGTTCAACGTACACACATTGGAAACAGCTTAATGCAGTGTAGATGTGTAAAGTGGTATTGCTTAACAATTTGTAAGCCGCTCTGAGAGCCTTTGTGGCTGAAGAGGGGAGAATAAATACCTAAAATAAACAAAATATTAGTACATCTGCTCAGAAGTAACTTCGGTTGAATTCAGCATAGCTTACTTCCAGGTAAGTGGGAAGGACATTGCACTTTTTATTAAATAGGATACTCTAAAGGCACCAGATCTTGTCTGATTTTGGAAGCTAAGCAGGGTCAGCCCTAGTTAGTATTTGGATGGGATACACAAATTATACCAGGTGTTGTAGGCTGTATTTCAGAGGAAGGAAGTAGCAAAACCACCTATTGAGTACTCCTTGCCTAAGAAAACCCTATGAAATCCATGGGGTCACCATAAGGTGATGGGTGACTTGAAGGCACATACTGTACACACCAGTTTTCTTTTCACGATAAGACCTGTACCCATGATTACACTCAGCATTGATCTATTTGGACATTGGCTTTAACCACCTTCATCAAGTTAATTTAATATATTTTTTTCAGTTTTTGCCCAGATTTTTTAAAAGATGTAAACTGACTTTTGAATTATAAAGATGCAAGTATTTGTTCAAAGGGAGTGGACATCTCGATATCTTTACCTAAGATTTTGTTGTGGAGACTAGTTTTATCCCATTACACTGAAGCACAATAATCAATGCTCTAAAACACCCATTTCTCTCAAACTGTGTTTGTATGAATGTTGTGTTGTAGTTGCTTGACGAATTTTACCCATGACTTGATTTTTAAATTATTCTATTTTGTCAATATTTTAAACAATTTGTTTTTTGTCCAATATGCACACACTGTCCTGTATGGCTTTAGGAAGCCAGTAATAATGCAAACAATATAGTAAAAGAGGGAGTAGGGAGTCTGAGGTAGTTTCTTACAGGGATATGTGTGTTAAATTGCACAGTTATTCCTTTATGTATGATATTTGCATTTTCACCACCTGTATTCCATTTTTTCACTCACGGATCTCCCCACACCCTTTCCCCACACATGTACTCTTTCTCATGGACTTCATTCATATGCTTGCTGCAGCAATGCTGTCATAAGATCTCTGCTGATTATTTGGGAATTACTACAGGAGGGGTGAGATGATAGGGGAGAACGCAGTACCCAGTAAAGTGTAGTTTATGTGCACAGTGGCTAGTTGTCTGGAAATTATTTAAGCATAACTCATGCTACGTTCAGTATCAGATCAGCACTACCAGCTGGGCTTTTCTGTAGTGTGCAAAGAAGTGCCTCTGAGAATAATGCTTTGTTTCTGGCAGCCATTTTGTGTTAAGTTTATTAAGGACTGGAATGGATTTCGCTTTACATGATAGCGCCCCTGTAGTAGAGGGATACATGCTTTTTTCTGCTTTTTAAGATTTAATGGAACAACTTGACATGAAGAGCAGACATCTTACAATAAATTCGCAGGTTGGGCTGGAACAAAAGGAACAGGGTGCTGAATTTTCAACCACATATTCCTTTCCTGACCCTTGTGACAAAAGTTCTAAATATGTAATAATATTTTATATAAATTGTGTTTGATTTGTTGAGTGTTTTTTTAAATGTATCTTTCAGTTTGAATATTTAGAAGTCTCTCAGGATTGTAAAGGGATACTTGGTGGTGAGAAAAACTCTTAGCATCTTGCACCTGATTGGCAGAAGCTAGTCATACACTTGGAAACTCCCTTTAGAATGGAAGGGAAAAGTATTTCCTGGGAAGTGGCAATTGCAGAGGTTTAGGGGAGGAAGAAGGGAGATGAACAAGGTGGAACAGGTAAAATAGTTTCATGTAATATTAACTGTAACAAAACCTGTGTTTAAGGTAAAGTTCTATAGTAGAGTGTTATTGGTTGAGAGGTTTCAAGACTATACCAGCAAAATGCTAAATCAATGCAGTGTGATGGGTTTTATTTGGAAAACCACGTCTTTGCCATATCCTGTATCCATTCAGTCCACAACCAGGTCCTATCAATGGCAAAATTTTACACCCCCTGGACCTGGTGTAGGATATTTCTTTCTGTTAGCATGAGGAGGAAATTAAAATAGAGGCCCCCATGCCTTGAAGAGCCTAAATACCCTGAAGGCACAAGGTCCTGTCTAATCTTGGAAGGTAAGTAAGGTCAGGCCTGGTTAGTACTTGGAAAGGTACTAGGAAAGCGTTCTGCGAAATGATGACTGCAGCACACTTCCAGGATACCAGGCACTGTAGACTACATTTATAGGAAGGGAAAAACAAGCCACACATCTGAGTACTCATTTCCTAAGAAAATCCTGTGAAATTCCTAAGGTCAACAGGTTACTTGAAGGCATATAGTACTATTACTTCAGTTATACCACATTCTGTTCTTTGTTGTGAAGACATCCAGTCACTGCATGCTACCGCCAATACATAAACTACACAGTAATGGTAGGTTGTGCTGCATGGGTCTGTATCTCTCTGCTCTGTCATTGTTAATTAGTCATCCTCACACTAGTCCTTTGCAAAGCTTTTAATAATTTCATATACGGAAATCTAGCCATTAAGGCAAAAACCTCTGAACAAATCTTGCCAAAACAAAAACCTGTAATAGGGTCACCTTAGGGTTGGAGTAAATCAGAAATGACTTGGAGGCACACAACAATTCTGTAATATAAAATCCACATGATCCAGATATGCTACTTAATTTCTAATTTGTATTTTGTCTTACATTAATAATAATGACAAAAAGCATTGGTGGCATGAAAAAAGCCCCCCAAAAGCTGGGGGAGAACTTGCCCAGAGCTATCTATTAGGTCATGAATATATTAATTGAGGACATCCAGCTTTAATTCTCGCATCCTGAGCAAAAGGCCACAGTGGGCTCCAGCGCTTCATGTCTGTTTTAATAATGCTAAAGAAATTAATATCATGCTTGTTCAGTTTACAGAAATTCAGAGGTGCAAGGACTTTTTCGGATGAGTCTTTTACAGCGCAAGCAGCCTCGTCGCGTTGCGAGGCTGCTGCGCTGCAGAGCGTCCCTTTCGGATGACGCTCTCCCCTGCTGGTACTGTTGTGTTACCATGGGGACACTGCAGCGTTATATTCGGTGGTTTTCTAATCACAAAAGTTGATTGTGATTAGAAAACTGCTGAATATAACGCTGCAGCGTCCCCGCGGTAACACAACAGTACCAGCAGGGGAGAGCGTCATCCAAAAGGGACGCTCTGCAGTGCAGCAGCCTCGCAACGCGACAAGGCTGCTTGCGCTGTAAAAGACTCAATCAAAAAAAGTCCATAGCAGAAGAGAAGCTGCTATTGGTGAATGAGTGAATAAAAATAAACTGAAAATCAGCAGTCAGAACCCAAAGTGTAACAGCCAAACTAAAAATTAGTATTGCGGGGGGCGGGGGGGCTTCTAGAGGGAAAAGCATCATAAATTTTATCAAAATTGTGTGATCAGTTTGGATTCACGCTAAAAACTGTAACAAAATGTTTATGGTTTTAAACCTTTAAAGCAGCAAAGTTTGGAAAGGGCACTTAAACTAGAGGTACAGTACAAGAAATAGAAAAGTCCTAGGAAGTTTATGTTGGACCCCTTGGTCCCTCTCTCATGATTCTGCTTCCTCCATTTCATCTAGCTCGGATCAGTTTGACTCCTCTACTTCTTGGAATTGTTCCAGGCTTGGGCGCTGTAGGCATCAGTGTGGTCATAATTGACGTCAGGATCAACAGTACTGCTTGCACTCAAGACACCATCGACGTTGCCACCCTTCTTAATATGATTCATACTATGATAGTCCAGAGAGTGTGTATCTTTATGACCCCTTATGATGATCATCAATATCACTGTCCTCATCGCCAGCACTGTCTTCATCATCGGTGTTCTCCTGCCAGAAAGATGTACAGGTCCCGTTCTCATTCTTCTTCTGTTGCATGTTCAGCTATACTTCATCCCCCTCAAAGACTGTCAGCCTCTGCCTCAACAGGGCTCTCCACTACATGTCGCTGACCGTCCTGCACCGCTTGACACCAGCATGCTTGGGTTGAGCTTCTACCCACTCGACCACCCCGTCCCACTCATCGTTCTGATCTAGTCTGAACTCACCACCACAGGCATTTTTCCTCTAACTACTCTGATGATTCATCCCTCAAAACCAAGATGTCTCATCACATTCTCTCTTACCCTTAAACGCTTGGGGATCATGAGCCTCCTCTCCAACTGATGATGTGACTGCATTTGCAGAGCAAATTATTTGTATGGCTAATGCCTTAGATCTCAAGATGAACCGTTCAGAAGATGACCCTATCGACTCTGTCTATAGCAGCATACAGAGGAGGGTCCCAACTCTTCTGTCTACTCCTTTGTTAACTTCGGTCCTGCAAATTGCACAATGCTTCTGGTCGATGCCTTCTTCCCATCCTATCCATTTCCAGAAAATCAATACTTTCTACTGGATTGTCGAACCCAAGGCTAACTAGCTGTCTCATCACCCAAAGCCTAATTCCATTATTGTGGAGGCTTCCCAGCTCAAGTCTCTCCAGAAGACTCACACCACCCTTTCAGACCTCTCCACTGGTGGACAAGGCCATGCAACATGCTGGTGGGGAGGCCCTTCCTTCTTCCGCAGTCTCAGTTGACTAATTATGGACACATCTCTTGACGGTTGGGGGCCACACACCATCAAGGGTCTTTGGTTGACATCTGAGAAACGTTGCCACGCCAGCATGCTCAATATGCTGCAATAGAGAAGGCCCTTCATGCATTTTTCCTGCTGTTTTGAAACCGTACTGTCCAACTTCTCACAGACAACACTAGTGTAATGTATTGAACAGGCAAGGGGACATGAGGTCTCATACCTTCCTTCGGCTGACCCTTCAAATCTGGAACTGGTGCCAGCCCAGAGTCATTCTGGTCTCCACAATTCATCTCCCCAGTACAGAGAACACTGTGGCAGACACTCTGAGCAGATCAAAACAATCTTGCTATGTATGGACTCTACACCTGTTGGTGCTTCACCTCATCTTCTCTGAATGGGGAACTCCTCAGATAGATCTGTTTGCCACTGAGAACACACTCACTGTCAAGAATTCTGCTCACAGATTCCTCATTCAGATTTGAGGGGGGATTCTTTCCTGTTCAACTAGAATGGCCCTCTACTCAATGCTTTTCCTCCTTTCCCCTGATCTCCAGGATCATCGTGAAACTCCGCACCAATTGTGCTCGATGCATCCTGGTCACCCCTTGGTGGCCTCAACAACCTTGGTTCAAAACCCTTCTGTCACTGTCAAACCAAACGTACAAGCACCTGCCTCTCCTTCCAGACCTCTTCTCAATGTGCAAGGGTCAGATTCACCATCCGGACCTTGACATGCTGAATCTCATGGCATGGAGGTTCTTTGACTGATTTATCTGACTGCATCCACAATATTATCGACGCATATCATCGCATGCCAGCTATTCAGTCTTATGCGTACTGATGGCAATTTTTCGCTTCTTTCTTGTCTGACAAGGGGTACATTCCAGATTGAGCTGGGATTAGGGGTGTTCTTTAATTACTGCGTTCACTCTCTGATGCTACTCTCTCTTTGTAAACTGTCAAGGTTTTCCTGGTGGCTATTTCTAACTGCTTCTTCCTGTCTGGATTTCCTTCCTGCTTCTAGAACCTTCTTGTGAAAAAATTCCTCACTGTAACCTGCATCTTCCGGTCTTGGGACTGATTTCTATTTGGAGCCTTGATCTCATTCTTTCCCAACTGTGTCAATGCCCGTTCGAACCTATGTCCTCCTCTAACCTGTGCCTTCTTTCCTGGAAGACAGTGTTCTAGTGGTGATCACTTTGGCACATCAGGCTGGTGAATTCGGTTCTCTTTGTATAGACCTACCATACCTATGCTTCCATGACAATAAAATAGTCTTACAACTGGACATTTCTTTTCACCCAAAGATGGTTTCTTCCTTCCTTCTGAATCAGGACATTGTACTCCCTGTATTGTTCTGATACCATTCATCTGAACTTGAGCGAAAGCTCCACACACTTGATGTGAGACGGGCTCTCACCTTCTATGTGGATCGGATTGCTTCATTTAGTTGATCGCAATATCTTTTTGTTGTTATTCTCAGAGTGAACTCGAACTTTTTTGTTTCTCCGCAGAGACTGTTCAAGTAGGTGGTATCCATGATCCACCTTGCATATGAACTGGCTCAAGTCAAACCTCCTCCTCGGGTTCAAAGTCATTCCACCAGGCTGTTGCCACTTCTTCTGCCTTTTTGGCAGGCATTCCTTTGTCGGATGTTTTTGGGCTGCTGTTTGTTCCCAGCCATCTCATTACTGTACTGAAACTCATTCTAAATCTGATGCAAGTTTTGGCAGAGCTGTGTTGATGTCATGTAATCCTGTCACTGATAAGTAAATCTGTTTTCATGTTTTGTATGATGTATATGGTGTAATGCCTTTTTATTTTTGAATCTACTATGCTTTGTTTAGTCACTTTTATTACTTGGTGGTAGCGTGTACTTGTATTACTTTGCTTTCTTTGAAACAATGTGCCTTTACCCTCTGGTGCTTACAGAGTCTTGTTTCATTATGTGCCTTATGGACCAGGCTTGCCTTTCTTCTTGTTGTTTTCCTCTCCTATGCAACTAAGCTTCCAATACACAATCGCATGTTTGAACCATACCATATGGTTTGTGCTTTGTTTTCTCTGATGTGCTGAGCCACTAGGTTTATGACATTCCCACCACCTGTAGGCTGTAGCTTGCTAAATTCCTAATTGTGTAATACACAGAGACCACAATGAAGAAGGACAGGTTACTTACCTGTAACTGTAGTTCTTTGAGTGGTCATCTGTGACATCATGCAAACCCATCCATCCTCTCCTCATGTGTCCTGCTGTTCCTTGGTTTCATTGATGCTGCTTATGCGGTGGACATGGAACTGAGGTAGTTTTGGCGGGCTCGGTATTTATTGGCCATGCTGGATGGAACTGGCAGAGTTGTTGTTAAAAGATCTTGAGGTCCCCAGATTGAGGAAGTCTGCTATACATGACTGCAAACTGTTTCCAGAATACAAATGATGGTGGCAGGTGCTGAATTTGGCTTAAATTTGCTGGGGGAGCCATTTCTCATAGTAACTGGCCATGTTTTTCAAGGAAATAGGTTGCTATCTGGTGAGTAAGGTTAGCCCAGAAGCTAATGTAAAACAGAGTGTGATGAGCAACTGTGTGTTTAATCAGGGTAGCTGAGTGCACATATATTCACCAGAGGATGAAAAAGAGAAATATCAAAACATTTCCAGAAGTGAGAGAGAATAACAAACTGGGGATTCAATAATTAACTATAAAGGCTGCCACAGGGGTGGGAGGAAGACAGAGTTGGATGAAAAATGAGTCTATATTCAAGTCTGTGTGGTAGACTGCTGCAGTTTCCTGAAAAGTGAGAGTAAGGGGTTTGCTGTTAGAATTGGGAAATTAATGAGAATGTGTGTTACACTGCTCCCTCCTCCATATGATCTATCTGAACAAAGAGTAGGCATCCTCATTCCTTAATATCACCTTAAATTTAAAAATAGAGAAGTATTTGTCTTGCTGAAGGCAAAGCTTTTACTAGGGTAGTGTTTGCTGATGGTTGGGATGTGGAATTAGGCCTGGTGGGTCAAGAGGTGATAAATACATGCTTGAAAAATAAATCAATATGAGCACTTGCAGCTAAGGTTCCCAGTTAAGTCAGGCTATATTCATCACAGAAGCATTTAGAATTTGGAGATTCAGCCTTGCAAGATAAGATACTCAGTTCCAATGACTAATCAAGCAGCATGCCTGCCAATACAACTGCTTATGAAATAACACAGGTTGTGCGATCTTATAGAATCAATGGAAATTTAACAGAAATATCAGAATCTAAGACCAGTTCTGATCTTAAAAATAGTGGTTACAGAAAATATGGTGGTCCTGTAAAGACACTTCCAGAGAGATGATTGTCTAGTTCCTATCTATAAAAAGAAGAATCTAGTCTTTGCAAAGGACTCTCAGAAATCTAAAGGTGCTCTAGAACCTGCATGTAGGTAGTTTGCAGGGAGAGGTTTTTGAAAGCCAGGGCTGTTTTTCAAAGGAATCCCCATACGCAGTAAGCAGATATTTTAACCTCTTTATCTCCATAATGAAGTGGGCAGAAAGGATTGTGTGACACATGTGCGTGGCACCCACCTGATCATCTGATGCCACATGCCTTTAGAGGCAAGCCAAAAAATTGCCCACTTCTGTCATGCCTTGCTAACAGGTGGTACTAGGGGTTGTCTAGATGGTGAAAAAAAACTCCTCCTAGAATGTGAGAATACCTTTTGTCCCAATGGGATCCTGTGGTGATTTGACATATTGTGAAGGAGGGGGGAGCAAAACTCCAGATGCTCCATGGGAAAAACCTTCATGGCTTTCCCATACTTTTTAAAAAGCTCTGAAGGAAATGCAAATTCCTGCTTGTTCAACATTGATGTGTGATTTTGTTGCGCAGTCCAGAGGAGGTGTAACTCTTCATCTGATTAGTTGGACAGACACAGGCTTGCTTTCACGTGGTATTGTTTTGGCCAGAACACTGTGGAGATGAGAACACTGCTGTGAATTGCCTATAATGTGCAAGTACGTGCATTATTTCTTCCCATATAGACAAGCCCCTAGATTATTTATTTAATGATTTCAAGAAAATCCTGCACTTACTTAGAGAATGGTTGGGTGAATTTCATTCTTTAGAGGTTTGAACATAAGAAGAGCTATTTTAAATTAGACCAAAAGCCTATCTAGTTCAACTGCCTGTTTATACAATAGCCAATTTGTTGCTTATGAAGAATCCACCAGAAAGATCTGAATGCAACTTCTCCCTTTATCTTGCACTCCCACTGACTGATAAATAAAGGTGTACTGCCTCAAATACTGGAAGTGATACATAGCAGACTTGTAGCCATTGATGGCTTTATCCTCTATTAAATTATCCAGCTCTCTTTTAAAGCCATACAAGGTGGCAGCCATGACTACATATTCTGATGGTGAATTCCACAGTTTATACCATATGAAGAAGTAGATCTGTTCATCTGTCCTAAATCTCACATCATCCAGTTTCAATGAATATCCCCCAGGTGCTAGTATTCTGAGAGAGAAAGAATGTTCTCCCTTGCCTTGTCTGATATTATATACCTCTACCGTATCTCCTTCACTTGCTGTTATTTCTAAACCAAAGAACCTCAAATGTTGTAACCTTTCCTTATAGGGCAGTTACTTTAGGCCCTTGATCATTTTGGTTGTCCTCCTCTGCACCTTTCCCAGATCTACTTGTGGGAATGCAGTTTCTGCCATTCTTGTACTATTAACTATGCTGGCTAGAGCTGAGGGAAGTTGTCCTTCAGAAACATGAGGACCACAGATTGCTTAACCCTGGTTTCCATATAGGGCTTTAAGTGGGAAACATCTAAGTACACTTTCACTGAGTTTGCTTGATTCTTATTAGCTTCTTTTCCCAGACAAAATATGACCCAGAACGCTTATGAAGGAACACAGAAAATGGTGGTAGAATAGAATAGTGTTCTTAGGCAACCAAACAAAACAACTCATTCAGAAGGCAGCATACGAGGTCTGTCTATTAAATAACGAAACTGATACAATAACCCATCTTTATATGTATTACAATTCTAATGCTTGTCCCCTTCAATATACTCCCTGTTCAGACTCACACACCAATGCAGTCTTGTTTTCCACTGGTTGAAGGCTTAGAGTAGATCAGTTTCTGTCAGCTGTTTCATTCAACACATCTGCCATTTTCTTCTTTTGGCAGACTGGGTTCCAGTCTGGATTCCAACTGGGTTCCATCAGTTGGCTCAAAACGCGTTCTTTTAAGCACCTATTTCACTTTAGGGAAAAGAAAAAAAGTTGCATAGTGCCAAATATGTCAAATATGGAAGATGTTCAAGTGTAGTAATGCATTTATTGGCCAGAAACTGTTTCACAGAAAGTGCTTTGTGAGCAGGTGCATTGTCTTGATGAAGAATGAAACCATTTTCCCACAGTTCTGGCCTTTTCCCCTAACTCTTTCTCTCAGTTTTGTCAAAACTTCCTTATAATAATTCTGGTTCACTGTTCTGCCTTCTGGAACCCAGTCTGCCAAAATCACACCCTTGATGTCAAGAAAACAATGAGCATTGCTTTGAATGTGGGCTTGCTTTGACATGTTTTTTTCATTCTTGGTGATGATAGTATTTTCCAGTGCATTGACTGTTGTTTTGTCTCAGGATCAAACTGGAAGATCCAGGTTTTATCGCAAGTGATGATTTTTTGAAAAAGGTTTGGGTCTGCCTCAAGTTGCTGCAGAATGTCAACACAAATTTCCTTGCAGCACTTTTTTTGCTCTGGTGTGAGAACCCTAGGGATCATCTGGGCACAAACTTTTCTCATGTTGAGATCCTCATGCAGAATTTTCCACGCAGTGTCTTTGTCAATGTTCATGGCTTCAGCTATTATTTGGACACTGAGCTGGTAGTCTTCTCGAACAATCTGGCTGATTTTTCCCACAATTTCTTTAGTTCTTAAAGTAGAAGGTCTTCCACATTCTCACGTCCTTCTCTGAATCTTTTGTGCCACTCAAACACATGCGCACGAGGCATGCAGTTTTCCCTGTAGGCCTCAATAAGCATTTGAAAAGATTCTGTTGATGTTTTGTTCAATTTTACTAAAATTTTCAAACTGACACGTTGCTCGACTTTTAAACTTAGCATTTTTCCGGCACACAACAGACAACACAGCAGCTTTAAATGACTGACAATTAACTGAATGGCCAAGAGTGTTGATGTCTGTCATGCAGGTTCAGACGTGTTCAAGGTCACCAATCAGGCATTCACCATCAGTTCTCTCTGATTTGTCTGAAAGGTAGAAACACAGTCTCATTATTTAATAGACAGACCTTGTACATAGAGATCATATAGAATAGGTTTTTCATAGGTTTTTTTCAGGGCTGTGAGGCCGTGTTCTGGAAGAGTTTATTCCTGATGTTTCACCTGCATCTGTGGCTGGCATCTTCAGAGAATGATGGTGTAGGGGCGTGTAGGGGTGTGTTTATATACTGTGAGTGTCTGTTGGAGAGGATATGTAAATTTGTGTATTTGAGTGGCTAGTTCCTAGGGTGGGAGTATATGCAAGGAGGATTAGTGTCTGTCTGGCTAATGGTCCATTGTCTGCTGGAAATCCCCCTGTCCCTGGGTGAAATTCATTTGCATGTGTTGGATGCCGGCCATGAAAGCCTTTGACTTCACATCATACAGGATCCTTTCATAACGTCTTTCATAACGACATAACTAACAGAAAGTCAATCCCAAAGTTAGAAGCAAGAGATTTTTGTCCACATGGAAAGGAAAGTCTTAAGGCAAACAGTTATGGAGTTTATTACTGAACTTTTACATGAATATCACCTGATAAGAATGACAGTAACAACAGCTATAATAAGGTAAAGGTATTTAATACCAAGTGCTATAGACTATATTTCAGAGGAAGGAACAGGCAAAATCACCTCTGAGTATTCCTTCCCTTAAAAAACTAAATGAAATTCACAGGGTTGGCAAAAGTTAACAGATTATTTTACACAGACATTTAGAAAGAAACACAGCATCAGAGATGGAAGCATGAAAGACCATAGATGGAGCTGTTATTTTTGTTGTTCCAGTAGTGCTCCTGTAATAACCTTTGAAAGCTACATGATAAAAGCAGTGAAACATAATTATCTGTTGTGTACAGGTGTGTGTAGAGGGGCTGCTGCATTTTCTAAGGATACCTTTCACTGTTCCAGTTTCATGTCATATGGCTGAACCAAATGTGCCACAGGAAGGTGGATCTTCCACCAGTCTTCTAAGTGGAAAAGAGAAGAATGGAAAAAAGGGGAGAAATAAGAGTGAGATTCTCCTTCCTTTCAAATATATTTGCAGGCTACAAATTTTACCATAATCTGCTCTGTGTGCAGCTTGTATGTGTCTCAATTTTATTTCATAGAATCATAGAATTGTAGAGTTGGAAGAGACCACAAGGACCATCCAATCCAATCCCCTGCCACGCAGGAAATCATGATCAAAGCATCTCTGACAGATGGCCATCCAGCCTCTGTTTAAAGACCTCCAAGGAAGGAGAACCCACCACGCTCTGAGGGAGTGTGTTCCACTACCGAACACCTCTTACTGTCAGAAAGTTCCTCCTAGTGTTGAGGTGGAATCTGTTCCTGGAGCTTGCATCCATTGCTCCGTATTCTAGTCTCTGGAGCAGCAGAAAACAAGATTGCTCCATCCTCAATGTGACACCCCTTCAAATACTTAAACAGGGCTATCATATCGCCCCTTAACCATCTTTTTTCCAGGCTAAACATACCTTGCATGCTTCTGAATGGCTAGACCATAGTGTGCTTTGTATTGCTTCTCTGTGTGTTCTGTCTCCTTGCATTTTTCTTTTCTTTTGTGGGAAGTTTGTATACATGTTGCATTATGACACCTGTGATAATTTTGTAGTGCAGGTGGTCATCTTGACAGTCCAGTAGCCATACTCTCAAGAAAATTAAAAAAAAAACGCAGGCAGCTGTGTTGATCCATATTAGCAAATGATGTTTCACCTCTGCCAAGAGCAGGTATTTTGTACAATGAATGGGTCTTAATTGCCCATCAAAACTGAGTGCCTCCTTTAACTACTTTGCCTTAAAGGTAGTATTCAAAGACATATCTGTGTTCGTCTGGAATATCAATAAGCAAGGGGATATTGTAGCACCTTTGAGACTGAGGGAGAGAGAAAATTGTAGCATAAGCTTTTGTAGATTTAGGAGATTATCAGACAGGAACAGAAAAAGCATTCCCATCTTGCAGTCTCCTCTCCCACCCCTCTCCCGTCCCTGTAACGGGGGGAAAAGTGTCCAGACCTACCTTAATCACGCATCACCCCATTGACAGGACAGCCCAGGAGTGAAAGGAGCTCAAACGGAGCTCCTTTCACTTTTTTGATTGAAACCCCGGCTGCTCTCGTGAGAAGATGAGAGCGCGGGAAATTCAAACTGTAAAAGGAAAATACACTTTAACAAGTAACCTGGGGAGGGTACAAAAAAGTGTGTCACCTTGATGCCCCAATCTCAGTCAGAACTGTTCTGGAACGGACCTCCCATTGATGCTGGCATTGCGCCAGCATAACGATGCACATTTTCTGATGCAGGACATTCCGTGACAGAAATGGAACGGGATTCATTGATGGCTTAGCTCATCAATAAAAAGCAGTGCCAGCGGAACAACAGCAGCACAGATGCATGATGAGATGGGAACAACGTCATCTGAAAAGGAAGGCCTTTAGCAATCTCCTGGTGTCGTGATAACATCATATTTAGTGTGTCTGATAATCTCCTTAGTCTGCTTCTTCAGATGCTGAAGAGGGATAGCTCACAACAATATGAGCATTGCAGCCAAGCGTAGAGGCATTACATTTACCTGAAAGGGTTTGGGGTAGCAGATAACATCATCTCTGTTAATCAAAAGGTTGTGGCAGTTCAACCCCATGAGCCCTAACTCCACAACATTACTTTTTATACACTTCATATTGACAGTAATGTTTCCCACACTGGTGACATCCTCTCCATTTCACTATTGTACACAGATGTTTTGGTTACTGTTCCCATATATCACAGGCAATCTGCTGTTGCTGTGAACTTCTTTCCTAGAGTTCTAGGCTATGTAATTTTTGTTGTTTGTGTACTCTGTATTTTTAATCCCTGTGGTATGAATTTTTGTAGCACAAATAACATACTTTTACAGCACAGTTCTGTGGATGCTAACTCGAAGTCCTAATGGGTTTACTTGGACTTTACTCATAAATATTTAGATTACCTGTGTGTGTGTGTGTGTGTGTGTGTGTGTAAAATGGTGTTCTAATCTGATGACATGGAAACAGATCAAATCTGTCCTTTCTTTTTGCACAGCTAACTATATTAGGTGATAATATACGGGTGAACAACTATCAAGATTTGGGGGGCTGCATTGATCCCCTGTGGGACCCTTGAGGTCTGCAACCCCCTTTCTCTCCCTGTGCTTCCCCCAAATTTTTTTGGGGGGGTGAGTTCCTCCCCAGATAGGCAATAGTGTTCCCAAACCTCTAGGAAAGTGCTACTGGTATATATTCACTATCACCCCTTTTAAGGCCTTTTTTTTTTTTACACAGGAAGTGGTCAGACTTTCTGTTTGGCCACTTCCTGTTTTGAAGGAAGCCCTCTGCAGGCTTAAAAATTAGCTTCCCCCCAAGTGCTCTAAGCTAGTAATACCCCACAGAAGCTTGAAGGCACTATTAACCATTTGTGGGGGAATTATAGCCTCTTCTTGTTTTTTAAGGTCTGGAAGGCATGGGGACCCTTGGGGTAGGGTTGGCTGGTTTAAACCAAATGACTTTTTTTTAAAAAAAAACAAAACCACTTATGTTTTTTTAAATTGATTATTCGTGTGTTTTTTTTAAGTCTGGTTATTATTACTATTTTCCAACTCTCTTAAGGAACAACAATGACTGTTTGAATTTAAACATTTTAACTTTAACATTTTTTTGGCAGTTGTGCATTGTCAGACCAGTATCCAGCGTCAGTTGCTTCTTTTTAATCACTTTATTTTATAGTGCAAGAAATGCTATTCAGGACAAATCCTTCAATTAACATAAGTTCAACCAAAACAACTTGCTTTAAAATAGCACTTTTTAAAGGACAATTATTATTTAAGCTAATGACCATAACATCAAACTGCATTTTGTTACTTACTTTTCTGATTTAGTCCTATATTGGTTTTCATACCAAAAAACAAACAAAACAAAAAAAGGGGGTAGGTAGGGTTGTTTTTTTAAAAAACTGGTTTTTTTCCAGCACTTGTACCTGCAGAACATGGTTGGAGGCTACATGTGGGTCAACAGGCTCCACTTTTTCCACTCCTGAATTAGTATCTTCTAAACTGGTTTTAGAAGGAAAGTCCATTCAGGAGTAAATTATTAACTCTGTGGTGTAAAGTCGGAAGTGATCATGATTATTGAATTGATTTACAGAATTATTGATGATGAAAAACTACATATGTGAAGTTTAAAGACTGATAATTTAATTTGCTAGTTATGTTGATTTGATTAGTTTTCATCACTTTAAATCAAGAAACTCCTTTACAATATGTATTTCTCTACTGTTTTTTGTAGAATATTGCATAATTGGATTCCCAGGGATAAGTACTGATCGTGCATTTGAAGTCCATGAAAAACGGCCTTGGGTTAGCCACTGTTCCCCAGCCTGTGAAACCAAAATAAAAATTACCTCTCTCCAAGAGTCAATTTAAGAATGAAGTGGAAGCAGGAATAGTAAAGCACTTCCTATACTTAGCATGGTGATAACTGAAACTAATTAGACTCATCAATTATGACTGGAGAGCAGCCAGAATCGTAGTATTTTTAGATGGCACTAGAAGCTAAAAAGTATTCCTGTTTGATATTGGTTGAAACTAAACCTTTTGAGACAAACTGTTGCAAAACATTAGAGCAAGGTGAATATGGAATTAATTCATGGTAGGTTTTTGGCTGCTTGCTGCCACAGATGGTAGCATTGACAGGGGTGCCATGGTAGAGAGCAGCTGGAAGAAAGGAAATGGAGAGATGTTGCCATGGAAGCTAGCCACATGGAGAAGTGAGAGCTGTTGCTTAGCAACTGTGAGGGCTTCAAGGCATGAGCATTCCACAGAGAGCTAGGAAAGCAACAACTGGAGTGGTTGGGGGAGGGGAAAGAATTGAGTTGAAGGACACAGAAATAGTGCTTGGTATGTGGGCAAGGAAAAACAGAGGAGGGAAGAAAAAAAACGTGAAGGAGGCACATTCCCAGGGAGAAGCTGGCACCAGAAGGAAACATGGTGGCGCTTTTTTCAAAAGTTGTCAGAGTGTTGAATGAAACACTGATCTGAGATATTAAGAGTTAGCCCAAACTGAAAATTGGTTTGTGTTGTGATTGCAAACATTCTTTCCTCACCTAAGAAATAACGGGAGGAAAAGGAATCTCCACAGAAAAAAACGGACAAACATCTGTATACTTCATGAGCTGTTTCTTTTTATATGCTCAAAAATCGTGTGCCAATTTTTTTTATGCTAATGTAACCCGTGAAAGGACAAGAGTGATTGCATAAATAATCAAAGCAATTGCTTGGAGTTACTTCCAGAAGGATAGATATGTTGGTCTGTTATGGCAAAAACCACAACCTTGTGACATGGTCAGAACTGATACATTTATAGTATAACTCTTGTATCCACGGGACCTGTACCCACAGATTCACTTACCTGTGTCTGAAAAAATATGGTCTCTGTAGGCATTTGTAGATCCTCCAGGATGATTCTTTGGTATGGTTCCATGAGACATTGAACAGAAGAGTCATGCTGGAGGACCTACCAATGCCTAGAGAGGTGTTCTCTCTAGGAATCTCTAGGTGTTCCAGCAAGATTCTATGGTATGCTTGGTCCAGAAGTCATTCATTTCAATAGGGTTCATTATTATTAGCGTCTTCTGGTATCCACGGTAGGTCTGGGAATGTATCCCCCACGGATGTGGGGGTTGTACTGTGTTATGTTACATATTTTGTGCATGTAGACTACCAAAAAAGTTATGCTGTAATATATTTGTTTTAAAAATTCCAATAGACACCAGTGATCTTAGAAGCGCCAGTGAAATAATGGTCAATCAGGGCCACATTTCAGAATTTTCTTGCATTGGTGCAGAGAATGCTGTGGTACAGCTGTTTTCTTGTCCTGTATTGCTTTTTAATATTTACATGACATTTCTGGAGGAAATGATCTAGCGATTTGGCCAAAGTGCCATTACTATGCAGAATAATTGTCTATAGGAAATTTTGATATGGAAGAAGAAAGGAGGTTCTGTGAGTAGGGAAACTTATTACTCTGATTGACAGTTTGCAGACCACTTGGAAATTGCTCGAAGTTTTAACAGACAGCTTAATTTTTTTCTGTTTTGTTGTACAAAGCAAAGTGTATATACAACTCATTTCCATAGCCATAAATTTCTTATGAGAGCACTATTATTGTTTTTGTGACTAAAGTTATGCAAAGCTGAGTGAAATGATTTGTCAGTTTTAACCTCCAGTCAAGTTCAGAGTTCATCTCGCTTCTGACATGAGAGTGGTCATTATCTTTGTGTTCTTCATATTCAGTTGTAACCCTGCTTTCTTCCTTAAATGTTGTTATTCGTTCCAAGTCGATACTGTTTCCTGCTAGTAACATTGTGTCATCTGCGTATCTTACATTGCTGATATTCCTGCCTCCACTTCTCATGTCATCATCTTCTGAGTCTTATCCCACTTTTGTATAAATTAAACAGATAGGATTATAAAATACAGTCTTGTCTGATGTCCTTGCCAATTGGAAAGCATCCTGTTTCTCCATATTCTGTTCTGACAGTGGACTCTTGTCAAGAGTATAGGTTATGCATCAGTATTGTTCCCTGGCTTTACACTCTCTCCCTCCAATGATTCATAATTTGGCAATATTGGACATTCTCAAGAGGTCTCGGTAGACCAGGGCAAACTGAAATTGGGTTCAAGTGAAGGTTGCCCAGGACCTAACAAAAATGTCTTTTGGAAATTCGCAACACACACCCAAAATGGGATTAAGTGGAGCCCTTAGGAACAGAGTCATCAAGGTGGAATGTGCTAATCCCCTCTTGGATACTCCTGGCAGTGAGTCATACTCCAGAAACAAACAGTGACCGAAACACCCACTGTCCCTGTGCACTCCTGCAAATGTCTTTCCTCACACCTTTTCCTATCCCACAATGAGGAGGTTTCCATAAACCCATAAACCTTAATATTTCAGCCATTAGTGGCAATTGGCAATGTTGGAATTTCCTTTGTTTAACTGTGGGAAACTCATCCAAGGATTGTTTTACACTCAAAACACCCCTCCAGGATACAAAATTGGGTATAAGTATTACCCCTGAACAATAGCCAAGAGTGCACAATTCTTCTGACACCGTCATTCTGCTGGTCTGATGTGTCACCCTCAACTTCTTGCCTGAATTATCTTTGCTGCACAAACCTCTACTCTTCAGGACAGGTCAGTATCACCTATGCTTCCCCAAATTTCCTCTATCCAAATCCTTCTGTTTTGATTATTTGTTAGCCCTGTGTGGTCTCTTGTGAGCATGAGTGCATGTGTGAACACTGCTGTCTTTATTTTCCAATAAAAACATTTTTATTTACTTTAAACTCAGAGACTCTGCAGTGAATACTGGTATATACAGGTGCAAAGCTCCTGCAAGTTACCCAGCCTCTTGCAGCCAACCCTTTGAGCTAATTAAAATTCCTCAATATAATATCATAATTTGAGTATCACAAGTGGGTCCCCACAGACCCCACACATTCGGGTAACACAACAATAAAATATTGTGGTACACCCATTTCTTTTCAAACGAACTATGATTGCTCATGCTCTACACAATCAAATGCTTTGCTTTACATTTATAAAGCATAGGTTGATTTTCTTCTGAAATTCTTTGGTGCATTCTATTAGACAACATATGTCTACAATATGACCCTTAGTGCCTCTTCCTTTTTTTTTAAATTAGCTTGGATATCTGGCATTTTTTTCTCCATAAAGTCTTTGTTGTAAAATCTTGAGCATCACTTTTGTTGCATAGTGGAGCAGTGTAAGATGCTGGTGGTTACTACAAACCCTTGTCTCCCCTGTCTTGGGGACTGGAATGTATAGTGAATGTTTCTAGTCTGTGGGCCATAGTTTTTTTTCCTGTAAATTGTTAGCAGATTTTTGTTACAATTTGGATGCATTCTTTCTTTATTGTTTGTGAAACAGCTCTATTGGTATGCAATCTCTTCCTGGTGATTTATATCTCCCAAGTGCTTTGAGAACCTCTTGCACCTTACTTTCTAAAATTGTGGGTTCATCTTTAAAAGGTTCTTCCTTGAACAAATCTGGCATTCTTTCATTCCTTTTATATAGTTCCAGTTGCTTACATTGTATTTTCATTTTATCCAGATCATATCATGTTTTCGCCTGTTGATCATACAGCATCCCTATTTTTAATTTGAATTTCTTTAATTTCTCAGAACTTGTGGAAGAGATCTCTTCTTACCTTTGCTTCTCCTCTGTTGTTGACGGTCTGAAGAGTTTCATTAGTAATCCAGTGAGACTTCTCTCTTTTTAGCTACGCATAGTGTCATTATCAATTCTTCCCTGACAATGTCCCTGACTTCAGTCCAGAGATCTTCTGGCTCCCTATCAATTAATCTTAGTAGTGGAAGTCTGTTCTTTGTGTTGTTGTTGTTGCTGCTGTGTGCTTTCATGTTATTTACATGGTCTTTACATTCTGCAGGAGTGTTTTTATATTGTATTTTGCATTTTGCCTCTATGATATAGTGTATTTCTTTAGCTTTACTCTAATTTTTGATTCTAGCCATTCATAGTGTGTGCCACAATCTGTTCCTGACTTTGTTTTTGCAGGCAGAATGGAACTTCTCCATTTTCTGTTCCCAATTATAATCCAGGTTTCTATTCCCACCAGAGAAGCAGAAGAGGAGGACACTGAAAGATTCTATGCAGGCCTCCAAGAGGAAACACATCAAAACAAGACAGTTGATAATTGTCTATGTGATTTCTGTAGTGGCCATCCAGTGACGTCTATGCATACAGTTGTTTCTCTGATTCCCTGAAGAATGTGTTTGCAATAAATAAACTGTTGGCCTCACAAAATTATTCTAAGTTGCTCTCCTGCTTTGTTTCTTCAACCTATGCCAAATTCTCCTACAATGTTTGGTTTTGCTCTGCTTCCTACTTTTGTGTTCCAGTTGCCTTTGATTGGTGTGTTCCTTTTGGGGGGCCTGCATGGAATCTTTCTGTTTCTTCCTCTTCCACCTCTGTGGTGGAGATATAAACCTGGATTATGATTATGTTGATAGGTTTTTCCTGAAGTCTTACTGATATTAGTCAGACTTTGCATTATTTCCCCTGACTGCTTTCACTACTTTTTGTCTCACTATTAATATATCCACATTTATTCTTAAACTGACCTTTCCCAAGTAAAACACCACCACAAGATCTTGTTTCTCCGCTCAGGTTTTCAGAGGAGATCATACTCTATTTCTCTCCAGAAACAGAAGAATGGACCATGACTATATGTGATGGGGCTTTCTAGGCTGAATTGCCTAGATTGTCAAACTTCCTACTGTGGGAGGCATGTCTAACATTCTTCTTCTGATGTTTTGTTAAAATGAAAATCCTGTGTTCACTTATCTGGGAGTACCATTGAATTTTATATCATTTACATATAGTTAAACATATTTAGGGTTGTGAGACTCTTGTTTCAACCAAGCTATGCTTTATTGAACAACTGCTGGCTCTCTGATGCTGTGTTAATTTTTTTGCTGCCAACATTGCTTTAATTTTTTTAAATTATCAGTAATTATTTGTTGTTCATTCATGTCTATATTTTAAATGCAATCTTTTAGCTACTTGGACTTTAGCTACTAGTTTATATGATTAAAAAGCATTATATAAATATTTTGAATACTACATTTTAAAAATCTGCTTTATACAAAAGGCCCAGGAAGGCAAGGTTGTTTTAATTTGGCATTTTTGTGTATTCTAATCCAACAGTATCCAATGGCAGTGGAATCAGGATTTGGTTCTTCTTACTCTGAAGCCCTTCATGGCACCCAAAATGTGCTCCAGAAGGTTTCCAGCCCTCTGGAATACATTTTTAGGGAGTATAGGCAGCTGTAGAAGGGAGAGAGAACCGGTTTTGACAGAACTAGAAAGATTCAGCAGATCTATGCTGTTCGATCTTGGCCATTGTATTTAACGTCCAAGCCATCAATGCAAAAGTAAAAATTCTCACAATGTTCTGTACCATGTTGTTTGTCATAAATGTTTTAGATTTTTTCCCCATTTTTAAAGGCATTTTCTTTAATTCTTATGTTTTAAGGTGTTGTGAACAATTTGGTCAGGAAAAAAAAACTAGTTAATGACATTCCAAAACAGGACATGGCAAGGGGTTCTGTGAGAGAACAGAACAGTAGATACTGTTGAATATTCCTTAATTTGAGCGTACTGCAGAACAGAAGTTGCCTTAGGACCTTTTGATCCTAGGAAATTCTGGTGTGTAGTATTATAATTTGACCAAAAACCTTGAAGTCATTGCATTTATTTTACCAGCTGGATAAGTGATAAATGCTTCTAGTCTTCAGGGTGTAATGGCCAAAGTGCATATTACGTTAATCATTTTTTTAGCATTCTGTTCATCAGAAGATTTTGCTGCCTATGGGAAAGAGTCAAGCTGACACCATCACCTCATATAGAAGTCAGCAGAGTAGCTTAGGGTAGGCAGATTTCAAGCTGGGGGGGGGAATTAATTTGTTATTCATGCATCTGAGCAAGTAGACCTAGTCTACCTACAATTTCTTTCTCTCACTTAGTCTCAAATGTGCTACAAGATCCCCTTGCTTTGTTATGCAGAGCTTGGACACATTGCCTTAAAAAGTGAATATATTTGCATTAACAAAACCCTCAGCATTCTTATTTGGAACAAATAAGGAGCAAAACATTACTTTCTGGTAACATATTACTTAACCATTTGGGGACTACAAAAACCATTAGAACTTACCGTAATATTGGTCGCTGAAGAAGATAACAGTGTCAGAATCCATCTGCTCCTTGTTTTATTGAGGGCTTGTTTATATGCAAAATCACCAATCTTTCTCCAGTTAAGATTCATGCCCAACAGACCTTCACATCTATTGCTATTCAATTGTTTGGACAGTATATTTTTTATATCTGGACCGTTGGTTGCCTGGTATATTTATTGTAACTTACTAATATTATTTATTTATTTCCTAGCTCCATTTTATTTATTTGCTTTTGATTTATTTGCCCAGTCCACCTCTTTAGGATGTCTCATCTTTGCTGCTTCATGAAGATGGGCTCCATCTTGATGGAAAGTAAACTGAATAGGATATGTCTGTGTAGACAGCACACAGTGTCCTGCCATGAAAGTGCATGAGGCAAGCAGATACTATAACTCCAAGTGCTTAGAATGTTTTTTTTTGTGGTGGGGGAGCTGGAAGAAATAGCAAAAGCCTAAAATACCATAAGGCACCAGATCCCACCTGATCTTGGAAGCTAAGTAGGGAAGTAAAGTGGAGTCAGCTCTGGTTAGTACTTGGATGGGGGATGCCCAATTAATACTAAGTGCTGTGGGCTATATTTCAGAGGAAGGAACTGGCAAAACCATCTCTGAGTATTCCTTGCTTCCAAAAAAAAAAAAAAAACACTATGAAATTCATGGGGTTGCCATAAGTCAACTTGAAGGTGCATGCGTATGCACACACATACGTATTCCTTTTAAAAAAAAACACCTTTAAACAAGGGTCTTGTGCCACAGAACAGTGAAGGACCCATTTGTTTCCTTCCAGTGTAAAATTAATTTACTGAGAGCAATGTGATAAAGAATTCGTGGCAACTTCCTGGAATAGTTAAGCAACATAATATGCCAGCCACTCCTAGGAAGTGCTGGCAATTGACCATACTTCCTGCATTGTTGTTTTCAGCCAGGAAAGGAAAAAGTGCTCTGGCCACATCACATATAGATACCATCCAACATTTCACAGATAAAAATTGGAGCACAAGCAACATCAGTGTGTGGTCAAGATGGCAAACATTATTAACATGGAAAAACAGATAAACTAGGAGAGACTGCAACAGTTTGCTTTTATCTGGGGACTTTATCAGACTAGTGTCCAAAAACGCTGTAATCCACAATTGAGGAAAGTGGAAACATGGTGGTGGTATTACATTTATTATCTCACATCACTGTAATCATGCAATACAACCGCCATGGAATTTTCGCACAACCACCACTAGCAACTTAAGAACAGTGATTTGGCATTGATGAGATTTCAACAGTTCTTGCAGGAAGACATGAGAGTAGTTAAAAACTAAAAACTAAAAAAAAAAATAATTAAAAAGTAAATGAACACACAAACACTTTAACAAACCTAAAAATGTGTAAACAAAACAGGACAGTTCATAAAAAGAACGTCCTATGGATAGTTTTCATGTTCTTACTTTGACGTTTTCTTGCTGGGAAAGGGGAGGGGGAAAAGAGGGCTGTCCATTCATGCTGTAATCTCATGATTATAGCAGGACGTGGTTTTGCATGCTCTTCATTACTGTGAGAAAAACAGTATTGGCTTGTCCCATCAATAAAAAGCGACATCTTATTCACAGCTGGAGCCCAGATTGACCACACAAAGACTACAATGTCGTGTGATAGTGGGACCAATTCACACTATTGTAACGTTGTAATTGTGCGATTTTTGCCACGTCTGATATAGTCCTGAGTCTATAGGGAAGTGCAAGATGCCACTTCTTCTCCCCTCCCCCTACTGACTTAATTGAACTTTGAATTCAGTTTACAGCAACTGAAGTAAGCTGAGGACAAATGAGGAATGTGAGAGGAGAGAAAAACTGGGACATTTTAAAAGTAGCTGAAAATGTGAGATGACAAGGAATTAAATGAGACTGTCCCTGCCAATTAATCAGGATAGTTGGAAGTATGCATATAATACTCCCCCTACAAGGAGTAGTGTGTAAACAAACCCAACAGCATTGTTGCTCAATCACCCCCCACCAAGTAATTCAGTGCAGGTTGTAATGTTTGCTGTTGTGATGAGCTACTTATGTGTTTTACTAGGACCTGAATATCTACCACCCTGAACCAATTGCTCTGGCAAGGGGACCAACACTGTGGAGATTATCCAAAAGTCCAAAAAGTGCAAGAGCAGCACATGAGGGTGATGGGTCCTGTCAATGAAAAGTGATGCCTTACTAACAGCTGCAGCACAAGAGCAGCAGATGATGATGTCTGAAACCAGGTCCTGTTCGCAGGACAGTAACATTGTCCTGGCGTGCTGCTCTTATACTTTTTGCTGCATCTAATAATCTCCTAAGAAAGGAGCCTTACTGCATTCTGAGCAAAAGCAGCAAAGCAGCAGGACCATTCCATCTTTCCTGCTGCCTTCCTGCATGATGCCGGCATCCTTTCGTTCCAGTCCCATGGGAATCAAGCTACAACTGCGCCTTTTTGCAAACATATTTTTCTGGTTAGCAAAAAGGCATGGTTTTACCTCTGTCCCTTATGGGACTGGAATGAAAAAACAATGCCATGTGGGAAGGCAGCAGGAAGCCACTTTTCTTCAGAATGCGGTAAGACACTAAGAAACTCTGCCTCTGAGCATACGCTCAGCCCATGAATATCTGATTAGTATTAGGATCAAACCCACAAGTCCCTTTAGGCACAGTTCCATTCCTGATTTCCCCCCAAGTGCTCTCCTAATTTAAAGGGGAAAATGTTTCAGTTGCCGCTGTTGTAAGACGAGCTCAAAATCACTTATCCTCTGCTGCAAACTACCCAGGTATCTACCAAATAGATCCCAATTTACCCTTCTGCCCATCTTTCATAAGGAGGTGCAAAGCAGGCTGGTGAAACACACAGCTCGGTCTTCCAACTTCCCGCTGCTTTGTTCCATCAGTGTTCATTGCTTGAGACAGTCCTTTCTGCATAATAGGAAACACATTCAGGGGTAGCCATGTAGGCCATGTAGCAAAACAAAATCCAGAATCCACAAAAAAAGTGATACTTTTATTGGCCAAACAAACTGCAAAACACAGTTTTGTTTTGTTCTGCAGTTTGGTTGGCCAATAAAGGTATCTCTCTCTTTCTTTTATTCTGAATTTTGTCTTTCTGCATAATGGTGAGTTGGCCCCACAGCCCCCCCCTGCCCCCCACGCTGTTTCTGTGTCAAAGAAGACACTATTTGCTAGATATAGTTCCTCTGGAGGGAGGCGAATTTTGGTGGGATAACAGTGTGAGGAAAGTGCTTGATCTGTAACTCTCCCCTTTTTGTAATAACACTTGAAAAGTGCAATTGTCATGATTTGGCCCTTAGTCCCCTGGCATCTGCCTCAAACAGGGTTTCTAGCTTCAGAGGCAAAGCAAGGTTGTTTTCAGCTGTGACTCATCATCCAAGAATTTGCTGATTCTCCAGTTTCAATGGGGGGGGGTGTTGAACAGGAGATTCCACAAACAAGCTGTAGCCTGCCTGTAAAAGACTATTCCTTTAATAGGAACAGGATTAGCTTTGTTTGAATATTGCTAGACTCCTCCCATCATGCAATCAGAGTCACATAGTGAGCCCTGCCCCCATCACCATACGCACTATTTTCCACTGATGATCTCAATCTCTATAAGAACAGTGTATGTTGGGGGTGGAACAACATGGATGAGTACAAAGTGGTGTACATACTGATCACATGCTGGGAAGAGGGGATACAGCAACACATAAACAGGGCAAGTACTAACTGGAATTAGAGAATACAAAATCTACAAAAAAAAGATACCTTTATTGGCCAACTAAAATGCAAAACACTTAATGAAAACTTTCGAAGCTCTACTGGCTTCTTCATCAGGTAAAATATTTTTTTTTTTTAAAAGAAAAGTTATGATGTCAGAATCACAGGCCTACATGTTGTTTCAGGTTTCCTCATGCTGTTGTTCAGATGAGGGATCTCATGCATACAGAGGCCACTCCTACTTTCTGGCCATGTGGTGTGCTGAGACAAAGGACAGTATAACTTAATCCCTTTTCTAGCAGCAAGGCAACCTCTTGGTATCCAGCATGATTCTGACCCTTTATGAAGCCAGGGCTCCTTTGTTAGGCAGAGATCATTGGATTTTTCAAGAAGTACTGCTACATCTGGGAAAAAAAACTTTTAGCTGCTGTATAGGTAAAACTTAGCCAACTATAGTCCGTAAGAGAAGCTTTACCTTTCTTGGAGGTAGAAACCTCAGAGAGGGAAATATGACTGGGACTAAACTCTCCGAGGTTTCTTCCTCTAACAAAGGTAAAACTTTTGTTTCGGACTATAATTGGCTAAGTTTTACCTATACAGCACTTAAAAATTGTTTCCAGATACAACAGTACAGAGACTTCTGGAAAAATTCAATGATCTCTGCCTAAACAAAGGATCTCATTGCTTCACCAAGGGACAGAGACATTCTGGATACCAGAGAGGTTGCCTCACTGCTGCAAAAAGATTTAAATTTTACAGTCCTTTGTCTCAGTCTCAGCCCACATGGCCAAGAAGTAGGAGTGGCCTCTGCCAGCATGAGATCCCTCACCTGAACAACAACACAAGGAACATCTGAATCAACATGTAGGCCTGTGACTCCAACATCTCCACTTTTTTTTTTTAACATCTTTTGTCTGATGAAGAAGCTAGTAGAGTTTCGAGAGCTTACATCAGCTGTTTTGCATTTTTGTTGGCCAAGGACAGGTTGCTTACATGTAACTAGTTCTTCGAGTGGTCATCTGTGAATTCACACAATGGGTAGCTCCTGTGCAGAGCACTTCAGAACCTTCTAGAACCTCTTTATGTAACTTTTTGGCAGTAGCTCCACCCACCATCCCCTAACCTATGTAAGCTCCCTCCCTGCCTAAATACCTCAGTTCCCAATAGCCATATATAGCAGCAGCTCAGAACCGAGAACGCAGGACACTAGAGCGGAGGATGGGCGGGTTTGTGTGAACTCACAGATGACCACTCAAAGAACTACAGTTAAAGGTAAGCAACTTGTCCTTCTTCTTCATGGTCTCTGTGAATCCACACAATGGGTAGACTATCATGCTCACGTATGAAGGGGGAGAGAGTGTCCTGGTGCAACAGGTTTGACCAAGAAAGACACAAGTCAGTAAGTCAAGCAACAATAATATATTGACTCAAAAAGGTGCCAACACAGAATGCAGTTTTCAGACAACACATGAGAAAATAGCCCTCCCCAAAGTGGCATCAGCATGTGAGGCAGAGTCCACCTTATAGTTCTTAACAAAGGTCAGGGGTGTCGTCAAGGTTGCCGCCCAACAAATGTCCTGTATCGAGACGCCACTAAGAAAAGCTATAGAGATTACAGTCACCCTGGTAGAATGACTGCGGACGGTCTCAGGAACAGGTTTCTTCATCAACTCATAGGATAGGCATATGGCCGACACCATCCGCTTAGAAAAGCGGTACGATGACAGGCGAGCCTCCGATGCGTGCAGTGTACATGGCGATTTTGGTGAGTAGACACGCAGAAGAGTCAAACTTGCGGCCTGTGTCATCCAATTTTTTGCCCTCCTTGTCCGTAGGTGTGGAGCAGACCTTGCGAGATGTTCATGCCTGTGCAGTGTCCACAATAACTTAATTCAGCTTAGGATGTGAAGCAAGCCATGGCACCAAATTTTCCAACACCCTGTAGAGGTGGTAAAGCCGCCAAGACGTCGGCAGGACAGAACAGGGGTTGGACCACACACTCTTGATTACTTGAAGCAGATACAGCAGGACAGTCAGTGTAGGCAGCGAGGGGGCATGATGTTCCAGGTTACCAAACATAGTGTCCTCAATTAACGTCTCAGCATGCAAGATGGGCAAGCCGAGTGCTCCAGCCATATGAGCCCTGAGATTGGCAAATGCCCTAACATTGTCCATTGGGGACGGAGGCTCCGGGTTGGCACCCCATGGGGCCAGTGACACCTTGGGTGAAACAGATTGAGACATGGATCGTGAGAAAGAGGCTGACGAGGCTCAAGAAAAGGAACGCCGATCAGGTACCCAGAAAAGTATGTCAGTATGGCTGAACCCGGTTGGAATATCAGGGTGGCCAAGCCCCACAGGAGTGACCGTGGAAGGGCCTGGAGGAGCGGGAGCCTGACCGCATCCAGCCACAGGAGGGAGAGAGCAGTGTGGCAAAGTTGGTGGTGAAGGGGAGCGAGAATGTCAAGCATGTGACCAAGAGTCAGTGCAGTTCAGTTGGGCATAATCCCATAAGCGATCCCTCCCCCCCAAAGAGAGCAGTTCTGTTCATCATTGAAGCGGTCCACCTATCATCAGTGTGGTCCATTCATCACCAGAGCTGTCCTATCCATGCCTGGAGCTGTTATGGGGTCAGTGGGTAGTGTCTGAGCGATCCCGAGAATAGTGGGCTCATCATTCCTGGTGATTTCAACACAGAGGTGGGGACAGTGTGTCATCTTCACCATAGTAGGAGTACCTGGATGAAAATTCCAGATCGCAGTAGTACCACTAAGGAAGATAGCGATGCTGCCTGAAGGGGCGATCGTAGAGGTGGTGCTCATGCGGATCTCAGAACAGTTCATCAGAGTACAGTGAGTAGTCTGAATATTGAGAGTAGTGCATTCCGTAGGAGTGAGATCTAGACCTCCGATGGTCAGGAGCCAGTAACCGAGAGTGGGTCCTGGAGCGGGATCGCGAGCAGCTTAAATCACGAGATAGAGAGCGGGTCCTGGGATGAGACCAAGTGCCAGACCATGACCTGGGTGTCCAGCAGGATTGGCTGCCACGTGATGGTGAATATTCCGCAGGCAGCGGAGGCAGAGTATGATTGAAGCAAGACTGCCCAGCCTGAGGCGAACTTGAGAAATGATGATCGGTTCCAGGTGAGACCCGCACAATCTGAACATCTGGAGATGAGTCATGGACTTCTCCTTCTGAGGCGGTGCCCGTAGCTGCACCTGCAAGTCACAGGGAATCATGGACTCTGGGGGACTCATGGCGAGGAAGACTCTTGTGGGTCTGGGTCAAAGACACAGTTGAGATCCTATCACAAGTAGGGGATGGCGAGCCCTGGCATGGGGTGAGGCCGAGTGGGTGGTCATCCCATCATTCATGGAACCGTTCCCAGTGAGGGGAACATTCATGATGGTCATCCCGGTATTCATGGGACCGATCGTGGTGAGGGGAGTGGTATCAAGCCTCCTTGTTATCCTTCCTGGGCTTCTTACAAGGAAGGTCCCCAGAGGGGCTCTCCTGGGAAGTCAAACCGGGCTTGACAGCAACCAAAGTATCCTTACCGACAGCTGAAGACAGTGGAGCTAGACAGACCATTCTGTGGTGGTCTTTGGGTGCGAGCACAGTCTCCACAGCCGACTTTGGAGCTGCACTGCGGGTGGTTTTGCAGATGGTATCATGGGAGTGATGCACAGTACCAGATTTTTTGGTAGTCCCGTGTGCACCGGAAGGGATTGAGGAGGGCCTGTGATGCCCAGAGTCCCAAGAAGATGACTGGGTAGAAGCCAATGTCCTCAACAAAGGGGGGTCTTGGCGACAGAACCCATCCTGGACGACTTCACTCTAGAGAGAGGGGTTGCGGACAAAGCATGCTCATATAATGGAGCTTTCAGCCACTTGTCCCGATTTTGGTGAGCTTGGTGGGTGAAGGCCTTACAATGGCGACACAAGCAAACATTGTGTTTTTCACTCAAGCAGAGGAGGCACTTGGAGTGACCATCTGCCTCAGGCATCTTCCTGGAGCTGATAGAACATGTCTTAAAGAATCCTATTGAGGCCATGTTACTGTGGCCTACTAGAGCTGAAACACCAAGCAATAAACAAATCCGATGAGAACAAGTCCATGAAGGGGCAAGTAAAAATGTAGTGAAGGAGCAGTCCGAGGTCGAAGTAAGGAGAATAATCTACCAAAAGTCAAGCCAGTCCAAAAGTCAAACCGTGAGAGAAAAATTAGGTTCAGAGAAACGTTCCTTGATGCTGCTAGGATGGTGAAAAAATGGAACTGAGGTACTTACGCAGGGAAGGAGGTTATATAAGTCAGGGGGTGATGGGTGGAGTTACTGCCAAAAAGTTGCATAATGAAGTTCTAGAAGTTTCCAAAGTGCTCTACGCAGGCATTACCCATCATGTGGATTCACAGAGAGCACAAAGAAGAATAAAGGTATAGCTTTTTGTTTTGCTGCATGGCCAACACAGCTACCCCTGAATGTGTTTCCTGGAATGAGAGAGACGTGTTTATGAAGGAGAAGAAAGAAGTGTGTTGATGAGAAACAAGTCTGATCTCACGCATTTCTTTTGGTATTGATGATCAAAAATTACATTGAATTCCACCCTAATTCCCAATGTAAGTTATATAATTTTTTCTAACAGATGTACCATAAGAGAAAGTAGTACCACCAATTTTGTGTCCCTACAAAATCATGGCAATTACATTGTTCAGGTTTTATCAGATATCACAATTGTGTGTGACTCCAGCATTTCTATGTCTTTGTGGTGGGCAGTGGTGCCACAGTGGTTAAGTAGCTGCTGATGCTGTTCCGTTATTACTCATAAGTTAACCCTTTGTGGTTAAATAGGGCTTACTTCTAGATGTGGGTGCAGAATTGCAGCTGAATTTCCAATGTGACCCATATTTCTTCAGAAATATTCAAATGTTGACTTTCAGTTAATATGGCTATGGTATTTTTAAAGGAATAAGATCTCTTAGCACTTATTTTCAGTGGCATGGCTTGGTCCTGGAAAATTACTGTACATAATAATCTCTGGCTGTTTATAGAGGGACCTTTATCAGAGTAACCACAACCTAGATCATGTTTCTTAGATTAGCAATAAGATTTTTGACGTGTGAACTGGGAGCATAAGATATCCGTCAATATGATGTGTGCACTCGATGGGGCCTTTACTGTGTTGGTTGCCTTGCCTTTCCTAGCTTTCTTGTGGGGTTATTGAGGGACAGCTTGTCAGTGAACTTTTCAGCTGTGAAAAGTGTCTCAAGCATAAGTATAAAGACCTTATTTACTAGTGGAGAGAAATTGCAAACCGGTTTGTTGTCCACAAGTGTTGGTGGGGAAATGGTGGGGAGGGTGGGGGTTGTGCCATCCTCCAACATGTTCACTTCATAGCATTAGTAATTTGGCAACACACTACTCCTAACTTACATCTCATGAAACAGTTTAACTTAAAATCCTACTCCCAATCAAAAATAACAAAGACTAACCAGGAAGGAAATATTACTCTAAACACTGTTCAGATGAAACACGTCTTGTATGGTTGTGGTCATGGGGAAAGTGAGATCATGGTCTGCAGCTTCCCACTCAGGAGGATTTGGTCAGATTCTCCCAGAGAGTATGGTGGCCATGAGTTTCTTCCTGCCCCCTGGCTGTGTGAGAGTTGGAGCTCTCTAAGCATAGTAACATGTGCAAGGAGCTTCTCTATGTGAGGAGATTCTGGGCCTTATCAGGATTCCTTGTAGCATGAAGAAATGGGACATGTGTACCTTGGTGCATGGGTCTAGTCCTTTCAT
The DNA here is from genome assembly GCA_030847615.1 of Gambelia wislizenii. NCBI lineage: Eukaryota > Metazoa > Chordata > Lepidosauria > Squamata > Crotaphytidae > Gambelia > Gambelia wislizenii. The sequence goes on along the minus strand of JAUMIR010000005.1, from coordinate 219,303,485 downwards.
ACTGGTATGAATACATTGATGGCAAGGATGTGTGGTAACCAAGGGGCATGCTGCAGGACTACCACATGTCAGACTGGGCTTGAGAACAGCTTCTCACATAATTATCTGTCTGGCACTGTGTGAGCAACAGTAAACATATTAAACACTTACAAAGAGGTTCATTGAAGCACAATTCAAATAAAAATATAAATTATTGTGTGTTAGACAATAATATACAATAGAACCCAGAATAAAATACACAGGGAAGAGAGAGATACAGCATACCTGCCACTTCATCTCTCCATACAAAAGCCATAGAGGGGGAACACTGGGCTTTCAGATCTAAAGAGCCTAACATTCTGTAAGGGCCATGGCTGCTCACAGGTTAACCAAAAAACCTGGCCTCCACCCCATTCCATTCTGTTCCATAGTAAGACTCATTCTTTTCTTCCTTTCCATTCTTCTTCAATTGCCCCCTAGTCTGAGTTCTTCAGTTGTTTCCCAGCAATTGCTTCTGGTGATTTCTGCTGCCTAGCAACAAAACCATATACTTTATTTTCTCAAACACTTCTCTTTATTTTCAGGCATTTCTATTTTATTGAATCTGTCAGATGAATAACTACCCATTCTAATGTTACAAAATGTATTAATTTATTAAAGCATGGATTAACTTCAGTGTTAATTAGGAAATCTAGTAGGTTAAGCCACTTCAGTAGAAAGCTTTTGCTAAGTTTGTAACTCAACCCCCCCCCCACTTAACTACAGTCAGCCCTCCATATTTGCGGTTTTAATCTTCTTGGGTTTGATTATTTGCAGATTATACCCACTTTCTTTCACAAGGGAGAAGTGGGCAGCTGGCAGGCTTTGCTGCCATTTCTGCTGCTGCCTATGCCATTTTTAATAGGGACTTACAAGCCTTGCCTCATATTCACAGTCTCTTGAGACTGAGAACACAACACAAGGCTTATAGATCTCTATTAAAAATGGTGTAGGGCAGCAATGGAGGTAGTACTGTACTTCCGGGACCCTTTGCATACAATGATTTTCATGTATAATTGCAAACACTTTTTTTTCTTACAGAACACTTCTCTAGACATTTCTAGGTTCTCCAGTGCAATTCCCCATAGAATCATGCTGGAGGACCTAGAAATGCCTAGGGAGAACATACTTCTTCAGTCGTGTAGAACTGAAACTGTGTTCAATGAACGGAGTTCTATATGGTTTGGGGAGGTTACAGATATTAACGTTTTTCCCACTTTCACAGGGATCTTACCCCCCCCCCGAACCCCCACAAAAGAAAGGGCCAACTGTAGTTTCCCAAAAATCTGTGGTGTTTATTACTAAGCTTGTCTATACAAGGGGGAGAATGGATTGCTCCGCAGTAATAACACTTCGCTACAGCTGTGAACTATCTTAATGGTTTTACAGCCCCCATAAACTTTGCATGCCCCCTAGCCAAGATGGTGGCTGCAAGTGAATTATGTTTTTAAATCTGCTGCCACCGAACTTTAAAAAAAAAATTACCATGGTGCACACAAGCGATATTTCACATTTACAAAAGAGAAAAGAGAGGAAAAGTTCACCGCTTTATCACCTTACCGATTGCTCCCTAAGCTGAAAATTCAACATGGTGGCAGTGAGCGCTTGCCCTGTTTGCAAGCCCCATTCCCATGCTCATCAGGTCAATCAGCTTACGCTGCCTCTCCTATGGAAAAGAACAGCGATGTAAATGTGACTGTCTTAAGGAGTGGACACATGCATTGTCTATGGAGCTTTTAAAAACTCTGAGAAAAGCTGTGAAGGCTCTTCATGCACAGTTTATGGCATTTTTAGCTTCCCCCCTCCTTCCGAATATGACGCATCAATGTGGATTTCTGCTTTGTTCTGTTTCCAAGTGAATTCTCTGAGGATTATTTTGACCGTTTAGACAAGCTTTAAGTCAGTGGTTCTCAAACTTTTTTTTCTCTGTGATCACCTTTACATCTACATGTGGATATCTCAGCCTCACAGGGGCAATGGTGGGAAGCCCTGGGCATTGGGTGCAGATTCATGCTGCTCTGCAATGTCTGGGAAGCATTCCAGTGACACTTCCACCTTTGGAACAGAAAGAGTAGAAGCACCACAGCCAGAGGAGGAAGAATGCATGTCTGGTGTCCGGGCTTTGCCACTGCTGCTGCCCTATGCCATAGGGACTTGTGTTTCTCTCCCCTCCACTCTGGAGTGCCCACCAGACACCCGCTTCACAATGCCAAGAATGTGCGCCTGGTGCCTGGGGCTTGCTGCCATCTCTGCTGCTACCCTGGGACAAAGGGAAATTAATAATTTAATGTCCTAAAAATGTCTTGAGCCCCCCGAAAAACTATTATGCCTACCCAAGAGTCATACCCCACAGTTTGAGAGCCACTGTGTTAAGTCTGTTTTTTCAGCCCTGAGAGGCAAGTATTATTTGAGGTGAGTTTCAACAGGAGTTTAGCTGCAAACCTGGGACTGGGAGAAAATAAACCTAAGTCAGAAGAACATCTTGGGCAACTTCATTCAAAACTAAAATAGACCTAGACGGAGTCAACACAGCCCTGTACAGTACCTCCTTGTTCTCCTGCACAAACACCTTTTTGTGTTTCAATGGGAATACCAGGCCAATGAAGAGGGGGTGCCAGTAAGCAAAGAGCTGGTATACAAGGAGCCAGTATAGATTACTGGGGCCTGATGGTCCAGAAAAGGAGGCCTAGGACTTACCTATGTTACGTACAAAAGGACCCCCATATCCACTTATTCAGTTATCCACGGGACACAAAACAGCACACTTACCATAGAGTCTTCCTAGAAAATGTGTTCCTTCTAGCCATTTTCTAAGCCCTCCAAGGCAACTCTATGGTATTTTAAACCAGAAGTCCCATTATTTTCAATGGAGTTTGCTATTATCCATGGTTTTCGGTATCCATGGACCCCCCAAAACCAATCCCCAGCAGATATCGGGGGGCGTCCTACTGTATGTTTTTGTCTTTCTTGGTAGTATTATTTGCTGATTGTTTTTGACATTCTTTGCTGCAAAGAAGAGGAAGACTGGGGCTCAAGTGAGGGAAAGGAAGCCAGAGGTTATCAGAAGTATGCAGTAGTACTAGCCAGTGGGAGGAAGAGAATGAGAGGCATGAGCAGGCAGCTTTTGTCAGAAGAAACCACAAGTAAAACACAAGACCTCCAGTGGTAGTGGCAGAAGCTAGAAACAGAATCATAGGTGTCAGCCTACTATGGTCTCAGCTGCCCAAAGGAAATGCAACAGCAGCATTTCCACTTTCATGGCCTGGGTGTGCAGTTCTCCCAATTCTTCACCAACTCCTCTGCCTCTAAGAGCAGCTCCTGGACATCTCTTAGCTGGCCAGATTAACACTGCCTTGAAGCTGCTTCTCATTAATTCCAAAGGAAGAAGCAGGTGGTCGGAGAGCCTGAAGAATGCACGCCTGGTGATTGGGACTTGCCACTGTCCCCACTGCTTCCCTGCACCATGCGATCAATAGGGACTTGCCTCACTCTGCAGGATTGCGTTGCGTCTTTCTCCTCCATCTCCAGGGAGCCACCAGCCACCCACTTCACAAGCCCGAAGAATGCACACCTGGCAGCCAGGGCTTGCCACCACCTCCACTGCTGCCCTGGGACAACCTCTTGACCTGGGGCTTGTCTAGATGCAACAGTTTAATGTGATGGGGCACATTTTCGCCCATTTACAGCAAAGTTTATTTGTCTTCACAATTTCTGTGTTTATTCACATCCATTCACATCCTTTCGAATTGAGAGGGCACACACACTCATAAAGGGCAATTGAGCAAAAATGCACAGCAATGTTAATTCGGATGGCTACATGTCAGAAAATGTACATCTACGTCCATTTTCTAGGAAGCTTCAGTGAAAATGGCAAATCCTTTTACTGTGCAGTCTGTCGAGTTTTTAGGGCCACCCCTCTGAATACTGAGAACAGGGCCAGTTTAAAGGTCCTGCAGCACCCACAGCTGCAGGGGAGATCGCCCCAATGCACAGCCCCTGCATAGCAGCCCAGTGCATTCACCCCGATCCTCCCTGCCACCTGCAATCCACTCCCGCCACCCACACTGCAGTCCTCCCTGGGAGGCATTCCTTGTGGGGTGGCACTCTTGGCCACCCAGGCAGCAGCCACAGGCTTCCCCCTCCTGCCCCAGTCACCCAGCCGATGTCCTGCCACTCTGGCTGCCTGCGCCCCAAGCAGGCAAATGTGACCAGCCAGGGAGAAGGGGAGCGGGGGAAGAAGCAGCGGTGGCAGCTGGTAGTCCTTGCCATCCTGCCCCTGCCCACTCCCCACCCGCAAGCATCACGCTCCCTCCACCCTCATGCCCACTGCCACCAACTCCCCCAGCCATCCCAGGCAGGGGAAGCCAGATGGGAGGTAGAGAAGGGGAGGTGAAAGTGCCGCTGGCCCAATGGTCTGCCCAAAGGCACGTCCACGCAGGCGCTGGAGGAGGGGAGAGGGAGGGCACTCTGGAGGAGGGGGAGCAGAGAAGAAGGAAAGAAGGGAGGGGGAGAGAGGGAGGAAGACCCCCAGCAGCAAAATGGAAGGAAAGGAAGGGGGTTTCCCTTCCTCTCCCCCTCCTTTCTTCCCTCCCCCCCAAGCGAAGGAGATGGAAAGGAAGGGGCTCTCCCTCCCCTCTTTCTCTCTGGAAAGGTGTGGACACCCCCCTCTTCCTCCCCTCCCTCTCTCAAAAGAGGGTCTTCTCTCTTTCTCTTCTTCCCTCCTGCTCTCTCCAAGTCCCATCTTTTCTTCCCTTCTTGGCCTATTCTCTCTTTCTCCCCTTCCTGCCCTCTCTTCTGGATTGGGCTTGCTCCCCCTCCCCTTTTCTCTTTCAGCAGAGGGTCATCTCTTTCCCTCTCTTTCTCCCCTGCTCTCTCAGGAAAAGGGTGGTCACTTCCCCCTTCAGAAAGGGCTTCTTTATTTCCTTCCTTCCTGTCTCTTGTCTGATCTTTTTTCTCTCATTCTCCTGCCTCTACTGGGAAGAAGAGTGCCCCCCTCTTCTGCCCTCCAAGGGTCCCCATTGGGCAGCCACCCTCCACATATATCTCCTCCATCCATCTTTCCAGCTGCTTTTAACATGTCCTGGTTTCTCTCCCCTCCCTTCTTTTCCCCCTTGGTCTTCTTCAGCTTCTTCCCCTTGCTGCCAACTGAGTTCAACCTGCAAAAGGAATTTGTGTGTTTGCCTACCATTGGGTTTTCTAGGTAAGATTTGTTCAAAGGGGGTGTGCCTTTGCCTTCGTTTGAGGCTGAGAGAGTGTGACTTGCCCAAGGTTCACCCAGTGGGTATTCATGGCTGAATAAGGATTCAAACCCTAGTCTCCACAGTCATAGTGCAATGCTGAAACTTCTACAACACTCTGGCTCTTTTAACAGAAGTATATAAAGAATATAAATAGAAATTTGAAGTAATATTACTGGGAACAATGGTTTTATTGTTGTCAATAAAACACCAGTATCCCATTAGTGTTATGGGAGAACCATTGGGCTAGAGCAGTTGTTCCTAACCTTTTCTTTACCAGGGACCCCCTTTAAATATCTTTTGTTGCCCCAAGACTTAACTCAAGATTTAAAAACCTAATAACAATAACAATAGCGAATAATAATAAAAATACAATTAAACCATCCAGTAAACTTTCCCTCAGAGGCACTCTTGCTCCTTCCTGCAAGTTTGTGGCTGGGGTGAATTGAATGGCAATGTGCAGGCCAAGCCAGCCAGCCAGCACCTTGGTTCCTGTCACGTGGCTGCTCCACTACAAGGAGGAGGTGGGCCAAGCAGCCTTCAAGCCTTTATGGACCCCCTGTAAAGACATCTCAGACCCCAGGTTAAGGACCATTTGGCTAGAGAATGCTGCAAAAGGAACAATGCAACTAGACCTTGAGAAGGGTGCTGGCAGGAGAATTCTGGGAGGTGTAATCCAAAAGTAACTTTCTCAGGCTCTGACTGCAGCCTAGATTCCTACAATCATAGAGCTGGAAGAGACCCCAAGAGCCATCCCATCCAATCTGCTTCTGCCCTGCAGGAACACACAATCAAAGCCCTCACGACAGATGGCCATCCAGCTTCTGTTTAAAAACCTCCAAAGAAGGAGACTCCACGACACTCCAAGGCAGTGCATTCCACTGCCAAACAGCTCTTACTGTCAGGAAGCTCTTTAATGTTTAGATGGAATCACTTTTCCTGTAGTTTGAACCCATTGCTCCGTGTCCTAGTCTCTGGAGCAGCAGAAAACAAGCTTGCCCCATCCCCATGACATCCCTTCAAATATTTAAACATGGCTATCATGTCATCTCTCAACCTTCTCATCTCCAGGCTAAACATGCCCAGCTCCCTAAGCCACTCCTCATAGGGCATGGCTTCCAGACCTCCTACCATCTTTCTCAGTATCCTTCTGAAATTGTGGTGCCCAGAACTGGACACAGTATTCCAGGTGAGGTCTGACCAAAGCAGAATGGAGTGGTACTATTACTTCCCTTGATCTAGACACTATACTCCTATTAATGCAGCCTAGAATCGCATTGGCTTTTTTTGCTGCTGCATCACACTGCTAACTCATTTTCAGCTTGTAGTCCACTCTTTCTTTATTGCTAATAAACAAAAGATATTATGTTAGTGCCTATAATATAGTTTTTTAAACTAAATTATTGGTGGCAAATTATGTAATACACTAGGCCCCCCCCTTATCTGCTGGGGATTGGTTCGGGGGCGGGCATGGATACCAAAAACCATGGATATTAGCGAACACCATTGAAAATAATGGGATGTCCGGTTTAAAATACCATAGAGTTGCCTTGGAGGACCTAGAAAATGGCTAGAGGACACATTTTCTAGGAAGACTCTATAGTAGGTGTGCTGTTTTGTGTCCCATGGATAATTGAATCAGTGGATAATGAATCAGTGGATATGGCGGTCCTACTGTAATCTGAACATCCTATACTCTGAATCGGTTAGGTTACATTGACCTGAAATAAACATTTTGGGCCCCCAAAATAAAGCGTTGCAGGTTCCCCCAAAATTCCTTAAACCGGCCCTGACTGCAAATCCCCTGCAAATCTCATTTGAATAGATCTTATTCTCTGTGAATTCTATGAGGAGTATTTTCATCATGTAGACAAGCCCCTTGTTGCACTAGGTCCCAGGGTTTGAGGTTATTTTGGACTATTTTTGCATTTTCAGTCTGCAGTTGGTTAAATCCATGGATACGGATCCTGTGAATACAACAGGCCCATTGTACTTCTTTTGGCAACTCCCCTTCCTGTCTCAAATGTTAGACAAATTACCTTATTGTAAAATTATTTGGTAGAGAGCCAATTAATTCTTTGTTCAAATCACAGCTGGGATTTGAATTCCCCACTAAATAGTTGAGGAGTCTAACATCTTCTGATCCCCATCTTTTTTCAGGCACACAACACTACGAGAGTCCACTTAACACTTCTAATGCACATTATCTATTTAATTTTCATGCCATACACACTGCATTGGTATTCTTTATGTTAATGACCACTGTCAGAAAAGAAATGGGAGAGTTAGGAAAAAGAAAGTAAGCAATGGATTAAGTCAGAACAGTTTAATTATACAGATGTCCCTGCACATTTGCAGATTTGATGATTCATGGATGATGATGATGATGATGATAATAATAATAATAATTATTATTATTATTTTATTTATTTATTTCTTACCTGCTGCTGCTCTATATGTGACCGGAAAAAATGTTCTCTTTAGGCATGTCTAGGTCCTTCAGAGTGATTCTATGGTCAATTTCCACTGGAAGCTGATCATAGAATTGTACTGGATGACCTAGACCTGTCCAGAGAAGTGTTCTCTTAAGTAAAATAAAAATAAAATGCAGGCCTATATTCATGTTTTTTCCCCGCAGTTTCGTGGGGGTCCTGTGCCACTGGGTGACCATGTGCAAGTCACACTCTCTTAGTCTCAGAGGGAGGCAAAGGCAATCCCAGCCATCAGGTATTGTTCAATTATTATTATTATTATTATTATTAAATTTGTATGAAATATTATAATTGGAGTGTGTGCATTTACTTATTTTCCCCATCTGTCCTAATCTGAAGACCCTTGATGAGCAACTTTAAATAAATATTTGATGCACTTTAAGGTTTTAAAGCTTGAGTTAAGTCTTGGAGGGCCACGGCAACAAAATATATTTAAAGCAGGGTCCCTGGTAAAGTAAATGTTGAGAAACTGGTCTAGAGTCAGTGACACTGTGTGTAGTTCATTACACGATTCCCCCCTCCATTCTAAAGGATTGATCTTACTCATTTCAGCTGCTAAAGTTTGAAGGAAAATATGGTACTGTGCAGCTTCCTCACTTTCCCACGTTGCTGCTGTTCTTACTGGTTTTGTACGCTGTCTTTCCTACATGCTCCAGTCCTGAAAGCTTGTCTCACCCTCCCAGGTAGCAAGAGAATAGGAAGAAAAGAAGAATCTATTGGAGAGAAAGTTAATTTCTCCATATGTTTATTGCTCACCTGTTCTACTTGACATAGCAGTTCCATGTTTCATCCGAACATACTGAGATCCATTGATATACAGATCCTTATACTACTGGAACTATCTCAGTAAACATGCTTCCAGGCTGTCTGGGTTCATGAAAGAAATGGAACCATACAAACTAGAGCACAGGATAGGTGTGTGGCTTGGCCTCTAGCTAGAGTTACTGGAAACTGCTGGGAGGGCTGATTTACACAATCACGTCAGATGAAGTGGGTTGTACTTGTCCCCTGAGGTGTTTTGCCACCAAAAAATTGAAGTGTTCAAGGTAGCACATGACACCTTGTTCACATATGTTACATGACCATTTATCCTAGAATAGCAAGATCAACAAGAAACAATCTAATATGTTTCAGGGCCTGATCAAAGATTGCCCTGAGGCTGAACTTAGCTGAGAGAACCTTGACAAAATCAATGGCTTTTATAGATTTTCCTTGGTTTTCTTTCTTTCTTTCTTTCTGGGCTGTGAGGCCGTGTTCTGGAAGAGTTTATTTCCGACGTTTTGCCTGCATCTGTGGCTGGCATGTTCAGAGAATGGTTGGGTAGGAGTGTGTGTGTGTGTGTGGGGGGTTTATATACTCTGAACCCCTGTTGGAGAGGATGTTTAAATTCGTGTATTTGAATGGCTAGTTTCTGGGTGGAGATATGCAAGGAGGAGTAGTGTCTGTTTGACTAATGGTTGGCTAATGGACCATTGTCTGCTGGAAATCCCCCTGTCCCTGGGTGGATCTCATTTGCAAGTTCTGAGTTTTGATTCTAGTGTTTTTCAGGACTGGCAGCCAGATTTTGTTTACTTTTAGGGTTTCTTCTTTTCTGTTGAAGTTGCCCAGGTGTTTGTGGATTTCAATAGCTTCTCTGTGCATTCTGACAGGATAGATATTGACCTGGTCCAGAATTTCGGTGATTTTAAATAACATTTTGTGTCCAGGTTGGTTTATAACATGTTCTGCTACTGCTGATTTTTCTGGCTGGCCCAGTCTACAGTGTCTCTCATATTCCTTGATTCGTGTTTGCACACTGTAGAACGTTTGGAGGTTGTGTTTCCTCATCAGTTTCCCTATTCTGTCTGTGACTCCTTTGATGTATGGTAAAAATACCTTCAAACAACCTCCAAATGATCTACAGACCAACCAAGAAAATCCAAGAAATGCTACGCTCAGCGAAGGAAAAAGAGACCCTCTCACAGCTGCAGTTGTTTACAGCATACCATGCAGCTGTGGATAAGTTTACATAGGGACCACTAAACGCAGTGTGCAAACATGAATCAAGGAACATGAGAGACACTGCAGAGTGTGCCAGCCAGAAAAATCAGAAGTAGCAGAACATGTTATAAACCAACCTGGACACAAAATGTTATTTAAAAACACCAAAATTCTGGACCAGGCCAACAACTATCTTGTCCGAATGCTCAGAGAAGCTATTGAAATCCTTGGACTTCAACAGGAAAGAAGAAACCCTAAAAGTAAACAAAATCTGGCTGCCAGTCCTGAAAAACACTAAAATGGTCCATTAGCCAACCATTAGCCATTAGACACTACTCCTCCTTGCATATCTCCACCCAGAAACTAGCCATTCAAATACACAAATTTAAACATCCTTTCCAACAGGGGTTCACAGTATATATATATATATATATATATATATATATATAAACCCACACTCCTACCCAACCATTTCTGAAGATGCCAGCCACAGATGCAGGCGAAACGTCAGAAATAAACTCTTCCAGTACATGGCCTCACAGCACAGAAAAAAAACCCCAAGGAAAATCTATGGATGCTGGCCGTGAAAGCCTTCGACTTCACAATGGCTTTTATCTTACTATTCTTTCATTACAGGCTGGGATTGGTGATCATACAAACAATAGCAAGATTCTTGGTTCTGATATGCGGAAGTGGGTGGAGTACAGAGTTCCTGTAGCTGCAGAGTAACCAATGAATGTGAGAACAAACAAGGGTGCTGTGACAGGAACATACTGGAATCCTTTGTACTGTGTAGGCAAGCACAGTTTGTACTGTGTAGGCAAGCACAGTTTGCTGTTTTGTGCTAACCACTCCAAATAGGAACCTCTTAGGCTATTTTCAGACATGAGTTTTTGATCTGTTCATAAGGAAAATCCCCTGCATTGGCTAGAATAACCACCATTTGCCTTACAAATGCCTGCCCCTTGCTTTGTTGCAACATTTCCAATTTAAGCAATAACACTCTTCACAGGTGCCATGTGTCATGAGTGAGAGCAGGGCCATACTACTGACCCGCTCCCCACTCCCCAAGTATAGTTCATACGAGGTAGTTCTAAACTCTGTGTCAATGAACATGGATGCTGGGGGTGGTGCTACCTCAGCCACATGACCCTGGCCGCCAATACAGCCCCACTAAGTTGATGGACTCTCAGTTATCACTTCCAGTAGCTTATTGCATAAACACTCCCAATATAGACTAGAGTATCGCCCTATTTCTGCGTCTTGATCATAGCCTTCAAATGGCTATTTTACTACGCCATTGTATATAATGCGACTTGATCATCCATGGATTTTGGTATCCACAGCGGGGGCCTGGAACCAAATCCCAGCAGATACCAAGGGCCCACTGTACAGTATTTTAATATATAATTCAAGATTTAATTAAAAGATTTATGTGCCCCCCTTCTGGGCTCATATTACATATTTCTTGTTATATGTACAAGCTTAAAAACAGATTCATTCGAGGAAGAACCATATGAAGGTGAACCTCCAATTTTAGGAAGTGAAGTGGAAGCTGCACTCAGAGCATTTGGGAGAAATGAATCACCAGGAACAGATGGAATACCAATACAGATGCTTCAAGCTACATAGACAGAATCTATTCTCTTTCTAACTAAAATCTGTCAACAAGTATGGAAAACAAGACAGTGGCCCCAGATTGGAAACAATATACATTCCAGTCCCCAAGAAAAGGGAATACCAGGGTTCAGTAACCACAGGACCATTGCATTAATTTTCCATGCAAGCAAACTGATGCTCAAAATTCTGCAACAAAGAACTTTACCATATATGGAGCAAGAAATGCCAGATGTCTATGCTGGGTTCAGGAAAGGAAGAGGTACTAGGGGACATATTGCAAACATACATTGAATAATGGAGCACACCAAATATTTTAAAAAGAAAATTAGTCTGTGCTTTATAGGTTACAACATAAGTCCAGTATAAGGTGTTGGTTTTTACCTTTAAAGCCCTAAATGGCTTGGGTCCAACATATCTCTGGAACCGCCTCCTCCCATACAATCCTCCCCGCGCACTCCGGTCCTCTGGGAGGAATTTGCTTCAAACACAAAAATCTAGGCTGTCTGCAACCTCCCAGAGGGCCTTTTCGGTAATTGCCCCTGAATTGTGGAATGACCTGCCGAATGAGATCCATCAGATAACAAGCCTGAGTAGCTTTAAAAAAAGCACTAAAGACGGATCTCTTTCGGCAGGCCTTTCCTAATTAGATCCCGGCCTCAGGGGATCCTGGCCTCTTTTAGTCCGCTGGCCATTTATTGTATTTATTGTTTTTAAATGTGATTTTAGATCAGTTGGTTTTAATTTATAATTGTTTAATTTTTTTTCATGGGGGAGGGTGGGGGGTGTTTGGGGATTTTATCTGTATTGTATTTTAATTTTTGTAAGCCGCCCCGATTGTTTTGACAGAGGTGCGGGGTATAAATAAATATTATTATTATTATTATTATTATTAAAGCCTTTGATCGTATAGGTCATGAAAAACTATTGATCACTCTTAAAGAAATGGGTGTGCTACAGCATTTGATTGCCCTGATGTGTAACCTATACTCAGGACAAGAGGCTATGGTTAGGATAGAATACAGAAAAATAGAATAGTTTCCAATGCAAGCCTGCATTTATTTTATCACCCTATCTGTTTAACTTGTATGCTGTATATGTCATATACAAAGCAGGATTAGACTAGGAGGAAGTAGGCACGAAAACAGGAGGAATTAACATCAATAGTTTAAGACATGCAGATGACACCATACTGCTAGCAAAAGTTAGCAAGGACTTGGAACAATTACTAAAGAAAGCCAAGGGGAAAAGTGCAAATGCAGGTTTACAGCTGAATGTTAAGAAAACAAAAATAATGACTACAGATGATTTACATAGCTTTAAAGCAGATGAAGACATTGAAATAGTTAAAAGATTTTCTGTACTTTGGCTCAGTCATTAATCAGAACAGAGAGTGCATTGATGAAATCAGAAGACTAGAACTTGGAAGGGCAGTTATGAAGGTATTAGACAAGATCTTGAAGTATCAAGATATATCATTGAATACTAAAGTTAGGATGCGTCATGCCATCTTATTTCCAATTTCTATGTATGGTCATGAAACCTAGACACTGAAGAAAGGTGGCAGGACCTCATTTGAAATGTGGTGCTAGAGACTGCTAAAAATACAAATAAATGGTTCCCAGAGCAAATCAAACCTGAACTCTTCTTAGAAGCCAAACAACTAAGATTGAGACTGTTGTACTTTAGCCATATCATGAGAAGACATGACTCACTAGAAAAGACAATAAAGCCAGGTAAGGTGGAAGGCAGTAGGAAAAGAGGAAGACCACATTACAGGAGGATAGACTCAACCAAGGAAGCCACAGCCCTGAGTCTGCAAGACCTGAGCAGGGCTATTTATGATAGGGTGACTTGGAGGTCTTTTCTTCATTAGGGCTGCCATAAGCTAAAGTTGACTTAACCGCTGTTAACAACAACAAAAACCTTAATTGTAAACAATAGGAATTTACCAAAGAACAGAACTTCTTTGAACTGTTCTATCAGCCATTTCCCAGTAGACAGATCAGATTTGGCATTCTGTTTGTAGTTACCTATTGCCAAATTTCAGGTAGTTCGGACCAATTTTCTGGATTTTATGAATATATAAAACATGCTGAGTTGTATCATACTGGGTAGTCAAACTGACCTATTTGGATTTCTGTGCATAATTCCTGTTAACAGGAATAGTTACATTTTTACTTATGCAAGAAATGTCCCATTTTCATGAAAACAGCTAGTGAACTAAAACATTAATAATTAGGATATTTTTATATCAAGGAAACATTCAAATTCATGCCAAAGTGAAAATCTATTCAATCATATGTTCACTATCTGCACAGTCTGTTATGAGTGACTCCCTGGATGACATCTGACTAATTTATTTTGTGCCTGTCAATGATACATGGCTAATTTATCTTTCACAACTATTACCAATGGCTGTATCTTTCTGTTTTGATATATTGGTTATTACCTTCAAAGCCATACACGGCTTGGGATCAGAATTCTTAAAGGATCGCCTTCTTTCGTATTGTCCGTCCCTCACACTAAGGTCCTTGGGGAAAAACCTACTTCAGCCAAAAATATCTAGGTGAACATTGGTGAACCAGAGGGCCTACTCCATTGCTGCTCCAAAACTGTGGAATGACCTGATGGAGGAGAGACCCATCACATCTCTACTCTTACAGCCTTTAAAAAGGCTCTTAAGATGGATCTCTTCTGGGAGGCCTTCCCAACTTAACTCCTCTCCCTGCACAAGGTGACCTACTTCGCTCTGTCCACCAAGTATCTCCCTTTTAAAACTTTTGTATTCTTGTTTTTAAACTGTGTTTATTTAATTGTAATTTTAGTGTGGGGTTGGGGGGGGAGCTGGGAAGAGATTAACTTTGAATTTTATTCTGTTCCATGTGTTTTTATTGTTGTAACCTGCCTGGAATCCTTGTGATTGGGCGGGCTATAAATAAATAATTTATTATTATTATTTATTATTATATTTCTTTACATGTAAGCACCCACATAAATGTGACTTTTCCTGATTATTTAGTGATTAGAGATCAGATGCACTGTCCAAGCTTGTGCACTATCTTCTTGGCTCTTGGGAGAAACCAGAGGGGATAATTGCTTTGCCCTAGAGGGATGCTTGCACATGGGACATCATACTTTCTTATTGGCAATGCAGAGAACACACTCCTTGTTCTGGTTTGTTGAATCTCATTTCTTAACATCAACTGTAGTTTTTTTGTGTGTTTCCCCCCCAGATGCTGGAATAAACCTGACAATTTAAGACAAGGTTTGATGCAATGCCTTTTCTCTGTGTGTTTTCTCCAGCCACAAAGTATTGTTCCATGAGAGTGGGCATGCCTAATGTCATGCATGGTAATGTGGTGACTATAGGGCTCTGTCTATACAAGGGGGGGGGAATGGAGTACCTCGCATTAATGGCATTTTGGATCAGCAGCAACTTGTCTTAGGACTTTATCAGACCATCCCCATAAACCCTGTTTTTGCCAGCATAACTTTGCAGTTTTTATGATGGCAAAAGTACTCCCCATGCCACACTTACCTTGCATCCTGTCAAAAGGCTTTCCCGGCAATGATGGAGGAGTGAATGGAGATCCGTTCACTTCCTGTATTGAAATCCTGCGTATTCTCACGGGAATACATAAGGTGGGAAATTCAAAAATAAAAACAAAAATAGAGAAAAGGTTTTTAAAAGAACACACACACACACAAAAACCACTAAAAAAGTCCCAAGTAAACTGGGGAGGGTCATAAAAAGTGTGTCACCTACCTGGATGTCGCAATCTCATCCAGAAGTGTTCTGGCCAGGCCATCCATTGACAGTGGAATGATGAGAGGACAATGGCATGAGGTTTCATATGCCAGCAATGCTGGTAAAATATTACCACAGCCAATCTATTGACAGCCATCAATTAAAAAAAATTACGGCTTATGGCCAGTACATAAACGTGAAAGGGTGACATTGTCTGATCTGTGTGCCTTTTTGTGTTTATGTGGCATCGTTATGATGCGGTATTTCATGTGTCTGATAACGTCCTTAATGGTGTTTTTGCCCCCATAAGCTTCACATGCTAGATGGTGGCTGCAAGTGATTTACTCACATTTGTACTTTGCCACCAAACTTTTTTTAAAATAAAAAGACTGTCCAAGGTGCGCTAGAGTGAATTTTTGATTAAACAGGACAAACAGAAAAACCAACCCTGTTTTATTGCTTTAGCGATCGCTCGCTAAGGCAAAAATCCGATATGGCGGCAGCAGGTGCTTGCCCTTTTAGCAAGTCCAGCCCCCTGCACTCACCCAGCCAATCAATTTTGTGTTTCCTCTTCTATTGGAAAGTGATTCAAAGTGAATCACTTGTCCCAACAAGCAGGAATGTGCACCCCCTCACCGTTTTTAAAAAATTTACAGGAAAAGCCGCAAAGGTTTTTTCTATGTTGTTTTTGCTGTTTTGGGCCCTTCTCCTTCCAAATACAGTGGATTGATGCAGGATCCCTAAGGGCATGTCTACACGACTGAAAAAAAATCTGTTTGGGGGGTAAAAAATATGAAAAGGCAGTTGTACGAATGCGTACGATCTGCCTACACGATTTTTTATCCCCCCCAAACTCCATATGACCCCCCTTCCTCAGCTGGCTGGAGCAAGCAAACCAAGCGGTGGTTTTAAATCTCCCGCTGCTTTTTTTTTAATTTAAAAAAGTGCCTGTTTTGTGGACAGTAGGTTTTCCCTATTTACAATGTAAAATAAAAATAAATATATGTAAAAATCTCCATTTCATGCCCTTAGCGGACTCTCGCTTAGCCGGGAATCCAACATGGCGGCCGCTCCCAATTCCCTTCCTTGCTATTCCCACCCCCTCTGCTCAGCCAGCCAATCAGATTACACGCCTGTTCGTATGTGTGCAAACGGGGGGTACAGATGATCAACATTGCGAACAGCTGTATGGATTTTAGGTTGAGATCCGCTAATCCTCCCGAAAGCCAATCCATGTAGTTTATGGGGGATTCACTAGCCCCCCTTCTGAAAGACATGTATGCATCCAAACGGCCGTGTGTACACATGATCCATCTTTTGAACGCCGTACGTATTTTTTTTATCGTGTAGACATCCCCTTAGACAGGTTGTATTCCTAGTGAATTTCGTGAGGTGTATTTTCACCGTTTAGACAACACCTTGGTGTTTCATTCCCTTACCAGAGTCCTCTCCCCAGTTTCCCTCATTCAGCATTACATTTCTGGTGGCTTAACAGCTCTAGAAGCAAAGACAGGTCAAACACATAGGACTAGGTTCTATCGTTCCATCATCGTACTTCCCACTATAAAAAAGATAATCACACAAGAGTTCTGGAAATTTAAATACACTTTAGTAAGGAAATGTAAGCACATAGGATAGAAGGAAGGTATAGCAGGTTTTCAGAACAGAACTGGGTAGTGTTTATGTAAGCATGATATGATGAAAGTGCAAAATAGCAGCACTGTGGACTAAAAAATGAAACTAAAATAGAATATAATATCACAACTGTGGGAGAAGTAGTCATTTTTGGACCACATTGTGGCTATTTTTGTTTTATTCCCTTTCTCTCAGCTCCATTTTATGCCTCTGTGGTGCATTTGCATTTGTCACTTCCCCCTTTCTTTTTCCGAGAAACACCTTCACTTCTCTGGAAGATCCCCACAGGAGCATGCTGAAGACAGGGTCTGGAGAAGGGAGGCTTGGGTTGAATGGGTGGTGACAATCAGGGCACACAAATATTGGGAGAAAGTAGGATTGACTAAAGGAAGGAAAAATGGGGGAGGAAAGGAAGCCGTGACTGGTGTGGATCACAGATAGTGGGCTATAGTGAAAAGAAGGAGAAACAGTGTGACTCACTCTCTCACTCTGGAGGTTGTTCATATCTTGCTGGAACAGTGGAGATAACAAAATGAACAAAAGGATCACCTGCATACCCCCCCTCTAGCTCACATAAATCTACCTTCTCAGCATTAACCCATGGTATCACTGGGGGTTAGCATTAATCAGGGATAGTTTTAATTTGTATATCAGCTTAAAACATGGCTTGAAGCTCTGATTTAAAGTGATGCATTGCTATCCTTGATGTGCTGCAGATGCAACAATGTGCAACTGTTAATACTGAACGAGAGTGGAATGTATGGGGCAGTGATGAGAGAGGTAGCAGGAGCAGTTGAATGCACATGGGAGTTGTTTACACAGCAAAAAAAAATCCTCAACTGATTCGCCCAGAACCTTAATCGTTCTTATGAATTTCAGGCCAATGTTACCATATTCAGAAGGAGGGAGGGCCAAAATACCCGCAAGAAAGCATAGCTTTCGCTATTTTTTCTGGCCTTAAAAAAAAAAAAGTTCCATAAGGTTGCACACTATTGGCTGTGTGAATTACCAGCAACAATCACAAAGGAGGGGCTCACAACATTGCTGAGATGCGATTGGTCGGACCTCAGAGAGGGTGAGCTTGCAAGGGATGCCTAGCAATACTGGATCTGCCATTTTTTAAAGGACAGACCGGGCAACCCAAGCACTCTCCTCTTCCCCATTCACTGACTGCGGGAGCGGATAGACTGGCCTACGGGACTGACAGTCCCATAGGCCTGTCTCTCAGCCGCTGAAGCCTCTTCCTCCCTGCTCCCCCCTTTCCCGTTCACCAGCTGTGGGGGCGGATAGACAGAACAGTAGCCCATCTGTCCGCTGCTGCAGCCTGTTCCTCCCTGTGCCCTCCCTTTCCTGTTCCCTGGCTGAAGGGCCCCCCAGACCTCTTCACCACTGCCGCCCTTTCCGCCCCAAGCAAGTGATAGGCCTCTGTCGTGGAGGCCATGCCCCCCATGTGAACTGCAAAATTGCTAATTTATCAGGATTTATTGGAACAGTCAACATCGTGTAAACTGCTCAGCTCTGAATCAAAAGGGAGGTAAGCCGGCGTTTTCCTCATTAAAAATGGTCGTGTAACCAACCCCATGGTCTTCTTAATCATTGTTAACAGATCAGGAAAACATGTACCTAAATTAGGCTCTTGGATTTGAGCTAGATTTTAAATTATTACCATATGCAGGCTTACATAAATAACCTATACAGAATGCAGTGTTTAAACTCCGGAATAATAACAGATATCTGTGGAGTACATTTCCATCACCAGTGAGTATCAAAGTCCCAACTTAAAAACATTTGGAAAAAGAGATCATGGTTTAGAAGGGTTCCTAGGTCAGGTGATATATTTTCTAGATGGGACCCTACATTGACTCTTTCACTCTTAAAAATTAACCATTTTCTTTATCTTGGCTTTTACACTACTTCAGCCACACTATGGCTGATCTCTGAGAGGAAGACATTTGATATTACTGACTGCTTACATTTTAACAAACTAATGTAAAGAAAAGCAAGTCCTTCTGTGCTCTTGCAGTGTTCCCTGGGCCATTCACTGAAATATGAGCTGCTCACAAGAGCACAGACAGGGAACATATCAGGGAGAAGAAACACCGTGCATGTGACTGCATCAAAAGCTTTTGCGCACAGCTCTAAAGCCTAGGTTTGCATACTGCTCGAGCAATTCTGTTGATTGAAAAAAGAAGGGGGGATGGGAAGGAGGTTCCTGACAACCGTTTCTGTGAAACTGTTGGGGGCAGGTTACTTATGTTGCAGGGAGTAGAGTGGTGGGGGTTATGACTTCCAGAATCAAAGTATAGTATATCAGTTTGGACAGCGGTTGAGAAGGCTGTGGTTACAAGTGGCTTTGGCTTTTTAGTACGACTGGGGTTATATTCAGGTTTGTTTATAAGGAGAGAAGGGGTGAGAAACATGTATTCTGCTTTGTATGGATCAATTACCAGTCCCCAGGATAAGTTTTCCTGTTTATTGTTTTTGATCTGTTTTGCTCAATAAGGACAGATATTACATTATAAGGAACTTTAGGACGTGCTATTTAACATGGCGCCTCCAAAATTAAATCACTAGCTGCAATCCCATATCCTGTATTGCTGCCACCGCCACCACCACCACCCCGCTTGGCCCCTCACACATACAAAACAGTGAGCTGTAGAGAGTAATGCAAGTCCCATTATTAACACATATATACACTTCCCAAGATGCAGTTCTGGAAAACTTAAGTTATGAATCCTGCATGAGTAGATGTGCCCCAAAGAGTGTCTTGGGGATGAGAGTTACTCTGTCATATTAAGACGTTTGGATAACACTAATTTGTATCACATCAGTCCCTATTTTAGCAAATAAGTACTTTTGGATGGGCTACAATTATGACTTTATTTAATGTTACAATCCAGATTCTGTACCACTTCCACTGACAGTGTGAACAAAGTCCAACCGACATGGCGGTTCAGTGGCATAAATAAAAATGGCCATATTAAGAACAACTTTTCCAGTTGTGGTATTGTGCCATTAAGCTCTCCTAATGCTTCAGTTTTAATGCTTTCTGGCCACTACTAAACTAGCTCAGTGCAAAGCTATGCACTTAATGAAGTGGAGCAGGTAGGTAGACTAGCGTTGTAACTGAAAGGCAGCATAACAGAATGGAATTGCTCTCATTGCTTCATAGAAAGCGCCAGTGTAACTGTTACAGCACTTAACATCCTAGGAAACAGGCAATCATTAGCTCAAGTTCAGCATTATCCACTCCAATAAGAATATCTCTCTCTCTCTCTCTCTCTGGCTTTTCTTCGCAAACGAAGATTCAGGAAGGACTCATCCCGCGCTTTCTGCAAACGCGCTAATGACTAAAAAGGCCAAGCTGAGATAAACAAGACCGATTGCAGAAAGCACAGCAGAAGGTCTCCTTGGGTGATGTTTCCGGGTTGTGATTCTTTTTGCGTTGTCGTTTCTCTTCAAGACTTGTTCGGTGTGAGTTCTCAAATAAGTCTGCAGCATTGTGGATAGTGCGTCTCCATGCCTCCCGATGTGAGGCCAGGGAGGACCATTGTTGGTGATCAATTTGTCCGAGCCTGAGATGTGTTTCAGGGAGTCCTTGTATCGCTTTTTTGGAGCGCCCCTCTTATGCTGACCCGTGGTGAGTTCACTGTAGAGTACTATTTTGGGGAGGTGATGGTCCTCCATCCTGGAAATGTGCCCTGCCCAGCGCAGCTGTGTTCTCAGTATCATGGCCTCAATGCTGGTGATCCCTGCTTGCTCAAGGACAGCAACATTAATCACATCGTCAGTCCAGTGTATATTTAGGATTGTGCATATACACACAAGCATTCAAGGAGCCGTAAGTGGTGGCGATAGGTGACCCATGTTTCAGACCCATAAAGGAGAATAGACAGTATAATGGCTCTATACACACTGATTTTTCTGCTCACTTGACAATACTATATATCTTTATAATCAAAGAAGCTTATTACACCAGGAGGGTAAAGCAGCAGTGCAGCTGGATCATTGCACCTTCCAATCTGTCTCACCTCGTGACATCATAGTTTTTCAGTTCTGGTTCCATGGGAGAAAGTTGTAAAAGCAACTCTTTTTTCTAACCAGAAAAATCTCACTTTTACAACCGTCTCCCAGGAGACCAGAACTGAAGAACTACTGAAGAACTAGGACATAATGTGGTAAGGCAGAATGGAAACAGCAGTGATCTGGCTGCACTTCTGCTTTACATCCTTGTGTGATAATCCTTAGCATGTCTTCTCTAGTTTGTAAAAATACTATTAAACACTACCACATATACCCTATTCAGTTGAATGGGCTGGAGCATAGACAACCAACGTTTGAATGCCAAGCTAGCTCACAAGTGGGGAGGGTCCCCAAGACAACAACATGTAGGGAGGAGAAGTTAAAATATCCCCCTTCCACCTGCAATTCTTCCAGAAGCAATCCCTCCACTGGCTAACATTAACCTTAAGGGGAAATAAAAACCTCCCAGTTATGCCAATGGGAGCTTTACCTCCCAAGGGTTGATAGCAACATGGGCTGGGGAAGTGATTGTTATTGTGCTTTTCAAAGAGATAGCTGTGTCATTCTGTTGCATCATAAAAAGGAAGGGGTGAGGAGAGGAATCTTTAAGACTGACTGATCTATTTTAGCCTGAACTTTCATTGACATCAATCCATTTCTTCAGGTGCCCTAACTGATATTAAAGCCATAGGGTGTAAAGCATAGTTACAGAGTTGTGGGAGCAGCATAGAATGCAGTAGGATACAGAAAAATACATATTGTGACTCTGGTCTTAAATCTTCAAAAAACTGTGTGAGATTATTACAGGTCTTTCAAATGACTGGTAGTAGTCTTTAAAGTGGTCAGTTAGCATTGACATGTGAAAGCAATGAATCTGCTTCCTAAAAGTCATTTCCCTTGGGGTGAAAACCTTATCTGAAGAGATCCCTTTTGTTATATATACAAACAAATACCAGATGCTGTAGGCTATATTCCAGAGGGAGGACCTGGCAAAACCATTTCTGAGTATTCCTTACCTAAGAAAACCCTATGAAATTAATGGGTTTGCCATAAGTCAAAAGGTGACTTAAAGGTGCATGTGCACGCACGCACACACATACAGACACACACGAGTTGTAATGACTTATATTTTCATATATGTAGCATGTGTTTGTTGGTGTCACATGGGTTGTCTAAATGATGAAAATACTCCTTATAGAATTTGAGGAGAATACCCTTTGTCCCAACATGCTGCAAATGAGATTTGTGGTATTTGGAAGGAGCCCCCCCCCCCAACCCCAAGCCATCTACTGTGCAGGAAAAGCTTTTGTGGCTTTCCCCGAGGTTTTTTGAGTAATGTGTGGGCTTGCACATTATTGCACATCTGGACATCCAATTCAGGATGCTGTGCGTTCTTGGTGAGGGCAGAAGTGGAGAACGGATTGGTTGGGCGTGTGTGTGGGGTGGGTTTGCCGCCAGTGAAGTGGCCAAAAGTGCCATTTTCGATTTCCGTGTTATTAAGTGGGCACTTTTTTGCTGTGTTGAGGTGAACAAAGAGATTTTTATAAGCGGAAGGTTGCAGTTGTGCACCTTTGATTTACAAGTAAAAAAAATGTTGTGTAGTGGCTACAACATGTGTGGAGAATAATAATGTGCTGTACTATCGGCCACCGTCTTGATTCACAGGCATGGCTGTGTGTGCACTTCAAACGCGGTTTGGTAACTTCGAATACAACAGATTTTGCCAAAAGACAAATAGTGTTTTGAAAAACCCGTTTCAACCATTTCACAACATTTTTGAATCTGAACATCTTAAAACTTCTACTTTTCTTTGTTTATGAAAGCAGCAAGAATAGAATGCACCACGAACAATGCTCTTGCACAAGTCCCCGCTAAGGTTCTTTGAACAGATGAAAGACCACAATGTAATCATGCAACTCCTGTGTGCTTTAACTTTTTTTGTCTTCAGGAGATACCTCCAATATCTTGTGCCTTAAATGTGTTCATCGTGAAGAAAGGGGTGGTGGTACTACCCTTCTTCTAATTGGTTGTAATCTAGCTTGATCTGTAGCTGCGGAAAACAAGGAGCATTTGTCTGAGTAACTAGGTCACGTGGTGGGAAAAAAAGCCATGGATTGAGTGGCCTCTGACCTATTTATATAATCTCCCTCAGAGAAGCAGTAGAGTCACTAGGTAGCCACAAAGATCTAAAGAGTACACTACAGTATGCCTGTTTCTCTGGGTATAATTTTACTGTTACTTTATTGTTTTTGGTTTTTTTTTAAGAAAAGACTTGTCAGAAAAAGGAGGGGTGGGTGGAGGCTTTGTTTTACCCAGCTGGTTTGAAGCTCCTCCACAGCCAGCCTCTTGCTGTTGTATTTCCCCTTCAGCTAATCGTGCATTGCAGATTAGAGGCAGTGAATGACTCATCATTTAAATATGCACTGTGGGAGGTGAGGCAGGAGAGTCACGGCATTGTGCATGGGAAGGATTTTCACATATTTGAGCAATGCACATTTTGAGCACTATTTCAGTGCAAAGGAAACCTTTTCATGCGTAAGCTCCAGTGAAGCTGTGGCAGAAAATAACATTTTCTTTTCAGACAAATGCTCTCATTCTTAAGGAAATAGGTGTATGTCTTCATACTCTACTGACTACTTATAATCCTTTCTCTCGTCTTCAGTTTATGATCAGAGACCACAATTTATTTGGCAACATAGTTAAACACCTTAGTTTTTTTTTCTTGTTACCACACATTTAAACAATGAATGCTTTGTGTCTGCAATAACACACCATTAAAAACAAACAAACAGTTGCATCTGGGCATGAAATGGGAACGGTACAAAATACATCCCGCTTTTTTATTATGCCAAGTTATTTATCTACACCGGTATAACTTCAGACACATGCATTAGGTAGATAATGAACAAAGTGTAGGGTAATAAAAAGGCAAATAATATATTGGAATCAAATACAGATGTTTCAATCAGAATTCATTTTAATGTAGGAGACCTAGCTGAATATTTCTAAAGAACAAACCCAGAGGGGGAGCACACAGTAAGAGGAGGCTTTGGCATTTCCTTCCCAGCAGGGCTTCTCCTCCCCCATCCTCTGCCAGCCAGTCAAAGAGAGTGCTACGGCAGGAAGCACAGCAGACTGGCTCGCCTACTTGCTAGTGGGTGCAGTGCAAGCAGAGCTAGCTTCTGTCCCCTCCCCCTCTCCCCAGGAGAGCAGAGCAAGACTTGGCCTTTCAGTATAAATGCTGCTGCCAGGCTCAGTTTCAATCCTCTAAAAGTAGGTTGCAGAATGGATGTTAATCAAAACTTGTGTTCTGCATTGTAAACTGTTAAATATAAAGGCAGCCATTTTGGACAAAGTATTGTCTGCGGTGACTGGGTGTTCACTGGCACACTTGGAAGGATTAACACTGACTGTTAATTTATAAAGCCAATGTTGCAATCCTTTACTGACTTATCCGGGGTAAAAGCCTCACTGCAAATGGCTTTTAGTTTTGAGTTGGGCAAGTCACATTATCTCAGCCTCAGAGGAAACCCCCAATGAACAAATGTTGCCAAGAAAGCCCCCATGATAGGTTCATCCTAGGGCCGCCATAAGTTGGAAAGGAGTTGAAAGGCACACAAAAACAAAGAGATGTATGAGGTTGGACTGCTCATCACTTCCAGTCCAAGCATAGTCTTGCTCACCCCATCCATCATCATGCTGCCAGATTTCTTCTCTCTAGATTCTGGAAGCAAAGCACCCTGGATCTTTGAGGCTGCTGCACTCTGCACTGCCTGGAACCCCACAGGCCTAAACATCACAATTGAAGCTTGCCATGAAGAGAACTAACTTACAATACATAACTATGCCTTGTAGGTAAAAAACTCAAAAGGAAAGGTTCCCACGACAATTTAAACAACTATAGAAAGTGGCTGAGCACTGCAACACGAACAGGCAGTTTGGAGTATACACAGCCCCTGTTCTCTTTGTTCTCACTTCTCCCACTACTCTGTTTTAATTTGTAGTTCCACCATGGTGAACAGCCCCTTTAAAACAGTAGGCATTCCATGGATGTTGCTTTAATTAGCGGAATCCTTTCCCCATACTTATTTACCCGTATTTCTAAAATGTAGGATATCTTTTACTTTTTCTTCAACAAATAATTTAAATATTCAGATTCTTTGCCAATTATCTTAAATAAAAAATTTGGAGGGTGAAGAAGTCTCTCTCTCTCTCCCCGTGTGTGTGTGTTATAGTTCAGGTATGGGTTGACTCCTTAGTGGAAACAAAAAGGGAACTCTGCCAGAGTTGTCCCTTTGTGTATTTCACATGTTTATTTCTCTATGCCAGCCAAGACAAAGTGCAAAAAATGGGAGTGCATTTAACGTCTGTAAGGCTCTGACACAACGCCTGTTGTTCTTCACATTGGACAGGCTAAAATCCACTATTTGTGTTCCTCCAATCCAGACAGAGAGTCCACATATCTGTTCCCATGTGCAATATTGGGACTATCCAATAAAGGGAACTTACTGTTCTGTATGATTACCCTTACTGGGCTGTGTGATAATTATCAGCAAAATTTGATCAAGCCATTACTATTTTAACAGAGAACAGCTGAAGAGGGATGTTTTGGTTAAAGTGAAAAGTATGCTGCCTTTTAAAAACCTGAGTATAGCAACTATCTTAACAAATTATTTATTTATTACTCTCTCTCTCTCTCTCTCTCTGGCTTTTCTTCGAAAATGAAGATTCAGGAAGGACTCACCCCGCGCTTTCTGCAAGCGCGCTGATGACTAAAAAGGCCAATCTGAGATAAAGAAGTCCAGTTGCAGAAAGCATAGCAGAAGGTCTCCTTGGGTGATGTTTCTGGGTTGTGATTCTTTCTGCATTGTCATTTCTCTTCAAGACTTGTTCGGCGTGAGTTCTCAAATAAGGCTGCAGCATTGTGGATAGTGCGTCTCCATGCCTCCCGATCAATTGTTGGTGATCAATTTGGCCGAGCCTGAGATGTTGTTTCAGGGAGTCCTTTATTTATTACCAAAGATGTTTATTCATTATATCAAGCAGAGTAATTCTCATGCCTGCAGCTGACCATCCATGAAGGATTAGGTTTGGGTAGATACACTCCCAGGGCCTAAATGCCCATCTGGCCTGTACACTTAGGCAAGAAAAAATAAATAAATCTCAGTTTATTTACAGAAGAACATGGATGATATGAAGGCCCAAATACCCTAAAGGCACCAGATCCTGTCTGATCTTGGATCCTGTCTGATACTGGTTAGTACTTGGATGGGAGACTGCCAATAAATACTAGGTGCTATAGGCTATGTTTCCTTATATATTTTGTTTTCCATTTCCCTTATCATCCTTGTTGCCCTTCTCTAAACCTGCTCCAATTTGTCTGTTTTCCTTTAAAACAAGGCACTCAGATCTGAATGCACATTAGAAGGAACTTCTAGACAGTAAGAGCAGTTCAGCAACAGAACCAATTTCCTAGAGAGGTGGTGGGATCTCCTTCTCTGGACATCTACAAAAGAGGCTGGACAGCTACAAGTTGAGGATGCTTTAGCTGGAGGTTCTACACTGAGCCGGGGGTTGGACCTGATGGCCCATGAGGCCCCTTCCAACTTTATGGTTCTATGTATAGTTCAGTTAATGAAGTAATTCATTATTATTATTATTATTATTATTGTTGTTGTTGTTGTTTCTTTAATATAAAATTTGGTACCAGAGGCAGAAAGAATAGGGAAGGTTCCTACACCACAAAAAAGAAGAGTAGTTCAATACATTTCAGAAAACTTTTTTTCAAAACTAAAGACATGCACTTGTGAAATGAAACAAGCAGGTCAATTAAGCCTTGCATAAGTAAGCAAAAACATTTTGAACAGTCTAGAGAATCATAGATAGAATCATAGAGTTGAAAGAGACCACAAGGGCCATCCAGTTGAACACCGTGCCATACAGGAATACATAATAAAATCATTCCCAACAGCCATCCAGCCTTTGTTTAAAAACCTCCAAAAAAGGAGACCCCACCAGACTCCCAGGCAGTGTATTCCACTTCCAAACAGCTCTTACTTCTCCCAGCATGCATACAGGGATGACTTTTTCTTTCACCAGCCTTTACTTTTCTTATGATTTCCATTTTGGTGGCTAAACATATAGATATATGTTTCTTTAATATGCTGGGGGTGTGTGTGTGAGACAGGTTTATCTGCTCTCCCCCTTTCTTTCTATTTTGCTGTTTACTCATGTTCAGTAGGGGATCCTGGAGGCAGCTGCTGTTTACCTTGCCTGTTGCTGACAAGTGCACAGTTACAATAGGGGGATCAGATTCCTGCTTTTTCCCATCACAAGGTTTATTGCATTTTTTACTGTAGACACGCTCTGCAATCCAACACCCAAAGTCTGTGTTTCTCCAGCCCTCCTTCACCATCCTCCCAATGCTGATATTGCTAACAAAACCTTCCAGCTAGAAAGAAGAGGGTGGAGGCCATAAAAAGACTTTGTAAAAAAGAGCTTCATTGTCAGAGGCTTTGTTAACTGAGGTATTCCTGTACACTCATAAGTGGGGCAGAAAAGGAGAATGATTATGGTGCAACCACTGTATCTTAGGGCCTTATCCCATGAGGAAAGGGAAGCAGAAGTAAAGCCCGAGAGTAGGCGTTACACCTTGCCTTATTGCATGATGTTGTTGTGCAACAAGGCAAGGTGGGACACACTATTCCTGGGCTTTACTTCCACTTCCCTTCTCTCGTGCGATAAGGCTCTTAGTTCCAGACACATAGCCAGTTTCAGATGTGGTAAGGTCATTTCTTGCCTGTTCTTTCTCCTTGCACTTCTTTGTTTTTCCCACCCTTCCTAGGGCCTTTTGAGGCAATCCTGTTGGTGTGGGGCTTTGGATTAGGTGAGGCTTCTGGGGCATTCTCTTCCCTTGATTTACAGTATTTCTCTACACTAGTGAGGGAGTGTACCTCTGTGTGTGCAATACTCCAGATGAGGTCTGATTAGCACAGAATATAGTGGGACTGTTACTTCCCTTGACTTGGAAACTTTTCATATGTAGTATTGCTGAGCCATGTATCCCCCATCTTATATCTGTCCATTTGGTTTTTGTGGCCTAAAAGTAGAATTTTGTGTTTGCCTCTATTGAACTTCATTTTATTAATTTCTGGCCAATTTTCTATGTCATTGAGGTCCTTCTGAATTCCGTTCCTGTCTTCCAATGTGTTAGCCACCCTTCCCAGTTTTGTATCAGCTACAGACCTTAAGGGTTTCCTCCACCCCATCATCTAAGTCATTGATAAAAATGTTGAAAAGTAATGACACTCAGGCAGAACCTTGATGTACTCCACTTAAGACCTCCTTCCAATATGAAGGGCAGCCACTGATAACAACTCTTTGAGCAATTTTCCAACCAATTATGGATCTATCTGATAGCGCTCTCAACTATTTCACATTTAATCAGTTTGCTAATCAGAATATTATGGCAGATCTTATCAGATGCTTTGCTGACATCCAGATAAAAGACATCCACATCATTCTCACCATCTGCTAAACTAGTGACCTGATCAAAAAAAGATACAACGTTAGTTTGGCAGGATATCATAGAATCATAGAGTTGGAAGAGACCACAAGGGCCATCCAGTCCAACCCCCTGCTACGCAGAAAATCACAATCAAAGCATCCCTGACAGATGGCCATCCAGCCTTTGTGGGAGCCCTGGTGGCGCAGTGGTTAAATGCCAGTACTGCAAGCCACCACATTGCAAGTTCGATTCCAGCGGGCTCCAAGGTTCACTCAGCCTTCCATCCTTTCGTAGGTCGGTAAATTGAGTACCCAGCTTGTGGGGGGCAATTAGCTAACACACATTGGAAACTGTTTAATGCAGTGTAGATGTGTAAATAGCTATTGCTTAAAATAATTTGTAAGCCGCTCTGATAGCCTTGTGGCTGAAGAGCGGGGTATAAATAAATAAATTTAAAAAATAAAATAAAGACCTCCAAGGAAGGAGATCCAAGGAAGATTCTTGACAAAGCCGTGCCGGCTCCTACTGATCACTGTACTGTCATCAAGATACCTGAAGACAGACTCCTGTATAATCTGTTCTAATATTTTTCCTGGTATTGAGGTCAGGATGACTGGTCTGTAATTTCCTGGATCTTTTTCTTCTTTTTTTGTCTTTGTTGAAGAGAGGGACAATGTTGGCTGTTTGCCAGTCCTTTGGCACCTGGAGGTTTTTAAACAGAGGCTGGATGGCTGTCTGTTGGAAATTATTTGATTGTGTATTCCTACATGGCAGGGGGTTGGACTGGATGGCCCTTGTGGTCTCTTCCAACTCTATGATTCTATGACGTGTTCACCAAGATTTCCCAAAAAATATGGAAAGTGGTTCAGAGAGTACATCCACAAGTTCCTTTAGTACTATGGGATGCAGTTCATCTGGTCTTGCAGATCTGAACTCATTTAGGTTAGCTAGGTGATTCCTGACTAACTCCCTATCAGTCTTGATTTGCAATCCAGCTCGCTTGCCAAGGTCTCTGCTGCTGCATGGAAGAACACATTTCTCTTTTTGGGAGAAAACTGAAGCAAAATAGGTATTGAGCAGTTCTGCCTTCTTGTTGTGATCTGTTAACATTTTACCATCCTTACTAAACAATGGCCCCTTTGTCTCCTTGGTCATTCTTTTGCCTTGAATGTATCTGAACCCCACTTTTTTGTTGCTCTTTGCTTGTCTAACCAGTCCCAGCCCATTCTGAGCTTTAGCCTTTTTTCTTTCTTTCATTTACAGTATATGCTGCCTTTCTCCCAGAAGGGATTGGGGCACCCAAGGTGTTTCATAAAACATCACATAAAAACCATTACATTATCACATTAAAACCATTAAAAACATGACAATATAAAAATCTAAAATTACATAAAAATAAAGACACACTCCAATAAAAGCTTCCATAAGCCCAATTATATATTAAAAGCCTGCTGGCATAAAAATGTTTTTGCCTGCTGGTGAAAGGAAAGCAGTTCTTTATACTATTTCTGCAAGCTTAGGCTACACATCTATACTCTTCCTTGGTGATTCATCTTTCCTTCCATTCTTTATACACTCTTTTCTCTTTTCACTTCCTCCTTGAGTTTGCTGTGGGACCACATTGGCTTTTTTAAATGTTTCCCATTTTTCCATGGGATTGTTTGTGATTGTGCTTTTACAACTCCTTCTTAAAGAATTCCCACCTTTGCTGGGTGTCTTTTTGCTTTAGCAGATTCCGCCCCCGCCCCCCAGTATTTCCATTAACATGTCACCTTTCCTGAAAGCCAAGGTCCATGTTTGACTGTACTCCTCTTTGCACTGTTGTTTCAGAGTTATGTGAGACTGAAACCAGTGTGTCTTAATGCCTACTATAAACTAAATTAAGGAGTTTCAGAAGTGATTCAGGGTTGTTTTTCTTTTTTTTTTTTTACTCCGCTAGCCTTGTCCAATATGTGGAAAGTAATTGAAAATGGCTGTGCTCTATGGAATGCACATTCAGTTTCAAAAATGACTTTTGTGTTTTCCATCACAACATTGATAAGTGACATAGTCCAAACTAAAAATCAGTGTGTCACATATGGACTGGTGTAGGTGGAACATAAAGCTCCACCTGAGTCCTTGTTAGAATACTGGAGGCACAGGTGATTTTCTGGTGGATGTTCTAGTGTTGGGAGAGAAGAACTGGGCTTGCACGCTGACCAGCTTTTAAACTAGCTCTTTGTGCTGCAGGCCAATGAGGAACTCCTTGCGTAAAGGGGTATTGGGTCCCTTCTTACACAGTAGGAGTTATGCTGGTATAATGCCCCAACAGGATTCCACCTACACACAAACCTAAAACATAAGGTGGTGTGAATTTTGTATTTTTTTTATTGTCCCTCCCCACTTTGGATACAATTGTCAGCTTAGATACAGAGATTAATAAATAATATTATACAAAAGGGTAGATATTGAGATGTAAAGAGAATCTGAGGCCCCAATCCAATAAAGTGCTTATGATGCAGCAAGGGCTTAGGTTTGAAGAGGGAACCTACCACTGTTCCCTAGTAATTTAGCAAAGCCTGTACTAAATGTTATTCATACCTAATTATAAAAATCTTCATCCAGTGCACTAATGATAATTTCATTAAAGCAGGAGGTTCCTTTTACTGTATCCCCACAACACAGTCTCTCTCTCTGGCTTTCTTCGCAAACGAAGATTCAGGAAGGACTCATCCCGTGCTTTCTGCAAGCGCGCTGATGACTAAAAAGGCCAATCCGAGATCCGGTTGCAGAAAGCACAGCAGAAGGTCTCATTCAGTGATCTTTCTGGGTTGTGATTGTTTCTGCGTTGTCGTTTCTCTTCAAGACTTGTTCGGCGTGAGTTCTCACATAAGTCTGCAGCATTGTGGATAGTGTGTCTCCATGCCTCCCGATGTGAGGCCAGGGAGGACCAATGTTGGTGATCAATTTGGCCGAGCCTGAGATGTTGTTTCAGGGAGTCCTTGCATCGTTTTCTTGGAGCGCCCCTCTTACGCTGACCCGTGGCGAGTTCACCGTAGAGTACTATTTTTGGGAGGCGATGGTCCTCCATCCTAGAAATGTGCCCTGCCCAGCGCAGCTGTGTTCTCAATATCATGGCCTCAATGCTGGTGATCCCTGCTTGCTCAAGGACAGCAACATTAATCACATAGTCAGTCCAGTGAATATTTAGGATTATCCGTAGACAGCACTGATGAAAGCATTTGAGGAGTCATAGGTGGTGGCAATAGGTGACCCATGTTTCAGATCCATAAAGGAGAATAGACAGTACAATGGCTCTATACACACTGATTTTTGTGCTTCGCCTCAGGTGTTTCCCACAACACAGTACTTTGTACAGTATATAGTATATTGTTTTGGTCCTTTTCTATATTTTGTCAAACAATTGCGTGGCATAGGAGGGACTGAATACAAGATTGCCTTCCTTGTTCTGAACTGGCTGGATTCCTGGTTTTTCTGAAGAGCTGAGCTACAGTTCCAGCTGCAAACTGCTAGGTTGGCCTGGGGAACTGTCCAAGTAACTTCCATTTGCAGGCAAGATTTTCTATCAAGCTGGGGATTTACATACAGAAAATGGCTTCCATGCATGATTTCCCTAGCTGCACTAATGTGTAACTTGGTTTAACAAGGTATTTAATGTACTGTGGTTGTTCTCTTTAGGATTTTTAAAAGGTATCTTGTCTACAGAGGGCTATACATTTTATTTGCCTTCCATATATTTTCCTTAAGACAGTATAAATAATATAATTGACTGTTCACACCAAAGTAAAATAAAAATTAAATTTACCGGCCATAACCAAATATGGATGTGCTCAGTTATTTATATGTCGCTGTCCTGAGTTTGGCCTTCGGTAAAGCAACACATTCAGCTGGACAGCACAAAATCCTGTGGCTAAAAAGCCATTGAGAGGAAGCTTCAAAATATAAGGCTGACTGAGGGAACCAGCAGGAAATGGCAGTTTGAAATTACAGTTGGAGTGACAGTTGGTCAGATAGACTTAACACTAGAGGACTGAAATATATGGAATCAACATTAAGAAAACTCTCTCCTGCTGTATGATGACACAGTACTAGGCAATCAGCATAGTAAGATTTTTTTTTTATTCCAAAGAACAAGAGATTTTTAAAAAGTGACATAGATTTTAGTGATAACATTTTTCTTGGCACACAGCAGCTTTGGAGTTAGTGTCAAATATTTCATCAGGCAAGAGGTGGACCTATTAGCTACAAAGGGAGAGAGCAAAGTCAATTATAAAGGCAAATATTTTAGAAATTTTGTATTAATAATGGTTTGATGACAAAAATCTCTACATGTTATAAACATTGTGGTAATACCTCAGGATCAAAGATTTTATGTAGCGCAACATCCTTTGTCATTACTTTACATGTGGAGATTCAATCATCTTGAAAGGGAGATATGTTATGTTTGATGTTAATATCACCTATCTCTCCAAGAATAATCCTTTGTCATTTTCAGAGCCCAGCTTTTCCATGCTCCAAAACAGAGCCAGTGAAGCAAATTAACCTACAGGAATTTTCCATGGAAACTTATTCTGCCAGCATGGCTGGAACTAAAGGGGGACAGACACAGAGACAGAGAAATGTGGAGGCATGTTGAAACTAACCCAAAGGGGCAAGGGAAGAGAGTACAGAGATTATCAGATGCATTAAACGTGGCATTACACAAATGGCAGGAGATCGCAAAAGGGCTCCCTTTTCAGACAATGTCGTTCCCCCATTGTTATGCACCCGTTCTGCTGCCGTTCCACTGGCATTGCTTTTTATTGATGGGATAAGCCGTCAATAGATCCCCATTCCGTTTCTCTCACAGATGTTCCTGCGAGTGAAAAGGTGCCCCGTTATGCTGGTGAGATTCCAGCATTAATGGGAGGTCCCTGCCAGAACACTTCTGGGTGAGATTGGGACATCCAGGTAAGTGACATTTTTTTATGACCCTCCCCAGGTTACTTGTTAATTTTAAAGAGTGGTTTTGTGCTTGCTGTTACTTTTTTGGTTATTTTTCTTTTTAAGTTTCCCGCGCTTGTGTCTTCTCGTGAGAATCTGTGGGATTTCAATCCAGGAAGTGAAGGGAACTCCGTTAGAGATCCATTCAATAATAATAATAATAATAAAATTTATTTATACCCCGCCTCTCTGTTAAAACAATCGGGGCGGCTTACAAAATTTAAAATACAATACAAATAAAATCCCTAAACACCCCCACTCCCACCCTCCCCCATAAAAAAACATTAAACAAATATAAATTAAAAACAACTAATCTAAAATCACATTTAAAACTATAAATACAATAAAATATAATAAATGGCCAGCAGCCTAGAAGAGGCCAGGATCCCCTGAGGCCGGGATCTAATTAGGAAAGGCCTGCCGAAAGAGATCCGTCTTTAGTGCTTTTTTAAAGCCACTCAGGCTTGTTATCTGACGGATCTCATTCGGCAGGTCATTCCACAATTTGGGGGCGATTACCAAAAAGGCCCTCTGGGAGGTTGCAGACAGCCTAGATTTTTGTGGCTGAAGCAAATTCCTCCCAGAGGACCGGAGTGCGCGGGGAGGATTGTATGGGAGGAGGCGGTTCCGGAGATAAGTTGGACCCAAGCCATTTAGGGCTTTAAAGGTAATAACCAACACCTTATACTGGGCCCGGAAACTGATTGGCAGCCAGTGGAGAGATTTTAGTACTGGAGTTATATGGTCTCTCCGAGATGTTCCTGAGACCACTCTGGCTGCCATATTCACTCCTGGGCTGCCCTATCAACGGGAGAGGAGGTAAGTGTGATGGTGAAGGTGATTGTGGTGGGACAGGGGTGGGAGTGGAGATTGTGGGACAGGAACACTTTTTTGTTCCTGTCTGATAATTCCTATTTCAGAAGAAAAGTGTGTGTATTGAAGATCCTGGGCCAGTGAATGAAACCTCTCCTTTGCCACATTGCACCAATGATGTGCCACAAACCAATGAGAAGCTTAGTCTCAGCACTGTCCCTGCAATACTTCCTCCCACAAAACACTACATGCAATTACACCCCAAAAAATGTGTGTGTGTGTCTCCTACCATAGTCAGCACTTAACATTCCCAACAACCAGCTTGGCTGTGATGCATGGTGAACTCTGGGAGTTGCTGTCCAAACAAGTAATGTGTCTAGGGACTAGATTTTATCAAACATGGTGATGTTCGGGTTGGTTCAAAAGCAATGTTGAGGAACTGAGTAGCTTTCATTGGCTTGTATATATTAGGGTGCAAGTGAAAAACAATGCTCTCCAGATTCTGTTGGCCCATGTCAGATGTGTGGGTAACATACAGCCTTTTCAGGGGACTCCTCAAACTAAGTTGAGCTCCTGTAAATATTAATAATTTATTAAGATGTCCTCTTCTGAGATGGGAAGTTGCAATTCTCACCCATTCACAACTGGATATGATGCTTTTCTTTTTGTTTTATGAAACAAGTTGATGGTATATAATAATCTAAGCCAGAATGTGATTGGTGCATTTTTACCTATGTGCCTGTTTTTAGGTAGGCGGGTTCAACAGAGATTATCAGACACGGCTAATGTGGTGCCAGAATAACCACAACAGACTGCAAAAGGATGCCAATATCACATAACATTGTCCTTTTGCATTCCACTGTCATTATTCTTGTGTTTCTTTTTATTGATGGGCCAGAGCTGTCAATGGATTGCTCATTCCGTTTTGGTACCGGCATTGCCGGTGTCTAAAACCTCACAGCATTTTTGATTCATGATCCCAGCATCAATGGACGGTCCTGCCAGAACACTTCTGGGTGGGATCACGAGAACCAGGTAGCCTACCCTCTTTTTTGTACCCTCCCTGGGTTACTTGTTCTGTTTTTAGGGTGTATGTGCTTTGCTGAATTTTTTTGTGTGTATTTTTCTTTTTCTTTTTGAATTTTCCATGCTCGCATCATCTCGTGAGAATGGGCGGGAATTCAGTCCAGGAATTGAATGGAGCTCCGTTAGAGCTCTGTTCATGCCTGGGCTGCCTTTGTACGGAAGAGAAGGTAAATCTGATGGGGAGGGTTATTGTGTCGGGACAGGGACGGGTCTGGAGATTGTGGGACAGGAACGCTTTTTGCTTTCCTGTTTGATAATCTCCAGAGATACACAATTATACCTATGTTTATTTACTGTATTCAATGGAGGTCATTCTCTAGCATGTTTAGGACTACAGATTACTCCTTGTATCCACGGAACCAATATCCGCAGTTTCAGTTATCCACAGCTGAAAAAATAGGGACACGTACCATAGAGTGGATCTGGCAAATGCCTAGAGAAGTGTCCTCTCTAGGGCTCACTAGGTCCTCCAACACACAGGGTGAGGGGGCAGGAAGCAAAGTTTTGCCTTCTTGGTTGGACAAGCCTGTTTGTGGAGGGTGGTGGTGGCTGTTATTTCCTAATGAATTTTTCTATAGAGAAAAAACGTTAAAATTAGAAGGACATCTAATGGAAATGTCCATCCCTTCTCCTTTTCCCTTGATCAGTGTAAGCAAAGGGCACACCTAAAGCTCACCCACTGACCAATCAAAATCAGCATTAAAGCAGCATTGCATCATCACAGTGCAAATGGTGGTAGAACTGTGGAGGAAGAGGAGGTCATTCACAGAGTTTTTCCATTAATTAAACAAAATACTTTCCAAATAGGAGAACAACCAAAGAGGAACGACATTATGTGATCAACCACAGCCAAAGACGTGATTATCCTGCTCCAATTGCGATTTATTGCCTTGTGTGATAAAGCCCTTACTCACCCTGCCATCAACAGCCCTGTTCAGGTCTTGCAGACTCAGGGCCATGATTGATTCATTCCTTGATTGAGTCTATCCATCTGCAATGTGGTCTTCTTTTCCTACTGCCTTTTACCCTACCAAGCATTATTGTATTTTCTAGAGTCATGTCTTCTCATGATATGTCCAAAGTAAGTACATCTTTGCTATTGGTAGGAAGTGTAAGGAAGCTAGAGTCCCCTGAGGCAAGAAAAATCCTAAATTTCACACATTAAATAGATGTAACCAATCTGAATACAAATGTATAGCAGACATTATTTGAGAGAATTAACAATGACAGATAACTTAATAGATTATATAGCATCTTACATTTTAATTTTTTCTTACTCAGGTTTTACTAGTATTCATACAAAAGACTGTGGCATTCTTTATGCTTATTATGGAAATGTAAGTTCCTAAATACTGTCTTCATAGCAAATAAAGCCAAACCATTTGTAAATAAAATACATTGTAATATGAATGCAATCATATAATCTGCTCATTGAGATGTGCTGGTCAGGTGATTTGTGGTGGTAGCACCACTGTAAACAGGAGTAGTTAACTTCTCACACAGTCAGAAACAAATGTGTTTGCATCTGTGGTGTCAACAAGTAGTTTTATTTCATTGTTAACATATTTGTTCTTAGTTATTTTCTTCTAGGAGTCAGAAAAAGTTAGGTATTTTTCTTCTAGGAGTCTGAAATTAAGTAAATCAGAAGAGGCAACCTATCTGTCTGAAAGATAATTTTAAGAAGAATAAATTATTTATATTCTTCCTAGTAAGTCTGAAAATATAACTGATGCATTCACACTGCTAAAATATAATGGACAGAAGCAATGAATATCTAATTAGACACATAATGGTTTTACTTTTTAAAATAAACTAACTTATAGAAAAAACTACACATGCCTTTTTTTTCTTTCACAGCAAAGTATATTCAGTAGTATACACAAACTATCACATTTATTTTATTGGTGCTAACCTTTGCAGGATATTAGTTCTTTTCAAAATCACACAGAAAATTTGCATTTCATCCTAGGTCAGGAGCAGCATTCTATGCACCTGCATGAACACCTTCAACTAAATATGCCCTCTTCTGTAGCCAGAAAACACTATTTTTAACTTAGTTCTAGTCATCACTGGTTTTTGTGGCAGCTACACCCACATAGGTGTGCATAGAGAACTGAAGCCTTCATTTCCAAAGGAACTACAGATCACCTACGGTAGAGGTGGGCAGACTATGGGCTTGTGGTATCTACTTTTTAAAATCTAAGAACCTTCAAATTAATCCAGCAGAGCCTGGTGAAAAGACACACTTAAAATTAAAATAAATCTGAGACCAATTAATTCTGAGTACCAAAACTGAATACAATTTACAGCCCTACAAAACTCCACCCAGGAATATACCACAATCATTTTGCAAATCTGTGCTCAAGTCTGTTCAGCAGTTCACCTACCTGGGAAGCATCATCTCCTCAGATGCCAAGATTGACAAAGAGATCGATCACAGATTAGCAAAGGCATATAGTGCATTTGGAAGACTTCACAAAAGAGTCTGGAGCAATAAACACCTGAGGCAAAGCACAAAAATCAGTGTGTATAGAGCCATCGTACTGTCTATTCTCCTTTATGGATCTGAAACATGGGTCACCTATCGCCACCACCTACGACTCCTCGAGCGCTTTCATCAGCGCTGTCTACGCACAATCCTAAATATACACTGGACTGACTATGTGACGAATGTTGCTGTCCTTGAGCAAGCAGGGATCACCAGTATTGAGGCCATGATATTGAGAACGCGGCTGCAATGGGCAGGGCACGTTTCTAGGATGGAGGACCATCGCCTCGCAAAAATACTACTCTACGGTGAACTCGCCACGGGTCAGCGTAAGAGGGGCGCTCCAAAAAAGCGATACAAGGACTCCCTGAAACAACATCTCAGGCTCGGCCAAATTGATCACCAACAGTGGTCCGCCCTGGCCTCACATCGGGAGGCATGGAGATGCACTATCCACAATGCTGCAGCCTTATTTGAGAACTGACGCCGAACAAGTCTTGAAGAGAAACGACAACGCAGAAAGGATCACAACCCAAAAACATCACCCAAGGAGACCTTCTGCTGTGCTTTCTGCAACCGGACTTGTTTATCTCGGATTGGCCTTGTTAGTCATCAGCGCGCTTGTAGAAAGCGCGGGTTGAGTCCTTCTTGAATCTTCGTTTGCGAAGAAAAGCCAGAGAGAGAGAGGTGTTAAACAGCTGGGAGTCAGTGGTTGTTGCAAATCACTGAGAAATCAGCCAGTAAGTAGATCCAAATAAATCTTCTCCCCATTCCTGGCATATAGCAGGAATGGGCATCTTCTCTCTATCCAAAGCTTTCTATTCTTGCCTTGTGGATCAAAGAGCTCAATAAAGGAGGGTGTCCTTGACTTGTCCCACTGTTAGCATTTTTGCTGTGCAGAAATTTCACTCAGTACCCAAGACATAAATATGTTATTGTTGGAACTGGTGACGCATGCAAATACATTCCAAATCACCATATATGATGGGCACTGAGGATGAGGACCCTTCCATCATAAATATTTGGAATTTAATTTTATATTTTATGTTTTAAAGTTTGGGCCTTCCCTGCTGGACTCTTTCAGTGTGATGATGTAACTGCAATAGCCTTTTATATGAAATCTAAGGAAGACCAGCACTGCATCATGGTCCTACCATTTCAAAAAGCCCTAACAATTTCTTTTTGGTATTTGAGTCATGCTGTTCCATTACATAATTACTACCATTATAATCATAGAGTTGGAAGAGATCTCAAAGATCATCTAGTCCAACAATTCTGAAGAAGGGAACTCCCACTACAGCATCCCTGATAGTGGCCATACAGCCTCTTCTCAAAAACTTTAACAAATGTGCCCATCACTTTCTGTGGAAGGCTGTTCCGCTATTTAACAGCTCATATCATCATAATGTTCTTCCTAATATTCTGTAGAAATGTTATTTCTAATTTTGAGCCCATTGTTCCAAATTCTGTTCTACTCCAGGGGACATCTGACCAAAGCTCTATAATTACCCCTCATAATCTGGGCAATACACTTCTGTTGAAACACCCCAGAAGTGCATTGGATGTTTTAGCTGGTGTATTTTATTGTTGAATCAAGTTTAGCTTGTGGTCTACTAAAACTGTTTAGATGTACTGCTGACATACCAGGTATTTGTTCATCTGATTATTCCTTGACTAAATGCAGACATTTACATTTATTCCTGTTGAAATTCATTTTGCTAATTTAGTTTTCCATCCTATCAAGATAAATTTGAGTTGTTTCTATCTTCAAAAGTTATTAGATAACCATTCCTGTATGGTGGTATCTGCAAATCTATATATATATATATATAAAACCCTTGGGTATGCACAATGGCCTGTAGGTATGTAGGTGTGTTGCCTCTTGGGTATGTACAATGGGTTTAGGTATGTTGTCTCTTTCAGTGTGCTGATTGGCCGCTCCTGTCCCTCCCTTAGCCAATCACCA
The DNA here is from genome assembly GCA_030847615.1 of Gambelia wislizenii. Lineage (NCBI taxonomy): Eukaryota > Metazoa > Chordata > Lepidosauria > Squamata > Crotaphytidae > Gambelia > Gambelia wislizenii. Next base: position 219,263,889 of record JAUMIR010000005.1, on the reverse strand, counting down.
CCCATGTGCAAATCACCACCCACATGCAAATTCTTTCTCCACCTCACAATCCATTCCTGCCACTCATAACCAATCTGCATACTGGGAGTGCTACAGTGTGCTACAGTGTTGGCTATGGTTACTAAGGCTGCAGGCCTTTCCAGTTCAGCAATGTCTCAGGGCTGCACAATTCCCACTTATGATTTAGGTCTACACAGTAATATCATTTCTATTCCCACTGTGGACGGGATCCAGGCAGTCAATTGGCAACAATGGTGGCAGGAAGCTGCTACCGCCGCTGCAACAGGACCCAGGCAGTGAACTGGCGGTGGCAGTGGGAACTGGCAGCTGCCGCTGTGATAGAACCCAGGCAACTAGATGTGAAGTCTACTGGGCATTTCTTAGGGAGTTTTTAAACAGCACATGGTACACTGTGTCCAGCTAGTCTGATGATAATCCCTCTTCTTTCTCCAGGGGATTTATAAAGATGCGGCAAAACACCTGGCCAAGGATATAAAAACTGTGGTGGTAACGACTGATGATCACTCTTAGCATACAGTCTACCAATTGGCTACAAATCCACAGGATTGCCAACCCCCATTTTTTAAGCTTGAGAACAGGAATGTTGTGAGGAACATTGACTGAAAGCCTTGATGAAATAAAGATATACTACATTCACCACATTCCCATGATCTACCAAGCTATTAAATCTCTTAAAAAACAAGATTAATTTTGCATAACATGCTATTGGGAAAACAACCCTGTCTCTGCATAAATTCAGTGTTCTTTTATAAACATTCTCAGGCTCTTTAATGTAATATCAATATCAAGATAGTCCTTTCTCTAAGTCACCCTGATGTGTCCTGTGTGTGTGGTGTTATCGGGGGTGCTGCGGAGTAACTGCGGACCAAGAAACTGCCAGTTAGTCTCAAAGATGCTAGAAGATCCCTTTGCTTACTGTTATTCCAGGCTAACATGGCTAGGTCTTTTAATTCTTTAAGGAGTTAGGGCACATGCCTTAAATGCTATAGTAACTGTTAATGGAAACCAAGTTTTACAAGTCTGTTTAAATAGCTTTGTTCACGCATTTTTTAAAGACTACATTCAGTATCCTTACAAATCAATACAACATATTAAGTTGGCTGTTTCTTCATAAAGTGGCAGTGTGACACTTGTGCTAGCTTTTAGTTTAAGCACTTTATTCTTCCTCTGGGTTGCTTTTTGTTACAAGCCGTCCATGGACAGAAGTAGTCTTTTGTAATGTGTGAATATTCTGGAGTCCTGAGACATAGAGAAACCCATGGAACAGGCATAACTAGATGAACATTAACGATAAGGAAAATCAAAATAAACCAACCAAATGAATGATCGGTGCTATCACATAATGCTGCAGGGGGAAAAAAATCAATGAGTAGGAGGGGTTGACTTTAACGCTTTCCCTGCCTTCTTGTTATTCTTTAGAAATCCTCTTTTCCTATGTATCTTGAGCCCATTCTCTTTCAGCTGGGCTCTGATACAAGAAGTCTCCCCTGGGAAGGGATTGTTACAGAAGTATTTGTGTCACAGAAAATATTTAAGCTTATCCACCTCCTATTGGTTCCCCCATCCCTTCATTCATATCATTTCATTATACGTAGGCTTCGGAATATGTATTTGTTACAGTAACATGCACCTTCTTTGCATTTTAAATAAACTAATATTCAGAATAGTTATGGCATGTTCCACTGTAATGTTTTATTAACTCACCATGAAAATCCTAGCCTTAATATGTTTTCCATGCTATGTGAGCCTGTCACTTAAAAAAAATAGTATTCAAATATACTTTGCCCATTGTTCTTTGCGATCCATTTAGATGTGGGGAATTTTACAGTTTTTTAGAAGGTATGCACAACTGTTAAAAACTTTTAACAACTGAGAGGGTATCTCCAAGATCTGTCCAAGAACATTTGTATAATTTAACTGCTTGGAGCAAAAATAGATCTAAACGGTAAACTTGTAGAAAGAAGTTGGTTTTCTAGAGAAGTGAATAGGACATGAATGCTGATATATTGGTTAGTCACACTTACCAATATTAGCGATGCTTTGGGAAAAAAGACTCCTAAAAACAACTGGAATCCAATTATTTACATTAAGGCCTAAGAATTTAAATGATGAATAAAAAGAACTATTCTTTCTTAAGTTTCTAAATAATTAACTTTTTATGTAGCTTCCAGTGTTTTTAAATGGTTTTAAATTTTTAGCCAATAGCACTGCAGCACAGTGAAATGTGTATTTTACTGTCTTTATGCTGTATGAATGTTTCTAATCCTAGTATTGCACACATTTCTTGTGCCTGAGGAAATATGACCCTTGTTCTGCACATGGGCATTCTGCCTCCCTCAGTGCTGAGGGGGAAAAAAACCCCACCCAGTTATGTCTAATCGCATTTCTTTGTTTTTACGTTAGGATAGGTGAGCTGTGCAGCCAGTATGCGTTGTTCACACGTGTCTAAATGTGTGCCTGCTGCTGTTTCCCCATTACACCTGGTGCTTTCTGTGAAATGTATCTGTGGTAAACTCTGCTTTTGGTGTTTCTATTGTGAACGCGTGTGAGACAAAAGAGGGCTGCTTCCCTTCCCCCACGATCTTTTCCCACATCCATTCCGCCCTCACAGGCAAGCCAGTGCCCCTCCCCCACCCCTTGGTTCTACACCAGCTGCTGCTCTCACTGACAACCGATACTTGAGAGGCCTCTTTTTTCCCCCTAAACCAGTTCTAACAGGAAGGCAGCGAGAAACAAAACCCAGATTGGATTTCTGGCTGGAGCAGCTCTGGCTCCTCTTCCTGCAGCCACGAACTCCAGCTCCAGGCATGAACCCCTTCCACAGCTTTCCTTCTGCTCAGCTGCTCTTGGCATTTGCTCTGAGCGGTGGCTTTCAGTAGCAGTTCCCCTGAGGAGTCCAGTCCACAGATTCCAGTCAGCCCTGGTGCGGCAGAACCTCAGCCTAAACAACAGTGGATTGCCTCATTCCAGCTCAGCAACCAGTCTCAACCGGCTCAAACCGGCTTTGGCTGGATAGAGTGGCAGCTGAGGCTGAGCTGCCTCCTCTCTTCCTCCCATAAATTTTCACTACCCCACCCATAAAGAAACTACACTGAGAAGAAGCTTATTTCTATTTTTATGTAGGGATTTACAGCCAGCCTTGAACTAGTTCAACTAACCCCCCTCCAGTAACAGGCAGAGATGCAGAATTGTCCTGTTTCTTCAAGGAATAAAGGCAGGCTATTCCTTTTACAACTGGGGCGTGTTTGTGAATTGCCCTTCTTTTCACCTCCAACATTTTTGGAGGAGAAATTCCCTTCCACAAACACACTGCCTCCTTCCATATCTCCTGACCAAGTAGAGAATACTAAGTCTCTCCAGTTTCACTGTTGTGTTTTTGTGTAAACTGTGTTTTCTGTCCCCTTCATTAGATACATACACAACCTCCATTGTCCTACAGTGGCCCTGAAAAGGAGAAGTTACACACACTATGCTAACTATACCACCCCTCCCAACACTGCCTGCTGCATTCCCCAGCCCCCCTCCCAGCTTGGTAATGAAAACCTAATTAAATGCTCTGTTGGGGTGTGCTGTGCCAAACAGCATGTTAGCAACAAAACACACTGCTGTCTCTTCCTCCCTTGTGAACAGGCAGAAGGGGAGGAGTAACCATTAAGTAACTCTTACTGATGAGGGGCAGACTCTACTGCTCTTAGCAACACTTAAGTAATGAGGCGGACTACAGTATACTCTCTCTCCTCTGATAATATGTTTCTGTTTGAGGATGGCGGGGGGGGGGAGTCCTTAATTATTCCTGCGAAGAAAATCCAATGAGGACTCCTGGCATTGATTGAGATAAAAACAGAGTATATTTTACAAGTTGCTTCAAAGTCATATAACTGAAGAGGTGGTTTATACAGTCTATTAACCTGATATAATGCCACATAATTTATTTCAGTCTCAGGTATTATCAAACAGTAGATCTGAGGCTAGTGGAGGTCAAAAAGCAAAGGAATTACCCCTGGATACCACAGCAGTCTTGTCCTCAAGAAAACATGAATACTCTGTACCTGTGTACAAGAGGAGTGAGAAGAGGGTTGGAAGAACTTCTCCCTTCTCTATTAATTGGTTACTGTGTGTTGCGCTCTCCTGGGTTGTTATACACTGACATTTGAGAGAGCAATCCTGGTAGAGTGAAGTGAATTTTTGACACTGGAAAATAATATCAAATGAGCAACATCCATAGTAACTCAGGGCACATGACAATGTAAGTGTGCCCCAGGCAATGTCACAAGAAAGCTTCACAGAGAAAATAGGTGGGGACACAGAATTTACCTCTCCCTATATGATCCAAGTCCTTCATCACCCTTCCAAACAGTTTATACTCACAGCACCCCTTTGAGGTAGGAACAAGTTACTACATTATTGTACTGTGGAAAAAGTGCTAAGATTTAGAAAATTAATTATGTCAAAATGAGGTGAGTGTGTGGAAATTAGCACATTTTATCTGCAATATATTTAAGGAGTGTATGGCAGCACACAATCCTTTAATATATTTCAGATAAAATGTATTATAAATTATGTCAGGCAAATAAATCCTTACAAATGTGATGTGTGTGCCTGAATTGTTCTATTAGCACAGATTTAAGAACCTGTAAGAGCTCATAACAAACTGCCTGTCTTGTACAGAGATTCTTATACAGAGAATCTGGAGCAAAACAAGAAACAAAATACAGACCTTCCAAAAGCAAGGCTACTTCCTCATATCTGTAAAACCAATATTCTTTATGTAAAAGGACCTAATACAGAGGGAAGAAAGTGATGGCGCAGTAAAATGGAGAAATAAATTTGGAGAGCCGAATTGGGTGGAAGTGCTACAGAGAGATATGGGACATTTGTCCACTGTACTGCTATTTCAGATCACAAGTGCATGGTTATTGACACATTTTGAATCAGAAACATAAAGCTGATGCTGTTAGCAAGATCTTGTTTTTATATGAGGAAGAATTCAAAGTTATCTTCATTCCCCATGGTATCATAAGTACCCACTTCTAGCAAACTTTCAGATTTTCTCAGCACAGAGCAAGGTTTAATATTCTTGTGTTGCTTCCATCAACACTAAATAGCATGTGTAGATATGATCTGATTAGTTGATCGCTGTGTGAACACAGAGGCCTTTGGTCTGACCCAGCATGGCTCTTACGTTGTATCTTGGCCCTCATTACATGTTATTCCTCAGCATTCAAAAAAATAAAGCATTTTTAAAATTAAAGGTGTGAAGCTTGTTTAATTGTCACATGATACATCAGACTGTAGTGGCTGAACTTCCCTGTAGGCTCCAATATCTTTTTTGTCAGAAGGAGTTAGATAGTTTTGGAAAACTTGGGTTTCTATTTATATTGGGGTTGGGCGAACCGAGTGGGTCCAAGAGCAAATTTACCACCTCTGGAACCTTCCAGGGACTACAGAGACTGTCAAAATTGAAAACAGAAAACCCAGGAAGTAGGCAGAAGTTCACTTATGGTTTAGGTGTGTATTATTCAAAAGTCAAAATGGGTATTTTAAAAAGTGGTACACTAGGGAGGATATTTGAAGGGGGAATTGCTGTTTTCACAATTGGCAGTTCATCAGGGAAGGAGACAGAATTCCTGGCCTAATAAAACCTTATGAAATTCATGGTATCACCATAGGTCAATGGGTGACTTGAAGGCGCATGCATACACACAGACAGAAAAAGGATGGTCCAGGGAATTTGGAGGGGTTGAGGGCCCAGGGTCACACGTTGCACACTATGACCTATATCCATATGCAATTTATTTAGTACTTTCAGTATCCAGAGCTTTCCATATACATTAGTTACGGTAATTCTTACAACATCCCTTTCAGGTTGGCCAGAACTATAATCTTCTCATTATGAAGTAGGCTCTGAAGCTGACAGAGGGCTTATAGCCCTCTGGTAAATTTGTGGCTATGATAAAATTTGAACTATCAACATCCAGCGTCACAGCTCATTCTTTAAATGTTACACTATATCAGTGCTCTCTTTCTCTGATGCGTTGTGTTAACTTTTCACATCTGCATTTGATATTGATACTTTTGGCTGTGGCATTTGCTGTTTTGAGATTGCCTGTGCTTATCCTATCACATCCTACTGCAATTAGACACATTCCTGGAAGTTTTCATTTGTCTCCCTCTGCTGGTCAAAGCTAGCTTTTCTTTTATTCAGATTTAATAGTCTACATAGACTCCTAATGTCTTGCAAAGACATGTAGTCTTCCCTTTTCTTTGCAGATGTGTATGACATTTTCCCAATTCATACATGTTTCAGTTTGGCATTGAGTATATGTCTCTGCCTTTTATATCTGTGTGAAATTGTGTATTTAAAAACTAATTAAAAATAACTGATAAACTTTCACCTTCAGAATATTTTAATGGAACTTAAAATTTGCCATGTGTTAGAATGTAAGCCAGGGGGAAATTGCTAACTAGAGTGTTAAATTTTAGTCATGCATGAAACACTGGAGAGATGCCAAATATAGTACAGGGGAGAGGTGAAAACATGCATTGCCTCGAAGCTGAATGAAAGCCAGATTCTGGCAAAGCAGAAGATTTGTGAGCTTGTATAGAGCAAAGCTGAGAGGAGCTGGGGACCATCTAGATCAGGACAAATATTTCAGATTATCAGTACAGGGATAGGGTAGAACTTGATAACAAGCACACAGAAAGAAATTGCAGCCATATGAAGAATTATATGAGAAACTGCACATTAAAAAGAATCTGCACAGAGATGCAGCTCCTATACCTCTTTCACACTACAGAGTGGTCGCAGTTTGATTTCACTTTAACTTCCATGGCACATCCCATGGAATTCTGGGATTTGTACTCTGGTGACACACTAGACCTCTGTGGAAGGGAATTCTAACTACCCCATAAAACTGCAAATCCCAGGATTCCACAGGATGGGCCCATAGCCATTGAAACGGTATCAAAGTGCTATAATTGTGTATTGTGAAAGAGACTATAATTATCTGTATGTCAGGGATACAAATCTTGAAGCTGAGTAGGTGGAAATGGCATGCTTGCTACTAAAACAGAACATAAATGAAGGAACTGCATTAGAAACCCAGTAACAGAGCATTTTTTTCCCCATAGAGTAGTATTTTTGGGAGGCGATGGTCCTCCATCCTAGAAACGTGCCATGAGTCCTTCCTGAATCTTCGTTTGCGAAGAAAAGCCAGAGAGAACAAAGCATCAATAGGATACCATTATCCCTGTGTAGAAGATTGGATGCTATTACCTTGTATGTTTAATTAATTAGAGAAGTTAAGAAACTCAACAAATTAACTGTGATAGAAACACGAATAACTTAGTATTGGGAACATTCTGTCACTTTCCTGGACAACATTTTAAGGATGGTGGTACAACTGGCACTGGATCTCAGAGTCAAAGTTCACAGTCCCACAGTCCCATGTCCAGAAGAGCAACTGATGGGACCGTGACCAAAAAGCCTGACATCAGTGTCTGGGCCAGCACGGTCCATTTGGGGCTCCTCAAGGCTTAAGATGCCCTCCCTCCCTCCCTCCCTGCCTTCCTTCCTTCCTTCCTTCCTTCCTTCCTTCCTTCCTTCCTTCCTTCCTCTAAATATTAAAATTAAGAGATGTCTGGCCTGGCATCTGTACTGTTACTGATTTTTTTTTAAACTTTTATAACATATCCTTTATACTACAAAATGGTGCTTATTCCCCAGTTCCCTTATTATCAGGGCAGCAGAAGGAAATTCACATATTAATTCTGCAGTTTCAGTAGTGCTATGATTTAAGAAAATTTAAAACTGTGCATGATTAGTGTATTTCTGGCAAAAAAAAAATGTTAATGGGTGTGGTTTACTTTAGCATATCAAGAATGTAGAAGATATTGTAAAACCTGAAATGGTGTGGGGGAGAGAAATGTTAGTTGTGTGTTTTACAAATTAAGTATAAACATGATTGTCTAATGAGTTCCCTCCTAAGATCATTAAATCCAGCATCTGAAGTTACCTACCCATGGTGGTACCTACCCAAGTAACTACCATCTAAGACTGACCTTGAGATCAAGTCAGGCTGCTATAATTTGAATGAACAAAGAAACAGCATCGCCAGATATCATAAAGGACTGTGTGTTGGAACAGCAAGAATGAAATCAAGTAAATGGAGATCAGTCTTTTACTTAATCCGTAGTGATGCTCAGATACTGCTGTGAGATCAGAACCTGAAAATGACATGCTACACATAGCAATGTTTCTTGTAATGTCACTTCTTTTTGAGTAACACAGGGCAATGTTGTTACATTTCAGTAGTGTAATTAAAATGACATAAAGAGTATTTATTTATTTATTGCATAATGAGTAATATGTACTAATAATTCCAAAATATTACTTTGGGAGGATTTTGAATATGGACATAATTTATTATTTTAATTTTTTTTAAAAATAACAACACATTCATATTATGTTACTTTACCTGTTACTCACAAGTTGCAGCTAACATTCACATTCCTCACCAAAATCAGTAATAAATGGCTAATGTATTTCTAAGAGATGTTTATAAGCTCTGTACGAGATGCATGTATTATTGACCCAATTTGGAACTTTGTTGCCAAATGCCATCAAATTAATCATAAATGTAAATAAAATATTGCCCACAAAGTTCAGTACTGTCTTTTTTTATTTTAAACCACAGGTAATTAGTAAAATGGAAGTTTTGAAAGGTATTGACAAGGGAGTCATATCTGGAGAATATACAGTTGTCCCTCCATATCCATGGATTTGGTATCCATGGATTTAAATATTCATGGCTTGAAAATATTATTTAAAAAATAATAATCCAAAAAACAAACCTTGATTTTGCCATCTTATATAAGGGACACCATTTTGCTATGCCATTACATATAATGGGACTTGAGTATTCATGGATTTTGGAATCCATGGGGGGCAGGGTCCTGGAACCAAACCCCAGCAAATATGAAGGGACAATTGTATAGTGACTATTAAAAATCATTCTAACAGGGGGGAAAACCAGTTGGACAATATTTTTCTTAGAACCAGTGAAGTGCCACAAAAATATGCAGGGTTTCAAGTTCTCTAAAACTTTTTATCCAATTAGATGGTTCAAAAAGTAGGGGACCAGCATGGCTATCTTTCTTCTTTGCCTTTACTAAAAATCTCTAATATATTCTATGGAAAGATGGTCAAGATGTCTTGGTGGTGTAGTTAAGGAGCAGAGTGAAGGAGGCTACACAAAGTAATTATGATTCCTTTAAAAATTGAAAGTTTTGGCTAGCTTGAGAGAATAAAAAAATGCACAAATTTTGGAAAATCAAATGATAACATGACAAGAGGATTTGAGGAGAGTATTGCTAAAACATTTAAAAACAAAAAGCTTATGATCCTGTGTGTTGATAAATACATGAAAACATTATTGGAGGAGCATAGGGGAATCACAGAACATCTGCCATGTGTTTCATGTCTGAAAAAGAGGTTTGAAGAAAAATATCTCATGAACTAATTAAAACAGAGGTGGCAACAGATGTTGTTATAGGACATGACTCTCCAACCCAGTGCCTTCCAGATGTTTTAGACTACAGATCCCATCATCCTGAGCTAGCATTTCCTAGCAATTTTTTCTAGTGCTAAAGAACAAATTAAAGCCCAGAGTGTAAAATCAAGAGTTTTAAAGGAAGTAAAATGTCAAATTGTTGATTTAATAGAAACACGTAACGTCATTAATGTTGACTTCCTTATTTGAGTACTAGAATGTGGGCGATTACTGTACTTTTTAAAAAGATTCAGGAGGGGAACTGGAAACAAGCCTGTAGCCCAAGGTGTTCTAGTAAACTGAAGGAAGACATTATTACAGCTAGAACTATTAAACAGGAAGAAGATTTAGTCTCGCTTTTGAGAAGGAACCAGTATGGCTTTTGCAAAGGAAAGTGCTATCTTGCCAACTGTTTGCATTTCTATGACAGTGCTTTAAAACTTGTGCCTGATAAAGACTGCATTTTTTATTCCTAATTATATTTTAATATAAAGTTCTTTTTTAAACATCTGAGTAAGCATGGTAGTCATAGGATAAGAGGTCCTTTTATTAATTAGCAACTAGTTAAAGAACAGGAAATAGAACTAAAAGTAGACATTTTTCACAAAAATATTCTTCACACAAGACATAATTAATCTGTTGCATTTGCTGCCACAGGATATTGTGATGAACACTGACTTTTATGGTTTTGAAGGAAGATTTCAAACATCATGAAGAACTGCAACCAACAACTACTCGTATTAGCTGTAATGGTTAAATGGAACTTACAGCTTCAGAGGCAATATGGCTTGTCACTGTTGGAAACAAAATGCTGGACTTGGCTAACCTTTGTTGGTGTGACCTATTTAACCAATCCTTTCTCTCTTGTCTACTGCTATTGTAATTTTTTCTAGAGCTATATCCAATAATTTTGCCTAAAACATGATCATATCAGCGGTATTGAAAATGTCCTAAGAACTGTTGTGATCAATATTGTCAGTTGTAAAATTTCCAAACACCAGGCTTCATGTGACTGGCAGAAGAATAGCCAGATTCAGTTTCAGTCTCTGGACAATCCACTGTCGGTGGACTGGAATTTGTGGATATGTTCCAATTATACTGTTTCTTTCTAATCTTCCTTTGTAGTTTTTTTGTTTTGTTCAAGAACTGTTGTTCTGAGGTCTGAGATGGAATGCCCAGTCCATCGACAGTGGATTGAACAGAGACAATGGTTTCCTGGCACACTACGTATATTATAATAGTAGTTAACACCCCCGCCTCATGAAGATTTTCTTGGACAGTTTATCACATTTCCTTTCTGGTTCCCAGCCAGCATCATACTACATTCCAATAACTTCTTCCACCATTCATATAGTTATCTACTTGCCTTGGGTTTAGGAAATATATTTTTTCCTGCCTTTGTCCTCCAATGACTTTGTTAAAACAGAACTTGTCACCTCATCACCGTACCCACAAGTTTTGTATTTCTGTTGCTATTCACACAACCAGCTTATTCATAGCTATAAAGGTTATGTTCCTAGGCACTTCACTCCCTGCATATGATGAAGTAGATTTAAGGCTGTGAAAGCCTATGCTATTAACTTGTTTCTCTCAGTCTGAAAAGTGCTACAAGATACTTTTATAATTTTCTCAGATTGTGTTTTCTTGTACATGTTCAAAATAGTATCCATTCTACACAGTCAATAGCCTTTTCTGACTATTTAGAAGCTTTGCAATAAGCTAATTCTAAATACCTCCCCTAGCTGCACTGCATAATTGCAAAGCTGCAAAGAAGTCCCTCCCCATTTAGTGACTTGTGGGAAGAACTGGGATAAAATGTTGACAAACGTACTAATGATGTCTGGTGCATCATTTTTTCTTTTATGTTATCCCTAAATGCAGCCCTCAGTCTGATTTGATTTGAAGATGCCATGTAGTTAGTCACATTTGGCTATGGAATGGCATTTGAAATATAATTCAGAACAAGGACAAGAAGCATAGCCATCATGTAGATTTGGTTTCAAAACCTTCTAGAACTAATCTGAATCAGAGATTGCTTATTCTCCTTTTTTTAAAAACAAAAAAACAAAAAACAAACTAGTATAGTGCTTTATTATGCTTAAAAAGGCTGTTTAATACTTTCCCAGCAAGGTGCAAAACAGAAGACCTTTTTGCCCTTGATTTCAGTGGAAATTATAGATGACACTTACATGGCCTACATCTGTGTGTTTTTACTGGATCTTACAGTGCAATCTTCTTTTTAGATGTTCAGTATTTTACTACAGTTAATAAAGTAAATTTCCATATAGGAATAAATTGTAATGGCATAAAAAGGATACAAACCTTTCAACAAGAATTTATAGAAGAATAGTTTATACTAAGAGTCCCCTCCCCAAATAATTAATAATCATTTAAAAAGATAACAATCTCCATCTTTTCTCTTTTATTTTAATAATTTAGTCATCATAAAAATATAAGAAGAGCCATGCTGGATTAAACCAAAGCCTGTCTTATTCAGCATTCTTGTTCAAGCAGTGGCCTGCTAATTGGTTATGGAAAGCCCACAAGCAGGACATGAGTACATGTGCTCCTTGCTCAGGCTTCCCAACAACTGAAGCACAATGCCTCTGGTATTCAAAAGAATATATATCATCATGACTAGTAGTGCTGCTAGATTCCACATGTTATTGTATGAATCTTTCACTTTTTAAAAAGATCTCTAATTGTTTGCATACGGGATCTTACTTCTACCAGTTACATCACACTTTACTGACCCCCTTAGTAAACTGCAAAAGAAAAATGAGTACATCCAAAGAAATGTAATATTCCATAATCTTTCCTATAATAAATGGTATTTGTGTGCAGGATCAAGTGTAAGGAACAAGGGATTATTTCTACATAAATAAGAAGAATCTCATATTTTATCTTTGCCCTTTAACAAATATTGGAATATTTATTTATTTATTTTATTTATTAAGCTTGGTGTTAGGTATCACTGTGTTCTAATTTTTAATAATTTACTCTCTGTCACCGGAGCACATACAAGTTCATCAGATATCTCTGAGAGCACTCTGACTTCCTCTTGCTTCTTCTCCCTACACAACTGCAGTGTTGACTCTTGTCCTTGTTTTGCCCCATCCTCTTATTGGTGAGTCTCTGGTGTCTCCCTGTGGAAGGGCAACTGATCCACTCCACAACTTATAGCATTTTTTTCCATTGCTGGTTAAAGTAGCTGGCAGCTTTCCCAGTCTGACAGAAGCATGAAGAGAGGATGATGGCAGTGTGGTGGTGTCCAACACCCCTGTAGAGCCACTTTAAGAGCCCACAGCCCCTGCAGCTGCAGGGCCCCCCCCCCGTAACCCTCCTCCTGCAAAAGCATTATTGAAGGAGTAAAAAAATGTCCTAACAGGTTAGTCCCTTCATTCTGGGATTTTCTGACTTGGCTCTTTGCTCCCTCACTCCCCACCCCAACTGCAGGGCTCCTAGGAAAATGATGAGAGAAAGAGAGAAAATAATCAGAAAGTAAGTCAAGAATTTCCTGCCGCTTTGAGGCAGGTAGAAGTGACTATAGGGCCTTTTTAAAAAGCAGCATCTCCTTCCTCCTTCCTTCCTCCGCATCCCTCCAGCAGGGCAAGTTGCCCTCCATGTGGCTGAAGCTGGGAGGAGATTACTGCTCCCTCGGCCCCTCCTCCCGGGGATCGTCCAAAAGCAAGCCAGGTGTGTGCTCCTATTTATGGAAGAGAAGGTTATGTGTGTGTGTGTATGTATATGTGTGTATGAGAGAGAGAGAGAGTGGGGGGAGGGAACTGTGTGTGGGAGAGAGGGATGTGTGGGAGAGAGTGCAGAAAGTTATGAGAGAGCGTAGGGGAGGGAGGTGTGTGTGTGTGTGAGAGAGAGAGTAGGAGGAGGGAGGTGTGTGTGTTTTGCATCTGTATACATGTGAGAAAGTGTAAGAAGGGGAATGGGGTATCTGTGTGCTTTTGCATATCTGTATGTAAGAGAAGGTTTCTGATTTGTGTGTGGGTGGGTGTGTCTCTTTATATATTTGTGTGTGAGAGAAAGGGACGATATTAAGAATCTTCCTCTGCAGAACAATATTAACAAAGCAATTATACACATATCTACTCAGAACTAAGCCCCATTGAGTTCAGTGGGACTTACTCCCAGGTAAATGTCTAAACATTGTAACCTACGTATAACACCCTAAAAGACCATTGGAATATATTAAATTCTTTATGACATTCATGTTCTTTCCAACTATATGTATTTTAAGTACTTTTATTCCATATACCTTCTGGCACTGAAGATGATGCACATGATTTCCCCTACTTCCAGTACTATTCTTACGTCAACAACAATCCTGTGAAGTAGGTTAGACTGAAAGGCTTTGATTATCTCAAGATGACCAAGTGAGCTTTATGGGGAAGCTGGGATTTGAATCTGATGTATTGATGTGTGTTGAACAGACAGGTTGGGTGTGATCACAAACCGTGTGCAGTGATAATGAGCATGAGCATGAGAGAAAGCTGTCATTTTGAGCAAGGATTGGTTGATTTTACATTAATGTATAATATTGATAATCATACCCTGCATAAACATAATATTATATTTATTAATTTATTAATTAGAGGGTTACTTTTCTTTCTTCCTAAACTCAGTTCTTAAATCCAGAGGTTTCTCTGCAGATTTTTTTTGTTGCTATCTGCTGTCAAGTCAACTTCGACTTATGGTGACCCCATGAATGAGAGACCTCCAAGTCACCCTATTCTGATCAGGTCTTGCACATTCAAGGAGGGTATGTTGTGCTAGTGTACAACAACATTTGAACACACTTACCTTCTGCCTACCTATGGCTGTATACTGGAGTGGCCTCTTAATTCAAGGAAATTCAGCTTTCCTTAAAGCTGAAAACTTTTTAAAAACTATCCAAATATTTACCAGTCTTGAAAGAAGGAATAAGACATGAGTGACATCCCAATTGTGAAAGTAACAAATCAGTTTGCCTTTAATAGCACTATTTCAATAAAGTATCTAATGGTTCTTTCAGTTTTCTGAAAAGTTAATAGTGGTGATTGGGATCTTTTTAGAATAGTTTTGTTGTTCTTGTTGCTGCTTACGTTTCCTGGATAGTGCATATATACACAAACATACAAAGCCAATTGAAACATTAAACAACATGGCCTGGCCATTAAAATGTAACCCTATAAGAATTTACCATTAAACAACATGGCCTGGCCATTAAAATGTAACCCTATACCGATTTACCTGGGAGTAAGTCCCATTAAATTTGATGAAACTTACCTTTGGATAAACATATATAAGACTGTGCTTTTAGTGGAGATAACACTGCTAAAGAAAACCCTATAAATTATACGATATAATCCACCCAGTCCAGTCCTGTACACTTTTGTCCTGGTTTTGTCAAAGAGAATTATGGCAACCCTACGTCAACATCCAGTTTTGACGTGGTGGCTGAGGGGGTGGGAGAAGTTCCACAGTTTGGGTCTGCTAAGGTGAATGTCTTCTGCTCTGTGGTTGAGGAAGGCGGAGCAAACAAACAAGGAAAACAGGGATTACAAGATGGAGGCTGTCGTTGCTTCTCCTGTAGAAGAGGCTGTGGTTGTGACGGGAAGAATCTCTTAGTTGTGACAACTAAAGCAGCTCTCTTTTCATGCCACAATGTGGTTTGGCGCATGCATGTTCTGTTTCGGCACACAGGATTTGGCTGCTCAGTTTTGGCGGGAAGGAGCTGCATCTGGGCTGACGCTGCAGCAGTGTCCTCCAGTCTCCATCTCCCAACCTGGGGCAAGTAATGACTGGGACCTTGGTCGCTTTCCCTATTCCTCCCCACACCCCGTCGCTCCAGCAGAAAGCCAGTTTTTAAGCTTTAAAACCAGGCTTTCTGCTGTAATTTCTGATTTCGTCTCCTTGCAGCAGAAAGAAATGAGGTGGGGATTTGGAAGGAAAATAAGCCCTTTTGGATTTCTACTCCTAGCAGGAGAACGCCAGGTTTTAAGGCTGAAAAGGAAATCCAAAACAAGCTTATTTGCCTTACAACACCCCCCACCACTTCTTTCCTTCTGTATTTTCTCTCCCTGCAGCAGAAAAGTTACATTGACCTGAGATAAACATATGGGCCCCTCCAAAATAAAGTGTTGCAGGGGCCCCCAAAATTCCTTAAACCAACCCTGCACCCCTGCACACAGAGCAAGCTCACAATAGCTCCTACCTCAGAAAAGGTTACCCTTCACTTTGAAGACACATCTCTCTGCATATATGTCTGTCGGACAACTAAGATCTGCTGGAAGGGCCTGTGTCTGTGTCCCACCAGAGAGAGCAATATTCTATATGAGGACATGGGAGAGTCAGCTGTGGCAACCTAGTTGAGGAATGCTCTCCCATTGGAGTCCTGACTGGTGCTAACATAGGTCTCATTTTGGTGCTCATTTTCACTTGATTCTCTCATATTAGTGTTAGCAACCTTTGCGTTCCTATACTGTACACAAGAATTGCTAGTCTGGATGTTTTATGACCCCTTGTTTATTTGTTTTTCCATATCTACCACTAACCCGCATCACTGTAACCTGCAACCATTTTTGTTTTCTTTACCTCCCGCTTCCATTAGACCATTCATTTGATTATGGGTGAGTACTGTAAGTAAAGCTACTTTTATATCCTTTACAAAGAAGATTAAGCTTATGTTAGACCCTCTGTTAGACCCTCTGTAGTTGTGTGTGTGTGCGTGTGTGTGCGTGAGTGTGCACGGGCACGGGCTGGTTGTTATTCAGCTGTTGCCTTGCCAATTGATTACTCCGCCTGAAAAATCCACACATTTTGCATCATTTAACATCCCATAGAATGGCCCCTGTTCCTTAATAAGTTGCACTGCTGCTACAATTAACTCTATAGCCCTACCCGAACACTGCACTCCAAAAAGCCAACATGCCAATAAACTACACTATTGGGTTGTCATAGAGCAGTTTCTCAGCCATGGCCTCACCTCCTGTAATATGTGTATATTAATGATGGGTTTTATACCCAAACAAAGATCTTACTTGCAGAAATTTATATCCCTCTGGGAGCTATCTACAAACTCACAGTGCCTGTCCTCCAGAACAGTGCAGAGATTCCAAATATGGCAGCTGCATATTCAAGCAGAAGTGGCAACAAAGAGTCTGGTGGTGTCCTAAAGACTAACATATTTTATTTAGGGTTTCATGGTCTCCAGTCCTCCAGCCCATGGATTTAATCAGATGCAATAGAAGTGATCACTCTAAACTTATTTTTAACTAAATGTATGCGTGTCTTTGTAAAATTACTATAACTAAATTTAGAATTTATACACCTATGCCAGTGAGAATACAAAATAATGATGTAGGAATGGAACATTAAGAATGCAAAATGCACTCTTAATATAATACCATATGTTTCATAGATTATACTTTGTTAAATATCCTTAACAGGTCATAAATTTTTACAATCTTATTTTTTTTAAATGTTGTCTTTAGAACATAGTATTTTTCTAAAAATGCCTTGGAGCATGCTGTTCTGTGGATTCTGTATTCATACATGATAAGAAAGGTGACCATATTTCCATAAATAAATCTTGCTTGATTAATTCTCTTACTGGGTTTTTTTTTTCTTGGTGGCATGTCAATTTTCCTGCACCGGATCCTTTTTTGTATTTTTAGAAAACAACTATCAATTGCATATCCTCTAATTGTTTCCCATTATCTTTTAAGTCTATTCTGGTCATTGCTAGGAGAAATAATATAAGGTCCTTGTGGATGTTGAATTTTTGTCTCACATTAGAAACTGAGAGACACACTAACAAGGGCTTAACCTGGACAGTCTGTTAGATTATTTTTGAAATACAGTGACAGATATTCAGAAGACCTGTATATATTCACAGGCAATGAAAAAGGATGTCTCTGACCTGACAATCTCTCTAACAATTTAGAGAGGCTTTTATTGATGTGGTACAGTTTTATTCAAGTTAAGACCAGTTTGTCTCTCTTATTGCTTCAGAGGTAGATTCTAGAGGCTTCTTTATAGAATTGGTATAACATTATTACAACAATCCCTTTAATATAAATGCACATAGAGCCAAAATAAGACCAGGGGCTTGTCTACACAGGCAACACCCCTGCCCCCCGTACTCACCCTGCAGTCGTAGCCCAGTTTCCAATCGACATTTGTGATGATTTGCATCCTCATTGCCGTTTGTGCAGGAAAATCCAGGTCTTAAAAGATTCGCATTTTGCTCTGCATGTCAGGGCAAAATCTGGATTATTGGCCATGTGGCTGCCACTGATTGGCTTATGTGCGAAGCAAGGGGTGGGGCTTCCAGTAGACAGGACTTTGTTCTGGTGCTTTATTTTTTAAAAATCCAGTTATGCGCATATTTGTATAAGCTATCTCCACATATCCAGTAATACAGTTATGAATAGTGACATACTTGCATTAAAATGCTCACAGCCTCTCTACCTAATCATTTTCCATCCACCTTTCTGTGCTTAGAATCAGGTCTTGATACAACTGACCTCTTTACACTCTTTACCTCCCGCATAATCCGCCCCGTACCATTAGGTCCTCTGGGAAAAATTTACTTCAGACTATTAGAACTAGGCTGGCTGGCTATGGTTACCCAGAGGACCTTTTCCGCCACCACTCCCAGACTGTGGAATGGCCCACTGGAGGAGATCCAACACCTCGATGATCTGGGTGCTTTTAAGAAGGCAGTTAAAACGGATCTCTTCTGCAGGCCTTCCCAGATTAGGTTGGGTGCTCAACTGCCATTTTGCTACTCTCCACTTGCTACTTTTTATATACCATTTTATGCTTTTGTTCATTTTAAGTTTATTTTAATATCTGTATTTTATATTTAAAAATTTATTATTGGATAGTTGTTTTAATGTTATTTTAACATTTGTGCTGGAGTATTGTTCAATGTTTTATATGATGTTTGCCACCCTGACCCTGATGGGAGAGGTGGAATATAAATAAACTATTATTATGATTATTATTATACAGCAGAGATTATCACATGAAGCAAAAAAGTGAAATTAAGGCAGGATAGTAACTTTATGGCCAAACCTTATCCAATGACGTAGTTGCTGTTGTGTTTCTGGTGTGTAATCACCCCATTAGTGTGGTGCTCCTTTTCATTGACAGGAAAACCCGTCAATAAACTCCCAATATCGATGCTGTTCCAAGAGTTGGCTGTGTGCAATAAGCCTCTTCACTTGAATGCCAGCATTAGAACAGTCATGGGGCCTGATTTTCCTCCTCCTCCCCCACTTATTATTCTAGAGTAGTCTTAACTCCATGCCTGTCCATTTTTAATTTTTTTTTATTTTGATGTCTTTGCATAATTATAGCAAAATGATAAAATAAAAATAATTTTTAAACCATTTTTGCTACATTTATGCAAACAGCAAAGATAAAAATAAAAAAATGACAGGCATGGAGTTAGCCTGCTTTGGAATTGCAAGGGACAGGAGGCAGGAGGAAAATAAGGCTCCGTCTTGCCATGTGACTGCTGTAATGCCATCGAAGAAAGAAACTTATTGTACTAGGAGAGTTTTCAAAGCAGAACAGTTATGGGAAAAAAGAGAGGTGCGATACTCAATGTTTTCAAAGTGAGATGTTATTTGTTTCCTTTTATAATGCTATTGCTATGGGAAAACAGCCTCGTTTGATAATCTCCAGTGTATATTCACATGCACAAGCAAACTGGAAAGAAAAACCTGGAGCAGCCCTAACTGCGTGACTGGAAATAATGGAACATATAGGATTGCCCTTTTACATTGCTGTGATCAGCACTGGATTGCCCTTTTACATTGCTGTGAGTTTGCCTATGATTACAGTGTGGTGGGATACTCCAGAGAAGCCCCAGTGAGTGTGGCATTTACGGGGCTGCTACGGATCAAAAACATTAACAGTGGCTGCTGGGTGGGTTTGGGGTTTCCCAACAGTGTAGACAAGCCCCCAAACTGAGAATACAAAGTACAAAACCAACCATGTATAAGCATGAGAAGTGTGTTGCTTTCAGCTCCCACAGTTGCAACAATGCTGGAACAAGCTGGCCTTGGAGTATAAGGGAAGGATGATGGGCGAGGAGGAGAAGCCAGGCAGCAGTCCCTGTTCAGCATTACAAGTCACTTTTTCAGCAGCATAGCAGACATCCACAAATTTGTAAGTCTTTTGCATTCCTTTGGCTATTCTAAATCTGTACTTCAGTTCTTCTGATAGTGCAATTGTCCAAACCCTGCTGAGCAGATGTATATTGGGAGACTCTCAAAAGATTTCTAGGATGTTGCTGTATCTGTGTAAGCAGGTGTTAATGACAGTGATATTGACTTGTTATGGGAAAGGTACTCTTATCTCCCCGCAAACCTGACAACAGCAATATGGCTCCACCTCTCTTGATAGGCTGCTGCGTTACTGATATTAGCCATAGGATCTGGCCCTAAAAATTGGCCACGGGGACACTATAGTCATATATGTAGCAGGAAATCTCCCCCCACCCTCTCTTTGTTATATATGGCCAGTCTAGCAGGACTTAAATGACAGGGATAGACAATTCCCAGAGTATTCACTTGCATTTGGGCTGACATCCCCACCCCCACTTGAGCTTTGCTTTCCACATAGTTTTCAGAAATTCATTCTTTTTTCTGATCAGACAGAAGCAGAATGACTGCCAAGGTACAGTTTGCTCATTTTCAGTAGGAAGAACTCTCTCTTTATTAGAAAGAATCATAATAAAACTTAAAAGACACATAATTTTGATAGCACCCAGCAAGCCTAGGCAAAAAGGGTTTCAGTACTTCCATGATTTAACATCTACTTTGATGTTCATCACAATTTCCTTTTCTCACTCGACTTAAGTATTTTGAGATTCGAACTCCCAAATATTTAAAACTACTGTACAGTATTGTAGAGGGCTGCAATTTTGATTTCTTGCATTTTAGGTAGGGTTTTTCTTGCCCTATTTAAACATATTAGTTCATATTTTTAATAATTAATATTCAGTCTAGCCAGTTTTTTTCATATTCCAATAATATTTTTAAAGCTCTGGAATGGTCTCTTTTGGAACGGAAAGCATTAGCATGACACCATCTGCATGTAAATTCATGATGTGGGATTTTTCATATGTGTAGATTCTACTCCCCACCCCCTCGATTATTACAGATTGCTTTAGCTTGCGCTTCTGTCACAATTGCAACTAGAATTGGGGCTAAAAAGGCTAAGTACTTAATTCAGAAGTAATTCCCATTTGGTTCAGTGCAATGTACTACAAAGAAAACGTGCTTAGACCTGCATCTTTAGTCAGGAGTGGTTTCTTGATTTTATGTATTGTTGTTTTAGAAAAAAGCATCAGTAGCTTTTTCTGGGATACAGGCCTTCTCATTACTAATTTTCATACTGCCACTTTCAATTAGCAAATGACAGCTCACATGGGGTAGCAATTTATCTAGTTACTAGATACTCAGAAAATGATTAAATCAAGTTGTTCCACAGTGGCCAGTCAAGTCAGACAAGAAAGGATGACCTGTGACCACTCCTGCCAAGCCACACTGGCCCAGTTGGCCTGGTATGACTGGAAACAGGTCTGGAGAGGAGGAGCTCCATTGTTGTAGTGATGGAAACGCTGCAGATACAGCTAGAGTGGTATAACCTGATCTCTGAAGGTTTATTTATTTATTTAATATCCTGCCTTTCTCCCAATATAGGGACTCAAGGCAGCTAACAATAAATTTAAAACAATCCAAATTAAAAGCAATATAAAAGCATTAAAAGTGTAAATATAAAATTTAAAAAACAATTAAACAATTTGTGCAGTCAAAAATAATGAACGTTAAAATATTGAAATATATTCAAAACTATATACAAACATTAAAATCCAGTAATTAAATGCCCAACCCTCATCAGTTTATAAATGTCTGATGACACAAAAATGTTTTTACCTGCCGAGAAAAGGAGAACAGAGATGGGGCCATCCTGGCCTCTCTAGGGAAGGAGTTCCAAAGTCTGGGAGCAGCTACTGAGAAGGCCCTCTCCCTAGTTCCCCCCCAAACAAACCTAAGAGAGTGGTGGGACAGAAAGAGGGACCTCTCCAGGTGATGATAGAGCTCTAAACTCATAAAGGGGGATATGGGCCTTCAAATAATCTGGACCCAAGCCATATAGGGCTTATTAAAATAGTTTTATCCCTCCTTATATTCAAAGATGTCAGGGTGGCTTTCAATAAAATCAGTTTTAAACAACAAATAATAATAATTTAATAAGATTTTATTTATTTATTTATTTATTTATTTATACCCCGCTCTTCAGCCACAAGGCTATCAGAGCGGCTTACAAATTGTTTTAAGCAACAGCTATTTACATATCTACACTGCGTTAAACAGTTTCCAATGTGTGTTAGCTAATTGCCCCCACAAGCTGGGTACTCAGTTTACCGACCTACGAAAGGATGGAAGGCTGAGTGAACCTTGGAGCCCACTGGAATTGAACTTGCAACGTGGTGGCTTGCAGTACTGGCATTTAACCACTGCGCCACCAGTGTTTAAATGCCAGTACTATAAAATATATCAAATAGTTTATTAATTAAAAACAAGACAATTTAAAACCAGTTAAAATAGTGCAACCATAGCACATACACAGCCTGGGTAAAATAAATCAGGCCCAAAGGCTTTAATATAAAACCAAGTTATGAGTTGGCACCAAAATGATATTCATTTCATTTCTATACTGCCTGTTTCCCAGAGTGGGATCCAAAGTAGCTCACAAAAAGGATCAGTTAAAACATCACAATAAAATTTTTAAACAGTTTTAAAACATTGTAATAAAACAATAGGTTAAAAACAGTATAACATCAATTAAAAACATACAACATAGAAAAACATACAAAAATAAAGCAAACCCCCCCCCCATAAGAAGCCTTCCTGCAAGCAATTACACATGAAAAACTTGCTTGCACAAAAAGGTCTTTGCTTACCAGCAAAAGGAGAGCAGGGAAGGGGCCGGCCTAGTCTCCCATGGAAGGGAAATCCAGAGGGTGGGAGCAGCCACAGAGAAGGCTCTCTGTTGTTTCCTCACCAAAGGAGTCTGTGATGATGGCAGGAACAAGGGAACACTCTCCCCTGGGGATCTTCAGACTCTGAGAGATTAGTATAGGGAGATAATGGTCTTTCAAATAGTTTGGACCTAAGCGATATAGGACTTTATAGGACATGGCCAGCATTTTGAATTGTGCCTGTAAACAAACCTGTGGCTTCATTTTAGCTAGTCCCAGTAAGCATTTTGACTACAGTATTTTGGACCTGCTGAAGTTTCTGAACAGTTTCTAAAAGCAGGCCCATGTAGAGTGTGTTACAGTAGTCCAAATGGGATGTAATCAACATATGCATGTTACCATTGCCATGGCTTCTCAAGGAATGGGCGCAGTTGGAATACTAGTCTTAACTGTGCAAATACACTCCTGGCCACTGCTGAAACCTGAGTCCAGGAATACACCCAAGCTATGAACCTGAGATTTCAAGGGATAGTAACCCCACCCAGCACAGTCTGAATCCTCATTCTCTGATCTGTCTTCTGATTGACCAGGAGCACCTCTGTCTTTGTCTAGATTAAATTTCATTTGGTTTGCCTTCAACCAGTCCATTACACGTATTGACAGCAGACATTGGTTCAGTACCAGGACAGCTTCCTTGGAGTTAAATAGAAAGGAAAGGTAGAGTTGGGTGTCAACAGCATACTGGTAACACCAAGCCCCCAAACTCCAGATGGCCTCTCCCAGAGGTTTCATGTAGATAATAAACAGCAAGGAGGACAAAACAAAGGCCAGGGTATCAAACAGGAGTTCCTCCAGCACCACCTTCTGAATTTGACCCTCCAGGAAGGACCAAAACCACTGCAGACCAGTGCTCCCAGGTCCCATCCCAGAGAGGGAGATCAGAAGGATACAATGGCCGATGGTATTGACAGGTCCTGAGAGATGGAGAAGGACCAACAGGAACACACTCCCCCTGTCCAATTCCCTGGCTAGATCATCCACCAAGGAAACCAAAGCTGTATCCATCCCATAACTAGTCCTGAAGCCAGATTGAAATGGATGCAGATAATCCATTTCTTCCAGGAATCCCTGGAGCTGGGAAGCCACTACACATTCTAGGATCTTGCTCAGGAAAGGAATATTTGAGACTGGTCTATAATACCATTACTATTATCCCCAGCCAGGCCTCGAAAGGGAGGGCTTTTCACAACTGGGGTGCCTTTCCCATGTCCTCTCACAATGTATTTCCCCTACCAATGGAACGCAGAGGAAAACTCCTCCCATAGACCTGAATTCTATTGGGGGCCCTGGTGGCGCAGTAAGCTACTGCAACCAAAACTGCAGCCAAAAAACCAAAAAAACAAAACAAAACAAAACAAAACAAAACAAAACAACCCAAAAACACCTCATGTTAGATCTTGAGTCTATAGATTTGATCCCAGGGCCCCTCAGGTCGACTCAGCCTTCTGTAAGTCAGTAAAATGAGGATATTAAGAGTTGGAGTGATATGCTGTGGAAACTAGTAATACAGTTTCTAAAAGAGCAGCATGTCATTTATCATTCTACAGTGCATTCTGAAAAAAACTCACTCCTCCAGTGCCAGCAGCACCATCTACTGGCAGTTATATTGTCTGCACTGTTCAGCTGTACAGTCATCCCTTCACATTCGCGGGGGTTAGGTTCCCCAGACCCCCGCGAATGTGAAAAATCCGCGAATAACAATTGCCCTCCCCTCCCTCGCCAAAGTGACCACAGGGCCTCCAGAGGCCCTATAGTCGCTTTCCCCCACCTCCCCCTCCCTCCCCAGGCCTTCATGGGCCTCCGGAGCATCTCCGGAGGCCCCATGATCGCCTCCCCAGCCCTCCCCACCCCCTCCCCAGGCCTTCATGGGCGTTTCCAGAGGCCCCATGATCGCCTCCCCAGCCCTCCCCACCCCTCCCCAGGCCTTCATGAGCATTTCCGGAGGCCCCATGATCGCCTCCCCAGCCCTCCCCACCCCTTCCCCAGGCCTTCATGGGGCCTCCGGAGCGTCTCCGGGGGCCCCGTGAAGGCCTCCCCGGCCCTCCCCCTCCCTCCCAAGGCCTTCGCGGGGCCTCCGAAGGGTCTCTGAAGGCCCTGCAGAGACCTCCCCAGCCCTCCCCGCTCCCTTCCAAGGCTTTCGTGGGGCTTCGCAGGGCCCCACGGAGGCCTCCACGGTGCTCCCCAAGGCCTTCGTGGGGCCTCGCAAGGCCCCCCGGAGGCCTCCCCGGCGGCCTCCCCAGCCCTCCCCCCTCCCTTCCAAGGCCTTTGCGGGGCCTCCGGAGGGTCTCCGAAGGCTCCGTGGAGGCCTCCCCGGCCCTCCCCGCTCCCTCCCAGGGCTTTCACGGGGCCTCCGGAGGCCCCGTGTTGTGGTTTTGGGGGGGCCTGGGGGGGCCCTCCCAAAACCGCGAATAATCAAAACCGCGAATGTCAAGTTCACAAATGTGGAGGGGCAACTGTACAGTGTCTGCAATGTTTGTAACTGTCTGCAATGTTTGTCTGTATTGATTTCTGGCTTGTATAAAAAATGTTTATCCTGCTTGGATTGTATTGTAATGTATAACTTGCTTGAATTGTATGTGATGTATTGTGATGTACCCCGCCCCAATCCTGAGGGGAGAGGCGGGTAATAAATAACTCAGTATTATAACTCAGTATTAATTCTATTGGCCTATATAGCAAGAGCCGCTCCCTCTAGTATCGAGGTCTTAAGCTGTTTAGGACTTTAAAAGTTATTACCAGCACCTTGCACTCAGGCCAGAAACGTGTTGGCAGTCAGTACAATTCCTTCAGAACTGGTGTTATATGGTTTCTGAACGGAGTTCCAGCAAGCAGTTTAGCTGCTGCCTTTTGCACTAGCTGCAGTTTCTGAATCATCTTCCAGGGCAGCCCCACGTAGGGTGAATTGCTGTAGTCTAATCAGGAAGTTACCCATGCATGGAGTACTGTGGTTAAGTCATCCTTGACAATCAATCCTTTCCACATAGCTAGCAAGGACCTGCCTCACCATTAGGCCAAGGGAGATGTCTGTTTCAGGCAGTGGATTTGGGGTATCACAAAAGGGCAACAAAACATTTATTTGCTTTGTTATTAGAGTGTTCCTTTTGGAAGGGAGGGGGAGCTTGTGGGATTTTCTTCCCTAAGTGATAAAATAACAACTCAGGCCCCTTGACTGGGGGCGAGGGAGTTAAGGTAGGGAGAGGCACAATTTGCTGCTGTGCCTCAGGTAGGAAAATATCTTAGGTCAGTCTTGCAGCTGGGGTGAGATACTTTAACTAAAAAAAAAAAAACAACAAAAAAAACTGAAAACTGTTCAGACAGTTCTTTTGGTTTAAAATATATAGCAGCTAAATTACTAACTGGATAAAAAAGCCATATTTTGCAAGTTTTGAAATAACTATGCTGATTCCAGTTTGTTTCTGCACTCAGTTCAATGATCTGGCTTTTACCTTTAATTAGCCCCAAATGGCTAAGTACTGTTTTCTCCTGTGTGAACCAACTCAGGTATTATGATTAAAGTCACAGGCCAACCCGACCTCTCTTGCCTTTCCCATCCCGCTCTCCTGTTGTTGGTCAGGCAGGTAGTAAACACCACTTAGTCTGTTTTTTTTTTTTTTTGAGCAACAGGTCATAACATTTTTATTTGCCCAATTTTAATGATGTTTTATCACAGTACTTTATCTTGTTTTAAAATCTTCCCAGTTTTTAAATTGTTTAATTTGGCTTCTATTGCTTTTATGTTTCTATGTAAGTCATTATGGGGTGAAGAATGGTAATAAACATACGTTTTTAGTGACTGAAGAGAAAAGGATCAAATATGGACAGCAGGAAAGAAAGAAAACACTATCTATATTATATAGAAGATAATATTATACAAAGTGAAGGTATAGGAAGCGCACAACCCCCTTCTTGCAATAGCTCCACTTGCTGCTGGTTTGTTTCCAGGTACACTTCAGAGTGCTGATTATGCCTTTTAATTCCTATATGGCTCAGATCCAGATTATCTGAAGCACTATATTCTCCCCGTGAGCCTGTCCATGTTCTGAGATCCTCTGCAGAGGGCCTTTTCTCTGCCTCACAATCCTTGCAAGTATACCTGGTGGGAACACAGGAGAGGCCCTTCTCAATGGCTACTCTCAGGCTCTGGAACTCCCTTACAAGAAAGGTTACACTGGAATCCCCCTTGCATCTTCTTGCCTTCCCTTTCCTCTTTCTCCATCTTTTCCAACAGCCACCTCACTCACTCCACCAAGCCACATTGTTCCGTCACCCCTGCATGACCTAAAGCCTCCTCAGCCTCTTTGCTTGGCTAGCTCACCTTTCCCCTTTGGATTTGTCTGCCTTCTCTTCCTACCCGTCTATTTGTCTGTCTGTCTGTCTCTCTCTCTCTGAGTGGTCTGACCAGTCAGCCTCCATCCCTTCTATCATCAACAGCTTTGCTCAGGTCTTGCAGACTCAGGGCTGTGGCCTCCTTGATTGAGTGTATCCATCTCTAATGTGGTCTTCCTCTCTTTCTACTGTCTTTTATCTTTCCAAGCATTATTGCCTTTTCTGGTTAGTAATGCCTTCTCATGATGTGGCTGAAGTACAACAACATCAATTTAGTCATCTTGGCTTCTAGGGAAAGTTCAGGCTTGATTTGCTCTAGGATCCATTTGTTCATCTTTTTAGCCATCCACTGTATCTGCAGAACTCTTCCCCAACACCACATCTCAAAACAATTGATTTTCTTTCTATCAGCTTTCTTTACCATCCAGCTCTCACACCCATACATAGTAATGGGAAATATGATTGCATGGACAATCCTAACTTTAGTGTTCAGTTGGTATATCTTTGCACTTCAGGATCTTACCTAGTTCTGCCCTTCCCACTTAGTTGTCTTCTGATTTCCTGACTGCAGTCTCCATTCTGATCCATGATTGATCCAAAGTATGGGAAAACCTCATCATCTATACTGATTTTTTGTAAATCCTCTGTGGTCATTATTTATTCCCTTTATTCGGGCTGTGCACTATGTCAGAATCTCCCAACAATCTTACCTCTGCCAAGGAGAATTTCAGCTCTTTAGCAGGGAAACAGAATCCTGAGATTGTCTGATCCACTAGCTATTTAGTTCCTTACATCGGGCAAGTTATTTATATTAAAGATTGCAGCTTATTTTTGCTCCAATATTAATTTAATCTGTGAGGTTTTGTCCTGCTTGTTCTTTAAGCATCCACCACTTAAGTTGGCTGGCTATATTTGTTGACAGATTTTAGTTAGATCTAGAGTAGATTCTGTCTCTTTGGCTTAGAGCAGCTCTGTTGGTATGCCATCTATTCCTGATGATTTATTTCTGCCAAGTGTTCTGAGTGCAGCTTCCACTTCACTTTCTAAAACTGGAGGTTCACCTTCATATGGTTCTTTGATTATTGTATCTGTCAAACTTTCATCTCTTTTATATACAGTAGTTCTTTCACATATTGTTTTGATTGTGTGTTTTTTTATATCTACTTGGTCATATAATATGTTCCTCACTGGTCGTAGAGTATCCCGACTCTTGGGACTTTTATCAGATGCTCTAAAAAAACTCCCACTGGGGTTGGGAGGAGGACGCCACTGTCTTGCTTCTGGCAGTCGCTATTGCACACCCCGTCCTCCTCCTGTTCTTTGTTCGTTCTCCCTCTGTGCTGGAGGGATGAAAAAGGTGCCACTTTTCATTGATGGAAGTTTCCATATGATAAAATTGTATGCAAACACATTTGAAATTGATGCCAGTTTGCCCACTTTTTGTGCTTTTTTTCTAGCCTTTTCCATTGTGCATTGTATTTACGTAGAATGTGCATAAAAATGAAATGCACAGATACAGGACGGGTGACATCTGGCTTGACAGCACTACATACGAAAGGGATCTAGGAGTCTTAGTGGGCCACAAGCTGAACATGACTCGGCCATGTGATGCGGCAGCTAAAAAGGCCAACGTGATTCTAGGCTGCATCGATAGGAATATAGTGTGTAGGTCGAGGGAAGTAATAGTGCCACTCTATTCTGCCTTGGTCAGACCTAATCTGGAATACTGTGTCCACTTCTAGGCACCACTGTTCAAAAAGGATATGGACAAACTAGAACATGTCCAGAGAGGGCGACCAAAATGGTAAAAGGACTGGAAGCCATGCCCTATGAGGAACAGCTTAGGGAACTGGATATGTTTAGCCTGTGGAAGAGAAGGTTAGGAAGTGACATGATAGACATGTTTAAATATTTGAAGGGATGTCATATTGAGGATGGAGCAAGCTTGTTTTTTGGTGCTCCATATGGAACAATGAACTACAGGAAAAGAGATTCCACCTAAACGTTAGGAAGAACTTCCTGATGGTAAGAGCTGTTCAATAGTGGAATGCACTGCTTTGGAGTGTGGTGGAGTCTCCTTCTTTGTAGGTTTTTAAACAGAGGCTGGATGGCCTTCTGTTGGGCGTGTTTTGATTGTTGTGTAGAATCAACTTCAAAAATACATTTATTTAAATATTTATATCCAGCTCCTTTTTATGAGATCTCAGTTCAGCATGGAAATAAAACCAATGTAAACAGTTTAAAACATATATAATTTAAAACAATAACATTAATTAAAACAGAGTAAAGAATTTAACAAGTTAAAACAGATTAAACTGCACAGTGGAATGCACTGCCTCGTAGTGTGGTGGAGTCTTCTTCTTTGGAGGTTTTCAAAAAGGGGCTGGATGGCCATCTGTCAGGAATGTTTTGATTGTGTATTCCTTCATGGTAGAGGGTAGGACTAGATGGCCCTTGTGGTCTCTTTCATCTCTATGATTCTATGATATAGTGGAATTAATCAACAGATACTTACCAACCAGTCATTTGTGGGGGTGGACTACAAATATTTGTGGCTAGTAACTAATGCAGCCAACACTGCAGCCAAAACTCATGTACACCTTGAGTTTATACGTTCGATCCCAGGGCCCCCAGGTTGACACAGTCTTCCATAAGTCAGTAAAATGAGTACCAGCGTAATAAAGAGCTGGGGTGATGCACTGTGAAAATTGTAATACAGTTTTCAAAAACAGCATGTCGTTATTAGTGTACAATATATTCCGCAGTGTCACTCCTGCAGTGTTGTATGAACACCAGCAGTGCCATCTACTGGCACTCGCATTATTTAACTGTTGGTATTGTCTGTATTGAATGTCCTTTGAATTGTATAGTATTCAACTGTATTGACTTGTATTGCATTGTGATACTTGTATGTTGTGTATTGACTTGTATTGCATTGTGATAATTGTATATTGTTTTGTTGTACCCCGCCCCAATCCTGAGGGGAGAGGTGGGTAATAAATAACTAAGTATGATGATGATGATGATGAAAATATGGTTAAGTAGAGTCCTTCCTTGGGATATTCCAGATAAAAGTGAGTGGATTGTTGAAATTTTGTATAAAGCACCACATATTTCAATTTTTTTTACATATATGTGATTATATTGGCTATAATTGACAAGAACTTGGCTATAGTGAAGGATTTCAATGTATTTAAATAAAACTGTTCTGCCATGTAACCACTTCACTGAATAAGGAATTACAAAACTTAAATTAAGTGGCAATATATGAAATCTTGGTATAGGTTTTGGATGGAATTATGACATCTTACAATTTAATAACAAAGGTTACCATTCTTATTTGAGGGAAAAGTCATTTTGAACATTATCTTTTCAGTTTCTTTTTATAACAGACTGAAAAAAAGAAAAGATGACCTTAAAATTCTTCCCTTTTAAATATTAAGAACCCAACCAGAGGAAGCTAGAGTTCAGTAGCTTGAATGGAAACTTTATTCTCACTAGTTTTTTCTTCATTTCTCATAATAGAACAATGTAAGTGAACTCCATTGTAACAAATTCCTAACCCTAACCCGATCCTGTCTGATCTTGGAAGCTAAGGAAGGTCAACCTTGGTCAGTACTTGGATGGGAGATTGCAAATGAATACCAGGTGCGTAGGCTATATTTCAGAGGAAGGAACTGGCAAAACCACCTCTGAATATTCCTTGCCTAAGAAAATCCTATGAAAAATTCATGGGGTCGACCATAAGTCGACAAGTGACTTGAACGCACATGCAGGCAGATACAAACAGGTTTAAAGTGAAACCGTAAGCAGCCGGCTGTTTTGTCAGGACACTTTTGTGCCAACACTCCCATCTGCTGGACATTTCCAGTACTACATTGAGAGAATCATTTTAAAATTTTAAAATGAACTACTTACTGTACTTGTAACATAGAATCATAGAATTGTAGAGTTGGAAGAGACCACAAGGGCCATCCATGGAAAGATGAATTCAAGAATCAAGAAATATCCAATTTTATCACTAATACCACATCTGTGATCAATAGGAAGCAATACAATGGGAAGGATTCCCAAGCAAGATATTTTAATTTTGAAAAAAAAAACCCACTTTTTTCCTGAATAAGATTTCCTCAAAAGTAAATGCCATAAAAAGTTCTTGGTCATAGGAGAAGGCATGACTGATTATAGGCAATGATGAAGGATTATATCCAATTATTAAACCTGACTAAAGTAGGCCTGTTGAATCAATGGGACTTACATAAGTGTTGATTTAAATTTCACTCATTCAGTGGATTTGCTTTAGGTGGAGGTAACAGTTTGATTTGGCCCATATAGTGATATTATTTTAATCACACTTCCAGGTAATTTTCAGAAAGGTTATATCTTTCTAAAAGGGCAGAAGCATTCATAGGGGAAAAAATTTCTCTCTGCTCCCTTCCTCTGTGTCTATCTGTGTCTGCATTCATGATCTTTCTATACTTTATTTTAGTTCATTTTATTTCTTACACAGAATCTGGTCATCTTTATTCAAGATTTTTTTATTTTAGGCAATACTAATTTTACCAATGGTGGATATGCTAAGAACATAGGAAAAGGCCTTAGGTGCTTTTCTCATGATATGGGACTTAAGGCAGCGTACAACAAGGTAAAAACAAGACAGAGCTTAAACCCAGATGATTAAAACATTAAAGCATAATTAAACAAGCTATCATATTAAAATGCCATTAATTTTAAAAGTTAAAAAACATTAAAAATGACATTAGACATAAAAATACAGCATTCACATCACACAAAAAGACTCTCCCACAACCAATTAATTATCTATGCCTGTTTAAATAAAAAACATCTTTATTTGCCACTGAAAGGAGAGCAGTGGGGGCCAATCTAGTCTCCTGTGGAAGGGAATTCCACAGGCTGGGAGCAGCTACCAAAAAGACCCTCTCTAGGCTGGCCTATTATGTGGGTCAAACCAAATGCTTTGTGTATTCCAGCAGGGTAGGGGCTTGGACTAGCTGGCCCTTGTGGTCTCTTCCAACTCTGTGGTTTTATGAAGTCCCCCAGCCCCATAAAAAAAACCACCACCACCAACCAAAGTTTATTTTTTGAATTTTTTTTTTAACACTCTAGCCCTGAGGAGGGGGAATGCGGGCAATTTCACCATGTTCTCTTCTTGCACAATTTTAGACATGGGAAGCTTTTTTTCAGATCCAAAAGTGAATTCCCGTTTACTTCCTGCTTTGGGGGGGAAAAAAACCCCTTTTGGGGCCTAAAATAGCCTGGGGGACAAAAATAAGGTAAAATTGTTCCACATATTCTCTGGAGAGGGCAAGGATCATTTTGTGTAAAAATGGGTTTTTTAATTAAAAGATTTTCTGGAGTGGGATATGGCCTTCTGAGATCTGATGGGAGAACATGCAGCCTTGAGTAGATGCCCACTCTAATCTAGTATTATATAGTGAGTGCTGTGTGGAATGTAACTGTGTGACCAGTAAAAGCATGGTTGCTGTTTTAACATGCCATTTAACATCTAGATCGGGCTGGGCAGCTGCCCATTTTTGCCTAGCTTGCCATGAGCAACCCTCCCATAGCAAGTCCAAATACCACTGTGAACCACTGTGCTGAATAAGACCTGGTCTGAAATAGCTTTTTGTTGCAATATTTAAAGGACAAGCCTTTTAATCATGTTACTATTATTTCCAAGTCATGAGAATTAATAGTTCCACTTTATTCTTCTCTAGTCAGACAGCTTATAGAGTGATGTGTCCAATTCAGGGCACTGCACTCTGAGAAGGATGGAGACAAATTGAGAATGATTCAGAGGACAGCAGTTGAAATGGTTGGGGTTATAGACATCCTATGAGGAAAGGGTGAAAGAATTGGGTATCTTTAGCCTGGAGAAGGGAATACGTACAGTCAGCCCTCTGTTTCCACAGGTTCTGCATCCACAGATTCAGCCAACCACAGCTCGAAAATATTTGGAAAAAAAAATCCAAAAAGCAAACCTTGCTGTTTGCCACTTTATATAAGGGATGCCATTTTACTAGGCCATTGTATATAACGGGACTTGAGCATCCATGGATTTTGGTATCCACAGGGGTCATGGTACCAAACCCCAGCAAATAGTGAGGCTCACTGTATCTTAATGTCTGTCACACAGAAGAGGGCAAAGACTTGTTTTCACTGCCTAAGATAAGAGGGCTAGATCTAATGAGCTTAAGTTGAAGAAGGGTACATTTTGTTTGAATATTCAGAGAAATATCTTAGTGCACAATGGAACAATTATCCAATTATAACAATTATGTGATTGCCAAGCTTGGTCAAGGCACCCAGCCTCTAGGACCTGGCGGTGTGTGTGCGCTGGCTTTCTTTTCAAATAGACCAGAAGCAAGTGAGTGGTCCAAGAGGAAGTCAAGAAAACGACAGAAGACCAAGAGAGCCAGAACCAAGACAGGAATCAAGGGAGATTATCAGACGCAGCAAATGTGGCACGATAACGACACCAAAGAAATGCAAAAGGCCACCAATATTAGATGACATCCTCTTTTCGTGTTCCAATGGCATCACTATGACATTTTTTTTCATTGATGGGCCGAGCCATCAATATACTCACCCATTTGTTTTGGTGCCAGCATTGCCGGCATTTGAAACCTCGTGCCATTGTCCCCCGTGAATACAGCGTAAATGGGTGGTCCTACCAGAACACTTCTGGGTGAGATCGTGAAAACCAGGTAGGCTATGCTCTTTTTATGAACTTTCTCAGGTTACTTGTACTGCGTAAAGTGTGTTTCTGTGCTTGCGTGTACTTTTTTGTTTTGTTTTTAAATTTGCTGCACTCATGTTTTCTTGCGAGAATCGGTAAGATTTCAAACCAGGAAGTGAACAGAGCTCTGTTAGAGCTCTGTTCATGCCTGGGCTGCCTGTCAGTGCTACTCAAGGTAGGTCTGATAATTTTGGTTATTGTGCTGGGACAGGGATGGGTTTTTTTTTGTAGTGGGACAGGAACGTTTGTGTGTTTCTGTTTGATAATCTCCTAGGAATCAGAATCATGGGGATCAGGACCACAAATCAGTGTGGAGTCGAGTTAGCCAATGGTCAAGATCCCAAGCAGCAACTAGGAAGCCAGAACAGACATTCATACACAATATATATGATACAGAATGGCCAAGATCCTACTTCAAGCAGGTGGAGTGTAACATTCCTTCCATGCAGTTCCATGTCCTCACCTTACCCCAGTGCTGTCAAGTCCTGAGAGGGGCTGCTGCTGGTGCTTATTGGTGGGGGAGGGAGGGAGGCAATTCAGATGATGAAGATGCATCAGGTCTCAGGTTGGGGAGGGGAAGATGGGAAGATGGAGTGCACCCTGCTTTCCCTCCCCTTTGGAACCCAGACCATCTTCATCATCTGAATTGCTTCCCTCTTCCTGCCCATCAGTAAGCAGAAACAGAAGCAGTGGCTACTCCTGGGGTGTGATGCTAACTTGGGGTTGTCCTAGCCTGAAGAACCCCAAGCTGCCCTTTTCAAGCCGCAGACACAACCTTGGAAACTCCTCTGCCTGGGAATTCCAAGAAGTATGTCTCCCTTTTCTGTAGCTGCCACCAACTCTTGAATTGCACACCCCTTTACACAGGGTCCAAGAGGAGACTGTAGGGTACCCTTGGAACCCCCTGCTACTTGCAGAGCTATTACCATCCCCTCCCTTCTATCCCGAAGAGCAGAGATGCCAAGCAAAACAGGCACATGTACACATCAGTTAAAGAGAAATTAGAAAAAGCTTATTTATTCAAGCAAAGCTCACAACATACAGAATTCCCATGGAGAAGGCTCCTCCCTCTCCAGGCACATCTTAGAAGTTACAGAATTAGAAAAAGCATTCAGCTACATCCAGCCAGGGAAATAAAAACACAGTTTCCTAATCGCAAGCTGGTTAAACATTTCCTAGGACTTTATCAGACACTCTAAAAAAAACACCCCACGGAGGTTGGGAGGAGGATGCCACTGTCCTGCTTCTGGTGGTCAATACTGCATACCTTGTCCTCCTCCTGTCCTTCCTCCGTGCTAGAGGGATGAAAAAGGTGCCACTTTTCATTGATGGAAGTTTCCGTCAATAAAAGTGGTGCCTTTTCTGTCACTCCTGCACAGATGAAGCATGGAGGAAGCACGGAGGAAGGATGGGGGGAGAACAGGGTGCACAGTATTGATGCTGGAAGTGGGACAGCAGTGTCCTCCTCCTGACCTCCATGGGTTTTTTTTTAGGAGCATCTGATAAAATCCCTAATCTACTCACACACTTGCAGTCCAGTCTGGGAATTCAGAGTGAGGAGGCTGAAGCCACGTTTCTGTTAGACCAGGCTGCACAGTGTTCGTCTCTCAGGTCCTTTGTCTTTAGTTCATCTCTTTATCTGAGATGCGATATGCGCTTCTCAGAATTCCTTTGTCTGAGTCTCTGACTTTGAGATGTGATGTTACCCCATCTCAGAGTATTCTTTGTTCTGGCCCTTGCCTTGTGGTTAGAGGCAGTCTTTATACCTTTTCAAATTGCTACTCTGAGAGTCCTCATTGGTCAGTCCTGTCTCTGGTGGTATTACATCATTGATGACACTGCCCCCTGTAGGTGTAACCCTTCACAGCTCCTAGTTAATCTTAAAGTTATCCCTTTGTTTACCTGATGGTGAGCTTAAGATAATGGGAGATGTAGTGCACCCATCCCATTATCACCCCCCCCCCAAATCTCAGACAGTCTGGGAACAGTTGGAAGCTGGAACCACACCGATTGGGATTTCAACCTGTGAGCTAGAAAAGAACAGAATTAAAACATGTATTTATGTAGGGTAAACATAGACATTTAACAGATATGTCAGTCCTTGATGGAGTGTCCTTGTCCTTGGCTATCAGTTAAGCCTCTGGAAGGTATGAGAAGAGAGTCTCATGAAATTCTTGGTGGTCCTTCCAGTTGCCTTATGAGAAAGGCTCCAGGCTGTCCCTAGCCATTCACTGGAATGGATCCTGGATGTTAAGAAGCCCTTCAGCCATGCCTCATGAACAAATTGGCCCCTGTCTATCAAAAAACTGGACCATGTGGGCACTGAAGAAGACTGGGCCTCTCCCTCAGCCATCCTCAATGGCACTCAAAGACTCTGGTCTGCCTTCTGCTCCTTCTGGAACTGCCATCACTGCACTGGAAACAGCTGCTCATCCTGGAGTGGAAAGCAGGCATCTAGTGGCATCACAGCCGAAGGTGCCATCTGCTCTGATGCTGAAGCCATCATTCCCGATGTGCGAAACTCCTCCTCCTCTCCTTGGACCTACCAGCAAGGTTCTTCCCAGTGACTGCTTCCTCGGCATATATTAGCCTTGTAGTCTCTCCTGAGTCTCAGCTTGCTGAGCTTTCATTGAGTGACACTGGAGTCTTCATTGCAGGTATCTCGTTTGCTAAGCCATCACACTTCAAGGTAGAGCATTCCACTGTTGAACAGCTCTTGCCATCAGGAAGTTCTTCCTAATGTTTAGGTGGAATCTCTTTTCCTGTAGTTTGAGTCCATTGCTCCGTGTCCTAGTGTCTGGAATAGCAAAAAACCAAGCTTGCTTCTTCTTCAATATGACATCCTTTCAAATATTTAAACATGGATATCATGTCACTTCTTAACCTTCTCTTCTCCTGGCTAAATATACCCAGCTCCCTAAGCCACTCCTCATAGGGCATGGCTTCCAGACCTTTCACCATTCTGGTTGCCCTCCTCTGGACACGTTCTAGCTTGACAATATCCTTCCTGAATTGTAGTGCCCACAACTGGACACAGTATTCCAGGTGAGGTCTGATCAAGGAATCCTCAATATGACATCCCTTCAAATATTTAAACATGTCTATCATGTCACTTCTTAATCTTCTCTTCCCCAGGCTAAACATATCCAGTTCCCTAAGCTGTTCCTCATAGGGCATGGCTTCCAGACCTTTTACCATTTTGGTCGCCTTCTCTGGACACGTTCCAGCTTGTCCATATCCTTTTTGAACAGTGGTGCCTAGAAGTGGACACAGTATTCCAGATGAGGTCTGACCAAGGCAGAATAGAGTAGCACTATTACTTCCCTCGACCTACACACTATATTCCTATTGATGCAGCCTAGAATCACATTGGCCTTTTTAGCTGCTGCATCACACTGTTGGCTCATGTTCAGCTTGTGGTCTACTAAAGAGTCCTAAATCCTGTTCATATGTACTGTTGTTAAGCCAGGTGTCACCCATCCTGTATCTGCATTTCAATCTTTCTGCCTAAGCGTAGTACCTTACATTTGTCCCTGTTGAAATTTATTTTGTTAGTTTTGGGCCAGCTGTCCAATCTGTTAAGGTCATTTTGAATTTTGATCCTGTCCTCTGGAGTATTATTAGCTACCCCTCCAAATTTGGTGTCATCTGGAAATTTGATAAGCATGCCCTCTATTCCATCATCCAAGTCATTGGTAAAGATGTTGAATAGCACTGGGCCCAGG
This sequence comes from Gambelia wislizenii, assembly GCA_030847615.1. Taxonomy (NCBI): domain Eukaryota; kingdom Metazoa; phylum Chordata; class Lepidosauria; order Squamata; family Crotaphytidae; genus Gambelia; species Gambelia wislizenii. The sequence continues at coordinate 219,226,449 of JAUMIR010000005.1, read as the reverse complement.
ACATAACCCTCTGGCACTCCACTAGTAATTTCTCTCCAGGATGAATAGGTGCTATTGGTAAACACCCTTTGGGTTCTGTCAGTCAACCAATTACAAATCCACCTAACAGTAGCATTGTCAGCCCACATTTTACTTGGTTGTTTGCAAGAATATCATGGGAGACCTTTTCAATGGCCTTACTGAACTCAAAGATATGCTACATCCACAGCATTCCCTTTATCTACCAAGCTTGTGACTCTATCAAAAAAGAGATAAGATTAGTGACTTGTTTTTGAGAAACCCATGTTAACTTTTAGTGAACACAGCATTCCTTCCTAGTAAGCACTTGCTTACAGACGGACTGTTTAATGCTCTAGAATCTTTCCTGGTATTAATGTCAGGCTGACCAAGCAGTAATTGTTTGGGTCCTCCCCCACTTTTTTTTTGGAGATGGGGACAACACTTGCCCTCCTCCAGTCTGCTGGGACTTCTCCTATATCCAGGAATTTCTCAAAGATATTACCAGTGGTTCTGAAATTACTTCTGCCAGTTTCTTTAGCACTCTTGGATGTAGATCATCTGGCCCTGGAGAATTAGCCAGGTATTCCTGTACTATCTCATAACTGTGTTTCACTAAAACCTCCCTTTAGAGGCCATTTTAGAATTACTGAATCCCATGCCTAGATCTTTGTTTCTCAGGTTATCATGTAAAGGAAAAAGTACGCACAAGGAGTGGCATAGCGAAACCAGTTTGCCTGGTGCGAAGAGAGTTGTTAGATGAGGTTTTGCCAGTCACTTGGATAGATTGGGCAGTTAGCCAGTGTGGTGTAGTGGTTTAAATGTTGGATTAGTATTCTGAGAGACCAGGGTTCGAATCCCCGCTTGGCCATGGAAACCCACTGGATGACCTTGGGCAAGTCACATTCTCTCAGCCTCAGAAGCAGGCTATGGCAAATCCCTCTGAAGAAATTTTGGCAAGAAAATCCTATGATAGGTTCACTTTAGGGTCACCATAAGTCAGAAACAACTTGAAGGCACATAGCAACAAGAAGATTGGGAAGGGGCAGGGCTGATTCATATTGCCTGGGAATTAGAATTCTGTTTCATGGCTGCAGCACTGGAAATTCTGTGCAGTCCAGACAGGATGTTAACAGACAAACTAGATGTTCCAGTGCTTCTCCTTCAAAGGCAACTGACTTTGTAGTTGCCCACAGCTTGCAAAATGGTGTTTGTAAGCATATCATCCATGTATGTATGTCTGTGCCTTCATGTTACCTGTTGTCATGTGCATCTTTAAATTCAACAAGCAGCACCCTGAGAGTTAAACAGTAAGCTTTATTGCTGGACAGATAATCTAAAGAGTTTACTACACAAAGTTGTTGCTTCAAATGAAGCGGGAAGGAAATAAAAAGTATGTATAATCAGGCAAATCTGGTGAGCAGTTCATTCAATTGTTAACCCAATCAACCCAAATCAGCATACCCATCCCAACCATTTGTTTCTTCCAGTTCAAAGGAATGCAAACATCAAATGGTTCTCTATATGAAAGCATGCAAGAATACCAGCCTACAGAATCAATGTCTGTAAATGGCAGGAAATGGTTGTTTTTACAGACCACCTTGACATCTCATAAGGTTTTTATAGGCAAGGAATACTCAGAGGTGGTTATGCCAGTTCCTTCCTCTGAAACAGAACCTGCAGCACCTGGTTTTAGTTGGCAGTGTCCCATCCAAGTACTAACCCTGCTTAGCTTCAAAGATCATGGGATCTGGTGCCTTTAGGGTATTTAGGCCTTAATATCATCCATGTAAATCATACTGCGATACATTTTTTCTTGCCTCAGTGTATAGGTCAGATGGAACAAAGACAAGTAGTAGTTAGAGACTACCACTTGGTGCTGCATCTGAAGAAGTAGGTTTATATCCACAAAGGCTCATGTGAAAATAAAAATCAGTTAGTCTTAAAGGTGCTGCCACATTCCCCCCCTCCTCCTTCTCCCTCCTTTTAAAGTAGTAGTTAGAAGTGCATCTTAAATTACTGTTCTTGCTATGTATAAGCTTGTTCCCACCTGTTTCTACTTGTTCTTTCATTTTACATTTTATGTAGAATCATCCTTCCTGCAATAATAAGAACAAGAACTTCCCTCCTCCTCCATAGCATCATCAGTCTACAAAGTGCTGTACAAAAGTAGAACAATAAAAAACATACACCCGTGCCAAAAGTGTACAATCTACATTTAAGTTTTAGTTGTTGTTATTGTTGCAATTTTCTTAGCTGATGTCCTGAAAGTTGGCATTGCTTATGTTCTGTTGTACATTCATTTCAGTAATGCATTGAGGCCAATCTAGAACTGCTGCATCATATGTAACATACTTTATATTTAATATCACTAGCCATAATGATGGGAATTGGATATGCTATCACATGTAATGGTGAAAAGTTCTATACGGAAGTGTCTGTGTATGTGTTTAAGGGGGCTGTTATTAGTACAGTATATGAAGAAGAGGGAGGGACCAGAAGAAAGAATTCTTTTGCTTGCTTTCCTGACATGCTGAGACAAAGCAGGCAGGTTTTGCTTGCTTTGTAATTTTATGAACAACAGGGAGTTGTTGGTGTTTTCCCCTTTGTATTCCCATGGAAGTATGTTTAAACTGTGGATTATCCTCCCACCTGGGAGTTTATTCTTGCTTCAACCTCAACGCTGATGAAGCTGCATTATGGAATCAGAGGCCTCTCCTGCCCTCATGACAGTGAACTGAACACTGTTGCAAATGAGGCAGGTGTGCTGTATTGTGGTGGGGCTACATAGGAGAACTTTGAGGGAAAAGAAACCAGTGGCAGAGTACAAACGGGAGAGAGAGCATGTGTGTGTGAGAGAGCAATTCAGTGTGTGCAAGTTTTATTTTCAGCACCAGAACATCCGTTTAGAACAGTCAAGGAATCAATCTGTGGGGTTGAGATGTGTCATGATGCACCTTTTGAGGACTGAGCCTCTGTGTGCCCTTGTCACTGAGTAATGTTCCATGCCTTCTGTGATTGTGAAGTTGCCTGCAGGTTCAACTCTGCTTCTTTTGTAATGGAGTGGAATTTATTCAGTGGGAGGACTTCATGTGGAGTTTTTTTTCTTTTCCCATGTGGGATTCAGATTGCAAAATAGGCAAGAAAATGCTCGCTTAATCCAGCATGATTACCTGTGAACACTAGGCTGGAGGCTGGAAGACCTTGCGCTTTCATTAGCTAACATATAATTTGGGCTGAGTGACTACCATGATATTAAGTTACAAGCTCTGCTAAGTATATTAAAAGTTTAAATTTGTGTAATTCAGGCCAGATTCAGAAGTCAGCCACGTTGTCTGCAAATTTATAGTCAGCTCTCATCTTGAGTCCGTATTCTCAATTGTGGAACTCTCATACAGGTAACATAAAGAAGGCAAATACTGTATATTTTTGTTGCACATTTTGGCTCCAAAAGTGGATTCATAAATGAAGTTCCATTAATAGAATTACCCAGCTTAATTGAGTAGCTTATTTTGTTTGGCAATACTCATTCATAAAAATGCTATATTTCAAAAAGGAGCTGTTAACTGTTGTGTTGGGATTACTGTTTGTTATATTTCTTCAAAAATATTTTTTTTAAAACAGAGAACAGTTATTTTCTACCCAAAGAAATATGTCACCATGGCAACCCCTCTGAGTTTGTGGGTGTTCTCTGGCTGCTGCTTATAGAATTATCCCTCAAACTTTAAAAAAAAAAAAATCTGAGAAACTTCAGACCTGTGAGCAATGTACTTTATAAGGAGATCTGAGTAGGGACTTAGAAACTAACTTGTATTTAGTAAAGATATTGTAAAAAAGGCTTGCACCAAGGTCACCAGACAGATCTCTTGACCTATTGGGCAGGTTCATCAAGACCTAAGCAAGTTTGCAATTTCCTCTGGAAATCTGTCAATACTACTTTTTGGCCCTTCTTTGTACCACTTCATTGCCAGTTTCTGCTGAAAATATATATTTAAAAACGAGAAAAGTACAGCATGAACTACCCAAATTTGTAGTTCAAATGCCAGAAATATTTTCTGCCATGAAAATGATACTGTGTTGTTGGTATAGGGACTCCAAAGGAAAGAAAGGTCTGAGAGCTGTGGTTCTACAGGAATTAATAAATGAAGATCAAGTGGGATTTTTACCAAAATGCCAGTTAAGGAACAATACAAGATGTGTAAGAGACATAGTGGAGTAGTTGGAAAAACATAATGAAAAGCAAGCAGCATTGATTTTTTGGGGGATGCTGAGAAAGCCTTTAATAATGTGCATTGGGATTTTATGTTTGCAGTCCTGGAAAAAATGAATTTTGAGGGAATTGTATTAAGTGGGTCAAAGTGATGATAAGTACTAACCAAAAAGCTCAAATTTTGATAACTGGAGATACGACCAAGACTTGTGACATACAGACGGGAACGAGACAAGGTTGTCTTCTTTCTCCTTTCCTTTTTATTTTGATTCTGGAGGTTTTGAATGAAGCTATACAAGAAGATGAAAATATCCAGAGTTTATCTATAAAAGGCCAAGAATTTAAGTTGAGGGCATTTGCTGATGATCTGCTGTTTTTACTGTAAGATCCTATTGAAGCCATAGATAATTTGCTAAATACAGTAATCTAAAGAAGTATGGAGATTTGACAGGCCTTAAAATAAATAGATATAAGACTATTATGTTATTGAAAATATAAGAAAATTAAGATGCTTCAGTTTTAAGAGAAAGAACTGGATTTAAAGAAGAGAAAGAACTGGATTTAAAGTAGAGAAGAAGACTAAATATTTAAGAATTATGTTCTCAAATAGTAAAATTAAATTGTTTCAGAATAATTATATCATAGTGTGGAATGAGATAAAACAAGACTTACAAAAATGGAGTAAACTAAATCTATCTTTACTGGGAAGAATTTTCATTATTAAGGTCAATGTACCCCCCAAAATACTGTTTTCATTTCAAAGTATTCCAGGTTTTGTTAATTAATATATAAACAATGGCAAAAAAGACATATCTAAATTTATTTGGCAAAGTAAAAGACAAGAATAAAATTTAAGATTTTGCAAGATGAAAAAGGAAGTGGGAGGTCAGCTTAATTAGGGTCGGAGTTTATTCTGTCCAAGAAAGCTGCAAGGTTTGACAGCAACCCGAAAGTTATTCTAAAGCACAATACAAGTAATTCAGTAGTTCTGTAGCAAGCCAAAGGTCCAAGAATTCAGAGAGCAAATTCACTAGTTCAATCCAGGGTCAAGGGTTTCTAGAAGGTAGGTCAGTGAATCTAGTCCAAGGTCAAGAGTTCCAGGTCAATCTGAGGTCTAGAAGACAAGATTTCAGGCACCAAGAAAGTCAGAGTCAGACCAGAGAATGCAGATGAACTCCGACAAAGAAGCTCAGCGTCTCACAGCTGTTTATATTGGCCCAGCTCCTAATCACAGCTGTTTGGTGATTGCTGAGTATTTCTCAGATAATCTCTGGGATCACCACAGGCACGCCCTTTCTGATCACCTCTGGCTGAAGGTAGGTACCTCTTCGTCCTGCTCCTCTATGTCTCCCAGGCCTGGAACCTGTGCGGGGGGGGGAGGCTTGGCTGCTGAGACATGGGCTCTGCTGTAGTTGGCATAGCAGAGCTGGGTTCAGGCTCAGCCAGCTCTGCTGGAGCTGGCTCAGCCCCCTCGTCTCCTGAATCCTCAGAGTCCTCAACCTGGCTGGCCATAACAAAAATAATGTAGCAAATGAGATGGCTGCCCACACCTTGGCAACTAAATGCTCCTTGCATTTAATTCTTAAGGGAAAAGAAGATGTCTTTCTTCTATGCAAAAACCAGTTTTAATTAAGATTGGTTGTACTCTGGAAATTATTTATTTAGCATTTTTAAATCCTGTATTTTCACACTGCAAAATATCAGGTAGCTAACATAAATACCCAAAATACCATTCAAGGTAAAACATATAAAAAGCAACCCGAATACTCTAAAAGCAAACTCGATTCTCCAAATGCAGACCTGTATGTAGCCAAAATAGCATCATCCATACCTGTGTGACCTGCTCAAGGGAACCCCAAGATTTATAAAAATAGAGGGTAAAGGGGGACCTGTGGGGGAAAAGACACACTCAGGCAGGCCAACGTGGACTGAATATGCTAACAACATCAAGATCGCCTGTATCCACTGATTCATCATCCCCTGATTCAATTATCCATGGGACACAAAACAGCACACCTACCATAGAATCTTCCTAGAAAATGTGTCCTCTCTAACCATTTTCTATGGTATTTTAAATCAGAAGTCCCATTATTTTCAATGGTGTTCGCTATTATCCATGGTTTTCAGTATCCACCCCCCCCCAGAACAAGTCCCCAGCGGATAAGGGGTCCTACTGTACCCAATCTACAAAAATACTTATAAATAATGAAAAAACAGAATCATGTATAATACCAAGGGGAACAAGACAAGGATGTCCTCTACTCCCCCTGGTGTTTATATTAACATTAGAGCTGCTACTAAGGGAAATAAGAGAAGTGGAAGATATTAAAGATGCAAGGATTAAAAATATGCAGTTTGAAGTTAGAGCTTATGCAGAAGACTTAGTGCTAATTTTGGAAGATCCAATACAAAGCATAGTCAAAGTACATAAAATAATGAATGAATCTGGAGAAGTGGCAGGATTAAAAATAAATAGAGAGAAAATGGTAATATTGGCAAAAAAATGACAAAACAAGAAGAAATTGAATTAGAGAGAAAAGCAGGTTTAAGAATACACATGGGGCCCTGGTGGTACAGTAGGCTAATGCAGCTAAAACTGTAGCCAAAACTCATGTAGATCTTGAGTTCATAAGTTCGATTCCAGGGCCCTCCAGGTTGAGCTGGGGCGACATGCTGTGGAAGCTATTAATTCAGTTTTTAAAAAAAGCAGCAGTCATTATTAGTGTACAATGTATTCTGCAGTGTTGCTCTTGTAGCATTGTTTGTATGCCAGCAGCGCCATCTCCTGGCACTCACATTGTACAATTGTCTGTACTGAATGTACTTTTCTCTGAAATGTATTGTATTAAAAATTGCTTTGCGATGTATTGTATTGAATTTACTGTATACTGTACTGTGTGATGTTGTACCCCGCCCCGATTCTGAGGAGAGAGGTGGGTAATAAATAACTAAGTATTATTATTATTATTATTATTAATGAATAAAACTAAATATTTGGGAATCACTCTAGCTAAAAGAAACTTTGATCTTTTCAAAAATAATTATGAAAAAATATGGAGAGAAATTAAAAAAGAAATGTCTAATTGGAATAAACTAAATTTATCTCTGTTAGGATGAATTTCAGCAATAAATATGATGGTGCTCCCCAAAATGTTATTTTTTATTTCAGATGATTCCCATTTTTAAAAATGATATAGCCTTTAGAGACTGGAACAAAGACATCACTAAATTTTTATGGAAAGGAAAAAAAACCTAGAATAAAATTAAAATATCTAAAAGATTCTAAAGAAAGAGGCAGAATGGGATGACAAATCTGAGATTGTACTATTATTCTTCCTGTATGCTGTGGGCAAGAGAATGGATACTATTAGAAAATTAGAAATTATTCACACTTGAGGGATGGAATTTAAGATTGGGTGGCATGCATATTTATATTACGATAAGTTAAAAATTAACAAAGAATTTAAAGATCATTATATTCAAAATGCAGTTATAAGAATATGGATTAAAATTAAAAATAAATTATATAGAGGCATCCCCATAAGGACATCTACACATGAAGCCTTTTTTTAGAATGGAATCGACAACAAAGAAAGATTGGATTAACTATAAAGATTTACTAATAGGAAAAGAGCAGGATCTTACAATAAAATCTAGGAAAGAATTGGAAAAAGAAGGAATTAGATGTGGCTGGTTTATTTATAGGCAGATTTGGACAAAATTTAAATCCGATAAACAAAGTGGAATAGAAAAATTGGAAGGCAAACTAGAAATGTTTTTGAATTTGGGTGTAAAAAATGCAATAAGTAAAATATATAAATTATTACTGGATATGGAAATGGAGGATGAACTAATTAAAGAGAACATGGTTAAGTGGATGGAAAATATTGGAAATACAATTGAACTAGACAATTGTGAATATATTTGGAAGAAAGGAATCAGATTCTCTTTAGTTTATGAATTAAGGGAAAATATATATAAAATGTTATACAAATGGTATCAAACCCCTGAAAAAATTGCAAAAATATATCCTGGCACAAATAAAAATTGTGGGAAATGTATGGATAAGATGGGTACCCTTTTCCATATGTGGTGGGAATGTAAAGAAGTTAAAATATACTGGAAAGAAATACATATTAATATACAAAATATTATAGGTAAACAACTCTCATTCAGACCAGAAATGTATTTGCTGAACATGTTAGATGATAATGTCAAAACTCATGAAATATTGTTCCTTTATTTAATCACTGCTGTTAGGATTGTCCTTGCCAGACACTGGAAAACACAGAAAATTCCTGATATAGAAGAATGGATCATGAAAGTTGATGAATTAGTGAACATGGATAAGATTACAAATTGGCTAAAACGAAAAACAACTCAGAATATTGAAAAGAATTGGCAAAAATGGAATGTATTTTTAAAGAATAAGTATGATTCAAACTAAACAATTCAGAAATGAATATAGGAGTGTATTTTCTTTTCACTGTGGGTAGCGAGGTTATAATAATGAAAACATGAGAGAAGCAAGTAAAATTTCTTAACATTCTGTATTTGTGAGGGTCGGAAGTCTATGTTAGTTACATAATTTTAAATATTAAAAATGACAGGAAACTGTGTAAAGATAAAGATAATGATGTTATATTGCATTTTCATAAGGTTGGTAAAATGTAAAACAGAGAATCATAAACGTAACATATGAAGATATGATGAAAAATGCAATAAAAATATAATTTAAAAAAGAATGCATTTCTGCCTCTAATGCCTTCTTTATCAGATTCTGGTGGGTTACTAGCTTTTCCTTTGGGAGGCAAGAGATACTTTAACCAAGCTGGATGCCCAAATATACTACTTGGGTAGTTGGCCCTTGGTGCTTGTCCTGGGCCAGAAGGATGCCTAATTAAAGGACCAAGGACTGAAAAGTGTGTAGTCTGTCCTAACATGCATTGCAGCCTGCCAGGCTAAAAAATAAGAAATCCTTGAGGGTACTGAGTGACCACCTGGGAGCCTGACCTGTCCTTCACTGTCCATTTCAAAAGATATTAAAGGTCTCAAATGCAATCCAAGTGACTGAGCATCCCTTGTGCAAGCCTTATCTACCTATCAGATTCCTTTAAACTTAAATTCTAGTAGGCAGAAGTCCTGCAGGTCTACCACAGGAGCCTAAAGAATGAAGGAATGTGACACTTGGCCATAAGATCACACTTGCCACAGGACTGCACAAACCTAAAAGCATGATCAAATAAATACTGAACAGATTTATTTATTTATTTTCAGGGGAATGGTCTCATTGACTGATGGATCTTTAGGGTAGGACAGATGATGTATCAACCTGAATTCCAGTGGTGCCTATTTTGTAAGCATCTCTGAGGGGGAGGCTCTGAGATTCAGGAGGGGGGCACCAACGGGGGTAGCTATGTGGCTGACTTGGCATTCTTTAGCTATCAGACATTTCATGGGCAGATTTCAAGACAGGACAAATTTCAAGACAAGACAGATGCCCTGTGGCACCCCGCTAGTCACTTCTCTCCAGGATGAAGAGGGGCCATGGGTGACTACCCTTTTCTATTAATTCTATTAATTTTCTATTAATTCTACTTTCATGCTGCACAAAACCCTGTTGTAGATCAACTGAGGGAATACAGAAGGTTTATAAATTAGTCCCTTTTAAAAAAAAGAAAGTCAGAGTGGATACCAAGGCTGAGTTTTGTGGTATAAGAAAGTTACTTTACAACAACAACAAGTTACTTTTGGGACTAAAACTCCAAGAATCCCCCACCCATGCTGAATGAAGGATTATTGGAACTATGATCTAAAAAATAACTTTAGCAAGCTCTGTTTAAGGTGACCAAATTCTGTGGGCCTTTGAGATAAACTATATATAATTTTGCCTTTAAGAACTTTCTCTCCATTGTCTGCTCATAACTTTTAATTCAAACCTGCTCTCACCCTCTGGAATTCCCTTCTGCAGGAGGCTAGGCTGCCCTCCTCCCTAGAAAGGAAGTCATGTTTTTACTTGATGTAAGACAAGGCCCCCAGACTTACCTGCTGCCCCATATGCAGGCTGCAGGATAGCAGAAAGTGGCAGGGAATGGCCATTTTGGTCTCAGTACACTGAACTTCTTCCCAGGAACCCATGCATCATTTTTGTGGGCCAAAGTCTTTTACTGTATATGGAGCAAGAATGCCAGATGTCAAAGCTGGTTTCAGGAAAGGAAGAGGGAAGCATATTTTGGATAATGGAGTGCACCAAAGAATTTAAAAAGAAAATCACCCTGTGCTTCTAGATTATAGCAAAGTCTTTGATTGTATAGATCGTGAAAATGTATGGATCTCTCAGTTGAAATGTGGTGCTAGAGAAGAATTCTATGGATACTGTGGACTGCTAAAAAAGACAAATAAATGGCTCCGAGACCAAATCAAGCCTGAACTCTCCTTAGAAACCAAGATGACTAAACGGAAGTTGTCGTACTTTGGATATATCGTGAGAAGACATGACTCACTAGAAAAGACAATACTGCTTGGGAAGGTAGAAGGCAGTAGGAAAAGAGGAAGACTGCATTCCGGATGGATAGACTCAATCAAGGACCTTTGGATATAGTTTCCTCCATGCCTAAAAAGATGGGAATAGGAGCAAGGATTGGGCCCTTTCCCAGCAGCAGAGCAGGATAAGAAACATAAGAAACAGTCCCCAAGCATCGCAATTCTTGAAGCTCTGCAGGGTAGAAGTATTGGAGGGAAGCCTTGGCTTTGTGGTGGGGCAAATGGAACTCCCCTTTCTGGCAGTACCAAAGCAGGCCCACCTCTCCATAGGTCTAAGGTGTAGAGAAGAGGGGCATATGCTTGAAGGCAGCAGGGTGAATGCACTTGGCAGGGTCTCCTAGACCCCTATGCCAGTATCAGGGACTGGGTCAGGGACAAGCCAAATCTAATCCTGTCATCCCTGAATCCATGCACCCACTTGGTCATTATTTACTTTTTCCTGGGTCCAGATACAGTATCACTTCTGATCATGCTGGAAACAGCCTGCAGGAGTGGGATGCAGAGATGATCCCTACCCCTTTTTCAGTTTCTCACACCTGGACAAGCAGAACCTGCACCAAAAGGTTGCGGTGTAGAATGGTTCTTTTTAGTCTTTCAGCCAGTCAATCATGCCCTCTTCACAGATACTCCATTTCAGCTCCCCACCTAGATTTCCATTTTCCCTCTCAGTTCTAGGCTATGATTCCCTGTGAGCGTATTCAGTCCTCTTTGGCCTGCCTGTGTGTGTGTTTTCCCTCACAGGTCCCCCCCTCTTTACCCTATTTTTGTAAATCTTGGGGTTCCCTTGAGCAGGTCACAAAGGCATGGATGATGCCATTTTGGCTACATACAGGTCTGCATTTGGAGAATCGAATTTGCTTTTAGAGTATTCGGGTTGCTTTTTATATGTTTTACCTTGAATGGTATTTTGGGTATTTATGTTAGCTACCTGATATTTTGCAGTGTGAAAATACAGGATTTAAAAATGCTAAATAAATAATTTCCAGAGTACAACCAATCTTAATTAAAACTGGTTTTTGCATAGAAGAAAGACATCTTCTTTTCCCTTAAGAATTAAATGCAAGGAGCATTTAGTTGCCAAGGTGTGGGCAGCCATCTCATTTGCTACATTATTTTAAGTGTTTGATCATCCTTCATAATCCATCATGTTTTTTTCTACTCTTCTAAATTTAGACTGAGAGATGGTGGCAACTTCCGCTGATTAGGGAATGCAAGCTGTGATTTTATGTGATCACTGAACTTTTGTTTGTACTGATGTACCTGTTGGGTGTGTAATGCAAATCAAATGTATTTTTGTTCAAAAGTACTTAGGTACTATTTTATTATTTATTTCTCTCATTTGCTCCATATGAATCTCAGGGTGAAGCACCTGGTGATTTTTTGAGCATTATCTATATAACAACTCTGCAAGGAGGGATAGGCTAGGCTAAGAGATAATGACTTGCCCGATGCAACCTGGTTAGTTTTCAAGCTAAGCAGAGATTACAGCATGTATTTCCCTTGTCCAGTGCCAATTTTCTGTTCACTAGATCACACTTCATTGTAGATTATCTGATGTTGTTCTTATGTGCCTTCAAGTTGTTTCCCGTTTATGGCGACCACAGAGCGAACCTATCATGGGGGTTTCTGATGCTGAGTGTGTGTGACTTGCCTGAGGTCACCCAGTGGGCTTTCATGGCTGAGCGGGGATTCAAACCCTGGTCTCCAGAATTGTAGACCGACATGCAAACCACTATGCTACACTGGGTCAGATTATACAATATATTTTTTGAAATCTGAAATTAGTCCAACTGGCATTTAGGCTAGAAAGCTCTAGCAAGTTGCCAAGCAATTCAATAAATGTTCAATAGACGCTCAACAGAAGGGTAATATAGAGACAAGCTATGAAGCAAGTTGGGTCCCCATTACACAACTTGAGGTGCTTTTAAGAGAGCCTCAGGAGTCTAGCTGTGGGGAACAGATCCTTTTGAAATTAGTTTTTGGTAAGTTCTAGTAACTCAAAGCAGAAGATGAGGCCTGTCTATTAAATAATGAGACTGACACAATAACCCATCTTGATTTATATGTATTACAATTCTAATGCTTGTCCCCTTCAATATACTCCCTGTTCACACTCACACACCGGTGCAGTCTTGTTTTCACAGGTCGAAGGCATGGAGCAGATCAGTTTCTGTCAGCTGTTCCAACACATCTACTGTTTTCCTTCTTTACTGCATCAATTGACTCAAAACGTGTTCCTTTAGGCACTGATTTCACTTTAGGGAAAGAAAAAAGTCTCACGGTGCCAAATCTGGTGAATATGGAGGATGTTCAAGTGTAGTAATATGTTTATTGGCCAAAAACTGCTTCACAGAAAGTGCTGTGTGAGCAGGCACATTGTCTTGATGAAGAATGAAACCATTTCCCCACAGTTCTGGCTTTTTTCCCCTGACTCTTTCTCTCAGGTTTGTCAAAACGTCCTTATAATAATACTGGTTCACTGTTCTGCCTTCTGGAACCCATTATGCCAGAATTACACCCTTGATGCCAAAAAACCAACAATGAGCATGGCTTTGTGGACTTGCTTTGTTGTGCTTGTTTTCAGTCTGATTGATGTTGGTGTTTTCCAGTGCATTGGCTGTCGTTTTGTCTAAGGATCATACTGGAAGATCCAGGTTTCATCTCAAGTGATGATTTTTTGAAAAAGGTTTGGGCCCACCTCAAGTTGTTGAACAATGTTAGAGCAAATTTCCTTGCGGCACTCTTTTTGCTCTGGTGTGAGAACCCAAGGGACCATCTTGGCACAAACTTTTCTCATGTTGAGATCCTCATGCAGAATTTTCCATGCAGTGTGTTTGTCAATGTCCATGGCTTCAGCTACCATTCGGACACTGAGTCAGTGGTCTCCTCGAACATTCTGGCTGATTTTTTCCACAATTTCTTTGGTTCTTGAAGTGGGTTGTCTAGGGTGTTCATTGTCTTCCACATTCTCATGTTCTCTGAATCTTTTGTGCCACTCAAACACATGTGCACAAGACATGCAGTCTTCCCCATAGGCCTCAGCAAGCATTTGAAAAGATTCCATTGGTATTTTGTTCAATTTTACTAAAAATTTCAAAACTGACACATTGCTCAATTTTTAAACTTAGCATTTTTCTGGCACACAACAGACAATACAGCTGCTTAAATGATGACAGGCAACTGAATGGCTGAGAGTGTTGATGTTTGTCATGCAGGTTCAGACATGTTCAAGGTCACCACTCAAGGCAATCAGTTCTCCCTGATTTGTCTGAAAGGTAGAAACACAGTCTTGTTATTTAATAAGCAGTCCTTATAGGCCTGGGTAATTTTGGTCAATGGGACTACAAAATGCAAGAAGAGATGCTGATTTTGGAAGACTTCTATGTTGGAGATCTACCTGGGCACTCAGAACCTCAGGTTCAAGCTTTATTCAGTTCCAAACATTTATAAAACTAATGAAACCTGGCTTTCATCAAAGAGATTTTTGGAATCATGTAGTTTTAATCTAGATCATACCATTCTCTTATACTTTTGGCATTGTTTTCACAGACTAAGACCTTTCCATTGACACCTCCTTGTCATGGGAGAGAGGCTTGCATACCCTAATGATGTTTTGAGCTATGCTGGCGGTGGCATAATAGCCACTGGTAGGGTCTCCCATGCCAGACAGGTCAAAACCGAAGGGTCTGACAAAGAGCGTCAAAGGGCAGGATGGGCTCTCTAGCCTTATGGCAACCATCCTAAGAGAAGGAAAACTCTAATCCCCAACCCAGGCAGATGGTGCTCGTCCAGCCCTGTAAGGTCAACCATCTAAGAGAAGGAAACTCTAATCAAACCTACGACCCGAGGACCTCGCTGCTACCATCCATGCTTGCAAGGCCACAGCAGATGAACCTTTGGTTTAAAGGGTGAGGCCAGTTCTGTGCATGCTGTGCTCCACCAGAAAAATCCATTGCACAGGCTCGAAGGACAAATCCAATTTTGAAAAAGCCCTGTAGCGATAGGTGAGAGACCAAACGGCAGGTGTAAAGATGCACTGGAAGCCGCAGACCCAACCCTGCATGCAGGCGGTTCAGGACTTTGGTTGCTCAAGGCTGACCTGGGAGATGACATTCTTGTTCGGCAGCATCCTGAATGAGCAAGCAGCCTTTTTAAATGAGAGCACTGCTTGCGCCATATGGAGAGGGGCCTAGAAAAGGTGGCCTAACGAAAGTTCATCCCCCCCAGACTAAGAAGTGAAGGTGCTTAAATAGAATTTACCATGTGTTTTTAAAAATGCTGAAACCTCTGAACCCTTTATATTTATGACCTGCTGAGGTAAAACTGTACGATTTTCTGTACATTCAAGCTTGTCCTTTCCAATCTCTTTTATACAGTTACATCACATCAACTGTTTTCAGTAGATTGCATAGTTGTGTTTCTCCCCCAACCCCGCAGGCTCATTAGCGATATTTCTGGAGGTCTAGTTTCCACAGTAACAAGCAATTACCATTGTTCCATGGACTGCCAAAGTTACCATAAGCAACACAGAGGGAGATGTATTACTTTTCTATATTGGGATAAAATCCTTGCACACTTCATGCTAATCAGTGCATCCCAGTTCTGACGTGCATTCCTTGCTATTGATACATCATTCTCTTCCTTTTGCATCCTTCATAATATTTAAAGGCAGTAATGCTATCAGTCTAAATGCCAATGACTTTGAACTTCAGTGGGAAAAGTCAATAATCCTCAAATACATTTGGAATACCCGAGATGTATGATGAGTTGTTTGATTGAGATCCACAATTATTTCCATTTTTTGAAAACCTCTTGCATATTGAAGGGACTGTTTGTAACTATTTGACCTTGCTTAACAGCACTTGTGTGTATTCCTGAGAAAACATACCTGAAGAGTTAAATAGGTTGTGAACTGCTTTCCTCTCCCATAGTGACTTATCTTGACTATTCATGTTATATAACATTGACACAGAATCCTAGAGTTGGAAGGGGGCCTTATGGGCCATCAAGTCCAACCCTGTGTTCAATACAGGCACTCCAGCTAATCATTCCCAGCAGGTAGCTGTCCAACCTCTTTCAGAGAAGGAGGCCCTATCATCTTTCTAGGCTATCGGTTCCATTGCTGAACCACTCTGACATCTTCACTGTAGACCAGGATGGGGAATGTGTGGTTCCCCAGATGATGATGGACTGCAGTTCCCATGATCTCTCACCATTGGCTATGCTGCTGAAGGTTGATGAGAGTTGCAGGGCAAGAACATTTGGAAGGTCATACTTTACCCACCCCTGGGGCAGACCCTGTTGCATCTCTAGGAAGAACATTCAGATCTAAATGCCTCTTCGAAAATTAGTACAGGGAAGTACGAGCTTGGCCTTTACCAGTGGGCAAAAGATCAAGGGTTACTAGATTTTTTTTGTTATTGCTATATTTATAATTGAAATATGTATGTTTCTCCTCTCTTCTTCTAACGTGTCCTTTCCCAAGTCTTTTATACCCTCCTCACATGTTAGCATTGAGGGGATTTAACCCCATCCTTCCAGCCAAGCCAAACCAGTTCCCCCATCATAACTGTCCTTTTCCTTTCCAGAAGGCCCAACTGTCATTCGCTGGATCTCAGCCATGGCTATAATAACCAGTCTGAGAGATCAGTGCCTCTCAAGGCAAGAGCTGATATCACTGCCTTGGCAATGTCTCTCTTGTCTGAATGGCCATTTCCTTCCCCAAATGCATTTCTGGCAAGCAGCTCACCTGAGAGCAGAGTTCCATATGAAGCCATGAATCAGCTGCTTTGCTCAGAGAAATTAACAGCTTACCCAGCAATAATACTTACAGTTAGGCTGAAAATTTGCATATCATAATTAGTTTCTCAACTGACTTTCTGTACAAGGAAAAACAAAAAACAAGTCGGTGTATAGCTAGGATTTTAATGGTTAACCCTTACTTCTAATCTCAGAAAGTTTGTTGTTGTGAGAGGTAGTAGCCGCTAGGTGGAAGTATTGGGCCATAGTTTTGCATTACTTTATCTTGAAAGTGCCTATTTTGCAGCTGGAAAGCAGACCGAGTGTATTATTATTGCCTCTTCTTCTTTTTCTTCAACATGCATTTTCCATGTATGACAAGCGTTCTTTCTTTGGCATGTTTATAAATAATTTAAGATAAACGGTTCAGGGAAGGAGAGGGCTTTTGGTTTTCTTAGTTATGTACCAAAACTTCATTTCACAGGGAAATAATAATGAAAATACTGGGGATTTTTGTTCCAAAGCATCAGAAAATTTATCTCAAAAGATATTGGAGAAATTAAAGAGATGTGTTTTTTTTAATTACCCAAGAGAAAGTGATAGCTCAGCTAAAAGAATATCATTATCAGTGGTGTTATCTGTACAGTAAAAAAAAAATACCAATGGCATGCGAATGTACAGTGATCCATTCAAATGGCTGTTTGTACAAATACGTGTCATTTGGAAGGGGGCAGCAAAATCCACCACAAAGTCCATGTACGTCGTGTACTGGGCTTCATACGGCTTTTTTAAAAAGCTCTGTATGACATGCGAATGTGCGATCATTTGAACACTCACATTTGCACAAATATGAACAGGCAGTGCAATCTGATTGGCTAGATGAGAATGGGGCAGGGCTAGCAAAGAGGGAAAGCAGCTGTGGCCGCCGTGTTGGATTTTTGGCTAAGCGAGTGTCCAGTAAGTCAATCAAATGGCAATTTTATACTCTTTTTTTTGGTATTTCTTTATTTGTAAATACAAAGTGTTGCTTGTGCACACCCTGGGAAACTTTAAAAAAAAAATTGGCGGTGGCAGATTTAAAATTGTGAGTAAATCACTTGCAGTGGCCAGCTGGCTAGGGGGTCATGCGGAGGTTAGTGGGGGTCTTTTGGCTGTGTAGGCAGTTCGCATCATTGTGAACACCTGCCTTTCCAAACGTGTGTATTTTTCCCCCTCGTATAGACAAGACCAGTGTTTTGGAACTCTTCTGTTTCAAAGCAGACCAAGACATATGAGTGCCTGAGATGGAAAAAACAAAATGGCTCTCCACCCTAGACTGTGATAAACTTCTAACAACTGCCAATTTTTTTCTCTTAGATGCCACCCCAAATCTGCTGCCTCAGGTGGCCTGCCTCAGCCTGCTTAATAGTAAGGGTGGGCAGCCTTGCTTCAAAAGCTGTTCACAAGGAAGACTGAGTGGGTGAGTGTGAAAGAAAAGAGTGTATCACAAACTGTCATGATTCCTATGAGTGAATCAATGTGGGCAGTATCAATAGCTAGTACTAACACAATGAGTTGGTATAGCAGACTTTGTCGAAATTGCAGAAAATACTACTTCTTTGTTAAATACATTTAGCTTTCTAATCCATGCCATCAGAAAGTCTTTAATAATACATGGGAGAACACATTAAAATTACACCAAACAGATGATATATCAAGGTAAAATGGCTCGCAGGCATTTGAGTAGTACAATGAGACCCTGAAAAGACTGCAAAGGTACATCCGACTCTTGAAATAAATAAAGGAATGATATTGAGATGGGTATTCAAAACTAAATTAATATAACTACTTTTGTTATATTCAAATTTGATTTTTTAAAATATATCACATGTTTAGTCAGTGTAAGACTGTTGACATAAAGTTGCAGAGACAATAATTATGGCCAAATTAACCAATTTTGTGAACATAAAAGATGAGACACTTTATGGATTTTACTAACAACTAATTTATTCACATTAATAAAATACTGACTAAGCAGACATGATTTACAAATCTAACTAGAGTGGTGTTTATTTATACTGTAATAATTAGTTTCTCATTTACATTTATATAAGAATTTCAGTATGTGCAGTGTTGCTTCCCCCCTTTATTTGGCTTCTTTCTTTTCATACTCTTTTGACTGATTTTTTTTTTTAAAAAAAGGTTTAAAGCATTAAATTGCCATCTTGAGCTCCAGTCATAGGGGACACCATCAATACCTTTGTCTCAGAAACTTCTTCCCAAAGCAGCATGCCATGTGCTGCGTCTTGCACTGTTGTAGGTATGTCTGTAGTCCCACATTAACCAAAAATAAAATAAAATAAAATAAAATAAAATAAAATGTTGCATTTTAGAAATGAAAGATTTATGATCAAATCCCTGCTGAGCTATGTCACTACTGGAACCACAAGCAGATCAGTTTTCCCCTGACTGCTTTTCTTAATCTCCTTGACACATAAACATGGCAAGTTGTTGCAAAATCTGCAGGACAAGAAAGAGGCACAAACCTGAGACAGTAATCTGTGGGTGCATCAAGTCAAAATGATGTTGTGAAAGGGTGGGTCAGAACATAAGCCATATGCATGTGGATAAATGCAGGTAGCAGGCAGGGAAGCAGTTCAACCATTTGCAGACTCTGGAACTGAAGAGGTCTGTGGGAAATACAATCTATCAGGAAGTGGAGAAAGACTGGTTTCCCAGAGCCAGTTGGAAATGCAACAGTGGTTAAAGAGTTGAGAGAGTAACAGTGATAGGGTTAAGTAGTGTTCAGTGACCCAAAGTCTCTTTATCTTATTCACCTATCCTGGACCTCTCTGAGGTGTAAAATGATACTCTTAGGGATCTTTCTACCTTTTCTCTCCCCTTACTCTTTAATTTCTCACTTCTACCAAAAGTGAAACTAGCTTATTTCAGTGTTACCTTGGCACTCTTGTCTTTAATGGAGTTCTTACAATAAAGCCTTAGGGGATTATCAGACATTACACAAACGCCAGGAGATCGCAAAAGGGCTCCCTTTTCAGACAATGTTGTTTCCTTCTTGTTATGCACCAGTTCTGCTGCCGTTCCGCCAGTGCTGCTTTTTATTGGTGGGATAAGCCATCAATAGATCCCCCTTTCCGTTTGTGTCATAGATGTTCCCGAGAGCGAAAACGTGCCCCATTATGTTGGTAGGATTCCAGCATCAATGGGAGGTCCCTGCCAGAACACTTCCGGGTGAGATCGGGACATCCAGGTAAGTGACACACTTTTTATGACTCTCCCCGCGTTACTTCTACCTTTTAAAGTGTGTTTTTGTGCTTGCTGCCATTTTTTGGTGTTCTTTTTATTTTTATATTTGAATTTCCGTGCTCATGTCTTCTTGCATGAATCCATGGGATTTTGATCCAGGAAGTGAAGGGAGCTCCGTTAGAGCTCTGTTCACTCCTGGGTTGCTGGAATGACAGGGGAGGACGTAAGTGTGGTGGGGAGGGTAATTGTGGCATGACAGGGACAGGACAGGTGCAGGAGTGGAGATTGTGGGACAGGAACACTTTTTTCATTCCTGTCTGATAATCTCCTTAGTTTGTTTCTTTAGTCGCTGATGTCTTTACTCTGTAATCAGAATCGCTAACTGCTGCACACATGCACTCTCTGTCAGAAAAGAGCTTAGAAATGCTGGCTGTAGGTTTCTGAGAACGGTAGTCCAAAAAATGTTACTTCTCCATGCTCCGTCCCAGAGTTCCCATACTTCCAGCTCAAGAAAGTTCTGATTGGAAGCTCCTACTAGGTGTATCAAAGCTGTGGTGTTACCAGTGCCAATGTCACCCCGCCCTCCAATGGTGTCGCCTAGTGCGGTTCGGCATTTCTGCACCCACTTGGAGCCACCACTGATCAAAGTATCCAAAATTCCATCTTTTGAACACTCGTGGTCAATGGTCCAGGTGGTATCATTAATAAGCAACTGCATTGTTCAAGGCATCTGTTAGCTGGTTTAGTAGATCTTTCTTAGCTAGTGGGTTATCTAGGGCTGGATTGCAGGGTCCTGCTGCTCAGCCTCTTCCAGTGACAACTCAGAAAACAGGAGCTGATATGCAAATAGGCCTGTACTTGGTACCTGGGCTGACACAGCCATCTTAGGGCCCATCAGGGCAGATTCTGCTCGGCATAGCATCCTTTGTTTACACACACACACACACACACACACACACAGAGCCAATTAGTGTGCAGCCTGCTGGGCACATTAATGGTTGCAGGTGGTCATTTTGTTATTTTAACTTGAAATGTTTTAACCTGAAACTACAAAAAAGTGACCCTTGTTCTCAAGTAAATCTATTTCATCTCAGGACAGCAGAAGGAAATGTCATTTTATTTCTGTCATCATGGTAGGGCTATGAGTTAAGTGAGTTTTAAATAGGTAATGGTTATTCTCAGAGTATCCTTCCACTTCCTGGGCTGGCAAAAGCATTTTGGGTTTTTTGGTTTTAACAGTGAGAAAGTTGAAGCAATTTTCAAGTGTGGAAAGGGCAAAAGCGGGGTGGGGGGAGATATATTAGTCATGAGCTTCAAATGGCTATCCAAAGCCCCCTGCCCCCCCCAACCATTATGTTTTGGATCTAAAATTACCTGCTGCACCCTATGATGCTTCTCTTGTAGAGTGCTAGAATGTTAGAGGGAACAGCAGTGTCTGATGGAGCAGTGAAAGCGAAGGTGGAACCACTCTGGATTATGTGCTCTGTGTGTGTGTGTGTGTGATATGTAGAAATAAATAGTGAGGGTTTCCTAACCTGTTTCTGTTGTCTGTTCTCTGCAAGGCTGATATTCTCAGGCTTGACTTCACTTTCTCCCACACCTTTTCCACTGTCTTGCTGTCTCCTTAGTCATGGAGTTAGAAGTAGCAGAGGCCATCTTTTCCCTCTGTACCAAGTAAGTACTGCACTGTTGATAACATTTTCTTTTCACTGAAGACTGCTGTTAGTGATGATACCAATCACTAGCAGAAGTCTTCAGTGAAAAAAAAATGCTATCAACAGTGCAGTACTTACTTGGTGCAGAGGGAAAAGATGGCCTCTGCTACTTCTAACTCCATGACTAAGGAGTCACCTTCTATGTCTGAGAACTGTTGAGTAGAATCAACTTCAAAAATACATTTATTTAAATATTTATTAGGCAAAGGTAGTAGGCAGAGATAAGCATTGAGGTACCTGTGGATGTAGCGATGTACAAAATAAATTATTAACGGAAGACTTGAGATATGGAAATAACACCTCAGAGCCATGGGACACATAGAAAGGAAGGATTATCTCTCTCTATATATATAGATATGTGTGTGTGTATTAGTAAATACAAGATAGATATTTATGTAGAATGGGAAATTAGACAGATGATAAAAGAAGGGATGACATCACGCTTTGTTATAATGTTATGATACTATGTTGATGAGCATGTTGAAGAGAATAATGATATCTATTTTTTTCCTGTGAAAAGAATGGATTAATAAAGAATAAAATGGAAAAAATACATTTATTTAAATATTTATATCCAGCAACTTTTTATGAGATCTCAGTTCAGTATGCAAATAAAATCAATGTAAACAGTTTAAAACAATATATAATTTAAAACAATAACATTAATTAAAACAGAGTAAAGAATTTAGCAAGGTAAAACAGATTCAACTGCACAGTGGAATACACTGCTTCAGAGTGTGGTGGAGTCTCCTTCTTTGGAGGTTTTTAAACAGAGGCTGGATGGTCATCTGTCAGGAATGCTTTGATTGTGTATTCCTACATGGCAGGAGGTTGGACTAGATGGCTCTTGTGGTCTCTTCCAACTCTATGATTCTATGTATGTTGGCAAAAGTTCAAGTAGGCTTTTTAATGGAAGGTCATGATTTTGTTTGGAAGCAGAATAAAGGCAAGATTGTCCTGATCTGGGACTCCAATGAGAGGGCATTGGATCCGTGGGGAGCCATAGGAGAGAAGGCCCTTCCCCCAGGTCCTCCTACAATGCGGGAGAAAGATGGTTTCTCCAGAAGACCATAATGTGAAGGAAAGACTCTCCTTCAAGTTTTACATTATTCCTGTAATAGGAAGCTCGCCAAAACAGAAAGTCTTCACACTTGCCTAAAGCATTTACATGAGACACATTGCTGAAACTTATGCATCATTTTGATAACCAGCTTATAAGTCAGAAGAACTGTCCATATTTTGACAAAGGACCTCAGCTACTACTGAGACAGATGTTAACAGAGAGAATGCTGGGTGGACGGGACAGTCAACTTGCCTTATCTTTGAAGCAAGTCAACATGATCAAACAAAAAAAGTGGTAGAAATAATTACATTACTTTTAGGCAGAACATCATGGAGATTTTAAAAATACTTCATGTATGATAGATTCTCAAGAAAAGCACTGTGAGTCATTTCAAGCTGTACAGTAAAATGTACCAAAGGGAGACAGTTGTATGGGCTTGTATGATGGAAGAAAGCACCAAGACAAAAGCCAAGAAAGACCTTTGCTTCTGTGGTATGTGTCATTTTATTTTGCACTTAATGATGAAGTAGAGTTTATTCCATGAAAACTGAAGCTATGATAATTCTATTTAAAACCTTATAATGAGGATATGAATTGTACTATCATTTGTGTTTTTGTTTTGTTTGGGTATGTACCTAGTTTTGTTTTGTTTTTGTAAATGTATATTTGTTGTTGTTATTGTTTAATATTTAATAAAGTATTAAAAAAAATAAAACCTTAAGATTCCGCAAGCTCTTAAGATCCCGCAAGATAGCCACAATACATTCACACGGCTATCCTTCTGAAAATGGTTACCATGAACTGTATATATTCCTCAAAAGATCCTCTCACTTTCACTGTTGGAATTTATAGCCCTTGTATTATCACAATAGCACCCCCTTATCCACTGATTCGCCATCCGCTGATTCAGTTATCTGCGAATGGTGACAATGGGGAGTGGGGTAGACGGAGGAGGGAGGGGAGGAGGAGAGCTCGCTTCCCTTCTCCCTTCTCCACAGGACTTCTGGTGGCATGGTGGAGCTGGCGGGGGGGTTGGACGGGGAAGGGAGGGAGGAGGAGAGTGTGCCTCCTTTCTCCTTTTCCCACGGCAGGGGGTTTCCAGTGGCACGGCAGAGTTGGCAGGGGGTTGGATGGGAAGGGAGGGAGGAGGCGAGCTTGCCTCCCTTCTCTGTGGTGCTTCTGGTGGCGAGGGAAGTCCGTATTTGCTGTTATCCCCATGGGTATGGGGGTGCTACTGTACTTTCAAATCTAGGCCACCTGAGATCACTCCTAAGTCACTCCTTTGGAGTACACCACTGGCATAGCGCAACAAGCAGCAGTCTGCTTATAAAGGAGACACTGCACTTAAGATCCAACGTGCCAAGGTGTTTTAGGTACCACAAGGGAATTATTCTAAAGTTCCCAGCTGCTTGATCCACTATTGTCAAGTTATTGTCATGTTCAGTCACATAAGATACAATGCAGGTCATGGCAGAATCTAAGCAATGCAGGTCAGACCCTTCTTTCCTGAGTCTTAGATCTCCATTCTTCCTGTCTGGAGCCCAGTTTGTATACTACATGGGTGGTGAATCTGTCCTGGTGATGCAGTGGTTAAATGCTGGTATTGCAGCCACAACATTGTGAGATTGATCCTATAAGGCTCCAAGGTTGACTCAGCCTTCCATCCTTCCGTAGGTTGGTAAAATGAGTACCCAGCTTGTTGGGGGCAATTAGCTAACACATTATAAACTGCTTAGGGAGTGCTTTGCACTGATAAGTGGTACAGAAATATAAATGCTACTAGCTGTACCCGGCATAACATACACCGTTAAAAACCTCCCCCCAAAATGCCTGGTAAACCTCATGACAAGTTGACTGCCTGGGTCCTGTCACAGGTGGCCCGCCGCCACTGCCAGTTGACTGCCTGGGTTTTGTCGCAGCGTCAGCAGCAGCGTCCTGGTGCCACTGTTGACTGTCTGGGTGCCATCGCAGCCCATGACTGGTGAGTGGCTGAAGGAATGAGGGGAGGGGGGATTTGTGAGGCTGGGGGATGCAGACTGAGTGCAGATTGAGTTTGTAGGAGTGGATTGTGAGCTGGAGAAGGAATTTGCAAGTGGGTGGTGATTGGTTGGGTGTGTTTTCTGAGCAGCCAATCAGCACACTGGGAAAGGCAACATACCCAAGAGTTTTTATATATATATATATATATATATATATATATATATATATTGCTATTGCTATTGTTATTGCTATTGCTATTGAATCTTAGGCCCCTAATCTGGGGTTCACCATGGCTTTTGAGTAGTTTCCCAGCTTTTGTATGGGTTTTCTTCCCCCCATTCAACAAGTTTGAAATACCTCTCCTAAGGCTTAGTTATTAGTAGTAACAGCTTTAATTGAAAATATGCCGAGGGAGGGGTTATCCCAGCCTTAAGTCATTGGCCCCACACCTTACTGGAATGCAGTTCCTGAGAGTTTATTGGAAATTAAATTCACTCGTCCCAATGAAAGAGGTTCCCCACCACTGACACATTATCTGAACAGTGTAGGAAGCAAATAAGTGGTAATGGCTTTCATGCTCATGAACAAATATACAAATCAGACATGAGAAGTAAGCAGTGAATGTGTTAGTACTTACATTGTTGTACAGGCTCCTTGTATTGTCTTTGTTTTAGTTAAACATGCAGCCATTGATTTGTAATCTGTTGATCGGGGAGTTTCCTATTGTTTTTAGAAACATTAGGGCATGTTTGTCAGGTATCTGTGTTGGTTTTTCTTTTCTTTTCTCTGTGTTATTCTAGATGCTAGGTGAATGTGCAATGTGTTGTTAATTAGCTGGGCTAAGAACTATTTGTTGCCCGCCCCCCCGCCACTCCTGGGCATTTATGACTGATTAGGTCTGCTGTGCATTAATTTGGATATCAGAGTTTTATACTAAATATTACTGCTAATATATTGTTGGATGCATCCATATTTTTGTAACCTGCCCTGGGACTTTTCCTGGAGCTACTGTTATGAACTGCCTTGAGAAGCCTGAGGAGGGACATGCTCCAGGGAATGGCATGAGAATCCCTTCTAGCTATTTCTACAGCTGTAGTCAAAGTAAGTTGTCTTTTCATTAAAAGATTTTCCTGGAGCTTGGAAGAAATGGTTCTCATAACAATTTGCCTGGTGGCAGGTGGCTTCCATGCCAGTCAATTGGTTATCTACAGTACTCCCAGTTTCAGGGCCAGTTTAAGGCACCAGCGGGGTTAGCATCCGCAGGGGGCTCCATCATTGTGGGGGCCCCTGTAGTAACCCTCCTCCTACAAAAACATTATTAGTAATAATCTGAATATCCTGTACTGTGAATAGCTTAGGTTGAGCTAGGTTACACTGACCTGAGATAAACATATGGGCCCACCCAAAATAAAGCATTGCAGCCCCCCCCCAATTCTTTAAACTGGTCCTGCCCAATTTTATGCCAAATTTTAAAGAAGTCTCTTCAACTCAACTCTGTCCCTAAAATAGGCTCAGCATCTTGGATAGCTTAAAGTTTGGTATGAAAGGGAAAAGGGGATCTCAGATGCAAGTTAAACAGGGAGGAGGGAAGCCCTGGGGGTGATGGATGGTTTTGTGGTGGGGGAGCAAACCTGCAGTTTGGGCATTTGCAAGATGCCTCTCTTCTGGAGAACTGTTTGCTCACCCCATGGACTGGAAATTATGGCAAGCTTTGCAGATGCTTGCCAGACCCCTGTTGCACAATGTCCTGTATGAGCAGGTATTGGCCTGGAAACAATGGAGCCTGGTGCCCCTTGCATCCTTTCCCCTACACATTGATCCAAAACGGGAATTGTATGTGTATGTATTTGATCTGTTGTATTAAAGTTGTGGCCACTCCACTTAACCCACAACACAGTGTCCAGCCTCTCAGTCTCAGTGCAAATGGTTTCCACAACAATTAGCCTGGTGGCTGGTGGCTTCTATACCAGTCAATTGGTTGTCTATTCTCACTTTTATTCCACATTTTAAAGACGTCTGTCCACCTCTATCCCTGAAATAGGCTCAGCATCTTGGACAGCTTAAAGTTTGGGCTAAATTTTGGAGAGGATTCACTGCCCTACTGACATGGAAACCACAGACAATTTGGTGAACAAGGTATGGACTAGACTAGTGCTACTCAAAGTGGTTCTCCATGGACTAGTGCTGGTCTGTGAGCCAAGTGGTTATCACATAAGGGCAATCACGTTATCTCAGGGCAATCACATTATGAAAGGAACCATGAACATACTGCTTTGAAAATAAGAAATGAAAACAAGAAGTCATGCCTCTCCTCTTTCGTGCAACTGCACTGCTTTGCAACCCCCCCTGACGTAATAAGTCTCTTCGCTACATTTCTGGCATTACAGCAGTCAGTCCATGAGGAGGACTTAATCTCGTCCTCTCCTGTCCTGTTCCCCTCCCACTCACTATTCCAAAGCTGGCTAACTCTGTGCCTGCCAGGTTTTTTTTTATTTTTATCTTTGCTGTGTTTGCGTATTTACAGCAAAACAATAAAATAAAAATAAGTTTAATCATTTTTGCTGTAATTACTGGTAATGACTTTTAGATGGTCTGGGAGATCCACAGTGGAGCTGCACACTTTGAGACAATGCCAATTAGGTATAGACCTTTGCCTTATTTCAAATCTAAATAGGATTTCCCAACAGCTCTAAAAACTGCATAGTACCCAACAATTGGAGCTGTACCAATCTGAGCCAGTTTGGGAAGGTCTCCTATTCAGTGGAGAAAAGCAAGACAGTTAAGCACTGATTGCTCTCAGTTAGACCATTTCCTTGTCAGCAGGAGGGAGGAAAATTCCAGTTTGTACTTTAAAATGAAGTGTGACTCTCCAAGATGGCCAGGGATCCAGGGTTTTTGCTGCCCTACTCTTCCAATATATGCCTCTTAAAACATGTGCAGACTCTGTCAATAGGCATCAAAGTCTACTTGCAACTCATATTTATTGATCATAACTTGTAACAATTTCCCCTAAATTACAGCATTAGAGCTCCCAAGCAGAGAATTTGAAGTCTCCCATCAGACTTCTTGGATTCCATAGGATGGAGCCATGACAGTTAAAGTGATATCTAACAGGCATTACATACATATAATGTACATTTCCTAGGTGTGCTTGTACATTTTGTATGCAATGTATCAAATGATGGAGAGACCTCCTAGTATTTGAACTGTGTGATGGAGATATCTTCTGTTGCTTCCACTACCACTTGAGCCAGCAGTTGCATAAGTGTATGTGTGTGTGTGTGTGTGTGTGTACAGAAGAGAGTATTTAGAGGGGATGAAGGTGACTTGTGAGGTAGGACTGGGAGGGGCTTGGATGCTTACCAGAGTTTCTGGGGGAGTGATTGGACCTTGTGGCACTTCAGATGATATCACGGTGATGAGTGGTATTTTCTATATTTTTTTGCAGGAATGTTTCCAACTCTAATTCTAAAGCAATTCTTGAGTCAATTCAGAAAACAGCTTAGTTTATTCCAAACCAAATTATGAACCAAATTATGAATCAAACTTGGCATGTGGGGAGAATATTTGCTCTATCACTAATTTTAGTAGGTGATACAAGGTCTGCAAAATGTTAATTCTGTTCATTTGAAAATAATGACAAAGTACCTTAGGGAATATATCATGAGCTTTGTTTGGAAAGGAAAGAGTTATTAGAGGAATACATTATTTATTTATTTTTATTTTTGAACATTTGGGTATCATTTTTCATTTAAAAATGTCAGAGTAGTATAGAATAAAAATGAATGTAATGAAATCATAGCTATAAACAATAAAATTATAATATATTTTCCTTATTGTAGACATAGTGATCCTATTACCTGTGATTAAGATATTTGGCCAATAGGAATGCAACCATAATATGAAACAGGAAGCAGTTTGAGAATTAGAAGCCCAATTCCTTCCAGTAAAATGAAATGTGTGCTGATTTGAAATGTGTGCACACAAATGTATGAGATTATAATAGGACAAAAGTCAGTCAAGGGGCATAGCAGATATTATCATCTTGAATCCCTTTCTCTTACCATATAACTGTTTAATTGGATACTGTCTGTAACAGTATTGGCCCCGTGTTCCTGAAAATCTATAATTTCTTTCCATCCAGTGTAAACACATTAGTACCATGCTTTTGTTTCACTTTGTTTTCACTTGCTAGCATGAAAGGGTTTATTGATCCATGTGACTGTTTAATAATTTAGGTTTCCCATTCTTGAACTCTGAGCTTCTTTGGTTAAGAATACAAAGAATAGGGCAATGAGTTTTATTTGTCGTTGGCCCTAAGAAAGACAACATCACTGTTATGAGATAACTTCCACCTTAAAGATCATATTTGCACTGTTTCGAACACTCTGTTTGAATTCCCCATAAGGCTAATCAAACCAGCTCCTGCATGCAAGAGCTGGAAAAAGATTGAATTTAATTTTACATGACTTTGGAGAGACCAAATTTAGATTTCTGTAAGGGATTTCTTTAATCTCTGCCTGTTCAACATTTAAGTTGGAGAACTGTCTGCACAGCTCTTGCTCACTGCGATTGCTTTCTCCCAATAGGAAACTTTTTGTTACTGTTCCTCCTGATGATGGCCAGCCACACATTCAAATTGGCATGGTGAGTGACTGACTCAATCAATCAGACCTAGGAGATTATCACACGGCAAAACATCCCAGGACAGGGACCACAGGAGATCACTATCAGGCTTCCTTTTCAGATGACATTGTCCCTCTCCTGTGATGCTCCCGTTCTGCTCTTGTTTTCCCCCACTTCCTCTTATTCACGGGGAAAAGCCGTCAATAAGAAGCTCGTTCCGTTATAATAACAGAATGACGGGCAAGTGAACAGATGCCCCGTTCTGCTGGCAAGATGACATCATAATGTGACATCAGCGGGAGGTCCATGCCGAAGACTTCCAGGTTCGATCGGGACATCCAGGTAAGTAACACCCTCCCCCACTCCCCAGGTTACTTGGGTTTTATTTTTCTGTTTTGGGGCTTGGTTTTCTTTTTTGAACTTTGGTTGGGGTTTTATTTTTAAATTTCCCGCGTGGTCGCTCTCTCGCGAGAACGGGCGGGATTTAGCTTCACTGTAGTAAAAGCAGCTTTACGACAGCTGCATTTACTGCAGGGACGCCGTGGACAGGGGGAGCCGTTTCTTTCCTGCTTTAAGATAAGTGTTTGAAAAGTTTTTTTTAAAACTGTTACAGGGTCAGGAGTTGGGCGGGAGTGGTTTGGGTGGGTGGGGTAGCAGGACAGGCACAGTTTTAGGGACCCGTGTGATAATCTCCCTAGCCTCTGTTTAGGAAGTGATCATGATGAACTGTCATATGTTTGCTTTTACCACACATTTTCAGCTTGTTTAATACACTGGTATCCTCTCACCCCAAACCTATCCAGCATTATTTATGGGCAAGCTAGGGGTGAAACAATCAAGCAGCAGCTCAGTTCATTATGATGTACCACCTCCAAAATGGACACAAAACACTTTGGGTGGCGTGCTCATGCCAGGTTGATTGTGTGAACTGGTCCCTGATTAGGCTACTAAAAATCCCAGCTACTGACTTAATAATTATGGATCAGGCTAAGGCAGAACTGCAAAACTGACCCATCTTGGCTATATTTTGGATCTGGTGTACAGTATATTCTATGCCAAAGTAACAACTTTAATGTGTGCTACAAAAGGTGCAAAAAGTACAAGCATATACCTCAGTTAACAAAGCCTCTGACAAAGAACTCCTTTGTACAAAGTCTTTTTATCGCCACCTAGCCACCCATGTTTTCCTTCTCCTCTATCTAGCTGGGGGTCTTTTAGCAGCATTGCTTCTGGGAGGTGAAGGCGGGCTGGAGAAACACAGATTTGGTGTCAGGTTGCATCTGCATGTAAACAATGCAATAAAGCTTGAGCTGGGAAAGAATGCAATTCTGCTCTAGCTGATCCTACTGAATCTATGTGAGCCTGCCTACAACAGGCAAGGTAAACAGGCAGCTGCCTCCAATAAACCTCATTGAGCAGGTATGAACACCAAAAGCAGAGAGAAAAGGGGAGAGCAGATAAGCCTGCCTCACCAGCTATCCCTCAGCACATTTAAAAAGCATAAATCTAGAATTCTGCCCCCCCCCAAATGGAAATAATAAGAAAAGTGGATGCTGGTGAAAGAAAAAAAAAATATATCCCTGGATGCATTTTGGAAAGAGCTTTCAAGTGGTCTCTAGAAGGTCCAAAATGTTCTTGCAAGGATTACCTGACCTGTTTGTTTTAATTCAGACATCCATGTTATTAGTTTTGGATAAAAAGTCTGCTGAAATCTGTTGGACCTGTTCTTCTTTTTTGTGGTCCAGGATCCTATTCCTATTATTTCCATAGTATTTCTGCCTCTGGTACCAAATTTTCTGTTAAACAGGTAATGCCCAGGAACACATTAACCGAGGTATACCTGTATATCTAAGTTCAGGGCCAGCTGGCAGATCTGTTGATGTGGGAGCTGTAAAACCACTTTCAGTTTTATGGTTGTTCCTCCTGCAGCTTCTCTGGATCATATCGGAGCTTTCCCAGTGTTGAACCTCTATTAGGGCTAGGACTTAGCACCTAGAGAACTCCTATACAAACTGGAACAGCTATGGGAGAAGCAGCTGTAAAACTGGGAGTGCATGTACTGCCCCATGGTAACAGCTCCACTGGCCACCCCTGTTTAAGCCCTACATATATATGATCAAAACTCACAGTCAGTAGGAAAACACTAACTACGGAGACATCAGACCACATAAAGTGAATATAATAACAAATGGCAAATCTTTGAAAGGGAAAAAGAATCAGGCTCAGAAATAGAAAAATTCTTTAAAGGAAAACTCATCTGGAAAAATAGGTCTATACCTTTAAGCAGCACTTGCCAAGAAGAATGTTGGTATATCTAACTTTTTTCAAGCTGTGTGATAGGACAGATTGTTAGTGCCCCTGATGAGCCCCACCTCCAGAAACCCCAAAAATTGGCTTATTAATAATTTGGCTTATTAATGTGGTCTTCCATGGAGAAGAGCAGGAAAATTTCAGGGACTCGCTGTATGGATTCCAATAGGCACATGCTGAAAGCTGTGCATTGCCCAAAGGAAGGACTACTGACAAATTCCAAAATATGAGGAAATATAAGTTCAAAAGGACATTGTCTCCACCACACACCCAAGTAACAGACAATGATTCCATTAAGCGGATGGAGTATTCCTTTGTTGAAGGTATCGGGCTTCCCTTCCCTTATCACCTAGCCATCAAAGAGACAGCTTAAGCTTTGTAAATCTAATCATTAAGACATTTAAGGCAGTTGCAAACACATTAGCATCTTCGGACAAGCTTTCCTGGAACTCATTGTGCAATCTTTAGAGACTCCTGGAATCTATTGTTTCAACCCATAAAACTTCCTCACCTGAGGGCATATTTTTATAAATATCAGCACAAATCATGCCTCATTGCTCACAGCCTCTACTTGGGGACATTCCGTCACTCTGTGTTAGCCACTCCAGATTCATCCATCCACTCTGCCGGTCTGTTGATGACTTTGGACTACAAGACAGGTGTTGTACCACTCCAGAAGTCTCCTTATCTATCTCTCTGGCAACCTCTCTTCTTCCATTCCTATTCGTCTTGTGTTAATGCTTTTTGTATGAATATGTGTGTGCTTGGTGTTATTATTTTATGTCTTTAATAAATATCATTGTTGATTTTTCATTTTGCATTTGAGTGCATCTGTTCAGAGTTAGTAGGGGTAAAGTTGGCATATTGCTAAGGTCCAGTTGCTGCTAATTTCCCTAACATATTAGAAACTCGATACTTTCTTGGAATTTCCAAGAGCTCTTTGGGTAACAAGATAACTGAACCAATTACCCAGTTGTCATTAAAGGTACATCCTCTTGTAATTTGATCAAGAGTTGGCAGTCCTAACACTGATTTCCTAGACAAAGTAAGCAATCAAGGGTGCAATTAATACTCAGAAAAGTGGGGAAGGAGAATTGGTAGGAGCCAGTGTGGTGTAGTGGTTTGAGTATTGGACTACGACTTCAGAGACCAGGGTTCAACTCCCCACTGGATGACCTTGGGCAAGTCACACACACACGGCCTCAGAAAACCTCATGATAGCACTTTAGGGTCACTATAAGTTGGAAGCTATTTGAACGCAAGCAACAACAAAATTATTCCTAGGTTTTTAGCACTTTATGAATGAAAAACATTATTAGCCAAAACTCAGCAGTTTAAAAGACTCATCAGCATCATCAACATTATTGCTTCTTGGCCTTTCAGCTAAAATCAAGTGCAGTATTCCACTTTATGATGGAAAACTTCCTCAGAAAATTTAGCTTTTTAGGGGAAAAGGTTTGGCTTATCCCGCCCCCCCCCCCCCGCCTTGATGAATTAGGTTTCTGCTACAGATCTTCCCTCCTGAGTTCTGATGTGGTACGGTTCCCAGGAGGTTATTTGGTGTTGCTGTCATGTTGGCTTTGACTTATGGTGACCCTATGAATGAGAGACCCCCAAGGCACCCTGTTGACAGCCCTGCTAAAATCTGGCAAACTAAAGAAGGATATACAGTACTATACTCTTTTTCTGAATGTGCACACAACTTCCATTTGATCTGCAAAGTTTAACATTTAAGCACCAAGTCAGGTGAAAGCGGAGGGTGGGGGTGGGAGAAGTTTCCTCAATTCTATATTATCTTAAGTTTTCAAGAAATGGTTCTTATTATGGCCTGAAAGTGCAACTCAGAACTTTTCTCCTCTCACCACTTGGAGGACTAGCAGTTCACTCATTCCACTTGCAGCATTACTAGCAAAGCCAAAGGATGCGTTTTATTTTGGATCTGAAGCATCTTAGCAATGGCCTCACCACTGATTCTTAATATCTCTCTTAAAAAGTAAAATTGCATGCATCTTTTTAAAAAGTCCGATTCTTTCATTTCAAGCTAAAAATAGGGTGAGAGAGGGACCCTGGGATAAGCAGCTGGAGCAGAGTGAGTCAGTTGCCATGGTAACCAATGAGCCATTTAGCAGTACTTGCCTTGGTTGTATAGTTGCTAGGGTTATTTTCTTCTCTCCAGCTATGGGGGGAGAGGGGGAAAGAGGGGCCCGGAGAACACCATACATGTCCAATTTCCTCCCCAACAGCTCCACTCCAGCAGTGGCTTCCCTCACCTTGTCATGTCAGGGGTTCTAGGCAAGATGGGGATCCATGTATGAGGGTGTGTGTAGCAAGTCACCCTTTTACATTTCTTAGATAAAAAGTTTGCTGCTTAATCAGAGGAGGAAGGCCTAGTGTTCTTTTATGTGACAGAGAAGACACACAGCCCTTGAAATAGGAACGGTCATGTTCAGAGTTTTCCAGTTACTAGAACATTTGTTAACTAGTCCCCCTTCATTACTCCTCTTCACTGTGTTCTTGGGCCTTTTCACATTACACAGTTATAGTACTATGATTCCACTTTTAACTGCCATGGCAACGTCCTGTGGAATCCTGGGATTTGGAGTATAGGGATTTGTACTACTGTACAGTCAGCTCTCCATATCCACGGATTCTGTATCCACGGATTCAACTATCAATGGCTTGAAAATATTTTTTTTTAAAGGGACTCTATTCTACTATGCTGTTGTATATAATGAGATTTTAGCATCCACAGATTTTGGTATCTATGGGAAGTTCTGAAACCAAACTGCAGCAGGTACCAAGGGCCCACTGTATATTTAGAATGTTCTGCTAGAGAGCTTCTAGTGGTGCACCAAACTGCAAATCGCAGGATTCCATGAGAAGTTGCCATGGCAGTTAAACTAGAATCGCAACACTATAATTGTGTAATGTGAAAGGGGCCCTTCTTTCCATGTTCAGCAGGGCTAGGTGGTAATGGTGACTTAGCAAGGCCCACACCCCAACAGGGTGGCCCAGGACTGATCCTTCAAATTTTTGTGGTCTCACAGACTGCCCTCTTTGATGTTTGTTGTTTTATGGCCTTTTAAAGAGGCAAATCCAGAGGTTCTCATTGTCAACAAGCCATGATGGCTTTCAGTTTTGAAGAGAATGCTTTGTGTTTTGGACAGAAGCTAACAAGAGCAATTTCAGCCTCCTTTACCACCAAAGAGGCAAGAATGATTCTGAGCCAAGGCAACTGTGCTAGAAAACAAGGGAAACCAGTTCAGTAGTCATGTTTCTTTAACCTCACACCTTGTTTTGTGTTCTAGGAGCTTCATTTTGGCAGCAGGTTATCCAGTTTGTACATGTACCAGGTTGTAGCTGTTTTAAAATGTTAGATAGTTTCATATGTTTTAGACTATAAATATATTGTTTTAACTGTTTGACATTTTAAATAGTTTTAAATGGTTTATATTAATTTACTGTTTGCTGCCCTGAGGTGTTTGGATATAAGGCAGGATATAAATATGTAAATAAATAAATAGATGATTTAAAAGCAAACAGTACTTCTGACAAGTTTGTGCATTTAGCAAATATGTAACAAATGCCACTCTAATAAATAAGTAAATAAAGAAATAAATATGTAATGAGGATTCTTGTTGCCTTCTCACCTGACCTTTCTGATCGAGCAAGTCGGCTGTAATAGGAACAAGAAAAAAAGAGCAGTAATCTCTGTGCATCATGCACTCTTTCTCTTGACAGTCATACAGGCTGGGCCCAGAGGCAGAGGTCAAGTGAAGGGGAAATGATGACAATAGCAAAGGGAATGTGCACTCCATTAGGACAGGGTATCCCAATGACATCTTGCGCTGGAGCTTGCAGTGATGTCAAGGCCCTGCTCCAATATCTCACTGTCGTACATGCTAATGTGGCTATTGTGGCTCCTCTCCTCACAATGGCTATCTGGATTAAGAAGACTGTACTACATTTCATACAGTGTTTAATCCAGACACTTTTCCCAGCCTAGTGCACTCAAGAAACATCAACATTCACACAAAGATAGGTGCTTTGGCACACTCATGAATTTAGAATGGTTTCTGAGGCATCCATCAGTGAAACTGAGGCTTATTTGAAGCTCAAAATAAGTAGCCTGAATGCTATTTTAAATTTGTTTTTAGTAGGAGGAATCTTACTTCCTTAAAATATTTGTGTGTCTAAAATGCCCGTTTCCCACCCATGCTTGCCATCATGTGGAAGAAAATATTGTGCAGTGCTCTATCAACATACCCATACCTTTGGCACATAATTTCCAGGACTGCTATTGCTTAGTGCTGCTACTGTGATAAATCTGCGATCCATTCTTTTCAGAGTTGCCAGGCCCATTTTAGCTGTGTGCAGTGTGGACATTTGAGAATCCTGTGATTCTCAGACTACAGTACTTCCCAGAGCAGGCCTATCCAAACCAGCAACAATACTTCAGGCAAGTGGTAGAAAATACATTCTTTACTGTATATCTAGAATGTAGCTTCCTGCACTTTGATGGCTTTTAGGCTAAATTGAAAATGCAGGAAGTAAGGAAAAGGTGACTGCAAAAATGCAGCTACAGTTTGTGATTGTGTGTGCGCATGCATGCACATGTATAATGCTAACGTATCACTATTTTGGCTTCAAGATCTTGGTAATCTATCTATCTATGGATAGATAGGTGTATTGCCTTTCCCAGTGTGCTGATTGGCTGCTCAGGAAACACACCCAACTGATCACCACCCACATGCAAATTCCCCTTCCACCTCAAAATCCACTTCTGCCATTCAATCTGTGGCCCAGATTAGGACCCAGACAGTCAACTAGTGGTGGCAGGACACTGCTGCCACCGCTACAACAGGACCCAGACAGTCAACTGGCAGCAGCAACAGGACGCTGCCGCCGCCACTACAACAGGACCCAGACAGTCAATTAGCGGTGGTGGCGGCGGGCCACCTGGCATGGGACCCAGGCTGTCAACTGACAATGGCCACAGCAGCAGTGGGGGCAGGTCAACAGAGTGAGTCACCCTCAGCAATTCTGGGAAAAGTATGGAATGCTGAGAAGTGGGAGGAGGAATTTAAAAACCCACCAGCCTACCTTATAGGGCTGTCATGAGGTCTAACGGACATTTTTTGGGGAGTTTTTTTAACACCGTATGTTATGCTGGGTACAGCTAGTTTATACATATTTGTCTTGTGCCTGGCCATTGATTCTGATGTGCATCAACAGAGGCAAGAATGGAACCAATATGACACTTGGGCAATACATGTACACACATTAGGAATGCTGCTGAAATCTGCCAGCGTCTCCACTTTTCCCTGTGTTGAAGAGATGGCATCCTTAAAACGGCTGACTGCCTTGTCTTAATGGCATCTGTGGCCAGATGCAAAGCATCCGCTGCCCGCTAAATTTACAGAAATATTTATGTATGTACCTGTGGAAAGTACTGTATTACTTTTGAAATGGCTGGATGATGATGATGAAAGAGATGGAAATGAGAGAGAAGGGAGAAGCAGTAGATTTTTGCATATACAAATGTGTGGAAGTAGCTTTGCATTAGCATAACTTGTAGAAAAATGTATATAATTTTGTGTATTATTTTCCACCCAATACATTAGCATGAAAAAATATTCCAGAAAGAGCACTCTGTGGATTACAGAATGAACAAGAGCACCTGACCCTGGGGCCCTTTCATACTACATAATTCCACTTTGACTGCCATTGTTCCATCTCTCAGAATCCTGGGTTTTGTAGTTCAGGTAGGGGTATATAGAATTATCAGTCATGGAGCTTTCATGTCCTACCAGACTACAAATCCCACGATTCCATGAGATGCAACCATGGCAGTTAAAGCAGAATCATAGTGCTATAACTGTGTAGTGTGAAAGGGCCCCTGCTGAAACACATGTGGGTTGGATTATGTTTGATTCATACATCACTAGTGCACATATCTCTTCAGGACTGCTTTTGGGATGCGTATTCAGACATTTTGTCCTGTAAGTGACCTGCCTGTTCACTTCTTAATGTAGGTTGCCAGCTGGACTTAGGCACTAGTCAGGAACGATCTTCAGTTGCTAACAACCTGCACAAAGTTTTCATGGAATAGCCTTGGGTTATGCAGGGGTTTATGTCCCATCCCTGGTGGTGGCTCTGGTTGATTTCACCTGACTATAAAATCTTCATCAGCCTTATTAATATGAACTGCTTAAATCTGATGAATAATTACACAGCAAACAAAATATACTTCCTGGCAATGCTCTATGACCTCACTTTTGTCAGATAATTGAATGGTACACAGGGAGACCAGATGGAATAAGGCAAGAATCAAGCGCTGTCATAAAATGAGAATGCCTCTTCATTTTGATTTGCACAAATGCTAAAAAGGTTCATTGACTTCTTAATGCTTAAAAAATGTGTACGTGATGGATTCTTTGGTGCTGCATTAGAAGTTAGATGATGAACTCCTCTATGCCTTTTAGAATTTAGTTTTATTATCACATGAAAAGGCGTTTTTCAGGTGGTGGGAGCAGATTGGTTTCTTGAATGGAATATTTTACAAACATTAGGTGAAAAATCTGTATTTGTTAAATTCCAACTCAGTCCTTATGAATGCATTGTTTTATAGGTCTATCCTAAATAAGTTTACTCACAAAATTGCCATTGACCTCAGTGGGTCATTTCATAATAGACACGGTTAAGTCTGCAACTGTTGAATACCTTTTAGTCATGAATCCTACTTAGTCACCTATATGTGACATTGCACAAACAGTCACTCAGAGATCAGTGGCTACAGGCAAGCACAACCTTAGATATTTTGGGAATGCGTGGGCAGGATGCATTCTTACAGAGCAGTAAACTTTGACAGCCAAAACAAAAAACAAAACAAAAAACCCCCAGCTAATTGAGATGAGGATGAGAGGTAACTTGGAAGCACTGGGCGTCACAAATGAGGATTTCAGAGGCTACTGGTAGCTTGTGCAAAGCATGAGTCCCAAATCACTTTAAGGCAGAGGCAGCCATTCTACAACAATAACACTGATCCTTCATGGAACTGTTGGAATTGTCCTGGCCTGGGGCTACAGCTAAGTGACCTATGAATACAGTCTTTTATTAAATCAGAATGTATATTTTGCTCAAAGGTTAGGACCTCTAAGATAATCACATCAAATTTGCATTCGGAGTAATAATTTTTAATAAATATGGTTAATATGATCAAATTATTCTACTGCTTTGCCATTTGTACTGGCTGCTAGTCTATTTCCAAGCCCAATTCATAGTGCAGGTCTTAACCATTACAGCTCTAAATAACTTTAGGCCAGGTTACCTGACGAAGCATCTCCTCTCCCTACTGTTCTGTCTTAAGGTCTTCTTCTGAGGTGCTCTTTCAGGTGGGCTTGCCCCCCCCTAGTGAAATGAGATGTATGGCTGGAACACAGAGGGCTTTTCAGTGGAGGCACCCCATCTGTGGAATGTTTTCCCCAAAGTGGACATATAACTAACTGTCTGTGACCAAAAGAGGATTTTATAGCATCCCTGTTAGGAGAATTGAATGGTGATAGCCACACATGAGTTTCTGTTACAGGACTGAATGGTGAGGCTGAACATTTGCGATATCCATCATACTTAACCAGCATGGATTACCCCCCCCCCCCATTTTTCACTGTTCTGTTAGCTGTAGCAGTACTGAGCAGGCACCATATATGATATCAGGGGAGAGGCCCACGTTTAATAAATCAGGACCACCAGGAACAGAAGAAGAACACGTGCGATTCTTAGTCCCTTCTAGCATGGCATGTCTCATAGAAGGAAATGAGCTTTAGGATGGGAAAAATAATGAATTTTGCATCACCAGCTTGTGATGGTGAGGAAGACAGAGATGCTGAACACACTGAATGTCAACAACAGATGGATGTTCTGCAGTGATGGTACAGGAAAATTGATAGTTTCTCTGCATAAACCGCACATCCAATATGAGGGATAAAGTTCATAAAAAACAATTTATCCTTTTTCCTTTTTCACCAGTAGTAACCCTGCTTTCCCCAGTTCTTTCATGAATACTGTCTACTTTTCCAACTTTCCATTGCTTCCATGGCTGTTCCAATGAATGACTATGTTCTCCCTGTAGCAGAACAAGAGGCTGGTAGACTTTCCCTGGGTAACTTCCCTACTTTTTATGCAGGGTTTGGTGCCAGTTCAGATTTAGTCCTAAATTCATATTCTGACAGGAGCCTGCTCCTCCATGATACATGCTATCTTGAAGCAGTGGTCAAAGACAGTCCTTAGGATATACAAGCATCTGAGAAGAGCATCCTTAAAGGACAAATCATTTAGGAAGGAATCACAGCAGCTGAATAAATCATATGGTCTCCAAGAAATCACTGATAGCCAGATCTAAGAAACATAAGAGACCTGCTAGATCAGATCAAGAGGGCATTTAATCTAGGATAACTTTATGACAAACTGCATATTTTTGTCATACTATATATGATCAACTGCCACTTTGACCTGAATAACTCTAAAGCAGGCTTTCTCAGGGCCTGGTATATTATTAATTTTTAATTTGTGATTTGCCCTATAATGCCAACTCTTGTAACTCTGTTACATTCCCCAGATTCCTTCTGCAAACAAAGACAAACTAATTAAGGCACAGGTATCTGTTCAGCATCTGTTCACCATGATGAAGGACAATACAAACAACAAATACAGGTTTTTTCAATTTTCCTTTAGTTATTCTTTCATATCTTTGTAGTATAATGGCCCACTGCTTGCCTGGCTGGTTTCCTGCATCTAATATATTTAAATAAATTGTTATTGTTTTCTGTAATGCTTTAGGCCATATGCTCCTCAAATCATCTTTTTTATAAACCCCCTTCCCCCCTCTTTCCTAATTCTGAAACTGCATTTGTTTTGCCAAGGTTTCATAGAATCATAGAGCTGGAAGAGACCACAATGGCCATCCAGTCCAACCCCCTCCCATGCCGGAACATGCAATCAAAGCACGCCCAACAGACAGCCATCCAGCCTCTGTTTATAAACCTCCAGAGACGTAGATTCCACCACACTCTGAGGCAGTGCATTCCACTGTCGAACAGCTCTTACCGTCGGGGAGTTCTTAATGTTTAGGTGGAATCTCTTTCCCTGTCCAGAAAATCGCTTTTTCTGTAGTTTGAATCCATTGCTCCATCTTAGTCTCTGGAGCAGCATAAAACAAGCTTGCTCCATCCTCAATATGATAGCCCTTCAAATATTTAAACATGGCTATCATGTCCCCTCTTAACCTTCTCTCCCTCAGGCGAAACATACCCAGCTCCCTAAGCCACTCCTCATAGGGCATGGCTTCCAGACCTTTCACCATTTTGGTTGCCCTCCTCTAGACATATTCCAGCTTGTCAATATCCTTCTTGAATTGTGGTGCCCACAACTGGACACAGTATTCAAGGTGAGGTCTGACCAAGGCAGACTAGAGTGGCACTATTACTTCCCTCGATCTAGACATTATACTTTTATTGATACAGCCTAGAATCACATTGGCTTTTCTGGCTGTCACATCACACTGTTGACTCATGTTCAGCTTGTTGTCCACTAAGACTACTATATCCTTTTTGCATGCACTGCTATCAAGCCAGGTGTCACCCATTCTATATCTGTGCATTTCAATTTTTCTGTCTAAGTGTAGTACTCTACATTTGTCTCTTTTGAAATTCATTTTGCTAGTTTTGGTCCAGCTTTCTAATCTGTTATAGTCAATTTGAATTCTGATCCTGTCCTCTGGGGTATTAGCTACCCCTCCTAATTTGGTGTCATCTGCAAATTTGATAAGCATGCCCTCTATCCCATCATCCAAGACATTGATAAAGATGTTGAATAGCACTGAGCCCAGGACAGAACCCTGTGGCACCCCGCTAGTCACTTCTTTTCAGGATGAAGATGAGCCATTGGTTCGATTGGCCAACCAATTACAAATCCACCTAACTGTCGTGTTGTCTAGCCCACATAGTACTAGCATGTTTGCGAGAATATTATGGGGGACCTTGTCAAATGCCCTACTGAAATCAAGATATGTTACATCCACAGCATTTCCTTCATCTTCCAAGCTTGTGACTCTATTAAAGAAAGAGATAAGATTAGTTTGGCATGAATTGTTTTTGAGAAACTCATGTTGACTTTTAGTGATCATGGCTTTCCTTTCTATGTGTTACAAACTGTCAGTTTAAAGATCTGTTCTAGAATCTTTCCTGGTATTGATACCAGGCTTTATTTTTTATTTTTTTTATTTTTTATTTATTAGTTATTTATACCCTGCTCTTCAGCCACAAAACTATCAGAGCGGCTTACAAACTGTTTTAAGCAATAGCAATTTACACATCTACACTGCATTAAGCGTTTTCAGTGTGTGTTAGCTAATTGCCCCCACAAGCTGGGTACGCATTTTACTGACCTACGAAAGGATGGAAGGCTGACTGGGTGATAATTATTTGTCTCCTCTCTTTCCCCCTTTTTAAAGATGTGGACAACATTTGCCATCCTCCAGTCTGCTGGGATCTCTCCTGCTCTCCAGGAATTCTCAAAAGTTATTGACAGTGGTTCTGAGATTGCTTCTGCCACCTCTTTTAATACCCTTGGATGTAGTTCATATGGCCCTGGAGACTTGAATTCATTTAAAGTAGCCAGGTATTCCTGACTACGGAGATTATCAGACGCATCAAAAAAGTACCAGAGCAGAATGCTAGGATGACGTTACTGTCCTGCGAATGGGACCCTGTTTCCAACATCCTTGTCCTTGTCGTGTTCTGTCCCTGGGCTGCAACTGTTAGTAAGGCACCGCTTTTCATTGACTGGGAGCTCCTGTCAATGAAAAGCGACGCCTTACTAATGGCTGCAGTACAGGAGCAGCATGTGACAATGACGGCATCATCCGAAACCAGGTCCCCGTTCATGGGACAATAACTTCATCTTGGTGTTCTGCCCTTGTACTTTTTGC
This sequence comes from Gambelia wislizenii, assembly GCA_030847615.1. Taxonomy (NCBI): domain Eukaryota; kingdom Metazoa; phylum Chordata; class Lepidosauria; order Squamata; family Crotaphytidae; genus Gambelia; species Gambelia wislizenii. The sequence goes on along the minus strand of JAUMIR010000005.1, from coordinate 219,184,033 downwards.
TGCATCTGATAATCTCCTATATCTTTACTAATTCTATGCTGCATTTCCCCTACTGCATCATCTGCTCCATTTTCCACATGTTGAGCACTGTTCTCCTTTTGGGACATGATTGAGGCAAAGAAGAATAGTTCTGCCTTTTCTCTGTCCCCTGCTAGCATTTGGCCATCTTCTCCCTGCACACATACAAATTGTCTGCATTTGGAAAAATTTGTACTTTTTAAAATAAGCCTTCCTGACTTTTCTAATGTCTTTGGGGTCTTTAGCTAAACCAATATCCTCTTGAATTTTTTTCTACATTTGCTTATCTGTGATATCAGAGCTAGCTGGTGAGGTGGCCTGCTAAGAAAAATTGCTGGTTGGCCAATGTAGGGTGGCGCAGAGAGAGGGAAATTTCTTTCCATATGCTTAATCCCTGAAAGGTGCTCATGTAGTAGAGGGATGACCATGCAACCTATATAAATGCAGGAAGGCTGGCTGGATAGTTGCTCTGGCCCCTGGTAAAGGTGCTGACTGTTGACATCAAGAGTGGTATGTCCTGGAATTTGTTGAGTGCATCCCCACTGCTTAAAGCTATGGACAGGAATTTCCTTCTCCCTTACAAAGCTTTTGTCTGTGGCATTGTCTAGTGCATTGTCTCATTGACCACTGCTGTTTGGTATATACATTTTAGTGGAGATTTTAATTTAAGCACCCTGAAGATACTGTTCCTCCTGATTTTCCCATTCAGTTTCTTTTTAACTAATTCCCTCTCTAATCTCCTTCTTCAAATTATATGTCCTCGTTCCATTCACATGCATGATGAATTTTATGGCACTGGAGCTGCTGTTCCTGGTCATTTCAGCCAACAAGCCTATTTACTCCAGATGCTGAGTAACACACAAGATTAAGATCAGAAGGAGCCTCCCCTTGAGGTGGCTCCATAATGAATGTTTCCTGATCATGGTCATCACATCTAGAAATTTTGTCTCTTTGTTACAATTTAAAAGTACATTTACTCAGGCATTGTGAAGGTAGGTCTTCACCTTTGATTCCCTTCCTGATTTCCTCCTCTCTCTCAATATGACCTTCAGAATTTTGTATTGGGGAGCAATAGTATGTCCTCAGTAATAAATTACTTTGGGGACCTACTGTTTAGGTCCAAAGTGACTCTGTGAAGGATTTTTCTGACTGTACAATCTCTAGTTTACTGAATTCTAGGTTCTCTTTGACATGGAGCAATAATACCTTCTCACTTTTGTTTCTGCAGTGTGTCTTGCCCTATTTTTTCTATAGATTTGAGAATTATAGACAATCATATCCTATTTTCTGTTTCCCCAGATTTTTGTTAGGTCCACTATGGGTGTGTTCTCTTTTAATACTAAATGTTCCAATTCACCTGTTTGGGCTTTGAGACTTCTGGCAGTGACACAGAAATACCTAAACACTGCCCATATTATGTGTAATAAATGCTCACATTGTGTACCCTTTCCCCATCACTCCTTGGTCTCTTTTCATGTTATTCATTTCTGTATGCTCATTGCCAAGTGTGGCTTAAACCAAGTGGCTCTAGCCTATCCACGCTGTTTAACACTGCTCCACGTCACGCTATTAGATGGGTCTTCCTGTATGGCTCCCCAGCCCTCCTAGCAAGCCCCACCCCCACTCTCACCCAGCTAATCAGCTTCTGCTTCCCTTCAAGTTTTTTATTGTTCTATAGTCCAAATGAGCAAAAATGTGCACCTGCCTCGCAATTGGTGAAAAAGTACAGGGAAATCTGCAAAGGCTTTTACCCCATTGTTTTTGCTGTTTTGGGCCCCCCTCCTTCCGAATAGTGGCAAAGGGCCTTCAAAGATCCTCCAAGGAGATTATCAGGTGACCTTTTAAATCCACAACAGGGACGACAGGAGAGTGCCAAAGGGCTCTCTTTTCAGATGATGTTGTTCCTATCTAGTTCTGCTCCCGTGCAGCCTCCGTTCTGGTTGCATTCTCTTCTATTGATGGATTAATCCGTCAATAGATCGCCCGTTCCGTTTCTATAACAGAATAACAGGCTTGTGAAGAGGTGTCCCCTTATGCTGGCGCTATGCCAGCCACAGTGGGAGGTCCCTGCTGGACACTTCCAGGTGTAATCAGGATGAGGAGGTAAGTGGCACCCTCCCCCCCTCCCTGGGTTACCTGTTCTTTCTTTTTTTAAAAAAAATTATTTTTATTAAGTTTGCATACTCAATTCCATAACAGACTAAGGATACAGAAATATTGGGGGTAACCTACTCCTTCCCCCCCTTTCATTATTCCCTTGTCTTAGCTTATCCATATGATTTTCGTTAAATGAGTTAAAATTAAAAACCATGACTTCCATCGTAGTAGATATCTCTAAGAGTTTTTTTTCCTTTCCCTCCTTCCACCCGTCCTTCTTAACACACATTTTTCCTCTATTTATTTCATAGTAGATTCAAGACGTATTTTAACGCTATTTCATTACATTTGTCCCACCCTGGTTCTTATGATTTCTCTCATTTCCTCTGTATCTCTCTCCTTTTTCTTATTACTATTCTCCCGAATTCTAAATATATTCCTGAACTGTTGAACCATAATTGATTCTCTTATTAAAGATCAATGTCATCCGCTATATTCCACCTTTTTCTACAATATTTAAACACAGGTAGCCATTCCGCTTCAGTTTTCTCCACTGATTTATGATTTAATATAGCAGTTAGCTTGTCATTGTCTCTCATTTCGTTTATCTTATTAAACCAATCATCAATTTTTGGTTCTTCAGTACTTTTCCATTTAGCAGCTAATAGTAAACGTGCTGCTGTGCAGAGGTAAAGGATAACTCTTCCAAATTGTTTTTTGATTTCTTTTGTTAAAACTGTTGTAATGTTTAGCAGATACAGTTTTGGGTTAAGATCTATCTCTATATCGAACATTTTTTAAATGGCATTATGAATCTTAATCCAGAATTTACGTATCTTCGGGCACGTCCACCACATGTGTAATGATGTTCCTGTTGATTTCCCACAATTCCAGCAATTCTTATCTTTTATTCCGAACATTTTATTCATTCTTGAAGGTGTTAGATACCACCTGTTACAAATTTTAAAGTGATTTTCCTTTAGGGATTGACATGCCGTAAATTTTTTAGTTGTGGTCCATGCATCTTGCCATTCGTACCTGTTCTTTCTAAAGTGTGTTTTGGGGCTTGGGTTTTTAAAAAACGTTTATTTTTACCTTTATTTTGAATTTTCCCACATGATCGTTCTCTCATGAGAATGGGCAGGATTTGCTTCACAGGATGTGAATGCAGCTTTATGGCAGCTCCATTCACTCCTGGAGGACCGAGGGGAGGGGAAGCAATTCTTATAGTGGCATAAGGTAGGTGTTTGATTTTTTTTTTAATGGAACAGGGACAGGAATGGGGCGGGAGTGGGTGGTGGGTGGGTGGATGGTGAGACAGTTTGTCTGATAATCTCCCAAGTCTTGTTAGCCTACATAAAGTTTCTGTCCAGAGCTTCAGATTTTGCATCTTACTTGGAGACATTCAAGGTCCTGTCCTGTTTTCATCAGCTCTCTGCATAAGAGGGCCTCTGCCTTGACTTGGCCTGCAGTGCCTTGTTAACCAGAGTTAACCTACTTGATCTTACCTTGTCTACTGTGACTTGGCTTTGCTTATTGACTGGACTTTAACTGACTCCTTCAGATACTAGTACCTTCTCATGCTGAGCCTCAAAAACCTGCAGAATGGGACAAACACACACAAGCATCTTAATACACATAAGTGCAAAACAAGAAGCTTAGGAAATTAAAATAATTTGCTCCCCACATACTCATGTCAGCTGAAAAAAGAACAGGGGGAGGGGCGGAATAAAAATGGACTTGGGAAACTAATGAAGCACAGTGTAATCTCAAATATAATGAATTTTCTACTTGTATTAACACTCCTTATGATTCAGTGTGGATGATTATGTACAAATTTTGCACACAAGGTAGCTTTGCTATATGTATGAAGAAAAGATCCATCACATTTGAAGCAGTCCTCAGGCTTTCTCAAACTTTGTGAGAGGAACTCCTTAATTTTGAAGCCGCTACAAAACATGACTCTTTGCATTCTTTTATTATGTCCTATCGGTCCCTTTCCAAATGCTACAGGACTGGGGTGGGGCAAAGGATAGTGTCACAGCCGTCCACTGAATGACTCAAATAATGTTACTTCAGCAAACATTTTCATTAGAGGAGAATTGATCAAATTGTGCTTCAACAGTGAATGCTCCCACTTGGTTTGCAAGAAACATATTTGGATGATGGCTCAGCACCTGACCTTTTAAAAGCCAAGATTCTTCTGTGGGAAACTAAGGCTGAATCCCCACATGGGCTATATCCCATCTCCAGTGTGCAGTATCCTGTCTTGATTTGACCCCCTCAATGCATTGTTTTCCTGGGAAATGGTTGAGAGGTATCAATTCCATAGATTACTGTTTCCCCATTTTCTCTGTACTGTATATCCCTAGAATAGGATATTCACTTAAGTTGTCTTTTGTCCCTCCCATTCCCCCACTTTCTCTGTAGTGAATATTCTGAAAATTGGATATTTGCCTAATTTGTATTTTATCCTTCCCTTTCTCTCTCTTTCTCTGTACTGCGTACCCTTAGAACCAGATATTTGCCTGGTTTGTCTTTTTCCTCTTCCCTCCCCTTTTCTCTGTGCATCAAAGTGAATTGAATTACAGAGATTTGTATTTAAGCTTAATTTGTCCTTTATTTCTTCCCTGGACTTTATCAGACATGGAAAATATGCCATCATCACAGCACCACATAACCACGAAAGAATGCATGGATCAGATGATGTCGCCCTTTTGTGGTTAAAAACAGCCAAAATCACGTAGTTTTAAAATGGATGGCTTAAGCCATCAATAGCTCTCCCTACCACTTTTTTGCTGGCATTGCTGGCATGCTATACCTCTGTCCCTTTATATCTTGGACTTTTCCTGTCAGTGTCCAGACTGGCCAGAACACCTCCAGGTCAGATAGAGACATTCAGGTTAGTGATGGATTTTTTTTTTTTACCTTCCCTGGGTTACTTGGGGATTTTAAAGTATGTTTAGATGCTTGGTGTGTCTTTTTGACATTTATTTTCATTTTTATTTTTGAATTTCCCACGTGATTTCATTGCATGGGATTTCAAAATAAGAAGTGAGTGGAGCTCTGCTCACTTCCTCTTTATTGCCAGAGGAACCTTTGCCAGGAAAGGAGGTATGTGTATGTGTGTGGGAATGTTCTTTTGATGGCATAAAAATTGATTTTTTAATGCCAGCAAAAGAATGTTTTAAGGGGAACGTCTGATAAAGTTCCCTATCATGCTATTTCTTTTTGCAGACAATGGACTTTTCTACTATGGGACTTCTGCAGGTAGTAGGGGCAGTTGATGGGTGCCATTGCCAGATTGTTTCTTCAATAAGACAAGGCAGGGAATTCATAAACAGAAAACACACTATTCCAGGGGACTGCAGATCACACAGGGTGTTTTATTGACATGGAGATTGGTTGGAGTTTCATTATGCATTCCATTATCTAGAACTCTGCAATATATGAGACAATGTAGGCAGAAGTATTTGTTCCTGGGAGCCAAACGATAACTGTGGGAGTGCCACAAATTGGTCCACCACTACTCACTGATCAGGTGAACTCAATTAGAAAGTGGCTAATGAAGTTGTATCTAGGGATGCTAACAGACAAACAGGCAAGATTCAGTCACTGCCTGAATCTTGCTAGGAACATGGTAGAAATGGCATTTGGCCATTTGAAAGCCCAGTGGTGATGCCTGATGGCATTGTTGGAGGCTGTTCAAGAAAATGTCCCCTCTGTTATTACTGGTTGTGCCATCTTGCACAACATCTGCAAAATGAGGGACCAGGTGCTTGCATGTACCCCCGGGCATGTGTGACAATATTTATTTATTTATTTATGTATTTATTTATTTATACCCTGCTCTTCAGCCTCAAGGCTATCAGAGCGGCTTACAAATTGTTTTAAGCAATAGCTATTTACACATCTACACTGCGTTAAGCAGTTTCAATAGCTATTTACACATCTACACTGCGTTAAGCAGTTTCCAATATGTGTTGGACACTCTGGAAGTACCCATGGCCAATTATGAGGAATGCAATAAACTAGAAGGGGAGGCTGTTTGGAATGCATTGGCCGAATATTTTTGGACTGGGATTATGTAGGCAGGGAGGTTCTCTTCCATAACATTGTTTGTGTGTGTGTGTGCATGCACGTGCATGTATACATGTGAAGGAGGTGCTTCTCCTATTGTTTGATTGTGTACTGGTTGGGGGTTGGATTTCTGATTTCCCCTTGTATTAATACAGACACTACTTTTTGTTAAACCTGTGTTGTGCCTTCACTGCTGTTGGGTGTGGAAGGGAAATGTGGCTCTTTCCTCATTTCTGTTGTTTGCTGTGGCAAGTGTAAAAATAAATATAGGAGCCTGAAGTTTTCCTTTCCTGTGATTACAAGTTTCTACTTCCCCTTTAGGGTGACTAGCAAACCACATTGTTCCATTTAATCTAATTTCTGAATAGATGATGTGTTGCTGCAGTAAATGTTTGTCACTGTTTCTGGGTAAACAGACTATATACCTGATCACAAATGTTCACCATGGCAGGGCTTTGTGATTTATTGTTTCTGCTGCTATTCGCGGGAAAGCGAACAATGTATACCATGAAGTGGGAGGTTACTTTTGATCGACACAACTTCTGCAAAGTTTGTGACTTGTGGGCATTGGTTGCTGGTTAGTCCGCCCCCATCTCTGCTCATTCAAATAATCTAATGGCTGTTTTCACAGCAGGAAGGCTAGCAGCAAGATGGCTGGACACTGACTACCCCACCATATTGCCTACTGGCAGCAAGAGGAGACTGGCATCTTGCTGGACCCTTGTTGGAGGCTGGTGCTGCTCAACACAGGAGGAATTGGAATTTTTTTCTTAGCAGCTGCCCGTGCTCTTAGAGAATGGGGCTTCAACAGGACAACAGCCCAATGTTGCACAAAATTTAAGACCCTGAAGGCCCATTTCTTCTGCAACAGCAACCCCGCCACTGCTCGTCACCTGCTATCCTTTCAAAAGGCTGCATGGCCTATGGGTGAGGGCGAACAGGGCCAGCTGGTGGGATTGTGGTCCATCAGATCAGTTTGCAGCACTAATGAAAAACATGTTACCATCTTTACCATCAGCATACCCACAGAGACACATGCTAAGCTAGTGGAGAGGTCAGTTAATGACATTTCTGACATTTATTAATTACACAGAGTAAGGCTAATGTAATGTTATTCCAGGGCCATAACTATTCCGTTATGGTGCAGCTTTTCCTTTCTATGTCACACATATTTTGTGACCTCACCAAGGTTACCCAGTCCCTTCCCATGGCCAATTGGACATTTGAACCCTTCCCTCCCTAGTCCTACTCCAACACTCAATCCACTACATCATGCTGTTGCCTAGGAATGGATGGTGTGGCCCAGATATGCAACACGTAGCCTGGTAGAGAGTACTGGGAGCTGAGATCACAGTTCTGCAATCTGCTGCTTGAGGCAGGTGGTAAGCCTGTCTCTTTCTCTGCTGGATGCACATATTCCATCCTCAGATGCTCATCCTCCATCTGCATATAGTCAAGGTACTCTTGGCCCTCCCTCTCAAAATAACCAATAAGCTCCTTCATCTAAGCTGTGGAATGCATGATCAAACAGTCAACATTGTCCCCAAAATTCTTACGCGTTTTCTTTTTCCTGTGTTTGGCCAGGCGGACTTCCAAAGCAAGCATGGTTGTATGGTTAGGGATGACATCTGCCACAAAAAGCAATGTGAGATGCATGGCAACACATAGCAATGAACCAAAAGCAAGGAAGTGAACTGCTGGTGTACCATAGGGGAAAAGATGCTGGCTCTTGGGAAGGGGAGCAGGGGGATTTGAAGGTGGTGTTCCTGCACTGGTAATTCCCTCCCTGACCAAGCAGCCCCGTGCAATGTCAGATTGGGTAGCCTAGTATAAAATTGGGGAGGAAAAATTCCCCGAGGCCAGGGTGCATTCAGGAATGAAGGCACAGGGCATGCACACACAAAAACATTTGTGTAACCCACCTTTCCTCCAATGTTATGGGCTACCGGGTGAAAAGAACAATATGCTTTGCCTAAGGTTAAGGAGATATGCGGTGGGTTAAGGAAGCAAAGCAAGAAGAAATATTTGAATACAAGAGAATCACATGCATGTGTGCCTACATTCAACATATGTATGGAAAACTGCTTATTGTACCATTGCAAATAAGCCTGTCAGCATTAATGTATAGGTATATGAATGTGCATATTTTGTCATTACTAGAATGAGTCTGCTTGATAGAATCAGTGGAACACAAATATCAGCAAATTCTGTCATTGTAATTAGCAGTCTGTCTGTGATTTTGTTTGGTTACACAAATATCCACCTATTATGTCATAAAAACGGGGGTCTGCCTGGTTTGCTTGATGGGGATATCCACTCCAATGCAGTCCCAGCAGGAGATGGTGGACAGTCCCCATGCCTTGCTCCACATGCTGGAGAAGAGATCCTTGATGGAAGCTTATATGATGGGAAGCTGCTTCCTGTAGAGGAAGATGAGGGAGATTCTACCCCATCATGAAATTTGGCATCAGGGAACTGACCCACACCACCCCTGGTGAAGAAGGTGGCATTGAGGTCTTTGGAATAATAAAGCTCAGCTTCACCTACAGATTAAAATCACACAAAGTAAGAACCCACCTGTTATGATAGAGTTCCCATCATCCTGCCTGCAAAAGGTGGTGTAACTTCCATCATGCTGTGAACACTATATTTTCCATTCTCTGCGAACAGTAATTCTCTGATCAGCATGAACAGGTAAACAAAGGGTTAAGACCAAGGTGGGAGGTGGAGGTAATTTCTTGAGATAGCAGCATCATGACATCATGTCACCAGACACTGAACTGGCCAATCAGATTTTGGCAATGGCAATTTGAACAGGTTTTATGTTTTGTTATGAGCACATGTTAGACAAAGAAAGCCTCTGAGGGAGATAGATGTAACTCAGAGAAAGATGCTCCAAGGAGCACGTGCCTGGGCCTGGCTTAGGAAGCATGTGGTCTGGTTCAGCTTGGATGCCAACAGCAACCCTCACAGACTTCCATAATGTAAGTGGTCTTTCTTTTGTGTAGAGAACAGTTTTAGTTAAATTGCGTCAGGGTTACTTTTTATTTCTTTTTCTTTGACTGAATGTATAATGTTCTATATCTCTGTAACTTTAAGCTGAACCTGGAGAAAAAAGCATTTTCTTCATGAAATGATTACCTCTTAAATTTGTTTTTTAAACTTGCTTGAATAAATATAAGCTTTCCTATTTTTCCTATCTAAGCCAAGCTTCCACACATCTTATTTTGGGTCATTGCTACGTTGCTAGTCTCCTCTGTCTCTGGATAGAAGGGAGCGGGGTTGGTAAAACCTCAGCCAGTGGCTGAAAGGTCCTAGGCACCCCACGATCTCCTCTTGGATCACATAAAAAGGGGAATATTCAAATCAAGAGGTGGTGGCAGCAGGAGAGACATAGGTCTGGGATTTCCATGTTAGAGGAATCCCGAGAGTGTGTCTCAGAGGAATCCCGCTTGAGAGTTCTTAGGTTAGGAGGATGCTTGAGCTGGATCACAAAAGTAGCCTTGCTTCCCAGGTGTGTGCATGCTGTGTGCGTGCACACGCACAGAGGCTAGGGCTACTTCATACCACCCAACTACCATGCTGGTTTCCTGGGCACCACGAAACACAGTTTCCAATTAAATGGGGGAGAACTGAGACACCTACCTGCGATCTACCATCCATTATAGTCCCAGAACCCCATCTCATCCATGGTAGCTTGGGTTTAGAGAAAAGAGAAAAGATCCATCTGACGTGTGTGCGCGTGTGTGCATGTGCATACACTTGTTGCATGGCAGGAGCTTGTCCTATCGGAACCTGCACTATCATTATGTTGAGAGACAAGCACTTTGGGCGTATTGTGGCATCTGCACAGAGAAATATGTGCAACTCCTCAGAGAAGGGCATGATGGTTGTGCCACTGCCATTCCACAAAATGTGATCACACACTTCCCTGTAGCACTGTTAGAGAGCCTTCCTTTTCATCCTGCACTCTTCCATAGTCCTCTTGCATCCCTTTTTCTGAACCTCATGAGCAAGGTTCTCAAAGATGACTATGTTTCTGTGGCTCTGTTTCAGTTGCTCCTGTACCTTCGCTTCACCCCAAATGGAGATCAAGTTGCTAGTTTCCCTCCTGCTCCATGAGACACCTCTCCCTCTTTTTCCTTGGCTCAAAGGAGCATCTGCCATTCTATAAAATCAAGCTGTATGGCAAGGTTAAATGCTTGCTTGGGAAAATTTATTTATTTATTTATTTATTAGATTAATATCCCGCGTTTCTCCCAAGATGGGATCCAGGGCAGATTACGGTGAACTCACCATGGGTCAGCGTAAGAGGGGTGCGCCAAAAAAGCGATACAAGGACTCCCTGAAACAACATCTCAGGCTCGGCCAAATTGATCACCAACAATGGTCCGCCCTGGCCTCACATCGGGAGGCATGGAGATGCACTATCCACAATGCTGCAGCCTTATTTGAGAACTCACGCCGAACAAGTCTTGAAGAGAAACGACAACGCAGAAAGAATCACAACCCGGAAATATCACCCAAGGAGACCATCTGCTGTGCTTTCTGCAACTGGACTTGTTTATCTCAGATTGGCCTTTTTAGTCATCAGTGCACTTGCATAAGCACGGGATGAGTCCTTCCTGAATCTTTGTTTGCGAAGAAAAGCCAGAGAGAGAGAGATTGATATCTTGCGTTTCTCCCAAGATGGGATCCAGGGCAGCTTACAACCATTAAAAAATACACCTAAAATCATCAGACGTACAAAAGTTAAAAAAGAATTAAATTAAGTATCATTGTTAAAATATAATTAAAACACATGAATTAAAAACAAAATAATAAAAGTACAACAATAAAAGCATGCAATGCTCAGTAAGTAGATGTTTGTAAATGAACTCAACTTTTTTTTAAAAAATGGAGTGACCATGTTTTCCAGTTTTGGAAGAAAACACCCCAAAGGGAGGTGACCTTCTGTGGTGGGAAATGATCAGGTGATCACCTGGCCTAGGTAACCTCCCACCAACCTGTCCCACCCTCCAACCACCCCACCCCACCCCACCTGATCTCTCCCTGATCTCAATTTGGAGTTTAGGGCACAGGTCTATAAAAGCCAGTTTTTCCAGGAGAGTGTGGAGTAACGAGGGTTTAAAAAAAAGATGTGTTAAAGCCTAAGCTATGCGGTTTCACTTTGAAAACAGAGGAACCTTGTGTGTTCCAACTGCACCAGGATCGAGGTAAGGCTGAATTGTTTTGCAGGTGTAGATTCAGCGTAAGTAGCTTTTCAGGTGATCAGTTTTTAGCATGACTGTTTCCATTTGATGCACACAGTCTAGCTGTCTTATATTATGGTTCTACTTCTGTTGCAAGGATATAATATCTTTTCTATACACTGGACATTCTATATCACGTCTCTCTGAAATGCTATACACAAGAATTTATCCCCTAAATTATTGTGTTTGTGGTTATTGTAACTGCAATATGTAATGTGAGTGGGTGAATATTACACACATCTCTTGGCTATTGTGCTTTCATTAGTAACAGAGACACAGTTTCACTGCATGACCATGCTGTTTTGTGAACTTTAATTTTGTAATTAATGTCCTTTTTCACACTTCCTCCTCCACCTTGTATGTACTTGGTTGTTTTGAACTCCCCAGTGTACTATTGGAATTGTCAATCTTTTATTTATTTATTTATTTTGAACAGCAAAGCTATAATTTCAGAGACATTTTCTCAGTTATTTTGAAATTTTTGCTTGCTGGGAGCTCTCTTACTTTTGACCAGCTTTAAAATTAGGCAGAGCTGGGCAGCCACCTCAGGCAGCAGATGTGGGGTGTCATGAAAGGACAGTAATCCATCTCCCTCTCTTAGGGTTGCCAGGTTTTCTGAAAATCAATAGGGGACACCCCTCTCTCTTGCCAAGCCAGCTCAAGACTAATCAGTCCATGTGAGGCAGGCCTATATAAGACACCATTCAAGTCTTGTAGGAGTTTTAGGGTCCTGCAAGATTAGAGATCTAATCTCCCCAGAGAATCATACCAGCTGGAGAGGAAGAAGAGTGGTGTCAGACTAGACACAATCCTAGCAAATGAAACCCACTTCAGAGATACAGGGCTTGGGGTGTCCTGTACAGCTCTGAAATGGGACTGGACTTCAAGCTGCCAAATACAGGGTATAATGTATAAAATAGGTCACCTGGGAACCTCTCCACCTCTCCCTCCCTCCCTCTGAAGCAACCTCATTGAAAAGAATACAGGAGTGTCCCTGCCTCCACCAATTGCATCATGGCTAACTTGGCATCAATTTTTTGAGGATGCAATAGCCCACTGCTGGTTTTGAATTATTGGCTTGGGATCAGTGTGGAATGATCCTGTTTTCCCTTCCAGAGATTCAGTTCTGTTCCCTTCTGTTCCCCCATTCCATGCTCAGTAAGCATGCTCAGTTTGTATTGGGGATATTTGTGGTTTCATGGATTTCCCTCCATTTTTTTGTACTCCTGAAAATCTTTGGATTTTCCCAAGCCCCAGGATGCTTCCCTCCTGTTTGGGGATGGGGCTGTTTTTGCTACATAAGGACCAACAGTAAGAGAACTTCAATCACAGTACAGATGAGTGATGTCCATTTTTAAACATTGTCCCAAAAGGCTTTGAAAAACACCTCTGAGCATCTCTGACCCATTTCCAAGGTGCTGGTGGGGGAGGACATTCCCAAGGATCATGCCTGTGAGTTAAGAGCTGTCAGCCGCCCTCCATGGTGTTCCAGTTTTTGCTACCTGAAGCCTCCACCTGGCCTTCTGAGGCTGCCTTCTGAGGAATGGAATGCACGCTGATTCCCCTCAACTTTTGAATGAGGCCACTTGCTGGCAAAGTTCTTAGATCTGCATACAAAGGTCCTGAGATACCAGGAGCCACCTGCACAGTCATTATTAGCTGCCTTATCCATAAGCCAGGTGAGAACAGCAGCTCCCTCCCCTCCAGAATTGTCCCCCATCTCTCTCTCTCTCTCTCTGTGTGTAAAATCCATCCATCACAGTATTTCTTGCTATCAGCACAAAAGAGGGAGGGAGCAAGACAGCTTATCTTATTGTCATCTCTACCAATGGGAGAAGAGGCCATTGTGAGTCTGTCTGCATGCATGAGTTACTGACTGAGTCCATTTATTGGCTTGCAGAAGCACAGGAGATTTTAATGCTCTCTTTCTCTCTCTGCTCCCTCCCTTTTGTTGCTTCTCAGATTTTTCTCCAGATGTTAATGGGCAATCACTGATGCTTGAATCTCTGTCAAGCAATTTTACAAATAGAAATTGCACTCTCATTTCATTTTTCTTATCTCCCCCTCCTCCTCCTTCTCCTCTTCCCCACCCTGTCGTCTCTGGCCATCGGATAAGTCTCTGCCAAGCGGACAGACGATGGTCTGGGAGAGGGAAAGCCATGCCAGCCACTGGGATTATTGCATGAATTTTTGCTGCTGTAATATTCTATATTTTTCTGGTTTTGGGTGATTCAGAAGAAACCCCAAGGGCACCAAAGTCATCAATCTGGATTCTGTTCTTTGTTGGCTTTGCTTGTTATTGTTTCCACTATTTTCACAAAATAGACCAAAAGGGATTGTGTGATGTGGGACTTGGAAGCAGCTTGGCAGGTAGAATAAAGGGCCCCACACTACCAAGGGCTGGGAACACAGCAGCTTACAAAGGTGTACAACAGGTGTTGCACCACCACCCATTGTTAACCTATAGTTAGTAGGAGAAAGTGTATTGAGATTGCTAAGAAAAGATGTAGGATTCTTGCCCCTAGAACTAGAAGTAGCTAAGAACTAGCTAAGGGATTACAATCTTTCCTTTTGCTTCAATGGACCATGTGAACTATCAAACTGAGATGCAAGGTAGGAAACTGTACTGCGGGCTTCAAGACCAGAATCCAAGAGTGTACTTCTGCTGCTTCTGTCAGTGGAATAAAGCTTTTCTCCCTCAATCTCTCTCCTTGCAGCCTTCCGTGGCACTGGAAATCTTCAATGGAGGGTTCTTGAGCTCTTCACATCAGCTCTCAGGGTGTACAGATGCAGCAGGAGAGAGGGGAGATTGCCCCCTTTTGATTTTACTGGTAGAAGTAGAGTTTTAGTAGACTAGTAGAGGAATTCAGAAGTGCAGTTAGATTCTAGCCATAGTCAAAAGTCAGGAGGCCAAGTCAAACACACCCACACATGTGCACAGTTAGATCCAGATTTAGCCAAACTTAAAACAGATCCACTGAAATCACTAGAATTTAGGTTAGTCATGGCTACTTAAATCCCATCGATGTCACTGGGTCTATTATAAGCATGCCTGAGCCTGGATGCCATATAAACAAAATTAGGCTGCTTGTCCCGTCAAGATACTTCTGTGGATTTCCAACCTATATGATCTTTGGAATGTGGCACAGAGACCAGGCAGATTACAAAAAAGACATGCTTTGCATGTTGATTGGGTGGATCCCTGTGGCATTTGGCCTAAAGCAAATTGATCCTGCAATTGTTTCAGCATGTGTTTTCCCTGGAACTGGCTCAAGAGACAGAACAGTGGTGGCTTGAGATACAGTATTGTATATACTGAAGCCGTTGCACAAATGCTAATCCACCATCCACAATATATATTTAATCTAGATGTGTGCATTGACCCTCACTGCTCAGTTTCTCCCTGCTGTGGCATACAGTCTAACAGCTTTGTGGTAGCTACAGATTTTACACTCAGTGTGCACCAAATTAATTAAACAGAACAGAAAAGACCAAGTAAGTGCATGACGGGGAGTAAAACATACTGTGTGGTTTGTGCGTATTTTTCTCTCCTAGTCGCTGAAGGAGGTGACCCCAGGAAGCTTTGACCTGCAAATACAATTCCACACAGGATACACTTGTCCTTCTCTGTACTTTTGTTCCTCATCTATAATTTCTTGTGCACCAGGAAAGAACATACAGGACCAATTTCCTCCTGTGTCCTTAATACATATCTAAATCAAAAAGATCGGGGACTAATCGGGACCCTAGTTCCCTCTCCTGCTCTGTGTAGCAGGACTCTACGTGTGTGACCCAATCCTACTCTGTAGCCTCCTTCCTCCATTGAATGTAGGCTAAAAAGCTTATCCATGATGGTTCTCTCTTGTAACTAAGCAACCTAGGAAGTCTCTGCCTGGTAAAATATAAATAAATCTATATTTGTATTATAGAGAGAAAACTGGCAGCCATGCTCAGCATTGCTCTGGCCCCTGCTACTGCTTCTTGAGATCTCAGAAGGATTTTCATGTGTGGGGAGGGCTGGTACACGTACCCATTACACTGGGGTGGAAATGTTGCCCCCTGAATGTAAGCTTGCCCTGTCTTTAGAGATTTTGCCAGGCCTTGCCCACACAATTTCAGGAACATCTCCAGAACAGTAAAGGCTAGAAATGTGACTTTTGTCAGAAAGGTAAAAACTGAGACTCTTAGGATGTTGAAAGCAGTGCCCAGAGTTTGGAAGTTACTTTTCTGGATTAGGTTCCAGAAACCTCCAGCCAGCCTGATTACTGGTAACATGCCCAAGCCATGTTCTTAGGATACCAAAAGTAACTATCATGAGCTCTGGCGATGCCTGATACTGAATGCCACAGTCAAACACACACACACACACACAGAGAGAGAAAATCAGTGAAAGCTCACCAAATCCAGAGGAAGGGCATGTCTCTGTTGTGTTTATTTCAGGGAACAGACACAGTCATTTGATATATGAACTTCTCACAGTCCGCTCAATCCAACTGGTTGAGGTTACCCTGGATTACAAATGACACTCTTCGGGTTGTTCTGCTGTGGATGGACAGCTTTTCTTGAGCAGAGTTTCCTGAAGCTATCACAAAACCAAGGGACCGTCAATCTGAAGCCTAGAAACATTAGTATATTTTTGGACAACAACTCCCACACTGCCTCAGCCACAGCATGGGCAGCAGCCATGTGGGCTAGGGGATTCTGGAAGTTGCTGCCCAAAAAAGTACTCACAATGTATTGACACTATGCCTCAGCCAGCAGTCATCTTTTGTACACTTTCTAGCCCTTTCAACTGGTTTTTGGTAGTCCCCTTCAAATGCCCCCAGCTTACCTTTGTTTCTTGCCTTTTTGAAACACTCTTCTTCTCTTGTTCTCTCCTTTCCCCCCTTCCTATTCTCATCCACCCACTTTTGCTATTTTCCATCTTTTCCTTTCTCAGCCCACCACCTTTTGCCTTCTCTTCTGTTCCTCCTCCCTATAAAACCAGCACATACAGAACCTGGCAGAATTGCAAAAACCGGATAATTCCAAATGGAACAGCTGGTGTGTCCTCTGAGTTGGGAGTGAATATGGGAGAACATGAAAAGCACTTATTAAAAATGAGGTGAAGAGCGGGGGTGGCAACAAACCAGAAGAGAAGCACAAGGATAGCTTTTAGAGAAGTAAAGAGAAAGATGGGGGGGGGGGGGAGAAGAAAGCTGCTCTCCTGTCATGCCTGCAGAATTTCTGATCCCCCAACACAGGAGAGAGATCCAAATACAAATACAATGAGGTTCAGAGCAAAAGGCACCCTTGCTTCCAGAACCAGGGGAGGTGGCTGCTGTCACCATTGAAGCCAGTCCTGCTCCTTCTCTCTGTGTGCCATCCCTGATCATAGAATCATAGAATTGCAGAGTTGGAAGAGACCACGAGGGCCATCCAGATCCTGTTACCTGAAATCCTTAATGGCAATGCATATATAAGGGAGGACTGGTACATATATCCATTTTATAGGGCTGGAAATGCTATCCTCTAAATATAGGTTTCCTTTTGCCTTTGGAATTTTCCCCAGGCATTGCCCACATATTTCCAGGTTAAACTCCAGAGCAGTCAGGGCTAGAAACTTGATTTTTCTCACTCTGTAAAATGAAAGCTGAGGTTTTCAGGACACTAAAAGCTGCACCTTTCAGACGGCCATTGAAGAATTATGGGAGTTGTAGTCAAAGGAAGCAACTTTTCCAACCTCTGGGTATGCCCAGCACTGAATTCCATCCTTTTTTGGCAATTACACAGAATCACAGAAAGCATACAGAATCTGACAGCCAGCATGGTGTAGTGGTTTGAGCATTGGACTACAACTCTGAAGATCAGGGTTCAAATCCCCACTTGGCCATGGAAACCCAGTGGGTGACCTTGGGCAAGTCACACTCTCTCAGCCTCAGAGGAAGGCAAGGGCAAACCCTCTTTGAACAAATCTTGACAAGAAAACCCTGTGATAGGTTTGCCTTAGGGTTCCCATAAGTCGGAAACAACTTCAAGGCACACAACAACAATACAGAGTTCAGAGTCATGTCTCTGCAGTGTTCATTTCAAGGGATATGGTATATGCAAGGGATACTGTATATACAAAGTCAATGTCTTTGGCCACATATCTGCTCAATGGCTCACTGGGACAATGGTAGACCTGTGTGTAGGTTAAACAATCTTATTATATAGCTCTGGTCAGTGTTGACATGGTGGGATTACCTGACTGGAGGAAGAAGTGCTTTTCTGGTTGCTTATATACAAACCTGTTGTGCACGGAGCAGGATTCTTCCTGAAGCCATTATATATCCAAGGGGCCTTCTGTGCAGAGCATGGAAAAGTTACTTTTTTATACTACAGTTTCAAGAATACCCAAGCTTGGAAAATAGTTAGGATTAGAATCCCCAATCTTTATTTTGTCTACAGCAGTCTTCTCTAATCTTCCCTCTAAGTGTTTTGGACAACAGCCCCCATCTTGCCCATCCTGTTGGTCACGTAGGGTGGGATCTGTAGTACAACATAACTGGAGGGCAACAAATTTAGGAAGTCTGATATATACACAATCTCTTCTCAGCTCCAAGGACGGGGAAAATGCAGTTTAACTGTGGCTGGTTACAGGGATCATACAACTCCTCTGCTCCAACAGCTCTACTGGCTGCTGATGTGTTTTTAGGCACAATTCAAATGCTGGTTATGTGCTATAAAGCCTATACGGCTTAGGTCCAGGATATTTCCCCATATGAGCCTGCCTGAGGTCCACAGAAGAGGCCCTTCTCTCATTCCCACCACCTTCACAGGTATGGTTGGTGGGAAAGCAAGGGAGGCCTTCTCAGTGGATGCCTCTAAGACTTTGATACTCTTTCCATAGGGAGGCAAGAACAGCCCCCTCATTTTTGTCCTTTCATTGGCAGGTGAAGACTTTCTTTTTTATCCAGACAGGGTTTAATGTGTGTTTTTTTTCCCAATCTTTTTTAATGTGTAAGCCATCTTGAGTCCTAGTCTTGGGGGAAAAGTAGAATATACATAAAGTTAATAATAACAATCATCATCACCATCACCACCAGACACCTCCAGTCATTGCTGGCTATTGTTGTCTATCCCAGAGCATAACCTACAGATAAAGTTCTCGCTGGCTCCCCACTGGCATATCCTGGCCACGGATCAGGTCCATTCCTGCCCTGTTACTTGGATGGAATGGGCCGGAGTCCAATCAGGCACGCCAGCCTGTTGCTGCAGCTGCCACTGCCGCCGTCTCCCTCGCTCTCTCTGAAGACAGAGGGCTGGTCCACAACATGTGACCAAGGGCCCCTGCATGTGACCAGCCTTGGGGCTGCTTCCTGCTGGAAGAGCAAGGCAGAGGACAGTTGAAGTGAAGGGCCAGCATGCTGGAATGGGCTCCTGTGGTTACGTGGTGCCCAATCCGTTTTTTTTCCTGGTGGCAGTGGATTAAAGCAGGTATCATTTTACAACAGAGTAATGGGCCCTACCCTGTCTCTCCCCCCACCGTCTTAGCCCCCTTTTACCCTAATCAGGACTGCAGGTGTCCAAGACAGGGGGAAAGACAGGGTAAACTGCCCGTGTAGACAAGCCCTTTGAGAACGTCCCTGAAACTGAATCCAGCTCTTGGGTGGAAGGACGTTCACCACTATTGGTTTAGGGCTTCTAAGGTTAGTACCAGCACATTAACTAGCCAGTGCGCCATGAAGATCCCTTTGACAAACTTCTGAGGAACTTTCCCAGCCACAACCTTATAAGCATGCCTCAGTTAACAAAGCTTCTGACAAAGGATTTTATCAGACGCATCAAATATGGCATCATAATGACGCCACATAACTGCGAAAGGACGTGCATATCAGACAACATTGCCCTTTCATGGTTATGTCCCTGCAAAAACCCATACTTTTTAATTGATGGCTTAAGTCATCAATCAATCCCCCCTGCAGTTATTTTTTGCCAGCATAGCCAGCGTGTGAAACCTCGCGTCCTTTCCCCTCCATACTTACCCCATCCGTGGCTGGTCTGGTACAAACACTTCCAGGTGAGATCGCGACATCCAGGCAAGTGACACACTTTTAATGACCCAATCCAGGTTACTTGTACGTTTTAAAGTGTGTTTTTGTTTTTTTGAAAAACCTTTTTCATGTTATTTTTCGGTTTTTAAAAATTTCCCATGTGATGAAATCTGCGATATTTTGTGGGATTTCAAAGGAGGAAGTGCAGGGGAAAGCATTCTTTTGCTGGAATACAATTGAATGTTTTAATGCCAGCAAAAGAACACTTTAAAGTTATAGTCTGATAAAGTCCAAAGAAGCTCCTTTTTGCAAAATGTTTTTGTGGAAGCACAGCTCCCCCACCCTTTTTTCTTCTTTTCTGTCTAGCTAGAAGGCTTTTTTTTGAAGCACTGGCATTGGGAGGATGGAGAAGCAGCTTGACCTGGAAAGAATGGGTTCTACTCTAGGTAATCCTACTGTAGCTGTGTGTGCTTACGTGCAACAGGCAAAGGTAAACAATTGCTTCCAGAATCGCTTACTGACCGTGTGCGAAGAGCAAAACAGAAAGAAAGGGAGAAGCAGATTAGCTTGCTTCACCAGCTACCCTGGCATGTTGGAAAAGCATAGCTCTATAAATTTCATCACCAAAATGGAAATTGTAAGAAATGTGGAAGCTGTTGAAAAAAAAATCATCTCAGGATATATTTTTGAAGAAGCATTCAAGTGGCCTCCAGAAGATTCAAAATGTTGTTTACTTATGCAAGGCTTGCTTGTTTTGTTTCACATGTACACAATGTTAGTTTTGAATAAAACTTTTGCTGAAACATGTTGAACTGCTCTTCTTTTTTGTGGTGTAGGAACCTATCCCTCTTCTTCCCCTGTTATTTCTACCTCTGGAACCAAAGTTTCTGTTAAAAAAGTAGAGCACAGGAACACATCTACTTTGTTTACTGAGGCAGGGCCGGTTTAAGAAATTTTGGCCCCCCCTGCAACGCTTTATTTTGGGGGCCCCCATATGTTTATCTCAGGTCAGTGTAACCTAACCTATTCACAGTACAGGATGTTCAGATTACAGTAGGACCCCCGTATCCACGGATTAATTATCCATGGGACACAAAACAGCATACCTACTACCATAGAGTCTTCCTAGAAAATGTGTCCTCCCTAGCCCTTTTCTAGGCCCTCCAAGGCAACTCTATGGTATTTTAAACCAGAAGTCCCATTATTTTCAATGGTGTTCACTATTATCCACAGTTTTCAGAATCCATGCCCGCACAGAACCAATCCCCAGTGGATAAGGGGGGGCCTACTGTATTACATAATTTGCCACCAATAATTTAGTTTAAAAATATATTATAGGCACTAACAAAATATTTTTTGTTAATTAACAATTAACATAATGATGTAGATTTCCTCAAAAAAAAAAAAAAAGAAAAGAAAAGAAAGTAGACCACAAGCTAAACATGAGTTAGCAGTGTGATACAACAGTAAAAAATGCCAATGCGATTCTAGGCTGCATTAATAGGAGTATAGTGTCTAGATCAAGGGAAGTAATAGTGCCACTGTGTTCTGCTTTGGTCAGACCTCACCTGGAAGACTGTGTCCAGTTCTGGGCACCACAATTCAGGAAGGGTATTGAGAAGCTGGAATGTGTCCAGAGGAGGACAAACAAAATGGTGGGAGGTCTGGAAGCCATTATGCCCTATGAGGAGCAGCTTAGGGAACTGGGTATGTTTAGTCTGGAGAAGAGAAGGTTGAGAGGTGACCTGAGAGCCATGTTTAAATATTTGAAGGGATGTCATCCTGAAGATGGAGCAAGCTTGTTTTCTGCTGCTCCAGAGACTAGGACATGGAGCAAAGGGTTCAAACTCCAGGAAAAGAGATTCCACCTAAACATTAGGAAGACGTTCCTGATGGTAAGAGCTGTTCAGAAGTGGGATGCACTGCCTGGGAGTGTGCCAGAGTCTCCTTCGTCGGAGGTTTTTAAGAGAGACTGGATGGCCATCTGTCGTGAGGGCTTTGATTGTGTGTTCCTGCAGGGCAGAAGCTGATTGGATGGGATGGCTGTTGGGGTCCCTTCCAGCCCTACGATTCTACGATTCTAGGCTGCATTCAGAGCCTGGGAAAGTTACTTTTGGATTACACCTCTCAGAATCCCCCTGCCAGCACCCTTCTCAAGGTCTGGTTGCATTGTTCCTTTTCCAGCATTCTCTAAGCCAGTGGTCTTTAAACAGAGGCTGCATGGCCATCTGTCAGGGATGCTTTGATCGTGATTGCCTGTATGGCAGGAGGTTGGACTGGATGGCCCTTGTGGTCTCTTCCAACTCTACAATTCTATGATTCTATGACATCCTCACAGGGGGTCCACAAAGGTTTGAAGGCTGCTTGGCCCACCTCCTCCCTGTAGTGGAACAGCCATGTGACAGGAACCAAGGCAAAGGCTGGCTTGGCCTGCACATTGCCATTCAATCCACTCCAGCCACAAACATGCAGGAAGAAGGAAGAGTGCCTCTGAGGGAAAGGTTAATGGATGGTGTAATTGTATTGTTTTTGCTGTTTGCTAATATTATTAGGGTTTTAAATCTTGAGTTCTCTCTGCTCTGCAGAGCTGTTTGGGCTGGAAGACAACCTGAAGAAAACAGAAGTTCTTTACCAGCCTGCACCACAGGACGAACACCACCACCCCCACATTGCCGTCGGCAAATCTGTGCTCAAGTCCGTTCAGCAGTTCACCTACCTGGGAAGCATCATCTCCTCAGATGACAAGATTGACAAAGAGATCGATCACAGATTAGCAAAGGCATATACTGCATTTGGAAGACTTCACAAAAGAGTCTGGAGCAATAAACACCTGAGGCAAAGCACAAAAATCAGTGTGTACAGAGCCATTGTACTGTCTATTCTCCTTTATGGATCTGAAACATGGGTCACCTATCGCCACCACCTACGACTCCTCGAACGCTTTCATCAGTGCTGTATACGCACAATCCTAAATATACACTGGACTGACTATGTGACAAATGTTGCTGTCCTTGAGCAAGCAGGGATCACCAGTATTGAGGCCATGATATTGAGAACGCAGCTGTGCTGGGCAGGGCACATTTCTAGGATGGAGGACCATCGCCTCATAAAAATACTACTCTACTGTGAACTCGCCATGGGTCAGTGTAAGAGGGGCACTCCAAAAAAGCGATACAAAGACTCCCTGAAACAACATCTCAGGCTCGGCCAAATTGATCACCAACAGTGGTCCGCCCTGGCCTCACATCGGGAGGCATGGAGATGCGCTATCCACAATGCTGCAGCCTTATTTGAGAACTCACGCCGAACAAGTCTTGAAGAGAAATGACAAGGCAGAAAGAATCACAACCCAAAAACTTCACCCAAGGAGACCTTCTGCTGTGCTTTCTGCAACCGGACTTGTTTATCTTGGATTAGCCTTTTTAGTCATCAGCGCACTTGCAGAAAGCGCGGGATGAGTCCTTCCTGAATCTTCGTTTGCGAAGAAAAGCCAGAGAGAGAGAAATCTTGAGTTAAGTCTTGGGGCAACAAAAGATATTTAAAGGGGGTCCCTGGTAAAGAAAAAATTAAGAACCACTGCTTAGCCCAATGGCTCTCACATAGCACTAATGGGATACTGGTGGTTTAGTGACAACAATACTGTAAAACCATTGTTCCCAGTAATATTACTCCAAAATTTTATTTATATTCTTTATATTCTTCTGTTAAAAGAACCAGAGTGTTGTAGAAGTTTCAGCATTGCACTATGACTGTGGAGACCAGGGTTTGCATCCTTACTCAGCCATGAATACCCACTGGGTGACCTTGGGCAAGTCACACTCTCTCAGCCTCAAAGGAAGTCAAAGGCACACCCCTTTGAACAAACCTTGCCTATAAAAACCCCATGGTAGGTTCGCCTTAGTCAGAAATGACTTGGAGGCACATAGGCAAACACACAAAATTTATTTTGCAGGCTGAACTCAGTTGGCAGCAAGGGGAGGAAGCTGAAGAAGACCAAGGGGGAAAGGGAGGGAGGGCAGAGACCCCAGGAAACCATTTTAAGAGGAGCTGGAAAGATGGGATGGAGGGGATCTATGTGGAAGGAAGGAAAGGGAAGGAAGAAAGAAGGAAGGAAGGAAGGAGAGAGAGAGCGACAAAAAGTCAGAAAGAAGAGAGGCAAAGAAAGAAGGAAGGGAGAGAGAAGGGGGATAAAAAGAAAGAAAGAAGCCCTTTCTGATGAGAGAGCAGGGGAGAACAAGATGACCCCTCTTCCCTCCCCCTCCTCTCTCTCTCTCTCTCTCTCTCTCTCTCTCCCTCCCTCTCTCTCTTTCTCTCTCTCTCTCACACACACACTCACCCACCCTCTCCGACACACGTGCCTGGCTGGTTTGCCTTTTGACGATGATCGGGGAGGAGGGAGGAGGGAGCAACAAACTCCCTCCAGAATCAACCACACAAAGAAAGCTCCATCTTCCTCTTTCTCTTTGGTTGTTTTTTTTTTTAAAGCCAGCAGGAGTTTTTTTCAGGAGGAGGATTAGGTTGGGATGGGGGCCCCCTGCCTGTGTGGGGTCTCCTGCGGATGCTGATTTGGCGGTAAGGTTAAGCCGGCCCTGTACTGAGGTATATCTCTATTGGAAGATTTCCGGCTGGGGTTCCCCAGAAAGCTGAAGCTGCCCTAAAGACTAATTTATCTTTGTTTAGTATATTGTTGTCTTTTCCAATTTAACAATGCATTTGCCAAAACAAATGCTGTCTACTCCTTCCTTAGAAACTGACCTTTGTCTGAATAGATCTGTGTCTGGGGCTTGTTTCATAGGAGATTATTAGATGCTCTAAATATGACATTATCACGACACCAGGAGATCGCTAAAGGGCTTCCCTTTCACATGATGTCGTTCCCCACTCGTAATGCTCCCATTCAGCTGTTGTTACGCTGGTGCTGCTTTTTATTGACAGGCTAAGCCATCAATGGATCCCCCATTCCATTTCTGTCACAGAATTTCCTGTGAGTGAAAAGGTGCCCTGATGCGTCAGTGGGAGGTTCCTGTCAGAACACTTCCTGGTGAGATTGGGACAGCAAGGTAAGTGACACACTTTTTTGTACCTGCCTTGGGTTACTTGTAATGTTTTAAGTGTGTTTTTGTGCTTAGCGTAACCTTTATTGTTTTATTTTGCTTTTACAGTTTGAATTTCCCATACTCTCGTCTTCTTGCGAGAATGGCTGGGATTTCAAACGAGAAGTGAAAGGAGCTCCATTAAAGCTCCACTTACCCCTGGGTTGCCTGTCGATGCCGCTAAAAGTAAGTGTGAAAAGTTTTTGATTTTTGCTGGGACAGGGACAGAAGAGGGGCGAGAAAGGAGAATGTGGGACAGGAATGCTTTTTTTGTTCCTGTCTGATAATCTCCATAGTGGGTTGGGTTTCTGGGTCAGCTGTGTTTCAATTCATGTCTAATCACACCTCTTCTGGATTGGTTCACCAAGGAAATTATCATATCAGCCTCTTTTTTTTTTGCAACAATGGCATTAGCAAAGCAAACGGGAACATACCTGTTAGAAATAATTCATTATTACACTGTCTCTTCAATCGCACGAATATGCTGCAATTATGGTGCTTTGCCAATCATATGTCCTTCCACACTGGTTCTGTGGCCCCACCGTCAGTGCGTGTGTGCCTTTCTTTTTATTTTTTTTTCTGGACTTGTACAGTTACAAAGATATGATAAAAAAAAAATAAAAAAAATCATTTTATCATATTCCTGTAATAGCGTAGCTGGAGCAAAACAACAACAACAACAACAAACAGGCATGGAGAAAAACCCCCAATCTTGGTCAGTTTAGGAATAGCGGGGGGGAGGGGAGAGAGAAGAAGAGAGGAAGAGGATCATGCCCCCTCATGCCATGGGACTTCTGTCATACCACCACTGCCATGGAAATGACTTATCGCACAAAGGGGAATAATGGCATGGCAGCAGTATTGAGAGCCATTGACGGGTTTTCCCTGTCAATGAAGTGGTAAGCTACAGAAAAGCCTGGAATGCAAACCAGCAATAGGATAGAGACAACATTGTGCGATAAGTACTGGCCAAATTTGCTAATACCTTTGTGTAATTCTGGAATAAAGTCTCATCTGATAATCTCCCAAGTGTCCTGATTGCTGGGTATCTCATTGCACACAATGACTTACAGGTGTGCTAATGACCCAGTGGCAGGGTGAGCTGACTTCTGAAACTAGTCACTGCATGCTATGTCAAACAGGAGTGGCACACGTGCACTTCCACACCTACTCTGAAATAAGCACACACAATAGGTTGTGTGCAATTTCCCTAATATCTGGTGTTTCAAATTTTGTAGCTGTAGGATTTGAGTGCTCCTGAAAATGGCAAATACCTGTGAAACAGGTACAGCGCATAGATACAGCAGGATACAAACTCAGCAGCACAATTTCCACAGTGCTGTTGATTTATGTGTAAAGCAGCTGACAGTTTCAGTGCAGGGAAGATTTCTGACAGGAGCCCTTCCAGCCTTTGCTTGACTAGCTCCAGCAAAGGACAACCCATGAAGCTGTGTGTTCCAACACCTCTTATAGTTGGGAAGTTTCTTCTGGCATAGAAGATGCTTGGAAAAATAAATAAAAAAGCAGACTGCTTACCTGAAACATGCTTGGATGGAGTTTGTGGGGTGGGAGACAAAATTGATCAGGATGCTTAACATGTGTCATTTCAGACACAGGGAAAAGCAGAGATCACCCATCATCTGGAAAACCCTGCATCTGCACCTGTTTGAGGGTACATTTATGCAAAGTCGGTGTTGGGTGACACTATGGATGCTTAAAAAAGGATATTGATTTTGCTGAAGGTACAAGCATAACATTGAATCAAAGAAAGTATGAGCATGGTAGAACAGAAACAAGAACATGTTATAGCAATGACGCTAGATCTGAGGCAAGCATTGTGTCCTTAAGAGTCTTCAATTTTAGTTTGACTGCTTTTTCTTTCTCTTGTAGAGTATGTGATAGAAGGAAACGCCTGAACGCAGGGTGTTGAGATCGCAGAGGAGTCTCTGCCTTGCCACTTAGACTGTTTGTAAAGTCCAATTACATCTATCCAGAAATGAATTTGATCTGCAGGTAGGCCCATACAGTGCGAGTTGTCAGCCATGTATTCAAATAAAATGAACCATGTTTTCCATGAACTATAGATGCTTTTGAAGCATAGTCAGATGTGGTCTGAACTACAGGGCAGAGAGGCTGCCTCCGACCCACCTAAATGGCCTCCCTGCTTAGTTAGGTCAAAGGCAGGCCTGGAAGGCTAAAAACGCCACCCCCTCTTATCAGCTTGAATTCATTTTAAAACAATCCTGAAAACAGAATAAGGTAAAAAGACCTTCTGGAAAGCAATTCTGTAATTCCATTCGTATATTTTTTTTTAACCAATGATGTTTTCCCTCTGCCGTAGGAAACTTTTACAAATAAATTGGCTACAGAAGGAACACCCTGTGCAAATTATGAGGGACAAAGGAAAGAGGAGGGTAGAACTGCAGCAGGGTTGTATAAAGAAAGGCAAAAAGGAACATGGAAATTGTTCATTGTACAGGTATACAGGAAAGCGGGATCCTTGTCTGCCTTGGGCTATAATCATTTTCCATTTTAAATACTGAACACAGAGGAGTTGTTTCTCTAGTTCTCATAGAGGCTTAACTTAGAAACCTTCTCTGCCTTCAAACAGTTCACTGCTGCCTTCATGGGCTTAGCCAGGTAATCAATTCAAAGCCCACTCCGAATATATTTTTGCCTTTACAGGATACTGCTGCAAACATTAATTCCAGTGGGGCAGTGGTAATTTTTGAAATGCAGATACTCATCATGACAGTCCTCCCAGGCACACGCATGAGGAGAACCCAACAATTCAGGCAGCTGAGTTGTCCCATGCCTCCAATAGGAGCAGGTCTTTTGTAAAGCTAATGGGTCTTAATTGCCCTTTCCAAACCAAGCTATCTCAAAATACTTTCCTTTATAGCAAGGTAGTTTATAACAATATATTGTGGTTGAGGAAAATCTTCTCTCCTCCTTCAGGCTACGATGATGATTGAAGCTAAGTCCAGAGAGAATTGGGGAAACCTGAGTGGACATGGTAGATGATGTGGTTGTCCCTGTTGCTCTGACCTGGTGAGTCATAGCTCCACTACACCACTGCCTAATTCAGGGCTTGGAATTCTGTGGGCCTCCAGCTATGCTTCAATTGTTGGCTAGACTGGCTAGGATTGCTGGGAGTTGTAGTCCAACAATATCTGGAAGGCCACAGAATTCCCACCCCTGGTTTAATTCAAAGAGAAGAGTTTATAATCCAATCCTAACGTGATGGATGGGGAGCAGTCTCTTATGGAGCACAGCTCTTTCCTCTATAAATCATAACACAAAAGACCGGATGATGTGCATTCTGGTAGGAGTGTTCAGCCTGTGAAGAAGAGATCTCAGGACAAAGAGTTCAAGTTAATATATGCAGAGGATCCATATTGCTGAAGAAAGTACATGCTGCTGCTGTTTCTAGGAAATCATTCACCCACCTCTTACTTGTCTGAAGAGGGTCTCTGAGTATAGAACCCCAGGAAGCTCTCTTCTGCAGCCTCCTTGGAAAAGATGGAAGGGAGAAGAGAGATGTCAAGCTTCTCAGCTACAGAGGCAACAGGATGATATTTTCTTAAAGAAACGTGCTAGCAAAAACGACAGACTACTAACTGTGCCCTTCTTCTTTTCCTTTCTTGCTTTACAGGATTAAAAAAAAAAAAAAGAGAGAGAGAGAGAGAGAGAGAGCAAGCGCCAGGACAGCTGGCATTGCAGCTCCCTCTGCCACAAAACAAGGAAGCCAGAAAGGCTGTCAGTCACAGATGGCTTAATTAGTCCTCAGAGGTAGTGTAATTAGACCCTTCCTTCAGATTCAAGTTTTCCCCAGTAAAGATCATTCCAAAGCTAATAATACATAAAAGAGGAAAATGAAAAGGAAACTAAAAAGAAGGAGAGGAGAGGAGAGTGGGGAGGGGGAGAACTAAAAGAAGGAGAAAGCACTTGGGAAAGGGTTTAGCAGTATATAATTATCTCTTGTGCATTTCCTCTCCTTCACTGCTCTAAACTGATTCAGAAGTACTGGTGGATGGTACAAGCTGAAGGAATGCAAATTGGCTTGCTGGAAATAGCAGCAGGGACAACTTATAAGGCAAAGCCTGCTTTAGAAGAACAGAAGTTTGTGAGGCCTGGTGCCTTGGTCCAGCAGACAGAGTCGCATCTCAGGATGTCTCTTACTAGATGGCATTCGATGATAACACTGCACATATGGAAAGCAGTACAGTTGTCCCTTCATATTCGCTGGGATTTGGTTCCAGAACCTCCTGTGAATACCCAAATCCGTGAATAACTCAAGTCCTATTATATGCAATGGCATAGCAAAATGGTGTCCCTTATCTAAGATGGCAAAATCAAGGTTTGCTTTTTGGATTATTATTTTTTTAAAGAATATTTTCAAGCCGTGAATACTTAAATCTGTGAATGCCAAATCCGTGAATGTGGAGGGACAACTGTGCTCCAAATCATATGTGTTACATATTTCTCATAATTCTTGCTCCAGTACGGGTGGATTCAGAGGTGCATTTGAATGCTACAAAGAACTTAAACAGAAAGTATAAGTGACAGGGGCCCATTTCACACATTGGCTGGCATCCTGTTAGTGACATATGCAGGAAGAAGTTCTGCTATGGCGTGGGGTGATTGTTTTGGACAATGCACAATGGAAGTATCCAGCTGACAGTCATATAAGCAGAATTTTACATTTGGACTCTTTGCATATCTGGTAGTGTATTAAGGTACACAGAGTAGCATGTGAATGTGCATTGTTTCTGTGCTTTGCCTTTATACATTGTGCATTGCAGTTCCATCATGGATTGTCAGTCATGCACATTGAACATTGATCCACAAAAGCTGCACTGCATTGGTATTCAGTATAGGGGTTCTGTAATATAACTCTGCCAATAGATATTTACGCTACACTAAAGCAATGTAAGAGCTCAGCCACTATCTTCCCTACGTCCTCCTCAAAGCACAGCAAA
This sequence comes from Gambelia wislizenii, assembly GCA_030847615.1. NCBI lineage: Eukaryota > Metazoa > Chordata > Lepidosauria > Squamata > Crotaphytidae > Gambelia > Gambelia wislizenii. The sequence continues at coordinate 219,154,496 of JAUMIR010000005.1, read as the reverse complement.
CTCATTGCCAGAATAGTGCCATAGGCTGAAGGTCTATTATAGGAATAGAGTTGATACATTTTGTTCTTTAAGAAAAGTGTGTGTGTGGGGAAAGCCTTCTGACCTAGCTGAAGTGAGGAGCATGTGATGGCATTGCTCCTAGGCAGCTGAATCTTCACTTGAGGGACACCACTCAATGGCTGTCAACAATGGCTTGCTGAACCCAAGCAGAGAAGAGAGGCTTGGGTTCAGATGATCCACATGCATTCCTTTATCCCTTCTCTTCCATGACTTAGTGACATCACTCCAGTCCTGTGACATCACTTGTCACGCAATGAGAGAGTATTTGCATGCTCATATCCAGTCCAGCTAGCCATGCTTTCTTTTGCTGCCCCCCCGTCATGCTGGAGGTCCCATCACCCCCGAAGCTCACTAGATTGTGTTTAATTGTAGTTACATCCCACATTTCTTCCACCATGGATCTATGAGACAGAGCCCAGGCTTAGAAAAGGCAACCTCTCTCCTCCAGAACATTCACGCTCTACTATGATGCGAACCTTAGGCAGGGCTATCACTAGGGTCTGAACATGGGGAGTGTTGCTACCTATCACAGCGTGCCAAAACTCATTACAGGTGCTCGCTCTTCTCCCAATGAAAAAATGTTCTGGGATGGGGTTTCCAGATGATCACTCATCTATTTTGGGGTAAGGATGCAGTTCAGATATCTCACGTTCTCTTATACCAATGGACAGTGGTGTATAGTAGGACCCCCCCCTATCCACTGATTAAATTATCCATGGGACACAAAACAACACACCTACCATATAGTATTCCTAGAAAATGTGTCCTCTTTAGCCATTTTCTAGGTCCTCCAAGGCAACTCTATGGTATTTTAAACCGGAAGTCCCATTATTTTCAATGGCATTGGCTATTATCCATGGTTTTCGGTATCCACGCTTCCCCCCCCCCCCGAACCAGTCCCCAGTGGATAAGTGAGCCCTACTGTAATGGTAAAGTTAGAAAGGCAGAGAGTCATCATACAAGTCTCCATAGCGATGTTCCCAATCAGAGTTTAAAAATGTAGCCAGTGATGTTGATCCTCCCCCACTCTCTCCCTCTGTGTATGCATGTTTATATGTGTGTAATACATACTCTACACAGCAGCAACACAACAAAGGATAATACTCAGTTTCTTAGAATCACCTGACAGCCTTAGAGTAATGATCTGGCAAAGGGCAGTGTAGTGGTTAAGACTTTTGTTAATTCAGGATAATGCTTTATGCATTTGATAAAGTAGACTGAAGTTCATAAAGACTTATCCTGCCTGCTGGCCGGCCTGCCTGCCTACTTGCCTGCCTGCCAAAGAAAGAAAGAAAGAAAGAAAGAAAGAAAGAGCTGACAGTAAGAGCTGTTCGGCAGTGGAACACTCTCCATCGGAGCGTGGTGGGGTCTCCTTCCTTGGAGGTCTTTAAACAGAGGCTGGATGGCCATCTGTCGGGGATGCTTTGATCAAGATTTCCTGCTGGCAGGGGGTTGGACTGGATGGCCCTCGTGGTCTCTTCCAGTTCTACAATTCTATGATTCTATGAAAGGAAGGAAGGAAGGAAGGAAGGAAGGAAGGAAGGAAGGAAGGAAGGAAGAGAGGGCTAGTCACACTGGCCAAATACCCTGGCTTACCCCCATTCCAGAGTCCTGTAGTCCAAACGACACAGGGCATTTACCCTGATCTTCCCCCAGGCAGTCCAAATAACCCCCAGAGCAGATACGGGGCTGGAAGGGCATAGGGCCCTTTACCATGATATAAGATAATAAGCAGTTTACTCCATTTCTGCCAGATTGGGCCCCACATGTCCGTGGGAACCCACCCGAGAACACCACTCTGCACTGCTGCCACCAGCTCCCTGGCTCTCCTGGAAGCCAGGAAAGGGCCCTGCAGCATGTGATTGAGGGTGGTCAAATGCAGGGGGCCTGTAGTCACATGTTGTGGGACCTGTGCCTTGTTTCTGCATTAGCAAGAAAATGGTGGTGGAGGTGGTGGCTTCAGCTACGGGCTGGAATCCTCTTTGGACTCCAGCCCATTTTCTTCAGGTAACTGGGGGTGGGGGAAGGAATGGACCACCACCACAACCAGGATACACCAGTGGAGGAACCAGTGTATCCTGGCTAGTGTAGATAAGCCCAAAGGAAAAAAAAGGATAGTCTTTAAGGTGCCACAAGACACTGTTGTTTCCACTACAGCAGATTAACATAGCTACTCCTCTGGAAGTCATTATTCATGGACTTAAGGGCCCCTTCATTTCAGCAACTGAGTTTGACATTTAAAGGTCCAAAGCATACTCCGCATTGAAAGAAGAGTCACCATGTCCTACAGCCAAGATGACATGGCTCAAGCTTTAACTTGGTTATTTTCTGATTTTTCTTTTAAGGCGAAGTGTGAGTCATATAATGTCATACAAAATTATGCTTGAACCATTGAATTTATTGCTAAAATAACAATATTTGGTTCACTATGAATTTTGCCCAAGTTAGGTATAGTTCCCAGCAGAGAGTGTATGAATCATTATATAAGGTAGTGATAGTTTAGATTGGCACAATATCTATGTTAAATATTTGTGTTAGCATCAGCAGCAGCAGCAGCACCACCACCACCACTAAAACTATAGCTAAGCCGGAATGAATCAGAATACAGACAACAGTACATGGGAGCATGCCTCCTAATTTGGATTAATTGCTACCAAATTACTATTTTTTGAGTAAGTTTACAAGATTTCCTGGTGTTCCAGTCATTAGAACACATACACTGTAATAAACCCAATTCACTTCAGTGGGCTCTGCAGTGGAAGAGAGTACAGATGATAATTTTATTTATTATTTATTTATTTTAATCATTTGTATCCTGTCTCTTTAGACCAACTGAAGTTTCTGAACACTTTTCAAAGGCAGACCCAGGTAGAGCACATTACAGTAATCCCAATAGGATGTAACCAAATGGGATGTACCACTGTGACCAGATCTGACTTCCTAAGGAACGGATGCAGTTGGCACACTAGTTAAACTAGTGCGCAAATGCACTCATGGTCATTGCTTACCAGGCTCTGAGTCGAATCCAGGATTACCTTCAAACTGCAAACCTGCATTTTCAGGGGGAGTGTAATGCCATCCGACACAGGCTGAATCCCTATTCCCAGATCTATCTTATGACTGGCCAGGATCACCTCTGTCTTGTCTGGATAACGCCTTGATTTGTTTGCCCTTATCCAGTCCATTACAGCTTCCAGGCACCAGTTTAGCACAGGAACAGCTTCTTTGGAATTAGGTAGAAAGGCGTAATAGAGCTGGGTATCATCAGCATACAGATGACTGACCCCCAAACCCTGGAAACCTCTCCCAGCAGTTTCATGTAGATGTTAAATAGCATAGGGGATAAGACTGAACCCTGAGGGACTCCACAGGCCAATGGCCAAGGAGTCGAGAAGGAATCCCCCAGCAACACCCTCTGAGAGCACCCTTTCAGGAAAGAGTGGAGCCACTGTAGAACAGTACCTCCAAGCCCCATCCCAGAATGGTGACTCAGAAGGGTACCATGGTCAATGGTACTGAAAGCCACTGAGAGGTCCAGCAGAACCAACAAGGACACACTCCTTTTGTCCAGTTCGTCCACGAAAGTGACCAAAGCTGTTTCTGTCCCATAACCAGATCTGAAACAAGACTGAAATGGATCTAGATAATTCACCTCATCCAGGAATCTCTGGAATTGAGAAGTCACCATACACTCCAGTACCTTGCCCAGAATGGAAGGTTGGAGACTGGCCTATAATTATCAAGTATAGTAGTATCTGGGGCCTAATATCCTAAAGGCACCAGACTATACCTGATCTTGGAAGCTAAGCAGGTCAGCCCTGTTTAGTACTTGGACAAGAGACCGTAAATGAATACCAGGTGCTATAGGCTCTATTTCAGAGGAAGAAACTGGCAAAACCACCTCTCAGTATTCCTTGCCTAAGAAGACCCTGTGAAATTCATGGGGTCACCATAAGTTGGCAGGTGGCTTGAAGGTGTACGTGCAGATACATAGTAGGATCCAGGGACTTCATTTTTTCCAGAAGAGGTCTTACCTTCAGGCATCTTGTGATTCTACCTTGTCGCAAAGAAGCATTAATCACTTCCCTTACCCACTCAGCTAGTTCTCCTCTGGCCTATTTATGAGGGCAAGGACCTAGTACACATGTGGTGGCTCCCACCTCTTCAAGGATCCTGTTCATATCCTCAGGACTTATAATTAAAAGCTACAACACAGTTCATATGGCTTGGGTCCAACTTATCTCCGGAACCGCCTCCTCCCATACAATCCTCCCCGCATACTCCGGTCCTCTGGGAGGAATCTGCTTCAGCCACAAAAATCTAGGCTGTCTGCAACCTCCCAGAGGGCCTTTTCAGTAATCGCCCCCAAATTGTGGAATGGCCTGCCGAATGAGATCCGTCAGCTGACGAGCTTGAGTAGCTTTAAAAAAGCACTAAAGACGGATCTCTTTCGGCAGGCCTTTCCTGATTAGATCCCGGCCTCAGGAACTCAGTCTCCTGGCTTTTTAAAAATTATGTATATATTTGTTTTTAATGTATTTTTTTAGCTAGAAGGTTTTAATCTTATTGTGTTTAATGTCTTTTTATGTGGGAGGGTGGGGGTGGGTGGTGTTTTTAGTCATTATTATAATGTTTTAATTGTTGGAAGCCGCCCCGATTGTTTTTAGCAGAGGGGCGGGGTATAAATAAATTTTATTATTATTATTATTATTACATATGGGTCTCTAGAGAAATGGCCATCAGATCACAGAAAGTAGATCACATTACAGGCTAAAAATATTTCAGGTAAATGACACTAAAGCCTGCATAATTAAAAATAAAATTAAAAGCCATTGCTATTGCTTGGCTAAAATGGTTTGCTCACTGTACAATTTTCTACCATCTTCAGGGGATGAAGAGATTCGTAGTCCACCATATCTGGAAGATGCCTGGTTGGAAAAGGCTACTTTAAATTCAGTTTAGATATATGTGTCTAAAGCAGTTATCATAGATAATGCCAATGCCTCTGAACTGTAGAGTTCCTGTACTGTTCAGTTTTGTGAATGAGGGAGTCTTGGCAGGTGCACTTTTTCAGTATGTTCTAGCACTGTGACATGACAAAACTGCACCTGCTGAGATTCCCTGTTGTGCCCCCACTGTTAAGGTATATTAGCTCTCATCTTGGAGGCCCTGTAACATAGGTTGCTGCCACAATGCAGAAATAATGCAGTTTGTCACCACTTTAACTATCATGACTCCACCCTATGGAATCCTGGGATTTGTAGTTTGTTGTGGCACTAGAGCTCTCTCACAAAGAAGGCTAAATATCTTTTTAAAAAGTACAAATCCCAGAATTGCATAGCATTGAGCCATAGCAGTTGAAGTAGTGTCAAACTGCATTATTTCTGCAGTGTGTCAGTAGCCATAGTAAGTTGTTATAATGGGAATGCATTACACTGGCAGGTACCATAATGTGCTGGACTTGTCCCCTTTGCCTTGTAAAGTCTTGGACAATAGTTATGCCAGCATGTGCATCTCTCTGTGCTATCACATTTGTGTATATCAGTTGGAGTACTAGACACACCATGCATTTAGAACGTTAAGAGTAATGTGCAATCACAGCACTGTGATATCTGTTTAAGACTTGAGTGGTTCATGAGGCTCTTGAAAACACGCTTATGAGAAACATTTATCACTGAAACCCACCATTAAGTGTTCTGGCAGAGATTTCAGTTTTAGTTAACATAAGAGGAAGACAAAAAGACATAAAAGAATCCAGTAGCCCCTTTGAGACTAACTGGGAAAAAGACATTTCTAGCATTTCATGAACTTAGTCCACTTCATCAAAGAAGGGGGAGGAGGAGTAGGACATGACGATGGAAGAGAACTTCAAGTTGAAGATGTTACACTTACAACCCACCCTTGCTTCAATGAGCTGATGTTAGTGTATATGGTTCACTCCTCTCTTTATTCTTAGATCAGGCTAAGAGAATGCTACTGCCACTAACTATTTCTGGTCTGGTTACCAAAGAACCCTAACACTGAAATACAAACAAAAGCCAAACCGGTTGCATGCCAGTAACTGGGACAGATTACCCCTACCAGGTTGTCCACACAGATCCCAACCCTGGGCTACAAAAACCTTTAAACCATTCACTAGATTTAGTGTGTGGTGTCCCAGCATGGCTACAACACTGGACTGATGAATGGATTCTTTTTTGGGTTCAGGTTTGTACACGCATGACCGGTTTCCTCTAAAACCCTCAGTTGAATGACATTCAAGCTGAGATGTAAACAATAACAACAACAAAAACTTATTGAATCAGGAGCTGTTTCAAGCATCCAAGTGTGCAAGCTGGCTCAATACTTTTTTCAAAGTAACAATTTATTTCTATTTTAATCTTTCCCTGAACTCGTCCCTCAGACACTTCAGCACCACCAACTCTTCCTCCTCAGTTCCCAACTTACTTGGCTCAACCCCCTTTCCTCTTCCCCTCTCTAGCTCATCTCATCTCTACCTGCCCCTTCCTCATCTGACAGCCAAATCTCTCTTTTTATATTCTTTCCTCCTCAGCCCGCCTTTGCAGCACTCCAAGGGCTTTGATTGGCTAGCTATACTTATGCTAGGCAAGCTTCTGCCCTGCCCCCCCTTACAGTAACATAGCATCGCTGTTGCATTGACAGCAAGCATACCACGCGGATCCCTATTTTCAGACTTAGTGGGATGCAGTGGCTTTTGTTTCCTCATGGTTGGAGCAACCCCACACCATACAAGTAATTACTGGATGAAGGATGCACATTGGGCAAGCAGATCATGAAGATCCCGTAACAGAGAGTTGCATTCTGCAGCACAGGGGGAGAGACTTTCCATTGGATTCCATAGTCAAAGATTACCAGCTTGTCGAAGTGAAACAGCAACTGCTGCATTGCTCTAGAAATGCATATAATAGGTTTAAGCTGATGACTTATTTCTCAATGACTTATTTTTTAACTGGGCCTTTTCTGTTAATTTTTGAGTCTCTGGGGACCCTTTCACATTTCAAGATTATAGCACTATGATTCCACTTTAACTGCCATGGCTTTATCCTTTAGAATCCTGGGATTTATAGTCTGGCGAGGCACTAGAACTCTCCAGGAGAGAATTCTAAATGCCTCCTCCACAAACTGCAAATCCCAGTGTTCCATTGGATGGAACCATGGCTGTTAAAGTAAAATCATAGTGCTATAATTCTGTAGTGTGACTGGGGTATCTGTACTTGTATAGCCAGTATGGTAGAACCATTAAAGATGACAATGGAGACTTTGGAGATCTGGATTCTAGTCCCCACTGAGGTTAAATGTGAGGCAGGGAGTACAGTCTGCTGGTGATACTCATGGACCAGGATCCTACATCAAACAGGTGGAGGATAATGTTCCTCCTGTGCAGTTCTGTGTCCACTCCCCACAGATGTATTTTTTTTGGATGGGCACAAGGGGCTATCCTCATGCCCTTTGCACCCTGTCCAAAAACTCTCACTCCTGCAGCTGTCATGCCCTGGGCGGGGCCACGGCTGCTGCTTCCACTTACTGGCAGAGAGGAGAGGGAGGGGGAAGGCAAATCAGATGATGAAGAACTGACTTAGCTCACAAAAGTAAGGAAATGGGAGTGTGCTCACTTATGGAAGGCACCCTCCTGTCCTTTCCCCTCAGACCTACATGATCTGAATTGTCTCCTCTCTTTCTACCATCCCCAATGGGAAACAGCAGCAGCAGTGATCCGGGGTTTGACAGCTATGGGGGGGGGAGGTTTTGGGTTGGCAGGAAGGGCTGCAGAGCAGTATCTTGTGCTCTGTTCTAAAAGATACACACGTGCCTGTAAGCCACACCTACACCTGCTCATGTCACTAATAGGATTCTAGCTGTGGTCTTTTGGTCAGTGGCAGAAGCTGCAACATTCCCCATCATTACGACAGCCAGGGGCCTGTATTTAAAGAGGGCAAGTTTGTTGTTAGAATAAGGAAATTTCTGTTTTTAATAAAATTATCAGGGTCTTCACATGTCTCCATCCTTCAAAAGTGAAAGTATTCTGAATTCCATCTGTCTGACCCATCCAGTTATGCACACAGAAGTGAGAAGTGGAATACACTGCCTTGTAGTGTGGTGGAGTCTCCTTTGGAGGTTTTTAAACAGAGGCTGGATGGCCATCTGTCGGGAATGATTTGATTGTGAATTTCTACATGGCAGGGGGTTGGACTGGATGGCCCTTGAGGTCTCATCCAACTCTATGATTCTATGATTCTTGCCGATGAAGGTGTAATAAGAGGAATAATAACTGTAAAAAATCTGTGAACCAATACCACCTCTTAGTTACTATGCTATTGAAGGCCTGCAGTACCTTGTATAAAACACAATACAACACAATCCAGATGTGATCTGAAAAATAACATGCTACATTCACAAACACAGTGATTCAAGGGAGCATGAATGAAAATATACAAATATGAGCACAGCATTAAAACATAAATACATACTTCCCACTCACTTCCCCATCTAAAGTAGGCACACTTGGATAGAAAGGCATTGGACAAATTCTCTAAAATACATACATAATATTGTACCATGCTCTTTTCACAAGGGGTGTTTTATAAAGAGAGGATTCATTATGAGTAGGAAAAAGTTTCTGAATTTTAAAGAATTTGGTCTTCCTTTGACATGTTTCTGAAGTTCTAATGATTGGTCCACCCAAAGATACAAATAAACATTTGGGCTTGAAGCAATAGTTATAGAGGCTTGTGTTGTGAGGAGATAAATAATCACTGATTTCTCATTCATTGCTTTGAAACCCCAGCTGGAAATGTGGTTTCCCCAAGTAGGAAGGAAGGTTGGCTTTGGCTCTGGGTAAACTTCTCCTATTGAATTTCTGTCATGCAGCTGTTAAAGCAAGGCCTTCCCACCTGCAGAAGACAGCAGTAGAAATGATTAAGGAGGCTTCTGCTGATAGTACTCTGTTCAGAATATAAAGCATTTTTAGCATCATCTAGAGACTACAACTCTTAAATTAGAATGTTAATGAACGCTGAAATCCTAAACAAGTTTATTTGGATGTAAATCTTACTAAATCACTGCTATTCATAAATAAGTATATATGTTTAGGATTCGAGTGTTGCAGTGAAATATGGAAACGGTTCTTTTTGGGAGGATTTAATACATATGACAGCCTAGAATCACAGAAGCATAGAGCTGGAAGGGATTTTGGAGGTCATCCAGTCCACTCTCATACTCTGTAAAGTATCTGGAGTACAGGATGTTAGTTTCCTTAGAATCTATACCATCTCCTACTCACATCATTTGTCTATTTCCTCCTTCCCCCAACAGTTTTCCTCTGAGTCTGTCAATGTGAGTTCTGTCTGTAGAACATTGCTAGAATGTTCTCACCCAGATGAGCTTCTGACTGGCTAATACATGTGGAGTGTGAATATGGTCAGTGTGCTAGACCACAGTCCTTATGAAGTAAGAAAACAGGCACACACATGCAAACACACACAGAGGAGAGAAAGTCATGGCAAAAGTTCATAGAGCCATAGAATTATAGAATTGCAGAATTGGAAGAGACCACGAGGGCCATCCAGTCCAACCCCCTGCCATGCAGGAAATCATGATCAAAGCATCCCTGACAGATGGCCATCCAGCCTCTGTTTAAAGACCTCCAAGGAAGGAGACCCCACCACACTCCGAGGGAATGTGTTCCACTGCCGAACAGCTCTTACTGACAAAAAGTTCCTCCTCATGTTGAGGTGGAATCTCTGTTCCTGGAGCTTGCATCCATTGCTCTGTGTTCCAGTCTCTGGAGCAGCAGAAAACAAGCCTGCTCCATCCTCAATGTGACACCCCTTCAAATACTTAAACAGGGCTATCATATCGCCTCTTAACCGTCTTTTTTCCAGGCTAAACATACCCAGATCCCTAAGTCTTTCCTCATAAGGCATTGTTTCCAGACCTTTCACCATTTTAGTCACCCTCCTCTGGACACGTTCCAACTTGTCAATATCCTTTTTGAATTGTGGTGCCCAGAACTGGACACAGTATTCTAGGTGAGGTCTGACCAAGGCAGAATAGAGCGGCACTATTACTTCCCTTGATCTGGACACTATACTTCTATTGATGCAGCCCAAAATCGCAGTAGCCTTTTTAGCTGCCGCATCACACTGTTAACTCATGTTCAACTTGTGGTCTAATAGAACTCCTAGATCCCTTTCGCACGTAGTCTCATTCAGCCAGGTCTCCCCCATCCTATATCTATGCATTTCAAGTTTTTGCCCTAAATGCAGTACCTTACATTTCTCCATATTGAATTTCATTTTGTTAGCTTTGGCCCAGCTTTCTAATCTGTTGAGGTCATTTTGAATTTTGATCCTGTCCTCTAGGGTATTAGCTACTCCTCCTAATTTGGTGTCATCTGCAAATTTGATAAGCATGCCCCTAATTCCCTCATCCAAGTCATTGCTAAAGATGTTGAATAGCACTGGGCCCAGGACAGAACCCTGTGGCACCCCACTGGTCACATCTTTCCAAGATGAAGAGGAGCCACTGCTGAGCACCCTTTGGGTTCAGCCGGTCATCCAATTACAAATCCATTGCACAGTTAACTTGTCTAGCCCACATTTTACGAGCTTGTTTGCAAGAATGTCATGGGGAACCTTGTCAAAGGCCTTACTGAAATCAAGGTATGTGATATCCACAGCGTTCCCTTCATCTATCAAGCTGGTAATTTTATCAAAAAAAAAAAAAAAAAAAGAGAGAGATCAGATTAGTCTGGCATGACTTGTTTCTCTGAAACCCATGTTGACTTTTTGTGATTATGGCATTGCCTTCTAAATGTTCACAGACTCTCTGTTTAATGATCTGCTCTAGAATCTTCCCTGGTATTGATGTCAGACTAACCGGACGATAATTGCTGGGATCTTCTTTTTTCCCCTTTTTGAAGATGGGAACAACGTTTGCCCTCCTCCAGTCTGCTGGGACTTCTCATGTTCTCCAGGAGTTCTCAAAGATTATTGTCAATGGCTCTGAGATTATATTTGCCAGCTCTTTTAATACGCTTGGATGTAGTTCATCTTGCCCTGGAGGTTTAAACTCATTTAGATTAAGAAGGTATTCCTGTATTACCTCTTTGCTTATTCTGTGCTGGATTTCCCCTATTGTGTCCTCTGTTCCATTAGGTTGGTCCCCCTTTACCTTTTCTGAAAACACTGAGGCAAAGAAGGTGTTGAGTAATTCTGCCTTTTCTCTGTCCCCTGTTAGCATTTTGCCATCTTCTCTGCGTAGTGGCCCCACCATTTCCTTCTTCCTCCTTTTGCTGCGGACATACCCGAAAAAACCTTTTTTATTGTTCTTAACCTGTCTAGCAAGGCTGAGCTCACTCTGCACTTTAGCTTTTCTGACTTTACTCCTACACATGTTCACTATCTGTTTGAATTCTTCTTTGGTGATTTCCCCCTTTTCCCATTTCCTATACATGTTCCGTTTAAAACTTAGCTCTGTTGAAATTTCTTCAGTCATCCATCCTGGTTTCTTGAGACACCTCCCATTTTTCTTCCTCAATGGTACTGTTTGAAATTGTGCCTTCAGTATCTCCCTTTTGAGAAAGTCCCATCCATCTTGAGGTCTCTTGTCTTCTAGTATTCCTGACCATGGGATCACCCCCAGTATTTCCCTGAGTTTATTGAAATCAGCTCTCCTAAAGTTGAGAATGCATGTCTGACTATGCCTGGCTTCTCCTTTCCATTGTATAACAAACTCCAGGAGAACATGATCACTCTCACCTAAGGATCCCACCACTTGCACCCCATTAACCAGGTCATCCCTGTTGGTTAGGATCAGATCTAAAATAGCTGACCCCCTTGTTGTCTCTTCCACCTTTTGGACCATGAAATGTCTTCCAGGCAAGTCAGGAATTTGCTGGACCTTGAAGTTTTGGTTGAGTTAGATTGCCAGCAAATATCAGGATAGTTGAAGTCACCCATCACTACTACATCTCTCCTTTCTGCATATGTGTTCATCTGTTCTAGAAAGGCACAATCCAATTCCTCCGTCTGACTTGCGGGTCTGTAGTAGAGTCCCACAATAACATCCCTGTTGTTTCCTTCCCCTTTACTTTTTATCCAGATGCTCTCCACCTGGCTTCCAGTATTGATGTCATGGATCTCTTCACTGGTGTAAATATCCCTGACATATAATGCTATTCCTCCTCCTCTCCTGTTTGGCCTGTTTCTCTTATAAAGGTTATACCCCTCTATTCCTACATTCCAATCATGCGACTCATCCCACTAGGTTTCAGTAACACCTACTTTATCATACTTGCTTTGTAGTGCTAGGAGTTCAAGTTCATCTTGCTTATTTCCCATGCTCTGTGCATTAGTGTAGAGACATCTAAGACCATGTGTTCCCTTTACTTGCTGCCTGTGCAAGTCATAGTTTTCAGAATCCACCCCCCTGAACCAATCCCCAGTGGATAAGAGGGGCCTACTGTATTACATAATTTGCCACCAATAATTTAGTTTAAAAACTATATTATAGGTGCTAACATAATATTTTTTGTTTATTAGCAATTAACGTAATGGTGTAGATTTCCTCAAAGAAAAGAAAGAGTGGACTACAAGCTGAACATGAGTTAGCAGTGTGATGCAGCAGCAAAAAAAGCCAATGCAATTCTAGGCTGCATTAATAGGAGTAGAGTCTAGATCAAGGCAAGTAATAGTATCACTCCATTCTGCTTTGGTCAGACCTCACCTGGAATACTGTTTCCAGTTCTGGGCACAACAATTCAAGAAAGATACTGAGAAGGATGGTGGGAGGTCTGGAAGCCATTACGCCCTATGAGGAACAGCTTAGGGAGCTGGGTATGTTTAGTCTGGAGAAGAGAAAATTGAGAGGTGACGTGATAGCCATGTTTAAATATTTGAAGGGATGCCATACTGAGGAAGGAGCAAGCTTGTTTTCTGCTGCTCCAGAGACTAGGACACGGAGCCATGGGTTCAAACTACAGGAAAAGAGATTCCACCTGAATATTGGGAAGAACCTTCTGACAGTAAGAGCTGTTTGGAAGTGGAATACACTGCCTTGGAGTGTGGTGGAGTCTCCTTCTTTGGGTTTTTTTAAACATAGGTTGGATGGCCACCTGTCAGGAATGCTTGGATTGTGTGCTCCTGCAGGACAGAAGCTGATTGGATGGGATGGCTGTTGGGGTCCCTTCCTGCCCTATGATTCTATGATTCTAGGCTGCATTCAGAGCCTGGGAAAGTTACTCTTGGTTTACACCTCCCAGAATCCCCCTGCCACCACCCTTCTCAAGGTCTGGTTGCATTGTTCCTTTTCCAGCATTCTGTAGCCCAGTGGTTCTTAACTTGGGGACTGCAATGTCCTCACAGGGGGTCCACAAAGGCTTGAAGGCTGCTTGGCCCACCTCCTCCCTGTAGTGGAGTAGCCACGTGACAGGAACCAAGGCAAAGGCTGGCTTGGCCTGCACATTGCCATTCAATCCACTCCAGACACAAATTTGCAGGAAGAAGCAAGAGTGCCTCTGAGGGAAAATTTAATGGATGGTGTAATTATATTGTTGTTGTTGTTAGTTATTATTATTAGCTATTATTATTAAGGTTTTAAATCTTGAGTTAAGTCTTGGGGCAACAAAAGATATTTAAAGGGGGTCCAAAAGATATTTAAAGGGACTGCTCCAGTCCAATGCCTCCCACATAACACTAATGGGATACTGGTGTTTTAGTGACAACAATAAAACCATTGTTCCCAGTAATATTACTCCAAATTTTAATTTCTATTGTTTATATTCTTCTGTTAAAAAGAGCTAGAGTGTTGTAGAAGTTTCAGCATTGCACTATGACTATGGAGACTAGGGTTTGAATCCTTACTCAGCCACAAAAACCCACTTGGTGACCTTGGGCAAGTCACACTCTCTTAGGAGATTTTCACACGGGCTATATATCCTGTGGCAGGAACAGAACAGTGTTGGGAAAAGTTTTCCCTTTTGGATGATGTTGACCCCGTTCTGTCCTGCAGCCATCCTGCATCCATCCTGCTCCTGTGACTGTTCCAGAACAATGTAATCACGAGTTGTCTTTGTGAATAGATCTCCCGTTCCATCACTATCACGCAATCACGGGTGTGCGAACAGGAGCCCCGTTCCTGTTCCGAAATGACAGCCGCGGCAGAGAGGTTTGTTCCAAGCACTTCCTGGTATGATCTGGACATCCAGGTAAGTGGCACCCTTTAGTTTACCCTCCCTGTTTTGATTGTGTGATTTAAAGTGTGTTTTTGTGCTTGGTGAACTGATTTTATGTTTGGGGGAGTTTTATTTTTCTAAATTTACTGCTTGGCTGTTATCACGTGATAACGAGATAACGATTCAGACGGCTGGTCGTAAAAGCAGCCTTATGATGGTTGCATTTACGGCCGGCCAGTGAGGGGAGGGGGAACCTGTTCCTGCCGCGGAACTAAGGTAAGTGTGTGAAAGATTTACATTATTCCATGGCAGGAACGGGAGAGGAGGTGGTAGGGCAGTAACGGGGCATTTTGGCCTTGTGTGAAAATCTCCTTAGTCTCAAAGGAAGGCAAAGGCACACCCCCTTTGAACAAACCTTGCCTAGAAAACCCCATGGTAGGTTCGCCTTAGTCAGAAATGACTTGGAGGCACATAGGCAAACACACACAAATTTCTTTTTCAGGCTGAACTCAGTTGGCAGCAAGGGGAGGAAGCTAAAGAAGACCAAGGGGGAAAGGGAGGCGAGAGGAACCAAGACAGGTTAAAAGCAGCTGGAAAGATGGGCTGGAGGGGATCTATGTGGAAGGAAGGGAAGGGAAGGAAAAAAAAGAAAGAAAGAAGCCCTTTCCGAGGGAATAGACAACCCTCAAATTCCCTGTCTCTCTCTCTCACACACACTCACCCCTCTCTGTGCCTGGCTGGTTTGCATTTTGCAGCAGCAAACTCCCTCCAGCTTCTGCTATGGAGGGCTGCTTCTTCTTTCTCTTTAGTTTGGGAGACACTGTTATTTTTTTGTTTTTTTTAAAAAAGCCAACAGGAGGTTTTTGGAGGAGGAGGGTAGGAGGGGGCTATAAAGCAGCAGCCTTGTCAGATAAGCTTCATCAGATAAGGAAGCCAGCAGGGGGCCCTCTTGACCTCGCCCCCCCCCCAGCCAATGCTGATTTGGCAGACTGGTTAAACCGGCCCTGTGCTAGGGTGAAGGCAGCATTGAACAGTACAACCTCATCAGGTGACAAGCAGACAGTGGGGAGGGTACCAAGAAGGCTTGGCAGGATACAGGTAGATGAGCATTGGGAGGCTGTGGGGTCTCTTTTGCCCAGCCCTCCAGGACATGATGGACTTTGAAGTTGGTCAGGGATCTTGGAGGCCTGCTGCTTTAGAATAAAAGGCCAGAGCTGTCAGTTGACCTCTGATAGTTGCAGCAGCTAGTCCAGACTTCCAGAGGTGTATGGCATGCCACAATACATCCTCATTCCTACAGGCAGTCTTGCAAGCTCTCCCCTTGCCTTCCAGAAGCTCCAAAAGAAATGAAGACTCTGCTGGTATGATGTGCAAGTTGAAGGGGATAAGAAAAAGAGGATGGACCAGTAAACCTCTATCTGCCAAGGTTTCAGACATGTGAAGGGACCTCATGAGGGTGCTGGGAGGCTCCTGGGACCAGCTTCCAAAATCTGTAGAACAGAAAATAGTAGTGGGAATCGGTTAGAGTATTTTGGATGCCTGGGACATGATGAGCCTGGAAGAGTATGTTATACCTCAAGCACTGTAAAACAAAACACCTGACCAGTTTCCTCACCCAAGGGAGCTTTGAAGTCTGAGCATTCACCACTTGTAGCACTGCAGCATTGTCGCACCAAAATGTGTCAGTCTTGTTTGCCAAACCAGAGCCCCCTACTACTATGGGTAAGAGCTCAATTAAAGACCTAACATTTCTTGAGCTTTCCCCCATAATAGTAGGGGGCCTCTGGGGGGAACTCATCCAGTCACATGGCCAGGGTTCTGCACATCACTGACCTTGCCAGAATAAGCTGGAACCTAAGGCTCCAGTTGCATCGGAATGGACCAAAACATCAACTCTAAGAAAGGTACTCCTCCAGAATGACACCCCATTATATTCTCAAATAAACTCACTCCACACTCCCAAATACATATCTCCTTAGTGACCCAAATGTGATGATGAGATGTGGACATCCCCCTGGTGGCCTCACAGAGACAAGTGCTGAACGCTTACCCTGGAACAACTACCCTGCATGCAAAGTTAAGATGGCCTGCCAAGACTTGGAAATCATGCAATGTGGCCTTATTTTTGTTCCCCATGCAAGTTACCTGATCCATAAGAACCATCAGTTTGTCCATTGGGAGGTGGCAGATGCCCTGTATTGTGTCCAGTCCAATACTGAGAAATGTTAGGGTGGTTAAGTGTCTCATTTGCCTCAGAGCAAGTGATTACTCAGCACCAGTGGCACCGAAGAGGGAAAACACTTTCTCTAACTGCTCTGGGCTGGGAATTGGCCTGGACATTGAGGTAAATGGCAGTGCCTGCTAAGCAGCGACCTGTCCTTCCTCCCCACTCTCCCTGAATCCAGGGCAGGCCCATTTTTCATACTGTAGGAAACACTTGAGTTAAGGTTAATCTGGGTTAAGGCGGTATACCCCAAGTTTGGTGCAGATAGGGCCATATGTTGTGTGGCTTTATTGCACCAAATTTGGGATGTGTGTGGGGTTTTCCCCCTCTGTGTAGACAATCCCCTTATCATAATAGAAGGCACCATTGAAGTGGAAGCCCTACAGACTGAAATCATCAGGATGGACTGGGAGTAAACGGAATGCAAATTTTAAATTACATTTTGCCAGTAATTTTGCTGCTAGCCCCAAATCCCAAATCATACTAATTGCTGCATTGAAGGATGCATATTTAACAGAGCATAGGGCAGGATCAATGGCATTGTTTACAGATGTCCCTTTGGGGGGGAAAGATTATGTATAAGGTGGTACTCACCTGGGGCCTTTTTAGGGACTACACCCAATAGTGATAGCCTCAAGGTAGATGGGATAGTGTAGTGTGGGGGCCTGATACTCACCCCACACTCAATTCCTTGGCTAATTTCCCCCATACTATATGATTTAGATTGGTGACAGAGTGAGAGTTACAGTAGGTGCAAAACAATATGAATGCTTACCTGCATAGAGGATTCTGAAGCCATATATGAAACCATTCAGAATGTACTTGGTGCTGCTCCTCTTGGGATAAAATGCCAGGACCTGGACCTTAATTGGTGTTGGGGCCTTGCTTTCCTTGTTCTCACCCTTGGGCAGAACCATTGTTGGAGCTGGTTGGACCCCCTGAACACTTATCTCAGTAACAAGAGGATCTGGGATGTGTCCTCCCCACATGTCCCACATCAGTGGTCATAT
Organism: Gambelia wislizenii; assembly: GCA_030847615.1. Classification (NCBI taxonomy): domain Eukaryota; kingdom Metazoa; phylum Chordata; class Lepidosauria; order Squamata; family Crotaphytidae; genus Gambelia; species Gambelia wislizenii. Next base: position 219,137,008 of record JAUMIR010000005.1, on the reverse strand, counting down.
CTGCAGACTTCGGCCACAAAAATCTAGGCTGTCTGCAACCTCCCAGAGGGCCTTTTCGGTAATTGCCCCCAAATTATGGAATGGCCTGCCGAACGAGATCTGTCAGATGACGAGCCTGAGTAGCTTTAAAAAAGTACTAAAGACGGATCTCTTTCGGTAGGCCTTTCCTAATTAGATCCCGGCCTCAGGAGCTCCTGGCCTCTTTTAGTCTGCTGGCTATTCATTATTTTTTTAATGTGATTTTAGATTAGTTGTTTTTAATTTATATTGGTTTAATATCTTTTTATGGGGGAGGGTGGGATGGGTGATGTTTAGGGATTTGAATCTGTATTTGTATTTAAATTTTTGTAAGCCGGCCCGATTGTTTTTAACAGAGGGGCAGGATATAAATAATAATAATAATAATAATAATAATAATAATAATAATTATTATTAGTCACCTACACTTACCAGTGTTAAAGTCATAGCAGATTGGGGAGCCCCTTCCCCCACTGTACTAAGCCTCACAAGTCCCTTTTGACTAGTTACCATTGGCACAAAGCCATTGTCTCAATGATTGTAAGGGGAAGCCCACCATGCTGTCAGACCACAGTTCCTCCTCTTTGTGATCCCAGGAATGCGATGGGTTCAAAGCAACTCTCATATGGAACTGCTTGTCACATTGTACCCATGCAGATCCCTTGGAGTCAGTGTAGGCCCTGAGTATTATGTCTTGGTACTTCACCAGGGTGGAGCATCTACATGGCTGTGTCTCAAACACCCTCCCCATGTATACCATCCAGCCATGGCAGCAATTGCGGGGGTGAAGGGGAGACAAGATCGCTTCTCTGCCCTTTCCCCCTTTGCTCCTGTGATTGCCATGGTGGCGACAGAAGCCCTCCCAGGGGAAGGGACAGAACAATCTTACCCCCTTTCCCCTTTGCACCCGCGATCGCCATGATGGCGGGGCCATGGTGGGAGCAAACTCACCTCCTCCCTTTCCCCTGGGATGGCCCCTTGGGATGGTGTTCACTATTATCCATGGAATTCACCATCTGCGGGAGGCCCTGGAACCAATCCCCCATGGATAAGGGGGTACTACTGTATTGCCAACACTGTAGAACATTGTTTGGTTGCTCCCAGTATGCAGATTGGCCATGAGTGGCAGGAGTGGATTGTGAGGTGGAGAGGGAATTTGCATGTGGGTGGTGATTGGCTGAGGGAGTGACAGGAGTGGCCAATCAGCACACTGAAAGAGACAACATACATAAACCCATTGTACATCCCCAGGAAGCAACATGCCTACATACCTAAGGCATTATGCATACCCAAGAATTTTATCTATATAGATGGCAGCAAGACTGTTGTATGCACAAAGATGGAGAATTCAACACTACTCACTATGGAGGAATTGGTGAAACTGACAGATTTAGCAGACATGGACAAACTGTTTGATCAGAGAAAGGTCAGTAGTGACATTTCTCAGAGACTGGAAACCCCTTTTTTGAGGGAGAAAATGACCTGATAACTTTTTGTTTTGACAATTAGAAAGACTACATTATTGAAAAAGAGAGCATGCAGTATTTTTGGAGAGAGAGTTATGAATAACTATTTGCATATTTAACTGCTGAAAAGAAGATCTGAAGTCTCCCTCCACCCCTTTCTCTTTTTCTTTTCTTTACTTTACTTTCTTTAACTTTTACTTTATGGTGCTGCCCTGTGGGAACTCAATGAAACATGCCCTCTCTGCAAAGACCCTATAGGTAAGCTTTCTTTGGTAGTTTTTAATCATAAGTTGGATGGCCGTCTCTCAGGAGTGCTTTAGTTGTGTATTCCTGCATGGCAGGTGGTTGGACTGGATAGCCCTAGTGGTCTCTTCCAACTCTATGATTCTATGATTAGGACCTGTCATGAGATCTGCCAGAAATGTACCAGAACAAACTGGACTGTGAAATAAAATCAAGTCATTAATTTGATTAGATGGTTAAGCAAAAACAACGAAGGAGATTATCGGACGGAGACAAAAATAGCGCCACCGTCTTGCAATCTCCTCTCCCGCCCCACTCCCATCGCTGTAATGTTTCAAAAGAAAAAAATTTCAGACGTACCTTGATCTCCGGCAGTCCAGGAGTGAATGGAGCTCTCATGGAGCCCCATTCACTTCCTGGAAAGCAAACCCCGGCTGTTCTTGCGAGAGAATGATCATGTAGGAAATTGAAAAATTAAAAGGAAACTAAGAGTCAAAAAGAAAAACCAAGCCCCCAAACACATTTAAAACTCCCCATGTAACCCAGGGAGGGGAAAAAAGTGTGTTACTTACCTCGATGTCCCAATCTCAACTGGAAGTGTTCAACAGGGACCTCCCAGTTATGCTGGCATCGCACCAGCATAATGGGGAACCTTCTTGCACACCCATGATTCCATTACAGAAACGGAATAATGGGTCAATTCACGGCTTAAGCTGTGAATAAAAAGGAGCACTGGGGGGGGGGACGAAAGAGGCATGGGGGCATAACACCACAGGGATGACGTCCGATATTCAAGTCCTTTAGTGCTGTCCTGTCGTCCCTGTGGTGGCATATTTAGCATGTCTGATAATCTTTTAAGTCATTCATTTGGAGAATGAAAAGGACTATTAACAAAAAATAAAGAAGTGATTAATTTGGAGAAAACAAGGACACCATGGGAGTGTGCAGGTAGGTACAGATTCTGCAGAAAACATTAAAAAACCTTCCTCTGTTAATAAGCAATCCCAAGAATTGAATGATGCCTGCAAAAGAAGCAGATAAAACCATGGTGAGAACTGCAGTCTCCGAGAGACACTTCACCCTCAAACAGACCCACATCTCTCTTGGTACCTCCTTATTGACCTGGCCAGCTAGTAGTCTGGGTAAGTGAATATTAATGAGTGTATGAGTATGAACTGATCAACATATTTTAAAAATGAAGATGTTCTAAATAATAAAACCAAATGGTGTGTGTGAAATTCCTTCTTTCCTTGTCTGAAGTTCTAGTATGCAAAAGATGTAGAAGTCACAGTTTTGTGACAACCTTGGCAGCAACTTTTAGCTTTGGGATCCTTCCATCATGCTACATAAAATATAATACTGAAGCCAAGTGTGGGAGGAGGAAACTAGTGGCACCTTTAAGTCTAACTTATTTATTTTAGTGTGAACTTTCTTGGATTTCACTCCATTTCTTCAGATGCATTTGATGGAATGCAGTCTTCAAGCCAGAGGTATTTAAGCACAGTTTCATAGTTATGGGTGTAATAGGATACAGGAAGATGCAAATCGTGACACTGGCCATAAATCTTCAAAGGGTTATTTAAGATGAAACAGGTCTATCAGGCAGCTGGCTTGAGGTCAAGGAGGCCAAGAGACAATGACCTGATTGAAGGCATTTTTAAACCCAGAGATGGAATGAAAACCATAAAACTTTTGAAATGTGATTAAAGATAACAAGCACATGTGCCTAGAAGTATAGACAATTATATATGGCTTTTAAAAGTGACAAATATTTGATATATTTGAATGGCCTGGCAGTATTTTAAAAATAGTGCTTTTTGTATGGCATTATACCAATGTAAAACTTCATGGGGGACGAGTAAATTTGGATAACTTGAATAACTAGATTTAAATAATTAAGTTTTGGATAACTTTCTATCAGATCTTATGTACCACTGGGAAGGAGGATAATTTAGGCTGCAATTACCTTCTGTACTATTTGATTATATATTTGAATATGGCTGGTGCTATTTAGTCCTGGAAATCTGGTGTTGGCCGTATTAATGGCATGGAAGAAGCATTAGCTATACCACTGATGTAACATCAGAGGAGTTCATTCTCTATTGATTGTGTAAATACAACTTCTTTAGCCTTGGGATTTTATTGTCTGCAGAAGGCTATAGCTTGGCTCACTTGTTTATATTTTACTTGGAATCATCTCCTCTGTAGACTCCAAGTTCATTCCTCTGTATCTGTGATTTTCTATTAGCAAAATGCCTATTGTGACATACATGGGTTCATGTGTTCTGATGTTGTTAATTTTGCTGTGCTCCTGGTCTCCCGAGACGAGCTCCTTAGTATAGACAATGTTATGGTCGACGTTGAAACTACATTACAGGAGGCAACAGGGAAGGCTACTTCTTCGACTCCGTCACATTGAGTCTTGGATGTTGAGCATTCATATGGAGCTTATGATGTGGCCCAATTGGCCTTCGACCTTCCTTTCCTCTCTCCTCCTGGAACCATGGACTGACTTTTGCACAGCGGCCTCAATTCCGTTTTGCTGACAGCGTTGGCCGTGGGGGTTATTATTCTCCCCCTCACCTTTCCCTCCATGGGATGGAACGGGCTCATCTAGAGGAGATCCATCTGGCTGAACCCATATTGAGGGATGCCTCCAGTAAGTCTCACCTGGGCATCAAGATCCTTGCTGTCTCCTCTGCCTCCTGTGCATGTGACTTCTCTGCACCAAGGTTGGCACAGCCCTTCACCTCGGGGCTCTAGCTCCTCGCCTTCATCATGCTCTTCGGTATTGTTGGACTCTTCTGTATCGTACATACCAAGAGCTCCCTCTCCACCACCAGATTTTATTGACGATGAGTCCTCATCCGCGATGGATGACATTCAAGCATTTTCGGAGCAGATGGTCCAGATGGCCCATGCCTTGGACTTGAAGATCACCAAGAGGGAGTCTTGAGCCTGTGGATGCAATCTATTGTAGGATCAACTCAAACGCTCCTCCCACTGCTGTCATACCGGTGTTACCTTCACTATTGAAGGTCATTCAAGGCTCATGGGAAAATCCATCATCCATTCCATCAACCTCAAAGAGGATAGATCGGCACTATCATGTGTCGGGGGGATGGTATCGACTGACTCTGAGAACACCCTCACCCGAATTCGGTGGTGGTAGAGGCTTCTTAGCAATGGCTTGCAGTGAAAGCGGTGACCGGTTCTGTGGAACTTTGCGGCATGCATGGTTCTGTTCGTCTGGCCTTGCTCTGCGGGCTTCCTTGACCATCGAGGATATGCCATTTGGCCATTCCAGCCTCTTCAACAGCTTGACTGAAGGAATGCTTGAATTCATGCAGAAGGTGAGGACCACCACATGGAAGTACAGTATGCCGTTGTCTTTATCTTCTATGTACTGATCAAGGGGTCGATCTGGGTGGCACTCCTCCTCTTACACCCAATCTTTTCGGAGGGGATACACTCCGCAATCCTCCAGGCGCACACGGTACCAGCAACCTGCTTCATCTGCCTTTTAGGTGGGGAGGCAGGCCTCCTCCTCCTGGTACTGGCTACTGACAAAGCAAAGTGCTAAAAGAAGAGATTTTTAAACTGCCCTCACTCTCAATCTGCTCATTCCTTTCCCCAAGAACCATCTGTTCGGAAACTGCCTGTCTGTGTTCCGAGACACCTGGTGCAAGATAACATGGGACCAATGGGTGCTTTGCATCGTCCAGGATGGTTACTGTATTGGGTTTGAAAAATTCATCATTTGACAGAGGTTCGGGATGGTTATCCTGAATTCGATCCTGCCTCTTCTTAAGCGAGGTGACTGATTAGCGTCCATCGATCTTTGGATGCGTACTTTCATATCGGAATCCACCCGACCCACAGATGGTTCCTCGCCTTCATGGTCGGGGACGAGGCCTTCCAGTTTCACGTCCTGCCCTTTGGACTATCAACGGCACCAAGGGTATTTACGAAATGCATGACGGTTGGGGTAGCTTTCCTGCGTCAACGGGGGTGGTGGTGGTCATCTTCCCCTACATTGACAACTGGTTCCTGGTGGCAGAGTCCTGTCGGCAACTCCTAGATGACATCAAGCTGACATTGGACTTACTGGATGCCCTAGGCCTGATTGTCAATCTGGAGAAATCGCATCTCGAACGCAGCCAGTCTCTCCAGTTCATCGGAGCCTCCTTGAATTCGAACACCGCTGCAGCTTACCTGCCTGCAGATCGTTTCGATACTCTCTGCAACCTTATCCACCAATGCTGCAGATCCCGGAGGATCTCCACTTGTTTGATTCAATGCCTACTGGGAAACATGGCAGCCATGACTTCAGTCACTCAATTTGCAAGGCTACAGTTCCTACTGCTTCAGTCGTGGTTCCTGAGCCTCTTCGACCCAGTGCGGGACTGCCTTCACAAACTCCTCAACTTGCCACGAGCAATTCAACAGTCCCTGGATTGGTGGTTGGACCTGAACAACGTCCTGTCAGGCATGCTGTTTGAACCCCAACCACTAGTCTCAGTCACCACGGATGCATCCTCACTCAGATGGGGAGCCCACCTCAAGACATATGCGGTCCAGGGTTTGTGGACTGCTGACAAACGGGATCTCCATATTGATATCCTTGAGCTCCTGGCTGTTCAGAAGGTGCCCCAGGCCTTCGAGAAGCTGGTATTGGGCAAGACAGTCCTGCTTGTCACGGATAATACATCCGTGATGTACTACCTCAACAAGCAATGAGGGACGAGGTCTCCGTCTCTTCTGTCACTTACCCTCGAAATTTGGGACTGCTGCATTCAGACGGGTATACTTCTCCACTCCATTCATCTTCCGGAAGAGGAGAATAGTCTTGCCAATGGACTGAGATGTCCAAATTTGTCCATGCACAAATGGATGTCACATCAATAGTTGGCACAAGAACTGTTTCAGTGCTGGGGTACTCCGCAGGCCCGTTACGAACACAAGTGGTGGCCAAGCTGTGTCAGGACCAATCGGACGCAATCCTCCTCATTCCATGGTGGCCTCGGCAACTGTGGTTCGCACCTCTCCTTCACCTGGACCATCAGTGCTTTCTGCACCTTCCGAGCCGTCTGCATCTATTGACCATCCAGAACGGCAACGTCAGACATCTGGACATAGAGATGCTTCGTCTGATGGCTTGGAGGGTACTGCCCTGAATCTGTCTTCGCATCTGAGGTATTCCATGCCTCTACCGTGCATCTACCGCTACTAGCCGACATACAGGTAGTGCTTGACGCCTCTCTCTGCCCTTCTACACGTTGATCCTATTCCTACAAGTGGAAACACTTTGAATCCCTTTTCTTAGACCGTGGCCTCACCGCTGCTTCCTCCTCAGTTACCACCGTCCTCCAATTCTTACTGCATCTTTTGGATTCAGGACTATCCTTCTTGTCCCCAAAGTGATACCTGGTGGCTCCCTCCGTTGAGTCCCAAGCATAGGGTCGACCTTCTCCGTTCCAAGACCCATTGGTTCAGAAATTCCAGAAAGTGCTACATCAACCTTTATCCACCAGTGGTTGAGCCTACCCCAGCTAGGAGTCTCGAACTAGTCCTCTCTCAACTCACGAGACACACTTTTGAACCCTTGGTGACAATGGATCTGAGACTCCTGTCATGGAAAACAGCCTTCCTCATAGCCATCATGTCCACCCGTCAAGCTGGTGGGCTTTGTGTCTTGAGTTCCAATGCTCCATACTTGACATTCCACGAGCACACAGTGTTTCTGAAACCGGACATATCCTTTCTCCCGAAGGTGGTCTCCAGTTTCCACATCTACCAATCCTTCATTCTCCCTGCTCTAATGCAGGATTCAAAGAATGACTTGAATGGACTCTCCACTCCCTGGATGCTCGGAGAGCCCTAGCCTTCTATGTACAGCGGAGAGCTCCATTTCAAAAGTCACCGAATCTGTTTGTGTCCTATGCAAACTTTAAGTTGGACACCCCTGTTTCTCCACAGTGCCTGTCAAAGTGGGTGATATCGACCATCTCCCTCCATTACAAACTGTCTCGAAAGCCCCTCCCTCCTCAGGTTTGAGGGCACTCCATCAGAGTTGTATCCACTTCTGCTAGCTTCCTCTCCGGGGTTCCCCTGGAGCATGTGTGCTGGGCAGCCACTTGGTCTACGCCACTAATCGTTATCTCACACTACAAACTAGACACTCGGTCTCATAATGAGGCTGCTTTTGGGAGGGCAGTTCTGCTGTCCTCCATTCAATAAGTGAGTGGTTATTGTGGTTGCCTATTGTACTTAACATTTATTGCTATGTTCATGTCAGCTTATGCTCATTGTTATGGTTTCATGGGACATCACTTGTCAACAATTGTCCTTGTCTAACCCGCTAGCATGACATACCCTCCTCCTATGGGTGAAGCTTGCTAATCTACCCACTGTGTGTATTTACAGAGACCACGAAGAAGATGGACAGGTTGCTTACCTGTAACCGTAGATCTTCGAGTGCTCTTCTGTGAATTCACACAGACCCGCCCATCCTTCCCTGTATGTCCTGCTATGGCATATGCTTAATGTTCTTGTGCTGCTACTTATGGCATCCTTCAAGGAACTGAGGGGAATTAGGTGAGAGTGCCTCAGAGAGACTGTTGGGATGGGAGGAGTTACTGTCAAAATGTATAAAAAACTATTCTGCCTAGCGATTCCAGAAGGTTCCGAGTGCTCTGTGCAGGCGCAGGCATTACCCACTGTGTGAATTCACAGAAGACCACTCAAAGATCTATGGTTACAGGTTAGCAACCTGTCCTTTTCTTTTCTTTTTTAATGGCCGGGTATCTATTCAAGAAAGGACTGCCAGAAGAGATCCGTCTTAAGAGCTTTAAAAAAGCTATTTAGGTTGGTGATATGATGGATCTCATCTGGCAGGCCATTCCATAATCTGGGACCAATAGCCGAAAAGGCCCTCTGGGAGGTTGAAGACAGCCTAGTTTTTAAAGGTTGTAGCAAATTCCTCCCAGAAGACCTGAGTGCGTGGAGAGGATTATATGGAAGGAGGTGGTCCCGAAGATAGGTTGGACCCAAGCCATTTAGGGCTTTAAAGGTGATGACCAACACCTTGTACTGGGCCTGGAAACTAATGGGCAGCCAGTGAAGTGATCTTAAGATCGGTGTTATATGGTCTCTTCTAGATGTACCTGAGACCAGTCTGGCTGCCATATTCTGTACTAGTTGAAGTTTCCGGACCAAGCATGAGGGTAGCCCCATGTAGAGTGCATTGTAGAAACCAAGACGGGAGGGTACCAAAGCATGTACCACGGTCTCAAGATCCCTGACTTCCAGGAAAGGGCGCAGCTGGCGTACCAGCCAAAGCTGATAACAGGCACTCATGACCGTCACATTTACCTGATTCGTCATCTGGAGCGATGGATCCAGGAGCATCTCCAGACTGTGAACACAGTCTTTGGAGGAGAGTGTGACCCCATCCAGGACTGGAGATTATATCCCAATGCCTGGGTTCAGGGCTGTTACCGTGAGTACCTCTGTTTTATCTGGATTCAGCTTCAATTTGTTTTCCCTCATCCAGTCCATTACTGCCCTAAGACAATCTTTAAGAGAAGAGATACCACCTGAAGTCAGAGCTGAAGACTGAGACATGGAGAAATATATCTGGGTGTCATCAGCGTACTGATAACACCCTGCCCCATGCCTCCGGATGATCTCTCCCAGCGGATTTGGGGAAAGGCCACACGTCATGTGGCATTATCAGGCCAGATTTGGGGGGAATTCAAGTTTTTTTTTCTAATAGTGTGAATGCCTCTTAAGAGTAGTCAGAAAGTATAATGGAATCTCTCAGTAGATCTCTGTATGAATGTGCAGTGATTTTAACATCCAATCTCAGCCAGTTGGTCATTCAAGTGAGATGCATGTGTGTGTCCCTCACCTTGCCATTTCAGGATGAGGGGTTCCAGCTGCTTGGACTAGGGACTACCTCTGCTCCCAAACATTTAGCAACAGCAATCATCACCCATGCCCTCAATCAGGCATCTGAAAGAAGCAAATCTGGGGCAAAATCAGAATGGGTTTTAGTATGAAAAGACTGTGAGTTCAGGTACTGAAAACACATTTCGAACTGAGATACTCTTAGAGATGTCCTGCTCCTTCATTCTATGCCCCCTGTTCTTTCTGAGTTGTGTGCTTACACATGATTCTAGTTGATGGATCTTGGGATTCTAGCAAAAATGAGAATTACCATAATTTAAATCAGCTCGCTCCCATGGACCCCTGAAGAAGGGGAAGGGAGAGCCCAGTCTACCCAAGACTAGCCTAGAGGGGGATGAGCTTCCCCACAAATATTTAGGCAGAATTGGACCACCAACACTGCCATCTAATTGAACCCACTCATAAGTGTACTAAATGGTGGTGGTGATGATGATGATGGAGGAGGCAGCAGTGGTGGCAACAGTTATTGTATCCAACCCTCTCAGGTATAATGAAGAACGTGTGCTATCTATTCTATGTTTGGGACAAAGCTACACTGAACATATGAAGTAGATTTCTGGGTATATATCGTGCTTGTAAGAGTGCTAATAGTCAAGGCTGATTGAATGATAATGGATGGGAGAAGTAATTTCCTCTCCTCTTGACTATACCCTCTCATACTATGGTGGCTGTTGTGATGGCATGGCAGAAGTTTCCAAAACTTAGCAGGAGGTGGACTCTCCTGCTCCCCATGAGCCTAGGAACTATCTATATTCTTTAGTTTATTATTTATTTATTTAGGTATTTATACTCCGCTCTTCAGCCATGAAGGCTCTCAGAGCGGCTTACAAATTGTTAAGCAACAGCATTTTACACATCTACAACGCTTTATAGCACGCTAGGCACTAAGTGGTTTCCAGTGTGTGTTAGCTAATTGAACCAAGGGTGGATTTATCTCCTGGAAGGGAGCTTGCAGCAGTCATTTTTTACTTTGTTTGCTAGAGAAAAATCTGAAGAATAAAAGCCTAATACAGCTTTGTGATTCAGAGTTACCTTTGTGTAAGTAGAATTCACAAAGTATTTATTTTCTGTAATGTTTGTTTGCACTCTACATATGTTCTGGATCTAATTTCAATATTTTAGGGCTTTGGAACACTGATGTCTGAGACCTATGTCATAGAATCATAGAGATAGGAGAGATCCCAAGAGGCATCTAGCCCAACCCATTGTGAGTGCAGGAGTCCATATCTAAAGCATTCTGAGATGTACCCATTCAACCTTTGTTTAGAAATCTCCAATGATGGAGAGTCCACCCTTCAAGGAAGTACTCCAAGTTATCTTTAGTTAATAATATAGGCAGAAAATCTAGACAAACTCCTTAGTCTTTCTGAAATTTAAAATCCATTTTTTGATCAGTTTCATTTTTTGATCAGTTTTCAGCTGGGACCCCATCTATAACCTCCCAGTACCATGCTATTGGCCCTCTCTGGGCCATTTTAGGCCCAAGTGGGGACTTTTTGCTTCTGGGATTCACATCCTCTTGGAAAAAGGTCTCTCCTGGGCCCAAATTGGTGGCAAAGGAGAGGGGCAGATATGCCAAAATTGTGTTGGACTTTCCTGGAAAGGAGAAGACAGTCCATCTTTTGCTGGTCTTTGTCTAGCCCAGAAAGAGGTCCTTTCCCCTTTCCCAAAGCTGTGCTTCTGCATTGCCTCTCCATTAACGCCCCCTTGTCGTGGGAGAGAGGCTTGCATACCCTAATGATGTTTTGAGCTATGCTGGTGGTCTCATAATAGCCACCGGTAGGGTCTCCCATGCCAGACAGGTCAAAACCGACGGGTCTGACAAAGAGCGTCAAAGGGCAGGATGGGCTCTCTAGCCTTATGGCAACCATCTTAGGAGAAGGAAAACTCTAATCCCAAACCTGGGCAGATGGTGCTCGTCCAACCCTGTAAGGTCAACCATCTGCTATTCAACATCTTTATCAATGACTTGGATGACAGAATTAGGGGCATACTTATCAAATTTGCAGATGACACCAAATTAGGATAGCTAATACCCTAGAGGACAGGATCAAAATTCAGAATGACCTGGATAGACTGGAGAGCTAGGCCAAAGCTAACAAAATGAAATTCAATATGGAGAAATGTAAAGTACAGTACTGCATTTAGGGCGGAAAAATGAAATGCATAGATATAGGATGGGAGAGACCTGGCTGAATGAGACTACGTGCGAAAGGGATCTAGGAGTCCTAGTAGACCACAAGTTGAACATGAGTCAATAGTGTGATGCGGCAGCTAAAAAGGCCAATGCGATTTTGGGCTGTATCAATAGAAGTCTAGTGCCTAGATCAAGGGAAGTAATAGTGCTGCTCTATTTTGTCTTGGTCAGACCTCACCTAGAATACTGTGTCCAGTTCTGGGCACCACAATTCAAAAAGGATATTGACAAATTGGAGCGTGTCCAGAGGAGGGCGACTAAAATGGTGAAAGGTCTGGAAACCATGCCTTATGAGGAAAGACTTAGGGAGCTGGGTATGTTTAGCCTGGAAAAAAAGATGGTTAAGGGATGATATGATAGCCCAGTTTAAGTATTTGAAGGGGTGTCATGTTGAGGATGGAGCAGGCTTGTTTTCTGCTGCTCCAGAGACTGGAACACGGAGCAATGGATGCAAGCTCCAGGAACAGAGATTCCACCTCAACATTAGGAGGAACTTTTTGACAGTAAGAACTGTTCGGCAGTGGAACACACACCCTCGGAGTGTGGTGGGGGCTCCTTCCTTGGAGGTCTTTAAACAGAGGCTGGATTGCCATCTGTCGGGGATGCTTTGATCAAGATTTCCTGTGTGGCAGGGGGTTGGACTGGGTGGCCCTCGTGGTCTCTTCCAACTCTACAATTCTATGATTCTATGATCTATGAGAAGGAAACTCTAATGAAACCTAAAATCCGAGGACCTTGCTGCTACCGTCCATGCTTGCAAGGCCACAGCAGATGAACTTTTGGTTTAAAGGGTGAGGCCAGTTCTGTGCATGCTGCGCTCCACCAGAAAAATCCATTGCACAGGCTCGAAGGACAAACCCAGTTCCAAAAAAGCCCTGTAGCGATAGGCGAGGGATGAAACAGCAGGTGTAAAGATGCACTGGAAGCCGTAGACCCAACCCTGCATGCAGGTAGTTCAGGACTTTGGTCGTTCGAGGCTGACCCAGGAGATGACAGTCTTGTTCGGCAGCATCCTGAACGACCAAGCAGCCTTTTTTAAGGGGAGCACTGCTTGCTCCATATGGAGAGGGGCCTAGAAAAGGTGCCTTCTGCATAAGCTATATCTTTCTAAATCTGTGATACTTCTATTTAGTTTTAAGAGTTCTTCTGGAATCTTTTCTTGTTTATTCAACCCTTGGGCTGATTTAAGAACATAAGAACAGCCATGTTAGATTACAGCCATGGGGACCTATCTGGTCCAACATGAGGAACAGCCATGAGGAACTATTTAGTCCAACATTCTGTTCATGCAGTGTCCAACCACATGCCTATGGGAAGCTTACTAGCATGACATGACTGTAACTGCACCCCCCAGCTTGCACCGATACACACTGGCACATTGGCTCTGATATTGGAGGTGACATGTGGCCAACCTGATGAGTAGGTACTGATCATCCATGAATTTATCTGGTCCCCTTTTAAAGCCATCTAAGTTGGAAGCCAACATGTTTTGTGGCAGTGAATTCCAACTATGATCTGTGTTCCTATTTGTTTCAGAATCTCCTGCCATTCCATTTCAGCGGAGTTTGTTGGGTTCTAGGATTATCATGTTTTGCTTCACTTGCCTTTCCCCCAGACCTAAACAGTCCCCAAACATTGCCATCTGACCTCATAAGTGACTTAATCCAGGCTCTAGTCATTTTGGTTAATTTTTTATCTTCCTTTTCCATTCCTGTTGGTCAGTTGCTGCCAGCCCACACATCCCATTAATATATATATGAAGCTGTGATTATTTTTTTTAACCCCAAGATCATCACTTTGTACTTTTCTTCTTTGAATAATTTATTGTCATCAGCAAATGTGACCACCTCACTATATACCCTACTTCCAGATTTGGAGATTCTTTACATCTCAAGCTTGGCAGATATACATGTTTTCTATTTTCTTTTTTGTCTGCAATCCTTTATCTTCCAGCAAATCTCCACACCTTTTGACAAAGGAGATTATCAGACACAGAAAATATGGCGTGATGACAGCAGGATAATGTGAAAGGGCTTCCCTATCGCACAACATCGTGCTCCCTGTGTCATGCTGTTGTAAATAAGGAATGAAGGGAGAATCAATGCCACCTCTAGGAAGATTGCACACTGGGAAGGCATGCCAAGGAATGTGATCCCTCAGCTAAGCACATTTTCCCCGGACTAAGGTTACTATACACCCTTTGTTTCCTGGATACATCCTCTAAATGTATATAGTAGGGGTATTTAAAGTGAGAGTTATCATAGCTATTGGTGGTTTGAAGTTTGCAATTGTGTGCCTTCAAGTTGTTTCTGAGTTATGGTGACCTATCACAGACAAACCTATCACAGGGTTTTCTTGCCAAGGTTTGTTCAGAGGAAGTTTGCCTTTGCTTTCCTGATGCTGAGAGAGTATGACTTGCCCAAGGTCAGGGCTTATAAGAAGAGGGTTCAGCCAGTACTGGAGAGCCAAGTAGGGCCCCATGAATTTCTGATAGCCCCCTCCCACAAAATACCCCAACAACCTCACAGCTCCCTTCCATTGCCTTATTTTACAAAGGCTAGCAAACATGTAGCTCTTCAAATATTTTCTTGGCTTTTTCTTGGTTTATCATTGCTTTGTATAAAGTATATTGTTATCTCATCATTCTGGTGTAGGGCTGGTAACAATATATTATTGATTTATATGGTTCCTTTTGACTCTGTAAAAATTTCCATGTGATCAGGTTGAAACAAAAGGCTGTGGTGCATAGGATTAAGCTCTTTGTAGATTTGAACCCACAAAATCGTTTCTGTTATATAGACATTTATTTCCTTTATGAACAAGAACAGAAAAAAGCAATAGCATATAAATCATTGTAAAAGGAAATGAACAATTATTGGTAAAAGTAAAATGGTGAAAGTAGAACTGGGAAGCCAATTTTGCCTGGGTGAATAGGGCTGTGTAATAACCATGTCTAAATATGAATTGAATTCTTTGCATTAAAAAGTGTCTGAAGAAAATTGAATACATTTTCTCCCCCCTCCCTCTCTCTCAATCTGAGAAAGCAAGGCAGAGAATGTATGAAAAAGTAAGTGCTGCCAAACATAGAGCTCTTTGGGGAGAAAAAATAGACACAAAATGTCTCCAAAATGCATGAATCAACCTTGGTAATGAACTGACCGTCCCAATGCTTAAGCTCTATTAATGCCACCGCTTAGAAGCACCATGACTGGCGGAGGGATAAGAGACACATTTTGATTCTCCTTAGTAGGAGACATAGGGTGTCCTTTTTGAGAGTGCAGGAAATGTTACCTTTGATTGTCCTGCATTCCTAATCATTTCCAGCTCGCAACCCAGGTTCTATTCGCATGCTGCTTGGGTCTCTGTTTTCCTAGTGCATCTCTTAATGGATTCCATAGCTCAGGAATGAATGATGGACCCTGGCTTGGCATTTCCATCACTGCTTGTTTTTGCATTCATTATCCTTGAGAAACCAACCTGCCTCATTACGATGTGACCATCTTGCGCAGGGAGACGAGAAGCCGGCTGGCTCCTTAAGAGCAAAGGAAGAGGCAGGAGGGAGTCTGTTTCCCATGAGATAACATTATCTTTTTATTAAAAGAGTGAATTTAGTGTTGGCGAAAGGCTGGCAGACTCTAGGGGATGAAGTCCTTTATTTAGTCCCATAACAGATTCAGTCCGGGTGATAGTGATGTTGTTCTTGTCTTTGTACTTTAGCCTGGGGGCTCCGGGAACTGTTTCATATTAGCTTTTTCAATACAGAGATTAATCTCCATGTGAGAAAAAGTGTTTACTTTGTAATGTATAAATGGGAATGTGACAGCGCTCTTTCTTCTTTCTGCTCAATGTATATAGATAGGAAAGTCTTGTGTGTGGCATATTCTCCAAACATCTAACCCAGCCAAAAAGATATACACTCTGCTGTGCCTATGTAGCATGGTGCATGCCTTTCCCTTTGGGGCAATGGGCACTGACAAACATAACATGTGAGAAAGACTGTCTTGGATGGAGATGCACAGAAGTCAGTCTCCATAACACTACCTACTGCTAGAAGGGGGTGGGGAAGAAAAAGTATCAAAATAGAAGTGGGAACTGCAGGAAAGCAAACTGATCAAACTCCTGAACTAGGGTAGCCACGTGAAATATAGGTGAGAGCTTTTATACCTTTAATAGTTGTGCAGAAGACAGGGATTTCAGCAGATACTGCACACCTATTAAAGGTACAGGACAACTCTACAGTTCTATGATTCTATGATAACTCTATCCTGTATTTCACCAGGGGCTACCCTATCCTACACACACATTTCTAGCACAGCATCTGAAGCAGCTACTGCAGATAGTTGGTTCCATGTAGAGTTGTGTTAGATATTACTTTGGAACGGATTTGTAAAACACATTTTTCATTCAGTAAATTTTGTTTTAAAAACTAAGAAGCTGACAGTGCAAGCAATTTCTTCCACATTTCCAAAAAAAAGGATCCCCCCTCCATCCAGCTAAGTCTCTTTTTGATTTACCTTTTATTTTTTTGAAAGAAGCTACGCCCTGTTGGGCTCCATGTGAGCTTCATGCTTCTTACTAAAAGTCAGGCAAGAGGTATATTGTTGCAGCTTCTTTGGGGGTTCTTATTATAGTTTAGGAGTTAGTGTAGAGAAAGTATTGCTCCTTCCTACAGTCACCTGTTCTGCTTAGATGGGCCTTACTTGATAAATTTAATAGGTATGGGGATGGGCCCATACAATGAAAAAAGATTAAATGAACACAGAATAATGGGACTTGTAGATGAAAATAGATAGTATTTTACTCTTAGACACCCTGTACCCTTTAAACCTATATACAGTATTTGAATGAATACTGTATATTCATTTTCAGTACCTCTGCCATAATGTGATATCTATCTGTCTGTCTAATTTGATCTATCTATTCTTAGATTGGAGAAAGGAACATCACCAATCTGAAATATGCAGATGACACCATACTACTAGCAGAAAATAGCAAAGACTTGGGACTTTATCAGATGAGGTACATACCGCTAAAAACTGTGTCATTTAGGATGTGGCGATAACACAAAGGGCAAAATTATCAGATGTCCTCATTGTTCAGCTGTTCCCAGGGTGTAGCACTGGCGCAGACGAGGCATCACTTTTTTATTGCTGGGCTAAGCTGTCAGTAAAAAGTGACACCTTATGCATGCTTGTACTACACCTCTGGAACAGCTGAACAAAGGCATTCTCTGATAATTTCGCCCTTTTGTGTTATCGTCGCATCCTTATGATGTGGTTTTTGCCACATCTGATAAAGTCCTTGGAATGGTCAAAGAAGAAAGTACAAAGGCAGGTTTATAGTTGATCATTAACAAACCAAAAATAATGACCACAGGTGACTTACACAACTTTAAAGTAGATGAGGAAGACATTGAAATAGTTCAAGATTTTCCATACCCTGGCTCAATCATTAATAAGAGTGGAGATTGCAGCCAAGAAATTAGAAGACTCAGACTTGGACGGGCAGCTATGAAGGAGCTAGACAAGATCCTGAAGTGTAAAGATATATTACTGAATACTAAAGTTAGGATGGTCCATGCCATCTTATTCTCCATTTCTACATATAGTTGTGAAAGCTGAAGAGTGAAGAAAGCTGATAGGAAGAAAATCATGGGGTTTTCTTGAGATGTGGTGCTGGAGAAGAGTTTTGTGGATACCATGGACTGCTAAAAAGACAAATAAATGGGTCCTAGAGCAAATCTGGCTTGAATTCTTCCTGGAAGCCAAGGTAACTAAACTGAGGCTCTCATACTTTGGCCATACCATGAGAAGTCATGACTTACTAGAAAAGATAATGCTTGGTAAAGTGGAGGGCAGTAGGAAAGGATTGCATTCCAGATGGATAGACTCAATCAGATCCAGATGGATAGACTCAATCAGATGGATAGACTCACAGCTCTGAGTCTGCAAGACCTGAGCAGGCTGTTGAGGATACACTGACTTGGAGGTCTCTCATTCATGGGGCCAGCATAAGTTGAAATTGATTTGAAGATGGTTAACAACAAATCCTGAGATTTCTTTAGCCACATATTAGGGTACTGAAACCCTAGTATAGAGAAGCTAATCCCTTGTGATATACAGAGTGCTGTCCAAGGGTAAATTTTGTCTGCTGTTAAGGCAGCCTCACCGGCAGTATTATATAGCTACAGAGAAGGAGATAGGAAGCCAGCATAACATAGTGGTTTGAGTATTGGACTATGACTCTGGAGACCAGGGTTCGAATCCCTGCTTGGTCATGAAAATGCACTGGGTGACCATGGGCAAATCACACTCTCAGCCTCAGAAGAAGGCAATGGTGAACCCCCTCTGAACATATCTTGCCAAGAAAACCCTATGAATGGTTTGCCTTAGGGTCACCATAAGTCAGAAACAACTTGAAGGCACACAACCACAACAGAGGAGGAGAAACCTGGAAAGAAAAGTTATGCATCCCCTTTGATATGCTGTGGACTTCAGGCGTGACATCAGAGAACAAGCTGATATAAATGTTGGGCAATGGGCCAATAGTACAATTTATGACATCTAAAATATAAGATCTGTCCCCTTTTACTATATTCTTAAACTTTGTGCAGTACTCCTAATGTTATATATCTTAGTGCATCCGTAGGTTCTATCAAGAGAAAATTTAAATTAGAAAGACATATCTCTTTACCATATCTTATCTCTATGGCAGTGTTAGCTGCACAAATCCACATCTCTGCCAGCTTATGACAGCTGCCTTTTTCCTCAGCAAGTATGCACAGTTCAGTGGGAATTTAGGTACACACTCCCTATCTGCTTCCCTTTCATTTCCAATGCAGAGAAGATATTGTGGAACCTTGGGGATCAAGTTTTCTATCAAAATGACTCTGACAGAACGAAACCGTAATAAACCACTGCCCATTCATCTAGGTTTTTGCTGGCAGATGCAGAAGTGAAGCTCATTCTTCATTTTCTAAATTAGACAATTGCCAGTTTACTAAGTGCTGGTGATATCTAAAGCCACATGTTGTTTTAAATGCATTATGTGATTTGGCCAGTTCTGATCTTTATCATAGCTCCATGAGGAGACCCCCTCAGGCAGCAGCTTTTGAGTACAATTAGAGGATAGGAAATGGTCAACTGTGTAGTTTATTGCTATATTATCTTTATCACAATGAGTATGGGGACATTTGGATTTTCTTCCTCAGGCTCTTACATGCCTTGAGCTGCCTCTGATAGGTCCTGCATTTTGATGTGAAATGGCTGAAACTTTGAAACAAACAATGGATTAGCAAAAGGGTCATTTGAAGAGCAAACTTCCCTCTCACATTTTCCAGGCTAATGGAGTAGGTTTATGAAAATATTTGCTCCTTACTCCCCCTTTACAAAACTCTTAGTATTGGAGTAAAAATGGAAAATATTGAATGTTAAGTACTTTGGAATAAAGCTGTCTGCATGTCTATAAATTGTTTAAGGAGTGTCACTGGAAGCGGGTATAATTATCCATGCCATCTACAGTTCTTTCAGCAAGGAGAATGACAATTCTTTGAGCAAGTGGAATACAGTGTCCCTACCCAGTTCAAAGCACTGAATGTGTTTAATATTTCATTGATGCTGGAGCTGTCCAACATAGTTAGAATATTCCATACAAGAAAAGGTTTTGTATAAATTGGTTATCAGAGATAGTTAAACACTTAGGAACAAGATACGTTGTATATATGAGATTACGGTCTACTAGAAAACTCATATTTATTTGAAATAAATGGATCAACCATATAAGAACCCTGTGAAGCTATAGTATACGAATCTGTCCAGATTACATTTTTGTTACAGAATACTTATAAAGCAGTTATTAATTTGTTAGGGATAATCTAGACATTTTTACTCCAGATAGTGATGCTTTTGTGAGGAGATAACATTTTCCCAATACCCAAACCAGAATAATTTACCTCTTGTGATTTTTTTTTTCTGTCACAGTTAGCGTGTCAACTACATTAGTGAGTGAAATATGGAGAACAGTTTCACAGGCATCAACTGTAGATGCAACTGCTAACAACAGAACACCAGATCCCTTGTTTGTGCAACTGTGTATATTTTAAATACCATGAATATTTTAAATTTGGTTTGGGTGAGCAGAAATGGATGGGTCATGTGTGTGGAACATGAAGAATTTGTTCTGGTGTAGGGATGGGTAGGTATCTGGGTAGTGTCCAGCCACCATTTTTTTTAAAAAAAACCCCAAACTATATCCTAAAAAGTTGATTTGATTCTATTAAATCAGAAATTAAATATCATTTTCTGGACAAAATTCTTGGATAGGGTAAACTAGTATTCCAGGTGGAGTAGTATAGCTATCCCAACTATAGCCCTGCAAATAACCAATGTGAGAAACAATAATTTAGTTCAGTACAGCATTAGATAAAGAATATTTTACCAGCTCCTCTAAGTGATAACCCAATTGTTCATGCTGTTTGCTCAAAATGCCTGTTGCTATCTCATTGACATTTCATTGAACAGAACAGCTGTTTTCTTCAACAGATGGTTCTGTTATAATGACATGATATTGTGTTTGCCAGTGGGTCTCTTGGTTCCTGAAGCAAAGAAAACCAGTGGATCTTGTTGGGATTATTCTCCCAGGGAAATGTTCAACAGTGTACCTAAGGTGGCCAATGTCATGGTATGCTAGTTGTGTGGGAGAGTTATATGTTATATTCTCTCATTCTCTGGGTTCTTGTCATCTCAGCACTACTGCTGGAAGAGGAAAAGGGGTAAGTAGTCTTGTAAACTACCTCTGCCTCTTGGCTAAAGTGGTGAGGCTGGATCATGGTATCATCAGATCTAAAATGTGCACTATGTACACTAAACTATGGAACTGCTTGCTACAAGAAAAGTGCTGAAGGAAAGATTTAGCAATTTAGAACAATGGCTTAGATAGCAATAAAAATGATACCAGTAATTTTCATCTGATTATGACAGAGTCTTTCCCCCATCACTATTTTGTGAAAGGCTGTGTCCATGCACTCCCGTTTGGTAAATGGTGGGCCTTAGTCATTTTTATATTTCTCAAGGGGTCCTTGGGGGTAGAGAATTTGAACCCCTTGTTTATGTACGTATAAAGATATGCAGTGGTGACTGGTGACTCCCATGTTATTGGGACAGTGAATCTATTGTAGGATTTAGTCCAAATTTCAAAAGCACTATCTTAGCTACTGAACCTATTTGGATAACTCCTTTAAAGTTTGAATTAAAACCCACAAGAGATTTCGCCACTCCACTGACATGGTAACCGCTGAAGATAAGGAAAAGTTTGCAGGTAGTATTCCAATTGCTTAGAAAAACAAGTGGCATAAAGGACAAACACTTGACCCTTATTTAAACTGTTTTTGGTGTGGGGTTTTTTGGTGTTACATTTTATTACATTAATATTCAATATAACCAGAGTCTGGGATATAGTAGTTAGAGGACTGGACTGAGATTTGGTAGACCTGGGTTCAAGTCCCCACTGAGCCATGATACTCATTGGGTGATTTTGGCTCAGTTATTCTCTCTCAGCATGACCTACCTGACAAAACTGTTGTAAGGGTGAAGCAGGGAAGGGGAGAGCTATGTACATTGCTTGAGCTCATTGGAAGACAGGTGAGATATCAATATAGCAAACGAATACATGACAGTTAAATCACTCAACTCTGCTGTATTGCATTTCTAGCTGTACATAAAGGACTTTCCTCTCCCTTCCCAGGAATACTGCTAGGCAGACTCTTTCACCACAAAATCTATGACTTGAAGCCTAAGACAAATCATAGTTGCCTGACTCCTAAGAAGCAGAACAAACAATGCACAAAGGAAGGATTTTCCTGCTAAATTAATGTGGTAGTGATCTACTGTGTTTTACTACTGATGTGGGTGTGTGTACACAAGCTGTGGGAAAGCATGTTAGTTGTATTATTTGTATATAGGTAAGGTTTTTCAAAAGTAAACCATTGCAGGGAAGGGGGAGAAGGGTCAAGACCATCATTTTTAACCACTCGCATGCTGTAAAACTGGCAAAAATTCCTCATCCCCACTGGTATTAGCCTCAAGAAAGAGGCTCATCTTGTGTCTAGTTTTTTCCATGATTACTTTGAATAACAACTACTGTTGAAACAACAGTACAGCTCAGTTTCTTCTGCCTGAGACTGCACAGAGCCAGGGAAAACTGGATATAAAACCTGGGGATGATTTAGTAACTGTCAGATGAGGTGACTAACTATAGAATCTAATGTAAGGCAATGACAGGAGGAGCTAGTAGTGTATGAGCAGTGAGGAACAGCCAACCACCAATCTTGTCAAATGTCTGAGGGGAAAGAGTTCTTTAACCATGTGTTATTTTTATTCACTCAATCAACCAGTTAAATAAAGATCCCACACAAGATCCAAAAGTCTACTGTGGGATAAATGACAGGGAGCCAAAGTTCTGTGCCACAGGGGTTGTCATGGGCAACCAGAGAATTCTAATTGAGTAGGACAGTTAGAAGCGTCAGTTGGTCCTACCAAAGGGAATTCACAACTTGTGCTGGCCCATATGGGGGAACTGTTTGGCTCCTGACAAAAGGAATGAAGGTTTTGTTACTTAGACTCATCTTTGTGCCTGCCGTTCCTAAAGAGAATCCTAAGAATGGCTACAGAAATCTTTGTAATGGCCCAGAGTAGAGAAGGAAACTATCAGAGGACTTTTGTGTTCCTAGGAAAGGCCATGTCTGCTGAGGGAAAAGTCAACACAGTGTGCCTTTAACATCAGTGGCACCCCTCAGTTGCACTCTGGGTTATCTGTGCCTCATATCACCATATTTCAGGGTGTTTTCTTAGCAGCCTAGGCTATAGTACACCTTAGGTCTACAGTACACCTTAGGTCTCCAACAACAATAGCAATGGTTTACACAATGAAAATGTAGTGGGAAGAATTCGTATCCGAACCCTGGTTGTTTACACGTACATCGGGTCGGGCACGTGATTTTCGGAAGGGGGGCCACCTCTTATCCCTCAACCTGCGGGACTTCCAGTCCCGCGGTTTGTGCCAGTTTTTAAAAAAGTCACGGGAGGATTCGGAAAATCAGAAATGTAAACAGCCCAGGACAAGCTATCTCGGTAGTAGGTGATGACCGGAAATGGTGACCGGGGCCGGGCTCAGGGATCAGCGACCAGAAAAGGAGGGGTCAGTCACCCATTCAACAGATCCAGCCTCATCAGCTGAAAACAAAGGCATCCCTTCCAGCTGCACGAAGGTTTGTGTGTGTGTACGTGTGTACTAAATCACCCTGTTCAATGGATTTCTACACTGCAAACCCTTCACCTTTAACTTGTTCCTCAACTGCATGTTACAAAGAGATCGTGGGCAGAGAGTCACCCATTCATCCCCTGCCTTGATCACCTCCCTGGGTCTGAACGGATAATCAAACATTCACACACCCCCAAGGCACAGTAAAAAATGCCAGCGTCTGAGCGGATGATCACACTTTCATTCATCCCCCCCACAAGGCACAGTAAAAAATGCCGGCGTCTGGGTCTTTCAAAATGCCTTGTGTGTTGTCCCTTTATGATCCCTACACTGGCTTGAAACCTTCACTCCACAGCTGCCTCTGCTTAAAGGGTTAACGTTTTAAAGAGACAGGGCAATCGCAAGCCTCTGCCCCCCCCGCACTCGGCTTGTACTGGCTTGGGCTTGCGTGTGCCAGCCAATAGCATCGCCTGTGGCACGGAACTCTAAAGGAAGTACGTCACTGAGGTTGTGAAGACACGAGTAATTGCATCCTTGATTGACAGCCAAAAAAAAAAAAATAATAATCCTAGTATGCTAAACATGTGTAAACAGCAAAAGCACGGGATATAAGAGTAAGTGATAAATGAAAAAATACGGGACCTGATGCCGTGTAAATATGAATCATGGGATCTTCTGGAATTTCCTTAAGAGGGACAAAAATCGTTTAAACAGCGCGGGACGAATACGGGATCAGGAAGTCCCGGTATGCCCCGCAACAAAAATTGCTATGTAACTGACACCAATGACAACAACAACAACAACAGACTCTTGGCACATAGAAGAACATAGACAAAGGAATTAAGAGGATCCCAAGACATTTTGCAACCTGAAGTGCCTCTACTACACAATCTGAGTCCTGGAAGAACATTTAAAAACAAAACAACAACATGGTGTTTTGTGAAAGCAGATATAATAAAACAATCGGGGAGGAATAAAAGTCATTGCTTCTCCTTCAAGTATTAACACCTCCAGGAAACACTGCTTCTGCTTGCTCTGGCTGCAATTATCTGATTAATTTCCTTAAGTTGCTGTAGGTAAGTCTGGCTTGATATATTGATCAGTTGTTATCACAGCTTTTTTTTTTCTTTTTTTTTTGGCCTACATAGTGAACAACTGTTCTGCGTGGCAATGATGTTTCTATACACTTACAGAATTATGAGTTGGTGAAAAGGAGAAAAAATTAATTAAAAGTGTAAGTGTTTTGAATAATAACATGAAAAAGAAACATTTTAGAAGCTTCAGAAGACAGCTAGAAGAAGGAGGGACAGTGTGACAATTAGAACCATCTCAGAAAAGCGGAGACATATGGTAACCTTAAAAACATACCTCAGAAATCCTAAAATCGTTGTCAAAACAGGACTTGTAAGCCTTCTGCACTGATTAATTATTGGCTTTCTGCATGAAATTGAATTTGCATCACTTAAGGAAAAAGCTTAATCTGAAATTATCAAATATGTTTTCCTACTTAGAGAGTAACCCAGTCAGTCTGATTGGGAATGAAAGTGATTTTGGGCTATAATCTCGGTAGTAGCCAGCATCACAGACCTGTTTTAAAGGGTAAAGATTTTTTTTTTTTTAGTGGTGGCATATAGCCAGGAAACTGAAGTGTTCTGGAATAAAGGTAAGTAATATTTTGTTCTTTTATACAAGCCTGGTTAGGTAAGGGCCTTTGTGTCAGATCCCTCTGGGTGCAAGCAGCAGCCCTCAATAGCATGAGCAGCAAACTAGATAATTGCTTTGTTGGTTCCCATCCAATAATAATTTGTTTCCTGGGAGCAACTTCAAAGCTTAATCCTAAACTTAAATCCTCCCTTCCTTGCTGGAATTTTGATTTAGTTTTCAATGCTCTGATGAAGCCTTCATTGCAAAATGTAAGGCAGTTTTTAAAGGGAGGAAATCATATGGATTATATCTGTAGTTGCTATGTGCTGTGAAATGAGAGTGGAGAAAATGCAACTGTCTCCATGAGTAATATAAATTAAAGAATTTAAATATTATTTACCATTCAAGTTTCTTACAGGTGTGTGAGGTTGTTACTGTACCTAAACTCTTCTTGACAAAGTAGTCTGATGGAATTCAAACACTAGAGCTTTATAACCTAGAGAATTTTCAAGCATGGCATATTGGTTAAGCATGTGGGACTTAGAAGACCCAAATTCAAATCTCCATTCAGTCACAAATCTCACAGGCTGGCCTTATCAAATCACTTTCTCTTGGATTTGAATCTGGAGCTTCCAAATGTATGTTTTGGTGTTCCCCATACTTGAGATTGTATGGCACTGTGGAAAAACGGGGGCACTATATTCTTCCCAGGTTCTAACACAGCTCATCACCACCCCATCTCTCTGACAACATATAGACTCCTCCTTGACTTGGTCTGCCTAATTAATGATGCTTACCAGGCTGGCTGGTTTGGTTGGGTAACTGCTGCTGCTGCTCCTCCTCCTCCTTTTGGCATTGCCTGAATGACTCCCTGATTTCTCTAAAAGACTCCACTTCTTAATCAACCTGCCAGTTCTCTGGTTTCTCAACCTCACAACTTCCAGCTTTTCAGCTTTATTGTCCACTTGGCTGCTTGCTGCTACCCAATATCATAGAATAATAGAATCATAGAGTTGGAAGAGACCACAAGGGTCATCTAGTCCAACCCCTTGCCATGCAGAAAGCCACAATCGAAGCACTCCTGACTCCTTACTTTCTAATACAGTACAAGTCACCCACCCACCCCCATATCGGCAGAACCAATATCCGCAGTTTCAGTTATCCAAGGGACACAAAATAGGGGACGCATACCTATGTTACAGTTCCTGGTTTCCATGGATGTCTTAACTTTGGCTCCAGTTTGAGAATGAACTCTCTTTGAAATGATTTTCCTGTACTATTTTTAGGTCTGTTTCTTAAAGTCTCATTAATACATAGTGTTTCATTCCAGCTCTGGCTCAAGTCTTGCTGGAATCTTTATATTCAGCTTCTCTCTCTCTCTCTCTCTCTGTGTGTGTGTGTGTGTGTCCGTGTGCACATGTGCATGCATAGCTGGTTCTCTATGGCCTAGTAAGCACTGTTATCTGCCTCACAGGCTTGTTGTGAAGATAAAATGAGAAATCTATCTTGAACAATGTAAGAAATTCACAGTCTAAATTCCTCTCAGGTTTAAAACAATAGATTTCAGCCCTCTCCTCAGAGATATGAAATAAACAAATAAAACCTCACTTCACTTAGCTTACAACATTTTTTTTTTCATATAGGAAGTCACAATATTTTGTTTAGAATGAGTTTTCTTCTGCCCAATGTATTTAGGACTTTCAGATCGAACTCTGTGCAGACCTAGGCAAAAGTAAAGTCTGCTGAGTACAATGAATTCTACTTCTACGAAAGAGTATTCGGGGTTGAAGCCTCTGATATTACAGCTCTTCTTGCAGATATCACTGGGGCTTTAGGAACCACTGTACTGAATAACTTAGTATGCTTCTAAGACCCAACAGAGCTGAACCATCTGTAAGACAATCTATAACCAAACACCACAAAGCAAAATTCATTATGTGTTTACTGCAAGCATCTGAATGAAACCAGTATTCACAGTAATGAATGGTGATGGGATAAAGGAGGAATCTGTACTGTGTGTCAAAGAAAATATAGCTGATAAACAAATCCATGGTGTATTATAAGCTGCTTAAAACATTAAGCCATTGGAAATATCCTTCACTCTGTGAAAGTTGTGCAGTATTGACTGCCAATACAGATCATTACATTCAATGTATGAAAGAAAAAGAGATGCTCTTTCTTTGACATCAGTTTCCACTCTTTTAAAGCAAGCAAGTAGGCAGGCAAATATTTGTGAAGGTATCTAAAGGACTCTGACAGCAAAAATGAGTTTTTAGAATGTCATAATCTATAGAATTATTGTTGGGGACACAAAAATGGATAGAAGTTAATTTTCTGCCTAATAGTTGGATCTCTTTAAGGCATGCAATATTGTGGGTTTAAAAACATTTACATGTAAAAGTAGTGTTTCTTTAAAAAATCCTAACTCTTCATTGCCCCCCAAAGCATTTTTTATGTGGAAAAACACATACATAAAAGACCCCTTTATTGGGAAGGACTATAGGCTTATCTGTGCTGGGGATAAAAATCTGGATGAAATGTGGACTACTTTGGCCTAGATTTAAGTGCCACACCTTACCTGTGTTCAGAATTTTTCCCCTAGTGAAAATGCAGGTCCACCACCACTGCTAGCCAGTCACCTCTGTGGAGCCACTGCCATTGGCTTGGGCCAGAAGAGTAACAGGGCTCTGCCTTTCCAATGCATAATCACCTGCTCTGAGGTCAGAACATCTGGCCAGCTCCACCATTGCAAGACTGGCCACCAGTTCTGACTTCAGAGAGAGCAACTAGCACTGGGGTTCTGCTTTCGTGAAGCATAATCACCCGCTCTGAGGTCAGAAGGAGCCGCTAGCCCTGCCATCATGAGGCCGGCCACCCATTCTTACTTCAGAGAGAACAACTAGTGCTGGTACTCTGCTTTCATGAAGCACAGTTGCCCACTCCTGAGGCCAGAAGGAGCAGCCATCGCGAGGCTGGCCACCCATCCTGACTTCAGAGAGAGCAACTAGCACCAGGTCTCTGCTTTTAGGGAGCACAATCACTTTTTCTGAAGTCAGAAGGAGTGGCCAGCTCTGCCATTGCTCTCTCTGAGCTCCATGAAAGCAGAGCCCTGGCACTAATCACTCTCTCTGAAGTACAGATGGGTGGCCAGCCTCATGATGGCAGGACTGGTGCCTCCTTCTGGTCTGAGAGCATGTGATTGTATTCTGGAAAAGCAGAGCCCAGGTGCTAGTTGATCTTTCTGAGGTGAGAAGGAGTGGTCAGCCTCATGACCTTAGAGAGAGTGACTGGTGCCAGGGCTCTGCCTTTGGAATGAGGAAGTGATGCCAAGGAGGGAGGTATGGTGGCACCTCAGGCAGTGCTAGTCCTTCCTCTCCCCCCAACTGTCCTGTCTTGGGATACAGCCAGGAACAAGTTAGCATAGAAGTCCACCAGGTGGATGAAACAGGAGCTTACCAGGCAGCTTGTACTGTTATCAGAGTCTAGGGAGTCCAGGTCAGTAGGGTAATGCAGTAAATCCAAAGCATCAGTCCAAGGTAGTGTCTAGTAATGAAGTCAGTCCACAAAGCAGAGTTCAAAAGTCAAAGAAGCAGGAGCCAGGAATCAAGAGAAGAATGCTACTTCCTCCAGAAAGGTCAGTTGTCAGCAACACCCAGCTGAGAGTGAAGTGGGCATGTTTATGGTCTGGAATTCTCTGTTTGGTATAAAGCCACTCGAAGAGTTGCACACTCTTCTGTTCCTGTCTGTGTTGAATTGCTGTTGGTATGTTCTGGTTTGTATATGTGTTTTGTGGCTGCTGGGGAGTATCCCCGTTTGCCTGGTTTGTATCTGTGTTTTGTGGCTCCTGGAGGGTATCCCTGTTTGTCTCCTGCATGGGAACATCGTTCTGCCCTTCCATTTCCCTGTCAGGATCTACCTCTGGGTCCTAAGAGCTAAACTTGACACCCTCTTCATCTGCCTTTCTGTCTGTGTCATAATCCAGAGTGGGGGTCTGGGAGGGGGGCATGACACTGATTTGCTGAATCCAGTGTGGATGGATTGTTCACACTACATATTTCTCTGGAGTTTCAAGCAAACTCTGGAGTAAACTGCAAATTTTCTAAAACCCAGATGAGGTGGTATTCACTGAGTTTGGTGCAGATAGAGCTATACATCATGTGGCATCATTGCACCAGATTCAGGAAAAAGGATGCACATCATATGGCATTATTGGGCCAGATTCTTGAGGTGGGTGGGTGGGATTTGGGGTTTTTCACTAGTGTTGACAAGCCCTATGTTAACACAGGTCTTCCAGTTCTTTGTTGTTGTTAGTTACCTTCAAGTCCACTTCAATTTATGGTGACCCTATGAATAGGAGACCTCCAAGAGCCCTGGTCAATATCTGCCCTACTTACTGACATCTTGCAAATTCAGGGCTATGGCTTCCTTGAATGAATGAACCCATCTGTAGTGCAGTCATCCACTTTTCCAACTACTTTGCACTTTAAGAAGCATAATAATCTTTTCAATGACTCACATCATCTCATGATATGTCCAAAGTATGTCACCCATTCATTTGTTTTTTTTATCCATCTATGGTATCTGTAGAACTCTTTTGCAGCACCACATTTCAAATGAGGTGATTTTCTTCCTGTCAGCTTCTTCACTGTCTAGCTTTCACAAACATGCATAGAAATTTGAAATACTATGGCCTGGATTATTCTAACTATGGTGTTTAATGATAAAGGTCATGTCTTTTTGCATTCTTCCCTGATGGTATGCCTTGTTTCCATCCAGAGTTCTGGTTCCCTGTCAAGTAGGCTAAGTAGTGCAAATTTGTTCTTTACATAGTCTTTAAATTCTACAGAAATGTTATTCAGGTTTTATGTTGGTATGATGATGGACTTAGTGTACTTTAGTTTTACTCTAATTTTTGATATTAGCAGTTCTGTGCCAAAATATGCTTCTGGTCTTGTTTTTGCAGAGAGAATGGAGCTTCTACATCTTCTTCCTATTATATATGTTTGATTTCTATATTAGCCTCCTGTTGATGTCCATGTGTACAGTTGTCTCTTGGGTTGCCTGAAGAGTGTATTTGCAATGAAAATTGAAAATGTCCTGTTCCTGTCCACTTTAGCTTTCTCACACCAAATATGACTATGTCTAGGCATTCCATTTTTTGTTTTATGATTTTCAGCTTTCTTTGATCCATGCTTCTCACAATCCATTTTCCTTCTATATAAGTTCTGAACCTTCAGAACTTTCTTTCACCTCTGAGCGCATCAGCAGTTCAGTGTCCTTTCAGCTTGAGCCCAGCTGCATCATTAGCCACAGTGTTACTTGTACTGTCTTCTGCTTGTGCCTAGTAGCTGGTTGAGTGTCTTCCAACCTGAGACTCTTATCTTTCAGTGCTATCTCTTGTTTCATCATACAGTTTTTGCAGTAAAACCCTGCAGGGGAGGGCTTTCTTTGGTTTCACCACCATCATAGGCTCACTTGGTGAGGACACGAGAGGGAATCTTCCCAGGAGCTGCTTCTACCCTTTGAAATTCCCTTCTGTGGGAGGCTAGGCTGACCCTTCCCTGCATTCCTTTCACCAGCAGGCAAAGACCTTTTTGTTTAAGCAGGCTTTTAATATGCAGTTGCTTGCAGAGAAGCAACTTATTGGGGTGTGTGCTATATTTTTAACTTTTATATGTCTTTTAAATAATTTTATACTGTTTTAATGTGATGATTTTATTTGTTTTTAAAATATCACTGTTGGGTTTTAATTGATTTCTTTTGTGAGCTGCCTTGGGTCCTACTCTGGGAGAAGTGTGACCATAAATAAAATACAATTCTTGAGGAGTGGTTTACCACTGCCATCTTTTGTGCAGTACTAGCTCCTTTAGAGTTTACTGAAGTACCACTGTCATTGTTTCTGAGAGATCCTCTGTCAGTTTCGACCCCACTACTGCTGTAGCCCAGTAGCTGTTTTGCACATTTAGTCTGTCTCCTCAGCAAACACCTGTCTGATGTGGAAGACCCTAGCAGCAGCAATACTACATGACCTCTTGCCTCTCAGGACCACACAGTTCCATTGCTGTAGAAAGGTAGCATCAAGGTGGGCTTCCAGTTCTATCTGTTGGAAAAGAAATGGCAACATCTGCTTTAAGCAGGTTTCAAAATGCCTAACTATTAGTCAGAGAGCCTGCATGGTGTAGTCATTTAGGTGTCGGACTAGGACTCTGGAGACCAGGATTTGAATCTCCACTCAGTCATGGAAACCCACTGAGTGACCTTGGGCAAGTCACTCTCTAAGCCTCAGAGAAAGGCAATGGTAAACCCTCTCTGAACAAATCTTGCCAAGAACGCCTCATGATAGGTTTGCCTTAGGGTGCTGTAAGTCAGAAATTACTTGAAATGGCAAGAACTATTATTAGTCAAGAATGATCACTTTTGAAACTAATTTTGGTAAGACAGAATGGATATACCGTATATATACCCCTTAGGTGGAGAAAACAGATTCTTGGAACAAATCAGGTATTTATTTAAGAATGGATTTATATATTTTTTCTATCAGTCAATTGGTGGCCTTGTGTCCTCTTTAACATTATAGTTTTATGTTTCATTGTGAAATATAAAAATACAGAGACTGCTAACTACTAGTGCTGGGTGGAAAAAGAAAAGAAGCTGAAATTCATATGAGGAAGGATTAAGCCAATCTTTAATATTAGAGTTTGGAATATGATCTAACACTCCAGAAAGATTATCTGATTCAACTTGCTCAAGAGTTTTCATTCAGTGTTCGTATGAAAAATGAATGCCTCTTGTTAGCCAAGACATTTCTCAAGATGGATCATAAGTTTGATTCACTATGGCAAGTCTTACATTGCTGTGTTTAACCTGCTGCAGTTCATTCACTCTGCAGCAGAAGCTATTCCTTATTTGCTAACAAGATGCTATTATTTTGGAGTTGTCACAAAAACAGAAAACATATAATGTGAAGCAGATTCTATTGGACCTACCGTATTAACTGCTCCTCTGTCTAAAAATATGGATTCAGGGTAGAACCTTGCAAGTGCAGAATCCCTGCGACAGCATTTGATCCCTTTTATACTGTTGTTGCAAGTTGCCCTAGGTATTGTACTAGCACAGATGGAGTGGTTGGCAGGCATCTCTAAGCTAAACAACAGTTGTCATTTCTAGAGGTAGTATGGAATCACTACACAAAGTGGTTGCACATGATAGAAATGGAGGGAGAGAGGAGATTATGAGAGTAGTATATGCCACATCCAGAAGGGGCAGAAGAGTAAAAAGCACCTTGCCAGGCAGCAGGAAAACAAGGCAGCAGGCTATCCAATTGCCTTATATCACAGCTCCCATGAGACCCAGCTGCAGCCCTTGGCTTCTTCCTCTTTGTGTTTGGACCCTGAAAAGACTAAGCTTTTGTGTATGTGTGTGTGTGTGTGTGTTGGGAGAGGTGGGGAGTATAGACTGTTGAAACCCACTGTCATCTCCATATCAACCCACTGTCATCTCCCCCCGAAGGGGGGCTTTGCATATGTTATTCATTCATGTACTCAATATAATTTTGTGAAGATATTTCATGTCTGTGTATTTGTTCACAAGGGAGAAGAGGGGAAGGTCCGGGCTGGGTCCACAAGTAGTAGACAGTTCCAGGCTGTACTGATGACAGAACTCCCATTTGTGCTTTTTTGCCAGCCCAGCCCCTAAATGGCAATAAAGTAAAGTATTTAAGGGATGGCAATAACTCTCAGTACTTTTAATGATCAAATTGCTATTGCTTTCCAAAGCAAATCCTTTCTTTATACAAGATGTAGGACAAATGGTTGATGGTCAGCAACTTGGATGACTTCAATAAAGGATTAAAATTTTTTTATGGAGGATGAGGCTACTAGTTAATGGCTACTAGTCATGGTGGCTATGAATCACCTCCGGTATTAGGGACAATATATCTTTCAATCCCTGTTGATGGGAACAGGAGTGAGACAGTAGTGTTGCAGTCACGTCCTATGGGCTTCCCACAGACATCTGGTGCCTTGGTGGCGCAGTGGTTAAATGCCAGTACTACAAGCCACCACATTGCAAGTTCGATTCCAGTGGGCTCCAAGGTTCACTCAGCCTTCCATCCTTTCGTAGGTTGGTAAAATGAGTACCCAGCTTGTGGGGGGGCAATTAGCTAACATACATTGGAAACTGTTTAATGCAGTGTAGATGTGTAAATAGCTATTGCTTAAAATTGTAAGCCGCTCTGATAGCCTTGTGGCTGAAGAGCGGGGTATAAATAAATAAATAAATAAATAATAAAAACATCTGGCTGGCCACTATAGAAACAGGATGCTTGACTAAACAGGCCTTTGATCTGGTCTAACATAACTTTTCTTATGTTCTTGTTATCATTAGGATGTACAGAATAGCAATAAAACAGTGGGACAAGAACAACAACTACTTGATACATTTATACCCGCCCTATACTCCAAGGAACTCAAGGGGACAGAACACATATAGCTCACAATTCTTAGATCTTGATGTTCAGATTATCCCTTGGAGAAGGCAGTCTTCCTTTCTTTCTATTTTTTGAGACCTGCAAATGGTTAAAAGTAGACCTGTAAAAGCCTTATCACATGCCGAAGTAAAGCAGCAGGGCAGCTGGAAGGTTCTGCTTTCCGTGCTGCCTTATTGCATGATGTCATTGTTCTTCTGGTGTTTTGCCATTCTGACCCCATGGGAAATGGAGGTAAAACTGAGTCTTTTTACTAAATGTGCTTTTGCCTCCATTTACCATGGGACTGGAACAGCAGAACACAGGAACAACAACAACACTATGCAGTAAGGCAGTATGGAAAGTGGAACCTTCTGGCTGCCCTACCACTTTACTTTGGCATGCGATAAGGCTCTTAGTCAGTAAACTCTGCAGGCTCCCTGGCTGCTTCTCTCTTACTAGACTGAATGAAATTGCTACAAGCCTCTGAGAGCAGTCAGCTCAACCTGAAGTACTACATACTCATAACATATGCAATTCATATATTACAATACTTAGATGTTAAACTTGTATTTTGCAGCAATATGGCTTCACTGTAAAGGGTCATAGTAATTCTAATCAAAACACCCAACTACTCCTAAAACAACTTCCTTCCATTTCATAACAACCTTTACTTAAAAACTTTGATTGACCCCAGAACAATCATGATACAATTGGTTAAAAGGAGGCTGATAGGTCTGATAGGTTCTGGCTACACTGTTTCTGAAATCTTCTGAAAGCAGTCAACCCACCCTGATATGCTTAACATGTCCTAGGACAGGGGAGGAGATACTGTGGGCCTCTAGATCATGTTGGACTCCATCTTCCATTAGTCCCAGCTAGAATAGTCAATGGTCAGGAACTATGGGAGCTGTAGTTCAGTAACATGAAGAGAAGTATAGGTTGCTTACCTCTACTCTAGGAAGAGAAGGAGGAATGAACTGCCATGCTCTACGCTGATAGATAGGGCATGCATGATTTCTTTTCAAAGTGGTTATCAGTACAGCATGTGACAACAGCATGACTTTACACTAGGAATAGTGAACCTGTGGACTTGATGCAGCCCACAAAGTTACCTATCTAGCCTGCTTTGATTGGAACATGTCCAAATAGATAAAAATAGCACCTGCATCCTCTTACTTTGTCTTGGCGCCACCTACTTTGCCCTCCTCAAATTCTTAGCTCTATCTATTGCTGGAGTGCTGCCCACAAAATCCTTCCCAAATTAGAATTTGACCCCTAAGCTGAAAAAGATTCCTTATCCCTGGGCCATCTTAGTTGTATTATCACAGAGCTGAGCCATGTGTTTGAGGGGTCCTAGTGTCATTGTGGAGGTATCATTTTATGTAAACTACCTTGGGGAGTCAAAGATGAGATAGAAAACAAAATAAATTATCTATTTTATTTTCTAAAATATTTATATCCTGCATTATATCTGAGGATTTGAGCCTAATAAATGCATTCCAGTTACCATAGGAAGGGCAATATTAAACTAACTGAACGGATACAGTGGATCAGCCGTTCTCAACCTTATTACCCTGGAGGAACCCTTGAAATAATTTTCAGGTCTCAGGGAACTCCTATGTAAAAATTATACCTACAAT
The DNA here is from genome assembly GCA_030847615.1 of Gambelia wislizenii. Lineage (NCBI taxonomy): Eukaryota > Metazoa > Chordata > Lepidosauria > Squamata > Crotaphytidae > Gambelia > Gambelia wislizenii. The sequence goes on along the minus strand of JAUMIR010000005.1, from coordinate 219,102,106 downwards.
TCCCCTTTAAAAAAAATTACAGAAACAGTGAAAAAAATAGATGCTTATTATATTCTACATTGCTAGTAATACATATTTGATACTTGAAAGTAACAGGCCTGAAAGAGCATTCTGGCAGAGAAGTATTTATAGTATACATTAAAATACTGACAAAATATCCTATGAAAATGCCAAAAAAGGCAATCTATAATAAAAATAAATTACACGAAAAACAAATATATTTATCATGAAACATTATTAAAACCAGAAAAATGTCCTGTAGTTTGAACTCATCGCTCTGTGTCCTAGTCTCTGGAGCAGCAGAAAACAGACTTGCTCATCCTCAGTATGACTTCCCTTCAAATATTTAAACATGGCTACATCACTGACTCTGACCCAAAGATTGAGCTCTGACCTAACATAGCTTGCAAAAAGCAGCAACTAAGCAGCCAGGCTCAGGATCGGAGGGAGGCTGAAGCTTCCTGCCCAGCCAGTGTCATGGTAAATGAAAGGCTTTTTTCAATAATATGGGAGTTGGTCAGTCTATTCATGACCCCCACATTCAGTGACCATACCCACAGTTTAAAAACCTTTTTCTCTACAATTACTTCTTTACTGTAATGGCTCTGCCCTCTCCAAATCTGGTTTAAAAAGAAAAAGCCCTAAGTCACTTTTACCAGAGTTCTCCCATCCACAGCTGGCACCTGGATAGCTGGGTAGACCAGGGGATTATTTGGTCACTCCACTTGGGTAAGAGTTGTACAGTATTGCAATTCTCTTTCCATTGTTCTGAATTAAAACAAAACACACCTAATTTTGCATTTGTACCTTTAAATCAGTTTTATGCAAACCGGCGTCCTCTTTTGTCCTCAGTTCTGGCAAACAATAAGGGTCCCTGACTGCTTGCAGGAGGTGTGCTCAGTTGGTGTAAAAACTCATTCCTCCCCTTTGATTAGCGCATCTAAGTCAGAGCAAAAGCTGGGACGGAGAGCAAGGTATTTGGTGCTTAACTTCCTTCTCCTCCCTCCCCACCCATAAGAGACCCCTTCCTCCCTGGCTTTCTCTGTTGTGGAGGGGAGAGATAAGCTGTTTCAGCTCACCACTTCACCGTCATTTATCAATTTATTACTATTTTCTCGTGGAACCCCTGGCGATCTCTGGGGGAACCCTAGGGTTCTGCAGAACCCTGGTTGAGAAATGCTGCAGTGGATATTTGATAGTAGCTTCAGAGACACTTTCAGTAAATAGGATGCCAATGTTGCTGTGTTCCAGTGAGGTATCCTGTGCTTTGTTATAGTTTGTTCCCTATCTATAAGAGTATATAGGATGCAAATCTCAGTTCAGTCACACAAAATAAATACAAATAAATCTAGATGGAACATGCTTTTCATGATGCTTTGCATGTTTTCATTTTTAATACCTCATTTATATAGTAATTTGATTGTTAGGAAGCACTGAGGGTCACCTGTCCTCTGAAATGATGCATTGCTTCATACAAGGCCCCAGAAATTATCAAATATCTTAGAACTCTTAGCTTCTCTGATTCTATTGTGGAATAGAACATTTTAGATTTATAAGAGTTGTATTTTTATCCTATTTAATTTGATAGGGAGATGATAGTGAGGAACTAGGTGATCTGATATAGGGCATAAGATGATGTCTTTTTTCATGACAACAGAATTCATTACATCTGTGAATTTTGAATTAGAGAGGAAATACTTCATAGTGGAAGAAAAAGAGTGAATATTATTTATTGGAATAATTTGGAATGTACAGTTTTCTTCTACAATGCAAATTAAATTTTGGTCTTTACTTGCATCATCCTGTCTACAGTGTCACCAATGCATAAGTTTAATGTTTTAGAAAGATGGTTTAGTCAACAGGACCATTGTGTTAATTTCCAATGTAAGCAAAGTGATGCTCAAAATTCCGCAACAAAGACTTTTACCATATATGGAGTGAGAAATGCAGATGTTCAAGCTGGGTTCAGGAAAGGAAGAGGCATATTGCAAGCATTCATTGGATAATGGAGCGCACACAAGAATTTATAAACTACAGCAAAGCCTTTGATTGTGTAGGTCATGAAAAACTATGGATTGTTCTTAAAGAAATGGGTGTGCCACAGCATTTGATTGTCCTGATGCATAACCTGTACTCAGGACAAGAAGCTACCATCAGGACAGAATACAAAGTAATGGAATGGTTTCCAGTTGGCAAGGGAGTCAATGAAGGCTGCATTTTATCACCCTATCTTTTTAATTTGTATGCTGAACATATCATACATGAAGCAGGATTAGACTTGGAAGAAGGCGGTGTGAAAATTGGAGGAAGGAACAACCAACAAAGATATGTGGATGACACCATTGTACTAGCAGAAAATAGCAAAAACTTGGAACAATTACTGAAGAAAGTCAAGGAGGAAAGTGCAAAGGCAGCTTTACAGTTAAATGTTAAGAAACCAATAATAATGACCACAGATGAGTTACATAACTTTAAAGTAGATGAAGAAGATATTGAAATAAAGATTTTCCATACCTTGGCTCAGTCACTAATCAGAATGGAAACTGTAGTCAAGAAATCAGAAGAAGACTATGATTTGGAAGGGTAGCTATGAAGGAAGTAGACAAAATCCTGAAGTGTCAAGATATATCACTGAATAAATACTAAAGTTCCATGCCATTGCATTTCTAATTTCTTTGTATAGTTGTGAAAGCTGGAAAGTGAAGAAAGCTGATAGGAAGAAAATAAATTCACTTGAAATGTGGTGCTGGAGAAGAGTTCTATGAATCCCATGGACTATCCTAAAGCAAATCAAGTGTGAACTCTCCTTAGAAGCCTAGATGACCAAAATGAGACTGTCATACTTTGGACAGTCTCATGTCATGAGAAGGCATGACCCATTAGAAAAGACAATAATGCTTGGGAAGGTAGAGGGCAGTAGGGAACGAGGAAGACCATATTACAGATGGATAGATTCAATCAAGGAAGCCATGTCCCTAAGTCTGCAAGACCTGAATTAGGACTGTTGACAGCAGGGTGACCTGGAGGTGTCTTAGGGTGCATCAACACTGTAGAAATAATGCAGGTTGACACCACTTTAACTGCCATGGCTCCATTCAACAGAATCCTGGGATTTGTAGTTTTGGGAAGCACCAGCACTCTTTGGCAGAGAAAGCTAAAGACCTTGTAAAACTGCAAGTCCCAGGATTCCATAGGATGGATCTAAAACACTTAAACTGGTGTCAAACTGCATTATTTCTACAGTGTAGATGTACCCTAATTCATAGGGTCACCATAAGTCGAAGTCAAGTTGATGGTAGTTAACAACAACAAACAATGCACTAAACCTGGTGGATGAAAGTGGAAGAAGGGTCTTAAGAGGTTCTGGGAAAAGATGCCTGAAACCCCTGGAAAGCATTGCATATGAGTACAATTTTCAGGATAAATTCTTAGAAATAAGATGTGTGCCGTATAGTGAAATAAGGGCCTTATTCCTCAGTCTTCAGCACAGCCTACCTTGTTTTCCTCACAAGTATTCCTCATCTTAAACGTCTAATCTTTTTACCATTCCCCTGAATGTAGCCCACCCAGAATCCCCTTGAATCTCAATTTTTGAGCCTTTCCCAAGTTTAAACTCTAACCCTACATCAGTGATAACTTGTTCTTGTGCAGTGCAGGACAAAAGGTTCAAACTCTGAATTCTCCTTTCTGCAAATCCCATTTAAGATATGCTACTTCCTTCAGGGCACAGGTGGAGACAGCTAAGTCATGGCTGTCTTCCCAACTGTCCAGTGGTGGTGGTTCAGGTGAAGACCAATCTGGAGCTGATGGTCAGTTTGTGATTGGGCTCTTGCATACTTGGCTCTTTTTCTTTTTAGTAAATAGCAACCATTAAATTAGGATTGTGTAATCTTGATTTGATCAAATCTTCCCTTTCCACTCCATGATACTAATCTGGAAGCTTCCTCCATTGTGCCTCTAGAAAGCATAATAAACTGTAACTGAAAAGTGAACGAATTGTTTAACCCAGCAAACCTGAAATATCTCCACAGGTAGCTAATGTCTGATAAATATATGCTGGGAAGCATTTTTAAAACGTCTGTATGTACTGTACATATATGTACAGCTATGTTGGAGAAAAATGCTTACCAAGCGTCAAAGTGACCAGCATTTAGGAGCTGTAGCAGTATTTTCTAAATAGCTTTTCCCAACCTGGTGCCCTCCTGATATTTTGCACGTCAACTCCCCCGTGTCCTAATAGAATGGCCAATGGGCAGGAAAGCTGGGAACTATAGTCCAAAACATCAGTAGGGGAGCAGTTTGGGGAAGGCTGCTTTATCTTTATCCTCCTGCCTGACTTGCTCATATCAGTGTGTCTCATTTTCACCCTCTCAACCCTTAGAAAAACTGCTAAGCTATTTTCTAATCATTCATTTTTGCCAATTAATTTCATACATAAATTATAGGTTCCACAACTGAGATTTTGTTATATCTATTTTTCTTTAAAATTTAACTGTAAAGCCTTTTCCCTTGCAGCCTACTGCTTTTTCTGTGCCTTTTATAATTGTATGTATCCTTCTAATCTCATTTTCCTTTTCATCTTAAATATTCCTGTGGTCAAAGCTTGCCAGCCTCACTAATGCTAATAATGCAAACTCAGTGGACTAATTTCATGACTATGGCACATGAGCAGTTGGTCGTTAATTTCTTTAATAACACCCTCCCCCGCCAGCATGGGCCATAGCCCACACTATTTCCTTTAACCATTTTCATTTGCTATACACATGCACTTATTAGCCTTTCTGTGATGAAGCCAGACCCTTTGCATAGCTACAATGATTCCTGTCTTTGGACAGGTAACAAAGTACCTTTCTGCAATTTATTTTATACAATTGCTTTCTTGCACACATGAATAAACATTTTAAAGCATTTCGATTTCCATAACTGCCACGTGTCAAATCCACACAGGTAATCAAAGCTGATCTGTGGAGTCTATTGACATTGGTCGTGAATCATTATGTCCACCTTGTGCTTTAGAACATGCACAACTAAACTATTCCATTTTCAACGAATACACAGGCTGCTAGGGAAACTGTTGGGGAGAAAAGGGCCCGGATTGTTTCATCTTACTTGGGAAAGCACAAGAGTAACTCCAGGTGTAAACTGGTGGTGACAGTCAATAATTATAGACCTTGCTGTGTAATAAATATGCCACTGCAGTGAATGCAGGTATAAATTAAGACAGGCCACTGCACACAGTGCAAGAAAGCTTTGTTTTAAAGCCATGCTCTAAGCTGCCATTATGTGTATATATTGTAACTCTAGTGCCATGGTTCAGCAATGATACCAATATCACAGATAGTTATTCTAATTACATTTTTGAAATGCTTGTCATTATGGGTGGTGGAGAGGTCCTATATATTGATAATCTGTGTGGGATCCTTATTAGGGGAAGTCCAAATGCAATGTTTTTCATTCCTCTATAGGAGGACTGATTTGTTAACTATTCACTTGTGTGGCAGAGAAGGATGGCCATTATTAGTATATGGTGCAAAAGCAGTTCCTACCCATGGGATCAGAGATATATCTCTGCTTCTGTGAGGTTCAAAAAGAAATCAAAGGACCAGTTAATTATGCAATCGAATAGTGCCTTAACTGGCAGGTCTACAAATGATTTGGAAGTATGGTCTACTCTTATTTGTAGCCTGTGGTCTAAGGGAACCCACCTTGGACGACACGCTGAGGGTAGTCTGCTTCCAGACCTTCCTTGATCACATCACAGCGCAGTGGTTAAATGCCAGTACTGCAAGCCACCACATTGCAAGTTTGATCCCAGAGGGCTCCAAGGTTCACTCAGCCTTCCACCCTTTCATAGGTCCGTGAAATGAGTACCCGGCTTGTGGGGGCAATTAGCTAACACACATTGGAAACTGCTTAATGCAGTGTAGATGTGTAAATTGCTATTGCTTAAAACAAATTGTAAGCTGCCCTGATAGTGTGAAGTTGAAGGCTTTCACAGCCAGCATCCACATGTTTTCTGTGCTTTTTTGGGGGGGCTGTGAGGCCGTGTTCTGGAAGAGTTTATTTCTGATGTTTTGCCTGCATCTGTGGTTGGCATCTTCAGAGAATGGTTGGGTAGGAGTGTGTGTGTGGGGTTTATATACTGTGAGCCCCTGTTGGAGAGGATATTCAAATTTGTGTATTTGAATGGCTAGTTTCTGGGTGGAGATATGCAAGGAGGATTAGTTTCTCTTTGGATAATGGTCCATTGTCTGCTGGAAAACCCCCTGTCCCTGGGTTGAGTTCATTTGCATGTGTTGAGTTTTGATTTTAGTGTTTTTCAGGACTGGTAGCCAGATTTTGTTTACTTTTAGGGTTTCTTCTTTCCTGTTGAAGTTGTTCAGGTGTTTGTGGATTTCAATAGCTTCTCTGTGCATTCTGATATGATAGTTGTTGGCCTGGTCCAGAATTTCGGTGTTTTTAAATAACATTTTGTGTCCAGGTTGGTTTATGACGTGTTCTGCTACTGCTGATTTTTCTGTCTGGCCCAGTCTGCAGTGTCTCTCATGTACCTTGATTTGTGTTTGCACACTGCATTTAATGGTCCCTATGTAAACTTGTCTACACCTGCATGGTATGCGGTAAACTCCTGCAGCTGTGAGAGGGTACAAGTAGATACAAAGTGCCAGTCTGGGTGGTGAAGTCACCCTGGAAAGTCCAATGTCTGGCCAGGTCCCTGTGGATATTAGTGACATTTCACCACATAGAAATAGTCCAAATTGTAGCCTTAGTGTTTTACAACCTTGGCTAACAATGCACAGGTGCATGGGTTCAGAGTTTTAGTGCCAACAGCTGCTGTTGTTCTGTGCCTTCATGTCATTTTTGACTTATGGCGGCCCTAAGGCAAACCTATCATGGGGTTTTGTTGGCAAGATTTGTTCGGGGGGGGGGTTGCCTGCCTCCTTCTGAGGCTAAGGGAGTGTGACTTGTCCAGTGGGTTTCCATAGCTGAGCAGTGATTTGAATCCTGGTCTCCAGAGTCATAGTCCAACACGTAAGCCACTACATCACACTGGATTTCAACAAAGCAGCAGCTCCTTACTCATCTTGAGAGACATCAGGGGTTGTAGCTCCTTAATACCTTCTTTAAAGTGTTTCTGGGGCATTCTACCTATTTCCTGCCTGCAGCTTTAAATCCCATTCCATCGATTTCAGATCAATTTATAGATGCCTGGAAGTCATGGATGACTACACTTCTGGACATATGCTGCCACAGTTACCTCTTCACCTGCATAGTTCCAGCTTGGGTTCTATCACAGTATGATAGAAATGGAACCCTGGAACTGGCTTCTTATTTATGTAAATGATTGTGCAAAGTTATCAGGAATAAGGCATATAGTGCATTTGGAAGACTTTACAAAAGAGTCTGGAGTAATAAACACCTGAGGCGAAGCACAAAAATCACTGTGTATAGAGCCATTGTACTGTCTATTCCTCTTTATGGGTCTGAAACATGGGTCACCTATCGCCACCACTTACGACTCCTTGAACAATTTCATCAGCACTGTATATGCACAATCCTAAATATACATTGGACTGACTATGTGATGAATGTTGCTGTCCTTGAGCAAGCAGGGATCACCAGCACTGAGGCCATGATATTGAGAACACAGCTGCGCTGGGCAGGGCACATTTCTAGGATGGAGGACCATCGCCTCCCCAAAATAGTACTCTATGGTGAACTCGCCAAGGGTCAGCGTAAGAAGGGCACACCAAAAAAGCAATACAAGAACTCCCTGAAACAACATCTCAGACTCGGCCAAATTGATCACCAACAATGGTCCGCCTTGGCCTCACATCGAGAGGCATGGAGATGCACTATCCACAATGCAGCAGCCTTATTTGAGAACTCACACCGAAAAAGTCTTGAAGAGAAACAACAACGCAGAAAGAATCACAACCCAAAAACATCACCCAAGGAGACCTTCTGCTGTGCTTTCTGCAACCAGACTTGTTTATCTCAGATTGGCCTTTTTAGTCATCAGCACGCTTGCAGAAAGCGCGGGATGAGTCCTTCCTGAATCTTCGTTTGCGAAGAAAAGCCAGAGAGAGAGAGTTTAGAAATATGATTTGGCCCCTCTGTGTTAGAAGCACACACTGTACGCCATCAGAGGGACAAAACACAGTTCTAAAGCAATGTTCAGAGTTTCAAACATTTGCGGTATTGTTTCAGGCAAAGTATTTACATCTTTCATAACTTGAAGGGAAAAAAGCACAGGCAGACAAAGTGACCCTTTAACTGCATTTGCTTTCATGTTATTTCTGTTTGGGATATATGTTTGCAAGGATCTAAGTAGCATTAGTCATAGTTTTAAAAGGGACATCACATTACACCTAAACTAGATAGGTTGGGCCACTTATTCATCTTTCAGTGAATATCATAATGTCTAAAGGTGAGCTTCATGACTATAAATAAAACAGGATACATTGTGGGCTGAGGTTCCCTACTTACTTCATGTCTCCAGTGGAGTAACAGTTACGGACTTGACATGTTATAGATGTTTTCTAAATGCTGCATGGTGCCCAATAGCAAACAGGTGCACTCTGTGAAGTGTAAATTTACCCTGAGGACAAATAGCTTTTGGAAATAGTGTGAAGCTTGGTTAACTGTTCTTTAAAAGATGAAGTATCATGTGTATTTGAGGTAACATCTAAGTCTGTGCCTGTTCTTTAAAGCAGAATTCCTTGGGAATCTCCCATCATCTTAACTATAACAGAGATCTCGCAAATCTAAAATTAAACCTGAAATTAGAGCTGACTTTAAATAAGAGGACTGGCTTCCTACAAACTGCTGTGGTGTGGAGAAATTATATTCAGGGTTCTAGACATCCCCATTTTTCTCCAATTTGTTTCTAGATGGTGGTATGAGTATGCTTGCATCCAGTCCTACTACATTAAGTAAGTATTCCATGAATGTCTAAAAGGCACTAAGGGGCTTACTGCACTCTGAAGAAAAGCGGCAAGGCAGCAAGAATGTTCTGTCTTCTGTGCTGTCTTACTGTGTGACACTGTTGTTCTTTCATTCTGGTCCCATTGGGGACGGAGATAAAACCATGCGTTTTTGCTAACCGGAAAAACCCATTAGCAGAAAGACATGGTTTTACCTCGGTCCCTCAAGGGAGAAGAATGAAAGAACACTGGAAGAACGATGATGTCATATGGTAAGGCAGCAGGGAAGAGTGCTACCTTGCCACTTTTCGTTGGAGTGTAGTAAGCCCACTTCAGCCTTATTTGAGAACTCACGCCGAACAAGTCTTGAAGAGAAACGACAACGCAGAAAGAATCACAACCCAAAAACATCACCCAAGGAGACCTTCTGCTGTGCTTTTTGCAACCGGACTTGTTTATCTCGGATTGGCCTTTTTAGTCATCAGCACGCTTGCAGAAAGCGCGGGATGAGTCCTTCCTGAATCTTCATTTGTGAAGAAAAGCCAGAGGGGGGGGGTAAGCCCCTAAGTGAGTAGCAAAAAGCCTAATTTCAACAAATCACCTTTTACACTGGAGAATCTTTGGATAACCATGTGGACATCAAGAACAGCCTTTTGCTGCTGTGATTACCAGGATTCTTCTTCTTATTCCTTTTTGAAAGAATAAACCTGTTTGAATTTACAGTAGGACTCCTGTATCCACTGATTCATTATCTACTGATTCAATAATCCATGACACACAAAACAGCACACTTAGCATATAGTCTTCCTAGAAAATGTGTCCTCTCTAGCCATTTTCTAGGTCCTCCAAGGCAACTCTATGGTATTTTAAACCAGAAGTCCCATTATTTTCAATGGCGTTCGCTATTATCCACGGTTTTTGGTATCCACGGGCCCCCAGAACCAATCCCCAGCAGATAAGGGGGTCCTACTGTATATTGGAGTACTGCTGCTGTACAAGGGACTAGCTGTGCCAGCAAGAGTTACTGCTGTCATATTCTGTCCAGTATGAAGAGACAAGGAAAGCACATCCCTACATTCACCAAGACTATTGTTTCCTGGATATTCTGAAAATTGAACTGAACTTTTAGTTCTCTACTCTTTCTCCTTCATCTTCATCAAAATCAGTAGTTCCTCCATAGTCTCAGTGATATGCAACCTCCTCATGCCTATTCCTTTTCTTTCCCCCCTGCATTGAACTCTGATTAAACATACTCCTTCTTCATTTCCTAATATAGCCAAATGAAATATTGCAAGTATGGCAGCAGGAATTTGGAAGACAGACCACGAAGACAGAACATGAACAGTAGCTTCCTTATTTCTAAGACTGAGTGCATATTTAAATAATTTCATATGGATTTGCCAAGCTTTGACACCACATACTATAATTGTCCAGGTCTGGTTTGCACAGTGCTCTATCATGAATCTTGTACTCTTTATGATGGCTTATGAAAATAAGCTTTGGTATTCATGTATACTGCTTATAAGACATGTCCAGCCTCTATGGTGTGAGCCAAGATTTATGCGGACTTGTATTATATGTACATTTTACCTGTGTGATAGGACAGATTGCATTAGTGAGCAGATTGTAGTAGTTCATCCATGCATATGGATGGATGTGTATATGCTTCAGGACAGACAACACACCCTACACATGTCAGAAACACATGGAAACTTGGGCCTCAATCCTGTGCAGTTGGGTGTGTCTAAGCCAACTTGAAAAGAGTGCATAACATCTGGTTGCATATATATACTTCTTCATGTCAGAGACCTGTGTGGACTTGCCCGCAATCAGTGTCACTCAGCTGGAGCAGATTCCATTGCCATCTTAAAGACTAACACATTTATTACAGCATGGGTTTTCCTAGACTAGAGCCCACTTTATTGGATGTAGAAGCACATGAAGAATTCTGGCCTTTTGAATGCATGCTGTTATGTGCCTTCAAGTCATTTCCAATTTATGGAGACCCTAAGGTGAGCCTACCTCAGGGTTTTCCTGGCAAGGATTTGTTCAGAGAGGGTTTGCCTTCTTCTGAGGCTGAAAGAGTGTGACTTGCCCAAAGTCTCCCAGTGAGTTTCCATGGCTGAGGAGGGATGAGAACCCTGGTCCCCAGGGCTGTACTTCAACACCACTACACTATGCTGGCTCTCCGAACACATATTACAGATAAGTGGAACTCCAACCCAATCTTTTATTTTGAGTACGGGTCCATCAGTTTCCAGGGAATGGTCCTCATTTCAGCTACAGAGGAATTCGCCAGGACGACAGGTTCACCTTAGGGTTGTCATGTCAGAAATGACTTGAAGGCACACAACAATAACAACACTACTTGGATGGCAGACAGGCAACAAATACCAGGTGATGTAGGCTCTATTTCAGAGGAAGGAGCTGGCAAATGGTCTCTGAGTATTCCTTGCCTAAGGAACCCAAATGAACTTCATGGGGTCGCCATGAATCAACAGCCGACTTGAAGGCACGCGCGCGCCCACGGCTGTGATCGTACGGAGCTGGCACCAGGCGTGAACTGGAGAGGGGTGTGAAGTTCTCCAAGGCTAGGAGAGCTGCGAGTCCCAAATCACCCCGACCCTGCGCCCTTCAGCCGGGCTTGGGAGCCTCGGAAGGTCCGCGTGGGAAAGGGGCGTCTCTCTCCGCTCGCGCGATCTCCCACCGCTTCACTGCAGCGCGCCTTCGCAGACGTCAGTGAGGGGGCTGGACGGGTCTGAATTTGGGAGCAGCCACGTGGACCTCCCTTCTTCCTTCCTCAGCCTCCCCCGCCTTTCCCCAGGCCATGTCTTGCTTCCTTATTATCTCCCGCCGTTGGCTTCTCTCCACTCCGCCGCCCTTGGGATGGGTGCCAGCCAGCCAGCCAGCCGGAAGAGCACGCGTGGCGGCTCTTTCCTCGCCTCCTTCGGCTCCCCGAAGGGAGAGAAGGCCCCCAGGGACCTAGGTGTGAACGGCGGCCGGGCCTCACCTGGCTGGGTGGACAGAGCTTGGCGCCTCTCCCGCTCCTGGCCCCCTCGCGTGCCGTTCTCCGCTGTGGCCAGTAGGAGGCGCTGAGAGGTTGGGCTAAGGCGGCGCTTCTGCCCTCCAGCGACCGGCTGCCTCAGCCAGCGGTGGCTCAGTCGGTGGGGGGGGGGAGGGGGGGGAGAAATTCCTCCTCCTCCACCCCCACTTCTGATGTGAACACACACGTTCACGCACCCTCGGCCTTATTGCGCGGAAGCGTGTGGATCCTGGCGGCCCCGTGGGAGGCAGGCGGGGAGGCTAGCGCCCTCCACCTCCGATCCCCCGGACCCTTGGGTGACAAGGAGCGCGCTTTGCCTCGCCGACTCCCCCCCCCCACAACTGTTGGCTTCCACAGCTTGGCCCCCCACCATCCCGAGCTTGAGAGACGAGGCTCCTTCCTTCTCCTCCCTCCCTGGCTCGCTTCGCGCCCCTCTTCCCTGCTGCGCTCTTCAGCTGCCATCGCTTTCACAAGCGTCTCCCAAGGCAAAGCAAAAGCCAAGCCAAGCCAAGCCGAGCCAAGCCGGGGCTGCTTGGGTATGTCATGTCACAGACCCGCCACCCAGGTCTTTTCTCCCCCTTCTCGGGCTCTCTTGGCGCAGCTTTGGCTGGAGCTGGAAGACCTCGAGAGCGGCCGAGAGGAGGGGTTCAGCCGCAGGGGGGCCCAAAGAGAAGCCCACCGACCTCCCCCCCCCGGGGGCTGGCCCGTTCCCAGAGGAGAGGGTCCTCTCGCGGCGGAATGGGGTCTCCCCCTCCCCCCTCTGCTCCGACGCGGAAGAGCATTCAGCCCCCCCCCGCCGCCAGGGTAGCGATCCTCCCCCCTCCCGGGCGCGCAACCCCGGCGGGCTAACAGGTACCCCCCGGACCACCGAGCGCCCGGGGTGGCGCGCCTGGCCGGCCCGTTGCGGGGGCAGGGCGACGGTGCCGAGATCGGCCGCCCCCCAGAAAAGCCCACCGTGGCCTCGGGGCTCGAGGGAGACGCCCCCTCCCCCCGCGCGCAGGGGCCCTGCCTCCGTCCCTCCCGGGAGGGGGAACGGGGCTGAGGAGCCCGCCCGCCCGCCCGCCCGCCGACATGGCAGCAGCGGCACTGCGGCTGAGGGGCTGGGGCAGCACGGCGCTTGCTCGCCGCCGCCGCCGCCGGTGAAGCGCTCCCGCCTCGCGAGTGGTGGCGGGGGGCTGGAGGAGGTCGTGCGCACGCGCTCGTGTGGACGTGTGTGCGCGCGTGTGGGTGAGCGGGCGGGCGGGCGCGCGTGTGAGCGAGAGGGAGAGTGCGTGTGGTGTTACGGGGTGCCTTCTTTGCTCGGCGGCTCCCAGCTCGCCCCTTTTTGGCCCCCCTTCCCCTCCGTGCCCGTCCCAGCGCCCCGCGTGGCACAGCCAGAGCGCCTCGGAGGGCTGGGTGGCGTTTGGCCCGCGGCGGGCCATTCCTCTGCTGCGGGGGCTGAGGCTGGGAGATGCGTTTGCCTGGCCCCTCTTGGAAACGTGCTAGTGTCTGGCTCGGGGAGCGATTCGGGCTCTCTCACACCCCTCTCCGACCGAGCCTTTCCCCACTTTTCCCTTCAGGAGGGGACGCCGGGAGAACCATCATCATGCTGCTCAGAGGACCAGATCCGACAGCCGCCACAGCCCGACCCAGCCTCTTCTGCTAGGGCGCCCGGGAATATCGATAGCGATATAGATACCTATAGATGTAGCTATTTCTATAGTCTCTGCAGCGTTAGAACCGCCGCGGGTTCTCCCTCCGCTTTAAAGAAAAGGAGCGAATGGAATGATCTCCGTGGATCCTGCATGTTACGACCCCCCTTTTCACACGGTCTGATTCATCTTCGAAGCCAATCTCTGCCCCTCTCATTTCTCTCTCTCTCTCGTTTTGAATTTGCACCACGCCAAGACACAAGATTGCCAAAGCCGAGCCTTCTCGCAAGGAAGAGATTTTTTTTTAAATTTTTAAATTTTGCATCGCCCCCTCCCCATTTGTTTCCCCAACCTCGCTCTTCTTATGTGGATATGCAAGCAAGAAGAGGAGACTGGATACTCCCAACATGCTCACTCCCTTAATCTGTCCGCCTAGAGGTTCTGCTTCTACAAACCAAGGTAGGAGATCTACTTTCCCTTCTCTCCCCCCCCCCCACTTTTTTTCTGCAAGGGGTGAATGGCGGGTGGGAAAAGGGTATCCTCTCTCCCCAAACCAGCAAGAACTAGCAACTAGAGGCTCATTGGTACGAATGGCACGAACCATCCACCCAGTAGCTCACAAAAGAGCCAGCCATGCTGTTTGGAGAGCAGGTACAATTTTTAAGATGGGGAACCGTTCAGACATGTTGATTCCATTCCTTCTTGGCTCAGCAGAGGAGATGGAGCGAAAAAGAGGCAAGTGTGGTTGCCGGCTCCTCCCCCCCCGGCACTACAGGATCGTGATGTGGGTCCTTGGGTGCTGCGAAAGGGAGGTGGGGGTGGGGCAGGAGCCTACGGTGGGCAGGGAGGGACCCCATTCCCACCCCTGCCTGGGCAAATCCCCCTTGCCAGGCGCCTCGTCTTGGGCGCCAGCCGCAGAGGAGCAGCTTCTCCGAGCTCCCTCCTTCGGTTTGAGCCCCCCGCCGCCTGGGCATTGGCCCTCCCGACAAGCAGCAACATGGTCGTGGGCTGGGAAGAAGATGGTGCAATTCGGGCCGAAGCACTCCAGGCCCAGAGATCGGGGGAGGAGGCCTAGCGTAGCGAGGCGGCGGCTTGCCGTAGGGCTAGGAGCACGGGCGACCACTGGCCAGCCAGTCTCCAGGGCAGGGAGGGAAGCAAGGGGGCTGCGATGTGGGGCCAGTGGCTGGCGTGCGCGCAGGTGGGGGGCTGTTTTCAGGCCACGCGCGTCAGGAGACACGCTGTACGGCCACGAACTGCTTGGTTCCGTCCTCCCCACAAGCCTGCATGTGGGTTTCCCTTCTTCTCGGGTGGTTTTTCAGGCGCGAGGTCTTCTCCCAGCCTCTTTGCGTGAGCCATGCAGTCTCTCCCTCCTCCCCACCTCGCCCTCCCTCTTGCTCACACGCCCCACACTCCTGGAGCAGGGAACTGCTACTCGCCGGATGCAAAATGGCTCTCTTGCTGCTCGGCTGTGCCTACGCGACACATACCGATAAATGCACGATGGCAATGCACGATGCTAGGCTTTTTCTGTAAGATGGTGGCAAGACAAAGGAGGGCGAGTTCTCCCGTGAGTGGGTGTGGATGGCTTTGCTCTTCGGAAGCCTGATGGAAAAACGGGGAGGCAGTCATGGCGTTGATTTTTAGCCACCATCCCTCCGATGCGATGGGCAACTATCGCCCATAATTAGGTGGTCCTTACAGTAGCCCCTGGAGCGCGTCTTCCCGCCAATATGTACCCCCCCCCCCGAGAGAGAGAGAGAGACGCCGGGTCTGATGTTCTCTGTGGGTTCCTCCCCCCCGCCCGCGTGGCCGCGCTGGCAAGGCAGGACCGAACTCGAAGGCAACCTCGGGCTCATCCACCAGAGGGTCCCCCACGGCCTCCCGAGAGATCTGGCGCCCGCGGCCACACTCTTCGGCCGGCTCGGGCAGCGCTGCCCGCGGGCAAGGGCGAGAGCAACCCGCAGGGAAGGCGGGCGGCGTTGGGTCGCGGGGGGCCGAGGTGGCGCCTGCCGTTTCCTCCCGCCCGCCCGCCCGCCCGCCTACCACACCCCCTCCGGCGCTCGGGGCGGCCCTTCTCCAAAGGGAGGGATGGCGAGGATCCCGACGGGCCTGGGGGGCTCGCTCTCGGCTTCCTTGCGCTCGGAAGGCGAGGCTGGCAGGGGATCCACGCCCGCCGCCCGCCCGCTTCCTCCGAGGCACGGCCATCCCGCCAGCGAGGGAGGGCGCCGACCTGGCCGGCCCCGGCGCCCCCTCCCCGCGCCGCTCTCGCCCCTCCCGTCCCCGCCGCGCTCGTGGTCGGGAGAGGCGCGAGGCAGGATCCCCCACCTCCCGGCACGTTCGCCTGGCGCGTCTATAAATAGCCCAGGATCTCGGTGACATCTGCCTACGTCCCCCGCTCCGCAAGTGGGAGTCGAAAGTTTACCTGCGCCGGGAGCGAGCGGGCGGGCGGGCGGGCGGGTGTGAGAGAGGGGCGGGGACAGAACGCTGGGGCAGGGGGGCGTGGCCAGCTGCTCGCCCGGGCCGCTTCAGGAAGGGCGGGGATGGCTCGCCCGCTCGCCTAGCCCAGGTGTGCTGCTGCTGCTGCTGCTACTGTGTGCCTCGAGCGACGATGCTGCTGCTGCTCGCTCTTGCTCTCTCGCTTTCTCTCCCCAGCGCGGCTTGCTGGGCCCTGGGCAGCGGTTCAGTTCGTCCCCGCCCCGCCTCTGGGGCTTTCCCTCACACCCTCCCAGGTCCGCTGGCCCTTGGACGGCCGGTGGGAAACGGGAAGCCGGGATGAGGCGCTGGGCTCGTTGCTCCGGCTCCGCCACACGCAGCCTTCGGGAAGGGCGGCTCGCTCGCTCCAGCGCCGTCCCCGTCGACAGCGGCGGAGAGGGCGGGCGCGTGTCGGCTGGCCGGCTGCCGCCTGGCTAGGAAGCGCTTTCGCGGGGGTTCGCCTTTCGCTGCCCCTGCGTCCTTCCCATCGGGCGGCAGGCAGTTGAGGCTGGCGGTCCTGGATCGCGCCGCAGAGAGCCTGGGCTCCGGGTTTTTTCTCTGTCTCCACAGGGCGATGCACGATCGGAGCCTTCCAGCACGCCTCGTTCAGCAATGATCTGTCTTTCTCAGAACTTTCCTCTTGGCGGCTAGTTGTTACTCCTCCCCAGTAAATGATGCCTGGATTGGATTTTACCTTTCAGGCTCCAAATGCAGACATTCTCGGAAGATTTAAAAACACATTTGAGCTTCGCTCCCGTTCGCTTTCCTGCGTGGCAGGGGGTTGGACTGGATGGCCCTCGTGGTCTCTTCCAACTCTACAATTCTATGATTCTATGATTTGTTTCACAAACGTAAACGTTGTTTTCGTGGTTTAGGCAGTGGAGAAGACCTAGGATGCGTATTCTTGCTAATATAGGGTTTACATTATATCCTTGCTAATAGAATTTAAATTTACATTTTAAAATGATCTAAATACAAACGTTCCTTGTGTGAAATCATCCCTTCTTGTGCTATAAGGTACATTTTATTTTCGAGAGTATACACAGGGCACTTAGGATGAAATGTTATACCTGTACTGACTTATTTGAGATACGTTCCATTGAACTCCGTGACTTTTATTTCTGAGTAAATTTGGATACAGTCGCACCGTTGGTGCACATTTTTGTTCCCACATCCGCACTGGCTGGAACTGACACTCAGTTTTAAACCTGGTCTCTTTTGTTTTCTGTCCTACTTCAATAGCTTTCACACATTCACACAAATGACAGAAGGCTCACATGCAACACATGAGTTAATGGAAAGTGGTAGAGAACTCACTCTCAAGGACATTAAAAATATTCACAAGTGATGCATTGGAAGGAATAGGACTGAACACGTCCTGAGCTTTATTTGTGAAAACGCCATCTGTCTGTGACTCCTCCAAGTCCAAAGGAGTGATCTGAGATGAGGCAGGTGCACCTTATCATACTCTGTTTTCATTAATGTGGGAGACATTCAGCAGCCATTATTGTTAAGCAAAATACACTTGGGGGATGAATGGAGACAAGTAACCTCTGGGTCATTTGTTAAGAAAAGAGGTATCCTGAAGAAGAACTAGGGACTGATGAAAAAAAGCAAGAAGAGCGCTCCAAGTCTTGTGTGTCTAGATGCACAAGTGGGCCTCTTCAATTCTCTTAAAAACACTTATTAAATATATTTTTAACATCTTTTTCTACTGAAACATCATTTAAAAACAACCAGTCTCTTTTTGTTATTATTATCAGTATTATTAAAATGCTTTTTGTATTTAAAATATCTAAACCATTAGATAAGTAATGAAGTCAAAAGACGATGTTTAGGGCTTCCCATGGACCACTGGCTACCCACTGTATGAACAGAATGCTGCACTAGATAGGCCTTCATTCTAATTCTTTGGTTAGGGTACTTCATACATTCTTAATAAATACATTGACTAAAAGGTAGACCTCCCAAATGATAAGCATGGTGGAGGTGGGAAGGAAGGATACAAAGTCCATTCTGTCTCCAGCTCTGGAATAACTTCACAAATGGGAATTCTTTTCTCCTTCCTTCCATCCTGAACTGATTGATACCCGTGTATTAACTGAATTTGTTGGTTAGTGATCTTTAAAGAAGCTCAAAAACGTATTGTTAGTGCTGTAAGAAAATGATGGGCTGCCTTATATAAAGTCTGGTTGATGACAGAAAATGGGCATAGAAATTAGGACGTGTGTGTGTGTGAATATGGGTAAAAGGTGGCAGAGATTTGTGGGGGGAAGGATAGCACAATCACACACTAATTCACACTGAGAGAAACAAGTACAGTATATTTATATTCATAGGCACAAAAACCTCAGATGAATATATGCAGAATAAGCATAATAGGAAATGTGTGATGGGTATAGCGCAAACCAGAATTCCACTCATAGATAAATACAGATAAATGCGTGCAACTATGCAAATTCAAAGATACAACACTGCATAGCAGACAAGCCTTTGCACCCAGGCAGAAATCCACCAGACCCATGCACATCCAATATGTACATACAAATAAGGTTAAATTCTTGCAAATTACAACACGATTATTTGTTTATTTACATTTTATTTATACGTCACCTTTCTCCTAAAATGAGACTCAAAGTGGTCATATTCAGACATATAGTAACATACATACAAAATTCACCTGGAACATATTCCAGATAAATATAGATGGATAGATATGAAACACAGAACAGGCAGCATAATAATAAATCAACTCTTACACATTGGCAAAAGAATGCATAGAAACAAAAATACACTATATGTACACATATATCCTATACAAGCAAAAGCAAATACAAGAGGCTCACAGGATATGATTTAATGATGAGGCTAGGCTTGGAACATGAAGTAATATAGTAAGAAAGAGTTTTGGAATTTGTGTAGTGTCTTGCCCTTCTCACTGAAAGTTGCTACACACAATATATATTTTTTTTGTATGCAGATATCTCAATGTAGTTAGAAAAAGCACCCAACAACTCCAGCCCCCAGACACTCATATGTATTAGCTTGTAAAAACTGCATATCTGTTTTGTCATGTCTTCACAAAGCACCTGCTTTGTATGCGAAAGACCCCGGGTTCAATGCAGCTTCCTATCTTACAGTTAAAAAAAAAAAAAAAGCATAATCATGGCAAAACAGATAAACTGAGCTAAAGAGGGTTCAGCCTACAGCTGCTTCCATTTTGGAAGTTAAAGCTGCACTACTTTAACAACTTAAGATGAATAAGGCTCATTGACCAAAGGCAGGGTGCACCCACTGCAGAGCTCAGAGGGTTGGATTGTCCCATTTCCAGCTCCTCTTGAGCACCACAGTGCAACATTGCAGCTGGTATTTTGGGTACCAGGAAGTGGCACTGGGTCAATCCTGGTCATTTTAAGGGGCATTTTGGAGGGTTTTTTTTTGGGGGGGGAGGTGTATGGCTGTTGTTAATTGTTTCTCCAGAAATAGCATTACTTGTCCTCATTTGATTTATCCAAGTGTGTGTGTGTGTGTGTTTTTTTTTAGCTGAAAAACCTTTTCCAGTTATTTTTTTGGCTTGCGGGGGTGGGCAGTGGGCTTTTCAAAGGCCACACTGAGCCCTCCAAAGGGCTGCATGAAGACTACTGTGGACTGCATGATTTCTATCCTGGGATAAGTTTAAAAAAATGGATTACACTGCAAGACTGGTATGACATATATGACAAGGATATGCAAGTACTGAGGCCTACTGAATCATGTACCCAGAGATGGCACAAATCCAAAAGGTGCACTGACATTTCCAGACTAACATTAACATGAATTTGGGGAAGTGACTAAATTTTTACTATTGCATCAGCTTCCCTTGGTGACTTAACTTTTATCTGTAAAGCTCAAATCAAAGTAACCAGCTTCATACCTTTTCTCTATTAAAACAAAGCTTGCATGTAGGAAAAATGGATTAATTGTGTGGTGCGTATTGTGTGTCCTTGCCAGCTTACGGCCGCCCAAGGCCAAAAATATCACAGGGCTGGTTTTGTTTTTTTGCAAAATTGGTTCAGAGGGGATTTGCCATTGCCTTCCTCTGAGGCTGAGAGAGTATGGCTTGCCCAATGTCACCAAGTAGGTTTATGGCCGAATTGAGATTCAGATCTCTAGTCCATCACTCAAACCACTACATTATACTGGCCTATGTTCTTCCCGGTTAGCTAGACATAATTAAATAATTTTACTCCAAGTAACCCCTTCTCTGCATTTTCCCAGCACTTACACATCCTCTGTATGTATGTACGTATGGATATTCTGTGGCATGGAGATGATCCACATGGGGTCTGAAATGTAATTGCACACACTTCTGTTGTATTAATTCTAACTTCTAAATGCAAGACTAGAGCATGTTCAATTGAAACATAGTATGCTCTGGTCTTGCATTGTGTGCTCCCCGCCCCCACGGTGGTACTTTCCGTGTTCTTCTTGAAGCATTTGATGCAGTACAATATCTATATTTAGCAGTATCTGGTGTGGATGTGGGTGCAAATCCTACTGACTTGTCAGTCCTGCACACAACTCTACATCTCAACCTCAAAGCACTAAACCAAAGTAACTAACATAATCTCCTTGGAGGAAGGGGATTATTTCTATAATTATAATATTCACATTTATACGTTTTTCTAATTAGCACTTATCATTTATAAATAATTACAAAAATGAGACTTTTCCTTACCGGCACAACTTCCTCTTTTGCAAAACCCACAGAGCCTCATCATCACCACCACCACCACCACCACCACCATCAAAAAGATGGCTTTGCCTTCATTCCTATTCCGTTCCTTCTTCCTACCCCAGTCCCTCAAATTTCCCGCCCGTCTCCACGGCCCTGGCTGCTGAGCAGGCTCTATTCGGAGTCCCCGAAACGCCAGAAGCGCCCTGCCGAGCTCGCGCTTCGTGAGCCTGAAGGCCTCGCGTGTGCGTTTCTCTCAGGCGAGGTATAGCAAAGGCCCGCCAAAACTGCGGCTCGCTCTTGTTGCCAGGCTGTGGGAGAGGCTTCAAGAGTCCGCTCTCACTGTTTTCAGAACCAGCGCCCCCCTCCCCCGAGCCAGCGTCAGCCGTCGACCACCAGGTTCGCCGACCCTCGTCTTTACACGTCCTCTGCCGCTTCCCGCCTTCCTTTCCGCCCAAGAGGTTTCTTTTTACCTCACGGAATTAGTTTCTTGCTCTCTCCCATCCATCCTTGACCTAGGGGCTAGGCTTTCTGCGGCAAGACGAAAGGGCATCGCAGCACAGTTGCGACGCACATTCACAGATTTTTCCCCTCAGTTATAATTTAACTCATGCTGAAGCTCTTGTTTCCCCGCCCTCTCCAAAATATTTGTGTATCACTCGCGGTTTCACATCTCTCTCTCCCCCAACATATCACTTAACACGGGTTACAGCAAACAATTATGTAGCATTTTAAAGACTAACAAAATGTTGACTACGTGTGTGTAGTTTTAAGTCGTCTGTCGATTTATGACGACCTCATGAATTTCTTAGGGTTTTCTTAGGTAGGGAGTACTCAGAGGTGGTTGTTGCCAGTTCTTTCCTCTGAAATATGGCCCACAGCACCTGGTATGGTTGGTGGTCTCCTGTCCAAGTACTAACCAGGGCCGACCCTGCTTAGTTTCCAACATCAGATGAGATCTGGTGCCTTTAGGGTATTTAGGCTCTGTCCGCTAGTTAAACGTGTTTTCTCTTTCTCAGCCACATCCACACCTTCTGCCTCTGATATATTACCCTCCAGACTAGATGAAACCACTTCCCACGTGTAAACTCTCAACAAGCTGGAGTGTATATCCACATAGTTGTATGCCCTGGCATAATAATTTTCTAACACTGCAAGGCACCCTGGGATTTAACTCTCCAAGTGAATACTGCTGCTTGGTGCCCTTAAAAATATCCCTCCCCACTTGGGTTGCTTATTCACTTGGGCCTCTTTCCCTCAGCATTAAACACCTGCTCGTCTCAACCTGTTCAGCTAACGGGGATGAGCAGCACAAGTCCTCTCTCCTGTCTCTGATAAGCTTTGTTCAGAGTCTCTATAAAGAGGAGGGCAGCTGCTGGTCAAACCGCCTCTGCTTGGTGAAATCCAGTGAACTGGCTGCTGCCCAGCCATGCTGCTCTACCTGCTAACATGCTCTGAATGTGAGCGGAGGCTCCAGTTGCCAGAGCAGTCCATTTCAGGGCAGCACACTGGCTGATCTCCCTGCTTGCTCCCTGGGAAGGTTAGGGGAAATTGAAACCAACTAAGGGAATGCTGCACAATTGGCTGTTTGAATGCACAAGCTGTGATTGGAAAGGAAATCACAACTCTCCTGTCAGCAGTAAGTGATTAAGTGATATATATATATATATATATATATATTTTACTCCTTTGTAACTTTTAAAAAACCCACATTCCTTTTACCTTAGTGGAAGGATTCTGAAGACTTCCAGCAGTAGCACATATTTGAGGGAGTCACTGTACATCAGATACAAAAAACACAGTTCCTTAGTTGGCTTCACATGCTCACGTTGCAGAGTCTGCATTACAGAGGGGACACGCTCACAACTAATACTTGCCTCGCACTATATTCCTCTTTAAACAGCTACGGTACTCTGTGTTGCTACAGGTCTGCTGTTTTGCTCTCGGTAACAGAATGGTGGGGAGATGGCCAGAAGTGAGACTACATGTTGTGCTTTCCACTTCTGGAGAGAAAGACTCCATAGAAGCAAGAAGCTTGGAAAAATAGTGGGTTATCCAGTGACACACTCTGTTGCAACTATAGCAAGCAGATCAAGTGATGATGAGCACATTCAGATAGTCTTCTTTGCTGTGATTGAATGTGTCATAGTGGAATACATATCTTGGCATTCTTGGTCCAGGCAAGACAAAGAGTGGTTGAGATGTGGAATTTCACACTTACTTTGATCACAACTCCCCCCCCCCAACCTTTTTTACAAAAAGTAAGGCTCCATATCTTAGGCTATTCACTGCACTAGTTTAAGCAATATCACAACTGCTTTCTCTTTTTGATTGCCTTTTGGGAGCTGTGAGACAGATAGCCAAGTATACTTAAAAGCAAGTCAGGTCTATTTTTTTTTTTTAAATCTATTATCCCATGCATTTCACAAAACGAACCACAGAATATTCCTGGAAAACCTATATGAGAGTTAGTGTTGTCACCATGCAGGTTTACCAGTTGTGCTCATGCAGATCAAGTACCTGTATAGGTTTGTTACATAATGTGTCTAATTTCTTTGAATTGTGAGAAATTGCAAAGTGGAGAGCAAGTCACAAATGCAGCTCTGCCCGGTGTTTGTTTCTCTTCCCACTCCTTCTCCTTTTGTATGATCTGTATTAGACTGTGAGCCTTTGAGCTTTCAATATATGTACATTTGCTTAGAAAATTTTTAATTTAGGCATATTATAAGCATTAAATAATATATAATTTCCAGGACCATGGTGTTGTACAATCTTCCAGATACTTTTGAACTGCAACTCCAAGCCACCCTATCCAGCATAGTGAATTGTGATAAATTCTGGGAGTTACAGTTCAACATCTCGACGGTCAAACAGTTTCCACCTCTGCTGTTGTACAGGGGTAGGTTTCTTTGATGACAGAGCACTAGTCAGTATCATGCTTTCTTCATAATAGTCATATTATTTACAAATATGCAAGCAGAAACTATTAGAAACTAGCAAATTCTTAAAAGTAGGCAGCACCTCCAATAATCCTGCCCTGGATTCCCAGAGAAACTCGTTCACCCAAAGGTGCTCCATCATCAAGTGATAGCTGTTCTTTGCCCTGCTCTCTTCCAAATTAACACTGCTTTGTCTTCAAGCTATTGCTTCTCTCCCTTACACTATGAGGAGAGTGTTACATTACTAAACTTTAATCAGTATTGTATTCCACAAGCTGGAAAAAGGTTACCAGCTATTAGCAAAATATCACCTATTATTAATTCCAGTTGATGAAGCATCAATTGATCATCCTGACCTATTAGCTAACAAAGGATGGTCTCCCTGTATCTGTAACAGATGGAATTATAAAACAGAGAGGGAAGTTGGGTTTCAGGTGTGAATGGAAAAATAACAGCAATGTCAACTTCTATTTGTTTGCATACCGCCTCTACATTCATTAATTTTCCTTTTGCTTTAAGCTATGCATACAAAGATTTAGGCTGGATTCTAATGTCATGTAACTTACAAAAAGAGAGCCAGTGTGGTATAGTGGTTTGGGTGTTAGGTTAGGATCCTGGAGACCAGGGTTTTAATCCCCACTCAGCCATGGAAACCCACTGGGTGACTGTTGGGCCAGTCACACTCTATTAGCCTCAGAGGAAGGAAAAGACGAACCCCCCTGAACAAAACTTGCCAAGAAAACCCCATGATAGTTTCTTCTTAGGGTTGCCATAAGTTGGAAATGACTTAAAGGCACACAACAATAACTTGCAAAATAGGTGTAATCCAATGGTCTTACAGCATAAGAAAATGTGTAAGAAAACATGTGTGTGGAGTTTGTATTTTACTGTCACTGTCAATGTCACCAGCAATGAAATATTATTTGGGAAATGGAAAATATAGGACGTGCACATGCACCCCCCCCCATGCAACCGTGTGAAGAAGTACTTCCTTTAACTGTCCTGAATTCCCCACCATTCATCTTTAGTCAATATTCCTAGGTCCTAGCATTATAAGATATGAGTTTTAGTATTTTATTATTCACTTTCTTCACACAATGCACAGTTTTTTACGACTCTTCCCCCCCCCCCGCTTGCCTTTTCTCTAAATTAGAGAGCCACAAAATCTGTAGTCTTTCCTCATAGGTGAGCTACTTCAGTCTTGTATTCATTTGGTTGCTCTTTTTTGCACCTTCACCCTATAGTCTTTGACAGTCAAACTACAAAAATTCAAAAATTTGGTGAACTACACCAAAGCTTATATACTAACTTTTATTCCAGAGGGGCATTCTTAGGACCCGATATAAAATATGTATTTCCTACATTCAACACAGAGCTGGGTGGTGAAGTCAAATGCCTTCACTTAAAAAATCTCATTAATCATCATTGCATACTTTAGAGATGGAAATGATGTCTTATCTAAACCCATCCCTTGTGCCAGCAAGTGACATACTGTACATCTCCTGTTGATTTATGGGGGTTCCATGAATCTCATAGGGTTTTCTTAGGCAGAGAATACTCAGAGGTGGTTTGACATTGTCTGCCCTCTGAAATTAATAGGTAGTGGTTGCAGTTTATCTGGAAACTGGATTTCCTGGTTAGTTTTTTTAATGACACACCATTACTTTTGTAGGAGAATTACCTCATGGGAGGCAATGCAGAAATCCAGAATGTGCTTGGAAGGATTTGGGAGCAACAGTGTGTTCCCCCAAAGGAAAAATAAAGATGTTCACATTCATTTGGAGTTAGATCTTGTATGGGAACCATCATCTAAAAAGTTTTTTTTAATTGTTGTGCAAATATTTGCTATGCTAGGAGAGAAGAAACCATCCAAATATAATGTTGCATAATAGAGACAGATGTGTGCAAGACTGAGATATTATATTCATATTGGAGGGGTTGATGTGGACAGTGGTTTACAAGAACCCTGCAATATAGTCCAGTTTCATTATTCCCATAGTGCCAACTGTGGGGAGGTCCAAGGCGATGATTTATAACAACACAGTAATTAATTTAAGGTGTGCTGCCACTAAAAACCATGTATTGTTGATTGGGAAGAAGGGATAAAAGATAGGGGCCATGATTATATTGTAAGCGGGTCCCCACTTAAAATCCCAATATTGAAAAATGATGTGCGGGCTACATGAAAAGAAAGCCTGCATTATGGCTGTCACTACATAGAAGGGGTGAGACTGGCAATGGCACCCAAGCATTCTATAAAGAAGGTTTCTTCACAAGTATGTATATGTGCATGTGCCTTCAAGTCACCTGTTAATTTATGGTGACCCCATTAATTTTCATAAAGTTTTCTTAGGCAAGGAATTAACTTGATCTTTATTAGTGAAATAAATAGAACATGGCTAATACAGATCTGTATCAGTGCTACACAGCATATCAAGATACAGGAAGACAATATAACAATTACATAACAAATATGGATATTAACAAGTACAGAAAAGGGTCTTGTGGAACCTAATGATCAATTCACTATGGTGTAAACATTATTTTTAGAACCATCAGGTCTCTCTCTCTCTCACACACACACATGGAGGTATGAAGAAAAAATATGTAAAGATCATGGCATACAAGTAGTAATACTTGACAGTTCTAGGCAAAGCTCAAATGTATACAAAATAAGCATATGACATTTTACAGGCATAGTAATTAACAATAACACAATCTTTCTGCTATGCAAATTTAACTCTGTACAGTGTTTTTTAATTTTGATTGGATCTCAAGCAAAAAGAATCAAACTTACTAAAACTTTCTACTCCAGCCATTTCACAACGCAGTTTCCATTTGACAAGGGCTTGTCTACACTGGCCAGAATATGCCAGCTTCCCAATGGCATATTCTGACCCCAGATCAAGCCCATTGCTGCCCTGTTACCTGGATGAAACAGGATGGCATCCACATGTATACACCAGCTTGTACTGGCAGCTGCCTCCGCTACCATCTGCGTCACTCTCTCTGAAGCCAGGAAGGAGACCCACAGCATGTGATCAAGGCCCCCTGATGTGACCAGCCTTGATCACATGCTGTAGGCCTCCTTCCTGTCTTCAGAGGGAGCAATGTGGATGGCAGTGGTGGTGGCTGGTGGCTGCAGATACAGGCTGGTGTGCCAGTATGAGCACCTGCATTCCCATGGGGCCTGATCTGGTTTTTCTCAAATGAGGTGTTTTTTCCTGGGTGTTAAAATATGGTTTAATGGGCTTTACCCTGTGTTCCTCCCATCGTTGGCCCAGGTATCGTGAGGACTGCCCAGGGGCAAAACAGGGCAAAAACCCTGCCTCGTTTGGACTGCAGGGCTCCAAGATGGGGGCAAGATGGGTAAATAGCCTGTCCAGACAATCCCCAAATCCTTGATTGAAAACAAATGTGATTTTTTTTGGTAGCAGCATGTTTTTGAACAGTGCAATTCTTGATGTCAGATTTAGGTCTATTGATTCCTTGGCATGGAAACCAGCCTATTTGTAGACAGCAGAAGGCCATTGCTAGCAGATGAAGGAATAGACTGGGTTAGTGGATCAGCGGTCAATGAACCCTTGATGGTATTAGACCCTGTAATAGTATTGCCTGAGTGGTTGTGAAGAGAGTTATCATTTGGATTTGTTATAGGGTCTAAGCCCTCAGTTTATGTCTCTTCCAAAGGGCCTGTCATTGCTGTTGAGTAGCTATTTTAGAGTAAGGGGCTGTCTAGATGCCTAAATCACCTGAAGTTGTCACATAATCATGTTGCAAAAAGACAGAAAATGAAAGATCTTTCACATCCCTGACTTGTAGCAAAGCTAAATCTAGTTAAACTGCCATGTCTATTGTGGCATCCTCATCTCGAAGCCAGCACTCCATGTGCATAGACAAATTGTGATTCTACCTCATAAGAGTATAAAATTGAGATTTCAGATAAAACAGGAAGGCTCTGTGAGCATTTGTGTTACTCCATCTTGCTGTCTCTATGATTAAAGTAACCTTCTTCCCACCCACAGCCACGTTCTCCTATATGTATTGACTTGGAAGTTAAGTACCACAGGATTAATTGCGGTTTACTCCCAAGTAAGAGTGGCTAAGATTGCAGAGTTTAAAAGCTAATTGTTTATTCACTGTCTCATAACAGGGAATGCAGAATTCTTTTTCTGTCTGGACCCCTCTTGGACTAACTTGGTAATGGGGTTCAGTGTCCAGCTATTAGTGTGTCTGTAGTGCCCATGTGGAAAGTCTGCATTTGAAACTCTCATCTGCTTTTATCTCCAGGGTGCAACAGGCTAAGAATATTGTAAAAATGTTGCAAAGATTACTATGTTTATATGGTGAATTTTCTTCCTAGCTTTACTAATTCCTTGGTAAGGCTAGTAATTTTTGCAAGTTAGTTAGCAAACATTATTTAATACCTATTGATACCTATTAATATGAAATGTTAGAGTGACTATTAACTTAGGAACTATAAGGATTAACACCTACTGGATCAATACCATACCTGAAAATGTCTCCTTAGCCAGCAAAGCTTTAAAATGTCACACCAATATTGTGCAGAGAAAACTTCTGTGGTTTTAAGCAATTATGGACAAACAGGCACTTGTAGATGCAGCTTCTGTTATATGATCATATGTCTACACTCATCAAATTTCCTGGGGTGTGTGGAGTGGCAGTAATGTTGTCTTCCATTTGTAACTCGCATGTTCTTCCACTGCTTCTTCCATTTTTTTTCTTCCCACAAAGTATCTGTTAAGGAAGAAAAGAGATTAGTTATACAATGTCTAAGGACTTTATCAGACGAGCCCCTTTAAAGCATTCTTTTGCTGGCATAAAAATAATAATCAATTTTTATGCCAGGAAAAGAATGCTTCCCTCTGCACTTACCTCTAATCCTGGCAAAGGCTTCCCTGGCAGTGATTCCATTCAAAATCCCATGTATTCTTGCAAAAATACATGGTGTGGGAAATTTTAAAAAAATAAATAACAAAGTAAAAGTGGCACAAAGCACAAAAACACACTAAAAAACTTACAAGTAACCTGGGGTGGATCATAAAAAGTGTGTCACTTACCTGGATGTCATGATCTCACATGGAAGTGTTTGTGCTGGACCAGCCACTGACAGGGTAATTATGAGAAACCCGCACAAGGTTTCACACACTGGGCAATGTCATCTGATATGTGTACCCTGTCACAGTTATGTTGTGTCATTAGGACGCCATATTTGATGCATCTGATAAAGTCCTAAGACTTGTGTCTCTAGAAGCACCCCAGAATGGCCATGCCCTGAATAGTTCCTCAGCCTTTGCCTTAGGCTGTCATTCTATACACAATTATCTGAGTGTAAGCCCTGCTGAATTTAGTGAAAATTATTTCAGACTAGACTTACACAGGATTACTTTGTGAATAGAGATTCCACTGCCATGTTTTCATAGTGCAACCTCATACCTATCTGCTTAGAAACTAACTCCACCTTCCAGGTAAGTGAGTACATCACTGGAGCCTTTGATTGGTAGAAACAAATGATGATGTTCTTGAGTGAACACCACTGAACTCCATGGGACTTACCTCTGAGCAGATGCATACAGGTTTTCTCTGTAAGTGCTGATTTTTTTTTATTTTTATTTTTTTGGCTGCTTTTTTCTGTAGCACTATTTCTTTTCCCTTCTGATATTGTAGCTGAGAGTTGTAGCTGGAACTTTGGATGCAGTGGAAAACAGTTCTGAGGGCTTAACAAGACAGAGCTGATCTTGAGGCGTGCTAGAGTAAGCTTATGGTTCTGTTCTTGATATTAGGATTTAGCCCTGCAGCATATACAATACTACAGTATTTGCATTCTGTTGATAAAAGGACAGTTTTTGAGTCGCTGCTGGCACTTTTCAGGAGACACTGGGGTGGTACAACATATATGCTTTCTGCCCATTCTCCCCAGCTCCCTCTGGTAGGCATTCATGTTTAAGTACATAGTTTAGTGCTGGTTAAAAGCACATTGAAAGGTGAGTTCAACCAGAACTGGAAATGTTAGATCTGACAATTAATTCAATAATACTAAGTGTTAGAAATTGGAAATTAATTCATAATCACAAACATCAACTGGAGGTTGAGCAGCAACATTGTTACCCCCAGGGAACTGTAGCAACAGCTGACTATGATATTTGAACTGGGAGATAGTTTGGGGGCAACCAACATTCTATTGTGAACCTTTTCCCTAAAGTAGCACAATTGTTTCCCATTTCCATATCTCCCTCTGTCTTGTACAACTGTGATAGCTATTTCCTGACAACCATTATCTCCCCTCTCCTTTGTTATCAATACATCCTCCTTCCAAAGATGGTCATCAGCTTATCTTGACAGGGATATGTCAATAAGCAGGAAAATTGTCATTCCCCTTTCTAAAGCAGCAGGACAGGCTCTCGCCCTCATGGCTCTTCCAAATGGGTGACTCCTCTTTGGTGTTGCAGCCTTTGGTGACAACCCCACCAGCAGTGGACTGCCCTGCAGGATTCTCCTAGCCAAAGCAACTAACCCAATACAGCTGGAGGACCTGCTGGAGACTTTTTGCTGGGCCTGAGTTCTGCAAAGAGACATTCACTCACATGGAGCTGAAGACCACAGTGAAGACGTGCAGCAAGCTGGCAACTCCCCTTCCTTTATTCGTAGTTGCTCCTCCTGGTTCTCCTTCTCCCTGCATGTGCTTTGATTGATACCAGTACACTATATGTTCTACATGGTACATTTAGAATTAAATTATTGCAGGAGGGGTGTTAGCAGTTGTTCCTGGAGATCTCTTAAAATCATGTTGTGACCTTTGGGAACTCTTTAACAGTGGTAGCTTCCATATTTCTCTAGCTGTTAGTCACCAGATCCCTCTTAGGCAAAGAGTCGCTTGGTGTTCAGGGCAAGGAAATTCTTCTCATCTTGGAAGGATTTTTATCCCAGTGCATTGGTTAAAATGGATACTGCAATAATGGAGCTTTTTTTTTTTGTACTGCAGCATTTTTTGATAGGTATATATTTATACATTCATTTACTGACAAGCTAGAGGCAAATTGAATATATGAAGCAGCTGAAGTAGCCATTAACTTATGATTAATTTTGTAGATATCTAACATTTTAAATTTTAGAACCCACTATGGGATTTCTAAGAGACCTATAGAAATTAAAACATATCTGTTGATCATTCTTTTCCTTTCATTTGGATATGTATTTGTGACACATAACAAATTTGTGAGTATTGTATAATGAAAACATACTGTATATTTAAAGTAAATGTTGTGAGATCTATTCTTTTAAGACCACCCCTTCCATGGTATAGATTTCAGCAAGGGCATTTATCAAAAATTTTCCATTTGTATGTGCATTTATAATATTGTAAAATTTACAGAGTAATAATGCGTATGTTGTATATTCAACATCACTGTGCAATGTACTGTAGAATGAGGGCTGTAGCTGACAGCTTGTGATTGTTCAGTTTCAGCTAAGTATTAATACTGTCTGCTTTTTATTGAGTACTACCTTTCTTCCTTCTTTTGGCTCAGTTTTGATAACATTACTGCACAATAAAATAGCCCTTGGATACCCTTGCTTTACAATCAATTAGGAGATTTTCATCATTATTACAGAATTATTAAATGTTTAATGTTTAGTTCAGAGATTGCATTTTAAATATGTAAATGAGCAAAGTTAGAGAAGCAAGTCATCAGACATCTTTAAAAACCGGGAGAATCAGTCATGTTTAGTCTACAAAAAAGTCAGTTGTAGGAAAGTGAAGAAGTACATTTGAATGCATTAAAAATGTTAAAGACTGGATGAGGTAATTATTTGTATTAGTCACTAAGGTTAGATCAGGAAGAGAATGGGCTTCTGATGAAGTAGGAAACATTTAGACAACTCATTAAGCAACAGTAGTTGCTGCAAGAATATTTGAACTTGATTGAACAACCT
Source organism: Gambelia wislizenii (assembly GCA_030847615.1). Lineage (NCBI taxonomy): Eukaryota > Metazoa > Chordata > Lepidosauria > Squamata > Crotaphytidae > Gambelia > Gambelia wislizenii. The sequence continues at coordinate 219,070,427 of JAUMIR010000005.1, read as the reverse complement.
TGTCTGGTGATATTTAATGTTAAAAGTGGACACTCATGATCACTCCACTTTTTGAGAGGTAACATGATAGCCATCTTTAAATATTTGAACTCATGTCACGTAGAAGATGGAGTGAGTATGTTTTCTGCTGTTCCAGAGACAAGAACACAAACCAATGGACTCAAATTACAAGAAAAGAGATTTCATCTAAATGTTAGGAAGAAATTCTTTATTGTAAAGAGCTGTTCAACACTGGAATCGACTGCTTCAGAGGGTGGTTGACATATCTTCTTTGGAGGTCTTTCAACAGAGGTTGAATGCCCATCCCTTAGAAATGCTTTAGTTGTGTATTTCTGCATGGTGGGGGCTAGACTAAGTAGCCCTTAAATGTCTCTTCCAAATCTGATTCTATGACATTACAGCTTTGCTCAATCATACAATGTCCTCTTTGAGAAGAAAACTGAACATAATGGAGGAGGGAGAGCTTGTAACACTAAAACATCTGAGCAACTGTTCATGTACAAAGGCACATGAACTTGGACTTGTTCAGAGTTCTTGTCATTCCACTGTATGTGTCACTCAACGACCCAAACAAGTTTGTTCCTCAACATCCATTAGTTTTGATGAGTGTAATCATCTTCAAACCAAACATGTGCAAGTGTGATACATAATTAGCTCAGCATAATTTTGTTGAAGAATGGCAGGATGAGTATGGCATAGTGGTTAAGAAGAGTATTTGAGTTGTTCTAAGCTGAGGAGTATGACCTAGACTGAGGAGTAATAGGTTGAAAACCCTAGTTGCAAAGCTAACTGGATGTTGTGTGTTCACTAAATTTCATACTAAAATGAAGAGGGTCAGGCTGTCAAGGACCTCTCAGTTTGTGGGCTTCAGTGATGGGTACAGAAGCAGATGGAAAACAAGCTAACATTTTCCTCCCTTTTGCGACTCCCCCTCCCCCATTTGCTACAGACTAACTAAATGCAGTCTACAAAAAATTCACAGGAATCTAGCCACTGGATTTCACAAAGAAGTGTTTTTGTAACACACAGCGGCACAAGAAATACATTTGGTAGCACATAAGATGAATAGTTGTGTGCATGCATAAAGATGAATAGCTGTATGCAGGCATAAAGTACATAGAATATGTACATGTATGCCAGTTTGCAGCTTTGAATGGTAATCATGTGGTATTATTGTTGCTGCTTCCAATAGGCTATGGATGCCAAGGGAAATTCTCCAGTGTTAGATGTGGCTAAACGTGTATATCTGAAACATCTGAGAATGATAATGTCCCCAAGGGTGAGCCTAATGAAAGTGACAAGATGACACATCTGTTCTTTTGGTCTTGCACTTCACTTGCTTATATTCTCTGTACAAATTGAAGCTGAAATTAATCTGTAATTTACAATAACTACAAAAAATGAAAGTGCACATCCTGGAACTTGGAATACCAATGTACCAGCAGTGTATTATACAGTGCATATTACAGAGTAGCAATTTTCTAGCTCTCCTTTGGAAATGATGGATAATTTAGAAGAAAATCAGAGGAAATAAGGATAAAAGTGGTCTGTATGAGTAAGCTACAATCTTGGAGTCACATAAGCCTCTGATGATTAGCAAAAGATTTCAAGACCAGATGCCTGAAAAAGTGTCTGTCAGTGTGGCATTTGGGCAGCGATGGCTGCCCAGGCTCCTACCCAAAATTGCTGTTACCTTCTCAATATTTTTAGGAATCAGGTAGCTGTATCAGGAGAACAGTGCATTTTAAAAATATATCAGATAGGAACAGGTGAAGTCTGAAGAAGAAATATAAGAAGAATATATGATTTAAAGTAACTATCTTAGTAATCAGTTAAAATAAGTAAATCAGACTCTCCTACCCTGACTTTAATCAGAAAGCTTTCCCCTTGATCTATAAGTTTTGATGCTAAACTAAACACCCTGGATGGCTATATGTAGTAGACAAGTATTTTTTTCACTTCTGGGCCTATGCTATTAATCTATCCATCCTGATTTTCTCCCAATATGGGACTCATTGATATACAATTATAAAATCACTACCTGATAATGACCACCTTGAGGAGACCTATTATAGAAACAAACTTGGTTTCACGTCATATCATGCCATTTATCTGTCAAGCTCACTACTGCTTACTCTGTCTGGTATCAGCCTCTAAGGTTAAAGGCAGCTCCGACTTTATTTTTGTATCCCCCAAACCTATTTTTTCCCTGGGCAATTTCCCTGGGCAGTTTCCCCACCCAGAAACAGTGTGAAACAGCCCTAACATACCTTTTTTCAGCCAATGACCCCTCCCCCTCAAATGTGGAAAGCCCATTAAAAATGTCTGAAAACTGGTCAAAAGTAAAACTGGAAGCAATGCAACATGATTTCCAGGGTGTCAGAAATGCATGGTGTGGCTTGTGGGGATTGTGCTTTGTGGAGATATAAATTGAGTGTCACTAGAAAATGGCTCAATTCCCCACTCCTACTTTAAAAAAAAGATTGAACCTTGGGTCATCTGCATGCAACATGTATGCTGTATCAGTGGGTTACAGGCCCTCTGAGCTCAGGGCACGTTTCTAGGATGGAGGACCATCGCCTCCCAAAAATACTACTCTACGGTGAACTCGCCACGGGTCAGCGTAAGAGGGGCCCTCCAAAAAAGCGATACAAAGACTCCCTGAAACAACATCTCAGGCTTGGCCAAATTGATCACCAACAGTGGTCCGCCCTGGCCTCACATCGGGAGGCATGGAGACGCACTATCCACAATGCTGCAGCCTTATTTGAGAACTCACGACGAACAAGTCTTGAAGAGAAACGACAACGCAGAAAGAATCACAACCCAAAAACATCACCCAAGGAAACCTTCTGCTGTGCTTTTTGCAACCGGACTTGTTTATCTCGGATTGGCCTTTTTAGTCATCAGCGTGCTTGCAGAAAGCGCGGGATGAGTCCTTCCTGAATCTTCGTTTGCGAAGAAAAGCCAGAGAGAGAGGGGGGGGGGGGTTACAGGCCCTCTGAGCTCTGGTTACAGTATACCAATGTTTTTTTCTTCTAAGCTTCAAATCAGAAATCCAAAATACTTGCAAATCAGGCACAATGCAAGCTCAAGAGTGAGGCTGTGTAAATTCACAACTGTGGAATTCAAATTGGATTGAGGGGAGTCTATTTTCCCACATACACAAATCTAGCATGGTGAACTATATCTGCTGGAATTGCTTTTTTCAATACCATTCTTTAGAAAGAGGCATTCTTTCCCCTCTTGTGTCTGGCTACCCTAGATCTGGCTGCTTTGGAAATTACCCTGACCCTTTAACTTTAGTTTTCTCATAAACTAGCATGTTACAATGCACATAACAGAAAGGTACGGTTGTGGCAAAAATATTTCAGTTTAATTTCTAATAACAGTTCAAAGATCAGTTGAGATCTTATAGTTCTTCAGTTTTACTGACTGAAATTACCACATCAGATTGGCCCTATTAAGTTATGTCTTTCTCGTGTAAGTATAACCTACATTCTGAAATTACAGATATCTTCCAGAATTCCACTGGAAATCCAAACCCAATACAAGATTACAGGAAAGGCTTTTAAAAACCAGAAGCAAACCCATAGGGCACAGGGGGAAAATTCAGTAAGAAGTAAAAACAAACAAACAAATAAAAACAAGGTTGTGGGGTCATAGTGAGGTGGGAGGGTACGGTCTTTAGAGGGTCAGTGTGGTTCCTCAGACATTGCCAGTCATCCACCCATGGTTTAAAGTGCCAAGTTTCTGACTTTCCTCACAATCAATGTGTTGAACTATTAGTTAGTGTCGCATTGCTGAATTCAGAAGTGTGTGTTTTATTTTTTAAACTTTTGTATGTTTTTAAATGATTTTATACTGTTTAATTGTTTTAAAAATGTCATTGTTAAGTTTTTTAACCAATTCTCTTTGGGAGTCACCTTGGATTCTATTCTGGGAGAAAGGTGGTGTACAAATGAAATAAATGAAATGAAATGAAAATGAAGAAGTCTGTGATTCAAATGTTGCTTCTGCCTGATTGCTCTGGGTGACCTTAGGCAACCCCCCTCCACTTCACCCCTTCATCTGTAATAGTTGGACTAATGATACTGATTTATCTCAGAGGGTAATTGAAAAGGTAACCATTACATAATGCATGGTAAATGGTTTGAACATTTAAAAGTGCAGTATGAATTTTCAGTATTTTTTGTGGGCCAGTCCACTTTTTCTGTGTTGAAGGAAAGATCTTAACAAGGTGACCAGTGGAGTGCCACAGGGTTCTGTCCTAGGCCCAGTGCTATTCAACATCTTTATCAATGACTTGGATGACGGAATTAGGGGCATACTTATCAAATCTGCAGATAACATCAAATTAGGAGGAGTAGCTAATACCCTAGAGGACAGGATCAAAATTCAAAATGACCTGGATAGACTGGAGAGCTGGGCCAAAGCTAACAAAATGAAATTCAATATGGAGAAATGTAAGGTACTGCACTCAGGGCAGAAAAATGAAATGCATAGATACAGGATGGGGGAGACCTGGCTGAACGAGACTACTGTATGTTCCGGCGTATAAGACGACTGGGCGTATAAGACCCCCCCCCTAATTTCCAGCCAAAAATCTAGGCTTAGGCATATATTCGCCAGATAAGACCCCCCCCCCAATTTGGCTGGCTGGGGGAGCCTTGCTAGCTGATCCTCTTTGTTTCCCAACTCATGAGGATCTCCTCGTGAGTTGGGAAAGCGAACAGGATCATCTGGCAGGGCAACATTCGCCCCTTTCTTCAACCTTCCAGTCAAACTGGACTCGAAGGTGGAGGAAAGGGGCAAAAATGCCCAGTTTGCCTCAGCAGCCCACTTCCCTCCGTCTTGGCTCTTCCAAAGGGAACCAATGCGGGGGAAGTGGGGGCGGCTGCGGCAAACCTCTAGATTCGCCCCCTCTCCCCACCTTCAAGGACCTTCAAAAGCCCCCTTTTGGGTTGGGGAATGCTGGATGGCCAGCTGGCTAAGGGGGGTTCTCCCTCCTCCCACGATTCCCCAACCCACAAGGAGGCTGCCCTGGTGGGTTGGGGAATGTGGGATGGCCAGCTGGCTGGGGGGGTGGAGGGAGGGGGCTTCAGGGAGGGTGGAAGGATGGTTGGAGGGAGGGGGCTTCACAGCCACCCACCCCCTCCAGTGGAATCGCGGCTTTGGAGAAGGGGGGTGGATGGGCGGAGGGTGGCTGGGTGGCTGGGGGGAGGGGGCTTAGCAGCCACCCCCCGTCTCCAAAGCCGCGATTCCAGTGGGATCGTGGCTTTGGGGAAGGGGGGTGGATGGGCGGAGGGTGGACAGGTGGCTGGGGGGAGGGGGCTTCGCAGCCACCCCCTCCCCAAAGCCACGATTCCAGTGGGATCGTGGCTTTGGGGAGCGGGGGTGACTGGAGGGAGGGTGGACGGGTGGCTGGGGGGAGGGGGCAAATCCCGGGGTTTGGCTCCACGGCCCCGCATCCTCCTCCTGGGCTTCCTTCGGAAGGGTGCCCAGAAGGAGGGATCGGGGTCGCGGAGCAAAATGGGGCATTTTCGCCCTTTTCCTCCACCTTCAAGCAAGGTGGGGGAAAAGGGCGAATCTAGCAGTTTGCCTCGGCTGCTGCAGAGGCGATCCAGCAGTGGCTGCAGCAAACTGCAACGTTCACCCCCCTCCTCTGTCTCCGTTGCTCCCCAAAGGGGGAGAAGGCAGAGGAGGGGGCGAATGAACTGGAAAAGCACTTTGCTTCACCTCCCTGCCCCATCTCCTGCCTCTTCCCTCCGTTTTTGAAGAGGCAGGAGATAGGCAGGCAGGTGAAGCAAAGTATATCCGGCGTATAAGACGACTGTCGATTTTGGAGGGCACTTTTGAGTGCTCAAAAGTCGTCTTATACACCGGAATATATGGTACATGCGAAAGGGATCTAGGAGTCCTAATAGACCACAAGTTCAACATGAGTCAACAGTGTGATGCGGCAGCTAAAAAAGTCAATGCGATTTTGGGCTGCATCAATAGAAGTATAGTGTCTAGATCAAGGAAAGTAATAGTGCCATGCTATTCTGCCTTGGCACTCACCTAGAATACTGTGTCCAGTTCTGAGCACCACAATTCAAAAAGGATATTGACAAATTGGAGCGTGTCCAGAGGAGGGCAATTAAAATGGTGAAAGGTCTGGAAACCATGCCTTATGAGGAAAGACTTAGTGAGCTGGATATGTTTAGCCTGGAAAAAAGACAGTTAAGAGGCGATATGATAGCCCTGTTTAAGTATTTGAAGGGGTGTCACATTGAGGATGGAGCAATCTTGTTTTTTGCTGCTCCAGAGACTGGAACACGGAGGAATGGGTGCAAGCTCCAGGAGCAGAGATTCCACCTCAACATTAGGAGGAACTTTCTGACAGAGCTGTTCGGCAGTGGAACACAGTCCCTCGGAGCGTGGTAGGGTCTCTTTCCTTGGAGGTCTTTAAACAGAGGCTGGATGGCCATGTGTCAGGGATGCTTTGATCGTGATTCCTGCGTGGCAGGGGGTTGGACTCTTGTGGTCTCTTCCAACTCTACAGTTCTATGATTCTATGATGTCTAGGCACAAATACAGTACTGTGATATTTATGTATTCTTCTCTGATGATGTATATTACAGAGTCTAATCCTGAAATCACATATTATGAAATATAGTTTTTCTTCAGAGAATACTGTGTTGAGAATTATAGCATTGGGTGAGCCAATACTGTTTCTGCACTGCAGTGTATATTACTTTGTTTATGAAAAACATTAACAATCCTTTAAACACAATGATAATTGACAAGGATGTTGTACTTCCAAAGACCCTGGATTACATTCTCTGTATCTGTGTAAAATGTATAGGACAGTGGTTCATCCTACATGGGCTGTGTTCTCATCTGCTGTTACTTCCCCACCCCCCCGGAATTTTTTAGTTTCCCATAATTCATATTTCTGAGATTCTGATATTTTCCTCTTTAACTCTGTGTAATATTTTGTGGCTCAGACTTTTCCTCTAAGGCTGGGAAAGCTACCATTTTGCTCTTCTTGTTTTTTCTATTTGAGCTGGAAAAGCATAGTTGCTTCCTTCATGTCTTCCCTTTGCCCAGTAGTAGTTGCATGCCTCCAAGTTGTTTCCAACTTATGGCAACCATAAACCAAATCTATCACAGGGTTTTCTTGGCAAGATTTGTTCAGAGGAGGTTTGCCTTTGCCTTTCTCTGAGTCTGAGAGAGTGTAACTTGCTGAAGGTCACCCAATGGGTTTCCATGGCGGAGTGGAGATTTGAACCCTGGTCTCCAGAACTATAGTCCAATGCTGAAACTTCTATACCAAGCTGGCTCTTACCCAGCTAGTTAGCTACATTTCCATGTCAGCTAGCATCTTGTGCCAACAAGGTGTGAACACACACACACACACACACACACACACACACACACATACACGTGTGTGTGTGTGTGTGCACCCTCACTGTTGCTTTATGGTTGGGTGCTACAAAATTGCAAAGGAACAGATGAGTTCTCCCTTAAAAGCCCGTTGACTGCAATCTAACCTATAGCCGTTTTCATGGATTTCTCACTGACCTCAGTAGAATTGATGCAATTGTAACTGTGAAGGATGGCAGCCAGACTGAGTAAGAGGATAGCTTTGAAGTTCAAAGTGCACCACGAGAATAAGCAAGATAAGGGTGTTATAGAGAAGAGAGAGATTTTCATTCAGAGCTAACAATTTAATGAGTCTTGATGTGTATGCAGATGAGCTAAGCTGCAGCTCATATATTTGCTTTACGCCTGTTGGCTTTATACTAGGTATGCTGGAGGGTGTTTTAAAATCACTGGTTTCCATATCATTGGATCATCATGACTTCCCCTGCTTTGTGTAGCATTTATAACCATTTTATGTATTTGAATAAGTGTCCAAGATGTTTCTCTTAAGAACAATTTCAAATCTTTCATAGCTTCCTTAAAAAAATAAATAAAAAATAAAGGAAGAATTTGCTAAGAAAAACTCCACATAAACCTTTTCTCCAGTATCACTTGGGGCTATTTTATTATTTACATGATTTGTACTCAGGGTTCATTTTGTATTGGAAAATAATTCTGCTTGGTTTGCTACACAAGGGATTCCTAATTGGTGTGGTAAAGAAGATAGTGTGGTTAATTTAGAATCTGAGGTACCGAATCCATATCTCAGGTCAGAGTGGAATCACTGGGTGCCCTTAGCCAAGTTACGGCATCTCTCCTTCCCTTAGTTCTCCTCTGTAAAATGGGATTATTTAAGATTCTAAATTTAAGGGTAAGTACCACTGAAATCAGTATGAATTATTTCAGGGTAAACAGAGAGGAGTAGGCTACAAGGGCGTTATTTCATAGCACGGTTCTGATGATGAATAACTGTTGTAAAGTCCTCTGTGGTAGAATCTATCTTTTATAAAATAGAGAACCTCTGTATGAGAGAGGTTAGTGAAAAAAAAATTGTGTTTGACTGATTTCAGTCTTCTGTGGCCTACTTTTCTTTACTAGAAGTCCCCATAATTCAGGAATATGTTTCTTAAAAACGAGAATTCTGTTCAGGGCCAGAGCTTGGAAAGTCGTTTTTAAAAGTCATTAATTACTATTATAGTTGCAGTTTCAAAAAGGAACTCTTTTCTCAGTTCTTAAAAGTAATATGAATAGTTACTTTTAATTACTTAAAAGCAACAGTGTCTGAGGACTTTATCAGATGTAGCAAATATGGCATCATAACGACGCCTAATGAATGTGAAAGGACACCAATACCAGATGACGTTGTGCTTTTGTGATTACAGTATGTGTTGAAAATAAGGCATTCTTTTTTATTGATGGGCCAAGCCATTGATAGCATGGCTGTGACGATTTTTTTTTTGCCATGATTGTGAGTGTCTGGAACCGCGCCCTGTTCTGTTGGTGCAATTCCAGCATCAATGGGTGACCCCCACCAGAACACTGCTGGGTGGGAACACGAAAACTAGCTATGGGACGCTCTTTTTATGAACCTCACCATGTTGCAGGCAAGTTTCTAAGTATGTTTCAGTGCTTGTGTGTACATTTTGTTTTTTAAATTTAGCAGTTTTTAGACTTTTAAGCACACTTGTGTCTTCTTGCGAGAACTGCCAAGATCATGCTTGACAGTGAATGTGGAAGTATGGGGCTGCCCTTTAACACAATTATGGCAACATTTGATATAAAGGGTTCTTTTGCTGGCAGAAAAATGGTGTAAGATATGATGGCAAAAGAACATTTTTAGAGGCTTGTCTCATAAAGTCCTGAGTGTTAGAAGCTACTGGCCTGTGGTTCATCACCAGTGAGGTAGGTGATACTGTCCTGTCACCTACCTTGTTGTTGCTTCAACAGGCATGAGAGTGCAAAAGGAAGAAGCACAGAGCACAGTATGAAGCAGTACACAAACCATGTGATTATTTCTCCTTTACATTTAGTAAGGCTACATCACTACAGTTATTTTTAAAAAACAAAGACACTGTACAGTTACACTGCAACAAGATTCTTCCTTAAGACAGAATTGTCATCTAATGTAGTTACATTTTCATCATTGGAAATGGAACTAATTATAAGTAACGATTTATTTGTAGCTAGTTACTTTCAACTGTAGTAGTATTCAAAGGCATACCCATGTTATTTTGTATCAACATACAAAGCAATCTTGTTGCACCTTTCAGACAAACTGGGAGAAAGGAGTTTGTAGCAAAAGCTTCTGACACACTGCAGAAATAATGCAGTTTGACACTGCTTTAATGGTCATGGCTCAATGCTATGGAATTCTGGGATTTCTAGTTTTGTGAGATATTTAGCCTTCTCTGTCAGAGAGCTCTGGCACAACAAACTATAAATCCCAGTATTCCATAGGATGGAGCCATGGTAGTTAAAGCAGTGTCAAACTACATTATTTCTGCAGTGTGTCAACAGCCAAAGTCTACTTCATCAGGTACTACAGGATTCCTTAGTTAGTTCCAAATTCTGCTCAGCACCTCTCAACAGTGAAGAAATAACTTAATAACTGGCCAGAATTCATTTTCTATGTGCTCAGATAATAAGGTTTCATAAATGTGTAAAAGCCTTTTATGCTTTTTTCAGACGGGCTAAAAAACCCCTGTGGAAGTCGGGAGGAGGACGGCCCTGTCCCACTTCCAGTGATTAATTTTGCACTACATTATTCCTCCCATCCTTAGTTCATGCTTCCTCTGTGCTGGAGAGATGAGAAAGGCGTCACTTTTCATTGACGGAAACGTCCGTCAGTGAAAAGCAGTGACTGCCCCATCCCTCCAGCATGGAGGAAGGACGGGAGGAGGATGGCATTGTGCAAAACCAATTGCTGGAAGCGGAACAGCACCATCCTTCTCCCGACCTCTGCATGTTTTTTTAGCCCATCTGAAAAAGTCCTCTTCTCTTCTGCTGCAAGACAAAACCAATAATATACCAGATTAGCCCACATAAATTAGACACTAGTGGAAGAAGAGATCCAATGAATTGCTTCATGGTGCCATCAGAGCAAACAATTTTACATAGATATCAATAGGTTAACTAGAAATTCTTCCTTTGACGTATTACAAGCACCAATAACCTTTCTGACTTGGGTTACTTCACACAAATAAACAAACATTAGGAAAAGTCATTCTGTTTATAGCCTGGCACACATACCTCTTTTCCATTTGATTAATGCTAGTTTCTTATTCTAACACAGATATGCAGGCCATTTTCAAAGATTCTGAATATCTCCTGTAGTAACTGGATCTGTAGCAACTGAATGAAAAATTGAAAAAAAAAAAGTCACTGTCTTCATGCAGACATGTACCCATGATCAAAAAGTGTACAAATTCAGAGCTGAAGGTTTATGTGAAATTTTCAGGAGATCTGTTGGTAAGGGCCAGGGTATGGCTCTGCTGGCTGAGTTTTTTCATCTTTGTTTAAAATACTCTGATGCGATAATGGACTATAGAAATTTGGTTTATTGGTGTAGATGTGCAGTGGTACTTCTGGGAGTGTAGATGTAGGAAAATTAATTCAGTTATTTGACTGCTAGTTGCAGTTTCTATGTACTTGAAGCCACCAAATTATATTGGAAGTGGCCTAATCCATAAAACATACATGAACTCAGTATATTTTCACCTCTTATTAGCAGTGGCTGATGAAAGTCATTTTTTACTTAGCTGGTGAAGCTGGAAAACCTATCATTTTTTTTAAAGTGTAAGAAGCAGTGAACATATAAGGGCCAACAGAATGGGTGGTAGCACATGAAGAGATTTTTGCAGCTTGTTGAACTTTCATAGGCAGTAAATTCTTTTGATATCCTAGAAAAGCAAAGAGTCTAATGGAATAAAGGAAATGGTCAATAAATCTCCATGCACAAGAGGTAGAGGTGGCTGGGATAGGATTTTAAGTGAATTAACAGTGTTTTATCTTTGCTGCAGCGAGTAGAAGAATTATGATGAAATCTGTTATGTCTCAGTAGATTTTGCCATGGGCATTACATTGACTTCTCCCACTGTTTAGTGGGCCAGTGTAGCAATGCAATCTTGAGAGAAAAGAGTAATCTAACACAATCCTCTGAATGTTTATTTGGAAGCAAATCCCACCATGCTCTGTGAGACTTGTTCTCTGATTTTTAGGATTGCAGCCATAGGCATTATTATGGAAAAACTGAAATTAGGTTTACATAGGGGCAAGATAACAATTTACAAATCCCTTCTTATGATGTCTGATAAATGAGAAACTCTCTAGGTGAATCAAAAGGAGGAAGGAAGGAGAAAGAAGGGGGGAAAGGAATGTAACAGCACCTTTAAGACTAACTAGTTTTTTTTTTTTGCATGAGCTTCCATTGATATAAACCTACCTCTTTGGATAGAAACTTAAACTGACAATGGTTTACACACTGAGACAGAATAAGAGCTATCTCCAAAAGGATGCATAATTATTAATATTTTGTCCATCTCTCATAATTGCTACACATACCTACAACCACTGTATTTTATCAGGCAGCAGCAAATTAATAATTTATGGGACTCTAGGTTAAGAGTATTTTTTACCAATAGAAATGGCTTGTATTTTAAACACCAATATGAGCAGTTTATCAGTATAAAAAGACTGTGTTTAATATAATTTAGGTTCAACAACAACCACAACCCTGTTAACTCATATTTCCTAGATTAAGTTAGAAGGAAAAACAGTTATTTTGGACAGTCTGGCTGAGGGCCCATTGGCTCTAGCATTGATCCCCTTGACTTGTACCATTAATTATATAGACCTCTGACTCAGGCATTAACTTTTGATATCCCATTCTGGGGAGGGGTAAAGAAAAGAAGCTCTGCTTCTTTCTTATGGTTTATTAGTTAGGGATGTTGTTACAAAACAATGGATGGAAACAATTGGGGCTGGTCTATTGTACCAACACTCAGGATTGTCTGTGCATTACATGTGCAACTACATCAAATCTTTATTCAATACAGCTGAGTGCTGAAGCACTTGGATTATGGCTCTGCCATGTGCTTGGATTGTCCATCAATGCACAGGAATGTGACATGAGGAATTTGCAAACTTCAATGGGTGCAAACTGAAGTGTTGAATTATTATTTTACATACTGCCAGGAGATACTCAGCCTGTAACTGTCTGCATATAGAGGGTTCTGTGAATGCTCAGTCCCATCTTTATCTCTTCAAGGTTCTACTGTCAGAGACATTTACCAGTTTCTAGTTGTTTTGGAATCACAGATTGCTTAGCACAGCCTTCATATGTGACATTAAATGGAGCAAAAAGTATTATTGAATTCAGTATTAATACCACCCCACAACTACTAAAGTGGATGTTGCCAGCCCATACTGTTTATTGAAGAATTCATGCATGTGTGGATTTAAAATATAGAAACTAGGATGTTTGAGAACTCCAAGGGACATCCAGCGTTGCTGTCCCCACTCTTTAGAACATATTCTACTACAACAGCACAACCTAAACTGACAGAATCTGTTTAGATGATTAAGAATTTGCTTCAGAATAATGCAGTTATGAACTTCTGCAATTCTTAATCAGGATAGCAATTTAATTCCAAGGATACAGTCAAACAAAACATTAGTGCTGTCAGAAAAGGACCAAAAAAAAAAAAAAAAAAAAAAGGACAAGACATTAGGATTCTCTGCCTTTCAAGTGGAACCAAAATTAGAACAGGCTTCACAGCTTTTGATACTGGGGCTCTGTGTCTGAATTTCTCCAGACAAGAGCTAATCAGTGTAATTCAAGATAAGCAAAGTTTGCTACTCCTCTGTACAATAAATAACACCTGGGAGATGGGGTCAGTCAGTATGAAAGATATTATATCTAAAAGAGAAATCATGCTTGTTTAAACCTGCCTCTGCAAAAGTATTTGGTAAATCCAGAAGGTGTTGAGACATTTGTGCTTAGAATAAACTATATTCCTTTTTTCATGGCTCAGAGTACAAATTTAGTAATAGCATATCTTTTCTCATTTCATCTGAATGTTGTATGGTCAGCCCTCCATAGTCATGGGTTTTGCACCCATGGATTCAACCAATCACAGCTTGAAAATGTTAAGGAAAAAAATTCCAAAAAGCAAGCCTTGCTTTTCACCATTTTATATAAGGGATGCCATTTTACTATGCCATTGCATATAATGGGACTTGAGCATCTATGGATTTTGCTATCCACAGGGGGTCCTGGAACCAAACCCCAGCAGATACCAAGGGCCCACTGTATCTTACATACAAGTTAATGAGCCTGTGTGGTGCAATGTTTACAATGCCAGTTGTAGCTGGGACATCTTGAGTTCAAATCCCAGTCAAATATGAAAGTCACTGGGTGACCTTGAACCTTAGACTAGTCTACTTCACAAACTGCAGTTTGAGGCACTCCTGAAAGGAATTAGCCATGATCCTGGGCCTAGGTATGCCATAAATCCAGGACTGCAGTATAGTCCATATATTTGATGATGAGCTGTTGCCTACTTCCCAACTCCATTCACTGAGGCCAATTCACATCAAGACTTCTGAGGCTGCATGAATGCTACATAGCAGTGAATCACGGAACAGTTTCATTACCCTGTACCGTCTGTCCCATGGCCATTCAACAACTGCAAACCTCTTGTAAAGCAGGTCCAATTACCTCCATCCCTGCCCAAGTGTCTAGGACAGACCAGCTTCTAGATATTGTTGGACTGCAATGCTCAGCATTTCTTGTGTTGGCTAGGGATGATGGGACTTGCAGCCCAACAACATCTGGAGGGCCACATGATTCCCACCCTTGATCTAAGCTCTCTCTTTCACTCAATGTTCAATCCCCCTAGAAGCTACCCTTGTGTTTTATGCGTACTGTACTGTTGTAGGCGCAAGAGTAGCATCTCATACTTAGGACATAAAGCACACTTGTTGAAAAATGTGGGCACCACTGAAATGGAGGGAGGAGGTTTCAGAAGTGTTCAACTGTACATGGGTCATATATGTGGTAGTTAGATTTGAAGACTGCAATAGGCTGGTCCAAGGAAGCTAAGAACATGGTTTTGAGGGAAGTAAAAATAATCTCTGAGACAGGGAAAATTATACACAGGTTTGGAGCACTGTGTTACAACTCTTTCCGTGTGATATATAGGGATGGTGGAATGCTGCTGTCTTGCTTCACCTTACAAATACCCCAGCATTCTACCATAGCCTTTTCATTTATCAGTTGCACAAGATAGACTGTATGCGAAGCTTAACAAAATGTTCATTCATTCTTAACTTTGTTTGTGCTTCCTGTTTCAGCCCTTCAATTCCATTCTGCTACTTTTTGCTTCATTCAGTAGAGCAGTAATTTTAACCCTGGGATCATGGTGGAATTCCCTTGGGTGCTGTTATCACCTCAGACTTCTTCAGAGATAAGCACTTAAGAGAATACTCAGGAGACAGCAGAGATGAAAAGCCGAATTGATTGAAAGGATTTGAGGTTTCTCTGAATCGAAACATGATCCTCAAGCAGTAGTGGAGGAAGTTAAACACTCTTTCTGGTTTGTCAATGTTAGAATGAATGCAGCAGGGAAGGTGGGAATTTCTCAGGTTGTAGCTAAACACTGGCAAGAGTCTCTCGCCTCCCCACACTTGCTCTCCCCGGCATAGCAGGCAGTAGCAGAGTCTGTCCATCTGTCTGTCCATCCCCCCCCTCTTTTTTCTCAAAAGCACATAAAAAGAGTTTGAGCACACATCATAGTGAAGTAGCAGTTGCTCCCAGGTTCTTGATTTCCATAAAGTATCTCTGGGTGCAAGTGGGGTCCCAGAGAGATTCTCATTTCCAACACTAGGTGGCAATAAGGAAGTGATGACAGAGGCCACAGGTCTGCTACTCTTGCATGAGGAGACTCTTCTCTCCTTGTGAATTCCAAAAAGGGACAGACATTTCTGAGAAGCAAAACTAAGATCTCTTGAGGAATTAATTTAGAGGCTCTTTCCTTCTGCCCTAGAGCTTCCAGGAATATTGTTTGGTAAAACAATGCATAGAATGGTTTGCTATTAACTCATTGCAGAAGTTCCTGCTGCACAAAATATTTCCACATTTACAGCAACAATGGCACTTTATTCATGGAAAATGGTAGTGCCATAGTAGTGATATGTGAAGGTGTACTTGGCAGAGTGTTCTGGACACTTGGCAGAATTTGTTGCATCACAAAAGCCCACACTACTTTGTGACGTCTTGCAACTTTTTTTTTTTTTTTAAGAAATGTGATACTGTTCTTTTGGGGCATTGTGCACTTGTGCTATGCTGTCTGCTCTAAAACATTCTGGCAGTGGCAGTGCTAGTTTAAAAACACAGTAAAGTTGTCCTTTTCTGAAAGCACTATGCTGCCGTTTCAGCTAGTTTTCTTTCCTTTTTTTAAAAATGAATTCTTTGCTGGAAACCATCACAGAGTTCCTCTAGACCTATTCAAAGGGGAAAAGAAGCACAGCATGATTATATATCCTCACTACCAGCATATTCAGCATGCTGCTCAAACTTCTTTTAAGTGGTGATGGGATTTTTATTGGTTGTTTTTAACACATTTATAAGCACATTTATGGATTTCCACAAGACAGCAAACAGTTAAAATTATAAAACAATAACATACAGTTAATAACAATACAGCATTAGGAAGTCAATATTAACAACATTCTTTATTAAAACTCTTCTAGAATTAAATAAATGTTTTCAAGTCACATTTAAAAGTAGGAAGAGAGGCAGCTTGATGGATCTTCCTGGAGAGAGAGAGTGTTCCAGAGCCTTGGGATATTGCGGTGTTGATTCTCACTGCCATGTTGTTTGACTAGTAGTAGCATAAATACAATTTAGGAGTTATCTGCATGTAAATATTTGTGCTTTTCTGCCTTTATAATGTGCGGGTTAGCTAGAATGGGGGCATGCTGGGATAGGGCCCTTTATTATTTAAGATAATACCTGGTTTAATTCGGTACTGCTGGATTGGGCCCTATATGTCCATGACAGCCTGTCTCAGAACGCCATCCCTTGCTGCCACTGTTAGCTCTCTGGCTTTTCCAGAAGCCAGGCAGGGGTTCTGCATCAGGTGACCAAGGCTGGTCACACACAGGGGGCCTGCAGTCACTTGTTGCAGACCCCCTTCCTAGCTCCCATGTCAGTGGAGAAAATGACAGCAGTGGCTGCAGTGATAGGCTTGCACCCTGTTTGGACTCTGGCCCATTTTCTCCAGCTAATGGGTGGGTGGGGGAAATGGGATGGACCACCTCTACAGCCAGTATATGCCAGTGGGGAGCTGGTGTTTCCTGGCTAGTATAGATGAGCCCTAAGACTCCCTTTATACCAAGTCATTAAAAGTACTATTAAGAGATTGATTGTCCTTAATGTAGACTAAGCTCCATTTACAAAATCACCAGCATACCATACTGAACACCCCCAATCTTATCTCAGTTTGGAAGCTAAACAGGGTTCAGCCTGGTCAATACTTGAATGGGAGACCACCAAACATCTGCTGACAGGGGTAGGAAAGAATCTCACCTAGAAACCCTGGGGTGCCACTGCCAGTCTAAGTTGATAATACAGTTTTCCTTTCATATTCGCTAGGGTTTAGTCCCCTGACACCCCCTCTCCCCCATGGATACCAAAATCAGTGAATACTCAAGGCCCCATTATATATACTGGCATAGCAAAATGGTGTCCTTTATATAAGATGGCAAAATCAAGGTTTATTTTTTGGATTATTATTTTTTAAAGAATATTTTTCAGTTGTGAATATTTAAATCCGTGGATACCAAATCCATGGATACGGAGGGACAATTGTACTGGTTTAGATGGGCAGTCATCTGTCTGAGTATAAGGTATGTTACTAAAATGTTCCTAATATCTTCCAGAAAGGCCCACCATTTTTTTCCTTTTTTAAAAAAATTCTTCTGTAGATTTTACTTTATGCTGCTAAAAAATTGCACCAACGTCAGAACAGTGCAAATAATGTTTA
This sequence comes from Gambelia wislizenii, assembly GCA_030847615.1. NCBI lineage: Eukaryota > Metazoa > Chordata > Lepidosauria > Squamata > Crotaphytidae > Gambelia > Gambelia wislizenii. The sequence goes on along the minus strand of JAUMIR010000005.1, from coordinate 219,052,971 downwards.
ATTGTAAAAGTCATAATGGCTTGAATTCATAATTATTTAAGAACACTGTCAAGATTCTGGTATTTATTACTCACCATTGCTTATAAACTATATAGATCACTTCCAGTAAATTTTGACATGCATCCTCACCATTTTAACTGTCTTCCTGGCATACATGTATGTTTGGTTCTTTGTATCTTAGGGTGATTTCTTTTTCTCTCTCCTGAGCCCTGGGAATAGGCATCACTTCATAAACCTTCTTGAAAGTCTGTGAATAGCATGTTGGCTGTTTTTAGAGAATTCACTCACTCTAAAGGGTGGGACAAGATGCATCAGACTTGTTGGTCTTTCTCTGAATCTATATCTACACAGGGATAACTGGCATTCAAAGCATTTCCAAGTACTCCTGAATAGAAACAGCTTTCACACATCTGTACCCAAGCTTGATATAGCAGTAAACAATGTCACAAATATAACATTGGAATGGTTTTCTTCATTGACTAACGCTACAGCACCAGCCTCATTTTCATGCCCCAAGTGAGAAACAGAGTGAGAAGTAATTAGAGAAAAGGAAAAAAAATGGGCCAGGGAGGTTTCCCTTTAAATCTAAAAAAGGAAACCCCAAAAGCTTCAATCTCATTCTGTGATAGGCCCTTGCTGCCTTTCACAAGTGCTCATGCATAATTTGAGGCTGACTTTTACTGATGCGAAAGAGGAAAGGAAAAAAAAAAGTGGGGGAGGGCTTTCACTCAAAGCAGTCTATGGAGGAGTTAATATGAAGGTTATTGGAAGGGGGAGAGAAAGTCAGCACTTCTTTTTAATAGTGTCAGGCAAGAGAATATGAAAAATGGTTTTATAAAACATATAAAACATCAAACAGTTGAATTCTCTTTTCTATAAACTTATCCCTAATTGCATACCTCAACCTATTTTTGTGGATTTATTTGGATTTCAATATTCATTCATGGTTCCCAATAGGTTATTGAAATTTAGTTTTTTAAAAATATATATCCTATTTTTTATAGTAACTGTTACAACATATGTAACAAGTAAAAAAATGCACAAACCTTAAGTAAAGGTAATAGGCCCATGCTCATATGTAATTTAAAAGTGATAAGAATATCATCCTGGGACAGTGCAAGGATAAATTACGTATGTTTGTATTACTAATGAATTGTGTAATTTTTAAAAACATAAAAGATCCAAACCCTACAAATCTGAAGAACTGGACTATTTACTTAAAAAAAAGTTTGCTCAGTTAATTATTGGACAACTATCTACATAAATGTTGAGGTCACCATAGGGTAAATGATTTTATCTTTTTGAGTGATTGCATTTATTAAATCCAGAATAAGGGAATTAGCAAGACATAAAAACATAAATTATAAAAAAAATACAAATTAGGTAGAAAAGGGGTACAGAAATGTACAAGATGCAAAGCAGAATTAATTATATTCTGTGGCCTAACTGTAGGATTAGCAAAGCAAAGCAGAGCACTCATCCTTATAAATTAAATTTGTGAGGACATCTTTAACTTTGTACTGAGGTCCAGCTATGTAAAGTGCCATTTCAGTAATAGTATGTTATATTTGCTTTGCTTAATGAGCATGATTGAATCAAGGACAGTCTAATGATTCTACCAATCTAAGGGGCCCAACAGTACAATGGACATTTTAAGAATCTTAACATGGATTATATAACATTTTGTATTAGTGTTATAACTTCATTTACTGTGTTGAATTGGTGGTGACCATTTTAGCATTCCTTTTCATAGATTTTGAAAATATATTGGGTGCATTTTCTCCCTTTGTCATACCCTTATCATATGATTTAATGTCAGAGTAACTCTCCATGGGTCAGCGAAGAGGGGTGCTCCAAAAAAAACGATACAAGGACTCCCTGAAACAACATCTCAGGCTCGGCCAAATTGATCACCAACAATGGTCCGCCCTGGCCTCACATCGGGAGGCATGGAGACGCACTATCCACAATGCTGCAGCCTTATTTGAGAACTCACGCCGAACAATTCTTGAAGAGAAACGACAAAGCAGAAAGAACCCAGAAACATCACCCAAGGAGACCTTCTGCTGTGCTTTCTGCAACCGGACTTGTTTATTTCGGATTGGCCTTTTTAGTCATCAGCGCGCTTGCAGAAAGCATGGGATGAGTCCTTCCTGAATCTTCATTTGCGAAGAAAAGCCAGAGAGAGAGAGAGAGAGAGAGAGAGAGAGAGAGAGAGAGAGAATTGAAATAGTGTTGGGTTTACAAGGGAAAGTTCAGGGACAGGTTATTAGAATTACTGTAATTTTATTGTCAAAATCCTGTAAACGTTAATCGACTAAACATTGTAAAGCCATCATCTATATACATATGGTATGCTATTGTGTTGTTCCATAGAGATTACCTTCTTAATAAATTATATTGTAGGTTGGATTTAGAATTACAGTACAATCCTCTGCATGTTTATGCCAATGTAAATCCCAATCTGCTCAAAGTAAATGTGTATAGGTTTGCATACGATGTTATGCGTACATATTTCATAGAAATTAGAAGAAATTAAATTAGTCATACACAATTTGTTCCATAGCTTTTAATGGCACTAAAGTATGATTAGCTTAATCTAGGTTCAGCCCAATGCCGTGTAAATTAAAACATGAAAAGTTTAGAAAGATCTAAGAGAAATTCACCCCATAGTTGTCCCTGTTTTTAAATGATTTTTTTTTAAAAAACCCCCACTCCTTCTCCAAATCTAAATCTAAAATAATTTTTCTCCATTTGTTGGCTTTGTTAAGAAGTAAGGGTCTCTCTCTCCCTGCCTTCCCCCCTTCTCTTTCTTTATGGTGTGTATATAAAATGAATGTTTGTTGCAGTTTAATCTAGTGCCTTGTGTGGAATGTTTGTATACAACCAAATATAATTTTCTCTCTCTGGCTTTTCTTCGCAAACGAAGATTCAGGAAGGACTCATCCCGCGCTTTCTGCAAGTGTGCTGATGACTAAAAAGGCCAATCTAAGATAAACAAGTCTGGTTGCAGAAAGCACAGCAGAAGGTCTCCTTGGGTGATGTTTCTGGGTTGTGATTCTTTCTGTGTTGTCATTTCTCTTCAAGACTTGTTCGGTGTGAGTTCTCAAATAAGGCTGCAGCATTGTGGATAGTGCATCTCCATGCCTCCCGATGTGAGGCCAGGGCGGACCATTGTTGGTGATCAATTTGGCTGAGCCTGAGATGTTGTTTCAGGGAGTTCTTGTATTGCTTTTTTGGAGCGCCCCTCTTATGCTGACCCATGGTGAGTTCACCGTAGAGTACTATTTTTGGGAGGCGATGGTCCTCCATCCTAGAAATGTGCCCTGCCCAGTGCAGCTGTGTTCTCAATATCAATGCTGGTGATCCCTGCTTGCTCAAGGACAGCAACATTCGTCACATAGTCAGTCCAGTTTATATTTATATTTAGGATTGTGCGTATACAGCGCTGATGAAAACGTTCGAGGAAAGCTTTCAAAATATAATTTATAACTTAGGAAAACCAGAACATGTTTTAAATGCTGACTATTCTATTTAAACTTTAAAATCTTCTCTTAGCCATCTGGTAGCCAAAATGGTAAAATTGGCTTGGTCTGTAACAGTGTTATAATAAAAATGATCAAAGTTGTGGTACTGTAGTCCAAAAAACTTATTTTGGTGCAAATTGTTGATGTTTAGAGACATTTTCATTAGATGCATGAAATATCTTTCGTAGCTGGTAAATTTATACCATATGTGTTTATGTACAAGTGTACATGTACAATAATACAGCATAAACAGTGGGCCAAAAGTCCCTGTAATGCAAGAAGTACAGCTTGAGACACTTCTTTGCAAAGGTGAAATATATAAAGTACAGTGCCCATTCACAACAGCAGCGATTAATAGAGTCTTCCTAGCTTTGAAGTTCTAATTTAACATCTGTAATGGGAGAGAACATTGGTCTTGTCTTAATTCTAAATGAATTTGCTGGTAAGTTCTAGTTCAACAGTTTCATGCTAGAGCAAGGATGTCTTCCAGATGTTGTTAGATTGCAACTACCATCGACTGAATTTAGCATAGCCAATGGTGAGCAATACTGGGAATTACAGTCCAACAATATTGGGAGGGTCCCATGAGTCCTACTCCTATGTTAGAATTTCCTTTTGAAGTTATTTTGTTGGAGAATGGTGAGTCTGAGGTTTCTGCTCTGCAAGCCCCTCTCCCATCCCTGCTACGGGATTAAGGAAAATGTTCACACACTTACCTTAATCCCGCAGAAGGCATGTTCTCCCTCTTCCCTTGACTTCACTGTTGTGAATGCAGCTGCTGTAAAGCTGCTTTTACAGCAGTGAAGCCAAATCCCGCTCATTCTCGCGAGAGAACGGCCGCATGGGAAATTAAAAAATACCACCCCCCCAAATGTCAAAACCAAAAACAAAGTAACATTTTTTTTAATACAAGTAACCTGGGGGGTGGGGGAAGGGTGCCACTTACCTGGGTGTCCCGTTCCTGCCCGGAGGTATCCAGAATGGACCTCCCCACCACAGCTGTCATTGCGGGAGAGGAACAGGACACCTTTCAGACCACCCATGATTCTGTGACAGAAACGGAACGGGTGGTCATTTGATTGAAATATCATGGGGAGAAAACAGAATAGTCAAATTGGGGGCATGGAAGGGGGTGAATGTCATGTGAAAAAGAAATCTTTCAGCGACCCTGTTCCGTGCCTGCAATGGAACAGATAGCTGGTGTGAAAATCTCCTAACGTTCTGTGATTTAGGAGATGAAAATGTTTTTCATTGCCATTTTGATGTTAGATTTCTGTGCAAATCTGTACAGATTCTTTTGTACTGAATTGTTTAATCTAGATAGCAGAATGGCACTGTTGACACATAGGAGGGCCAGTGTGGTGTAGTGGTTTGAGGGCTTGACTATAACTCTGGAGACCAGGATTCGAATCCCTGCTCTTCCATGGAAACCCACTGGGTGACTCTCTCAGCCTCAGAGGAAGACAATGGTAGCCCCACTCTGAACAAATCTTGCCAAGAAAACCCCACGATAGGTTTGCCTTAGGGTCAAGTTGGAAACAACTTTAAAGCACACAGCAACAACTATTGACAAAGAGAAGAACTGGCCTTTGAATGAGCTCCAGGTGACATGGTTGAGGATAAGGGAAAATACCTCCTCCTCCTCCTCCTCCTCCTCTGGACTTAATCTACACAGACCTAAAAATCCAGTTTAGTTCCAAGTCAGTGCCTTGTATGATGAACAAAGGTATAATGGATGGATAAATCTAACACAGGTTCATCCTGTGGTTTTAAAAATAACTCTTTTTAATGTAATTTATTGCATGTGTTTCTCTTTCTGGGTTAGAACCAGGATTACCTTATTGTGAGGAAGGGGATATATCTTTACAGGATAGTTTTTTTGGGTCATCTGGGTGGGATCTCTTGACTTTTCTGGCCAGTCAGGGTCACTTCCTTTTCTTTTGTTTCCTGTTGCAAGATGGGTATGCCATTGCTCTTTCTTTGCTATTTTTCTGCAGACATTCACATGCTCACACAGCCACTATGCACATGGCAGCTTTGCTTATTCCCCCCCCCACACACACACTTAGTGGTAGTGGGGTAAAACTAATAAATGGCAGCCAATTTTGCTTTTAGGAAGGGGAGATGTGTAGCCTAGGGGAAGAATGAATTTAGCAACCTCTTCATTTGGAAGAGTGAAAAGAAAGTCCATTAACAGCTCCAGGCAAGTCACTGAAATGTAGATATTTATGAGGAGGTGGCTTGGGAAATTTTTATAAAGGGAGCACTGCAGCGGAATCAAGGCAAAATGAGGAATCAGTACAATTTTGTGTAAATGACAACAAATTAAGCTTAATTTACAAAATTACTTCCACTGTGGGCAGTTCCTGTTGTAGCATTGCATGTTTGCCTAACATGGGGCTGTGTGCCTGTGTGTGTCTGAAATAATTGGGATGACATGTATAGGAGTAAATATAGACCCAGCATGCCATACTGTATATTGCCCACCCTCCACTAGCTGTCTTGCAAGTTAGAGATCTCCACAACTTTCATTGTTATTTGTGGGCAAGGAATTATACTCTGTACTTTCTTCATATGGCATACTTCCACATCCCCATGGGCATCAGATTCAACACCCTTTGTCTTCTGTGTTTGACGATACATACTTGAAGATTTGGAAGTCTGTCTTAAAAAGAACCTACTTACTTCCAACTGAGTGAGTAGTTTGGGGTGGGTGTTCCCCCCTCCTTGACAAAAACCTTTGTCCTTAACCTGGTTGCCATTCACTAACAGAATCAATTGGAGGTTGAGGTCCAAGGTCTCCATTATTATGGTCACCACTGCCTTACAAATTAAGAAAATGCTGAAGGGGCATCAGTTCCCAAAAATTATAATGGGAGAAAGGGGTTACGTACGGGTGCTTATGAACTGGGGCACAGTGGCCACTGCACATAAAAGATCATGCCTGAGCAAAGGTAATAATTAATCAGGGGAGAGGTTTGTTCCATTAGGCTTGCAGCTAAACTTACGCACCCAATTTCATGTGTCCATGCAAGTGAGAAGAACAAGGGTTGCTGCACACTCTATGGGGTTCATGCATATTCTGAATTGATGTATATCAGCACAAGAGTTGAACACAATGGACACACACAATTGAACTGAATTTGTTTCAATTGCAGAGGCTGGGAAATTCTTACATCTTCTTCATGGTCTCTGCGACTCACACAACTGGGTTATTCCTGCACCTGCACAGTGCACTTCAGAACCTTCTAGAATAGTTATATAATGCTTTTTGGTGGTAGCTCCACCCATCCCAACAGTTCTCCTCAGGTGTTCCCACTCATTTACCTCAGTTCCTTTTCATCCACTGCACTAACAGCACCTAGGAACTTTCTCTCTGTGTCGATAGCTCTCTTAACAGTTTTACCTGTGTTGTTTTTTACTTGGACTGTTTTTGGATTTCGCCTTTGGACTGATTTTCTGGTTGTGCTTGACTTGGACTGTTCTTGAACTTTGCTTGTCTGCTCCCTTGGCCTTGTCTATTTCTAATTACCGGATACAACCTTGGTCTGTTAACGATTCTGCTCTTGGGTTAGTGATTTTTTCTAGTTAGGTGGGTTGTCATGGCTCCTCCAACCTCCTTCAAGTGTTGTGTGGAGTGTGGGGCCAGGTTACCGGGCTCCGATGGCCATTCCTGGTATCTTCTATGCCTGGGCGAGTCGCACAATGTCTTGTCTTGCCTTCATTGCAAGGTGTTCACCCCCCAGGCCTGTAAGAATTGGCTAATGCACCTGAAGGCTCTTCTTTATGAGCAGTCCTTGAAGCCATCTGTGCCACCTTCTGCAACGGTCTCTGTGCTGAAGGATTCGGGTGAGTTGACACATAGTTGTTCCCCAACCCACAAAAGGGCCCATGCCAGGTCTTCAAGCCCCGACAAACACCGTTGATTGAATTTGACTACTGAACCCAACCCCTTGAACCCAGGGGTCTCTTCTGCTTGGCCTCGGCCATGGACTGCCCCCTTGAAGCCAGATGGGGAGAAGAGGAAAAAGAAAAAGAAGCATACCAAACACTCTTCTGAATGTGGGTCCTCCTGTCATTCTATAGCACCGTCTGTGGCTTCTGTGGTCCGTGTCCTGACCCCTGCTCAGGATCCTTCTCCCACCGGCTTGGTCAATATAGTCAACATGGAGACAGCTTCTATCTCTGAGGGCAAGATAGTCGTATCCTCACCTGCTCAAGACCCCCTCTGGTTCGGCATTCACCTGCCCTAGTGGCTTCTCAGGAAGAGCTCCTTAAATGTCATGACGTTGGGATCACCATCCCTCTCTGCTGAGACATAGTGGGTTACCCACTTTCACGATCGAGGTCATCGTCTACACACAGGGCCAGGTCGAGGTCTCCATCCCTGAGGAGTCCAGTGCATTCCCCTTCCCAATCGGAGCCCCAAGATCTCCTTGGAGTGCCAGGTGCAGCCCGGGACCACTCCAGGGATGATCGATCCCCTCTCTCATACCATCCCTTCCACGAGGGTCTCCAGTTCGACAAGACGAGGGGATACTATTTTGTGGAGGAAGTTATCATATATGATGTACCAACTCACCTGGATTCTCTGGACTTCCACCCCAGAGCTACCCACTCTCCGGCCAGGTCCTTCACTGTTCTGCCCAATCCGATTTGGATTTGTCCCCTTGAACCAACACGGCCTGTGCTAAAGGATGCAATGATTCAAGTTACACCTTAGCGCCCTATGCCCAAACCCTTGGGTCCTCTTCTGGACTGCCCTACTCTGGTCCCTCCTTGTACGCATTCTCTTTGTCCGGACTGACGAGAACCGAGTAGATCCCCTTCACTATCTCCATCTGAGGGATCTTCTTCATCTGACTTGCCTCGCTCCCTTCTCCATCTCACTAGGTGGATGATGCAGTTGACAGATGAGAAGTTGGAGTCCACACAGAAGATGCCGACCATGGCCAGGAAGTACAGCATGGCTTCGCAGTCCTCCCAGGGTCCCAGGGGTCACACCAGCTGGCAAGGGTCCTCCTACTCATGTAGGTGTGGATTCAGCCCACCCTCGTCCCGCAGGTCACATTACCCTTCACAATCCTCTACATCCTCGGGTAAGCGCCAGTCTTCCACACCCTGTTTCTGTCAGCAGTTTAAGCCATGGGCCAAAGATCAGCTCAAGTGGTGCCTTTGACTTTTCCTGTCCTCCCATCTCTCATCATGGGGTACAATTCAGAGATCACCTGGCACCATTCTACGAAGCTTGGTCAGCCATCATGATGGACCATTGGGCGTTATGGATAATCCGGGAAGGGTACTCCATAGAATTTGAGGATTATTCTCTGACAGGTTGAATTTGAGTAATATCCCCCTCTCCAGTTCTCCTTGAGGAGGCGCGGACCTTGCTTCTGAATGGCGCCGTTGAACCAGTGTCCCCCCAGCTTCGACACCTCTGCTTCTTCTTGAGGTACTTCCTTGTGACCAAGAAAGAAGGGGGGCTTTGGCCCATCCTCGACCTCTGTGGGGTGATTTCCTACATCCTCCCAAAGTGCTTCCACATGGTCACCTTGTCGTCGATCCTTCCCCTCCTCCAAAGGGGGAACTGGTTTGCTACTGTTGATCTGAAGGACACGTATTTCCACATTAGGATCACCCGTCCCACAGACGGTTTCTTGCCTTTCAGATCGGTGATGACACCTTTCAGCTTACTGTTCTACCCTCTGGTCTGGCTACTGCACCCAGGGTATTCACCAAGTGCATGGTGGTGGAGGCAGCCTGGCTTCTCCAGCAAGGAGTCATCATGTTTCCATACATCGACAACTGGCTTCTAGTTGCCAATTCACACTGCCAGCTCCTCCAGGACATTGGTGTGACCCTGCAGTTCCTCTACTCCCTTGGTCTGGTGATCAACACAGAGAAGTCCCATCTTGGATCCATGTCAGACTGTCCAATTCATTGGGGCATCCTTGGATTCCATCACCACAGCTGCCTACCTCCCAGAATCCAGATTCTGTACCCTGACTGTCCTCATCCATCAGTGCCGCAGGTTCTGTCACTTGCCTGCCCAGTCCGTACAAGTGCTGTTGGGGCATATGGCATCACCCCCAAATGCACCTTCATGAGGCTCTGTTTCCATCCCCTGCAGTCATGTTTCCTCTCCGTCTTTGATCTCCTATAGGACTCCCCACGAAAGCTACTGACCATGCCATGGTTGGTTCAACGATCCTTGGATTGGTGGCTGGATCCGGCGAATGTACTTGTGGGTCTTCCATTTGCACCCCCACAACCTCAAGTCACCCTTATGATGGACGCCTCCCTACAAGAGTGGGGGGCTCCTCTTGGTCAGTTCCCTGTCAATGACAACTGGTCAGCAGAGGAACACCAGCTCCATATAAACATCTTGGAGCTGTTGGCTGTGCAGAAGGTGCTGAGGTTGTTTAAATCCCTGGTGACTGGCAAGAATGTCCTCCTTGTTACAGATAACACATCTGTAATATATTATCTCAATAAGCAGGGAGGGACAAGGTCCTCCACTCTACTTTCGGCCACTCTAGAGATTTGGAACTGGTGCATACCGAGGAACATCTTTCTACAATCCATTCACCTCCTTGGAGTGGACAATATTCTTGCAGACAGACTGAGCCATTCCAGCTCCATGATCCATGAATGAAAGCTTCACCACTCAGTGGTCCTTTCTTCTGTTGTTGGGGGACTCTGACAGGCAACCTCTTCACCTCGGCAGCCAACAAGCAATGCCGACAGTACTGTACAAGGTCCAGTGTGCAGGGTTCCAGAGAGGAATGGTGCCCTGTTTACCTAATACCTCTGTTTCCGCTGCTCACAAGGGTGATCTCCAAGTTGCGCCGTGACAGGTCGAATGCCATCCTGATCACTCTGTGGTGGCCCCATCAACTGTGTTTCAGCCCACTATTTCAGCTCATGGCCCACTAGTTCCTTCATCTTCCTCTCCGACCAGACCTCTTGATAGTTCAGGGAGGCAGGGTTCGACACCCAGATCTGACCACACTATAGCTGACGGCTTGGAGGATCCTGCTTTGAACCCCGCTTCGCATTCAGGGCTGGCTTCAAATGCTTTTCTGGAGCATCTGCCTCCAGATGCTTGGGCGGTAGTGGACTCCTTCCTTCATCCTTCATCCTTCCACCCACCACACCTATTCTTATAAGTGGAGGAAGTTCGTTTCTTACCTGGTGGATCAGGGTCTCTCCCCAGTGGATTCTACTGTGTTGAACCTTCTCCAGTTTCTGCTTCACCTCTCGGATTCAGGACTTTTGTTTTCCTCTATCAAATGTTGTCTTGCTGCAATTTCTTCTGAATTCCAAGGATGGGGTTGACCCTCTCCCTTTTGGGATCCTATTGTTAAAAGTTTTTGAAAGGGTTCGTTAACCTTCACCCGCCTGTGGTGGAACCCATCTCTGCATGGAGACTGGAACTCATTCTCTGACAGCTTTCCAAGCACCCATTGGAACCCATGGCCATGTCAGATCTCCATCTTTTGTCATGGAAGATGGCTTTTTTCATGGCAGTGACATCTGCAAGATGTGTGGGGGAACTGTGTGCCCTGCATTCAGATTGACCTTACCTGGTCTTCCGCAAACATAAGGTGGTACTTTGACTGGACATGTAATTTCTACCAAAGGTTGTTTTCAGTTTTCACCTCAACCAATCCATAGTGTTGCCTGGTGTTGATGCAGAATCCATCTGATGACTTTGAATGTGCGCTCCATAAAACTTGTGTTTTATGTTCAGTGGACAGCCCCTCTGCACAGGATGAATCATCTGCTACTCTGCTTCCAACCGTGGTTCTCTGGTTTCCCCACAACGCCTATCAAAGTGGGTTGTTTCCACCATATCCTTGGCCTATGAACTGGCTTGAAAGCCTCTCTCTTCTCAAATTTGAGCTCATTCTACAAGCGCGGTGGCTGCGTCGGCTGCCTTTCTCTCCAATGTTCCTTTGGAGGAAGTTTGCAAGGCAGCTACTTGATCCACACCTTTGACTTTCATCTCCCATTACAGACTTGACAACAAGTCTAGGGATGCTGCTGCTTTGGGGAGAGCTGTTCTCTTATTTATACTGCAGTAAATAAATTTATCTGTGGTTCACTGTTACACTGTGTCCTTCTCCTTTCTCTTTTTGTTGGCATGACAATCCCTCCACCTGTGAGAAAGCTTGCTAGTCTCCCAGTTGTGTGAGTCAGAGAGACCATGAAGAAGAAGGACAAGTTGCTTACCTGTAATTGTAGTTCTTCGAGTGGTCATCTGTGAACTCACACAAACCCGCCCATCCTCCCCTCATTGTCCTGCTCGGTTGTAAAGTTAGGATGCGGCTATTGCGGTGTCATTGTAACTGAGGTAAATGAATGGAGGGCGCCTGAGGGGAACCATTGGGATGGGTGGAGCTATTGCCAAAAAGCTTTATATAACTATTCTAGAAGGTTCCAAAGTGCACTGCGCAGGCACAAGAATAACCCAGTTGTGTGAGTTCACAGACAAACACGTGAAAAACTACAGTTATAGGTAAGCAGCTTATCCATCCTGGCCAGATCTGGAAAATGTTCCCCTGGCCATAAGGAGGAGTTGATAGAAAATTGGCTACTGCTGCATTTGCATAAAAACAGGAATAAACCTGGGGCTCTTGCATTGTCCAGTACATCCACCAGGCATTCTGGAGTAGTTTCTAGCTCCACTCTCAGAAGGTAGGCTGCTGGACAGGGCCTCATCCTGCCTGGTCAAACTAACTGCTTCTACTGGCTTCTCCCACCCCCCTTTCCAGCTAGCCTTTACAAGTCTGCTTACTACTGCCCACTGTCTCTTAGCTGTTGCTGTTAGCCTGTGCAGGCCAGCAGCCAGGTGAGCCACCTCCTTATTTCTCTAGCACAGCTAGCTTTAGTAGTTCCTTCTTAACTGGGACAGAAGGCTATCTTGTCCTTCTACACTCTGCTGTCAAGCTCTACACTGGTGATCCCCCCCCCATTTCTTACATAATTTAAATAGATTTACACATATTAAACAATTTACCAAGGTTTAAAAGGTTACAATAATTAAAACCATACACACAGTTCTTTTTGAGTAAACCTGTTAGGCCCCAAAGGCTTACTTTATTAAAACATACTTTACTTAGTGCCAAAATGAAGCCAACGTTGATGCCAATTCAGCCTCCAAGTAGAGCACATTCCACAATGGGGTGCCATAGCTGAGAAGGCCATTCCCCTTGCCCTCCCACACCATAATGCTCCCATTGGTGGGATACAGAGGAGCCCACCCCAGCAGAGCACAGTCCTCAGGCAGGTGAGCCACCTTATTTCTCTATAGAGAATATAGATTTCTCTATCTCCTCCCTCCATTTAGGCCTCCATTCTTGAATTCAGACCAGAAGGATATTGGCAACCAGATTTTAATGATAGGTTTATATTGTTTTGCTTTTAAAGGCCAATATCTAATCAGATGTGGCATGCAGAATGTATTTTTTTCTGGGCAAGGACATTGTTACTTGTGTTGCTGTGTGCCTTCAAACTGTTTCTGACTTATGGCAACCCTAAGGTGAACCTATCATTGGATTTTCATGGCAAGATTTGTTCAGAGGGGTTTGTCTTTGCCTTCCTCTGAGGATGTGACTTGCCTATTAGCAGTCTTTTGGGTGGTATTTTCCTCTTTTTGCTGCTAGAATTAAATTGCTTGGTGCTAGACATATTCTCCCTCCCTTCAGTTCCTCTGTTTTAATTTCCAGCATCATTCCTTTAAAGCAAGTAAATCTTCCAGCTCATTGGCTGTAATGACAATAAAGCTGCAGTAATGATTGCTGGACTGGGCACAGTGGATCGTTGTCTGTTTTCTGGCATACAGGCCAACATGAAAGAGGAGATATCTGGAAGAAGATGAGCCTGCTTCTGACAGGAATGTTCCTACTTTATGGCAGGTCTCTTGTGTCACCATATCATGTTAACTACAGATGTAATGTTCATGGTTCTAAAAGAATTGGAAACATACGCCTTTAAATATGAGAATAAACTATGTCCAAATAACTCGTTAGATGATGTGACATGACAGCAATCTTAGTAATAATCTGTTCCTAAGGCAGAATATTATCCCCCCACCCTGTTTGTGACAATTATAAATAAACTTTGGTCCAAGTTATAAGACGATGTATGATGCAATAAATATAAAGAATTATATCCTTAACCATAATTTGAGCAGGACTCTCATCTTGCATTTCAGATGGCAAAATTTCTGCCCTTTAAGTATAAGCAATTTTGAAATGTATATAGTTGGGCCATAACAAGTACAGGGAGACCTCCTGATCCGCAGGGTCTGGATCCAAGATTTCAAGTGACTCTGGATCATCACATACTATACTTAAAATGGCGGTGACATGAATGTGGATGTGTTGAAGCATCTGAGCACATGTCCCCACCATTTAATAATATGGGATGCAATCACCTGCATTTTTGTCATCTGTGGGGGGTCCTGGAACCAAGCCCCCATGGATCTGGAGAGCCCACTGTACACTGAAAAGCCCAAGTGTAGGAAAAAAGCAACATTCCCCTCCCTGCAGAATGGCACTGTAAGAGGCTAAGTTCACTAATCTCTCACAAAGCATGGAGAGCTGAAAGAAACAAAATCCTGAACAGGCTTTCATTTATTAGCCAAGAAAATCCAGGTGGCACACCCTTGAAGCTTTCATGCTGGTAGGAAAAGAAATGGAGGCATAACTCAGCAGGTTTCTTCAAGGGTGTGCTACCCAAATGTTCTTAGTTTGTAAATGAAGGCACAGCCAAATATATATATATACATAGAATAAGCTCTTCTTTGAAAAGAGCAGAAACATGTGAGAAGGCAGTACTATTAATTTTATGAGATCCACAAGTAGATATTTATTGCCCCTTTGTGTCTATGAGAGCCTAGATGCCAGTGAATTCACTTAAGTTGATTCTTTGTAATGTATTGCCTTAGGATATGGACAGTTATACATAATGTTAGTAGAAAGCCTGCTCTGCAAGTAACTCAGATACATGTATCCTTCTCCTTTACATCAAGCTCAAGGGAAACATCCTCCCTCCCAGTTTGGTATGAAAAGTGTTGTGCATAGCACTGAATGACTGACTCCTGTGATAATGTGGCCATGCCAGTGAATTAAGTTGTTTCCATGTATTGTATTTATTAAAAAACACAACACTAAGTAAACACAAAGTGCACAAAAACAGTAAATTTGAAATAGGATATGCATCTAAAGCAAGAAGGAAGAGGAGGAGGCAGTTTTGATGTGATTCATTTATTGTGTAAGGGGATGAAGAAGAACTCACCTCACAAGCACTTATGTTTGCAAGCTTCTCAGTGTGTGAGGACTGTGAAAAGATGTCATTTGATAATGTGAGAGGAGATGTACAATATTTTTTACACATTAAAGTTATGTCCCACTCAGATTGTCTCCTGCAGCTATGAAGGGAGATTCAAATGGCATATGTGTATGTGGCATATAATAAACACTCACCTTTGCAGCATAGCTCCTCCAGTTTATTCTATAATTACAGTAGCTGATTGGCTTAGCAGGCACCAACTGAGTATGGGTTTATCCAAAAGAAAAAGGAAGAAATTATGCTCTTGTATATCATGTTTCATTTTTATCTCCCTTTCTATCTTCTTCTAAGAAATTCTGTATTGTTTCTCTTATTCCATGGCCACTGTACTTTATGTTGCTTCACTTCTTAAGGGATATTCAATACCTCACTCTTTGCTTTTTTACATCTCTTATTTCTATATGTGTTATTGATTACAGTATATACTAGCAAAATGACTATAATTAGATGATCTGCATGTCTCTGTGTAAGAAGCTATAATCGCATCCTCCTATGATCTGTCTTTTGGTAGTGACTGGGCAATCTGCTGTGAGGGGCACTGAGTCCATTATAGTGCTGTCTCCAAGTGAAGCTACATAAGGCAGCTATTAGAAGAATGTATGGGACTGAACACAGGAACACCACAGGGAAAGGCAGGGCTGGCCCAAGACAGTTTGTTGCCTGAAGGGAAGGACAAGATTGTATCCCCTTACCAGGTACAGATGCCAGCTGGAGTGGCAGTTAAATTTATGTACAGGACAGTATCTTCTGTTGCAATTGAGGCAAGTAGGCCTGCTTAGAGAAGTGCAGAACAGATGATGTTTCACGCTCAGCGAGACCTTGCTGTTGCTCTGCACCCCCCAATATCTGCATGAGATGACTGCCTCACTCTTCATAAAGGGCTTAGGGAGAGCCATCCGCACCTCTATTGTGGAGATCGTTAAACTGAACTGAATTTAAGACTTCTGTCTAATTCATTTTCTAAGAAAAAGAGACATATTCCAGGATGTTAAAAAATATGATCTTTCTTAGTTAAAAATTCCAATATGTTTTGGTCTGTAGATGCTCTTAAGGCTTCTTCAGGAGGTTGTTTAAAAGATACAAAAAGGTAGCACTTAAATACAACACATCCATTTATATTTTTATACTGCTTATAGCCTGTACATACCCACTTCAGATTAAAGCTGCATACATTTTTGAGTCAGGAAATCCAGAACTTCTTACTTGCAAAATGAAAGCATATATCTAGAGGCTGAAGTTTTTCATATCCAGGCCAGATCTCACCAAATAGATCAGTGATTCCCAAAGTGGGAACTACCGCCCCCTGGTGGGCGCTGCAGCAATCCAGGGGGGGCAGTGATGGCCACAGGTGCATTTGGGGGTGATGAATAACTGTAAGGGGGTGGTGAAAGCATAAAAGAAAGAAGAGAAGATTTAGAAAAATTGATTTATGTATTCTGCTCATAACGCTTAATTTTTCTTTGAACAACGTACTGGACGTTGGCTCGGTTCCCGCATACACCCTTCTTGCGGTGTATTTCTCTGTCCGAAAAAGTCCTAAGTTAGATTGTTGTGATATTGTGACAAGTTAAAGTTAACTAACAAATAGTGCGACTATAATTGGTGAGCATTATTTATTTATTTTGTAATAATTATATGCGCTTTACAATTGATAATATCATGTTTATTTATTTCATTAGTATTTATTTTAGTTTGTTTTTTACAAAAATATTTCCAAAAATTACAAAAAAATTAAAAATACCTCCATAAAAATTTTATTTTTTCTACAGATAATAATGGCTCAACCAAAGAAAAAATGTAGACAATATAATATTGAATATTTGAAATATGGCTTTATTGAGTTTCCTGTAAACAATACATTACCAATATGCCTGATTTGCCAGAAAGTTTTATCAAACGAAACTATGAAGCCTTCCAGACTACAAGAACATTTGACTAAAATTCATGGTGATAAAAAAAGATAAGGATTTATCTTATTTTTGAACACTAAAAGAAAAATTTATCAAACAACCGACATTGGCAAAACTCTTTTCAATCACAACCACACAAGATGGCGATGGCTTGCTTGCTTCTTACAATATTTCATTAATGATTGCCAAATCAGGAAAACATCAAACTATTGGTGAAGAACTAATTATACCGGCTATAAGTGAAGCAATACGTACTGTGCTACACAAGCCAGCATCTGATATTATCAAGAAAATTTTGTTGAACAATAATACAGTGCAAAGAAGAATTGATGAAATGGCTCAAGATGTTGAAGATTCATTGCGTGGCTATTTAAAAACATCTCGGGTTTTCTATTCAACTTGATGCGTCAACTTTGTTAGGAAATGAAGCTTTACTTTTAGCATACATGCTGTTCACAAAGGAAGAACAAATTTGCCAAGAATTATTATTTGCTAAATATTTGCAAACTGATACTAAAGGAGAATCAATATTTCATGCACTGGATGAGTTTTTTAAAGAAAAAGAAATACTTCTGAGTAATATCTTATCAATAGCCACAGATGGTGCTCCAGCGATGGTAGGGCGCTACAGGGGTTTTCTTGCGTATTTAAAAAAGGAGGTGCCAAATGCATTCACAGTACACTGTATCATCCATCGTCAACATCTAGTTGCCAAAAATTTAAGTGCATGCCTACATAATTCATTACAATATGTAATTAAAGCTATCAACACAATCAGAAGCAAATCATTGAATGACAGATTATTTAAATAGCTTTGTACTGAAAATTATGAAGAATTTAATCGTTTGCTGCTTCATACAGAAGTTTGTTGGTTTGCAAAGGATGCCTGTTTAGACAGGTTTTATAAGCTGTTTAACTCGGTGCTGGAGTTCTTGAAAGATAAAAATGATGCTTTATGATCCAATTTAATTCAATCCAAAAGTGACATCACTTACTTGACCGACTTGTTTCAAAAATTTAATGACAGCAATCTTCAGCTTCAAGGTGATGGACTGAATTTCATAAAAACGAAATCTGTTATTTCTGCATTTGTGACAAAACTTTTTCTGTACAAATGAAATTTTGGATGAGGGGAATTCAGCCAGTTCCCAAATTTATCAGGAGCAGAAAAAAAAGATGAAGACATACTTTCTTATTGTGAGCACTTGGATGCTCTCCATTCAGATTTCATTCTCTATTCAGAGAAATCCAATTCCGAAAAAGCCCTGTAGCGATAGGTGAGGGACGAAATGGCAGGTGTAAAGATGCACTGGATGCTTCAGACCGAACGCTGCATGCAGCCAATTCAGGACTTTGGTCACTTGAGGCTGACCCGGGAGATGACAGTCTTGTTAGACAGCATCCTGAACGACCAAGCAGCCTTTTTTAAGGAGAGCACTGCTTCCTCCATATGGAGAGGGGCCTAGAAAAGGTGGCCTAATGAAAGTTCATCCCCATCTACCTGGTTGGCTAGCTACGGCCAACCAAGGCAAAGAAACAAAGGTACACACCAGCCTCCGAAGGTGTAAATAAACTGATGTGTGCATGCTGGAACATCAGAACCATGTGAGACTCTGCAGATAGTGGACGGCCTGAGCATCATTCTGCTCTAATAGCCCATGAACTATCATGACTTAATATTGACATCGCTGCTTTTAGTGAAGTTCGTCTCCATGAGGAAGGCAGCCTTAAAGAACACAGCTCTGGCTACACACTTTACTGGTCTGGCAAACCCAAAACTGAAAAACACCTTTCAGGAGTAGGCTTTATGATTAAAAACTCCATTGCCTCCAAACTCGAAACCTTGCCAACAGGACACTCTGATCGCATTATTTCCTTACGCCTCCCACATGTTCTCTTTAGTATATATGCCCCAACTATGCAAGCCGACCCTGTAGAGAAAGACAAATTCTACACAGACCTACGCCACCTCATACAAAAAGTCCCTGTAGAAGATAAAATTATTATCCTTGGTGACTTCAATGCCAGAGTAGGAAAGAACTCAGAAGCCTGGAAAGGTATTTTAGGCAAGCATGATGTTGGAAATTGCAATGATAACGGACGCCTCCTGCTAGAGTTCTGTGCAGAACAACAGCTGACTATTACAAACACAATCTTTCAGCAGAAAGATAGCTTGAAGACAACCTGGATGCATCCCCGATCCAAACATTGGCACCTCATTGACTATGTTCTAGTCTGCCAGAGAAACATTCGCAATGTCCGTCAAACTCAAGTGATGCCCAGTGCAGAATGCCAAACAGATCATCGCCTTGTAAGATGTAAACTAAGTCTTCATCTTAAGTTCAAACTTAAGAGGGGTGGCATCTTAAAGAGGAGACTCCAAGTCAACAATCTTCAACAAGCTACCATGAGAGACAACTTCCAGGCAAATCTGCAAACAAAACTTGAAGACCATCTTACAGATCCTTCTCCTACAATGCTTTGGCAACATATCAAAAACAATATCCTCCAGTCTGTGGAATAATCCCTCAGGTTCTCCCACAAGAAAAATCAAGACTGGTTTGATGAAAACAACCAAGAGATCCAGGAGCTGTTGGCAAAGAAGAGAACTGCTCACCAGGCATACCTCGCCCAGCCTAGTTGCCATGTAAGAAAAGCAGCTTTCCGTCTCACATGTAGTAAACTTCAAGAAAAACTCCAAGACATGCAGAACAAGTGGTGGATCAATATAGCAGAAAAGACACAACGGTGTGCTGATCTGGTAATCTTAGAGGATTTTATGAAGCTCTTAAAGCAGTGTTTGGACCTACCTATCAGGTCCAAAGCTCCTTATACAGTACACATGGTCAAACATTAATTACTGATAAAGCCTCCATCCTGAATTGATGGGCTGAACATTTTCAAAGTCTCTTTAGTGCCAGCCGAGTAGTCCATGGCTCAGCTATCCAACATATGATACAGAAACTGATGAAAAATGAAATGGACATAGCTCCCACTTTGGAAGAGACCCTTAAGGCCATACAGCAGATGAAAAACGGCAAGGCAGCTGGGATTGATGGAATCCCACCGAAGTTTGGAAACACGGAGGTCATGGACTCCACAATAAATTCCACGAACTCCTTGTGAATTGCTGGGGAAAAGGGGAACTGCCATCAGATCTCTGAGATGCAGTCATCATAACCCTGTACAAGAAAAAAGGAGCAAAATCCGATTGCTCAAACTATCGAGGCATAACACTGCTCTCTATTGCTGGAAAAATCCTTGCAAGGATATTCCTGAACAGATTAGTTCCTGCTATTGCAGAAGAAGTTCTTCCTGAAAGCCAATGTGGCTTCAGAGCCAATAGGAGTACTACAGACATGGTATTTGCCCTTAGACAACTGCAAGAAAAATGTAGGGAGCGGAACAAGGGTCTTAATGTAACATTTGTCGACCTCACCAAAGCCTTCGACACTGTGAGTAGAAAAGGTCTGTGGCAGATCCTGGAAAGACTAGGATGTCCCCCCAAATTTCTTAAAATGATTATTTTGCTACACGAGGGCCAGCGCGGTCAAGTCAGATATGGCAATGCTTTTTCAGAGCCCTTTCTAATAACTAATGGAGTGAAGCAAGTTTGTGTTCTTGCTCCAACTTTATTTACAATGTTCTTCAGCATGATGCTCCAAAAGGCTACAGCAGAGCTTGAAGAAGACGGCATCTATATATGTTACCGCACTGATGGTAGCTTGTTTAACTTAAGCCGTCTGAGGGCACGCACTAAGACTCTAAACTATCTAGTCCATGAGCTGCTCTTCGCTGATGCTGCTGCTCTTGTTGCCCACACAGGAGCAGCTCTGCAGCGCCTAACATCCTGCTTCGCAACAGCTGCAGAGCTGTTTGGGCTGGAAGTCAACCTGAAGAAAATGGAAGTTCTTTACCAGCCTGCACCACAGGATGAACACCACCATCCCCACATTGCTGTCGGCAAATCTGTGCTTAAATCCATTCAGCAGTTCACCTACCTAGGAAGCATCATCTCCTCAGATGCCAAGATTGACAAAGAGATCAATCACAGATTAGCAAAGGTATATAGTGCATTTGGAAGACTTTACAAAAGAGTCTGGAGTAATAAACACCTGAGGCGAAGCACAAAAACCACTGTGTATAGAGCCATTGTACTGTCTATTCTCCTTTATGGGTCTGAAACATGGGTCACCTATTGCCAACACCTACGACTCCTCGAACGCTTTCATCAGCGCTGTCTATGCACAATCCTAGATATACACTGGACTGACTATGTGACAAATGTTGCTGTCCTTGAGCAAGCAGGGATCACCAGCATTGAGGCCATGATATTGAGAACACAGCTGCGCTGGGCAGGGCACGTTTCTAGGATGGAGGACCATCGCCTCCCAAAAATAGTACTCTACGGTGAATTCGCCACAGGTCAACATAAGAGGTGTGCTCCAAAAAAGCGATACAAGGACTCCCTGAAACAACATCTCAGGCTTGGCCAAATTGATCACCAACAATGGTCCGCCCTGGCCTCACATCGGGAGGCATGGAGACGCACTATCCACAATGCTGCAGCCTTATTTGAGAACTCACACCGAACAAGTCTTGAAGAGAAACGACAACGCAGAAAGAATCACAACCCGGAAACATCACCCAGGGAGACCTTCTGCTATGCTTTCTGCAACCGAACTTGTTTATCTTAGATTGGCCTTTTTAGTCATCAGCGTGCTTGCAGAAAGCGCGGGATGAGTCCTTCCTGAATCTTTGTTTGCGATGAAAAGCCAGATATAAGCTGTTTAACTTGGTGCTGGAGTTCTTGAAAGATAAAAATGCTGCTTTACGATCCAATTTAATTTTATCCAAAAGTGACATCGCTTAATTGACCGACTTGTTTCAAAAATTTAATGAAAGCAATCTTCAGCTTCAAAGTGATGAACTGAATTTCATAAAAACAAAATCTGTTATTTCTGCATTTGTGACAAAACTTCTGTACAAATGAAATTTTGGACAAGGGGAATTCAGCCAGTTCCCAAATTTATCAGAAGTAGAAAACAAAAAGATGAAGACATACTTTCTTATTGTGAGCACTTGGATGCTCTGCATTAGATTTTAATCTGAATGATATTTTGATGATATTTTGAAAATGAACATACCTGATTGGATTTTGGATCATTTTTCAAGTGCAATCACAGAAGAATCTCCACAGTTACAAGAAGAACTGATGGAAATAACTACAAATGATGAATTGAAATTTAAATTCAAAAGCGGCTACCAACAATTCTGGCTGCAAAAGGAGATCCCTATGGCTTATCCTGAAATATGGGCTGTAATTCAAAAATTCTTAATTGCATTTCCTTCATCATATTTAGTGGAATGTGGATTCAGTGCGGTAACCAATTTATTAACCAAAAAAAAAAAGAAAAAAAAAAGAATGAAACTGATTGCAAGTAGTCAATTGCGGTGATTTAAGATTACTGCTGACAAAAATAGAGCCGAGGATTACTGAATTGGTAGCAGCATACCAGGTTCATCCTTCTCATTCAGATGATTTCGAATGTTTTAACTTTTTTTGTATTACCTTTCTATTCTGAGTTCAGTAAATAGTTTCATAATTTCAAACTTCAATGCTTCTAATTTACACCTTTCTTTACTATATTTTATGAAAAAGTTAGAAACATTAATACATATATCCTTCTGTTTAATTGCTATTAAAATAAAAAAAAATAATTTCCAAGGGGCGCTGAGTAATATTTTTTTCTGGAAAGGGGGTGTTAGGCCAAATAAGTTTGAGAACCACTGAAATAGATGGTACCCCTCCCTCCCCACATACATAAAGTTTAAGGACACATAGGTATATCTGGGCCAAAGGGAAAGGTGCTGCCTGAAAACTCAGAGATTTTATGGCAGATGGTCAATTTCTTCATTTAAGCTTTGAATTTTTTTAGAAAAGCTTATGAGATTTTAGTCTATGGAATTTTTTTAAAAAGTGGATGTTAGCCAATTTCCTCATTTGAAGGGGAAAACATTTTACTTTAAAGAGTCATTTCACCTCCTTTTTTAGCAGAACCCTTTCATCATTAGAGTTCACCTTCTCTATTGCCCAAAATCTAAAACTTGTTGCAGAATGTTGTTGCTCCTAAAAGTGGCTCATCAAGGGAGCACCAGTTTTGCTATTTTTATATTGCAGAGGTGTTTCCCTACATGTTTTTTAAGAGGCCTGGTTATTTTCCCTTCATATTTTTTGTGTGTGTTTGTACTGTAGAACATAAACAATGAGACTGCAGTGTAGGTGGTGAAATGCTGCAAAATATAACCCTTCATAAAATGGAATTTGGTTTTCTTCTGAACATCTAATAAAGATGTATGAAATTGCAATAGTCATGAAAAGCAAATAATGAAAAATGCCAGACTCCATGGAACCTTAAAACATTAATCACTGTATTGCAGCTTTTACTTTCCTTTGTTGCATACCTCCTCCTTCACTCCAGTGGCTTCATTGCTTTCTGTGCAGTCTTTTGAAGGAGCTCTGCAAAACAGTCTTTAGCTAGACTTTCCTCCAAAAGCTAGATTTTCCTATAGAACTGTAACAGAAACCAAGGGAACTGAAAATTGGAACTAAGAGAGGATGGCCTCAAATGTGAATAGATGTAAGACTTCACTCAGTTGGCTAAGCACACTCAAAGGCAGTGGCTGCCTTGTTTCTTACCAACCATTTTGCCCCTTAATTCTGTTACTACAAACAGTGGCGGCACTAGGGGGAGGCAGAGAGGCTGAACTGCACCAGGTAACACCGTTGGAGGGAGGTGTGACACCAGCCTTGGAAATGCCACAGACTGCAATGACTAGCAACTTGCCTTTTTTAAAAAATGAAAGTTTGGAATCTAGGCCAGATGATGGTCCAAGCAGGTACCAGGTGGCATGCCTAGAATCTGGATGAAGTCCCAGTAACTGGATAGTCTGGCAACCCCAGCCCTCACCTCTGCACCCTTCATCCTCTGCTTCCATGGCTTGTCAGTTTTGCACTAATGTCCCTTACTGTAATGCCAATTTTCTTACAGTCTCAGCTAGACCATTAATGTCTAAGAAGAATTGGGGTACATTGATTATGAAATACATAACAAAGGACAAAGAGATTCTTATGAATTTTCCCAAAAGACACTGGGCATTTTCAATTTAGTGCCATTTTTTTTTTCTAAGGAAAGACCAATGGAATGTAAACAGATAAATAATAAGCCCCTTCAGTTGGTTTTAGGAAGATTTTATAAGCAGGATTTCATTTTCATAGGTAACCTTCAAGGGATTTTATGGTAGGAGAAAATTTCCTATAACATCACTTGTAGAATTTCTTGTACATATAGGTTGTCATCTGTTGTTATATGCCATTATACACTCTGACTTATGGCAACCTATCATAGCAGTCTCTTGGCAAATTTATTCAGAAGAGACGTGCCATTGCCTTCCTCTTAGGCTAAGAGAGTATGACTTAGCCAAGGTTATCCAGTAGGTTCCCATGACTGAAAGGGGATTTGAACCCTGGTTTCTCAGAGTCCTACTCTCAACACTCAAACCATCGCACCAATATGCATATTTTCATGTAAAACAAATCAGGTATCCATAGCAGTATAAAGTGGTCCATTATAGAAGATGTTCAGCTCAAGAATTGTTGAAAGAATGACAGTGTGTGTGTGTGTGTGTGTGTGTGAAAGAGAGAGAGAGAGATGGTTTCACATTTATATACGTGTTTGAAGGCAGGCAGAAGGGAATGAATAAAGTAGGTACATTACTGGAAGAGACGACTCGAGCAGAGAGCACAAATGTGCTTGACAGGCAGCTTTCTTTCTCTGGAGAAAAGGGAAAGTGAGGGTGCTTGGCCATATAAATACATGAAAGCAGTATTAACCAGCTGTATCTCCACCTTCATCTAAGTCCACTTGGTATGTTCCATCTCCCCCTTTTTCTAAAGTGCTGCAGTCACTGCTATTATGGCTTTGTCTGCATGGCTTTACAAACAGTGCATTGCTTTGCATCACAAGAATCAGAAAACTCAACAGATATCACCGTGTGCTCTTGACACTGTGGAGATTATCAGACGGGGACAAATTTAGTGTCCCCATCTCACTATCTCCTCTCCCGCCCCACTCCCATCCCTGTACTGGTTTAAAATTTTTCCAGACTTACCTTAATCATGGAATAAAAATTGCTCCCCTCCCCTCTGGCAGCCCAGGAGTGAATGCAGCTCTCACGGAGCTGAACTCACTTCCTGGAAAGGAAATCCTGGCCATTCTCGCAAGAGGACGATCACATGGGAAATTCAAAAAGAAAAAGAAAAAGAAAAAGAAAAGCAAGCACAAAAATACACTAAAAACAAAGCAAAACAAGTAACCGACAGAGAGTAAGAAAAAGCGGGTCACTTAGCTCCTTGTGCTGATCGCACCCGGAAGTGTTCAGCAGGGACCTTCCTGTGATGCTGGCACTGCGCCAGCATAACAGGGCATCTTTTTGCTCACCTGTCATTCCATGACAGAAATGGAATGATGGGCCAATTCATGGCTTAGCCCGTGGATAAAAAGGAGCGCCGGGGGAAGAGAAGTGGAACTGGAGCATAAAAACACAGGGATGACATCATCTGAAAGGGAAGCCCTTTCGCGATCTTCTGCCCTTTTGTGATTTCCTGTTGTCCCTGTGATGGACCAATTTGGTCATCTGATAATCTCCTGTGTGTTCCAGCTGCTACCAGTAGAAAACCTTTGAAACAGGGATGGTTCTTGACTTGTGATATAGTCAAAGGGATACATCCTGTACACAGCCTAACTGTACTGTGAAAATAGTTTGTATCTAGGATCTTGACAACTTACTCATTATTGATAACTATAATTAAGAGACTGAGTAATGGAAAAAGAATAGAGAGATGAAAAATGAAATGATGAGTTGGAGAAAAATAGAGAAAATTGGAAGATAACAAGGAATGGAAGAAGGGAAAAGATTAGGAGGATTGTGGAGAACCAAACAGTTGTTGCTATGTCTGTTTTGCTAACAAAGTGGACCAGTTGAATAAAAAGATTACAGTACTGCTGTAAACTGAGACATCTTTTGACATATGCTGAAGATGTATTCTCATGTATATGACATTCCCTTTCCTCTACCTACACTTGTACAGATTTGCAGAAGCGGATGATGACATAACCACCACATACTCAGAGAGAAGTACTTGCCTATTATCCCAATATGACCTCTGCTAGAGTCAGAGCATAAAGAGTATGATCATTATTTTCCTTATCCTGAGAAAGATTACAATTATTTTAAAGTGTTGCACAGTCAGAAGCAGGATGACTCCTCCCTTTATATGATGTAATGAAAAGCCACCAATAATATGGTCTCCTTTTCCAGAGAGAAAACTGGGATTTATTTAGATCAGAGACATTTCACGTTATGACCAATCTGACCCTTTTATTCAGACAAAACTCAACACTGGGCAGGATGGCAAGGAAGGCAGTTTACTGACAGAGAATGCAGTTGGTTGTCAGACCTTATTTTATTTTTGGTTATTACACAAGGCTAATATATTTCTATTTGTAACCAATCTGGCTATTTATATGAATGACACTGTTTACCTTCCCATTCTTTTAGTGTATCTATTTCCATTCACTGTAGGTCATTACCCTGTCTCTCTGTATGTATCTCATTTTTATACCACATGTGGTGTATACGACATTTTTTCAAAGCTATGCTTCAATACTACACCCCCTCCTTACCCAAGGTTCCTTCAGCAGAAAAGAAAGAGAGATTCCCTCCTCTGACTCAGCCTACGATAAATTGCTTGGAACCATTTTTCTGCATGGTTGGAGCTGGAATCCTTTGATGCAGTGTAGACCAAGCAACCTTCCTTGCTTCATCAATCCACCTCCTTTCCCTAAGTTTGACTACTGTATCAGACTCTCTGGTGATCCTCAAGTATTTCTGTCTTTTGATTGAGGACTTTTTCTCTCACTGTTAGTCTTCTTCTGAAAGGACCTTTGCAGTTTACAACATTAACATTTCCATAGTCATCCCATTTACCTTCCTCGTCCTCCAAAAAGTTCAAAGTGGTATGGATCATCTTCCTCCTTTATTCCACCCCCCAGCCTGTGAGGTAGGTTAGGGTAAGAAAGGTGATTGACTCAGAGCCTTATTGCACGAGGGAAGGGAAGCGGCAGTAAAACCTGAGAGCAGTACGTTCCACCTTGTCTTATCAGACAGCATCTGCTGTTCTTCTGTTCTGGTCCCACAGGAGACGGTGGTAAATATGAGTCTTTTTGCTAACCGGAAAAAATCATTAGCAAAGAGACTCATCTTTACCACTGTTTCCCACAGGACTTGAATAGAAAAACACCTGAAGCACACTGACATCATGCAATAAGGCAAGTCAGGAAACGCTACTCTCAGGCTTTACTTCCACTTCTCTTTCCTTGTGCAATGAGTTTCTCAATGGGAACACATTCAGAGTTACTGAATGGGAACACAAATCCTGCTGCCTCATCCCTGTCCAGTTCTAACCATGACACCATACTGGGTTATGTAATCACTCTGCATAATTCACAGAATATTGAGAGGGATCCAGATAACATTGCCTTCCATTTGTTTTCTCAGTTTCTTTCACCATGTTCCTTACTAGAAAGCATTTTAATGAGGGAAGATGGAACAGCTGCGTATGTCTTTTCACTGGTAATGTGGGATCCCCTGGTCTGCAATCACACTTGGCCTTTACTTTATTGCTTATGATTATGAAGGTAGTCATTGTTGGTGACACTTAGGAGATTTTCAGACGCAATTTTCGGCAGGATATATTCCAAAACAGCTCCGTTGCTGCCGTGCGGCAGGGGAGCAGTTTTGGATGATGCCGTCCCTCTGCCGAACCCCTCCGTGTCACTTCTGTGACAGAATGGAGGAAACCGCGTCGTACGTCACTCACGGGCGATAATCGTAAATGAAATATGACGTGGTTTCCTCCATTCTGTCACGGAAGTGACACGGAGGGGTTCAGCAGAGGGACGGCGTAGTCCAAAACTGCTCCCCTGCCGCGCGGCAGCAACGGAGCTGTTTTGGAATATATCCTGCCGAAAATCGCATCTGAAAATCTCGTAAATGTCAGGCCAGTTAAGTTGCCATTCCACATTCCTTGGCACAAGGGTCTAGTATGTCATGAGTAGCTACAGAAATACTAACCCTGAGAGCCGGTGTGGCATAGTTCTTTGAGTGTTGGACTACTACTCTGGGAGACCAGGGTTCAAGTCCCTGCTTGGTCATGGAAACCCACTGGTTGACCTTGGGCAAGTGACATTCTTTCAGTCTCGGAGAAAGACAAAAACAAACCCCTTCTGAATAAATCTTGCCAAGGTAACCCAGTGACAGGTTCATCTTAGTTTCTCCATGACTTGATGGCATACAACAACAACAACAGCAACAGCAACAACAACACAGTAGTGGCTGGTGGGTCCCATGTTAGTGGAGTTATCTACTCCAGCTTTTAGTCCAGGCTTTAAAGAAAATCCAAGGTATTCATCCCATTTGAGACATAGAGTTCAGCAGCCTGGATAGCTCATTAAAGTTTGGGCTATAAGCCAGAGCAGGTTCACCACTCCACTGGTAAGGGAGTCACCAGCTGTTATCCCTTCTTCCTCAATGTCTAGCTTCTCTCCTGTCAGAAGTAGTTACCGTTCCAGTTCAGCCAAATAGCCCTAACTTACAGGCAGATGCAACAAGGTCAGATCCATATTTAGGACTTTTTCGGACGAAGAAAAATAACGCAAGCAGCCTCTCCAGCTTGTGAGGCTGCTGTGTTGCAAAGCGCCCCTTTCGTATGACGCTCGCCCCTGCTGGTACTGTTGCGGTACCGCAGGGAGAGCTGAGCGTCATATTTCGTTGATTTTTACTCACGATCAACTTTTGTGAGTAAAAAATCAACGAAATATGACGCTCAGCTCTCCCTGCGGTACCGCAACAGTACCGCTAGAGGGCAGCATCATCTGAAACTGACACTTTGCAGCGCAGCAGCCTCGCAAGCTGAAGAGGCTGCTTGCGTTATTTTTGTTCGTCCGAAAAAGTCCTTAGTTAAACAAAGTTAGATTCTTCCATGTGTGTTTTCAATACTCAGAAGTGGTTGATATGGTGGTTTTCTACTTCAGGAAAAACAACAAAAAGTTCTGTGGTACT
The DNA here is from genome assembly GCA_030847615.1 of Gambelia wislizenii. NCBI lineage: Eukaryota > Metazoa > Chordata > Lepidosauria > Squamata > Crotaphytidae > Gambelia > Gambelia wislizenii. The sequence goes on along the minus strand of JAUMIR010000005.1, from coordinate 219,023,993 downwards.
TTGAAGATTGCCACATTTACTATAGCATAAGCTTTAATGCATGTGAGTCCATGCTATAATAAAGTGTAACAGGAAAATAAAATAAAAATAAAAGGATATAGGACTGAGCTCACAGAAACAGTAGTCTTTAAAGGGTCACAGAAGCTGTTGCCCCCTTCCCCCATTACAAAACTAACATTTAATACAATGGAGAATCCTTTGGTTTGGACAAATGCCATCTAGGATCTCAAACATGGATCTGTAAGCAAATCTCTCACCTCTAAGCTCATTTAGAGTAGAAATAGATGCTGCAAGCAATATGAAGCTGCCACCACTCTGTGTTTCTGCCTTTCCCCTTCAGCTAATATGTACTATAATGTAACACATGGCATGAGCCCCTTGAACCACAGTTCATTTACCTACCCTGTCATATATAGCTGACTGAAAGCAACAAGGAAATACACAGTATGGTAGTATAATAGTCCATCTTGCACTATATATTATTGGAAAGAACAGAAAAAAACACAGATCAGTGGTAGCTTCCTATTTCTTGTAATGTCATGTTCTGTCCTCAGTTTGCTCTATTATGTAATGAGTAAGATCTGTAAATGAGACCTGTGGGTGCAGGTAGACTTTATCTCCTGGATGCTTAGCAGTGAGGAACATCATTACATTGCTTCATGCTTATCCTGGCCAATGAATGGTAGTTTCCGTTTGGCCCCTTAAGACAAAATGGGGGTGGTGGGGAGGGGAGAAATCAGATTTCCAAACTGGTATGTCCTCATATTTACAGTATGTGCCATTGCTGGGCAGTGTCACAGTGACCTGCTGCCTCGCTTAGTGGCTTTTGTGTGTATATTAAATTTGCTCGAGCAGGTCAGCTTAGATGTGCCAGCTCACATAATCCAGGCAGGACTACCCTCTCCTTAATGGGCTGGCACTTATCTTAATTCTCTTTGGTTTTTTGTCATAAAGAGCAAACAAAATGAGCTTCTGAGGAAAGGTTAAATGAACTAATAATCTCTAGTATGGCAAAAAGATAGCTGTCTGTAGTTTGATATGACAGAGAAAAATAGGTATTTTAAAGAACAGCATCAACATATGGCAAAAGTAATTGTTTAGGCTAATTAACAGAAACATAATTAATATAATGGGATAAATCTGAAAGCCAGGAAAAAATTAGTTGGATATCACTGAAGAGTTCCTAAGGATGTGCTTTATTAGAATGCGGGATAATCTTCTAATGGCAGGAGCCTCACTGCTTGAGTCATTTCGAACTGTATGAGGAAATAGTCTATGGAGAACAATTGTAAAATGACCAGGGGAAAAATGAGACTATCAGGTTGAGGCATTTAATTTATAATTTCTGTGACACAAGTAATGCTGTTCTCTTCAAATCCCTGGAAACTGCTGCTAAAGCATATCTCTTCCTATGTGTAAATTATGTACGTAGGGTAGTTCTGAAAGAAAGGATTAGTTTTCATTCTGTTTTCAGTTAAATTCTCCATGAAATATATATATACACTTTAGCATTATATGTGTGTATGTGGGGAGGGATGGTAGCAAAGGGAAGAAAAATGTGAAGTTAGAAATAATATGAAACTTAAAGTTTTAAATGGTTGCTGTCTCATGACTGTGCAGTTATAGAGGGTATAATGCTCAATGAAGTAAACAGCCAAAGGCATTGTACTGTTCAGGGCTCACAGGAGGAGGGCATGATGATAACATAGACTGGCTCATGTTTGTTTGCAACAACACCACATTTGTGCAATAGCTACCTAATGGTCACACAGCATTAGTTCCCACTAAATTATCCATACCACTTATTTATTATGCCATTTGTATGCCATTTAGAGAAAGCCCTTCCAAGGCAGTTCAGCTAAAACAAGACATAAAATAATTATACAGAAATTATATAAAGCCCTCCTCCAAACATAAAAATGAACAGGAGCAGAATAAAACAATATAGATCCTAATCTACAAATATAGAATTCAAAGTATGTATGAGTGTTCCTTCTGTGGTGAAAGCTAAAGATGAATTGATATAAGAACAGAACTAATATACCACACCAACCTGCCCATGTGGTGTGGAAACATAATGAAAGCAGAGCCAGGGGTGTGAACAGATTATAAGTTATATGGTCCAAATTGAAGAATTCTTCACTGCAACATATAATAGCCTGTGATTATGCCAGCAAGAGAGGGAGCAAGTGTGAGATGGACAGGATGTTAGCATGCCCTACTTCCCTCTCCCCATGATATCTCATAACTAGAAATATTGGACACTTTTCAGGGTCACATTGGCTTAGGCAGACTGGGGATCAGCTGGAGGTCACAATGACCTGAGGTGTGTCTAGAGATATAGTGGTGTAAAAGCCCCAAAAAGGATGTATCGGAAAGCCTCCATGATGGGTTTATGCTAAAACCCCAGTCATTAAAGAAGTATGTGAAAATCCTTTTTTTCCAGCCTTGGGCTCCTCAAGCAATAATTCAATCAAGCAATTAAGTGACCATTTCTTAATCCATACCCTACAGAAATCTCCCCTCATGCCCCCTCCCATCCAACCATATGAGATTGTGGGAAACCTATCAATGTTCTGTCTCTCCAGAATTAAAGCAATCAGTTGAGTTTTGGTTTCCTTTGTCTATTCCATGGGAGAGTCATCCAAGTTTTGTTATTACCATATACTCCTGCATATAAAACTGCTTTTTAACACTTGAAAATCTCCTCAAAAGTGGGGGGTCGTCTTATATGCCCAGCAGATCTTTTCCCCTGCTGTGAGAATGACTGCCTTGTCTTTGAAGTGGTAAATTCCCTGGGCAGTTTCCCCAGCAGATCCTTCCCCCTGCTGTGAGAATGACTGCTTTGCCTTTGAAGTGTTAAAGTGTTAATTTGAAGTGTTAAGTGCCCCTCCATTTAGGGATTGTATTTTGGTAAACTTGCCAGGAAGATTTCCATTTGCATAGTTTTGGGGATTTCCTCTCCAGGAGTTTGCAAGTCTGCCAATGTGGCTCTAAAATAATTAATGTGCTCATTCAAAAATTTGCGATTTGATAGCTTCATATAAACCAACTTCATTATTAATGAAACTTTACTTTCCAAAGACTGAACACCACAGAGATTTTTCAAAGTATCCCATGCTTTTTTAGCTGTTCTCAGTCCTTTAATTTCACAGACTATTCCATCATCTACAGCCACTGAGCTCGCTGGCTGGTGGGGGGCTGGCTGGACGGGGGGGGGAGCAAAGTCTATATTTTAACTTAAAAATGGGGGGGTCGTCTTATGTGCCCAGTCATCTTATACGCCAGAATAACCGGTACTAAACTTGCCTCTCTAAGACACAGAATAGGGTATAAATGTTAGAGCCCAAATAATATTAAGGTGTGCCACAGTGGACAGACCCGGCCACTCTCTTTCTCGGTGCACCCCAGATCGGAACATTCTGTGCCCCTCTCAGATGCCTGTCTGAGTATCCTTGCTGCACGGAACTCTTTTCTTCAAGATTGGTAACTATCACCCTATCTTCCTGGACCTCTCTCCCTCTAATCAACCATTCTGCCTTATTCTGCTATAGCCTTGTATGGTTCTTAAGAATGCGTGTTATATCAATTTACCTTTTATGTTATTCCAATAAAATACCTTGTTTACTTCATCTGGAGCCTCCTCTATAGTTAGTACTGGTATACATATGTTAAAAAGATCCCCCAAGTTACCCTCTTCTCACAGGCCTCCTGTTTAAGCTAATAATTTCCCACATATTACAGGAGATTTTGGTATCATGGTTGGGGCTTTAACTTACCCCCCACCTCCTAGGGTAACAAGGAGATGGCAAGAAACAGGTATAGGTTAATGTCAAGTGAGGAGGAGTGAGAAGTGCATATAGATAACCATCCTTGTTTAAAATACAAGATGTCTCCATTTTCCTACAATGTAAAGCCAATGTAAAGCTTTGCTGTAGCACTGTAGACCTGGGAATGAGGGAGCAGTCTTTGCTACACCTATCCTACTGCTTTCTTACAGGAAAGGGAAGTCAGGATCCAAATGGATAGGTGGGAAAAGAGACCCTTTCAAATCTTATCACTGGTGATGGTGTGGCTAACATAATCCCTTAGAGGGACAGTTCAAATTCTGTTTCCTCATTCAGTATCGCTAATTTCTCTTTTCTACATTCAGCAATCAGGCTTCTGGTGTGTTGTTTTTAGTCACTTTCTTCTCACCATAGTTAAATAATCCACTGTATCCCCCCCTCCTCCTCTGTTACCCTTTATAATGACTACCCTCCATAGACCAGCTCTGCACTGTAGGTGTAAATCTTCACATTTCATTTTAGCAAGCAAGAATGAAAAACTTCAAAAGTTTTCAGTCTTCTGGGCAAATTAGGAGCACTTTTGCACTTTTGGGGGGACTGTTTTGCAAAATTGCAATGTTTTGTTTTTGCTGTTAATGCTGAAACAAAGAGCAGGCTATTCATTCTCACGCAGAAGCAGCATCTCACAGTGGTTGAACTTTTCTAGTGGGTTGTCTCAATCTGTCAGGACACACTTTCTTACAAATGGATGAGAATATTTGTGAATATTCTTTACATCCTTGCTCTGCCCATTTGAGAATTTTTTCATGTGCTCTCAGTTTCCACAGTCATTCATTAGGATTTTTACATGTATGCATAAACTGTGCATTCTTTTGCATTCTAAAATAACAACTATTATTATTATTATTATTATTATTGGTAAAATATAGTGTTATATTCTATTTCTATTCCAAGTTCAACTTTACAAATCATTAAAAGAAAGAGAGAAAAAATCTGTTGAATAGAGCAATAAAATAGTTGCATAAAAATAAGATAATCAATTTCTATCACCAATCTTTCTTTCTATTTCTACATACCTTTGTACTCTTTTCTTTATTATGCAATTTAATTTTCTTTAGACTTCCTCAGATATTCCTGACTTCATTGGATCTCACAAAAAGACATTTTTAAACTTAACTTGGTTGGTTTGCTTTTCTTCTACATCTTACTTCTACCTTTAAATTCATAGTTTTTACAATCTTTGACATAACCTATGTTTATTTGAATTTATGCATTGTTATTCTACTTTTATCTCAATTCCATTTTCTTCCCAATACACACCCACTGGTTTTCAGTCTTTTTCAACGTAATTTTTCATCCTTTGATCGATCCAGGCAGTTAGCTTATCTAACGCCTTCATGTCCAAAACTTTAAACATCCAGTCTTCTACCATAGGTAAAGTACTTGTCTTCCAGGTTTTTTTTTTTTTTGCTATTACCAAACAGGCAGCGGATAGCATATATATTATTATATTCTAATGAAACTTTTCTGTCTTTTTTTCAAGTGTACTCATCATATTCAAAAGATAAAGTTGTGGCACCATTGGGAAGCTCGTTTGAAGCATACCATTAATTATATTATGAATTTTCTACGAGAACCTCTTGACTTTTGGGCACTGCCACCACATGTGGCAATAAGACCCTACTGCCTCTTGACAGTTCCAACAACTATTTTAACCAGTTTTGTAAATTTTGTCTAATTTAGCTGATGTCATATGCCATCTATGTTGCAACTTGAAAAAAAATCTCTTTCAAATCTTGACATGACATGAACTTCTGAGTATACTTCATGCATTTTTTTTTTTTTTTTTGCATTCTGGATATTTATGAAGAGGGACCTGATCTTGGTGACTTATATTCTGAAAGTGTGCAGACTTCATATGTATTTTGTACTTTGGTAGTTTAGTCTGAGACATAAAAGTCTCAGAGGAAGTTACGTTTTGGAGGCATTGTAATCTGCATACAATTCAGGAAGCTTAATTCATTTTCATCTCCCTGTTTGTTTTAAAATGGAACAGCTTGTATTTGTTTGTTTGTTTGTTAATTTAGTGCTTGTTGCCATTGCACACTAACATCCAAAATTTAAAGGAAAAGTATTATTGTTTGCTGCCACAACAAATTCAACAATAGCAGAAGTAGCCTATGTGTGTGCGTGTGTGCATATGTGTGCACCACAAAAACAGCGGGGGGGGGCTTAATGCAGTTTGTGGGTGCATATTGTCCACCATTTGAATATATGAACATCAAATCTCAAGTCACCTTGTGGTTATTAGGTAGCTCCCAAATAAATGACCTGGAACTATGTAGCCAATTGAATTAGGAAGCCCATGTCTTACTCCTTGGAACTCTCTGGAAGAAGCAGTACAGCTATAAATTAGAAACCTACCTAACCTTGGGCCACTTTGGATCTGACTTGAAAACAGTTGGATTTTGTGCCTTGAGCCTTTTGGTAATTAAACTTTTTGTTTTGCTGTTGGAGTTAAAAGAGACAGATAAAATGAAATGATAAATTATGAGTATAGGTTCCACTCCAGATCTCAATGGTCTCATCATAATGATTGCGTGCCCATCAGCTAGGTCCAAATTGGATTATACAGTAAGGAAGAAAATTAAAAACAACCAACCAACCTGCCAAACAGTCTGACTGAGAAGAAAAGGCTTAAGGAAATCAAATTACATCCAGAATTCAGCTGATAATTCTTCTGAGCCTGTAGGTAACAAGTAGTACATCAAGTAGCTAAGTCTCAAAAGCTTGCTACCCTACCAATAAAGCTGGTCTAATAAAAGATTTCATATGACACATTCTTGAATGCTGAGTTGGTTCCTTCAAGATGTGTGGATATTTGCCATGCTTTCATCCACAATGAGAAGCAAAAAGAAAGGGAGGGAAGAAGGAATGCTACATTAATGTTAACCTGATGCATTGGCACATGTCACATCTCAGGCTCGGCCAAATTGATCACTAACAGTGGTTCACCCTGGCCTCACATCAGGAGGCATGGAGATGCACTATCCACAATGCTGCAGCCTTATTTGAGAACTCACACCAAACAAGTCTTGAAGAGAAACAACAACGCAGAAAGAATCACAACCCGGAAACATCACCTAGGGAGACCTTCTGCTGTGCTTTCTGCAACCGGACTTGTTTATCTTGAATTGGCCTTTTTAGTCATCAGTGCACTTGCAGAAAGTGCGGGACGAGTCTTTCCTGAATCTTCGTTTGCGAAGAAAAGCCAGAGAGAGAGAGAGAGAGAGAGAGAGAGAGAGAAAGAAAGAGAGAGTGCGATGTATGTTTCATGCTATCTTGATTTGCCAACATTATTGTCTAGTTGGGAGACTGTGGAGAGGGCTATGGGAGGGGGTGGGCCTGGCGAAGATTTGGGGAGGGTCATTATTAATCCCTGGCTTGGGACAGGACATAGTTGGTATATTTGGTGACCGCTTCTTTGTAAGTGTATAGCCAAGATGTGAAATTAAATCTGTGGTACTCTTATTATTATTATTATTATTTTTAAAAGCAGCAGCAGCTAAAATTAGCTAAATTGTACCAACCTCTTTTAAAAGTGAGGAACAACTTGTGTGAGAATGCTCCTTAGTTCATTAGAATTAATCATTTAAATTCCTGCTGTGAAGGAATCTTGCCCTTGCCTGTGTCAGGTTTGCTTATTTGCTTATAGATGTCAGTAGTCCTTACTGCCCAGGCTCTTCAGTGACTGAGCATATTGTTATTCTTTGTTATTATTGCATTTATCTGTACCCAAAGTGAAGATGGCATTTCACAGACAAAATATGTCAGAAGCTTACCCTGAACAGTCTTCTTACTACATGAAATATTACACTCTATATGGATGGCACTCTGTTCCTGCATCTTTGGACTGTAGATGATAGGGAGGATAAAGACAATACAATATGATTTTTAAACTGATTGTTTGGCAATCTACACTAGTAAAGGGTGAAACAAATTTGTAAAGGAAAATGATAATAGAATATAGCACAGAATGGAACAACAGAGGAGTAATTAAGGAGGACGGTGTTTCCAAACTCAGCCAAGGTCTTGTATCATATCTTCCAATCAGAGCCTGGAGCAGCAACGTATAAGCAATTTACTTAGTGCTAGTAGACTACTTTTGGGTGTAACAAGGGCCCAACAAATTTACATTTCAAAAGTAGTCATACATGGGAATGCTGTTATAGATGTTTTTGTAGGTATAAGGCGTAATATTTTCTGTTTATGTTCTATGATCATTTTCAGCCAATATACAAGAATTCTGAGTGAAATTTTTCAGCTTTGATGCCATTCTTTTACTGAAGCTTTACTTTGCATTACTGTATTAAGTAGTCAATAACATAATCAGTAATGCAACAAGTAAGAATGCATTATTATTACTTGTAATGTATGGTGCATGTGTAAAAAATAAATCTATTCATGGCCATCTTTATGGTTAGCCAATATTCACCTTAATCTCCATAGCAGTAGGGAATCTGCCAGGCTAAACTTGCCCAGTTAGTTTCACCCATTCTAACACTTTCTTTTCATAGCACATACAAAGTTGGAGGGAAAGACTCAAAGGCCATTAGTCCATCACAGTTTGCAACAGATAATGTCTTGTATAGGTTTTGTCTTTTAACTTTCAAGATCACATCTATTATGTTGAAATGCCATATTCAGTTAACTATGTTACCATATGTTTAAGAAAACAATAATTTCTACTAGAACAGATTGTCTGGTTCAATATCCAGGATCAAGAGCTCCATTAATTCAGAAATGTGTTTCCAGAAATGCAATTAGTAATATGCTTATATATTCTTACCATTTTATTGGTATTTCCTTTAGAGAGAACCTTTATGAGAGTGCAGTGTTCAATAAAGTTCTTGTGGCATTTTGGTTTGTTAGTTCTGCTGTCCTGGCTAAATTCCAGCCCCAGTAATTCTATTCACCTGAATTTCCCCTGCAGGTTCAATTGAAGAACTTATGAAGAAGCTGTTTTTCATTTCTTCCTGTGACATAAGTTCAAAGTCATTTTGGTATATTTCACTGCATATTAAACCAGGTTGCCTTCTATCACACAGGAAGCTGCATCTTAAGAGTGCAAAGGATATGATTTTATAGGAAAGGAACAGAGAATACATATTCATCCTAAGTTGGTTACATTGCTTCTGTGTGAACAGAAGTGTCTTGCAAGAAGAGAAATGGTTATTTAAACAGATGCACAAACTAAATTTACATATATAAATAAATAGTATGATTTATAAGCACAGCCGAGGACTTGCTTTCCATTTTGCTTTTTCAGCTTGATTGTTTGTTGTAGCAGCAAAAGAATCAAAATGCCATTTCATTTTTTTTTTTAAAAAAGAGACACATATCTATTTCTACAGACATAGGTCCTGTCTATACGGTCAAAATAATATGAACGGAATGCGAAAGATTGGCAGTCTGTTCAAATGATCATTCACACAAATATGTGTCATTTGGAAGGGAGGCAGCCAAATCCACTGCAAAGTCTGTGTGTGTCCTGTCTGGGGCTTCGTATGGATTTTCTGAAAAGTTCCATATGACTTCTGAATGTGCAATCATTTGAACACTCTCATTTGGAAAGATATGAACAGGCAGTGCAATCTGATTGGCTGGATGAGCACAGGGCTGGCAAAGAGGAAAAGCGGCTGTGGCCGCCATGTTGGATTTTTGGCTAAGCAAGGGTCCAGTAAGTCGATCAAATGGTGATCAATACTCTTTATTTATTTATTCATTTATTTGTAAATATGAACTGTTGCTTGTGCACACTTTGGGAAACTTGTTTTTTTTTTTAATTTTTGGAGGTGGCATATTTTAAATCTTGTGTAAATCACTCACAGTCGCCATCTGACTAGGGGGGGTCATGTGAAGTTTAGAGGGGCTCTTTCAGCCATGTACGCAGGTTGCATGGTTGAGAACACCTAACTTTTCAAATGTGTTCAGATCCCCCCTCATATAGACAAGACCATAAATCCATCACACTTGATCTTATTTACACTCATGCTGAGTAAGTACATTCTCATGTGGATGAAGTGTCTGCATACAAAGGAATCTGCATAAACTGATAGAGGCCTATTTCTCCCTGTCTACACCTTTGGTACACAAGCTTACTTGTTTGAAATCTTTGTGTAAGGCTTCAGACTTATGTGTAAGTTGCATGAAATACAGGAGGCCTTGAGCAAATATGCCTAGGCTTGTGCAGTCATCTCTTCTTTTGCTGAGAATACTTGCAATTTCATTCTCCTTCCACGCTTTTTTTTTTGGTCACAGCAGGCAATGAGTCTAAGCATATCAGACACCAACCAATCCTACCACTCTGACTGTATAGGGTCCCCCCATCTTTGCTTCTTTATCAGTCTATTTGTGAAAAATAAATACATGAATAAATTTTAAAAATAAAGAGTCCTCAGATTTTTCTGCTCTCTTCTACTGCATTCTCTCTGTATATATCTACACTGCCAGACTGAGGAAGAATAAACTCCCTTTCAATCTGTTGCTATAGGTATTTATTTTGGGGAGAATATATGAGCAAAGAGCTACCATACTTTCTTTTCCTTCTTCTTCTTGTGTGCTTTCAAGTCATTTCCAGCCTCTGGTGACCCAAAGGTGAACCTATGATGGGTTGTTCTTGGCAAGATTTGTTCAGAGTGGATTTGCCTTCCTCGGAGTCTAAGGCATCAGTTACACGGCAGAATTTAGTGCGAAAAATTCCAGCTTACCTTTCTTTTGCACCAATGCCGTGTAGTTTACATGATTTAGTACAAAACTGGTTGATCCGGTAAGTTTTCTGCTTTGTAGTTCACACAGGCAAAGGTGGGGGTGTGGCCTCCAGAGTGCAGGGCAGTTGTCTGCTGTCATTAAGAGACATCTCTTTGCCCAGTCCCTAATCGCTGGCTGCAGGGGTGAAAGATGTGCAAACAACCAAAAAAGAAGGGAGACAATAGTGGGGGAGAGGAATAATGACAAAAGGAGGCAAGGAAAGCAGGCTAGATTCCCACGTGGAGGATGGTTTTGAGGGGATGAGCATCCAGCTGCCAGAAGCGATGGAGTCACGGGCTCCCCCTTCGCCTGCATCCCTCCTCGCCGCTGCTCCTCACTTGCTTAAAGAAGCAATAAATTACCTCACAAAAGGAATGAAGTTACCCCTTATTACATTGTATCATAATATAACTTAGCTATATCTTAGTTTCTGCAACAAGGAATAAATTACAAGTAGCTAGTTACTTGTAATACCATAGGTTCCGCTGGGGATTTCCCCCCCCCCCCCCCGTGGATACTGAAAACCATGGATAATAGTGAACACCATTGAGTTGCCTTGGAGGACCTAGAAAATGGCTAGAGAGGACACATTTTCTAGGAAGATTATATGGTAGGTGTGTTATTTTGTGTCCCATGGATAATTGAATCAGTGGATAATGAATCAGTGGATACAGGGGTCCTACTGTGAGTGATTTTTAAACTCTGTTTTGTGTACTAGAATGGAATGCGTCTTGTACTTGGGATGCTCATTGAATCTCCTTTATGAGAATTTCCTTTCATGTCTGCCAATGCCATATAGGTCTATATAATGTTGGAGTGGAAGAATCTATGTTTGTTTACAAAATATCTTAGTAGAGCTGTGTTGTAGAGATTGCTGCTGGCTGTTCAGTAACAAAGAGAAATGCGTTAAAAATGGTCAGGGAGATGCAGGAGAACAACAAAAAGATAACGTTAAACTATGCAAGAAAGCATGTTAAGAGTGTATTAAACTGTCACAATAGTAAGGACTGGCTTTTCTTTGTAAAAGAATCTACCATAATTTACTGGCTTGAAACTGGAGGTCAACAGTCTTACAAAAAAGTTAGGAATTAATTCTGTCAAATTCTCAGTCTCCTTGGTTAGAGCAGGAAAAATCAACGAACATTTCACACTTCTGTTCAGTTCAGCCTTGAAGGATATTTGGATCCCTTTATGGACTGTAATTATATTTTCATTTGTTTGTTCTTCTTAATGATAGGACAATGTGGGTGGTCAGATGGCGCAGAGAACAACAAATTGAAAGTAATGGGTGCTATGTGTGATTTCAGTACCACTGAAACAATAGCAGCCTTTAATGAAGTCATGCAAATATAAATGGTAGTTAAAAACACTTCACAGACAGTGGGGGAATGGGTCAGCATGATGCCTTTTTAGTTCTGTTAAGAGGAAGTGCAAGATAAAAAGCCATGTTAGGCTATTTATTCAATCTCTAAGGTCTTGGCCTTGGCAATTACTTTACATGAGATTGCCATCAGTATATCTGGTGGTTTGTTACTATGGCTAATTATATTTATCTAGGATGCAATGGTAAGGTATGGGACTAGGTAATAAAACCAAAACATGTTATATCTTGAGCACTTGGGCTGTGTTTACACGGGCAAATATTCCCCTAAATATACCTCTAAGATTGCTCATTTTTCCCACGGATCGAGCCAAAGTATCGCCTCATTCAGAAGAGGGGAAGTCAAAATACCCAAATGTAGCGTGACAAGGGATGTCGCTACTTTTGCCGGTTTATTTCAAAAGTAGCTCGACTTAGCGCATTATTGCTAGTGTGAACGGCAAGTCCGTGTGAATTACCAGCAATCTTCCCGACACAGTTGCAGCAGAGCTGCACTATGATTGGTTCTTATGATGAAGGGGTGGGCTGGCTAGATGTGGAGCCAGGAGGGAGACTCAGGAAATCTTAAAATCCTTCGTGTCTACTGCTTGCTTTAAACATCCAGCCAACCGGCTTGCTTTTAGCATGGGAAAAGCACTGCAGAGCAAAGGAATCCTAGCCAGCTGCGTGCGTGCGTGTGTGTGGCTGCTTTCCTTCCCACTTAATTATTCATCTCCTCCATGGTCTCCCTCCTCTTTTTTGTTGATTTATATGCAGATGAAGGTACCCTCCTCTCCGTCTTCTGCTGGCTTTAATGATAATGATAGAGCTTCCTGGCCACCCCCCCCCCACTTTGTCTGCCAAAACTCAACCAAATTAGCCATAAATCTTAAGAACTATTCACCCCTCTTCTGAAAGGAGGGAAATCCGGAATTTCGCTCACTTTATTCTGTCGTGTAACTGGCCCCTTTGTCAATCAGCTGTTAAGCAAGGAGAAAAAACCTTCCGTTTGGAGTTTGATTTGTGGGCAGGGAGCTGGGGGGAAATGACATTCTTTGCCTCTAAGCTGTTAAGCACACAGAGTTGGGGCCAGGGCAGACATTCCTATGGCATTCCTTTGTCTCCTCTCCAGTGCTTGGCCCCGCCCCCACCACATTTGGCTGTGTGAATCTCAAAGCGAGAAAAACCAAAGTGCAACAAAATACAGCTGTTTCCTCCATAGACTGTGCAAACTACCCACCACTGATGCGGAAAAGCACTAAAGCGCAATTTATCGTAATAAAACCTGCTGTGTAAATGCAGCCTTGGTTTCATTGCTCACCCCAGATAGAATGAGAGACTAGTCAGATCACAGATTTGAAAGGTGTACTGCAATTATTTTAGTTGTTCAAAGTAAATGAATGAGTAACATTGTACCTGTGGTTGAAGCACAAGACTATCTAAATATTTCTATTTTTGCTTCTGGGCCCACAGGGCAAACTTCACTGTTATGATTTTCAGACTGGGAAGACAGTGATAGCAACATGTACCTTACTGAGGTGCTGTGAGGATTAATTAGTTGCTGCTTGTGAAATGCTTTGCAGATGAAAAGAGCTCAATGTTATTAAAACAAGGCACACTAAAATATCCTGTAGGGAGTAATCTGGCACTAGCAGGGTGGCACTGATGACCTCGTAGGTCTTCTTCATCACTTTAGCCCTAGAAAAAAAGAAGCCAGCATTTTCAGGGACTGACTCAGAACTTTATCAAAGACTATCAGTCTTCTGGCTTGGGAGGAAAGATAATCAGTTAAAAAAAAAGCTAAGGAGGAAGATTCCCAGCTGAAGCCTGTTGATTGCTGTTGCCCTACAAATGAAATTAGCATTGGCAAAAAAGTTACGGTACCAGTTCTCCACATTGGATTTACATTTATAAGGAATACATTAATGCTATTTATGGGAAAACAAGTAGAACACAAATGTGACAGTTTGACCTGGACAAACAGATGCCAAAGGGATGTATCACCTTGCACCCTATTTTTAGATTCTTTTCACAGGAATGTGGAGGTGCAAGGTGATTCTTTTAGAAAAAACTGGTGTGAGGTGGGCAGAAATTCAGGCATAATCTGAGACCAGCATCCCTCAACCTGATGTCCTCCAGATAAGATAAGTTAGATGTTAACTTTTATCCTCTTAAGGATGATAGGCATTATAACCCAACACTATTAGAGTGTACCAGGTTGATAGAGACTGTGTAAAAGTCAAAAGAAACTAATTTCAAAGGACTTTTCCAGACAGGGGATCCCCAATGAGATCAGGAGAAGAACAGGGCTGTTGCACTTACACAGCCCCGTTGCAGACAGCCCCATCCTCCTCCATCCTCTTCCTGAACTCTGGCTGTGCTGCGGGCGCCGCTTTTTATTCACAGAGGTTTTCTGTCAATAAAAAGTGGTGGCAGCAGCATGGGGGAAGGTCAGGAGGATGTCGGGAGGAGGATGGAGGAGGACGGGGCTGTCTGAAACGGGGCTGTGTAAGCGCGACAACCCCGTTCTTCTCTCAATCTCCTCGAGGTTACCCCTGTCTGAAAAAGTCCAAAGAGACCCCAGAAGACAGTGATGCTTCAACATTACTGAATGCTTATCAAGAACAACAAATGCTTTTACCTGTTGCAGGGAAAACAACAAAGAGTCCAGTGTCATCTTAAAGACTAAGGGCTTTATCACACGAGGCTGGTATTTTGCAATTACAGCAAAATATTAGCATATTGGCCAGTACTTATCACACAATGTTGTGTTTATCTTGTTGCTGCTTTGCTTTTAATTATATCTATCTATCTATCTATCTATCTATCTATCTATCTATCTATAAAACTCCTGGGTATATTGCCCTTCCCAGTGTGCTGATTGGATGCTCAGGAAACACACCCAACCAATCAACACACACATGCAAATTCCCTCTCCAGCTCACACTGCCACTCAATCTGCATCTACACCCCCAGCCTCACAAGGCCCCCTCCCTCCTCTCGCTCCCTCAGCCACTCACCAGTCACAGGCTACAATGGGGCCCAGGCAATCAACTGGCAGTGGCGGAGGTGGCGATGGGGGCAGGACAATAGTCATATTCAGCAATTCCAGGAAAAGTGTGCAACACTGAGAAGGGGGAGGATGAATTTAAAAATCTACCAGCCTACTTTACAGGGTTGTCAGGTCTACCGGGCATTTTTTGAGGAGTTCTTTAACAGCATATGTTACACTGGGTACAGCTAGTTTTTATTTAAAACCATTACATAAGAAAATAATAACAACCAATAAGATATAATAACCTATACTAAAATAATTTTTAAAATCCAATATTTGGATTTTTGACTTCCTATCACCTAAAAGGTGGTTATGATTGTGTTTTGTCTGTCTTCTCCCTTTTTCCCTATTATAACTATGATCTTGCACACAAATCAGAATATTTTATTCTAAAACTTAGATTTACTACACTATTACAAGCTATTATATTAATAATTCAATCATAACTCAGTTAATACAACCCAAATCCCAGAATCGATAAATCCCCAACTTTCCTCTCAAACATGAAATCAATATATTCCAGTCTCCATGGAAGCTTCTCAATGAGGCTTTTAAATTCAATCTGGTCAACTTGTCCATCTCTGCTAAATCATATAGTTTCATCATCCATTCTTCTTGTGTAGGCATTTTAACTTCTTTCCTTTTTTTGTGCATATATGAGTCTGGCAGCTGTCACCATATATAATATAACTTTCCCATGTTTCTTCTCTAAATACTCTTCCATCACACCCAATAAGAAAAATTCAGGGTTTATCTGGAACTTAATTTTCAGAATATCTACAATTAAATTATAAATCTGGGCCAAGATCTTTTTGCTTTTTTGCAGGACCACCATAAATGAAAGAAAGTCCCTGTTTTATCTAAGCATTTCCAGCATTTATTACTTGTTCCTTTATGCATTTAGTCTATCTAGTATTAAATACCACTAATAAAACATCTTATAATAATTCTCTTTCAGGTCAAAGCACAATGTAAATCTCAGTCCATTGGTTCACATTTCCCCCCCACTGCTCTAACTGAATAGCATGTCCTATATTTTGCACCCATACAATTATACAGTGTTTTTCTACTTATTCTTTTATCTTGATTTTTAGCAGAGTTTTATACGTTTTAGAAATAAGATGTTCCTTTCACATAACAGAGTGTCAAATTCTGTTTTTTAAAATTTCTATCCCTTCTGTTCTCTTATTCATGTTAAATCTCTTGCATAACTGTCTGTGTAAATACTATTGACAGTTAAAGCCTTCGAACTTTAATTCTTCCAATGATTTCCTTTTATATTGACCATTTAAAAGAATTAATTAGTCTCCATATGTAGCCCAACTATCTTTTGTCATTAGTTCTCTTTTATGAAAGGGTTCATTAGGTAAACACCACAATGGTATACTGGTATCAAATCTAGATTTGTATTTTATCCAACCTCTCAGCAATGCACGTCTTCTATAATGATTGTTCGAGTCTTTATTCACCTTTACCTTATCATAGCATAAATAAGCAAGTTATCCATTCTTTCAGCCAAATGAGACAACAAACATGATAGTCTATTTTCAAGTTTGGTAACCCCAAATCTCCTCTTTCTTTGGCATCCTGTAATACTTTAAACCTAATCCTTGGCTTCTTACCAGCCCTCACAAATTTTGAAACATTTCCCCCCACTGCTTAAAAGGAGTATCATTAGTCAAGATCAGTATAGATTGAAACAAGAATAACAGTTTTGGTAATATAGTCATTTTAACCACCAAAAATCATACCAAATAATGATAATTTTAAATTCTTCCACTTTAAAATATCATTTTTAATGTTGTTCCACACTTTCATATAATTATTCTGAAATAATTCATGCTGTTTTGCATGTGTAGCACACCTTGTCATTAATGAGGAAAACCCATGAATGGCTCCCAATATTGCTGCTTTTCCATTAGTCCCCCTGGTACGATAGGTTCATTCTGCTGCAGTAATGATTTTATGGCAGTCACATGGCATGAGGGGGGCATGATTCTCCCCCTCTCCCTCCCTTGTTATTCCTAAGGAGGCCAAGGCTGCTTTTATTTTGTGCTTCTTGGGTTTTTTTTTAAATTTTATTTTTGCTGTGACTGCATAATTATGGTGAAACAATAAAATGATTTTTAAAATCATTTCCTCATAATTATGGAATTGCAGCAAAATTTTTAAAACCCTGAAGGCACTCATGTGCTGACTAGGGCATACATATGTAGGAAGGTGAGGTTATGGAGCCGGTGCAGAAGGGACCATGGATTGCCAAAGCAGCACATTTGTAGCACACTTGTGTGATTGCAGAGAAGTGTGATACTAAATGTTTTCAAACTGGTAGGTTCCCATTTGCTTTACTCACATGATTGCCGTGAAAAAACAGATTGATATGATAAAGGCCCAACAAATTTATTAAATCACAAGCCTTTGTGAGCTATAGTTTCATGTGAGTGATCATCTTTAAGGTGTTACAGGACTGTCATAGCTTGGGAAAGTTACTTTTTTGAACTCCCAGAATCCCCCAACAACAGATATCTGCTTTTTGTGTTACTGCTGTAATACTGAGATTTAAAAAAAAACCCTACTGTAATTATTATAGTATAATCATTGCATAGTTAAACATCTGCTTTCTAACAATTGTAATTGAATCCCCTTTCCTGATCATATTAAGCGTCAAGGTAAAGCAAAAAAGCCCCCCCTTCCCGTACTAATTTTGAGTAAGCAATTAAAATTAATGAGCTTTAGTTTGGAATTAAAGCAGGTTAGAAAGGGAGGTTGGTAGAGCACATACATTGTGTATGTCATGTCCCGGGTTCATTTCTTGACTTTTACCATTAAAAAAAGCTCAGATACCAAAGGCACCAGATTCTGTCTGTTCTTGGAAGCTAAACCAGGTCTGCCCTGGTATGTACTTGGATGGGAGACGGCCAATGAATACCAGGTGCTGTAGGCTATATTTCAGAGGAAGAAACTGGCAAAACCACTTCTGAATATGCCTTGCCTAAGAAATTCATGGGGTTGCTGTAAGTCGACAGGTGACTTGAAGGTGCACAAACACACCACGGTTGAGAATAGGTCCCTTCTAGAACTCCTGTAAAATCCTTCCCATTCAAAGTAGATAGTGCTGGGCTACATGGACCAATGGTCTTTCAGGTTCATATTACCAGTGCTGTGATCTGAAAGAGGATTATTTATTGGGTAATTTGACTAATGGAGTGCAATGCTGGTCTGTCACTTTAAATATATGTTACTGATTTTCCCCCCAAATTTTGTCTTTTCAGGGAGTGCAAGAGCTGAAGATGAGGCCCAGAGCAGAGTGCTACTCTTCAAAGTTCTGGCTTATGCTGGCAGTCTTAGCAACAACAGGTGGTGGGGTCTGGGCCCAAAAGAACCACCCCAGCATCGGCATTGCTGTTATCTTGGTGGGCACCTCTGACGAAGTAGCTATCACAGATGCCCACAAGAAAGATGACTTCCACCACCTCTCTCTCGTGCCTCGTGTGGAACTGGTGGCCATGAATGAGACAGATCCTAAGAGCATTATCACCCGCATCTGTGATATCATGTCTGACCGGAGGGTTCAAGGTGTGGTGTTTGCTGATGATACAGACCAGGAAGCCATTGCTCAGATCTTGGACTTCATTTCTGCCCAGACCCTCACACCCATTCTAGGTATACATGGAGGCTCTTCCATGATCATGGCAGATAAGGTAAATTATAATCCTTTTCAGTTCAGACCATAAGAAAGAAACTTAGAAATAGCCTGCTCATCTACACATGGAAATGTCATTGGTAAAGTTAGTACAGTATAGGACTGGATTTTCACTGAAAGATTAAAGTCCTGATTATTTGGATACATGTAAGAAAGGATGTTGTAACAAGTACAATCTTGTGCTTGGCAAAACACATCTTATGCTTGGGTTGCTATGATTTCTGTCATTTGCCGACAGGATGCCGACCTGGCTTGCTTCACAGAAACCTGGCTGGGAGAGGATAGCGCTGTCACCTGGGCACAGGCCCTCCCAGCTGGGTATTCTGTCAGTGAGCAGGTGAGGGGAAGTGGGTGGGGGGGGCAGAGTGGCTCTGGTTTATAAGAACAATCTGACCTTGACCAGGATACCTGTCCGAAACACAGTCCACTTTGAGTGTATGTACCTTAGCCTGAAGACCAGGGATAGTTTGAGGATTCTGCTAGTATACCGACCACCCCGTTGTCTAGGAGACTCCCGATCTGACACAGCTAGTCTCAGAGCTGCTGTTGGAGTCACCCAGACTTTTAGTTTTGGGTGACTTCAACATTCCACTCGAGACCAGCTTGACAAATCTGACTGGTGCGGCTCGGGAGTTCATGGAAACCATGACAAACATGGGCCTATTCCAAATGGTCGTCGGGCCCACACATTGTGCGGGTCATACCCTTGATGCGGTCTTTAGTATGGAGCAGGAATATCTGTGGGCGGAGGTTATAAAAACCACCACATTGTCATGGACGGATCATTTCCTGGTCAAGACTGAACTAAGAGTCTCTTCCCACCCCACCGGGGGTGGTGGACCCATTAAAATGGTCCACCCTCGAAGGCTAATGGAACCAAGAGGATTCCAGAAAGCCTTGGAGGGTTTAATGGTTAGTAACGCCGGTGACCCTGTTGAGGCTTTGGTTAATACCTGGAACACCGACCTTACCAAGGCTATTGACACGATCGCTCCCAAGTGTCCTTTCCAACCCGCTCCAAACCGTAAGCCATGGTATACAACAGAGCTTAGGAAAATGAAGCTGGTTGGACAACGACTAGAGCGCAACTGGCGGAAAACTCGACTCTTATCCGACAGGACTCGTCATAGGAACTTTCTTTGGTCCTATCGGGAGGCAATACATGCAGCGCAGAGATCCTTCTCCTCTGCACGTATTGCGTCTGCAGAATCCCATCCAGCAAAGCTGTTTAGGGTGGTAAGGGAGATGACGCAGGTTATTCCAGCGCAGAACCCGTTGCTTAACCCAACGACAGCCTGCTGTGACGTGTTTAACAATTTCTTTGCAGATAAAATCTCTTGGATAAGAGCCGACTTAGATGCCAGTAATTGACAGAAACAATTGACAAGGTGTCCAGCAACTCTGTTGATGTAAGTTTACTGGATGAATTTCAATCCGTGAGTACCAAGGACATGGACAAGCTACTTGGTAGGGTGAAGAAGACGACCTGCCTTCTTGATCCTTGCCCTTCATGGCTGGCCATCCAGGGGGGGGACTGCCTTGATGGTGTTCCTTAAGGACATCATCAATGCATCCCTCAGAGAAGGGTGTGTTCCATCTTGTTTAAAGGAAGCAGCCGTTAGGCCGCTCCTGAAAAAATCTTCCCTTGACCCCCTGGACATGAACAACTATAGGCTGGTTTCTATGTTACCATTCTTGAGCAAAGTGATCGAGAGGGCAGTTGTGCTTCAACTCCAAGTGGTCTTGGATGAAACCGATTATCTAGACCCATTTCAAACTGGTTTTAGGATGGGATTTGGAGTTGAGACTGCCATGGTTGCCTTAACTAATGACCTGCGTCTAAGCATCGACAGGGGTAGTGTGACCCTGTTGGTGCTTTTGGACATCTCAGCGGCTTTCGATACGATAGATCATAGCATCCTCTTGGATCGCCTGAGAGGGTTAGAAATTGGAGGCACTGTGCTCCAGTGGTTCCGGTCCTTCCTCTTGGGCAGGTCCCAGAGGGTGTTGCTCGGGGACAGTTGCTCCAGCAGAAAGGAGCTTACTTGTGGTGTTCCGCAGGGCGCCATCCTGTCCCCGATGCTGTTTAACATCTATATGAAGCCGCTGGATGAGATTATTCGGAGTTATGGGGCTGGGTGTTATCAGTACGCTGATGACACCTAGATCTATTTCTCCTTGTCCCGATCGTCGGCCTCGAATTCCGATGGTGTCTCTCCTCTTAATGACTGTCTTAAAGCAGTAATGGGCTGGATGAGGAAAAACTGATTGAGATTAAATCCAGACAAAACGGAGGTGCTCATGGTAGCGGCCCCGAAACCAGGAGTTGGGTTGCAACCTCCAGTCCTGGATGGGGTCATGCTCTCCGTTAAGGACTGTGTTCACAGTCTGGGGGTGCTCCTTGATTCATCGCTTCAGATAACTAGTCAGGTGAATGCGGTGGTCAGGAGCGCCTGTTATCAGCTTTGGCTGATACGCCAGCTGTGCCATTTCCTGGAAGTAAAGGACCTCGAGACTGTGGTGCATGCACTGGTAACCTCTTGTCTAGATTTCTGCAATGCACTGTACATGGGGCTGCCCTCATGCTTGGTCCTGAAACTTCATTTGGTACAAAATATGGCAGCCAGAGTGGTCTCGGGAACATCTCGGAGAGACCATATAACTCCAGTGTTAAGATCTCTTCACTGGCTACCTATCAGTTTCCGGTCCCAGTATAAGGTGTTGGTTATTACCTTTAAAGCCCTAAATGGCTTGGGTCCAACTTATCTCCAGAACCGCCTCCTCCCATACAATCCTCCCCACGCACTCTGGTCCTCTGGGAGGAATTTGCTTCAGTCACAAAAATCTAGGCTGTCTGCAACCTCCCAGAGGGCCTTTTTGGTAATCACCCCCAAATTGTGGAATGACCTGCCGAACGAGATCCGTCAGATGACAAGCCTGAGTAGCTTTTAAAAAGCACTAAAGACGGATCTCTTTCGGCAGGCCTTTCCTAATTAGATTCCGGTCTCAGGGGATCCTGGCTTCTTTTAGTCCGCTGGCCACTTATTGTATTTTATTGTTTTTATTGTTTTTAAATGTGATTTTAGATCAGTTGGTTTTAATTTATAATTGTTTAATATTTTTTTATGGGGGAGGGTGGGGTGGGGGTGTTTGGGGATTTTATCTGTATTGTATTTTAATTTTTGTAAGCTGCCCCGATTGTTTTAACAGAGGGGCGGGGTATAAATAAATATTATTATTATTATTATTATTATTATTATTATTATTTGCAATCCCACCTGAAAAGGTTTTTATGAAATATTGGGCAAGCAGAGTTGCACCTTTGTACTTGGCTCCATACTTTGTGCCTATTTACCTCTCTGATTTTTAGGATACATATGTGGTGAATAATCCACTGTTATATGCTTATCTTACATGGCTTTTCTCAGTCCAAATACTGGCCATTAGCTCTGCATGATGGTGCTTTAAAATATCTGGGGATGGCAGTGGTTGCTGTAGGACTGACATTTTACTGGTATGGTAATCATTATGTTATATCTTAAACACCCAGTTTGTCAGTTCAGTGACTCTCAAGATTAGTCAATTTAAGAATTAAATATATATAACATGGGGGGTATCTAGGTGGTGAAAAAAAAAAACAACTCCTGATAGAATTTGAGGAAAATACTTTTGTCCCAACAAGATTCCATGGTGATTTGCCATATTCAGAATGATGGGGGCCAAAAACTCCAAAAACTACATGAGAAAAGCCTTTGTGGCTTTTCCAGAAGTTTTTTTTAAAAAATGCGGGAGAAATGCACACTCCTGCTCATCAGGACAACCAAATTTCATTGCAGCACTGTCCCAGATAAGAATGGAGGTGGATAGTTGATTGGTCAGACATGTATGCGGTGCAGGTTTGCTGGCAACAAAGTGGCTGGAATTGCCATTTTGGATTTTCACTGTAGTAATTGTATGCTTTTTCAAGGTGATGAGGTGATGAAACAGCTGTTTAAAGCTTTTTAAGGCAGAAGGTCACACTTGTGTAGCTTAGATTTACTGTTAAAAATACTGTTCACAGTGGCAACTTGTGGAGAATAAAAACACAAGTAATTCATTCACAGCCATCACCTTGATTTGTGAGTATGCCTCTGTGTGAACATATAGCTTCGCATACCAGTGATCCTGCCAAAAAACTGTGGAGACAAAAGAGTGCTGCTGCAAATTTGTGATAATGTGCTTCAATCTGCATTATATCGCCTCTTTTAGACAAGGTCGTGGATGAAGTAGAGCCATGGAAAAGATGCTGATAATGTTGAAATGTTGAAATGTTGAATGCAGCTCAGTCAAACAGAGAAAGGAGTGAGCTTACAGCATTCACAGAGGGCCTCACAATCCTCCTCCTCTTCACAATCCATGGGGAAGACAGTTTACTTTGTTTGCTTTGTCTTATTTTAATGTTAAGAAATAAAGATGATCAAATCTGAAGTATCTGGAATTGAAAAGCTCATGAAAAATTACAGGATTAAGCACTGTGAAATTTCACAAAACTTAGGAATTCATAAAACCAGTTTTCCTGCAAAATATTAATTTAAACATGTGTTGTTAAGAGAAAAAAAATGAGTAGTTTTAACCTAACCCCTTTCTGTAGGGAATTTTGAAGATGTTTAATGATGATTTTGAAAAAGAATAACCTAGAGTGTCTCCATATATTACCAGGCTTATCAAGCGTGGGATATATGCATAGATTCCTTAAAACAGTATAAGCATTGTAAGTACTGAATATGCTATATAGATGAAAATTTAAAAATTGTGTTTTCAGAGAATTAGAGAACTGGATGGGATAAAAGATAATCTAGCTCCTTCCTCGGTAGAGGACTGATCACCCATATCTCATAGATATCAATCTACATTATCTGGATCATGAATATATTTGCACTACAAAAGTATTGCCATTTGATATGGCTTTAACTGTCATGCCTCATCCTATGGAACTCTAGGATTTGTAGTTTTGTGGAGGGGCTTTGAGTTCTTTGTTGGCATACTCTAGTCCTGAACTATAGCATTGGAGAAAATACCTGAGAAAACTATAAATTCCAGGATTCCATGCAACAAAGCCATGGCAGTTAAAGTTAAATCAGGCAGGGGTAACTATGTAGCATAGATATACTGCATGATGTGTCACGAATAAAGCAAGTACACCCTAGAATGAAGCCTGTTTGTGGCCATTTTAGCCCCATTAATGGCTTAGGATCCATTAATCCTTGTACCAACAATTTACTTAGATATGAGTAGTCCCCTCAATTCTTTGCTATGCTGTTCCAAATTCATTTGTAGGACACTTTCAATGTATCTAAACTGAATATAAATTTATGATGGTAAGTTCTCTATTAATCTAATCCTCTATTGCTCTTCTGTGTACCTAGTCTATTTTGAATGATCTTTCAATATTTTAGAAAAAGCATTCCGAGTGGACCAGAGACTGCATATGCATAATGGTAAATGTACTCCATTCACCATTGCTCTAAATATAGTTAACAATTGTTCTTTGTTCTGCCTAGCACCCCCTGCATAATATATCTATGGATTACATTTGCTATCTCTGTTTCCAGCTGACTAAGTGACTTGCTGAAAACCAAAACAATTGGTTTATCCCCACTGCTATGCTATGGAATTCATTTATTCCTTCCACAATATCAAGTGGTAAAGTTTTTCCTCAACTGTACTACTTTATCCTGCAGGTGGGAGAAATTGCATTTTGGAATGCTATTCTATAGGATAAAATCTCCCTGCAAATAGAAAACTGATATATCAAATGATTCCTAGATTTAATCCTTCTCCATGACATGTACTGAAAGGTTGTTTTTGGTTTTTTTAAAAAAATTAATCGGGAATGGTCAAACATGATTCCTATCATCAGCACTCTAGAGTGTTGTGCAGTCTATGAAAGATTTACCATTTTGTTTTGATAAGTGTATAAACTGACCTTATTACTTGGTTCCACAGTGAGATGCTGAGCATAACTGAAAGATGAAGGACCTACAGGGTTTCCTTGAAGATGGGCTATCCTTAAGGGGGCAAGAGCAATGTAGCTCCAGGAACTGGATCCCTGGGTTTGGTTTTCTCCACTGGGAGATTGTAACTTCATGAAGCCATTGAAAGAGAGAAAATCACTCCTCTCTCTTATAGGTGTGCTCTTTGTGTAAGCTCATGTTCATCTGCTGTCTGTGTTAAGCATGGAACAGATTTAAGGCACATCCCTCCATGTTGTAAAGTGGCTTGCTGGGGCAGAACTCTTTCCCTTCCCACCAAGAAACAAAGAGGCTGGATAATGAGCACTAGAAGCTGCCGCTGGCTATTGAATCAGCTGCTGACAGATGAAGGGAAAGTGGCCCCATATTGGTTAGGTGGTTGAAGGAGTTCCATTGTGGGGTGATGAGGTGAGGATCAGGAGTAGAATAACTGAAATGTGTGAGTTGGCATACGTGTGACTGTAGCTATGAAAAAAAAGTTGTCTTTTTAAAAAGGAGTATGAGAGTTGTCCTCTTGTTCTATATTAAAATGGTAGCATTCATGGTCTCCAATGAACTGGGTTAAAATATGACTCAACTGAAGGCATGGAGACAGTGCCTTCTTGGACCAGACACAGCTTTTTTCAGATGCAGATGTTGTTGTCTTTTAGGGATCATTCGCATTGTTACTGTACTATAAGACAGCTTTAGGACCTTTACAAATAAGGCATGCAGATTGTCCAAGGGTACCCTGCTGTGGATGTATCTTCATGGTGTATACTTCAGGGAGGTAATGTTACATATATTCCTTGATTAAAGAATCCCAGAGAAAATCCTTTTATTCAATTTGCCCTAATACTGTGTTAAGGCATAGTATATACAGCAAGAGGGCAATTGTCAGACTAGATGCACATTGTCATGACTTCCTTTATAAGGAACTCAGATCCACTGTACATGATAGTCCATTTTCAGCTACTAAATAAATAAAGTATGAATAGAATTTCCAGTTGTCAAATCAAGCAAGAGAATGTGATTAAATGAGTAAGTTTCTCAAGACTTATTGGTCTACATGGCTGCCTCTCTGAATAGAAAACATTACTGTAATATTTCATATTGCCTGTTGGTGCTGATGAAGAGTAATAGTAAGAAACAGGCTCCAAGGAAGATAGAGGTGAAATGACAAACTCACTCATATTTGTCAAATACAACATGGCTTGTTTTCAATTGAGTGAGCCAGGTCTGTGTAACGTAGAACTTAAAATACTAAGTTGCCCTAGTGCAGAGTTTTTTAAACCAAGGTTTCTTAGAACCTTAGAGTTCTGTGAGAGGTCATTAGGGGTTCAGTGACTCTTTCACTCCCATGGCCCTAGAGGGCTGGGAAATTCTCTTGAGCAGATTTTTAGAGTGCACAGGGGATGGCTGCTGACTGGTAGGACCAGTGGGAGCTAGCTGGAGTACCCAGTTGGATCCTGGCCATAATGCATTGCTTTTTATCACCCAGGAAATAATTTTTTTGACCTAGAATATAATGCACATATTTTCTATTGTAATTTGACACTAAATGCCCATAAACTTTCCAAACAAAACACAACACACTCAGAAATTAAGGCAGGAAGCAATTTAAAAGCCCTTTAAAATGAAGACTGGTGTTGATTCAGCATACAAAAAGTATGTACTACCAGCAGGAAGAAGGTGTGCTGAAGCAGGAATCTTCTGGAACCAGTTACACAGTGGAAGGCAGGGCTACATAAGGAACTACCACAGAAAAGCATTCTTTTATATAAAGTTATAAAATGGTAATTTCAATGTACCAAATGTCTTTTGTGATGCTGCTGGACTGTCTTAGATTCTGTGGAGATTAAGGTATGCCTACATGTATTTTTGCATAGAAGTTATGCTTTGGGGAGAAGGGATAGTTAGGTATCTCTCCCCTCCCCATGCTTGGTACTCCTTCTCTCAAAGGAGCTTTTTAAATTCAGTATCTGTAAGGGTGAACAATGGCTTATAAATACTTAGATTATAAATAATTCTTTTCGATGAGTGCTCCTCCATATTGTGAATTGGTCAGAACTCAGTGCAGCTCTAATAGTATCCCAAGAGGCCATGTGAGAAAGTATTAAAAAAAGCAATGAAATGATTAACATACAAAAGGTTCCTGCCATTTAAGATGAGACAAGCAAGTCAAAGGGTAAGGGAAGAAATTCAGGTTCTCCTTCAAAACCCCAGCAATGGGAAAACAGCTAATATGTTTGGACTCAATGGATGTCTCTAAATACCACAAGCAGGACGTTGCTGTTGCTGCTGCAGTTCTTTCTCTTAGCACCCCCTTCCTCACATTTGCTTCATGATGGGATTCAGAACTTCAGATACTATCATGAGTGAGGACCTTGACTTTGACACTTATTGAACATCAAGGACTCAGATAATGGAGTGGCATGGTAAGGGTTTTCCTTGGAAACAACATGAAAAATAGTCATAATATGTCTCTTAAAGATTGGCACAATTCATCATGAGAATGTATCCCAAGAGACCATGCTTTCTCATTCCCTAGGCCTGATCAATTTCATTTACCAGGAGCTCTATATACAATATATCCTCTCCAAAAGGTTCCCCCTCCAGCTCTGTGGGATCCTTTCTTTAAAACCACAGCAGAAGCAATAAGAAAAAACAACATCATCCAGCCTCAGTGGAGTGCATATGGCAGAAAAAGAGGATAGCCCTTTAATGGAGAGCTGATCTTTTTCAAGGAAATGGAGTGTATGTCTATGGGAGCATTTCAACACTTAGTAAGTACCAGACCATGCTGGACCAAAACATCTGGTGATCTGTTCTCTGACATAGGTACCTCTCGCCAATTATGGTCTTGTCTCCCATGATATATTCCCCTAATATATCACATTGGACATAATCTGCTTGGCTGTACTGCATTCTTACCTACTGGGCTGCTAAACTCTGCAGTCTATCCACAGTTTGGGCTGCAAGTACTGGTTCTACAGCATAATCATGCCTCACACCCTGGTCACTATGCAGTAGTTCCTTTGTGGGTGTCATTCATGAACAGAAGAGTTATAAACTGCCACAATGGAAGTGGGATGGAATGGAAAGAGAAAAAGCAACTACTGTAGCTTCAGCATCCCAAATAACAATCCATCAGATGGACCAGACAATGCTGGTAAAACCAGGATGTCTGCTTAGTCAAGCCTTAAAAATCACTTTTAAGATTCCAGAGGGTGATGTGAAGCAACGAAAAACATTTTGACATTCCCACTTAAGCTTCTTATATATTTATGAAGAAGATGATAGTATCCTTTACCAACTCTCTCTACTTTTAAATAAACCTAAGAAGATCCTTAGTACCCTGAAAGCATGAGTTGTAAGACAGCACTCCCTTTTTACTTTGTAATTTTGTGACCTTGGTAGTTGCAGCTGATTATGGTCTATAGCAGAAACCATAGCAGTGTGTGTGTTGTTGGTGGGCATGGCTGGTGACCTTGCTGCCTCGTCCCTCCAAGTGCCATACAATGCCTATGGATAAGAGCATGAATGCCTTTGGCCCCTGTTATATAGCAGAAAAAAAAATCACCCTTCACAGCCCTTCCCTGGCTATGATTGGTAGTCCAAATATGGGATTTGTCATCAGATCTTCTAAGAAATAAGGCAACTGCATTTTAGGAAAAGGATAACTAACATTTGCCTTGCCCTGTCCTCCCATATCTCTACACCTTATATTTTTTTTAAAAGACCACTTCTGTATTATGAAGCTCAGACTCAGGTCCCTTCTATACGAGAGGGAAAAATATGAACAAGTCTGAAAAAGCAGGCATTCGCAATGATGCGACCTGTCTTCATGGTCAAAAAGAGCCCCCTAAACTCCGCATGATCCCTTTACCAAGTGATTTACTGCAATTTTAAATCTGCTACCACCATTAAAAAAAAAAAAAAAACAGTTGTCCATGGTGTGCACATGTGATATTTTGTATTTAAAAAAGAAAAAGAAAAAAAAAGAGAGTACCGGATCCTCGCTTAGCCAAAAATGTAACATGGCGGCAGCAGCCACTTTCCTTGTTTGCTAGCCTTGCCCCATGCTTGTCTAGCCAATCAGATTGTGCTGCCTGTTCATATCTGCGCAAATGCAACTGTTTGAATGATTACACATTTGCATGTTGTACAGAGCTTTTTAAAAAATCCGGATGAAGCTACACACATGGACTTTGTGGTAATTTGGCTGCCACCCTTCCTAATGGCACATATTTATGCAAATGTCCATATAAACAGATTGCCTTCCATTTGCATCCCATTAGGATATTTTTACCATATAGACAAGACCTCAGATTGGTATTTGTCTTTAGCACAATGCCTGTTGCAAGCACTAGGTATATTAATAAAACATACCTGCTAAGAGAAAGCAACTGTTACTGTTACTAATGAGATAAAGAAATTGAGTACCTGAAGCTCATATAGATTTTCTCCATTTCACAGGCAGGATTGCTGCCTTTTTCCTGAAAGTGATGCTGTGTTTTTAAGAGCTACAAGGCAGGCATGCAGTCATAGTCCTTTCTATCATTGAAATACATTGATAGGGAAATCACACCTTCTGAATTTCTGCCTATTTTGCATCTGATAAAGGCACTGGATCCTGCTAAGGAAGAAGGAAGTAGCACTGTTTACAGGCCACTTGTATGTTTCTTTTCCCTGGCCCAGAATGAAAAAAATAAAATTCCTTTCTTCTCCTCCACTGCATTTTTTAAAGTAATCCAAACATGAAGGAAGGAATTGTTTTTTTCAGTGGTAAAGCAAGACTTTATAAATTACTATGGAATTTACCCAGCATTGCCTGGATCGATGCTGATGATTTCACTTTTGATTTGAATGAAACAAAAGGTACACTTGTCTAAATTCTTAAAATCTGTTTTATACCACACAAAATAGACCAAAACCAACAGCTTTCTGGAAAAAAAGGACAATTTTTCCAAATGGTTGCAAACTTGCATGAAAATGTTTGGGATGTCAACTGAAGTCTAGATATCAAGTCTGGTTAAAAGCAGTTTGTAACTCTGCATTCTTAAACCAGTGAACCTATGCCAGAATTCAGAATATAGAGATTGTTGCCACCATCATTATATTCCAGTGATTCCCACACTTTGGTCCACCCAGTGTTTTGGGAGATTATCAGACGGGGACAAAAATAGCGTCCCTGTCTCGCTACCTCCTCTCCCGACCCCCTTCCAACCCTATCCTGGCACAGTAACAACAAGTTTTCAGACCTACCTTTTCTGCATCCACCCCCTCCCCTCAGCAGCCCAGGAGTGAATGCAGCTCATACAGAGCTGCATTCACTTCCTGGTTGAAATCCCAAGCCATTTTCACAAGAGGATGAGCGCATAGGAAATTCAAAGTTAAAAAGAAAAATACACATAGAATCATAGAATTGTAGACTTGGAAGAGACCACGAGGGCCATCCAGTCCAACCCCCTGCCATGCAGGAAATTACGATCAAAGCATCCCCGACAGATGGCAATCCAGCCTCTGTTTAAAGACCTCCAAGGAAGGAGACCTCACCACGCTCTGAGGGAGTGCGTTCCACTGCCGGACAGCTCTTACTGTCAAAAAGTTCCTCCTAGTGTTGAGGTGGAATCTCTGTTCCTGGAATCTCTGGAACATATACTGTAAAAGTAAAATCATGCACCTAAACTATTTAAAAAAATACAAGTAACCCAGAACTAGAACTGCAAGATGTGATTTTTTTTAATGTATAAATGTACACATGTATACAGCGTATCTCAGTGTAACCCTGATTATATTAATTTAGAAAAGTGATCCATTTAAATGGGCTTAAAATTAAATGATGGAGAGGATTCGTTTTGTGCACTTTAGATAATTTTTATTGAATTTGTACTTGGCTCATAGTTTCTTGGCCGAGCCAACATAAACTCAGAGTTATCAAGCTACATCCTGAATAATGATTTATTTTTTATTTATTTATCCATATGAATCAATGATGACAATGATGATTGATTACTTTACAGTGACTTACATTGTAGCTACTCTCGCTTCTTATAATCTTACAGTATTGGGTGGTGTTTTCAAAAGTATATGTTATGATATGACTCTGTGATATTGTAAAAGTACCACTTTGGAAACTCGGCTATGTTAATCCACATGCTTCAAGTATGAAGATAGAATGGAAGCACTTTTTTTTTTTTTAAAGAATAGAATAGAATCTTTATTACAGTCATAGACCAGCACAGGTAAAAGTGATACAGAATAAAGGTAAAAACACAGGATAAAAGCAGTATTTAAAATGTTAGCTCCAGTATAACAAGACTAAGTTGATACTATTCTACTGTTGTGGACATTATCTGTCGAATTTTAACCGCAGCTGTGTAGAATCTGGCAACATTATAAGTTGTTCCTGGGTTGGTGTCTGAAAGCAACAAGTTTATGTAGAATTGTCCAGTGTGCCCTTGATATTTACGCAACAGGGGTGAAATAAGGCTGAGACGTATGTCCCTGTAGTATGAGCACTGGAGTAATACATGCTCTGTTGTTTCTATTTGGCCTGAGTTGCAGGGGCACAGTCTGTCTGAGAAGGGGATCTTCTTGTATTTGCCTTCAAGGACAGCTGAAGGGAGGTCACGGCACCATGCAAGAGTAAAGGCCCTTCGATGTTTAGGTATTTCAAGTGTTGCTAAGTATGCCAAAGGAGAGGCCAGATATCTATTGGAGTCACTAGCAATGAAGGTTGGAGTGCTGGCTAGATCCAGTTGTCGTTCTATATCTGCTACCCGTTGTTTGATAGTAGCTTTCGCCCTATCATATCCCAGGCTAAGCAGAAGATCTGGAGAAAGGCCCAGCATTGAAATTTTTGTCATCACTGTCTGTTTCCAGCTGGATTGGAAATCATCACTTAAGGTTAGTGGAGCAAGGCCAGTGGGAAAGAGGGATAGTCTGAGCCAGTAGCTGAGTATGATCACCCACACTCTGGCCTCCACTTTCATAAATCCTGACTCTAGTCTCAGAGCTGCTTTAGAGACACATTTTGGAGTTTGAAAAGCTGATCTTAAAAATTTGGATTGGACAAGTTCTAATGGAGCAGGGTTGGGGAAGGGTCCCAACTGGGATTCGTAAAGCAGTTGTGCTACTGGTTTGGCTTCAAAGAGTTTGAGCGCTGCAGGGAAATAGTGGCCTCCTCTTGTCTTAAGAAATTTGAGAATGGCTGCTGTACTCCTCTGCGCATTGCAAGCAGCATACTCCCCATGTGCTTTCCTACTACCAGTGGCTTGAAAAATTACCCCCAGGTATTTGAAGCAAGAGACCTGCTCAATCTTGTGGCCATCTATATTCCAGTTGTAGTTCTTAGGCCTTTTAGTGAATGCCATGATTTTAGTTTTTTGATAGTTGAGTTCTAGCTGTTCCGCTCTGCAATATTGTGTTAGTGCTCTTAGGGCTCTTTTTAGTCCAGTGGGGGTTCTTGAAAGTACTGCTGTATCATCCGCATAAAGCAGCATTGAGATATGCCTTCCCTCTAATTTTGGGGGATGGAAGTTAGTGTTGTTGAGGTGATCCATCAAATCATTGATGTAGACATTAAACAGGAGTGGAGCTAGAATGCAGCCTTGCTTGACACCCTTCTCAGTGACAATGTTATTGATGAGATGTCCCTGGGGGTTACATCTTACTTTTAATGAGGTCCCTTCATGCAGCATATGCATTAGATGGAGTAAACATCAGTCGATCGAAGAAACCTCCAGTTTTTTCCACAGTTTGGTTCGGGATATAGAGTCAAAAGCTGCTTTAAAGTCTATGAAGGCAGCATAGAGAGAAACTGTGCTGCAGGTGGAGTATTTTTCAATAAGGTGGTGGAGTACAAGGCACTGGTCTATGGTGGAGCAGCCTTCCCTGAAGCCAGCTTGTTCTGCAAATATGTTTTCTTGTTCCAACCAGGTCTGAAATTTCCACTGTAAGTGTCTTGCATAGAGTTTGCTGATTGTACTGAGGAGACTAATTGGTCTGTAGTTGACAGGATCATCCTTGCTTCCTTTTTTATATATGGGGTCGATGATTGCAAGGCCCCAATCCTTGGGTGCTCGACCATATTTGTCGATACAGGTGAAAAGTGAGGCCAGGATAGGGGCCCAAAATTCAAGGTTGTTTTTAATGGCTTCTGCAGGTATTAAGTCTTCCCCTGGAGCCTTCCCCATTCTCAGCTGGGCTACAAGGTTCTTGATCTCTGTTGCTGTCACTGGTGGCCACCCTTGGATATTTTCTATATTTTGGCTAGTGCATCCATTTTCAATGTAGTTGTCCTTATAAAGTGCTTGAAAGTGATACTCCCATATCCCTGGAGGGATGTGACAATCCACTGTAGCTGGCCCATTTCTGTGGGAACTTGATGTAATATGCCAGAATAGAGCTGTGTTGTTGGATCTGACTGCCTGGATAAGTTGTGTCCAGTCATTCTTCATGGCTTCTTTTTTCTTGTTCATCAGCAGCTTTTTGAAGTCTCTTTTCTGCTGAAGCAGCATTGGTACACCATCTGGGATGTTATTAGATAGGTAACCCTGATAAGTATCAATGAGGGCTTTTTTAGCATTAACACATTCCTTGTCAAACCATGGTTTGGAGTGGTGCTGTTGTTGTTTCCACTGATGTACGCTATTTTGACAGATTAGATATTGGTGTAGAGCTTGGGTAAGTGTATTGTAATTTTCCAAGATTTCATCAGGGGACTCAGCTGATATCAGGGCAGTCCTAAAATGCTGAAGTTGGTCTGAAGCCAATACCTCACTTATTGTTTGGTTTAGTTGGGGGGTCCATTTAGCTCGGCAATAAGTCCTTCCTGATGGTGTCATAGAAAGGTGATAGCGCTCCCTGGTGTGTGTCTCCTGAGTGAAGTCACTAAGATGTAGCTGAATTGGAAAATGATCACTTTCAAATCTGGGCATAACTTCTAATTCCTTGGCATAGGGAAGAAGGTCCCTAGAAATGATTATGTAATCAATGGCACTCATTCTGGACCCAGAGAGATAAGTGAATTCAGCTGGGCAGTCATTTTCCAGGGCACCATTTAGGATTTGAAGGTTCAGCCTGAATACTGTTTGATCCAGACAAAGTCCTGCAAAATTTGATTTCTTGTCCTTTGAGCATCGGATGGTGTGGGTTCCATCATCTTCAAAATCAGGAGGAGGGCATTTGTGCTGGGCATATAGGGTATGATTGTTGGGGCCCAGTCTGGCATTCAAATCACCCCCCCCCCCAAAATTACAAATGCATTTGGGTTCTGCAACATGAGATTAGCAGTGTATGATTCCAATTCAGCCCACAGGCCTCTGATTTGGGATTTCTTCTTCGTTGGAGGCATGTAGGCATTTATTATCAGCAAAGTGCAATGGTTAAATTGAATTAGCACTGCCATGGCATATGTTTTAAAAGTGGAAAGAGGCCTTGTTATGGCACGTAGGGTGGTGGAAACCAGAATGCCCAGGCCACCTCTAGCTCTTCCATGCTTTTTCCTTGGCTCTGCTGGAATTGAGAATGAGTGAAAGCCATTTAATAACAGATCCTTATTAGTCTATGTTTCCTGGATCAGTATACTGCCATATTGGGTGAGGAAGTCACTAGGACAAGGATCTCTGTGGGCCGTTGGCCACCCAGAGATGTTCCAGGTCATAAGAGTAACCTTCTGCTGGTCTGTTGAAAGTCAGGCAGTCTCATTGCAGGCCACAGGCTGGATGGATAATTCATCTGATGGCAGTTGGTTAAATGGCTGGGTTGACTGTGGCTGTGTCCTCCTCTGTGGATGGAGGGGTAGTGAATCACATTCCTGCCCTTCCTGCCCTGCCTGTTCTGGAGGAGAGATTGGAAGAACAAATGCAGCATGGGAAGCAAAATGAGGATCACAAGCAAGCAAGCATCCCATCTCTTTAGTGAGGGGGGCATTCTTTGGCTTAGAAGATGAGGTAGGTGGCAGTGAAGACTGTTTTGCCCTTGAACTAGGTTTGCACAGGGATGTTTGAGACCCCTGGAGTTTAATTGTAGATGGGGTGCATCTGCAGTATATTGCATTTTTGAAGGGGTGTTGGCTACAACTCGGGATTTCAAGGCTTTCTTGATTGTAAGTAAGTGAGTCATCACTTTCGCTTTCATTGTCAGAAAAATCAGAAAAATGCACTGACAGTTTTCTGCGAGGGGGGGCTGATTTCAATGGGGCTGGATTGCTGTTAGATTGACTCAGGATGGTATCTCTCATCAGCTGTATTGTGGGAGTGTGTTCCCAAATTTCTGTGAGTTTTTCTCTCATTTTAATTACTTCTTGATTTATAGCCTGAGCTTCTTCCTTTGAGGTGTGTTTAGGTTCTCCCTCTTGGTGTGCAGAATTATTGCTTCTTTGTGTTATTGTTGCTGTTTTCCCTGTGATGAGGTCACGGACTGTCTCATCCTTAAAAACTCTGTTAATTTCTATATAATGTGCATTCCAGAGGAAATTTCTTTTCCGTAACAGCCTGTTAGGAATATTTGCCTGGTTAAAGGTAAAAAAAATTCGTTTAGTAGCTCTTGAGCTGTGTAAAAAGTGGCAGTCTAGTAAATCAGTTGTTCTGCTGTGCATGTTTATAAGTTGGGAAAGGTATCTCACAATTGACTTCTGGGTGTTCCACCTATGGGCATTGTTATGTATTTGTAGCAGGAGCTGATTTTTCTGTAACACTCGGCAGTGATTAACTGCATCCTGTGACGTGGCAGGGCACATTTCCTCCAAATCTGCTACATTTTTAACCCCCTGTGTACCATATGGGTTTTGCCTTTGAAAATCTTGTTGGGAAAGCTTGTTTGTAATGTCATTTAATCTTTGCAAAATAAGAATCAATGTCTCTATGGACAGTCTGCAGAAATCATAAAAGAGCTGAGCGCTGTTATTGTAGGGAATGCTGCCAAGCTCCGGGAGTTTGACTTTGTTATCAACTTGCTCTGGCCCATAATTTATATTTATACTTTGAGGAATTGAGGAGGCTGGTTTGTTTAGTTCAAGTGTCTGTGATGGCTTAGGGAATAAAGAAGGAGCTGTTGTTATAGATCTGTTACTCACGAGCTGTGTTTTCTCTGCCGCCGGGAAGAGTGAGTCAATCCTCATCTGTTTTTCTGCTTTGGGGGTTTCCTGATTGTCATTATTAGTACAGGGGCTCCTCCGATTTCTTTTCTTGCCTTTGGATGGCATTTTTGAGGTATATGTAGGTGGTAATGCCAGATGTTAGTGGGAGGAGAATTCAGAAGTTGTTAGTCCGTTGCCATCTTGCCCCTCCTCCCCTGGAAGCACTTTAAAACTTAAAAATCATGTTAACATTAATTAAAATTAAATATAAAAATTAGTAAGTATTCCTTAAATAAGTGGGGATTATTTCTGATTAAACATGATTAAGTTTCTGCTGCAAATAAAATAAAGTTAAGCACTATCTATTTCCATCCCCAGAGTAATTTAGCTACAGAAACAAAAAAACAGGTCTGACAGTATAAAAGATGCAATAATATCTCAGCTAAAGTATATCAAGGAGAAGGAAGTTTCAGTTTTAATATATACTGCAATTTGGATTTTAAGGTCTATATATAGTTTTCTTGTATTTAAATATTTTTAATGTTTTATTTATTTTTAAAAATCTATTTATTTATACCACCGCTCTTCAGCCACAAGGCTATCAGAGCGGCTTACAAATTGTTTTAAGCAATAGCAATTTACACATCTACACTTCATTAAGCAGTTTCCAATGTGTGTTAGCTAATTGCCCCCATAAGCTGGGTACTCATTTTACCGACCTACGAAAGGATGGAAGGCTGAGTGAACCTTGGAGCCCGCTGGAATCGAACTTGCAGTGTGGTGACTTGCAGTTCTGGCATTTAACCACTGCGCCACCAGGGCAGTGTTTTTAATGTTTTAAACTCTATACATTGTTTAATTTGTTTTTTTTTTAAATTTCATATTTATATTTTCATTGTTAGCTGCCTTGAGTCCCTGTATTGGGAGAAAGGTGGGATGATGATGATGATGCGGATGATATATGGCCTTATTGTCTGAACATAGGCTTTTTCAGATAAATTTCTCTGTCTGAGGAAATATTTTAGGTATGGTGGGCCTAAAAATGGCTAAAACTTTGTTAAACAAAATTAGCACTCAGAAAGCTGTTGGTTTCAACAGACTGGCAGCTGTAGCTTCTAAAAAGTCTTCAGGATGGTCTTGTGTAAAGTACCTTATAGCAGTTCAGCCTTGTTAGTACAAAAGAAGTCCATTAAGAGGGCCCTTAATTTTATAATTTGGTTGCTTAAAAAGCCCTTTATCACCGTTAAACACATTTTACTAGATTTTCTACCTTTTGGTGAATGAACAACAGATTCCTTCAATAACTGCTGTGTGGCTTCTTGAAAATTTTCTAGGAAACAGTTGGGTTGTACTTATGGGGTGGGGATGAGGGCATTGCCCCCAAGTAAGAATTCTGCTCCCCCCATGAAATTTTCCTTCAGTCCTTAAATTTTTGGCACTGCAGAGGGTGAGATGCTGAACATTATTCATGCCTAGAACTCATATTTACTGTGTTCGCATTCCCTTGGTAACTTTGCCTGCCCCTTTCTTTGGATGCCTCAACGCTTAGCTGAAATTTTAAGTTAACAGCAATGCAAGAAATGTGAGGACTGATGATATAGCAAAATTTTCATTGTGGGGGCAGAGTTTTTATTTGAAGGGGCAATGCCCTCATTTTGCCTTGGTAGCTATACCCTTACAGCTGGTACTGGGCACTGTATATATAGGTAGGTTATATGACTAATGTATTTCTGCTGGAGATGAGATCACAAAAACTAAACTAACACATTGGTCTTTGAAAGTAAATTCACTAATGGATAGACATTTTTTCAGAAGGATTAAATGGGCATGTTCTGAAAAAATATTGCTAACTACAGGGACAAGAACGAAGCCTTATCACACTATACTGTTACAGCATTATTATTCTGCTTCACCTGCTGTGGCTGCCTCCTGTGGAATTCTGGAGTTTGTAGTTTAGTGAAGCCTAAGAGCTCTCTGGCTGAGAATACTGAATGCCCCTCCATAAACTGCAAATCCCAGGATTCCATAGGAGGCAGCCAGAACAGTTAAAGTGGAATAATAGCACTGTAACAGTGCAGTGAGATAAGGCTGAGCAAACCCAAAATTTAGATGAGTTACCAAACCATATTTCCTTATGGCCAACTCCATTGCCTCATAGAGGAAACCCAGTCCTAGGCTGAACTTCAAGCTCTTTCATAAATACATACGTATATTTTATTCGGTCAATGACCAGGAAAATTTAAAAACAAATAAAAATGCAATTAAAAGAAAAAAAACGGTATAAGCTACAAGATACCACATAGTAATAAAGCATTCCATGACCTATGCCTTAGTTAATATTTTGTTATCTTATAAAATAAAGCTAATATATTATATTTATATAATAAAATATAATAAAATAACAATTGTCTTTCCCCTGAGCATTTATTGACAAAAAGTTTCAAATTTAAAATAGTAATGCTACCAAAACAGTCTTACATTTAAGTTGGGGAGATATCTTTTATCTGGATTTGTCTTATTTTCATTGCTGCAACACAAAATTTAGCAACTGTGGATGTAACATAAGGATTTAAACCTTTGAGTAAATAATTCACATAGAAGTTGTCTGTATTTCCCCGGAAGTTTTTTTTATTATTATTATAGGGGCAGTATAGGTTAATCTAATATCCTCATAAAATTTACAGTCTAACAGTATATGTAAAATAGTTTCTACTTCCATTTCTCCACATAGGCAAGTGCGCTCTATTACAGGGACTTTGTTGTATCTGCCTTGAAGTAGTGCAGATGGAAGAATACTAAGTCTGGCTTTAAAGAAAGCAATTCTCAACCTAGAAAATGTTAAATTTTGCAAGTATCTAGCTGGTTACCATACTCCCCTACCTATCCAGGTTCTATTGTTTTGCGGTAGCCTACTAATTTCATTCTGGAACTCCATATCCTTTATTCTTTGAGTAACTATTAGAATAGAATAGAATCTTTATTACGGTCATAGGCCAGCACAGGTAAAAAGGGATACAGAATAAAGGTAAAAACAGACTAAAAGCAGTATTTAAAATGTTCCTTCAGATTACATAGCTCCAGTATAACAAGACTAAGTTGATACTATTCTACTATGGAGGTCATTGTCTGTCGAATTTTAACCGCAGCTGCGCAAAATCTGGCAACATTATAAGTTGTTCCAGGGTTGGCGTGAGTAACTATTTGTTTAGCTTGATCCTTATCTAATGATAACAAGAATAAAGGGGAGAGTCCATAAACAGCCAGATTATACTCTACTGCTCTTTCAAAATGGGAGTGGACAGAACCTGAGAACCTGTATTGCAGAAACCAACTGAGCCACAACCAGGTGAGTGAGAAGAACAATTTGGAAGATGGGCAGGGTCTAATGCAGAAATATATAGAAAGAGAAGCTGGCATCATAAAAAAAAGTTTCATTCCTAAGACCTATGAGGCAGTTTACAAAAATGCAAAAAGCAAAATGGGAGATATGAATCTTTTCCTTTCTGTGCTATGATGACATTGCTGGACATCTTTGTGCAAGATTACATATAGTAATTATAAAATGAAGCCCAGAAAGAGTTGGATGGGCAGGGAAATCAAGATAAATGCAGAATCAGTTGTCAAAGAAAGAGGATACAAATCTAAGGGAGTTTGCATATGATGCACAATTTTGGAAATTATTGTCCAATGATTCTGTTCATAGTTTCAAGAATGACTTGTTGAATTTCACTGCATTGCCTTCAAAAGTATGTAATTGAATATATCTTACAGGAGTAAGATTATTTCTATGAATACCAACAGAGAAAGAGAGAAGTGATGTCAGAAGTAGGTCCAGTTTTTCAAGAGGTGTAAATAATGAGAATATACATTATTCTCAGTGATTATATTGCCAGCCTCAATATTTGACCATTGTACTACAAGATATGAAACTCTGCCACAGTAGTTATAAATTTTACATCCTACACTTACACAATATTTTGTGTGGATCTTGTAGCACCTTTGAGACTAAGAGAGAAAAAATTGTAGCATAAACTTTTGTAGACTTAGTCTACTTCTTTAGATGCCTATGAAAACTTATGCTACAATTTTCTCTCTCTCAGTCTCAAAGGTGCTACAAGATTCCCTTGCTTACTGATATTCCAGACTAACACGGCCATGTCTTTGAATATTGAAAACTTTTGCTATATCATCAATGCAGCATTGGTGAAATCACCAATATGAATGCCTTGGCCATAAAAGCACATCTTATACTATGATTTTAGTTCATACCTCAGTGTGAACTATTGTTCTTAAGGCTCTGAAATGAACCTTGTCCATAGAAGCCCAAACAGTGATTGATTCTTGATAAGTACAATCATTTTCCTTAGAATGAAGACACAATCTGTCAAGACTTTCTCAATCCAGGACATAATTTACTGTTCAGTTGGGTTGGACATGCACATGCTAATTTTATCTTGGGACTGTTACAACTTTACAAGTCGATGTGTGAGAAAAAGCTTATAAAACAGGTAATCTCTGTTCTGGAATACATACTGAATCATTAATATGACTGGGGTAATATGCTCATAACATTTCTTGGAAAAGGCTGCAATCTTACACCAATATACCAGGGAGCAAGTGTCATTAACTCAATGAGACCTACTACTGAATGAACACATATATAATTCTATTGTAGGTCAATTGGATTTGAAAAATAAAACTGTTAAAAGCAGATCATTTGAATCCACTCTAAATCTGTATTGAAAAGGCTAGCTTTGTTCATAAAGCTCATAGCTATGACTCTCACGATTGGTATAAATACACAACAGGAACATATTTTCTGTATCCAGCCATTTTATCAAGTAAAGAGAAAGGCTTTCATTTAAATATATACAGGGACAGCAGTGGTCACCACCTGAATGTACTTACAGCCATTTGAAAGTGTGCTGTTCTTCTTCGTGGTCTCTTTGATTCACAAATGGTTTATTTGCACCTGCGCAGAGCACAGTTTGAAACTTTCTAGAGCTATTATATAAGCTTTTTGGCGGTAGCCATGCTCGCTTTACCTCAGCATATCACCACATTCCTGCTTAAACCCTCAGTTTCTTTTCATCCACCACATTAGCAACATTATAGGAACTACTGTCTTGAGCTGATCTTCTTCGTGATCTCTTTGAATCCACACAGCTGGGTAATTCCTGAGCCTGTGCAGAGCACTCGGAACCTTCTAGAATCGCTAGGCAAAAGTTTGGCAGTAGCCCCGCCCATTCCAACGGTCGCTCTGAGCCATTACCGGTCATTCCTCTCAGTTCCTTTCATCCGCCGCACTAGCAGCACGTTAGGAACATTGCTTCTCTAGGATCGCTTTTCTGGTATTTCTAATGGACTGATAGGGGTGTTTTGGAGAGGTCATCTTAATCTCTATTGTCCAGTGCGTGAACCTACACCGGCTTGGAGTTTAGAACTTGTGTTGTCACAACTTTCAAAATCTCCCTTTGAACCTATGGCAACCACAGATCTTCCATTCTTGTCCTGGAAAACTGTGTTTTTGGTGGCTATTACATCAGCTTGAAGGGCAGGTGAACTATGTGCATTACGATCTGATCCACCATATCTTGTATTTCATAGGCACAAAGTGGTTATGAAACCTGATATTTCTTTTCTACCGAAAGTGGTATCAAGTTTTCATCTTAATCAGCCAATTGTTTTACCAACTTTGATGCAAACCCCATCAGATAATTTTGAGAGAGCCTTGCATTATCTAGATGTTAGGAGAGCATTGGCTTTCTATACTGAGATAACTGCTGAGTTTCGAAAATCACCGGAACTTTTTGTGGCCTATTCTGAGAGAAAGAAAGGTGAACCTATTTCTCCACAGCGCTTGTCAAAGTGGATAGTGTCTATGATTTCTCTGTGTTATGAACTGGCCAAGAAACCATTACCATCTCGGATACATGCACATTCTACTAGAGCGGTAGCTGCATCAACTGTCTTCATGTCTGGTGTTCCACTTGAGATTGTCTGTAAGGTGGCCACATGGTCTTCGCCTTTTATATCTCATTACAGGCTAGATCACAGATCCAGAACTGATGCTGCCTTTGGGAGAGCTGTTTTGTTGTCTACCATTCAGTGAACCTGAAGTTTGA
The DNA here is from genome assembly GCA_030847615.1 of Gambelia wislizenii. Taxonomy (NCBI): domain Eukaryota; kingdom Metazoa; phylum Chordata; class Lepidosauria; order Squamata; family Crotaphytidae; genus Gambelia; species Gambelia wislizenii. The sequence continues at coordinate 218,982,076 of JAUMIR010000005.1, read as the reverse complement.
TGTTTACCTACATTGCAGTTTTACTTATGGTAATGCTGAATAAGTTGCATGCCTGTTTCTATGCAATCTACATAATGTTTCGTTGAGACACTTGTACTTATCTTATTACTAGTTATGTGGGTAGTAGTAACTTGATGAGGTATATGTTAGCAAAACATGCCCACCTCCTGAAAATGAAGCTTGCTAATCTACCCAGCCGTGTGGATTCACAGAGACCATGAAGAAGATGGACAGGTTGCTTACCTGTAACCATAGATCTTCGAGTTGCCTTCTGTGAATTCACACAGACTCGCCCATCCTCCCCTCAATGTTTAGCTATGTTTTAAATTAATATGGTGCTGCTCATTGCGGCGGCCTTTATGGAACTGAGGGGAATGACCGGTAACAGCTCAGAGCAACCGTTGGGATGGGCGGGGCTACCACCAAAATTCTGCCTAGCGATTCTAGAAGGTTCCGAGTGCTTTGCGCAGGCACAGGATGTTTTTCTCCTTAAGTTTGTCTTACTGGTTTTTTGATCTTTGGCTTGTTCTTTGGCTTCTCTTTGATATCCGATTTGGATTTGGCATTGTGTGTCTTTGGATTGTTTCACTTTTGCCTTCTCTACTCCTCATTCAAATGTTGTATTGACTGCAATGCAAAACTTGCAGGCTGTGATGGTCTTTCCCAATGCCTGTTTTGTCTAGGGGAAGGACACAACATTGGGTCTTGTACCCACTGTAAGGCTTTTATGCTGGAGGCTCGGAAGAACTGTGTGTTCTGTTTAAAAGCTCTGCTTTATGAACAGGCATTGAAACCATCTGTTCTGCCTTTGGCCACGGTTTCAGTACCTCCTTGGGCTACTTCAGCACCTATGGTCTCTGGTTCTTCTGTTAGAGTTGCCACTAAGATCTCTCACCAAGTTCAACTCAGCTTCAAAATCATCCACTGTGAAACCTAGCCTGTCAGCTTTGGACCAACAGTTAATCCCATACACCCATCCACTCCTGGGCATTCTATTGACCTTCTATTTTGCTGAAAAGCCATAAAAGTGATAAGAAGGTCCAGAAGAAGAAGAAAACCAAGCATGCTGAACATTTAGCTAACTCTCCATCTCCACTGCTACATGTCCATGCTTCTCCCAGTCATACTGCTACTGCTGACATTCTCATCTGTGTAACTGATGAGTCTGGGCCTCTACCTATGGCTGTTCTGTCTTTTTTTTGGAAAGCAAGGTTCTATTTTTAGTCCTGTCACCACCACTATTGAGCCTGTGATCACTATATCTGAGGGGGAGATTATAAATTCTGCGTCTAATTGTATGCTCCAACAAATTGGTACTCATGATTCACTGACTCAGTTGGAAGTATGGGTGCTGGACACACATGACCACGACTATTGGAGCTGATGACATTATTAAACCTTCTGAGGTCCAGGGTGTGGTGGACCTACAGCATTACTCACCTGAGGTAATTGTGAATCATCTGCTTGAGCCTACTAGATCCTATAGGCCTCTGCCTCCCATTCCATCCACCTCATTGATCTCATCATCAGCATTGTTCACCTGCTTCATCTTGATGGTCATCTTCAACCTCCTCTTCTCCCAAAGAGTTGGTTTCGACATGCCGGTCTCGGCAATCTGCTTGCTGTACTGCTATAGGTACTAGGGCTGCGCAATTCCCTTTGAGTTCTGATTTAGCAGTTGTTGTTTTTGTTTTTCCTTACATTTTCATGGAATTTAGAGACATGGAAGTCCTTTCAGAGAGGAATAATCCTGACAAATTGCAGTCAGGAAGGTATAAGGGTAATTGTGCTAAATTTACTTTAATGTGTTTAAAGTTTGTTAAATATATTTGTTTCTTACTGCACTCCAGTAATGCCTGTGATTTCTGCATGCTGCTTATGCTTTAAAACATATTCTACATGTGTATAATGTACACATATGCTATAAACAGAAAGTTGCAAGAGAAAAACAAGACAAAATGAAAGACAGAACAAACATATGAAATGAACAATACACTGAAATCAACAGAAACCCTAATATATAAAATTGGGTGACAATTGGGTGATGGTGGTGGAATGGGAAGTGCCACTTCCTAACACTGAGACCAGTACACAGGCTCACAAAATATGTTGTTCTTGTTCTTGGTGCCTTCCAGTCATTTCTCACTTATGGTGACCCTAAGGCAAACCGATCATGGGGTTTTCTTGGTAAGATTTGTTCATTTGGGAGTTTTGCCTTTGCCTTCATCTGAGGCTCAGAGTGTGTTACTTGCCAAAGGTCACCCAATGAGTTTCTGTGCCCAGGTTGGGATTTGAACCCAGGTCTCCAGAGTCCTAGTCCAATGCTCAAACCACTACAACATGCTGGCTTTGAAATATATACTAAGGACTTTTTCAGACGCCCCTTACCATGCAAGAAGCCTCTGTAACAGCAACAAAGCTGCTGCGTGGCAGGGGGTCCATTTCGGATGCCACCGTCCCCCTCTTGGCATCGTCCATGACAGTTCCGGTTAGGATTGAGGGCATCCGTGCCATTTTTTACTCACGGAATTTGTCTGTGAATAAAAAATGGTGCGGCCACCCTCAATCCTAACCGGAACAGTCAGGGACGATGCTGAGAGAGGGATGGCGTTGTCTGAAACAGACCCCCTGCCGTGCAGCAGCTTTGTTGCTGTTATGGAGGCTTCTTGCACGGTTCGGGGCGTCTGAAAAAGTCCTAAGTCTCAAGGATAAAGAAGAATGGGATGGCATTAGCCAAGAATTGGGTAATGATGATTAAAGGTTGGGTGCTGGTAGGAGGAAGGAAGAAAATACACAAGCTACAGTAAACACAAATCTATCACCAAATTCCACCAAAACTACTTTAAAACCATCCCTACCACTAACAAAGAATTACCTGGATGGCCTTTGAGGTCTCTTCCAATTCTGTGATTCTATGATTCTACCAAAAGGGCACAAGAATGGTGAAAATAACAGATCACAAATGCTTTGCCATTCTTTGTTCGAAGCACTATGACTGATAGGGCTGGTGAGATTGTTACAGCAGATTGGAATCTAAAACTGTCAATCAGTGAAGTCCTGCTCCTTTCCTCCCACACTCTCTACTTATTGTAGCTCTTTCCTTATCTGGTGCTCTTTTACAACATTTCCATAACACTCTGGCTGGCTTTCTTTTACTGATGTTTGATGTCACAATCACTTAATCAGTCAAAATTATTTAAGCAATGGGGCTGGGGCTCCCAGATCCTTGGAGGTGGGAGATTTTCACATGCGTAAAATACCCTCTGAAGAAATCGAGACAGAAATGTTTCTGTCCCAGAAGCAGTGCCGCAGTTCGCACGCCCAGTCCCCTCTCCCGATATGCCGTCGTCGTCATGCTGGGGTATTTCTTCCCTCTTCTGGAATATTTTACTAACGGGAGTTCGCCGTTAATAAAATATTCTGGAAGAGGGAAGAAATAACCCAGCGTGGCGACGACAGCATATCGGGAGAGGAGACTGGGCGTGCGAACCGCGGCGCTGCTTCCTGGACAGAAATATTTCTGTCCCGATTTCTTCGGGGGGGGGCGTATTTTAGGCGTGTGAAAATCTCCATGGTGACTCTACTCTAGGTTTTAATGTGTACCTGTCTAAAATGCTGAACCTATTTTGAAGACAGAGTTGAACACTTTGCACAGCTTCTTTAAACTTTAGACTAAACACCTGGATAGACTAAACACTGACATGGAAGCCAGCAGTGCATTTCAAAGCAGTCTGATCTGGTCTAGACCCGATCTGGTTCAGTTCCAATTGGCCTGATTCAGTTTAGATTTGGCTAAATTGGTTTCCCAGCCCTTATGGGTAGCACTAGAGGGAAAAGTAAAACACAGTACAGACAGTGAAGTATTTTACAAAGGAAATGTATCTGTTAATTACCACATTGCAATAATACCTTAGTTAACAAAGCCTCTGACAAAGATGCTCCTTTTTACAAATTCTTTTTACACCTGCCTGCCCCACTTTTCCTCCTTGTCTTCTGTCTAGCTGGAGTCTATTTTAGCAGTATTGGCATTGGGAGGATGGTGAAAGATGGTTGGAGAAACACAGACCTTTGGTAATCAGGTTGCAGCAGTGTGTCTGCAGTAAACAATGCAACCAAATAAACTGGAAAGACTGGGATTCTATTGTAGTCAATTGTACTATAGCTGTGTCTGCTTGCCTGCAATAGGCAAAGTAAACAGCAGCTGCCTCCAGAATCTCTTACTAAGTGTTTGTGAACAGCAAAAGAGAGAGGTAAGTTAAAAGTGATTAGCCTACCTCACTATCTATCTCCAGCATGTCTATCTATGTTAAGAAAGCATAGATCTGGCCAACAAAATAACAATGATAAGAAAAGTGGGGGCTGGGGAAAGAAGAAGTCATTACTATGGTTGTCCCTCCACATTCGCTGGGGTTTGGTTCCAGGACCCCCCGTGAATACCCAAATCCGTGAATATTCAAGTCCCATTATATGCAATGGCATAGCAAAATGGTGTCCCTTATATAAGATGGCAAAATCAATGCTTGCTATTAGGATTATTAGTTTTTTAAGAATATTTTCAAGCCGTGAATACTCAAATCCGTGAATGTCAAATCCGTGAATGTGGAGGGACAACTGTATTCGTTTTGAAGAAAAATTTACTGAAACATTGAATCGTACCTCTTTTATGTGGATAGGAAACTATCCCTTATTCTTTCCATGTTATTTCTGCCTCTGGTACCAAATGTTCTGTTAAAGATGTAATGCCCAGGAACACATCTACTTTGTTAACTGCAGTATACCTGTATTACAAAGAATATGAACATTTCATTAATGACTAGTAAAAATGGTATAACAATAAACAACAACAAAAACTATGCAAAAGTTTTGTTTGCGAAGTAGCTGAAATGATTTTAAGATAACTGGTAATCTATAGAAGTGGGATCTGCAACAATAATATGCTCCATGGAGTCTCTCTCTTACATGTTTATGTCCTGGTATGCCATCTTTCAGCAAACTTAGTTCTACCCCCTTCCACCTACAGTCAGCATTCCATCCCCCAAATTATAATGCTGCATCCTCTTGGAGGTTTGCTCCCCCGCCCATTAAAAAAATACTTTTTCAATTCTACAGTTTCCCCAAGGCTGCTAATACTAGAGGATGTATTAGAGGATGTATTGTTGCATTTTGGACTACCTAATGACAAGCATTCAGTCCCAAACATCACTAACAGAAGGAATGATGCATGAAAGTGGATCATGCATATTTGTTGTTAGTGGTACTAAGCTTCCCATTTGCTTCTATGCCACTGTTTTCAACATGGGATACTGAAAAAGAGAATTGCTAATTAAGGAGTGAGACAACGTTGGCCTTCAAAGTACACTGACTTATAGCTTCTTGCCAAAATTCTAAACTGTTATTGTCTGACAAAAGTATTCCTAATATTTGAATATGGCAATTCTTATTCATGCTAGATAGTCCATCTTTCTTTCCCTCCTTTTATTCTATCTTTCTGTGTAACTACAACCCTTTAACATTTAGCATTACAATGTCAGAGTTGGATTCCATTGGACTGGCAATGCACAAGGTGGGTCACTGTAAAACTATTAATTTTGCCAGGTGGTAATTGTGTACAGTACATGATCAAATTTTCTTTTTGTCCCCTTTCTATTTCTATTTTGTTTTTTCTGTCTTTTTTCTGCTCTTTCTCACACCTTGTTCTTTTACTGTCTGCCATTCTCTCTCTCTCTCTCTTTCTCTCATAATTAGGGCTTGTATAGTACTTTGAAAATGTAAAGTGCTATATAACTGATGTGTTATTCTTTTTTCTTTCTTTCTGGTTTCTTTCTTTGCATTTGTCTCTTTGTGTTCTACTTCCCTTTGTGATTTCTGGACAGAGAATATATGCAGGTCTAAATTATTTATAAGCTTATAGAGTAATTACAGACATGATTTAATTACTCAGTTAACATAGTTCTTTGCATCACAAGCTCAGCTTTGGCAGCAATCTGCTTGCTGCAGACTGTCATGAAGAAGGGATGAATGGAAGAAAGGGGAGGAGGACTATAGAGAAGGTAGAAAGGAGCAACTGCTCCCCTCTTTGCAAAATCAACTAATCAGAATTGTCTGCTCCATTTCCCAAAACAGGTTAATCATAATTGCTTATGTTGATGAGATATTTGGTACAATTTATGTCCATCTTCATCAGATCATATAGAAAGTGGCAATTTTATTGTTCAAATTCAACCTTGCACCCTTACACTTGCTATTACTTTGTAGATTATTCTATCAGAATTTAGAAACACCATATACTTATGGTGACTTTGTTTTTCCACACTCACTCTCTTCCAGCATCACTTTGACCTGGTAACAAATAAATCTTACATTTTCATTTGGATATACTGTATACTCAAGATCATAAGGTGGATGTCCTTACATCATTACCAGCTTGGTAGATGAAGGGAATGCTGTGGACATTGCATACCTTGATTTCAGTAAGGCCTTTGACAAGGTTCCCCATGACATTCTTGCAAACAAGCTTGTAGAATGTGGGCTAGACAAGTTAACTGTTCAATGGATTTGTAATTGGTTGACCGGCCGAACCCAAAGGGTGCTCAGCAGTGGCTCCTCTTCGTCTTGGAAAGATGTGACCAGTGGGGTGCCACAGGGTTCTGTCCTGGGCCCAGTGCTATTCAACATCTTTATCAATGACTTAGATGAGGGAATTAGGGGCATACTTATCAAATTTGCAGATGACACCAAATTGGGAGGAGTAGCTAATACCCTAGAGGACAGGATCAAAATTCAGAATGACCTGGATAGACTGGAGAGCTGGGCCAAAGCTAACAAAATGAAATTCAATACGGAGAAATGTAAAGTACTGCATTTAGGGCGGAAAAATGAAATGCATAAATATAGGATGGGAGAGACCTGGCTGAATGAGACTATGTGCGAAAGGGATCTAGGAGTCCTAGTAGACCACAAGTTGAACATGAGCCAACAGTGTGATGCGGCAGCTAAAAAGGCCAATGCAATTTTGGGCTGTATCAATAGAAGTATAGTGTCTAGATCAAGGGAAGTAATAGTGCCACTCTATTCTGCCTTGGTCAGACCTCACTTAGAATACTGTGTCCAGTTCTGGGCACCACAATTCAGAAAGGATATTGACAAATTGGAGCGTGTCCAGAGAAGGGCAACTAAAATGGTGAAAGGTCTGGAAACAATGCCTTATGAGGAGAGACTTAGGGAGCTGGGTATGTTTAGCCTGGAAAAAAGACGGTTTAGAGGCGATATGATAGCCCTGTTTAAGTATTTGAAGGGATGTCACGCTGAGGATGGAGCAGGCTTGTTTTCTGCTGCTCCAGAGACTGGAACACGGAGCAATGGGTGCAAGCTCCAGGAACAGAGATTCCACCTCAACATGAGGAGGAACTTTTTGACAGTCAGAGCTGTTCGGCAGTGGAACACACTCCCTCGGAGCGTGGTGGGGTCTCCTTCCTTGGAGGTCTTTAAACAGAGGCTGGATGGCCATCTGACGGGGATGCTTTGATTGTGATTTCCTGCGTGGCAGGGGGTTGGACTGGATGGCCCTCGTGGTCTCTTCCAACTCTGCAATTCTATGATTCTATGATTCTATGACCTGCAGCCATTTCTTCTTCCCTCTGTCTTCTCCATTAGACCATATATTTGATTATGAACAGTTATTGTAAAACTACTTCTCTATTATTTACAAGAATAAAAACAATAAGCTTATTTCTTTTTTCCCTGCAAGAGTCTGCGGTTGTGTGTGGGTATGGGACAGGTTGTTCAACTTCTGCCTTGTCAATTAGATTACTGTTCTTGAGAGACACAGAGATCATAGAATCATAGAATTGCAGAGTTGGAAGAGACCACGAGGGCCATCCAGTCCAACCCCCTGCCATGCAGGAAATCATGATCAAAGCATCCCCAACAAATGGCCATCCAGCCTCTAACAGATCCACATTTCCTAACAGTTCTTTTAACTATATTGGTTGGAGTACAAACAAAAGCTGTTTAAGTTTGTTTTCTATTCGCCAGCCATTCTTAAACACCAAAGAGGGCAGAAGGAAAGGGAAAGCATATTAGTGGACCACAAGCTGAACATGAGTCAGCAATGTGATGTGGCAGCTAAAAAAGTCAATGCGATTCTAGGCTGCATCATTAGGAGTATAGTGTCTAAATCAAGGGAAGTAACAGTGCCACTCTATTCTGCTTTGGTCAGACCTCACCTGTGTCCAGTTTTGGAAACCACAATTCAAGAAAGACATGGACAAACTGGAATGTGTCCAGAGGAGGGCGACCAAAATGTCTTGAAGCCATGTCCTATGAGGAGCAACTTAGGGATCTGTACAGTAGTCTGGTGAGACACCAGCACTCTTTGGCAGAAAAGGCTAAAGACCTTGTAAAACTCCAAATGCCAGGATTCAATAGAAAGGAGCCATGTCAAACAATCCTGTTTAAAAATGGATTATTTGTGTAGCATAGATTTGGTCTAGGTTAGCCTGAGGCTAAGGATTCTATAACCTGCTTTTTTTGAATCATCAAGGGTTCGTTCATGCTACACATTTATAGCACGATTTTAACTGCTATGGTTCCATCTTATAGAATCTTGGGATCTGAAGTTCAAGGAGGGGTATTTAGAATTCTCTGCCAGAGAACCTAGTGCCTCACAAACCTAAAATCCCCAGGCTTTACCTAATTATTCAGGTACACTGAAACTTCACTCAGAACAGGTTGTACACTCACAATTAGTTCAGTGGGACCCTTGCCTAGCAGTACATGCATCTTATCTTTTCTCAGTAGAAAGAATAAGCAATTATTCCCCACTTTTTTGTGATCTCCATTTAAATTAATGAAATATGCCAGCTAAAGGACTGCATTGAAAAAGAAGATCCTTTTTTGAAAACACTCTTGGCATCTCTACTGTATAAAGTATTCCTCTTTTAGCAATGGAGCAGAAGTACTAGTGCCCATTCAGAGTGAGGGTAATGATTTTCCAGGAAGCATAGTGCTGTCTTTTTATTGGCTATGTGATGTTATTATGTATCTAGATCTGATTGGCTGTGTAGTACAGTGGCATTTGCATGCCACAAAGTGACCCCCCAGTTGATGAGATCATTGGCATCAGGAACAAAAAGATCTAGTTTGAAAAAGATAATACTGAACCAGAAGCCAACTGGAAACTGGATCCACACAAATTAAATAGATGCAAACTCCAGGTATGGCTTTCTGTTATTCCTCCTCTAATGTTTTATTTTGTATGAGAAGGAAGAAATACAATGAGTACATTTTATATGTTTGGAAAGCATTAACTTTGGGGCTCGGTCTGAAAAGCTGGGTATCTTTTCCCCTTGGTATTATAGCATCTTCTCTCTCTCTCTCTCTCTCTCTCTCTCTCTCTCTCTCTTTCTCTGGCTTTTCTTCGCAAATGAAGATTCAGGAAGGACTCATCCCGCACTTTCTGCAAGTGCGCTGATGATTGAAAAGGCCAATCTGAGATAAACAAGTCCGGTTGCAGAAAGCACAGCAGAAGGTCCCCTTGGGTGATGTTTCTGGGTTGTGGTTCTTTCTGCATTGTCGTTTCTCTTCAAGAATTGTTCAGCTTCTTCGGCAAGAATTGTTCGGCAAGAATTGTTGAGAACTCAAGAATGAGTTCTCAAATAAGGCTGCAGCATTGTGGATCGTGCGTCTCCATGCCTCCCGATGTGAGGCCAGGGCGGACCATTGTTGGTGATCAATTTGGCCGAGCCTGAGATGTTGTTTCAGGGAGTCCTTGTATCTTTTTTGGGAGCACCCTTCTTATGCTGACCCATGGCGAGTTCACTGTAGAGTACTATTTTTGGGAGGCGATGGTTCTCCATCCTAGAAACGTTCCCTGCCCAGCGCAGCTGTGTTCTCAATATGATGGCCTCAGTGCTAGTGATCCCTGCTTGCTCAAGGACAGCAACATTAGTCACATAGTCAGTCCAATGTACATTTAGGAATTGTGCGTAGACAGCACTGATCAAAGCATTCGAGGAGTCGTAGGTGGTGGCGATAGATGACCCATGTTTCAGATCCATAAAGGAGAATAGACAGTACAATGGCTCTATACGCACTGATTTTTGTGCTTTGCCTCAGGTGTTTATTACTCCAGACTCTTTTGTGAAGTCTTCCAAATGTGCTATATGCCTTTGCTAATCTGTGATCGATCTCTTTGTCAATCTTGGCATCTGAGGAGATGATGCTTCCCAGGTAGGTGAACTGCTGAATGGACTTGAGCATGGATTTGCCGATGGCAATATGGGGATGGTGGTGTTCGTCCTGTGGTGCAGGCTGGTAAAGGACTTCTGTTTTCTTCAGGTTGACTTCCAGCCCAAATAGCTCTGCAGCTGTTGCGAAGCAGGATGTTAGGTGCTGCAGAGCTGCTTCTGTGTGGGCAACAAGGGCAGCATCATCAGCGAAGAGCAGCTCATGGACTATATTCTTAGTGTGAGCCCTCAGACGGCTTAAGTTAAACAAGCTACCATCAGTACGGTAACGTATATAGATGCCGTCGTCTTCTTCAAGCTCTGCCGTAGCCCTTTGGAGCATCATGCTGAAGAAGATTGTAAATAAAGTTGGAGCAAGCACAACCTTGCTTCACTCCATTAGTTATTAGAAAGGGCTCTGAAAGAGCATCACCATATCTGCTTGTAGTTAAAGAGGTGCTTGCTAAATGTTTCAAGTTTCCTCTGCTGTCTACCTTTTTTCAGTGTGCCAGGGGAGGCAGCAATCTTATTTGTAGCCATACATTACTGAGAAAAGTACTAGACTGCAAATCTAAAAGAACTAACTTATTCTTTCTCTGGCTTTTCTTCGCAAACGAAGATTCAGGAAGGACTCATCCTGTGCTTTCTGCAAGCACGCTGATGACTAAAAAGGCCAATCCGAGATAAACAAGTCCTGATTCTACTGAAGAGGAAAAAAACAGGAGGGAAATGAAGATAGTAGTATTCAGCCGATTTTCCTTGTGATCACCAACTTTCATTTATGTCTGGATAGTTTTCTCAAGACTTCACATCTTTTCTCTCTCTTAAATATCAAATATGCCTCACTTCCTGATTAGTGGATTATTACATTTCACCTGGCTGAGTCTCCCTCTGTCTATTTAAATAGATTCAAATCTTTGACACAATCATTGCCCTGACAGAAATGTGATTTTTCCCCAATCATTAATTGATGCCTTAATTTAGATTTAACAAGGCACTTTATGGTCTGTTAATAATGTCTTTGTGCAGAGTGCAGAGTGGTTAATGCCAAAGCATGCTTTAATATAAAACTGTTTCAAAGAATAGATGGACTTGATACACGGTGGTATTACTTTTACTATATTTGTTAGTGAGAAGCTTTTTTCTTTCTTTTGGCAAACTGAATTTTGGCAACTGTTTGTGTCTTGGTGAAAAATCAGGTTCTATAATTCCTCTTCCTTTATAATAAATAGTGGACTTTACTTATTCTCTGGCCTTTGCTGCAAACTGTTTGTTTAGACTAGATTTATAGGCTGATTGTTTTTATCTATAAATTGTGGTTTTAGCTAACAACTTTCAGTTGCAAGGCAAAACTGGAAATAGTGCTGACCGCAACTGGGCACTGAGACCAGATGCCACTTGGGAGCAGTGCTAATGTATCGTAGCTACCTTGGCTCTTTTTTGGTTGTTAAGTCTGTATGACAACAAGCATTCATTACTTATGTGTATCTGCTTGAATCCATGTCCATTTCTCTAGATGTATGTCTGGAATGCTCAGAGGGTGGGAAGCTGTTCCAATGTGTCTTATGCTACCAAAATGCCAGAAGCAAGCTGATGGCTTCTGTTGTGCAGCAGTTATAAAATATATACACTCTCTTGAATAATGCATTGACATTTTATTAACTAGTAGTAGCATGAGCTTTGCTTAGTTATTCTTTCTTTTCTGTGCCTCTAGTTCCAGCTAGTGGGAGAAAGATATTTTAAATTATTACTAATAACCAGTGTTGAAGGGTCAATGTGCAGTGAAGAATGGAATGTTAAGATGTTGTTGAGCTGTATTCATGACACAGCATCACTAATTACTGCCCTCTTAGATAGACAGAGGCTGTATTTTAAAAAGTACATTGGGTTCAGAAGGAGTATTTTTTCCAAAATTAAAAGTAACTCCTAAAGCAAATGTACTCCAAATAGTTCAATCGGTAAGTTTAATACAAAGGTTGGTTCTTTGGCCTATAATTAAACATATGTAAAACAGAATATTCCCTAGAGTGTGTGTTTATTCTCCTGGAGCATATGCTGTTCCCTTAGTACTTAATAAGGCAAATTATTGCTTCAGGATGGTAACTATATATCTGCAAATGAACTTTGCTGTTGTTGTGTACCTTTACATTGTCTCCAACATTGTGACCTTAAAGGGAACCCATCACAGGGTTTTCTTGGCAAGATTTGTTCAGAGGCAATTTGTCTTTGCCTTCCTCTGAGGCTGAGAGTGACTTGCCCAAGGTCACCCAGTAGGTTTCCATGGCAAACAGGGATTTGAACCCTGATCTCCAGAGTTGTAGTCCCTCACTCAAACCACTACACTACACTGGCTTGCAAATGAACTTACTTTTTCTAATTTATCTCACCTGAGTTGGCAAAGATCCACTTCTTTTAATAAAGCTATGCATTGCAGGGCTGATTCTCATACTCTCTGTAGTGTGCAACAAAACAATACATTTTAAAAATATCCTTTGGCAGATTAATCCAAAATGTTAAACTTGTACCCATCACAAATCTGCAGGTGATTGCCTCTTGAGAAATTCCTCTACCTCTGTTCTTTTACTTCTCCCTGTCACCAGGTAAATATGAATTTTACTGCCTGTTAAGACAGCTGAATAATATTAATGATTATACTCATGGCAGGCATGCAACTACAACAAGAAGTTTGAGATGTGGGTTTAGGTTCTTGAATAAGTACATTTTAAGAGCTTTAATTCATAAAGGGTTCCAGTGTCACTAAAGTTAGAAAGGACCAAATCCTATGCAAAAACTGAATGGGATAGTCAAGATATAAGAATGTAGAGCAAATATGTGTGGATGTCACTCCAACAGTTGTTATAGACATGGCTGAGAGATCAAATAAGAATATGTCTGGTTCCAAGAAGAGTAAACAAAGCATTTCAATTACCTGCCACAGAAGAACTCACTTGTAAGTTAGCAGGAACAGAATTGTTTATAGTCGTCTCTGGTCTCAGATTAGGGATGGCAATGAAATTTGTCACCAATTCTGCTGGTAATGGATTTCCTTTTCCCAAAGAAGTGTAATCTGATATATTCCTGGCAATACTGGGCTGATTTTTCCTTGTTGGTAGGTGGGAAGGTTCAAGAGACATCAAAACCTACATAAAAATTTAGGTAGTTTTGGGACAGACACACACGCACGTTCATACACACATACATACATACATACATACTTTTATAAATTTCCATACAGTAGGGATGGAGCTGGGGAGAATGAGCTTATGTAGCCTCCCACGCCAGCCATTATCATGTGACTCTTTATTACTGCCAGTTCCCTTATCCCTTCCCCTCCTATCAGAGGCATCATGTAGGCAAGTGATGGGCAACTTTTTGAGCTTGGTGTGTCAAACGTCACCACAAAACTGAGCATAACTCGAGTGGTGTGTCACTTTGAGGAAAAAACATTATTTCGCGATATTTATTGTTTAATCAACAATATTATTAATTGTTTATTAATAATTAATGAGTTGTCACAACTCATGTGACAACTGAGTAATCAAAATGTACAATCGTCTCTTCACATTTGTGGGGGTTAGGTTCCGAAGACCCCCGCAAATGTGAAAAATCCACGAATAATAACAACCCTCCCGGCCTCCTGAAAGTGGCAACGGGGCCTTCGGAGGCCCCGTTGCTACTTCCCCCACCCCACCTACTAAAAGTGGCGAAGGGGCCTTCGGAGGCCCCATCGCTACTTTCCCCACCCCCCAACCCGGCCTACCGAAAGTGGTGATGGGGCCTTCGGTGGCCCCGTCGCTACTTCCCCCCCACCTCCCACGGCCTCCCTTTGAACCATGGGTTTATTTTTTGGGGGGGATACCTCACCCAAGAGTGAAGCAGGGAAAGATATAAAAGAGGTGGACTTACCTGCTGGTGGTAGAGGAAGGCTGGGGGGCACGGTAGTGAGTGTGGGAGCAAGGTGGAGTTGGAGATGAGGAGGCAGCCTGAGTTAGCCATGGAGCAGAGCATGTGTTGCCAGCTAGCCTAGGAGCGATTACGCAGGCAGCTCCTTGGCTCCCAGACCCTCAGCTTCTTCCTTTCACAGCACTTATCCCTCTCCCCACAACGCTATGTGCACACACGCACATTCTCCCCCTCCCTCTTTTGGCAGCTCCCCTGTGAAGAGCTATTTAGGAGGGCTCCATTGGAGAAGCTGTGTGCAGTGCCCTGGGCTCAAACAAGAGGCCCACCAGCCTACTGCCTTCCCCGGCCTTTCTGAGGCAACTCCGAGGCTTCGAACCATCGGAGCCACCTTGGTAAGGCGGGGGAGAGGCCGGGCAGAGTCCCGCCCTTCCACCTGCCACCTTCCCCGGCCTTTCCGAGGCAGCTTTGAGGCTTCGAAGCCTCTGAGCTTCCCAGTAAGGCTGGGGAGAGGCCGGGCAGAGTCCCTCTCTCCCACCCGCACACACACACACACATGCACGCACATTCTCCCCTTCCCTCTTTTGGCAGCTCCCCTGTGTGGAGCTATTTAGGAGGGCTCCATTGGAGAAGCTTCATGCGGTGCCCTGGGCTCAAACAAGAGGCCCACCTGCCCGCCGCCTTCCCCAGCCTTTCCGAGGCAGCTGCAAGGCTTCAAAGCCTCGGAGCCCCCTCGGTAAGGCTGAGGAGAGGCCAGGCGGCCATCCTCACACTCACCCACCATCTTCCCCGGCCTTTCTGAGGCAGCTCCGAGGCCTCGGAGCCCCCTCAGGAAGGCCAGGGAGAGGCCGGCGGCCACCCTCCCACTTGCCTACCATCTTCCCTGGCCTTTCCAAGGAGACTCCAAAGCTTTGGAGCCACCTTGGGAAGGCTGAGGAGAGGCCGGGCTGCCACCCTTCTGCTTGCCCGCCGTCTTCCCCAGCAGGGTCCCACCCACCGGCCACCTTACCCAGCATTTCCAAGGCAGCTCCGGGGAAGCACGGCAGGCCTCAGGGGTGGTAGTGGCCAGGTGGGGGAGAGGCTCCACCTCCCCACCACCCTAAAGTGGCGATCGGGGCTTCGTAGTCCACCCGCTACTTTCCTCCACCCTCCCTAAAGTGGCAATCGGGGCTTCATAGCCCCCCCTGCCACTTTCCTCCCCCCTCCCTAAAGTGAGGCTTTGAAGCCCAGATTGCCACTTTAGGGAGGGTGGTGAGGTTGTGGGTTGGGACGGAGTGGGGGAGAGGAGGCCCACGTGTTAGTACAAATGGCTACGTGTGTCAGTGCCGATGTAGGCTATACACAGACAGAAAAGTACACATATTAAAGAGGCAATGCCCTTCACTCATATGCTTTCTTCTTTGAACAGACAGCTGTCTGTGTAAGGCTGCTGCTGATGGTGGTGATGATTAAACTGCTTGCCAGAAACAGAGAACAGGCAGGATCTTCAGGTGGGATGAATTTGAATAGTCCTTCTTCCAGTCTGTTTCAGCCTACAGATGATCACCAAAGGAAATTAGAAAGAATTCCTCACAGTGACACTTAAAATACCAAAATGGAAGCTGGTATCTGTTTAGTGTTTGGCCATCTTCCAAATGTACCACTCACTGTTTCAGGAAAAATGAGAAAGAAGAGAAAAGGAACAAACCTATAAAGCAAAGCATGTAAAACAGTTCTGCTGGCACCTAAGAGAGGAAGGAGGAAATGTTGATGATGGATGATATATTTATTTATTTGATTTATACACCATCTTTCTCCCCAAATGGGAAGTGGAGCAGCTTTTGGTGACAAAAGATGCAAATAAAAGAGATGGAAAACATTACGAAATTTACAGTATAAATTGGTATACAAGTAAAGAAAAGTGTAATATTTGTGAACCAAATCCACCAGGGGAACAACTACCCAAACAGCTGTTGGATAGATTATATTGAATGTGTATACCCTTACTTAGATGGCTAGTGAACTGTCAGTACAGGTGGTAAACTGGTAATAAGGAAACAGTTATTGATGCTGTCAATGTGGAACAAAAAGAAGGGTTAAGTTGTTGAAATGGGGTGGGGGAGATAAAACAGTTGCAGCACAGAGTTGCCCATGAGAGTAAGGAAAGATTTTGCCAGTATGGCTATGCCAAAAGGAGGTATGATGAGAAAATCTATTAGGTAGGAGCAAAATAGGTTTTTTTAAAGGGAGATGTAGTAGGAAGTAAGGACATTATCAGACGTGGCAAAAATCATGAGATTACAATGTCATGCTAGTGCAAACGAGCCTTGCTATTGTACAATGTCATCATTTTGCGTGGTTGCTCTGTATTCCAGCTGTGAAAAAGGCATTATTTCTATTTCATGGGACAGCCCATCAATAGATCATCAATAGCACTTTTTTTTTTGGTAGTATTGAGGGCATGCAAAATCATGTCCCATTGTAATCGTGAGATTACAGCATGAATGGGTGGTCCTCAGCGAGAAAACTTCTGGGTAAGAAAGCAAAAATGAAGCACAGGATGCTCTTTTTATGAACTGTCCCATTTAGTTTCAATGTTTGTTTCAGTGCTTCTGTGTTTTTTACTTTGTTAATTAAGGTGTTTTTGGAGTTTTAAGTGTGCTTGCCTCTTCTCTTGAGAACTGCTGAAATCTCGTCCATGCTAAATCACAGAAGCAAACTCCCATTCTTTTAAAAAAAGTTTTATTTATTCAGTTAAAAGACAAATAAAAATACCGCATGTTCTTAAAGTGCTAGTGCTTGTCATGCGATAATTCCATGCCAGTTCTTTTGCATGATTACAGCAATGTGCAATAATAAGTGTTATAATGTCACAATGTTTCTGCTATCCTCACAGAATTACAGTATTTTTGATGCTCATCTGATACTGTCCTAAATGATTCTCTGTGTGAGAAAGCAGTACCAGGAGAACAAGAGCTGAGAACTGAGACCAAGGAGAGCAGTCATTTTGAGATGGGTTTTTGTAGTGTTTAACACTGTTAAATAAAGTTTTGTTTCCATACTTAATAAATATTACTGATGCAGCCTCAGGCAGGTGCAGGGTAAGAGCTCGTGAGCTGAAGGAAGGAAGCAACATGAAGCTGAGAAGGTAAGAGCAACATGTAGAGTCATTCATAGGCTAAAGCAAACAGAGATTTTAAGGCAATACACATTTGAATAATTAATTAATGACTATAGAGAGAAATCTTTCAGAGCAATGAAATATGCATTGTGTGAGTTTTAGTGAACAGACTGTTCTCCCCTCCTCTCTGTCTTTCTCTTGCTCCCACTTGGACCAGATGGTTGATTTCAGCACCCACTCTACTTGCTTCTAGCGCTGTCACAGTTGTCTGTTGTGTCACTGACAGAGCTTCTGATGCTAGAGATTACTGACATTCTGTTCACTGCTATAGTACTATATACAGCTCTGGCCACCTCATCTCAAAATGAATAATGTAGAATTGGAAAAGGTGTGTGAGTGTTGGGGGACAGTGATAATAATGGCTATGTAACACCTTCCGTAGAGGGAGAGTGGTGTTTTAGAACAGAAACAGAATAGCAAGAAAAATTTGTGCGTTAGAATACTAATGACTAAGGGAATATTTTCTTTTTCTTTTGTGAGGTATAAGAAATAAGCAGGACTCACTGAAGTGAGAGTACATCAGATTTAAAACAAAAGATTGTTTTCATTCCATTCATAGGTCACCTGTGAAACTCACTGAATGAGGTGGTAGTGATAAAATTATGGTTTAATGGACCAAATATACTAGCGAAATCTTATTTATTTTTTAAAAAGTTATCTCCCCATTTCCATCTTCCAAAAAGGAGTTCCCCAGAGTGGTTTTCAGGGGCATCCCTATATAGAGCACATTGCAGAAATCTGATCAAGACGTAACAATGCATGTAGGACCACTTCCAGATCTGAGTGTACCAGGAGTTACTATAGCTGACATATCAGCTTGAACCCGAGTGAAGCTAGCCATGGCTGACACTTGAACATTTAATAATAGGCAGGGGCCATGAGAACTCTAAAGGTATGAACCTCATATTTTAAGAAGCATGTAATCCCATCCAGAGCAGGCTGGCATACTATCACATGGGGTTGCTAAAAGCAGCATTTCAGTGGTCAGTACTTATCAGACTCATTGTGGCTATCCTGTTGGTGCTTTTCATTCTAGTCATTACTGTTGTGCCCCTTTCAGTTGGTGGGAAAACCCTGCCAATACCTGCCAAAATCACTATTGTTCCACTGCTGCCCCTGGTGTGATAGGTCCCTTAGCTTCAGTTCCAGGACGACTGCAGTCATGTGGCATGAGAGGGACTGATTCCCTCCCGTTCTCTCCCCTCCTCCTTGCTATTGCAAAGCCACATAAAGTCAGCCTGCTTTGGAATAGTGAGGGGAAGGGGGGAGAGGGAGAGGAGGAGAATCAGCCCCCCCCATGCCACATGACTGCAGTTATCCCAGAATTGAAGTGAAGGGACCTATCACACCAGGGGCTGCCAGAGGAGCACACCACATGAATGAAGAGAGTTATGATAATAAAGTTTTACAACTGGTTTGTTTCCATTTCCTTTAATAACATGATTGTTGTGAGACACAAGGCTGGTGTGATAATGTCTATTCTGTTTTTGACCCCAGAAGCTTCTTAAACCAATAGCATCTCTGTCCTGCCTGGATTTAATTTCAATTTGTTTACTTTTATCCTTCCCAGGCTCTCCAGAATGTGATTGAAAGGAATTATAGAGTTGAGTATCATTGGCATACTGATGAAAAAATCATTCTATGTTCCTTGTTTATATCTCCCAATCATGTTGTGTAGGTATTGAAAAGTATAGGTGATCTCTTAGGATGAGTTCACCAAAGTACCACTTTCTAAAGCCTACTCAGAAAGGATTACAAGGAATGACTAAAGCCAGCATGAAACAATTCTCTCATGCCTAGTAAGGTAGCCCTGGAACAATACCATGGTTAACAGCATCAAAATTCACTGGGAACCAACGTTAGTACAGCAGAACCAATAGGGGCATACCTCTCTTGTTTTACTCCAAAGGAAGATAATAAACCAGGATGACCAAGGCCATTCCAGTTCCTAAACTAGGTCTGATGCCAAATTGAAATGGATTCAGACAATCAGCTTTGCCCAGGAATTCTCAGGTGTTCAATCACTTTATCCCAAAACAGAATGTTTGACTGGCAAATAAGTATTTTAAATGGTGGGAGCCAAAGAAGGATGTCTTCACAAGAGGATATGAACTATTGCCAGTTTTACACAGGATGGAAGAACACCCTCAGGTAAAGAAGAGTTGGCTGCTTTTTCAGGTCAAAATCAGCAATGGTCAAGTACACATGAATTCTCAGGTTGCACAAGCCAATAAGAATACCTAATCACTAGACATGCAATGAAGTAAAAGTGTATTGAATAAGACAACATATCATATCAAAAACAGACAATAAAAATATTGAATACATATACAATATAATACATTTGAAAGAAAAGGAAAAGGAACTTATTGTATTGTCACTTTCATTGGACATTTCCCCCTTTCTTTTTTCCTTCAGCTGGCTGCTTTAACTGCAAGAAGGGTTAACTGCCTTGCAGAAGAAAATTCAGTTTGTTCTCAACCCACCAAATTCCCATATACCATTAAAAAAGGAGATAAATAATGTTCTCTAGGACTGGAATACAACGGCCATTCCAGTAGGTAGTGGGCCAGATCTTCCACTTCAGTTGTACCACAAGTCTGTTTGATACTGGGATGCTTGGAATCATCCTTGTTCCATCCTTGTGTCCATCTGTTCAAATCACAGATGAGTAAAGGCCATATGTTGTTCACATTTCATTCAGAAGAGCAAATATTTTTCTTCTTGAACTTTATTTTTTGTTTTTGCTGTCCATCCAGGAAGATCTTGTATTTGACAAGGCTGATATGTATGTCTGTGATTTAATATCTACTATTCTTTATTTTAAAATGTTTCGCTCAAGGCCTCCACACTAATGCCATAATTTGATAACATTTTAGAAAAATTAGGCAGCCAAGATTTTTCTGATGTTTTGACTACTTGCTCATTTAAGCATTTCTTCATCCATTTCATCCAGCTTACACCAATAATTGAATAATCAGGTCTGATCTGAAACAGCTATCATTCCAAATTCAGATCTAATTATAGGAATGGGGGAGACTCTTGATACTCCTAATATCAAATGTCAGAAACTCTTCTGAACCCTTTCAATTTTCTTATTATTACTGAAGCCCCAGATTTCTGCACCAAAAGTTAATACAGACCATACTTTTGCCTTATAAATATTCAAGACTGGATCTAATGAACCTGGATAAATATAGTTCAAAAGCCTGTTTAAAGTTTGGACACAGGCAATTGCTTTCAACTCATTTCTGTTTATCTGAGGAGTCCAAGACCCTGTAGAAGAAATAACTGTACCCAAATGAGTGAAGGAATTCACTTGCTCTGTTTCATTAGCATCTAAAAGACACTTGTATTATTTTCTTTTATTGCCAAAGATTACAACTTTTGAGTTTGTACTATTGATTATTAAGTTGCTCTCCAGACAATATACACTATTTCCTCCACACACACACCCCCAGTAAATTTATGCTGTGGTAGATTAGTGGTTCTTAACCTGGGGTCTGCAATGTCCTCACAAGGGGTCAGCAAAGGCTTGAAAGTTGCTCAACCCACCTTCTCCCTGCTGTGAAGTGGCCACATTACAGGAGCCAAGGCAAAGGCTGCCTGGCTGGCTTGGTCTGTGCATTGCCATTCAACCTGCTCTAGCCACAAACTTGCAGGAAGAAACAGGATAAAAGTCTTCACTCCCCCTCCAGTGCCTCTGAGAGGAGATTTCATGGATGGTGTAATTGTATCATCATCATCATCATCATCATCATCAGGTATGATGATGACAACGACAAATTTAAATCTTGAGTTAAGTCTTGGGTCCACAACAACAAAAATATTTAAAGGGGGGGTCTCTTGTAAAGAAAAGGTTAAGAGCCATTGTGGTAGATAACAAAATCACTAGACATGCAACAGTAGAATGGACATAACTGGACTCTATTGATATGAAGCCAGAAGAGCAGTAGCTGATTAAACAGTTTTGCACAAATCGGTCAAACCCAGCTACTGAGGTATTTCTAACTCCTCCTTGACATAAAACACCATGGGGCACTGAGAAAAGGTCTACTGGCCCATTCTGCAATGAGTGATGATGGTTGTGAAATAAGTTTGTTTACTGATATCACTGCCAGAGCAGTCTCAAAATGGGCTGTACTCCAAATTCAAATGAATAATGGCACATCTTCTAACATCATTCTAGGGCTTGTCTACACAAGGAAAAATCCCATACCTCCCCCAAATCTGGCCCAATAAGGCCATATAATTGTCCCCAAATCTGGTGCAATAAGGGCATGTGATGTACGGCCCTATGCGCACCAAACTCAGGGTATACTACCTTAACTTGGGTTTTAAAAACAGTTTTCTCCAGAGTTTGCAGGAAACTCTGGTGTTTCTTGCAGCATGAACAGTGGATTTGGGGGTGGGGAAGCAGGCCATATTACAGCTTGGCAGGCACAGTCATTTCCCTCAATGGCTGGGCCAGTTTTTGGCCCAGAACAGGTACAGAAAGTTTTCCCCCTCCTTGGCACTGCTGCTGCTGGCATGAGGTCACTTAAAAATTAAATGAAATAATTTAAAATAAACAGAAAAGTTAGATAAAATAAAAATAAAATAGAAGTAATTAAATTAAATTAAAATTACATTGAAAAATATAGCTTTGGGCAGAGTTAGGGCCTTTTCCTAACCTAGACAAAGAGCAGAAAAAGATGGAATTTCCTCTCATTGGCAAAAACAGCAGGGTGGGGAAGGGGGGAGATGGGAAGGAAAAACATGCATGCATATATTTGCTTCTAACCATTCAAACATTTTGTGCAATCCCTTTTAGTTCTGTCATACTGTCACTGTTAGGAATTTGTCGCAGTTAAAAGCTGCACTGGTTAATCATGCTATTAGTGTTGCTATACAACAACAAAAAAATGATTTTAAATTTTAGAGAGCCTAAGGGCTTGTGCATAGCACATTAATCTAAGATACAGTCTTCTGCCTGTATTATGCACAACAAGGTCTCTTTGAAGGCCGCCTCGTAGAATGGTGGCCCCTCTTTCATTGGAAGATTTTAAGCAGATATTGGATGGCTATCTCTCAAGTATTACCCTAAATGCCAGGGGGTCTTAAGGACCCTCTAAATATCAATATTAATTTGGGGAATTAATATACTCAGCTAGGCAATATGAGAGGAGGGCAACAAAGCTTTTAACCTATGTATACTGGTACTCAAGAGGAGATGTTAAGCTAGATAGTACCTGTACAATTAATTGATCTTTATTCAGGAAATAATAATAACAACATTCACACATACATTCAGATTTCAGGCAATCATGCAAGGCTAGTGAATAAAGTTGGAAGGATTGGGATAGAAGAATAGAGTAGGGGGTTGTTTTTGGGTGATGCTGTACCGATCAGAGGAGTTGCATTCATGGAGAAAACCAGCAGAGTGGGGGTCCAGAAGCAGGAACAACTACACAGTTAGACGTGGAGTTGAGAGGAAGATGAACTGTGTGGACTTGAGTGGAGTTTTGCAGGGGTTTTTATATCCAATAATTCCCTTCAGAGGATGGGATTTAGAGTAAAAGACAACATGATATGTCAATGACACTTAATGTGCTGATACTTTGTAATAGAATGGAAGAAGCAACCCTCTTTGTTTACAGGAAGGTAGGGGCAAGATAGCTTTTTACAAACCTTGAGTATCTCAGCTCTGATTGATGTGATTAGCCAGATGTTTAGGCAGGAAGCTGCCTTGCAGATTATCTTTCTTTGGAATTTGTAATAGCCCCTCCCCAGTGTATACATGGCTTAGTCTCAGAGCTAGTCCTTGGGATTCCTGATTTTGGGGAGTTCCTGGTTTACTTGCTACACTCTTGGAGGACCACAGTTGGCCAAATTATTAAATATTGCCAATTCATTAAAGATAAGGGGAAAGGGGTGTCAGGGTGGGTAACACAAGGATTCTGTAGCAGTGGATTCCTGTACTGGCAGTGGGTTAGATGACATGGTTCTTGGGATAACTTCTAACCCTATGATTCTGTAACTCAAACCTGAGCCATCAATAACCCAGAATCCTAACGTATTGAAACTAACTACAGATTGTATACTGAATGCAAAAAAAATCACAGAAAAGCATACTTTATGGATGCTGCTCACTCAAGCATGCTGAATCACAATGTCCCTCTTCAGACTGTCCTGGAGGCTGGTGAACTCTCCACTGGAGATTTTTAAGAAGAGATTGGATAGCCTCTGGTTCTTAAGGGTCTCAGATTCCCTTGTTCCTTCCTGCTATTTTGGCATACAATAGGACCCCCATATCCACAGATTCAGTTATCTACGGGATACGAAACAGCACACCTACCATAGAGTCTTCCTAGAAAGTATGTCCTCTCTAGCCATTTTCTAGGTCCTCCAAGGCAACTCTATGGTATTTTAAACTGGAAGTCCCATTATTTTCAATGGTGTTCACTATTATCTACAGTTTGGGTTATCCACAGCCTCCACTCCCGAACCAATTCCCGCAGATGTGGGGGTCCTACTCTAATAGGGGAGGAGAACAGAAACATTTGCTTCTACTTTGTGGCAATCCAGTCTGAATATGGCAAAGTATGGTTTGTGCAGACCCTAGTTTGCCCTCAAACCAGGATTCCAAACCTAATTTTGATACTACTTTGAAAACCAAAAATGGCAAACCTAATATA
Organism: Gambelia wislizenii; assembly: GCA_030847615.1. Taxonomy (NCBI): domain Eukaryota; kingdom Metazoa; phylum Chordata; class Lepidosauria; order Squamata; family Crotaphytidae; genus Gambelia; species Gambelia wislizenii. The sequence goes on along the minus strand of JAUMIR010000005.1, from coordinate 218,958,113 downwards.
CGTACATTAAATTGAAATAGAAGCTACAAATCTGTTCCTTCTGAAGAGAAGAATGGAGAAAGCAGGGGGTGGGCCCACCATTGTTCATTTCTGTTTTCATACCCATGGTTTGGAGGATTGTCTAAATAAAAGCTATAAAACACAACTTAACTTCTTGCCTTTTCCTTCTCAGCATATGGCCTCTTTCCACTATATGATCTGATTGTTTGTCTCACTTGTTGAAGGATGAGGTATTAAGATAATGTGTCTTTTCTTCTCTTTTTTCATTGTATTCTGTTCTTAGATTTGAGAGCATGTATCTGGGAGCTGACAAGCCTGAACAATGTGCCCTCTGAGTGATAGAAAATGTATAAAGCAGGGGTTTTCATGTTGTGGGATGGACATAAATATCACTCATAATAAAATGAGGTAGAGAGTGCCTGAGAAAGAAACCAGTAGTTGTTACTATAATCTTTTAGTGCATCATCCCAATTCCCCTTTTCTCCTAGTAGTTCATCCATTTAACACCACAAATAGCCAGTTCTAGCTGCTGTGGGGTGATTCAGAGTTGCCATGACAATGAGGCCTGTCTTTCCAAATTAGGACATTTTCCCTGCTGCCTTTTTCTACATGAAGTTTTCTATTCTCTCATTTTTTTCTTTTGCTATATTCTTTCTTATTGATGTTGAAGCTAAGAAATACTGCCTACGTTTGCTCTCATCTCTTGAAAAGGACTATATTTTATCTTTCTGAATTAATTCATGTGAATTGGGCCAGTACAGGTAGTTTACTTGTGCTATGTTAAATGTTAAGTGACAGTGTGAACCAGACAACTTATATTCCTGAGTTGCAAGAATCAGGGACTTATTTAGAAGTAATGGAAGTTAATAATTGTGTGTAGGACTGTTTATTTTCTTTGATCCCACATGTGTACAGTTTCACAAGTTGGGCTAAAATTGGGACCAGGGACAGGAGCACACAGGTAAGTCCTTCCACCATGTCATTAAGCACTTAGAAATATGTCCGACCTTCAAGCGTTGAATGTGTTGGTTTCAAGAGGTCCAATTGTGTTCAGTGACACAAAGCTCATGTGGCCAGCAACCTTGAAACAATTGGGTTCCTTTTAGCTCAACACACAGACACCTAACATACATCTGGGTGCTAGGGATGTTGGGAGACTGGGCTTATATGCCATCCACATTCCTATCCCAGTTATAGGTTTATGCTTTTGGTAAGCACAGTGTTCCTGACTATTAATTTTTTTTTTACCAGATGCAATGTACCCTTGTTCATGCAAATACCTGAACAGGTATTTGTTTAAGAGTTCATAGTATGAAGCCTAAAGTCAGGAACACTGTGCCTGCCAAAAGTGGGGGCACTGAAAGATATCCCCCTCCTGTCAGATATCTTCCTTTTGCTTTGTACACCTAAAGCTCTTCTTACTTGCTGTATATAACTCAGCAGATATTATTATCAGCCAGTCAGCCATAATAGCTTTCCCCTGTTCTGTAGCCTCCATGTTCATAAACAGTATGATGCTCAGTACTGGCAGGTGTGGACTAACAAGAGGGAATGCTGTTGTCATCATGCCCTACTTATAAACATCCAAGCAGCAGACATTTGATCAGCCACTGTTGGAAGCAGAGGGCTAGACTAGAAGATGGAAACAAATGACATGTTCTAGGACACAAACTGAACACAAAGCAGAGGTGGGCCCTGATCTCCAAATACTAAATTGGCTCTGTTGACTCCACATTTGCTGTTGCACTATTCATTTTACAAAAGACTAATTAGTGAAGATGAGAAATAAATGCCTTGTCAGTGCCAAAAACTAAGTACAAGGCACAGTATTGAAATGGGGCCCTAAATATTAGTAACTACTGCTATCAGCTTACCTCAAACCTTCAGTACAGATTCCTAAGTCATTTTCCTTTAATTAATTTACCACCCAATGGCCCCAAGCCAACATCCCCTTAGCATAGCATAAACACCTGCATATGGAGATACGTTATGTGAGCACTATGCAACTCCCATGCAAGACAGCAACATTGTGCAACACATGTCAATGAGTAGGTTCCATTGCACAATGCAGAACCACAATGCAAGCTGTAGGATGTACAACCATATTGCAATTTTACCTGTGCTGGTCTATGACCGTAATAAAGATTCTATTCTATTCTATTCCATATTGCAAAGTATAGGATGCACAACCACAACATGTGGTGCACAATGTGCAACTGGCAAAGACAAGGCACAGATGAACATGTTGTCTGCACGAATAAACGTCTGCCACTTTCAGTAGAATATGTCCATTCCACAATGGTGAGTTTGTCTCCACAAGCATAGTGTGACTTACATATGTGTATGTCCCTAACAGAATTCTGGCAATTGTCTAGTTTCATCCTATCTTGTTTGAAGCAAGATTCCTGCTTTCTCACCCCTGGACCAGCCAGAATTCTCATTCAGCATACCCCAGTTCCCTGTTCTGTAGCTTCCACTTTTAAAGGATGCGAGTTGGACTCAGTTCCCTTTCACACTACACAATTATAGCAATTTGATCCCACTGCAGCAGCATTGTTGCAACAGTATCAATAGGAACATTGCCTAGAGCCTTTGCATTCTCTCATACTGATTTTGATTTGGACTTCTCTTGACTTCATCTCTGGATTTCCCTTTGGCTGTCTTCTTCTTGTCTCTTTGATCTGATTGGTTTGGGCTTCATTTCTGATCACTTTTTGTGATTCCTTTGAGGTAGTGTTGGTGGTGTAAGCACACGTGCACACTTCAGGATTCTTGTCTTACTGGCATCATTTAAGAAGTGTGTGTCTTGTGATGCCAAAATCCCTGAACTCCAAGTGTCTTCTGTGCTCTGGAGAAACACATATAGTGAATGTGAGAGCTCATTGTCTGGCTTTTACACCCAAAGCCTGTTGGAATAAGGATTTGAGACTTAAAGCCCTCTTATATGAAAATACACTGAAGCCTGTTATTCAGACAACTGGGGTTACATCTCATCCTGTGGATTCAACTGCAGTGGAGTCTTCCACTGCGACTTCTGCCACTTCCAAGTCAACTTGTACCTTGGTTCCAGCATCTGGTTCATCAAGCCATATAGATGTGAAACAATCTCTGGTAGAATCAGGTGTCTGTCTTGCTAAACTGAAAAACAAAAACAAAAATGGGTCTTAGATAGGAGACTGAAGATTCTTCCTCTCAGTCCTGTAAGTAAGTTGAATCCAAGGTTTCCTCTCAATCTCAAGTGCCTGAAGCACCAGGGCATTTTCTGGAAGGGGAAATGGAATCAGTTGCATCACAATGTAAACATAAAAAGAAGAAGAGGACCAAGGAGGATGACTGGCATTGTTCTGACAACTCTTCTCATGTTCACACCTCCACGTTGTGACATGTTCACACCTCAAGTTGTGACAGAATTGACTCCTCCATCCCAATGGGATTCTGCTGGACTTTCATTTCAGGCAGAATCCAGACAGAGGGATCCTTCCATCCATGTGTCAGATGGGTGTAGGCTTTCCTTAGACTATATTGAAGTGGTCTTGGCAATGCAGGGAAGGTCACCACAGCCTACTCCTCTCGGTACTGTTTCCAAAGGAGAAATCTTGGAGTCATCCCTACACATTAGAATTTCTGTGACTCCTCTGTGTCACGTACAGGAAACTCTTCCATCTCTGTCAAAGGACAAGACCCTGCCATGCATCTCATCTCCAAGATGTTTTTTCATCTTGTTGTCAATGTCGACAGTCATGGTCAGATTTGACCACTTCCTCTGATTTGTCCTCCAGCTCTGCTTCATGATCTCAAAGATCTCATTGATCTCAGGCTCGCTATTATGGACGGGAGTGCTGTCATCACAGGGAAGGTTGTCCTCGGTACCTATTTTAGGAATATGGACTTTCCTTACTATTGGTATGGATATTCTCCATCTCTGGAATACCTTTCTTACAGGGACTATGATTATGCTTTCTTCCATCATGTATTTGAAGAGGACTATATGGAAGGTTGGAACAGAAGATTTTAACTGAAAAGGTGACTTGGTATGGAAGGCTGGAATTCAGGACTCTGACTGAAACAGTGACTGCACTATCTGACTGACCCACTCTGTCCTTACATACTTCCCCTCTTGTTGAGTTTCAGCACACTCAGTTGCATCCAAGTTTTCCATCCACAGATCTGGCTACCCAACTGAATCCACCAGCAGCTCATCCCTCTTCTCCATCCCATGCACATCGGATTCCATCCATTTCTAGCTCATCTTCTTCCAGCTCTGGTCCAGACTCTGAATTGGATTCCTCAATGGTACCCGTGCATCAGTCTCCTCCTGCTCTATTGGGGGAGTGTGATCCTGCCTTGCCCACTGACAATGTGTGCTCTTTTGTTGCTCAAATGATCCAAATGGCCAAGTTGTTAGACTTGCAGGTGAAAGAGATCAGCACTGAGATTGCTGATTCAGTTTTTCACCCTTATAGACTCTCGTGCCTAAGTCACTTTTCTTCCAGATGACAGGAACTTAGCTCTTCAAAAGTCCACCTTTCACTGACTCCAGAACCAAAGAGTCAATGCCAGAGACATTCAGGTCCTTCTGGGTTACATGGCACCTACCACATCAGTCACTCCATTTGCCAGGCTCAGGATGAGACCTTTGCAGGCTTGGTTCCTTTTGTGCTTTAGTCCTCTGACTGATCCTCCCAAAATGAGGTTAATGATATCACTCAATGTACACCACTTCCTAAGATGGTGGATAGATTTGAATCATGTACAGAGTGTCATGCCCTTTCTTTCTCTACAACCAAGGGCAGTAATCACCATAGATGCTTCCGTGGAAGGCTGGGGAGCTCATCTGGACAGTCTCTCTTTCAGGGGTTGATGGACACCTGAGGAAATGACCTACCACATCAGTGCCCAGAAAATGTTAGCAGTTGAGAAGGCATTTCATGCATTCAAGTAACTTCTTTGTGGCAAGGTGGCTCAGGTAGTAACTGACAACACCATGGTCATGTACTACCGGAACAAGCAAGGAATAGTGAGGTCGAACACCCTGCTCCATCTCACCCTCTGTCTGTGGGAGTGGTGCATCAGCAAGGGCATCTCTGTCACAGTGTTCCATTTTCCGGGAAGGAGAATACATACATATATTTATTTTGGTCCTAGACCAGTAAGGGGAGGAGAATACCATCAAGGATGCACTCAGCAGGGCCCAAGACTCTTGTCATGAGTGGAAGCTGCCTCTGAGTACTCTACAAAAGGTCTTCTGGATGTGGGGCACTCCAGCAGTAGATCTGTTTGCCTTGGCCAAAAAAAGTCAGTGCCAGATCTTCTGCTCTGGAGCTCTGTGGGGAAAGGGCTCACACAACAATGCCTTCCTGTTTCATTGGGATGGAATCATCATGTATACTTTTCTTCCATTACCCCTCATCACCAGACTGTTGGCAAAAATCTGGAGGGACAAGGCAGACTGCATTCACATCACACCATGGTGGCCCGAACAGCCCTAGTTTGCCCCACTTCTGCATATGCCTCGAGGAGTCTACATCAGGATTCCATACTATCCAGACCTTCTGACAATGTATGATGGCCAGGTGAGACATTCAGATTTGGACACTCTCAGACTAACACTCTGGAGGGCATTTCTTTAGCTTATCTTATCTTCCTGGGGCTGTCAGAACAACTATTGCTGTGGCACACAGGCTTTCTACTCAATTCTTCTATGCATATAAATGGGAAAGTTCCTATCCTTTTTATCAACTCGATGGATTACTGTAGACCAGGGAAAAGCCAGTCATCTGCTAGAATTTCTTTTCACCCTGTCTGAAAGAGGTCTCTCACTCTCTCTCTTCCATCCAATGTTACCTAGTGGCTATCTCTGTTAACTTCCAGTTCATCAACAAGCCCTCCTGTTTTCAGGACCAAATGGTGAAGAGGTTTCTGAAGGGCTACAAGAACCTTTATATTCCAGTTTCAGGACCAACATCTCCATGGAACTTGGAGCTGGTCTTGTGACAACTTGAGTCAATAGTGTCCTGCGATATCTGTCTACTTACCTAAAAGATGGCCTTCCTGGTGGCAATTACATCAACCAGATGGGCAAGAGAGCTCTGTGCCCTAAGAGTTGACTATCCTTACCTGCGGTTTCATTGTGACAAAGTTGTTCTCAGACTGGATATTACCTTTCTATCTAAAGTGGTGACAGTGTTTCACATCAGTTAGGACATCGTACTGCCTTCATTGATGCAGAAGCCTACCTCTGACTTGGAATGAAGCCTACGTTGCCTAGATGTTAGAAGGGCCCTTGCTTTCTATATTGACAGGACTGCAGGCTTCCACAATTTGCAAAGACTCTTTTTTTTAACCTTTTCCATATATACTTTTTAAATTATGTTACAAAGCTTGCAAAATAAATGATACAATTACATAACTCTCTTCTTATCCATTGTAACTTTTTCCTTATTAAAAAAAACCTGCAACAAAAAAATGGACACATCTCCGATAATACCAATATATAACATTCCCAATATGCAACATATATAACAATATGTAACAATCCTTTTAATCATCCCTCTGAATGCCTTCCTTCCTTCCTGGTTTACTTAAGGTTTGCTACCTATAAAAAGGTATAAAAAGAAGATAGATGGAAAACTTTGAATAATTTGGTCCTCTAATATAGAGAGTTGAGACCAGTACTGACCGTGAACATATAAATAAGCAATTTGCAAAGACTCTTTATCTGTTATTATTTGAAGAAGAAAGGATTACCTGTTTCATCACAGTGTTTTGCGAAGTGATTAGTCTCCACAATTCACCCGGTGCACTAGTTGGCTAAGAAAAACCCTCTGTCCCATGTCTGTAGTAATTCTACAAAGGCTACATCTTCTGCCTCTCTGAGAGGAATGCCTTTGGAGGATGTGTGTAGGGCAACTACATGGTCACAGGCTTTGACCTTCATCTTCCACTATAGGATAGATGCCACCTTCAGAGAGCTATGCTGGTTTCTTGTCTTGTATGACATTCCTGGCTTCTCTGGCTAGTAGCTTGCTAGTCTCCCATTTGTGTGCGTCACAGAGATCATGAAGAAGGAGGACAGGTTGCTTACCTGTAACTATAGTTCTTTGTGTAGTCGCCTTTGAACTTATACGACCCTGCCCATCTTTCCCTTGTTGTTTCCTGCTTACACGTAGATCCTGGGCTGCTGCTTCAGCACTCATGGAACTGAGGGTTTAGGCAGAATGCGTGCTGGATAGCCGCATGGAGGGTGGGCAGGGTTACCACCAAGAAGCTTATGTAATAGCTCTAGAAAGTTCCAAATTATGCACTGCAAAGGCACAGATAACCCATTTGTGTGAGTTCACAGACCACTCAAAGAATTACAGTTACAGGTAAGCAACCTGTCATTATTTTTGTAATTATGAAGGCAGTTGAAAGGTATGCAGCTAATATGGTTGTTGTCTGCTTTCAAATTGTTTCTCACTTATGGAAACCCTACGGCAAACCTTTCACAGGGTTTTCTTTGCATGATTTGTTCAGATGGGGTTGGTTTTCTATGGCTGATTGGGGATAAATGTTTCCATTACTAAAACAATAGTCTTCTAATGACTTCCATGTTTATATCTTTATTATTTATGTCTTCCAAACATATTACTCTATCTTTAGATTCCAACCAGTGTTCCCCTCTTTCACTCCACAAACACACAATTCTATTGATACTGCTCTAGAGGCCATGCCCATTGAGGGGTTCTAGGAACTGTAGTACAAAAAAAGTAACATTTCTTCTGAACCTACCAAGTTAAAGACAAGCAGAACAGTGGGTCCCTTGGGCAAAAAACCCACATAAACTGGAATCTTGTATGTTGTCAGGGTACCAGCCACTCTGAGAGTCCAGCAAAAATGTTAAACTACAGTACTTTCTCCTCCCATGCTTTCCCAGGCAGAAGGTGGGGGAGGGGGAGAATTCTAAAGGTGCATGGACACAAATCCACTCTGAACATATGTATAAATCATCTGACACAAGCATGTTTTGAGCAATGCTTTTTGTTTGGGGAAACTCTACAACAGGAGATTTAACAATCCTATATCTTCCTTGGAAGATTGCTTCCAGATCCAGTACAATAATCTGTCCTACCACTTCCTTTACTGTCCTACAACTTCCTCAAATGATCACTCTCTCTCTTTTCTCCTTGGGCGCACACATTTCATCTGCTTTGTTCAAAGCTCTTCGCACAAAGCATTCAAGTTAGGTAGAGGACAAAAATCTCTCAGCATTAGTTACTTCTCTTTCTGTTTATAATTGTTGTAAAACAAATAGACTTATGAACTCTTTCACAAACTTACCTGGACATGGGTGTAAAAAGAGCCTTGATTCTAGCAAAATTCTAACATCAGGGACTTGCAGATAATAGCTTTTTAAAAGAAGCAAGCCATAATATGCTAAATGGGTATTTATTTAGTATGAGTTGCCTCTCACCTGGCCTGTGACTGGCAAAATGCTTGGGAATTCAGGGTCTAGGTAGAAGGAAGAAAGACCATTGTGGCACCTTGTGTCTAGCAGAATGGGGTCTAGTTTCTGTTAGAGAGTGTCTTACGTCCTCAGGTGTTTCTTTGGGACAATATTTTTTTCATTTCCCTATAGTCTTAAATCCAGTATCCCTCATTTAAAGTTCAGATCTGAGCTGGTTCTTACATATTATACATTTTTATTTATGCACAATCCTAAATATACTCTGGACTGACTATGTGACGAATGTTGCTGTCCCTGAACAAGCAGGGATCACCAGCATTGAGGCTATGATATTGAGAACACAGCTGTGCTGGGCAGGGCATGTTTCCAGGATGGAGGACCATCGCCTCCTGAAAATAGTACTCTACGGTGAACTCGCCATAGGTCAGCGTAAGAGGGGCGCTCCAAAAAAGCGATACAAGGACTCCCTGAAACAACATCTCAGGCTCGGCCAAATTGATCACCAACAATGGTCCGCCCTGGCCTCACATCGGGAAGCATGGAGACGCGCTATCCACAATGCTGCAGCCTTATTTGAGAGTTTACACCAAACAAGTCTTGAAGAGAAACGACAACACAGAAAGAATCACAACCAGGAAACATCACCCAAGGAGACCTTCTGCTGTGCTTTCTGCAACCGGACTTGTTTATCTCGGATTGGCCTTTTTAGTCATCAGCGCGCTTGCAGAAAGCATGGGATGAGTCCTTTCTGAATCTTTGTTTGTGAAGAAAAGCCAGAGAGAGAGAGAGAGAGAGAGAGAGAGAGAGAGAGAGAGAGATGTGTCTGCTTAATATGCAAGTTTTCTCCTCTAAGAAATGTCATCTAAGAAACGTCTTGTAAGGCCAATTATTGTGGGTGCCACACCTAAGGTGATGTCCAGTATTGTGATTTCCACTTACCTCGTCCTGCCATTTGGTAGGCCAAGTTGAAGTGGGGATAGAAAGGAATGAATTATTGAAATGCCTAACTGTCCTAACATCACTGTTGTCTTTCGCTAATGGTTGCTTGCCTCATGGCATGCTAGGGATGCTCATCCAGCTGCACTGGAATATCTTATGCATTCCCACATCTTCAGGGAAGGGAAAGCACATTACATTGCTTGGAGCAGGGTTCATTCAGCAAGATTTGGAGAAGCAGCTGTGTCAGAGAAGAAACTTTAGCAACGGCCTTGAAGATTGTCAGGAAACAAATGTTGCCCAAACTCCCTTCTGATCCCCCGGCACTGATGCATATGATGAAAAGCAAGGAAAGGCACTGTGAGTGAGGTGAAAGAGACAAATACTAAGACCATCTGTGACTTCAGTAGAGGTGCAAAATGGTTCTTAAGGGGTTATCCAACCAAAGTGCTTCTACTGCTGCTTGCAGTGAAGGGCTAATCTCTGTAGATTTGGCGAGCTGGTTCCAAAAGTTGAGATGCTTAGTCAGACCTTTCTGATTTGAAAAATGGCTGGAAATCAGCCAGGAAGAGACTTTCTTTACAAGATTCCCTATGCTTCATCATGAAAGCTGTGCTTGAAGCACTCTGAAAATAGCTTTTCTTCATAGTACTTTACATTGCTACCATGACTTTCCATCCCAGCTGGCATGCAGGGACAGCCACAATAACCAAGTGACCAGGGACTCAGGAGTGATTTTCTTGTATTCTTGAATTTAAGTTTAATTTCTTCCTGTCATTCCATAGATGTTTTCATTCTCCCCTAGCTATTTTGTCTATTCTGGTCCTGCTCTCATGTTTGAAATGAACATGAATGGAAGAGGTAGTAGTAGCAAGTGGAGAATATGAATTTAAAAACACCTCTCTCTCTGGACTTTACCACAGTACACTGTTATAGTGCTATTATTCCACTTTAAATGCTATGCCTGCCTCCTGGGGAATTCTGGGTTTTGTAGTTTAGTGAGGCCTAAGAACTCTCAGGCTGAGAATGCTAAATATCCCTCCCTAAACTGGAAATTCCAGGATTCCACAGGAGGTAGCCAGAGCAGTTAAAGTGGAATAATAGCACTATAAAAATGTAGTGTGATAATCTCCTCTCTGTGTGTGTGTGTGTGTGTGTGTGTGTGAAAGAGAGAGAAAGAACACAAGAGTTGAAAAATAAAAATGAAGCACAAAAATGATATGGTAAAGGAATATATGGATAGTCTTGATTCCAAAAAACTACAGAGGATATCTGATACTTGCTGGTATACAGATTAAGGTTTAACTCTTAATGACCAATCACCAAATGAATTTAGGCTCCTATAAATGCTTACCTGGGAGCAAACCCCAAACCCCATTTAACTCATTGGGGCTTATTTCTCAATAGATATACATAGGATTTCTCTATTAGCTTTAAGAAAATTTGGATAATACAAACTAAGAGCTGCCTCTAAGGACTTTATCATATGGCCCCTTTTAAGATGTCCTTTTGAATCATAGCATCATAGAACAATAAGAGTTGGAAGAAACCACAAAGGCTGTATGCAGGAATAAACAATCAAAGCACTCCTGACACATGGCCATCTAGGCTCTATTTAAAAACCTCCAAAGGAGGAGGTATATCTTTGCATATACCAAAAACTGGAAAGAGTCATTAGAAATCTATGAATCTAGAAGACCTAGTCTCAGCTCCAATGAGCAGTCAGAGAAAGGGAAATTCTGTTCATACAAGTCCTCAAGGGATAGCACACAATACAAGACCAAGGCCAAAAAAGGAGGACTGACTCTAATATACCATAATTATGAATGGTTCAATAGCAGCTCCACACTTTAAACCCATTTCTATGCCGGCAAAAGAACACTCCCCCCAAACGTACCTTCCTCTCCCAGCAAAGGCTTCCTGGCAATAAAGAGGCCGTGAATGGAACCCTGTTCACTTCCTCACTCAAAATCCCACAAGACTTTGTCGTGCAAGAAATTTAAAAACAAAAACAAAATGCACACATAAAAAGTTACACTAAGCACCTAGGCACAATTTAAAAGTCCCAAATAACCTGATGAGGGTCATAAAAAGAGTGAAGCTTACCTGGATGTCCTGATCTCACCCGGAAGTGTTTGCACTGGACTGGTCACTCTCACTGCAGTGACAAGAATTAAATGGCCCAAGGTTTTACATACCAGCAATGCCGGCACAAAAGGTGCAGTGGGGTCTATTGATGGCTTAAGCCATCAATTAAAAACTACAGGATTTTGACAGGGCATAACCACAAAAGGGCAATGTCGTCTGATATGTGTACCCTTTTGCAGTTATGTAGCATCATTATGATGCCATATTTTGTCCGTCTGATAAAATCCTAAGGCTAAAATTCTGTGAATAGAATCTAAAGAACAATATTTACACAGCTATTTTTAACAGTTCAGAGTGCTGATATGTGCTTATATGTCTAAGAAATGAATGCAAAAGGTCATGTAGACCAGTATTATTATCTCCAGTATGTTATAGATGGAGGTTTGGGGTTCAGAGATAGCAGTCTATTGATTTTTTAAAAATGGGTTTTTGCTGTATAATTACAAAGAAAGGGGAAATGCAGGGGAGTATATAGACTAGGCATAGACATTAATATAAACATCATATTTAAAAAAATGCTTTCTTTGAGTTGATGTCTGTAAAATACATGATCATGCATCACTAAAATAGTAAGGTCTTCTGACCATTGAATAATAGATAGTGAATGTTTATGTTTCCAGTCTTTCAGTATACAGTAAAGACTTTATCAGATGAACCTCCATAAATGTTTCTTTCCCACCATATTTTAAATTGTTTTTCTGCCAGCAAAAAACCCCATGCTTTCAGACCTACCTTCTCTAGCATTAAAAGGCAGCATAAATGGAGCATGAATGGAGCTCTCTCTACTTCTACATTCATGATCTCACCAATTCTTGTGAGAAGACTGTTGGGGCATAGAAAGATGCACTGTGTCCACCACGACCACCTGCAGAGTTGTTCCACGTTGACAGGACGCCAAGGAGAAGGTTTTCTGAAGAGATTTCTGCAAAAGACTTCAGGCTGAGAAGGAAAAATTCCTTCACCCCAGCACACTGCCTTGAGCTCTGGCTTGCCAAATAAAGACAGCATCAAGGGCAGCCTTCACTCAACTTGAGGGCTTTTAATCTTTGTTTGCAGTATATTTATAATATATATACAGAGTATAAGACAGCCATCTCTAATACTCATAAATCTCTCTTAAACCAACAAACTGCTTCACCAACCACCATCCACAACAAACCCACACTGGAGATAATTCCCATCTCCTTTTTATAGGCAGTTAAATAATGCCTGTTACATCAGGCATCTCAGATGTGCATACTCTCAAGTGCTAACTCTCACACACACCTGCCACTGGAGCTTAACTACTTTCATTACTAAGCTTACAGCTCCATCTTGTGGTCACATCCATGTCATTTCCTGACAAAGATGTGAGCGCAGTAAATTTAAAAAATACAGCAAAAGAAAGACACAAAACATACACACAAGTACAGAAACACACTTTAAAACTTAAAAGTCCGTATGCAAAGAGAGGCTGGGAAATACTTTCATATGCCCCAGAGTACATATTCTTTTCTTCCCTGTCTCCCTGGACTTCATGATAGCTTTCAATCTTCTGTGACATGTTCTTCTATTTTGGATTCAGAAATTGTGCCCATTCTATTTAAAATTGGTGCCCAGGAAGACCTGGAACCAAAAATGAAGCCCTAATTACCCATGAAACTGATAATCTTCCTTTTGATTGTGGTTATAAAATTTAGTGGGTTTCCAGAGCACTGTAAACCCCTACAAAACTCATTAGATAAGACCCTCATTATAGTGTCACGGGCTAAAAATGACCTTTCATTCTACCCATATTGTTGGTTCTGTAATATTGCCTTCAAATCCATCAGTAATAGTACATATCCTTAATGAGGGAGCAATGAGTCAGGTGGAGTAGAATCATAGAATCATAGAGTTGGAAGAGACCACAAGGGCCATCCAGTCCAACCCCCTGCCATGCAGGAATACACAATCAAATCATTCCCGACAGATGGCCATCCAGCCTCTGTTTTAAAACCTCCAAGGAAGGAGACTCCACAACACTCAGAGGCGGTGTATTCCACTTCTGAACAGCTCTTATTGTCAGGAAGGTCTTCCTAATGTTTAGGTAGAATCTCTTTTCTTGTAGTTTGAACCCAATGCTCCGTGTCCTAGTCTCTGGAGCAGCAGAAAACAAGCTTCCCCCATCCTCAGTATGACATCCCTTCAAATATTTAAACATGGCTATCATGTCCCCACTCAGCTTTCTCTTCTCCAGACTAAACATGCCAAGGTCCCTGAGCTGCTCCTCATAGGACATGACAGAACAGAGTGGCACTATTACTTCCCTTGATCTAGATCAGTGGTTCTCAACCTGTGGGTCCCCAGCTGTTGTTGGACTACAGTTCCCAGGAGCCCTCTGAGATCTCACCTTGACAGCCAGGTTGTCCTCCCAGTCATTAGTGAGGCTGTAGGATTGAACTCACCTCAAGGTGAGACCTCAGAGGGCTCCTGGGAACTGTAGTCCAACAACAGCTGGGGACCCACAGGTTGAGAACCACTGATCTAGTCACTATACTCCTATTAATGCAGCCTAGTCTGAGCAACTTGGTGACTGTAGTGAAACGTAGAGAAGTACATCCAACAGTTCACTATTTTGATTGGCTAACAGAAGCTGAGGCAGAAAAAGTAAACCAGGGAGGTTCATAAAAAGAGCATCTCCTACTGGGCTTTCTCAGTTTGAACTGGAAGTGTTCTGGCATTGACACTGTAATCACAAGAGGATGATGGTGCAAAGTTTCAAACGTTGGCAATACCAGTAAAAAAGTGCCATGGGAGGTCTATTGATCGTTTGGCCCATCAATAAAAAAGAATGCCTTAGTCTCTATACATGATGTGAAAGGACGACATTGTCTGGCCTGCACACCCTTTTGCATTCATTAGGCATCATTATAACACCATATTTACCGCATCTGATAAAGTCCTTAGTCTTTTAGCACCAGTAGCAGCATGCAGGATCCAACTATGCTAATCATCAGTTAAATACCACATTGCATTGTCATAATTTTAAAAAAATCACCTGCAAATGTTAAAAATTATAGTGCAAAATTAATATGTTGTAATACATCCAAACAGCAGGGGCTAAACATTGAACATGTCCACATGATATACCTCAAGGGAGCATTATCTGTATTACAGTGCCAACATTTAGTTGAAGCAGATAAAAGTGTCATGGGAGATTATCAGATGGGCCATTATAGCCTGTTTCTGTTCCACTACCCCCCACCTGCTCCACTCCCATTTCTGCCACAGCATTAAAAAAGGGTTTCAGATACCTACCTTCATTCCACGGCAGGAATGGGCTCCCCCTCCCCTTTCTGCCTGGTCATAAATGCATTTGTCGGAAGGCTGCTTTTACGACTGGGAACTGAAATCCCGGCTGTTCTTGCCACAGAACGGCTGTGTGGCAAATTCAAATTGTAACCCCCCCCCAGCTTTCAAATCAGTTAACAAAGCAGAAAAACACATTTAAAAAATTAAAAGCTACCCAGGGAGGGTGAAAAAAGTGTTTTACTTACCGTGTTGTCCCAATTGCACCCGGAAGTGTCCAGCAAGGACCTCCCCCTGTGGCTGGCATCATGCCAGGGTAACAAAATAGGAACGGGCATCGTTCAGACCACCCAGGATTCCATTACAGAAATGGAATGGGTGGCCTATTAATTATGTTTCTCCATTTTTGGGAAATTGTTGGAACAGAACCGGGGCAGAACTGGAGCACCACAGGAATAGAAAGATGTTGTCAGAAAGGGAAATCCTTTCTCAATCCTGTTCCATCCCTGAAATGGACTTTAGAGTCTGTCTGATAATCTCCATGGTGTCTAGCATACACAAAAATTGTCATTTTTTGCTGAACCAAATGTAGTTCAGGTCTAAAGAAATTTTAGATATTGAGGTTAGGGTGTTTTTCCATTAGGTAATTTGTAGAGGACAATCTAACTCTTTATTCCAGTGAATTTATGGTTTAACTGAGATTTGACCCAGGGATCTCTAGTTCAAGAGTTGGGTATTACACCCCCCCATATTGTTGACCTGCAACTCCCAGAATTTCTCAACATTGGCTAGGCTGTCCTAGCCGTCCTAGTTGTAGTTCATAGATTATACTTTTAACCATTCTGCATGCAGTGTCTTTTAACAGAGTCAGGTTGTCTCCACATGACAGTGTTAGGAGCACATTCATTTGAAAAATGAAGCATTCTTTTTGTAACATTCCCAAATGGAGGCATCATTTAGTTGCTTTCAAAAGTCATTCTGTGAGCACAAGAACATTATGTTGAAAGAGGTTCAAAGTGAATCCCAGACCATCTTTCTAGTCGGACTGGTGCTGATGTAATAGTTTCCTTTACAAGAATGCTTTATTAGTCTGAACACTAATTAAAATGGAAAATATGCATGCACTTTTAACTTAAAACCTTATCCTCTTTCCTATTAGTCTTTTTTACTGTAAGCTTGTAGAAAGGCCTGTCTGTTTTTTTGTTCTGTTTACTTATTAGTAATAGTAGTAGTGGTGATGCTGTTGCCGATTATGGTGATGCCCTAGTTGTCTCCACTCATGGATGTTTCCTGAAATAGGTTCTGAATATGTGTGAAATAGGAATAGAAACATGTCTTCCAATGATGATTATTTATTAAAATCTCCTTGAACACTGAGCAACATCAGACTTTAAAAAATCATGGCAATTTAACTGAATTAGTTCTTCTAGGTTGCTTTTACAGCCACATATGATCAGGAATGTCTACGTTCCTCAGACCAGTTTTTAATTGGGAAAAATTCCTAACAGCACTGGTATGGTCATCTGGTTGCCATTTCCCACATCTTTTCTATCTCTAAATCACCCTTTTATAATGTCATAACCAGAATTGGACATAATATTCCAGATGTGGTCACACCATGGATTTGTATGAGGTCAATATGATATTGCCAGTTTTATTTCTGATTCCATTTCTAATTATACCCAACTTCGAATATGCCATTTTCATTTTACAGGAGCCGTACAGCGGGCTGACATTTTCACAGAGTAATCAGTCTTCCAATCCCTTGGTCACTTGCTGGCAGCTCTTAATGTTACTATATATGTAAAGTGGGGTTGTTGTTGTTTTTGACCTAGTATGAATCATTTTATAATTTTTTTTCACTGAAGTTTTGATGACCATTCTTCCAGTTTAGAGAGATCCTTTTGGAATGCTTCACAGTCTATTTTTGTTTTTGACCTATCTTAATAATTTATTTTCATCAGCAAAAGTGAATACCTCACTATACATCCTAACTCCAGGTTTTGTATCAGGTAATTCTTGTACAGTTCAAGCTTGGTAGATACACATTATTATTATTTTTTTTTAAATACCCTTGAGAGTATTTTGTGTGCAAGCCTGTATCTTCTAACATATCTCCACAGGAGCCAGTGACCAGCAGCCAGTGGTTCGAGTACTAGCACTGGCCGATGAACCATAACTTTGAATAGCACTGTTAGAAGACCGTACAGGCACCTTTAATTCATTTCTTAGCTTCTTATTTTTCCCCCTTTGCTTGATCTATTACATTTATTTATTTATTTAGACATTCTCAGTTCTGTACTATTTTATTTCTTATTTTGCCATTGTGCTTATGGTAGTCAGATTGCTTTAGTAGGCATATTATTACTATTACTATTACTATTACTATTTCAATGCAGCGTATTCTCTGTTTTTTTTTTTTTTTGGTAAGAATACTGCAAGTAGGCAAAATTGACCTGTTTGCCAATGTCACTGCACACCTTAAAAACAATTCTGGGGTCCATGATGGAATCAGACTGCTAATTCATTCAGCTCCTTCTTGTCCATTCTGATTAACAGCAGCTCTGCAACAAGTTATGGCCCTTACCCATATGCAAAGGACTGATGTGTTAGATCTGACAAGATTAGATTTGCAAACCATAGCATTTTATATCTAGTTGTGTCTGTGGGCTGTCTGATGTGAGATTTAAATTCCAAACTTTCAAGACTCAAGTACACGTGGACATAGGACCTCTATGTGGGCAAACCAGTTCCATTTTGGAGAAATGTAAGCATGGCAAGAACCAAGCATGAGTAGTTTCGTTTATACCTACTTTGTGCTTACAGCAATAAAATATGAACAGAATCTTTCAACAAGCACATTGAAGATGATGCATAGGATAAGGCTTTCTTTTGTGCCCCAAGAAAACAAGATTATTATGAACACTAGTAACCTGATTTCCCCTTGGCCCAAATCTCTGAAATTAGCATACCTCATTTGGAAGTGAAAACTAAGGGCCCATCTAAATGGTGAAAATACCTCTCATGGAATTCACTGGGAATCCTACCAGTCTAAACAGGATCTAGCACCAATCCACACTATTTAGAAGGAGGGGGGCCCAAAACAGGCAAAACCAATGGGTTAAAACCTTCGCAGATTTCCCTGTACTTTTTCACAAACTGCAAGGCTGGTGCACATTTTTGCTCTTTTGGACTATTGAACAATAAAAAACACAAAGGGAAGCACAAAGCTGATTGTCCAAGTGAGAGTGGGGGTGGGGCTTGCTAGGAGGGCAAGTGCCTGCTGGTGCCACGCTGGATTTTCGCCTTAGTGATCACTCGCTAAGGCGATTAAAAAAGGATCAATATTTTCTGTTCTGCTTTGGAGAATTGCTCTATCGCACCAGCCCACCTTGGGATGATTTTTTAAAAAAAAACTGGCAGCAGTGAAGAAATAATGTGAGTAAATCACTCGCAGCCGCCATTAGGGTGCCTTGTGGGGGCTTCGAAGGCCAGGAAAAACGTTTGGACACGTCGCTGCTGCTGCATGATGCCAATAGTATGAGGTATTTGGGATTTTTTCTCCCTCTTGTAGATGGGCCCTAAGGTTGAAATAAACCCTGAAGCAAAACCAGGAATTTTCTTTTCTCCAGGAATGGAGAGATTTCAAATAAACAAATGAAAAAAATCACAGCTTAAAACTGGGAAAGTAAACAAAATGATTTCTTGTAGTTTCTACAGGATATTAAAATCTTGACTGCATTGCCCTCCTGGACACTTCCATCTACAGCCATCCCTTCACATTTGTGAGGGTTAGGGGCAGACAACCCCCGTGAATGTGAAAAAACCGCGAATAAGAAATGACCCTGCGGGCGAGTGGCTTTCCACCCTGCCTTCCCAAGGCAGCAACGGGCTTCGTGAGAAGCCCTTCGCTGCCTTGAGAAGGGACTGGGGTGGAGAGCAGGTGCACAAGTGGCTTTCCACCCCCTTCCCAAGGCAGCGACAGGCTTCGTGAGAAGCCCTGAGCTGCCTTGAGAAGGGACTGAGGTGGAGAGTGGGTGGGAAGGAGGCTTTCCACCCCCCTTCGCTGCCTTGAGAAGGGACTGGGGTGGAGAGTGGGTGGGAGGGACGCTTTCCACCCCACCTTCCCAAGGCAGCGGCGGGCTTTGTGAGAAGCCCTTCGCTGTCTTGGGAAGGAACAGGGTAGAGAGCAGGGGGTGGAGGTGGCTTTCCGTGAATAATTGAAACCGCAAATGTGAAAGTCGCAAATGTGGAGGGACAACTGTATATTAGTAGATGGCCCTTCATTATGACTCATTCCCTCAGGCTGAAAAATGTTCCCCACCCTTGTTTACAAGTTGTTAGATACTGTTGGATGCTTGCAAAATATGGTTATTGCTATAATTTTGAGTCAAAGGCTGAAAATCTTAGCAGTCTGGAAGGAAAAAAAAGTCACTGTTTGAAGTACAGACAGTAGATTCCCCACATTTCAGAAAAACCAGAGATCCAAAGGGGAGAGCTGATGCGGGATCTAATAAAAATTAAAGCATTAAATATGCAAGTAATCTTTGCTGATCATAAATGTGGTCTAGAAAAATGGAGCCCATGTTTTGGCCACTTAAAGAGCAAAACTAGATGTGATGTGATGTGGTGGGGATGCCATGTTTGTTTTTCACATGTTCATCCTCTATGGATAAATTCCATGGGAGTATGAGACAAAAAATATGCTTTAGATGTTTCCCACTAATCTATATCAGGTTTTCAGGGTGTACAGGGGCTGTGGAATGGAGACAGATCACCAGTTCTGGTAGAAACAGTGAGATCTATCTGATGTACACCACTGTGTCCTGCCGATTATAAAAACGTAGTCCATTAGAAATGAAAAGCATAATTTACTGTGTAGTTTGGCATAAATTCCATTAAAATTAGTAAGACCTCAGGATGAGCACCCCAAGTTTGAAATTTATGGATTAATCCTCCTCAGTATATATGGGTGGCACACTTTCATGGAGATTTGGCAGTAGGTAATTTGTGTTTCCAGTGCATATGCAGTCCACATCACACTACACTGTTATAGTCCTATTATTCCACTAACTGCTATGGCTACTTCCTGTGGAATTCTGGGGTTTGTAGTTTAGTGAGGCCTAAGAGCTCTCTGGCTGAGAGGTCTAAATGCCCCTCCCTAAACTGCAAATCCCAGGATTCCACAGGAAGCAGCCATAGCAGTTAAAGTGGAATAATAGCGCTATTAACACTGTAGTGTGATAATCTTCTTGTAGTCTTTCCCTTGCCTGAACATAGACTGCTTTGAAGTGGCAACATAAAAATAACAGGTTTATCTGTTTTCCCTGGAACTTTTTGCGTGCTTGTGATTCACTGCTGAAGAATTGGCCTAAATGTGAGAACTGGCTGTCTGAGTTCACTCTCAATGCACATTGATTAATCTTTACAATTAGTTGCTCCCTTTTCTACTAATAGTGTGCTTTTGTTCTTCTGCCTTCTGGCCAGTCACTAGATGTTGGCATATAAACACTAACACTGGAAACAACATTGAACTGATAATCATGAAATCAAATATATGTACAGTATATTCCGGTGTATAAGACGACTGGGCGTATAAGATGACCCCCCCCCCCCAATTTTTAAGTTAAAATATAGAGTTTGGGATATACTCGCCATATAAGACCACCCCCCTTCTCTTATACGGCGAATATATCCCAAACTCCCCCCTCCAATCTCCCTCCACCACCCCTCCCTCCACCACCAGGGCCGGTTTAAGGAATTTTGGGGCCCCTTGCAATACTTTATTGGGAGGATCTCCTTGAAGGACAAATCTGAGGAGCAATTTTCATCAGAGGCACAGCATGAGAGGAAAGAGTTGAATCCCCTTCTTGCTTGCTGGGATCGCAGTAGTGACTGATCCCCCCTCCCCAGCTCCCCAAGTGCAGCTCCTTGCATTTACATGCAAATCTGTGCAGAATTAAGTCTTCCTAAGCCTAGCTTCCCTGGAGGAAGGCTGGGGGAGTCCATTGTCCTCTGCATCTGCTTCAACCCCACTGGGATGGAACTTTTGGACAAGGGAATCCACCCAGGGAATTCTGACATTCCTAAGCACGGGAGAGGAGGTGAAGCTTCTGCCAAGCTGCCAGAGGAATGGTGTAGGAGAGTAATGCTCTTAAGAGGATATCTCTGCTTCCAGGACCCAGATTTTCAAGGGATCCTTTTGCTGCCAGAGGGGAGAAGAGTGTGACAGGGGTGCGTTTCTTGAAGTCAAACCATCTTGTAGTGGAGAAAACAGCTTATGGGATAGACTTTTGTGAAGCGCTTGGAACGGGCTAATATTTTTGAAGTCTTGGCTGGCACAAGCCAGCCAGTTCAAGAGGCTTAGGGGCATGGACCAGTTGAGGCTGCAGGAAGGAGTTATGGACCACAAACAGCTGTGGTCAAGATCCTGCACTCATGATCCTCCCCACCCACTTTATCGCCATGCCCACCACCCACCCATCGTGGCTTTGTGAAGGGTGGGAGGGGGGAGGCTTTCCACCCCACACCCGCCCTTCACGGAGCCAGGATTGGGGTCCCAGTCAGGGCTTCGTGAAGGGCAGGAGGGGGGAGGCTTTCCACCCCACATCCACCCTTCACGGAGCCGGGATCAGGGTCCCGATTAGGGCTTCGTGAAGGACGGGGGGGGGGGCTTTCCACCCAACACCCGCCTTTCACGGAGCTGGGACTGGGGTCCCAATTGCGGCTTGGGGGGTATGGAGGGGTGGCTGACTGGGGGGGGGTTGGTCTTATAGGGCTCCCCATCACGGCTTCGGGAAGGGCGGGTGCTGGCAAGCCTCTCCCCATCCATCCAGCCACTACCCGTCATTCCGAAGCCGTGATGGAGAGCCCTATTCCAGCGTATAGGATGAACGCCTAATTTTGAAAAGATTTTGAGAGCTTAAAAAGTCATCTCATACACCGGAATATACGGTATATGAATATACATAGGTTGCCATTAAAAATAAATGGATTGGCAAGAATGCAACACAAGAAAAATTGCTAAAAACATCCCACCCCCCTGATTAAATCCTTGAGTAGCCATTGTAATATATGAAGTTATTGCAAATTCATGTTTAGACCATTTCTGTGTGACATGCACTGGATATGAGGAAGTGGTGATTTTATGTTGCTTTCTATGAAATATCCTAGATTGAATTTGGAGTGTAGCAGGCTGGAATTACTTTACCCACTTCCGTTATTCAGTGTGCTGTACATATTTTTGCTGGTCATAAAATGGAATCTGAAAACTCAAGACTGGACACAAATCTTCTTTAGATACAGGGACTGGTCAGGGATGATATGAGCATCTCTTGCCATCACATGTACAACCCCCCCCCAACAAACAAACAAAAAGCACCCCTCCATTAATTACATGTTGGGGTTAATTAAGAGTTGTTCCCCATTGTAGATAATTGGAACCTCCATGATTAGCAGTGCATAGCAGTTTCTGGGAACAAATAATAATGATGATGGGTCGGGGAGGCATTGCCTACATGCACTTTGGGTTCTTAGACACATTCTGTTGCTTCAAATAGAATTTTGGAGTAGATGGACCTTGATTGTGACTCAGCCATCACTAACCTGGTGCCCTCCAGACGTGTTCAACTACATGTTGTTTCAATCCTATGTGTTTAAACCTATGTGTTTAAATGGTTTTATGTTTTAGTTATATATTATATTTTAATTCATGTTGTACCCTGCTGGCAGGTAAGAAATAATAATATTACACCAGCCATTATTGCTGCCAGCATGGCAATCGGGAATTATGAGAGTTGTATAGAGCAGTGGTTCTTACCTGTGGTCTGGGGGATCCCCAGGCTTGAAGGCTTGAAGGCTGCTTGGCCCACTTTATGGCTTCAGTAGTGTGGCCACATGACAGGAGCCAAAGCAAAGGCTCACTGGCTGGCTTGGCCTGAGAATTGCTATTCAATCTGCTCCAGCCACAAACTTGCTGGAAGAAGCAGAAGAAAAGTCTTCCTTCCCACTCTAGTGCCTCTGAGGGAAGGTTTCATGGATGGTGTAATTGGATTATGATTATGATGATTTTAAATCTTGAGTTAACTCTTAGGGGTCCACAGCAACAAAAGATATTTAAAGGGGGTCCCTGGTAAAGAAAAGGTTAAGAGCCACTGGTATAGAGCACCAGGTTGGGCAATGTTGCTTTTACTGATCTGACAGGCTGTATGCTCCCATTATGTTAATTGTTTTCAAGCCACTAGACTTAACTTTGATGCAGACATGTTTTCCTCTCCCTCTCTGGGGAAAGCCATGTTTAAACGTTACCTAGACAAATTATTTGGTGTCTGATTATTAGAAACTTCAAGACCAGCATACAAATTGGATACACACTGATATGGTATCCACTGAATGTTACTTACTGTTAATTGACCTCTTTGAAATGTTCAGATTATATATGAAGGAAGTGGTGCATTTATTAGTTTACTTAGCTTCTCAGTGTCCAGATTGAAAAGGTGTTTGCATATACCATAGGATGCCAAACAGTCCAGATAAAGAGCAGAAACATTTTTTACAGCAAGGGCTGGCAACTATAGGTTGTCCAGATATCATTGGACTTGTATCAGCTCAAGCAAGCAGTGGACTTTTTCAAATGGTTGAAAAAACCCATGAGGAGATTGGGAGAAGAATGGAGCTGTGGCGCTTACACGGCCCTGTTTCAGACAACGCAGTCCTCCTCTGTCCTCTTCCTGTCCTCCTTCTGACCTCCTTCTGACCTTCCCCTGTGCTGCTTGCACCGCTTTTTACTGATGGAGGTTTTCTGTCAATAAAAAGAGGCTCCAGCAGCATGGGGAAAGGTCGGGAGGAGGACAGAGGAGGACTGCATTGTCTGAAATGGGGTGGTGTAAGTGCCACAGCCCCGTTCTTCTCCTGACCTCCTTGTATTTTTTTTCAATTGTTTGAAAAAGTCCAGTGAGATGCAGTCCCTAAATAAATAAATAAATAAATTTATGTATTTATTTCTTACCCACCTCTCTCCATGGATAGAAGTGGGAAACAACAGATTTACACATAAGTAATATCAATTAAAATACATATCGATTCAAATACACTAACCCTTACAAACACATAATAGCAGTTTGAAGACAAATAAAACTAATCCATATTAAAATGATTTTAAATCCACAGGTTAAAAAACATCTAGAGAGGTCTGCTGGAAGAGACTGGTCTTTAATGCTATTTTAAATTTAGACAGCATGTTCAGCTGTCAAATCTCTTCTGGCAGGCCATTCCAGAGTCTACGGGCAGCTGAAGAAAGAATCCTCAGGGTGACAGTTGCCAGCCTAATCCTGGCAGACTGAAGTAAATGTTCCCCAGAGGACCTGAGTATACAGGGCAGATTATATGGGAGAAGGAGATCCCGTAGGTAACCTGGACTCAAACCATGTAGATCTGGAATCTGGAAGGCCACAGTTGTTCATCCTGTCAGGGTATGCAGCCCCTCTGAGCATTCTGTTTAGAGGGAACAAATAGCAGAAACAACAGAAGCACGAGGAAATAGGCTCCCCTCTGCATACCTAGGTGTGTAGATGTATGGAGACATGGAAACAGACGAAAAATATCCTTTTCCAGTTTTATTTAAAGTTCTAAAACACTACAGAAACAAGATACATTCTGGCTACTTCAGCCAGGCTACAAAGCCAAGAAATCATCTTCACTGTCTGCGTCCTTCTCCCACAGACTGCAATGCAAAGCAACAGTTTCATTTTCCACACAGAGAACTGATTAGTGCTAAACCATAACATTGGCTGCATTAACAGGCCAAGCTGTGAGAAAAGAGAGAGATAAGACAGAAGCCTGGAAAACTTCTCAGGCTTAATGAATGTTTACATTCTGTCTGACCTCCGACAAAGTCACAGCCAGGCCTGCTGAAAAACAGGCCAAGTCAGACCAGAATTTGCCTAGCTTGAACATTTATCTCCAAGGTCTATGGATACAATAGCACTGCAATATCCATTTTCCTTGACACATCCTTCTAACTTCAATTCTGGAAACTGGTGTTACAAGAGGAAAAATAAATATCAAAAGAGAGCTTGCAAAAGATGATTGGGTCTGTTGCCTACAACACTGGTAAGTAAAACATTTGAGTGAATTATCTAGATAAGGTTTGGGATCCATAGGGAGGATTATTTTGTTATAATCTGTTGAAGACACCATTCTGTAGTAATAGTTGGGAAACAACTAGCCCAGCTTCTTCTTTGCCAGAGTGTACTGTACCCTTTAATAGTTCAGGGATGGGGTGGGTGGGCATCTCATGTGGAGGTGGGTGTTGGAGAAGAAAGATGCTTTTGTTGCAAAACAGCCTGAAGGCGCAGTTTCACAGTGAGCTGTTTCCATGGCAGTACTATAGAAACTAGGTTCTTCTTGCTATTTCTCAGAAGTTTCATTGCTTTGTATAGCTTTGGTACAAAAAATAAGCATTTCTTTAGTATGCAGACCACTACATGCTAACGCCACTCACCTTTTCACCTCACTACATGTACTAATATGATGTGTGACAAATATTTTTTTTTTAAAAAAATACGCTTCCTTTTCTCTTATATTGGGCCATATGGAGTCTTTGGAGATTATCAGATGCCGTGGAAAAAGCAAAACACTTCGTTCCAAACCATGCCAGAAGAGCCGGAGGAGAACAGGAAGGGCGACATTATCAGACACTGCATCCTTCTGCCGTCCCGGGGGTGTAGCGCTGCCACAGACAAGGCTTCCCTTTCTTATTGATGGGAACAAGCCATGAATAAGGGACACCTTACTCACGGCCGTGCTACGCCTCTGACACTCTGGAGGACATCGTCGTCTGATAATCTTGCCTGTTCCGGTTCTCATTGTGATCTTCTGATGTGGTATTTGCTGCATTTTATAATCTTGTTTGAATAAATGTCAAGTCTTCCAACTTTGGTGGACAAATTACTAGTTAAAGTTAGGCCTCTGTGAAATTGATGAGACCATGGGGATTGAAAAGTGTCTGCTTCTTTATCACTGGATATTTGGGAACACAAAGAACTTCTACAGGACCTTGCAGTGATAGCTAAAGTCTTCAAAACAATACTAAACTACTGTTGAGGAAATCATAACAATTAAAATAAAGTCTGCATATGTCCTGTGTTTTTTAGTGAGTCTAATCACCACTTAAGAAGTACTTACTATTACAATAGCACTGAGCCACTGGCACACTTGTTAGTTATCCTGACAGTAACTGCAAATATAGTAATTGGGTTTGGGATGCTTAGGCTGATTTATAAACACTCTTCTCTGGTAGAAAGCCAGACAGAAAGGAGATCTCTGCCTTTGGTGGCAGAAAGTGGGGGAGGGGGCAATAGAAACATCACTCTTCTGGAATTCAGTTTATGTAACTGGGCTGGAATTCTCCTTTTGTATTCTGGGCAGTACTATAGTCTTTCAGAAATTTTGTTGAAATCAGAGTCTGAACTGCAGACTCTTAAAATAAAACCCAGAACCCACAAAAAAGCAATACCTTTATCAGCCAACCAAAATGCAAAACACATGATGCAAGCTTTTGAAACTCCACTGGCTACTTCATCTGGCAAAAGATGTTAAAAAGAAAGAAGGAAAGAAAGAAAGAAAGAAAGAAAGAAAGAAAGAAAGAAAGAAAGAAAGGTAGGTGGCGGTGTTGGAGTGGGAGGGCTATGTTGTCTCAGATATTTCTTAATTGTTGTTCCAGTGAGGGATCTCATGCAGACAGAAGCCACTCCTACTTTTTGGTCATGTAGCTGAGACAAAGGGTACTAAAATTTCACTCCTTTTGCAGCAGTAAGGCAACCTCACTTGGTATTCAGGATGTCTCAGGACATTTTCAGACGTGGCAAAAATTGCATGACAATGATGATAACAGGATACCGCAGATGGACCTCCGTGTCACACAACATCATTGTCCTTGCATTCTCAAGCGTTCTGCTGCTGCGAAAAAGGCATTATTTTTCATTAATGGGCCAACCCATGAACTGATCTCCCATAGTGTTTTTTTCACAGTATTGCTTACGTGCGAAACCACCTCCCATTTGGCTTATGTGATTACAGCGTCACTGGGCAGTCCCCACCAGAAAACGTCTAGGTGAGAACATGAGAACTAAGTACGGGATGCTCTTTTTATGAACCTCCCCATTTTGCTGGCAAGTTTTTTAGTTTGTTTCAGTGCTTGTCTGCTCATTTTCTTTGTAAATTGAGGTGTTTTTAAAGTTTTAATTGCACTCGTGTCTTCTCACAAGAACTGCTGAAGTCTCACCCATGCAAAAATGTGGAAGTAAACAGTGCTAGTAGTCCTGGTGCAATAATTCAGTGGCAGTTCTTTCTCGTGATTACAGCAACATGTGATAAGAAGTATTATTATGCCAGAACACTTATGCTTTTAAAAATAGTGGGACAAAAACATTATTAGACACTTGTCTGATAATGGCCTCTGTCCCTTTGGGAAGCCACAGGCTCCTTTGTTAGGCAGAGATCATTGAATTTTTCAAGATCTCTCTGGACTTCTACATCTGGAAAAAAACTTTCAGGTGCTGTACAGGCAAAACGTAGCCAGTTATAGTCCGATGGAGGTTTTACCTTTGTTGGAGGTAGAAACCTCCGAGAATTTAGTCCCAGTCCATATTTCCCTCTTGTTTAGGTTTCCCCTGTTGTGGCAAAATGGGATATCTTCAAATCTAGGAAATGCCATCACTTTTCTTTCTTTTTCTTTTCTTTTCTTTCTTCATCTTTTGCCTGATGAAGAAGCCAGTAAAGCTTTGAAAGCATGCAGCGTGTATTTTGCATTTTGGTTGGCCAATAAAGGTATCATTTTTTTGTGGATTCTGGATTTTGTTTTGCTGCATGGCCAACATGGCTACCTCTGAATGTGACTCCTAAAATATGTTTGTCTTATTATTTATTCAATTTTTAAATAAATCCATATTCTCCCATTGCCCAAATCTGGCAGGGACAGTCCTAATTAATCCTCTTCCATTCCCACTTTTTCAGCTGCTTTTAAAATGTCCTAGTTTCTCTCTCCTCCTACTTTCCACCTTTGTCTTAAGCTTACTTCAATTGCTGCAAACTGAGTTCAAATTGCAAAAGTAGGTTGCGTTCAATTAACTCAGTGGGGGGGGGGTGGGGGGAGAAGAGAGAAGGGGGCAGAACCCTGCCCTTCCCAGCTCAGGCAATAGCAAACTGCTGCAGCCTCTCCATGTGTTCTTCCTCATTAATAATGTTTGCTATCTTGACCACACTGATGTTGCTTCACCACACATGTCCTAGTTTTCCTCTGTGAAATGTTGGAGGGTATGTAAATCAGCTTCAGCCATTCTCTACAGAGTTCATCCATTCCATAGTGAACTGTGTTGATGAATAAGTTTCATGTCTTGTTTCATTGCCTTTCCTCCAGAAAAGAAAAGTAGTAAGTACTTTGCAACCTAAAATAATTCCCGACTTACTCCCACCCACCCCTGCCTTCTCACTCCTATTCCCTTTACTTTTGAATGGTATGTGAGAGGGCTGTTTCTGTTTACCCACTGACAGGTGTAAGAGGCTCTGGGAGCCTTTTTGACAAAAGAGTGCAGAAGAAATACATAAAATAAAATAAAATGACTTGATATTCTCAGACGTAGAAGTAAGGAAAGAAGCATAATGAATACAGATAACAACTGTTCATTCTCCAAAGTGATAAAATGCTTCTGCCTCACACCATTGGTTCATTTGTTGCAAGAATCTGTGGAAATAATAACAAAAATCAAACAATTTTAAGTATCGTTTATAGACAATCCACAAACTCTCATTTGTCTAATTTTTACCTTTCAAAAAGTACAAAATGAATATGATTTTGTAAAAGGTTCAGTGTAATGATATGTGTGTTTGACAGTAGGCAATTTAAAACTGTAGCACAAAACACATATTTCAGTAAAAAGAATAATTTTTAAAATATTAGTATTCCCACTTCTGACTTGCTTTTAAAAGTGTTGATGGTGATAATTTTAATTGAGTACAGGGAATTTGTTTCTTAACTTGTTTTGACAGGTTTAAGAAAATTAATTGATTTGCCTAACAGTCTTGGAATATCGTAAAACTAAAGAGGAGATCAGAGTCATTAAATAAAAGGAAAAAGCCTCTGTCTTTACATATGTACCTTCCTATGATTGCTTTATTTAAAGGTTGTTTGTTGTATTTAAGACCAAGACTTAAATGAGAGATTCCATTTAATTCTTATCATCTAGAGATGCCAAGGAAATGGTTGTTCTTGTTGTTTGTATTTTTATCTTGCCCTTTCCACTAAAAATAGTGTTTAAGGAAGCTTATAAATGGCGAACAACAATTCGGCTGCATCAGGCTTGGAAAAATAACTCTGGGCGCTAGTTACTCGTAAAGCCCCACAGGAAAGCAAGTCATTGTATTCTTGAGGCAGAGGGGCATTGCTGGCTTTCCACGCCTTTTAATTTTACCTTGTTGAATGGAGCAACATCCTTTCCTTATATCAAAAAGGAGGCCGGGTGGGGGGGGGAGGAAAAGCTACAGGAATAAAAACTGGGGAACACCCTTAATTGATAGATTTTTTCCCCTCATGATTGGTTTTAGCTTCTAGTGCATCTTGATTTTCCACAAATGAATACAATGGATCAATGAGACTCCATTAATTCAGTACAGCTGTATGTAGGGGTATTCAGTAGGGCTACACCTCATGAAGACCAGAGGAATGTCTTTGGCAAAAGCATGGTGAATGTGATCAAGAGGGTTTTAAACTTAAATCCTTATGGGTGGGGAGGTTTGGAGGTGATAGCTTAAACATTTGTCGAAAAGCAAGCTCAAAAAACCCCAAGGATATGAATTTTACAGGAGAAGCTGA
The DNA here is from genome assembly GCA_030847615.1 of Gambelia wislizenii. Lineage (NCBI taxonomy): Eukaryota > Metazoa > Chordata > Lepidosauria > Squamata > Crotaphytidae > Gambelia > Gambelia wislizenii. The sequence continues at coordinate 218,928,444 of JAUMIR010000005.1, read as the reverse complement.
GGGAGAGAATGGGAGGCACAGTAAAACTCATAGCAGAATAAAAGGTGACCACAAACAATGTTTTAGATGTCTATACACCAATGCACAGAGTTTAGGAAACAAACAAGGCAATTTGAAGTCATAGTGCAGGAAGATAAATATGATTTTATAGGCATAATAGAGACTTGTTGGGATAACACCTATGATTGAACTATAATAATTGAGGGATATAATCTGTTCAAAAATAATAGATGGGGATGAAAAGGAGGGGAGTAGCATTATTTATCAAAGGCAAATTCATTTGTACAGAAATCCATGCAAGTGATCAAACTGGATAGTGGAGAGCATTTGGGTAAAAATAAATGGAGGAAGGAATAAAAACAACATTGTGGTAGGAGTTTACTACAGGCCACCAAACCAAGATGTGGTGGATGTTTTTCTGAATCAAATTTCAGAAATCTCCAAGAAGCAAGAACTGGTAGTTATGGGGACTCAAATTATCCTGATATCTTCTGGGAGACTAGGTCTGCTCAGGGCTGGTTTAAGGAATTTGGGGTCCCCCTGCAATGGTTTGTTTTGGGGGCCCCCTATGTTTATTCCAGTGCCCGGGAAAGCTATATACCAGACCCCCTCCCCATCAGCCACACTGCATTTTTTAAAAAAAATAAGTTGCTACTAAATTATTTTCAAGAGGTAGGAAGTGCTTCAGAGGAAAGATATGCTCCTCTTTTAGCCAGGTTGCAGGAAGGGTGTGACATTGTTCCTTCTGCAAACTGCAAACCTGCCCCTTTATAAATAAATGGGCCCCTCTGCACCTTAATAATTATTGAAAGGCACACACACACTAGCAGAATGAGGATTTAGTGCCATTTAGAAACCCAAGGCACCCACAGCACCCATAGCCACAAAGAGCCCCTGTTGTGCTTGTCTTTGGGTTTCCTAGATAAGTAATTGCCCAGGTTTTTATTAATGGCTACACTGCATGTAAGGCCACACGTTGACCAAATTATTAAATATTGCCAATTATTACTATAGATGTTACTATAGATATCGGGCTGGGGGTGTCAGGGTAGGTAACAAAACTGAATAACAAATTGACTCATCACTAGATCAAGGGAAGCAATAGTGCCACTGTATTCTGCTTTGGTCAGACCTCACCTGGAATACAGTGTCCAGTTCTGGGCACTACAATTCAGGAAGGATATTGAGAAGCTGGAGTTTGTCCAGACAAGGGTGACCAGGATGGTGGAAGGTCTGGAAGCCATTAGGCCCTATGAGGAGTGGCTTAGGGAGCTGGGCATGTTTAGGCTGGAGAAGAGAAGGTTGAGAAGGAACAGGATAGCCATGTTTAAATATTTGAAGGGATGTCATACTAAGGATGGAGCAAGCTTGTTTTCTGCTGCTCAGGAGACCAGGACATGGAGCAATGGCAAATCAAACTACAGGAAAAGAGATTCCAAATAAACCTTATTAGGAATAACTGCCTGACAGTAAGAGCTGTTCAGAAGTGGAATACACTGCCTGGGAGTGAGGTGGAGTCTCCTTCTTTGGAGGTTTTTAAACAGAGGCTGGATGGCCATCTCTTGGGAATGATTTGATTGTGTATTCCTGCATGGCAGGGGGTTGGACTGGATGGCTCTTGAGGTGTCTTCCAACTCTATGATTCTATGATTAAGATAGGGTGGAAAGGATGAGGAGGACAAAAATCAAGTAACCACAACATGAGAATGTTTTGCCACTGTAATAATTACATCTCCATGTGTGCAGAGAAAAAAATGTTTCTGATTATCTGAACATATATTAAATGAGAAATATAATCTAAATGCACTAACTGAGGAGATTTTCAGATGCCTCTTGCCACCTCTTGCCGTGCAAGCAGCCTCCGGAGCAGTAACAAGGCTGCTGCGCGGCAAGGCGTCCATTTTGGACGATGCTGTTTCTCTCTCGGCGTCGTCCGTGACTGTTGCAGCTAGCATTGGAGGCAGCTGCGCTGTTTTTTACTCACGGACAACTTCCGTGAGTGAAAAACAGCGCAGCCGCCTCCAATGCTAGCCGCAACAGTCATGGACGCCGCCGAGAGAGAAACCGTGTTGTCCAAAATGGACCCCTTGCTGCGCAGCAGCCTCGTTATTGCTCCGGAGGCTGCTTGTGCAGCAAGAGGTGTCTGAAAATCTCCTTAGTCTGATGCAATGAAAAGGTGCTGACATGGTAAGAGAAACTGAAACATTTACCGCCTTTACCTAAAGACTATGATGTATGTGAGTTCTGTGTTCATTTTTCAACTTTGCAAAACAGTTTAGAACATGTCCACTTCGTGTTACAATGCTATATAGTGCAGCTGGTTTTGCTTTAGGTTTATGCTGCAAATAACAATACATAAGGTTGCTCATGAAGCAAACTAGCCACTGGCTAATTAAGTAGAGGAACATACCACTTATGAAGGAACTATATCACCACTACTTCTCAATGAATTTAGTGTCCTGAATAAAAGACCCACAACTCATTTTTATTTTTGGAGTACATGGGGTTGCCATAAGTCAAAAGGCAACTTGAAAGCACATGTGCACACACACACAAAAATCCCAGTGAGTTTTATCTCCCATCTCTCATTCTCTGTGTCTCAGAGAAAGTGCTCTCTCTCTCTCTCTCTTTTCCTCCTCCCAGCTCATGCAGGGACCGTCTCCAAACTACAGTATCAGTATTAGGCAGGCACCTTCTCAGTGCTCCCCCAACTTAGTCAGTACCAAGCCTCTCTCTGCAAGCAACACTGCAGGGAGAGAAGTCCAGAAGCCACTCAGTCTCTGACTCCAGCAGCAAGTTAAATAACTACCCCACCGTACATGGCAGCCCCCCCCCAAGATACCCCTGTGGGTCCTCACAGCAATGCAGGGGCCGTCTCCAAAATACAGTCTCCAAATTCCAACTTAGTACCAAGAGCAACTCCCTCTCCGGCTCCAACAGCAGCCTCCAGCTCAGTGCTACTGCCATGCCCCCGCCTGAAGGAGGGGGGGGGCTTGCAAAGCAGCATCTCCTCCTGGCTGCCTCCTTCGTCAGACAAGGAGATAGGAGACAGCAGGAGGTTAGGAGCCCCCCCTTTGGCCCATTGGTCTTGGAGGCCCCTGCCAATGCGGATTTGGCAGACTGGTTAAACCGGCCCTCGGTCTGCTAAGCATAGGCTCTCCAACAAATTCCTGATGTGCCTTGCACATAATTCCCTCTTTCCAAAGGTACAGGAAGGAAGAAGGAGATCAGCAATCCTGGACTTGATCTTAACTAATAGGGAGGAGTTGGTCACTGGAATCAAAGAAGTTGGTACTTTAGGAGGGAGTGACCACATAATGCTAGAATTCATGATTGTGGGACAGGCCAAAGAAGAGTATAGTCAAATATGAACCTTGGATTTCAGGAAAGCTGATTTCATTAAGCTCAGAGAAATACTCAGCAGAATCCCTGGCTAGAGATGCTTAAGGAAAAAGTCACCCTGCATGGGTGGGAGTTCAAGAAGAAGGAACTGCTAAAAGCGCAATCACAAGCAATTCCATGGAAGAAGAAAAATGGGAAACATCTGAAAAAGCAAATGTGGTTGCACCGTAAACTCAATCACGTATAAAGAATGGAAGGAAGGACAACTCACCAAGGAAGAATACAGATGTGTAGCCCAAGCTTTCCTAAAGCTGAGACTGGCTTGGCAAGGGGCAACAAAAAGAGATTTTTCAAATATATTCCAGCAAGAGAGTGATGAAGAAAATGGTGGGACTGCTGCTCAGCAAGGATGGTAAAATGCTAAAAGATTACAATGAAAAGGCAGAACTGCTCAATACCTATTTTGCTTTGGATTTTTGAAGTTTTGCTAAGTTTCACTTCAGTTTTCCCCCAAAAAGGAGGACCGTGGGCTTCCATGCATCAGCACAGACCTTGGTAAGGAATCCGGGTTGCAAATCAAGATGGATAAGGAGTTAGTCAGGAATCACTTAGTTAACCTAAATGTGTTCTAATCTGCAGGGCCAGATGAACTGTATCCCAGAATACTGAAGGAACTTGCTGACATATTCTCAGAACCACTTGCCATCATTTTTGAGAAATCTTGGAAAATGAGGGACTGGAGAAATAAACATTGTTGCTCTCTTAAAAAAAAAATCAACACGCAAAAAAGAAGATCCAGGAAACTACAGGCCAGTCAGCCTGACTTTAGCACCAGGAAAAAATATTAGAATGAATTATATAGGAGTCTGCAAGTATCTTGATAACAATGCAATGACTAGTAGGAGACAGCATGGATTTGTCAAGAAGAAATTCTGCCAGACTGACCTATCTTCTTTTGACTGGGTCACTAGTTTAGTAGATGGTGGGAATGCTGTGGATGTCATTTATTTGGATTTCAGCAAAGCATTTGTTAAGATCCACTATAATGTTTTGATTAGCAAACTGACTAAATACGGAATAGATGGAAACACCATAAGATGAATCCATAATTGATTTGAAAGAGTTGTCATCAGTGGCTGTGCTTCAGATTGGAAGGAGGTCTCAAGTGGAGTGTTCTGTCCTGGTGCTCACATTCTTCAATATTTTTATCAATGATTTAGATGATGGGGTGAAGGGAATCCATATCAGATCTGCAGATGATAGAAAACGGGGAGGGCTAGCTAACACATTGGAACATAGGAACAAAATTCAAAAGGATTTTGATAAACTAGAAAAGTGGACTGAACTTAATAAAATGAAATTCAACAGAGACAAATTCAAAATTCTACACTTAGGCCACAAAAACCAAATGCACAGGTATAAGATGGGGGATACTTGGCTCAGCAGTACTACATATGAAGAGGGCCTTAGGATTGTTGTTGCTGATCAGCTAAACATGAGCTAACAGTGTGATGCTGCAGCTAAGAAAACAAATGCTCTCTTAGCCTACATAAATAGAAGCGTAGCTTCCAAGTTGAGGAATAATAATTCCCCTGTATTATGTGCTGGTCAGGCCTCATCTGGAGTACTGTGTTCATTTCTGGGTGCCTTGTTTTAAGAAAGATTTATTCAAGTTGGAGCAAGTTCAGAGAAGGGCAACAAGGGTGATAAGAGGTATGGAGAACAAAACATATGAAGAGAGCTTGAAGGAGCTGGGTATGTTCAGCTTGATGAAGAAATGATAGAAGAGTGACATGATCTTATTTTTTAAATACCACAAGGGCTGCCACAAAGAGGAGGGTACAGGCCTATTCTCTGCTGCCTCAGGAGATTTTCACACCGGGGCCCAAAGCCCTGTTTCTGTCCCGCAAGCCTCTCTCCCATTCCTGCAACAGAATGGAGGCAAATGTTCACACACTTACCTCCATTCTGCTACAGGAATGGGCTCCTTTACTCCTTGCTGGCCAGCTGTAAATGCAGCCGCCATAAGGCTGCCTTTACGACTGGCTGGCTGAAATCCCGGCCATTCTCGTGAGAGAACGGCCGTGTGGCAAATTCAATGATACCCCCCCAACATCAAAGCACAAAAACAAGCCCCCAAACACAGAAGAAAAATAGAAGTAACCTGGGGGAGGGAAGGGTGCCACTTACCTGGATGTCCCGATCGTGCCTGGAAATGCTCAGCACAGACCTCCCTGCCGTGGTTGTCATTCCAGAACAGGAACGGAGCTCCTGTTCGCACACCTGTGATTCCGTTACAGAAATGGAACAGGTGGCTAATAATGACTTCTCCCCGTGAATACAATATCACGGAAAGAAAATGGAATAAACACATGGCGAGGAAGGATATGTGATGATAGCGTATGAAAGGAAAAACCTCTAGTGATCCTGTAATGTTATTATAATGATTTGTTTAGCGGGTGTGAAAATCTCCTCAGAGGATAGACCTAGGTCTAATGGTTTTAAGTTGCAGGAGGGTAGATATTGATTGAATATTAGAAGGAACTTCTTGACAGTGAGAGCAGTTTGGCAATGGAACCAATTGCCTAGAGAGGTGGTGTGGTCTCCCTTTCTGGATTTCTTCAAAAAGAGACTAGACAGCTACCTGCTGGGGATGATCTAGCTGGAGATCCCGCATTAAGCAGGGTGTAGGACCTCATGGCCCATAAGGCCCCTCCCAGCTCTATGATTCTGTGACTTCAGAGGATGATGTGAGTGATTTTCACATTTGGATTGGCTCAAAAAAAATTCAGAAGATCTCAGATCATTTATGAGTAAACCATGATAGATTTGGGAAAGGAAGCCCATCTTGATCTTATCCTAGTTGAAGAGCCTATGTTGTTCATCATAAATGTTAACATTAATGTGAAACTGCTGAATGAGCTCATTAGCAGCTTTGAAGCTGGATGTCTGCTCTGAATATGCTGATGGCATCCAATTCTGCATACTTTTAATTAAGCATTCAGTAACAACTCTCTCTGTTACTGAAACCAGACACTGGCTCAGCACATCAACCACCACACCTGCTTACAGTGCTGATGGGAAATAGAGCTACATGTCATCACCATACTGATGTCAGCACACTTGAGAACTGCAGACAAGTCCACTCAATAGTTTCATGCATAGAAGAATGGATCAGACCCTGTAGATAGAGCCCCAATCTGGAGGCTCCATGGGGCAGAACAAAAGCCACCAAACACCACCCTTTGGAGCCAAACAAAGTAGGAGCATGACTTGAAAACGTTTCCTCCACTCTTCCTCCTCCTCATTTTAACTCTAATCCTTTTATTCATTTTCTATGCCACCTTTCCTCTAAAACTAAGACACAAGGCAGCTTACAAAAATTAAATAGGGATAAAAGCATGTACAAAGACATAAGTAAGAATATACAAAAAGTTATTGTTAAAATGCAATTAAGCTATCCATAGAATTAAAAACTTTAACAAAAATCCATTAAAATGACAAAAGATAAAAGTCAATAAACAGCACACGATTAAAAGTTCTTGCAGTAAGTTCCTAAAAGCCTGTTGGAATAGGGGCTTGTCTACATGTGGGCAAAAAGTCTAAATAAACCCCCAGCATTCCTCCAAAAGCCCTGAGCATTATTATTCTCTGCAGGGACATGGGGTAGCTTGTCTTCACTGTCCCTATGGAGTTTCATCCACCGCTGCCAGCACCGCCACCACCGCTGCCATCACCACAACCTTGACCATAATTTAAACTCTGGAGGCAGTTCTCGGCTAAAAGGAGAGGTTTTCTCCCTTCCTCTAGTTTGGCAGTGCTGCCTTTGCCCACTCTTCGGTCGCAGGAAGAGGCCCTTGAAGAAAGTGACAGAAGCACTTGAAGGAAGCGATGGGTGAGCAGAGAGCAGGTGGAAGCAGGGTGCCAAGCCAGGGGAGGGAGAAAACCTCTGCCTTTGGCCAGGAACTGCCCCAGGAGCTTTAAAGCTGCTTGTAGTGTCAACAGTGGTAGCAGTGGTGACAGTTACAGTGGCAGATGAAAATACAGAGAAATCCCCCCAAATCGTACATAACCTGCATCTATGTAATATACCCTGAAATGCTGTGAATCTGGGCCATGCAATGTGTTGTTGGACCGCCCCAGATTCAAGGAAAAGGCCATGCCACGTGTGGCCTGGTTGCCACAGATTTGGGGGCATTTTCATGGGGATTCAGGGGTTTTGATAGAGTAGACAAGCCCTAGGTGGGGGAAGTCACTCAATGACAGAAAACAGTAGGGAGCGAGCCAGTTCTAAAGCCTGGGAGCAGCCCCTGAGAGGGCTCACTCCTATTTTCCCAACAGATGGGATTACAACTTTCAGAATTGCACCCCTCTCCCAGACCAGCAACTGGATTTGCTGATAGTGGATTCAGGGAGTTGTAGTGGAAAAGGGAACATTTCCAAGTTGTGAGTAGGAGTAGAAACACAGCCACTTTGGAAAGATACCATGACAACTGGTATCAAAAGATCAAGGAGTATCAGGAGGGACAACCCAGTTCTGCCTTAAGGACTATCTTTCCACAATCCACATATAAATCTACCTGTCAGCTGAGATCTACAAAATATGCATTGTTTACTGTCTGCTGTAAACTTGTCACATGAATCTGTTAGATCAGCTCCACCACCACTGCAAGCATGCTGCTTCTTACTGGTTGCTATCAGTGGAGGAGGACTGGGTAACAACACAAGTGGGAAAAGAAACTCAAGGCTTATTCAGGCAGTCAGCAATTGCATCCGTGGAAGAGAAGGTGGACACACTCAGCCCCACCCCCTCCAGCCATGACCCTGCTAGATTTACTGAGAAAGACTGAACAGATAATGCCTTGTCAGGGTTCCTCAATACATGGACTTCTGTAACCATGATCATCCCAGTGTGAAGGAGGCAAAGCCATAGTACATAGCCCCATCTTCCCCCGTCCCCCACTATGGTACAACTGTTGAACACCCAATTGGGACTTCAATTGCTGTAGAAATAGATATTATGCTTTCTTTGCCACAAAGCCTAGATGTCACAGAGGCAGAAGGAGGGGTACATATCAAACTTGCTTGCAGTCATTTTAAGGTAACCAAAACATGTTCAACAAGGCTTTTTCTTGCAGGGCTCTTTCTGGGTGCCAGAGAGGGCCAGCTACCAGAAGGAATAAATATTATTATTATTATTCATTTATATTCCACCTTTCTGTCAATAACGAGACTCGCGGCAGCTAACAGTATATTTAAAACAACACAGATTAAAACATTCAATAAAATTATAAATATAAAAGTTAATTAAAACCACGTAAACAGTTTAAAAAGTTAAAAACATTAAAGTTCATTAAAAGACTACATACAAACCTTAAAAACACCAACAGTATTACAAGCCCACCCAGTCAGTTTCCAGAAGCCTGATGGCATAGCAATATTTTAACTTGCTGACAGGAGAATAAAGACAGGGCCATACTGGCCTCCCTAGAGAGGGAGTTCAAAGTTTGGGAGCAGCCACCAAGGGAAGGCCCTCTGCTTTCTTCTCACCAAACAAGACTGAGAAGGTGGTGGGACAGAAAGAAGGGCCTCTCTAGAAGATCTTAGAGTTCTGATGGACTCCTAAATGGAGATATGGTCCTTCAAATACCCTGGACCCAAGCTGTATAGGGCTTTATGCTTTTATAGTGTAGGCTTGATAAGAAACAAAAGCATGTTGTTTCTCTTGGCTACAGTCACTGATAGCTTTTCATTCTGAAGGGTGGCCTACATAAGTGGTTCTTAACCTGTGGTCCACAGAGCCCCAGAGGGACACAATGACCTCATAGGGGGTCGGTGAAGGCTGGAAGGCTGCTTGGCCCACACCTCCTCTTCACAGTGGAGTGGCTGTGTGACAGGAGCGAGGGCAAAGGCTGTCTGGCTTGGCCTGTACACAGTCATTCAGTCCACTCCAGCCACAAACTTGCAGGAAGAAGCAGGAGAAAACTTTTCCCCTCCAGTGCCTCTGAGCGAAGGTTTAATGGATGGTGTAATTGTGTTGTTGTTGTTATTTTACTAATATGGTTTTAAATATTGAGTTAAGTCTTGGGGGGTCCACAGTAACAAAAGATATTTAAAGGGGGTCCCTGCTAAAGAAAAGGTTAAGAGCCACCAGCCTAGATCATCCAGTGAATATCTTTGGAATTGGCTGGCCAGCCTTGTCCCATTAACACACACTCTCTCCTCCTCCTTGTTTGGAACACTGCATCCTGCTTGTAATATTCTGAAACAAGGCGGCTGATCAAAGCCCTGTCTATGGAACAGGGATACTAAGTGACAAGATTAATTTTGGTAATGAAGCAGCTTAATTTGGACAATTCCCATCCCCTCTTCTAAGCTTGCAGAAAATAAGGCAAATCATATTCTGGCAAAAAACCTTTCCCTCTGCACTCTGCAACTCATTTTTCCTCAAGCTGAAAAAAATGTGAGGTTAGTGATCCTTGAAACAGAGGTGTAGCAGGAGAAAAGGATGGGGAGGAAGGAGACAAAATTTCAAGAAAATGATGTTTTTGAGAATGGGAAATAGCAGGGGTGTAGTGATGGGAGGCGGGAAGAGGGTATTGCCCTCCCCAAATAAGATTCTGTCCCCAATGAAATTTTTCTTGCATACCCAAATTTCTAGCATTGTATTGAACAACAACATATTTATTTATTCCTTACCCACCTCTCCCTATGGATTGTGATGGGGAACAAAACAGATTAACATATAACATATAACACTCCTTAAAAACACAAACACATAACATCAATTTAAAAAGCAAATATGATAAAAAAACCTATTAAAACAATCAATCCTTATTTAAAATTCATAATTCAAAATCCACAATTTAAAAATAATCTGGATAGGCATGCCAGAAGAGACAGGTCTTTTAATGCTGTTTTGAATTCAGACCGCATATTCAGCTCTCTAATCTCTTATAGTTTAGGCCACAACAACAAAAAGGATATGGTAGAATCCTGTAAAACTCCAATACTATGAACTTACTAAAATATTGTATACATACAAGGAAGCCTTTCCACACATGTATACTTTGGAGATTATCAGACAAACTATCTGATAGCGTATCTGTCCTGCTACCCCCCACCCACCCCACTTCTGCCCCACTCCCGTCCCTGTTCCAGTAAAAAAATTTTTCAGACACCTACCATATGCCGTGATAATAACTGCTCCCCCTCCCCTCGGTCCTCCAGGAGTGAATGCAGCTGTTGTAAAGCTGCATTCACGTCCCGGAAAGCAAATCCTGCATGGTCTCGCGAGAGAACGATGCACAGGAAATTTAAAAATAAAAAGGAAACCAAATGTCAAAAAAGAAAACTAAGCCCCCAAACACCCTTAAAATTAAATAAGTAACCTGGGGAGGGGGAGAACAAGGGTGCCACTTACCTCCTCATCTCGATCGCACCTGGAAGTCTTTGGGAGGGACCTCCCACTGTTGCTGGCATAGTGCCAGCATAACAGGACACCTTTCACAAACCCATTATTCCGTTATGGAAATGGAAGGGTGATCTATTGACGGATTAATTCGTCAATAGAAGAGACCGGAAACGGAATGGAGGGGGCACAAGAGCAGAACTGGACAGGGATGACATCATCTGAAAAGAGAGCCCTTTGGCGCTCTCCTGTCGTCCCTGTTCCAGATTAAAAAGGTCGTTTGATAATCTCCTTTGTATGCTGCAGGGCTCACATTTGATACATCTACAGCTGTGCAAGAAAATTCATTCTTCTCTTTGACACATCTGCTGACAACTTACTGGCATTCAGTGCTTCATCAGAGAAAAGCAGCTCCAAGTTGCATTTTCTGTTATGACATGCTCACCCTGCAAAGCAAATACCTAAGACCCCCGCTTCTAAAGATGGATTGAGGTCACTAACTAAGAACTGTTAAAGCAGTGGTTCTCAACCTGTGGGTCCCCAGATGTTGTTGGACTACAGTTCCCAGGAGCCCTCTGAGGTCTCAACTTGAGGTGAGTTCAATCCTACACCCTCACTAATGACTGGGAGGACCACCTGGCTGTCAAGGTGAGACCTCAGAGGGCTCCTGCGAACTGTAGTCCAACAACATCTGGGGACCCACAGGTTGAGAACCACTGTGTTAAAGGAACATTTATCTTGTTTTAGATCCAGCAGGTATAGTGATTTGAGTGTTTGGATTAGAAAACTCTGGAAGGCCAGAGTTTGAATCACCACTCAGCTGTGGAAACCTATTAGGTGATCTTGGGCAAATCCCACTCTTGCAGCCTCAAGGGAAGGCACTGGTAAACTCTGAATAATCTTGCCAAGAAAACCTCATGACAGGTTTGCCTTAGGGTCGCTCTATGTCAGAAACAACCTGAAGGCACATAACAACATTATTTTATCAAACTCTCTGACCACAATGATCAAGTTAGGCAAACTCAGATCACTGTCCTTTTCTGAGACAGTGAAGATGGGCTCCAAAGCCTACTGATCTGAGTTAAGTCTTTAATTTTTTAAAATTTAATTTGGTATTTACACCCTGCTCTTCACCCACAAGGCTATCAAAGCAGCTTACAAATTGTTTTAAGCAATAGCAATTTACACATCTACACTGCATTAAGCAGTTTCCAATGTGTGTTAGCTAATTGCCCCCACAAGCCGGGTACTCATTTTACCGACTTACGAAAGGATGGAAGGCTGAGTGAACCTTGGAGCCCGCTGGAATCAAACTTGCAACATGGTGGCTTGCAGTACTGGCATTTAACCACTGTACTACCAGGGCTCTTTCTTTTCAGTTTCTCCCTATCTTGTCAGTAGCATCTCTTTCTCTGCAGGGGGCATCTTTAAGTCAACTAGATCCCCTGCCATTAATCAACTGTCCATTTATTTGCAGCAATAATCCATGGCATTGTTTCCTGCTCTCTCTATCTACATTTACTTTCTTTCTCCTGCCATCTTGTTATATACAGTACTGCAATTGTCTAGAAATTTATAAATAAGCCCCAAGTCTCACTCCTGGAAGTTTAAACCTGAACTGGTTAGTAAAAGCTGCACAGTGTTGCTCTGGAAATAGGTAGGGGTGCAGCCTTTTTTACTCTGGAAATAATTTTTGGCCTCTCTCTCTGAGAGTGAAGCTTTTATCAAATTAGTGCTTGGAAGCTATTTTGCTTTTTCTCCTCAACAGATTTTCAAGAAAAAAAAAGGCAAAAGAAGTGATAGAAATTTTTTTAGTGACAATTATGAGTGAAAGACAGAATGTTGTAGAAAATCACTGCCATAAAATTCAATGAACATGACAGGGAGTTGCTATGATAAGAACATCGTACCCCCCCCCCATACTGCATTTGGGAAAGGTGAAGAGAAACGTATATCTATTCCCCCATATTGTTCAATACAAACAATTTCACTAAAACACTTTATAAGAAGCATATTATTTCCTTCTCTTCAAGTGTATTTTTTGATCACGTACATTTTTGGCTATAGAAGAGCTTTGTTGCTGTTGTATGCCTTCAAGTTGTTTCCAGCTTATGGCGACCCTAAGACAAATCTATCATGGGGTTTTCTTGGGAAGAGTTGTTCTGTGGGGGTTTGCCTTTGCCTTCCTTGGAGGCTGAGAGAGTATGACTTGCCCAAGGTCACCCAGTGAGTTTCCATGGCTGAGCAGGAATTATAACCCTGGTCTCCAGAGACATAGTCCAATGCTCAAACTACTACTCCATACTGGCTTTCTCTAGTCAAATGAAAGCTTGGGCGATCTGGTACAAACACAAGTTTCATTCTGTCCAGAATATTTGGAACCAGTTGCAACATTACAGACTTCACAAGGAAGTCTTATTTTACATCAAACCTCTTGTTTTACATCAGTCTGATTGACACAGAACTTATTTTCAGAACAATTACCACTTGAAAATATTGTTAAAAATATAATAATAATAATAATAATAATATTTATTTATACTCCGCCCCTCTGTTAAAACAATTGGGGTGGCTTACAAAAATTAAAATACAATACAGATAAAAATCCCTAAACACCCCCTACCCCCCCTACCCCATAAAAAATATTAAACAATTATAAATTAAAACCAACTGATCTAAAATCACATTTAAAAACAATAAATACAATAAATAGCCAGTGGACTAAAAGAGGCCAGGATCCCCTGAGGCCGGGATCTAATTAGGAAGGGCCTGCCGAAAGAGATCCGTCTTTAGTGCTTTTTAAAAGCCACTCAGGCTTGTCATCTGACGGATCTCGTTCAGCAGGTCATTCCACAATTTGGGGGCGATTACCAAAAAGGCCCTCTGGGAAGTTGCAGACAGCCTAGATTTTTGTGGCTGAAGCAAATTCCTCCCAGAGGACTGGAGTGCACGGGGAGGATTGTATGGGAGGAGGCGATTCCAAAGATAAGTTGGACCCAAGACATTTAGGGCTTTAAAGGTAATAACCAACACCTTATATTGGGCCCGGAAACTGATAGGCAGCCAGTGGAGAGATTTTAATACTGGAGTTATATGGTCTCTCCGAGAGGTTCCCGAGACCACTCTGGCTGCCATATTTTGTACCAACTGAAGTTTCCGGACCAAGCATGAGGGCAGCCCCATGTAGAGCGCATTGCAGAAATCTAGACGAGAGGTTACCAGCGCGTGCACCACAGTCTCGAGGTCCCTTACTTCCAGGAAATGGCGCAGCTGGCGTATCAGCCGAAGCTGATAACAGGTGCTCCTGACTGTCGCATTCACCTGACTAGTCATCTGAAGCGATGAATCAAGGAGCACCCCCAGACTGCGAACACAGTCCTTAACGGAGAGCGTGACCCCGTCCAGGACTGGAGGTTGCAACCCAACTCCTGGTTTTGGGGCTGCTACCGTGAGCACCTCCGTTTTGTCTGGATTTAATCTCAATCTGTTTTTCCTCATCCAGCCCATTACTGCTTTAAGACAGTCATTAAGAGGAGAGACGCCATCGGAATTCGAGGCCGACGATCGGGACAAGGAGAAATAGATCTAGGTGTCATCAGCCTACTGATAACACCCAGCCCCATAACTCTGAATAATCTCACCCGCATCGGGGACAGTTGTTAATTTTTTAATTGTTACTTGCTACTCCAAGTGCAGTATCAACCACATATCTTCAGGACTGGTATCCGTGGCTTCACTTACCTGTGTCTAGAAAAATATGTCCTCTCTAGGCATTTTCTAGTTCCTCCAGTGCAATTCTATGGTATGCTTCCACTGGAAGTTGGACCAGAAGTCATTCATTTCAGTAGGGTTCACTATTATTCATGTTTTCATGTTTTCATGGTAAGTCCGGGAACATATTCCCCACAGATATTGGGGTGTGTGTGTCATACTGTAGTAGACAATGTAACACAACACTATCACATTATTTTGGTTGTGACTTGATTTAACTTCATTTTTCCAGAATGTTCCAAAAACTACCCACCAGAGGTCTCCCTGATCTCTGCCACTAATTCCACCATGGCAGTAGCAGAGAAAAGTAACGTTTCCTCCACTTTACAATGAGAATACAAAATGAGAATACAATGAGAATACAAAGTGTGCAAATGTGCTTCTCTGCAATAGCTCTCTGGGAAGCCTTCTAGAAATGTTTATAGGCTCACAAACAAGACACATGGGTCATTCTAGAAACTTTGCATTCAGTGGGATCTAGGACTCAGCTGGCAGCACTGCCTGGCAGCAGATCAGTTCTCTTCCTCTTCCTCCCTGCAGAGAAATGGAAGGGCAAGTCACACTCTCTCAGCCTCAAAGGAAGGCAAAGGCAAACCCACTCTGAACAAATCTTGCCAAGAAAACCCCATGATAGGTTTGCCTTAGGGTTGGCATAAGTCAGAAATGACTTGAAGGTACACAACAAGAGACCTCAATTTCTGTTTATGACATACTCAAAATTATCTCACTTTCCTTTTGTTGATATGATTTTGAAATTTTTTTCCAATTGGATAATTTGACAATATTTAAACTTCAGCTCTGATTATTAGTTATGGTTGATTGGGTCATAAAAGTGTTGATTTTGTTCTGTTGTTCTATGAAAAAGCAAGGTAATTTTGGCTTAAATACTTCAATGAGTAAATTTAATTTTTGTGAGTACTCAGGCATACACTATTGTAATTTGCTTTCCCTGATGAACTTGAAGTTAAACCCCCTAAAGCACAAAATATTTTAGCAAGTCAGAATTCTGGTGTGGAGAGAGAAAGCTATATGCATATTTACCAAACCAGCACCAACAAATCCACTTGCTTCCTTTCATTAATGTATTTGGCTTTTCTTCACAAATGAAGATTCAGGAAGGACTCATCCTGTGATTTCTGCAAGCGTGCTGATGACTGAAAAGGCCAATCCGAGATAAATGTGTCCGGTTGCAGAAAGCACAGCAGAAGTGATGTTTCTGGGTTGTGATTCTTTCTGCGTTGTCATTTCTTTTCAAGACTTGTTTGGTGTGAGCTCTCAAATAAGGCTGCAGCATTGTGGATAGTGCGTCTCCATGCCTCCCGATGTGAGGCCAGGGCGGGCCATTGTTGGTGATCAATTTGTCCGAGCCTGAGATGTTGTTTCAGGGAGTCCTTGTATCGCTTTTTGACTGTGGTTGAAATTGTTCACATACTTACTTGGAAGTAAGTCACACTGAACAAGGCAAGTCTGACGTCTGACATGCATAAGGTACACACTGTTCAGCAATTTCCATTTTTTAAAAAATAACAGCCTATTTTACTTACTGCAGATTTACATTCAGTCAGGTTAGCATGATTACATGCAAACAGATATGGCATTTGTTTGAATGAGAAAATCTAACCAACTAGTTCAGTTTAAAAATCTGTTTTAAGCCTTCTTTGTAGCCACCCGCACGAGCATCTGTAGTGTACATGAAAGAAACAATACAATACTGGGAGGAGACTGAAGTCAGCACAAAAAGTTAATTTTGTCAAGTTCTTTCTGCAGAATATTCTGCACCAA
Source organism: Gambelia wislizenii (assembly GCA_030847615.1). Classification (NCBI taxonomy): domain Eukaryota; kingdom Metazoa; phylum Chordata; class Lepidosauria; order Squamata; family Crotaphytidae; genus Gambelia; species Gambelia wislizenii. The sequence continues at coordinate 218,912,138 of JAUMIR010000005.1, read as the reverse complement.
TTTGGTCAAATTATTTCTCTAGAACTTGAGATATTAACACCGCTAGAACTATCAGGAGATGAAAGCTGCAACTTTGACTGCATTTACTAGGGAATAAATTCCATTGAATGTTTGGTATCTATAAACTTTCCCTGAAAGAGACACTAGCACCTTCGGAAGTTTGCTGCGGGGAATTTAAACAGTGGAATGACTAAGGGAGAAAGGCCCTTATTTCTCTGTGCTGTTGCTGTTTTTAATGTTTTAGTTTGATTTTTTATTAATTATTTTTTATTAATTTTTTGGAGTTTTTTTTAAAGTATGATTACAAAGAAGGGAGGAAGAGAAGAAAAAAGAGGAAGAGGTGGAGTACATAGGATATGATGTAGACTAGGTATACATATTAATATAAGTTGACCATATTTCAAAAACCACGTTTTCTTGAAGCTGACATCTATAAAATACACATTCATGAATAGCTGAAGCAGTGAGATCTGATCATTGAACAATAAATGGTGAATGTTCATCTTTCCAGTCTTGAAGCACAGATAAGTGCATGAAGGATCCAAACATATTGACTATTGGCTAAATTTGATGTTGCAGGGATGTAAGTTAAAAGGATATGGTGTGTCTAAAAATGCCAATTATTTTTCCAGTATAAAATTGATAAATTGTAATACATATGACTGTAAGGGGTAACAACTGAACACACCCACATCATATGACACAGGGAGGCATAATCTGTGCTACATCATCAACATTTAGTTGAGGTGAACAATTTCTTTCTAAATAAGCTTAATAGTATCCAATATACCTGAAATATCAATTCTTTGCTGAACCAAATGTAATTTTAATTGTAAGCCACTCTGATAGCCTTTGTGGCTGAAGAACAGGGTATAAATACAATACATAAATAAATAATTTTAAATCTAAATAAACTTTAGATATTGAAGTTAGGGAAGTTTTCCATTGTTGATTTGTATAGGACAGTCAAATTGTTCATTTCCTTCTATTTTAATTTCATTAACAAATTTAGTACTTTGCAACAAATATTTATTAACTAGATTCAATAGACTTCAAGCACAGCAAGAGTGACTGAAGCACTCTGAGCTGATGGTCCATATACAGACAAAATGTGCTGCAATTGTAAATATTACCATAGTGCAGCCATGGGGACTTGATTAACAAAATTCAACATTGAAAATGGAAAGAATTCTTGATCTGGACCTATCAATTGATCAAAAATATAAATCCCATCGGGCTTTTAGAAACTAACTGCAATGAGCTATTAATAGTATGCTGTTTTTTAAAATATCCTGTCTTTAAATTTTCTATAGATTGCTTAATTGTTTTTAAATAACTTTTTTCTATACATATTTAACTGATGTTTTTGCATGTTTTTATCTGTACTGATTTTAATAATTAAATTACAGTCATTTTAAGTACATAAGCCTAACCCCAAATACTTAACAAAATTACTAGTTGGCAAACAACTGTATTGAAATATTATTCCCAGTGGGCATAACCTCAGATTTAAACCACTTAACAGTATAGCCAGAAAGGCCCCCAGGGGTATTGATTAATTTTATCAATCTGATAAAGAAAATTCTGGTCCAGAGAAATAGATAACTAAAGATCATCGCCACATAGCACAATCCAGAGGTTGCCAGATTTTGTCTTATTGGACATGGCAAAGGATTCAAACGTATGTGATATGTCAGGGGAGAAGAGGATATCCCTCTTGACCTAGAAGAGAGGTAAAAAAACATCTGAATCCATCTCAGAAATTCTGATGGGAAGTGAAATTCCTTTACTGTTCTAAAAGTAAACTGCCAACAGTGTCAGATCTCTGAGTATTTAAAACAATCAAATTTGAAACTAGTCTTAAATTATCAGCTGTCTGCTTATGATGAATAAAACCTATTTGGGCTAGATGAATTAATTTTATTGTTAGATTTTCTAATCTATTTGCCAATATTGCAGCTAATATTTTAACATCAGCTTTTAATAAAGAGATGGGTTAGTAGTTTGCACACCTAGTATGTTGTTTGTGTGGTTAGGAATACCTGAAATAAAAACTTTATAAAAGGAAGTTGGAAATGAGTCTAATATTTTTTTTTTAAACTTTTGGTACAAACAGAAGAATCTGAGAATCAATATGTTATATACAACAGGAAAATCATCTGGTCCTGGGATTTCCAACCCTTTCATTTCTCAATTTTCAATAACTATTTTAATTTCTTTCATTCACATAGGAGCTGACAGAGATTCTTTATGTTATAGATCCAATTGTGGCAAAGTTAAACTTGAGGGGAACATCTTTATATTCAGATCTAATGATCTACTTTTACTTTTTGAAGAAAAAACAATTTGTTGAATTTTGGTAATGGAACTATGGCATCTATAATTTGGTTCTCTCTGGGATGTATTTCTGAGTAAATGTGTTTAAGATTACTACTGTAGGAATCAAACCTTGGGAGTAACCAATTAAAACTATAAATTACTTCATATGAGTTCATTTTCACAATAATTTAGGCATAACTAAATACATTATATCCAGTATCCTGTTAGGAATGTATCCATGAGTAAGTATAGTTTTTCTGTTGCTGTTACTGGCCATCAGGTTGACTTTGGCTTATGAATGAGAGGCTTCCAGAATCCATGGTCATCAAGACCTGCAGGACACATCAAGACCTGCGCAGGTCTTGCAAACTCAGAGCTGTTGCTTCCTTGATTAAATCAATCCACCTGTAATGTAGTCTTTCTCTTTTCCTGCTGCCTTCCACTTAACTGAGCATTATTATCTTTTCCAAAGAGCAGGGCCGGTTTAACCAGTCTGCCAAATCAGCATTGGCGGAGGGCCCCCAAGGTCAAGAGAGGGCCCCGTACTAGCCTCCTTAATCTGACGAAGGAGACAGCCAGTAGGAGCCCCCTCCTACCCTCCTCCTCCTCCAAAAACCTCCACTGGCTTAAAAAACAACAACAGCGTCTCACAAACCCAAAAAGAAAGCGAAAGAAACAGCAGCCCTCCGTGGCAGAAGCTGGAGGGAAAGGCATGGAGAAGGTGAATGAGTGTGTGTGTGTGTGTGTGTGAGAGAGAGAGAGAGAGAGAGAGAGACGGGGAATTTGAGTGTTGTCTCCCTCAGAAAGGATTTCTTTCCCTTCCCTTCCCTTCCCTTCCCTTCCCTTCCCTTCCCTTCCCTTCCCTTCCCTTCCCTTCCCTTCCCTTCCCTTCCCTTCCCTTCCCTTCCCTTCCCTTCCCTCTTGGTTCCTCTCCCCTCCCTTTCCCCCTTGGTCTTCTTCAGCTTCCTCTCTTTGCTGCCAACTGAGTTCAGCCTGCAAAAGGAATTTGTGTGTTTGCCCATGTGCCTTCAAGTAATTTCTGACTAAGGCAAACCTACCATGGGGTTTTCTAGGCAAGGTTTGTTCAAAGGAGGTGTGCCTTTGCCTTCCTTTGAGGCTGAGAGAGTGTGACTTGCCCAAGGTCACCCAGTGGGCATTCATGGCTGAGTAAGGATAAACCCTGGTCTCCACAGTCATAGGGCAATGCTGAAACTTCTACAACACTCTGGTTCTTTTAACAGAAGAATATAAAGAATATAAATAAAAATTTGAAGTAATATTACCTGGAACAATGGTTTTATTGTTGTCACTAAAACACCAGTATCCCATTAGTGTTATGTGAGAGGCATTGGCCTAGAGCAGTGGTTCTTAACCTTTTCTTTAGCAGGGACCCCCTTTAAATATCTTTTGTTGCCCCAAGACTTAACTCAAGATTTAAAACTGTAATAATAATAGCTAACAACAACAACAATACAATTACACCACCCATTAAACTTTCCCTCAGAGGCACTCTTCCTTCTTCCTGCAAGTTTGTGGCTGGAGTGGATTGAATGGCAATGTGCAGGCCAAGGCAGCCAGCCTTTGCCTTGGTTCCTGTCACATGGCTACTCCACTACAGGGAGGAGGTGGGCCAAGCAGCCTTTAAGCCTTTGTGGACTCTCTGTGAGGATATTGCAGACCCCAAGTTAAGAACCACTGGGCTAGAGAATGCTGGAAAAGGAACAATGCAACCCGACCTTGAGAAGGATGCTGGCAGGGGGATTCTGGGAGGTGTAATCTAAGAATAACTTTTCCAGGCTCTGAATGCAGCCTAGAATCATAGGGCTGGAAGGGACCCCAACAGCCATCCCATCTGATCGGCTTCTGCCCTGCAGGAACACACAATCCAAGCATTCCTGACAGATGGCCATCCAACCTATGTTTAAAAAACCCCAAAGGAGACTCCACCACACTCCAAGGCAGTGTATTCCACTTCCGAACAGCTCATACTGTCAGGAGGTTCCTCCTAATATTCAGGTGGAATTTCTTTTCCTGTAGTTTGAACCCATGGCTCTGTGTCCTAGTCTCTGGAGCAGCAGAAAACAAGCTTGCTCCTTCCTCAATATGACATCCCTTCAAATATTTAAAATGCCTATCATGTCACCTCTCAACCTTCTCTTCTCCAGGCTAAGCATACCCAGCTCCCTAAGCCGTTCCTCATAGGGCGTAATAGCTTCTAGACCTCCCACCATCCTTCTCAGTATCTTTCTTGAATTGTTGTGCCCAGAACTGGAAACAGTATTCCAGGTGAGGTCTGACCAAAGCAGAATGGAGTGATACTATTACTTCCCTTGATCTAGACACTACTCCTATTAATGCAGCCTAGAATTGCATTGGCATTTTTTGCTGCTGCATCACACTATTAACTCATGTTTAGCTTGTAGTCCACTCTTTCTTTTCTTTGAGGAAATCTACACCATTACGTTAATTGCTAATAAACAAAAAAAAATATTATGTTAGTGCCTACAATATAGTTTTTAAACTAAATTATTGGTGGCAAATTATGTAATACAGTAGGCCCCTCTTATCCACTGGGGATTGGTTCGGGGGGGGGGGGGAGGCGTGGATTCTAAAAACCATGAATAATAGTGAATGCCATTGAAAATAATGGGACTGCTGGTTTAAAATACCATAGAGTTGCCTTGGAGGGCCTAGAAAATAACTAGGGAGGACACATTTTCTAGGAAGACTCTATGGTAGGTGTGCTGTTTTGTGTCCCATGGATAAAGAATCCATGGATACAGGGGTCCTACTGTAATCTGAACATCCTGTAAGGTGAATAGGTTAGGTTACATTGGCCTGAGATAAACATATGGTGGCCCCAAAATAAGGGGAGGACATGGAACTGTGCTACATGCACATGTAAGATCTGGGGCATATGACTACAAATTAAGGGATAACTTTACATCTCTTAGCAATATGACTGAAACTTTAGAAGTTATTTGCATTGTTTTCTTGCTTGTGCAAATGTGCACGAGGGAAAGTGCACATTTCATAGCATGTGCTTTCCCTCACTTCTTTATTTTGCATTTAGAATACTTTGTTTTGTGATTGGACATTGGGTGCTAGTCCCAACTTACTTATCAAGTCTGATTGCTGAGGCATACATCTCTGAGGAAGCCCTGGCTTTTGGGGCTATTCAGAGAGAATACACATTGCCATTAACATCTTACTTGACCCACTGCCAGAGTGTTTGAAAATATTTCTCTACTGCCATGATGTCAGGAAACTATATAAGATTCTACTGTTTCACTCCATTATTTCAAGATTAAAAAACCACATATTTACATGCAGGTTACCTGAGAACATGATGGCAAATGAGAGGCTTACATATGTGCTGGTGTCTCTTTTATTACTATTTCTACACTGCTCTCCAGCAGGACCTTGGTGCAGGCAATGATAACTACAAGTAGGCACATTGATTTTGAGTGTCATGCAAAGCAGCCTATAGATCATTACTGTACTGTATTTCTTATTTTTTGTTATTGTTGTTATATGTTTAGTATTAGGAATGGCAGGAGTAATTTGTGGGGTTTCCTGCCTCAGGTACCATCAGCCTGGGGTAGTATGCACCTTGCCTTGAAGGCTGGAGGTTAAGGATGCAGTTGCAACTTGCTTCATCTTTAGGCAGAAACATATTTCGTACCAGTCCTGGCAGTGAGGCTGGCCAGCCTATGTGTTGGGAACATTTGGAATACCAAGATGTTTCGCTGCCACTGAATACTTGCTAGTAGTACATAAAAAATTATCGTGGTTCTTGGCAAAACATTAGTGAACAGAGTGCCTCTTCTACATTCTGCTCTGTTGGTTTTGTCTATATGATTTTCAACAGAAAGACATAGATTTAAATTGTGTTCTCATTTGGAAAAACAATAGTACAGCCCTTGGGGAGAAGGTGTTCATCAGAACAACCTGTCTGGGAACATGGAAAAGATAGTGATTGCAAACTATCTCTGGTGGTACATTGTTGGCTTGGAAAGCAGAAAAACTAAATAGACTGTTGGCAAATATTTTTTCTATTACATATACTTCCTAAAATGTTGGTGTTTTGTTCATTGTCAAACTTAATTTCCAGCAGATAATTATTGTAACAAGTGGGAATGAAAATTAGTATTTTTGTCGTACTTTTAGAGAGAGGATTTGCATTTTTGCTTTATTAATATGTTTCTATTAATGTGCTTTATTATCCTGCACCTATTTGTTACATACTATTCTACGCTGGTAATGAAAGTTCTGCATGCTTTAATCTTCTAGGTTGCAGAAGGCATGTGAATGGAATTAGTCAGGGACTGCACACATAATGGGTCACTGGAGGTGCTCTTTGACTATGCCTGAGAGCCATCAAAGGGACTGAATGATGTGTTTACAGCCCCCCCCCCCGCATCTCTGGAATGGACTCTGCTGGTTGTCATAGTAACAAAACTGCATATTTAAACAAGATGCACATTCCACAATCTTTCTTCCTCCTCACTATGCTACACAGGCATATGGCTAAACAAAATCTAGATGATCTAAGTGGGTGTGTAAGAGGAGGAAGAGAGGCAAATGTGTGGGCATATATATCATGGTGAGTGTAGGAGTGGAAACGAGGAAACCCCAGTGGGGAATATGTCAGTGGAAATGAAGCAGACTGTTCTTCTGCTATAATAATTAAATAATATCTTGCTTGAAGAAAACAGGACATGAGCATTGTGTAATTTGGGATGGGCAACTGAGTTGGGTCCAGGAGGCAATTCACCCTGGGACTCTCCAGGGGCTGCATGGTCTGCCAGAAATGCCAAACAAACAATAACATTCTGGAAGTGGACAAAAGTCCACTTCTGGTTTTGATGAATGGGTATTTTTTAAAAAGTGAAACAGTATAAGCCCCCCTGCAAACAATTTAGAAGATGAATTGCCATCCTGGATTCACCTTTTTAGGGTGGTGGCAGAAAAAGGCTGGTTCAGGGAGCCTGGAAGGATTGGGGAACACACATCCATACAAATAAAAAATAAAAATCTTTGGGGCACTTTGCTCAACTGCAGTGTAGTTGGATTGACTTCTCATATTTTGCAATTTTGAGTAAATTGTCAGATTTCTTCTAGTAGTACATTTAAAAGGGTTTTCTCTGGTATTATTTAAGCAGGATGGGCAGAATATTACCTCCAGTGTAAGGTACACACACACACACACACACAGAGAGATCATTACAGAATGATTGCTTTTCCATTTTGCTCAGCTCTATTCTGCTATGCCCATCTTGATCTCTTCTGTTGTTCCTATTAGTTTAGATGTAAGTTAGACATTAAGTATAAAGTTTTTTTTTAATTCCAGATTCCTTCTTTTTTTATATGTGAAAATAATCAGTCTGATTTCTGTGGATAGTGGAAAGAAAAAGATTGCAGATGGAAGAGTATCTGATGTCTCTAGATAAATGAATGGGAGACAAAAATGAAGGCACAGAATGACAATGGATAAAATTTGGCAGAAAATGAATGATATTTTAAGAAATGAAAGTTCTGATAAAGTTTTATGATAGATATAAATGGAATAACATTTTTGTTGTTTCATACACCTAATATGATGATATATGTAAAGTGTTGATCAACATCTGATTTGCACATATAACATCACAGGGTGTGCAAAGTTGGCAGAGTTTATTAACCATCTGTGTTTGAGTACTGATATATGGTCCAGATGCAAACTTTAAAAAGTTGCCTTGCTTCAAGCAAGCTGCTGGAGGTGATAACTTCATTTGCATAGTTGAACCCCACCAAGAAGGGAACATCTCATGGTTTTTTCTCTTCTCATAAGAACTGTTTCTTTTGACCCTTTCTAAAGTAAATTGCACTGTTTATTTGGATCCTGCTGTGGGAGGCAATGAACTGCCTATTTCTCTGCCCGGTGAGTGAGCCCAAAAGACTGTTTGTATAAGCCAAATCAGTATGTCTTCCTTTATACTTTAACAACTCCTCTTTTCCTGAGGGGTGTGTTAGAACTGTGACATCTCTTTGGCTTTTGGACTCCCTGGGATTACTAGCCAGGCACCCAATTAATTAAAAATATGTTTGTGGAAGTCACTGGTTTTGGTTCCCTTCCTCTTAGATTTTTAAAAAAATCCTAAATAGTACTCTAAGTAAGCTGATTCCTTTTGCTGTGGCAATGTGGTGATATCTTGGCAATATAAGAATTGCTTGATGAAAAAGTTTGTTATTGGTGCATAACATTAGAAAGGAGAACCACTGATTATTAAAACATGCATGTAGCATAGGCTGCATCTGCACTGCAGAAACAAACCAGTTTGACACTGCTTTAACTGCCATGGTTCAATGCTATTGAATCCTGGGATTTGTAGTGTGTTGTGACCCCAGAATGCTCTGACAGAGAAGGCTAAATATCTCACAAAAATGACAAATACCAGAATTCCATAGTATTGAGCCATGGCAGTTAAAACAGTGTCAAACTGGATTATTTCTGGAGTGCAGCTGCACCCCCAATCACTGAGCCTGAAGGTATTTGAGAGGTCAGCTGGTCCAATCTGCCATTTAATTCAGGCTCTGCAATGCAGGATGCAGCGAAAACCTTCTTGACAGATGGCTGTCCAGTTCTCATTTCATTATGTCCAGCAAAGAGAGCTGAGTACTTCCCAAGGCAGGCTATTCCACTGTTAAACAGTTTGTCCTAGATTTCTCCTAATGTGTAACCAAAATTTTCTTCCTTATAATTCTACTTTTTGGTTCTAGTCTTTTCTTTGGATTAACAGAGAACAATTCTGTTCCATCTTTCACACAAGACTCTTTCAGATATTTTAATACCACTATTATATCTCTCATTATCCCTTCTCCAAATTAAATTTACTCATCTTTTTCTGCTGTTCTGCATACGACATGTGACTTTTTCAAATGGGGTAAAAAACCCTGAGGAGGTTGGGAGAAGAACAGGGCTGTTGCACTTACAGAGCCCCGTTTCAGACAGTCCTGTCCTCCTCCTGTCCTTCCTCCATCCTTCCTCTGTGCTGCTGGTGCGAGAAACGTGCCACTTTTATTAACATAGAATCCCCATCAATAAAAAGCGGTGCCCGCAGCATAGAGGAATGACGGGGGGAGGTCAGGAGGAGAATGGGTCTGTCTGAAATGGGGCTCTGTAAGCATGACAGCCCTGTTCTTCTCCCAACCTCCTCGGGTTTTTTTTATTTTTACCCCTTTTGAAAAAGTCCTTGGTTGACAGAGCCTTCACCATCACAGTCACCCTTTGCTGGACATGCTTCAGTTTGTCAATGTGCTTCTTAAAATGTGGCCCCACAACTGGACCCAATACCCAGCTGTGGTCTGACCAGCACACAGTACAGTAGAATTATTTCTTCTTGTAGTCAAGACACCATCCTTCTGTTAATACAGCCTGATAGCACTAGCTTTTTGTAACAACTACATCATACTGCTGATTCATACTCTTCAGGCTGTAGAACTGATTTGGGCAAATCCTGAAGTAAATTGTACCAGTTTGGATCAGTTTGTACCAGTTCTGGATCAGATTAGATTGCCCAGTTCTTGAGCATAATAGCACAGTATAAAGTGATTCAGAAAGATCCAGAGAACTGCTATGGGAAAATAACTGGAAACAAGCTAAATATTATGTTTCCACATATAATCAAAGAAGAAGAACTTCAAAGTAGTGTGATATGGAAATGGGAAGAGGGGAGCTGAGTTTTGCTCATTGACAGTTCTAATATCCAGTCTGGGGCCAAAATCTGATGAACACTTTCTAGTCAGAGTACTTACGTAGTGGAATTGTATGAGGTGACTGATGTTATCTAGTCAGTTATCCCCTGTGTCTCTTCATTCACTTGGTAGGTTTAGCTGTACCATTGTATTTTAGCTGTTGGACTTGCGTGTCCAGGCCAGATGTTCTCCCCCCACCTCTCTTCCCCAAATAAAGACAGACACATTATATGAATTGGAGAGATATATTGGTAACATGATGATATGTATATTGGCAATAAAGGCCACAGCTTTATTGATAACAGCTGCAATGGTTGGCTCAAATCATATGGGTCTGGATCCAGACATCGACCAACCCCAGTGCTGGTCGATGAGACCACTGTCAGTTCACCACCAACACTCACCACTGATGAAGGGGGAGGAGTCCTGGACAGGTTCTAGCATGCATGCCAATCCCTCTCCTTCCCCCTTCCCACCAACCGCTGGGAGGGTGGGGTCTCCATGGCCTTGACCTTGACCATGAACTTGAAAGAGACCCTCCCTCCCATTACTGATGACCTTGGCTCAGGACCCATGCCAACCGCCTTCAAAGTTGTGACAAAAATAAATACAATTTACAGAATAACCTACAAACAAGTGATAAAGGGAGGGTGGGTGGGTTACTGGCTCGGCATAGTGGCCTGGAATTTATACCTGACCACCATGCCATAAAGCAATCTGTGTCCAGAAAGCAACTAGTTACCATCAAAGTATAAACAGCACTAGTCTGGGAAGGTAGCCAACTGTTAATTAGCTCACAGGAATGCAAACACAGTCAAAGATTTAGTCCAGTAACACAGTCCAAAAGGGCAAAGGCTTATGGCAGTCAGTCAGAGTGGGTCCAAAACAGTCCGTGAGTCAACAGGAGCAGGCAGCAGAGTAGTCAGGGACCGTCCAAGGTCTAAGTACAAGTCAAGGTAACAGAAGTCAAGATAATCAGAATTCAGGCACCGAAGTCAGCAGGAAGCTTTCACCAGGAAGATCAGTTGATCTCTAACAAAGCCTCCATCACCTCTCCCAGCATATATAAAGTGATTAAGGCTTTGTCAGGTGTTTCTTAACGAGCAGGCTTTTCTCATAAAGTCTCAGAGATTTCCTTTGAGCTTCCTTCTGAGCTCGCTGATGGGTATACGATGGTGGAGGTAAGTCCCTCTCTTCTTCTTCATCCTTATGGCAGGACTCTCTGCTGGGACGGATGCCAACCCACTTGAACAAGGCTCTTCCTCTGCTTGAGCATCTAGGTTGGCAGGGTTCCCTGCTGGGACAAGTGTAGATAAACCTGTGCCAGGATCCCTAGGGCCGTTCCCTGCCATGTCCTCCGCCTCCTCTGACTGTATACCCTCATCATGATTTTGCTGTTTTATATAAGCAGCGCCATTTTACTACACCATTTTATATGTTGTTTTATATAAGCAGCGCCATTTTACTACACCATTGTATATAATGGAACTTGAGCATCTACAAATTTTGCTATCCACAGGGTGGTGGTGGTGGTCCTGGAACCAAACCCCAGCAGAAACCAAGGGCCCACTGTACTATATCTCAAATTTTTATGGAGATATGTGAAAAAAGAAGAAATTATAAATGGTATTACTTTCCCAATATAAGGCAATAGGGGAGCACTGGCAATCTTGATCAGTAATTTTGATTCAGATTCAGACTCCTGATGGCATCAGAATGGGTCTGGATAGATGCAGAGCAAATTACTTAAGTTCAGATCAATCCAGAACAAATTTGGCCCAGATTGAATTTGCCGAATTGGGCTCCAATTGTGTGTGTATGGGTGCAACATGCATTGCTCTAACTCATGTTGTACTTGTAACTACTGAGCCAAAATGGAGGAACAGTAACAACTAATACAAAGACTTGGTGTGAAAAACTGGCCTTAACTTTATAAACTACAGGTCACACAGCTCTTTGGAATGGCATAGGTCTAAATCTAGTCATTGGGCAGCTTGATTGCTGGCTGATTCTCCCATGCCCTAGTAGTCTGACAACTGAGATGCCGTGCTAGGAGTAATGGGAGTATTGGTCCTACAGAGACATGTTGCTGTCATGTAAATGCCTCACAGCTTGCTATGGAAAAACATGTCAATTAACTAATCTAATGCATTTTAGCTCAACCTGAAGATTCCATATGAGGAACCTTTGCCCCCATGCTTTAGGGAGAGGTTTGCCAATCCATGTTCCTTCTTAAAGGGATCCAGCCCAGGAAGTTATCATAAAGTTAGTAAAACATCAAACAAACATCTCGAATTACAAATTACTATGGGGAAGGCAAACCTCTCATTGTGTTACTTTGTGTTATGCTGGCCCATCCACCAATGGCCAACAGATTTCTTAGCAACTGATAGCATAATAAATATAGTGGAGATGGACTGCAATAGCCAATGCCATGAAACCCTGGAAATGAACCTCAGAGAGGACTCATTCTTCCAGGTCTGCCCTGGGAGTTCCACCCCTTGATCCATCCAGTGGCTCAAGATGACTTCCAACATGTTTTGCAGCTGCGTGTCTCCTGGCACCACTGATTGTACTATAAGAAAGGACAGACTGGCATCTCTATTGTATGCCACCCTGTATGTGAAAGCCTGGTTTCAGCTTGTGATTCACTAATACTTCTAGATCTTTTACAAGTTTCTCTCAACTTGATTTCGGGCCCAGTGTTTCAGATTGTCAAGGTTCTTGGAGTCTGTTTTCCCCACTAGTCTTCTTAGGCTACCCTTCTTTGCTTCACGTCATCTGTAAATTTTCAAAGCATCTGCCTCATACACAAGACATTTATAAAAAATATTGAATAGCACAGGGTCAGGGACCAAGCCCTGTGGCATTCCATTCGAGCCCTTTCTCCAAGTAAATGCATAGCCATTAATAAGCATCAATGCGTATGGTTGCTCAACCAACTATCAGTGTACTTAATAATAGTGTCCAAATCACATCTTACCATCTTGACAGGATGCTGGAAATAGGTGAATTATTGAAAGATGACTGATCATTAAAGGAAGGGACAATATGAATAAAAGGCCGCTATATCTAAGAAGCAGCATCTATTACAACACTGCTTAGAAGTTGTGAAATACTGGACACAATGCTTTCTTCCTTTCTCACATCCCTGTTTATCTTTCTTTGTTGTGTGCTCTAACTGGGCAGACATTCTGGCTGAATAGCTTTTTTCTTTCTTACTAGCTGTAGCTCCTGCTGTTGCTTCTATCCACAGCCCACTTTGCCATTGTGCCAGAGTGTGGTTAAGAAAGAGAGCAGACTACGGGAGATGCAGGAAAACAAGATGTTTTAGAATCTCTTTTGAGCCTGTAAAGGAGCTATTTCAAAACCTTACAAGTATCTTCCTGGTTTTTTATTCTTGCAGGTCCTTTTATTGTTAAAACTATTATACCTGCATTTGGCAACCAAAGGCAAACGTTCCTGCTGCTCAATGTCTGTGTCAGAAATCTCGCACCACATGTGCCACTGATCTATTTTTCTCCTTTACATGCATTATTCTAAGAAAGAAAGTGGCAGCTCAGGCTGGATAGCTGTAATTAAAAGGAGGTTTCTAAATCTGGAAGAGAGAGGGGCATGAAAAGGAAAAGGAGTGGGGAATAAAAAGGAAAATACTTTCTTGTCCTGGAATCTTAGCTAAAACTTCATATACTTAAAATCCAAAAAAATCTTTTTATATTTAATATTATTTTCATATTAAGCTTTAGAATTATGTCAAACTGAGTTCATATTGTGTATTTAATTGCCCATATCATGCATTTATTTGATCTGCACTGTACTTTTATAAATTAATACGATATAGATTTAAATGGATTTTTAATGTTGCTATGAAGCAAAGTTGCATGAGAGTTTCATAGACATCAACTGAGGAATTTTAAATTGGATAGTTGAAAGTTTCATTTTAACAGATCTAGACAGTTCTTGCTAAACCTTAATGTCCTGAATGCATGTAAGGTATATTTTTTATCTTCACTAGGCCTGGCATAAGTGGGTTCCTTGGACATCTGTTGGGGCTTGCAACTGATATCAGTGCTGCTGCAGCTTCCACTCTAAGCTCTCAGAGACTACAGTTTTTACCTTTATTTTCATGTAACGCAATATGCTCGAAATCCCATTTTCCTGTGATACCAGAAATAAAGCTGTACTGAAATATGGCAATTGCTTAGTAGGGCCCCCTTTTTGGTAGCTGACTTGTGAGGTTGCCGGATCACAGGGCTTGGCCCCGAGTCTCTAGTTTTCATGGTCATTTCCAGGTGGGATATGGGGGTGCAAATTTTCCAATTTTTATGCAGTCAGCTCCAACCAAGGGGAAAGGGCTGTATGCTAATCTCCAGGTTAGCTAGTAGAACAACAGCTTGCTACAATGTGAAAGATTTAATTGATTTGCAGCTGCAAGTTGTAAACATTCTCCAGAATTGTATGTATTTACATAGTGAACTTCCTCCTTCCCTCTCAATCATAGTGATGCAATGGCTTACCCACTACTCTACTTTACATCCTCTTTCTGGATAAAACCAAGTAGTCTACTTTAAATTTTCTTTATTCTTTCTCCCTAAGTAAGTGAGAAGAAATCATCCCGTCCTTTCACCCTAATGTGGGAACAATCCCTTTAGCTAAATTTCAGATGGGGCCAAATGCCCCATTCCTGCCCCACCACCTCCATTCCCGTTCCTGCCACGGAATAAGGTAAAATGTTTGCACACTTACCTTGATTCTGTGGTAGGAACTTCCTTCCCCCTCCCCTTGCTCTCCGGGAGTAAATGCAGCCGTCGTCGCATTTATGACCTGGAAAGCAAATCCTGCACGTTCTCACGAGAGAACAATGTGAAGGAAATTAAAAAATAAAACTTCAAAAATACATTTAAAAAGTACACCAAGCACAAAAACACCCCCCAAGTAACCCAGGGAGGGGGGAAAAGGGTGCCACTTACCTGGATGTCCCGATCCGTGCCCGGAAGTGTTCAGAATGGACCTCCCCCCCCCGCAGCTGTCATCACGGGAGAGAACGGGGCACCTTTCAGACCACCCTGATTCTGTGACAGAAACAGAACGGGTGGTCTACTGACAATATTGCCCCATGATTAGAATATCATGGGAGAAACCGGAATGAGGATGGGAGAGGCACGGAAAGGGGTCAATGTCATCTGAAAGGGAGTCTTTTTCTTGACCCTGTTCCTTGCCTTCCATGGAATAAATATCTCATCTGAAAAAGTCCTTAATTTCCAAACAGGAAAATAAGTTCTTTCAGTGTGTGTTTGATTGAATGACAAGCTGTGGGTAACTGTGGTTGATGCTTAATGAATAATGTTTAATGACACCACCAGAAATCATCCCTACACCACATGTTTTGGCCCAGAAACCTCAAGGTCTAGGATGATCTTGAACTGGTACACCTACTACCATTACTATGTATGTGTATGTGTTTCCCCATACTATGCTAAAATTATGGAATGCCCAGGGAATTCTATTTTATGAAGCCTTTAAAAGGTGACTGCACCTGTAGGGCACACTGGGCACCATCCTACCAAATCAACCATCTTGTTATTCACCCTGATCTCCACATCCATTTACCAGAACATGTGATCATTCTCTTGGGCCAACCTGCTTCTTATACCTTTCTTGATATATATTTATACAATGTTTTAAAAAAGGAATTAGGGACACATCAGAGGTTTTTGTTTTAATGGGAATGCAGTATGGGATGTATATTATGCCAGTTAAAATTAGGGGGTGACTAGATTGAGGAGATTATCAGACAGGAAAGAAAAAAGCGTTCCTGTCCCACAATCTCCACTCCTGCCCCTATCCTGTCCCAGTTCCACCAAAATCATCCTCCCCACCACACTTACCTTGTCTCACATTGGCAGGGCAGCCCAGGAATGAAAGGAGCCCTAATGGAACTCCGTTCACTTCCTGGATCAGAATCCTGTGGATTCTCGCGAGAAGATGCGAGTGCGGGGAATTCAAAAAGAAAAAGAAAAATACCCCCCCCCAAAGTGACAGCAAGCACAAAAACACACTTAAAAATTAACAAGTAACCTGGGGAGTGTCATAAAAAGTGTGTTACTTACCTGGATGGCCCGATCTCACCTGGAAGTGTTCTGGCAGGGACCTCTCATTGATGCTGGAATCTCGCCAGCATAACGAGGCACCTTGTTGCACACAGGAACATCTGTGACAGAAACAGAATGGGGGATCTATTGACAGCTTCTCCTGTTAATAAAACGCAGCGCTGGCAGAATGGGAGCAGAATGGGTGCATAACAAGGGAGAATGACGTGTCTGATAAGGGAGCCCTTTTGCAATTTCCTGGCGTTGCTGTAACACCACTTTTGATGCCTCTGCTAATCTCCTGAGTCATGTGTTATGCTATGGATGTCTAAAGGCTATCAGCTTCAATACAAATACATATAAACCTCATTCATAATGGAAGCCCCAAGAAATAAAATGTACTAAACTCAAATAAACTGTATTGTTTAAATGCAAAAAATAAAGCACAGAATTTTTATCGCCATCTTGCCATGTTTGCTGGTCAAAGGACTCTCCAAATGTGCTTTATTCATAAACTGTAAGTCCAGGCACACCCTACTCCTTCTGATTATTCATCTTTTAGAAGTTCTTTGACACATTTTTATTGCACATATTAAAACTCAGAACTTCTGTTAGGCTGAATTTTTGAACTATCTAAATGCATGGATAAATAATAAGTCATTTAGAGAACAATGGAATCTTGAAAGGAAGGTTTAGTAAAGCTTTCTTATCAACTCACCTAGAGGCAATCAAAGTTGTCACCCTATATACATTTTTCTGAGATTGTCCTATTGAACTCAGTGGAGCTGACTTCTAAATTGACACATAAATGATTGTATTGTTGGTGTGGCTATTTATAGCTGTTCAATAATAAAGTTCAAAAAGTATCTCTCCAAATGGATAAACTGACACCAAAATGGTGGATTGCAGTCCAGTGTAAATAAGTGTGAAGTGGGTCAAAAACATTGTAGCATCAGATATACACTGAATGAATTTTTGAACTAATTAGAAAAGAGAACCTGGGGTCATAGTGCAGATAATTCAAGGAGAACACAAACCCACTGTGCTCGAGATATGAAAAAAATGTGAATTTTATGCTAGGGATTATGTGGAAGATTATCAGATGCGGCAAAAACCTCATCAGAAGAATGCAACAAGAGCAGAAATGGGCAACATTATCAGATGGCATTGTCCTTCAGCATTCCGGGGGCGTAGTGTGGGCATGACTAAGGCGTCCCTGTCAATAAAAAAGTGAAGCCTTGTCTGCGCCAGCACTACACCATGGGAATGGCTGAAGACATGGGCATCTGATAATGTCACCCTTTCTGTTATCATCACGTTCTTCTGACATAGTTTGGGATGCTTTTTTTTTGCTGCATTTCCCCACGTCTGATAATCTCCTAGGAAACAGACTGAAAATAAAACTTTAGAGCTGTAATGGCAGCCAAACTTGGAATATTCTGTACAGTTCTGGCCACAATGAAGATTATCGGATCTGGCAAAAACTGCGTCAGAAGATCGCAACAAGAACAGGAACAGGGGACATTATCAGATGATGTCATCCTTCAGCATCCCAGGGGCATAGCATGGGCATGAATAAGGCATCCCTTTTTATTGGCAGTTTGTCCTTGTCAATGAAAAAGGGAAGCTTTGTCTGTGGCAGCACTATACCCTGGGAATGGCAGAGGGCATGGGCATCTGATAATGTCACTCTTTCTGTTCTTTTGTGATCTTCTGACATGGTTAGGGACGCGATTTTTTGCCATGTTTTCCTGAGTCTGATAATCCTCTCTGTTTGAAAAAAGATATTGCAGAGCTCAGAAAGATGCAAAAAAAGGGCAACCAAAATGGGATGGAGAACATTCCCTATGGCAAGTTCTGCAAATTTTGCAGCCCCTAGGGCTACATCTGGTATCAGCTAAGGGGCCAGGAGTGGTACACATAAACACACACACACACATGCATGCACATTATTTATTTATCCCATGTCTCAAAGCAAATCCTCCCCAAAGCAGTTCTCAGAATAAAACTTAAAAAAAAAATCAGTTAACTGATGTTTACAATAGTTGCAATAATATAATTGTAAACCAGCATAAAATATTTTTTAAAAAATCTGTTAAATTATATACATACATTCTCATATACCATTATATGCAGGGATGGGAAGGTTTGAACCTCTGCTCCCTGTCTGTTGAGATTTAGGGAATTTGCCTCTCCCATCCCACACCAATTTTCAATTTGAGATTGCTTTTTTAAGTAGGCTTCAGAAGGTAGGGGTACAAGATAAGTGACTAGGGTCTCTCCAAGGTCAGGGGCAGCACAGAGAACCATAAAGGGCTGCAGACTGTGTGCACCTGCCCTACAAAGTAGAATAGTAATTGGTACTTTTTAGATGAGAAGAAAAAAATAGTTTTAGAAATGTATGCAAAGTGTGGAGAAAGCAGAGAAAGAAATATTTTCCCCTTCTCTTCTCATAATACAGACTAGGGAGGTATATCTTCACTTAGTGTATTGCTGTTGAATTTCATAAATCCAATCCACAGTGTCTTGCATAACCATTAGTCTAATTTAAAATATTTGCAGTATCAAAATACATTCAAGTTTCTAGAAAATAGAAATTCTACACTGCTTGTATTCTTGACAAAACTATATGTATTATCCTATATGTATGAGATTAGATATTGTATTAGGCAAGCAGGGTATGCACATTATACAGTAGATCAGTGTACATCAAACTTCCATTCAAAGATTCATTCTAGTTCCACTGAACAGGATAATCTTTTTGTTTTCTAGAGCAGATATCATGACTTCAGTAGTATGCAAAGCCAGCATCATTCGAAATGCAGCCACACTTTCTGATCATTAGTGGCAAAGGAAACTGTGGTTTGCTCTAACTTGGCCAGATCTTAACTAATTGACAGCTGGAGATGGTGGTAGCATGAGAATGAATATACACATATATGTAAAAACACAGTATCTGTGTTCCTCCCAATTTCACAAAAACACTTTTTTCAGAATAACAGAGATAAGTGGGATTGAATCGTGCCGCCTTTAATATTATTGTAAATAGCCTGATGAGGTCTATTAGTTCTTTGGTAGGAAGGAAGAGAACCAATAATTGTTTAAAGCTTTAAAGATCAATTAGCTGAGCAAAGAAGGCATAATGGTAGCTCACTGCTGTACCTCTTGCTTCTTGGTCAATGAGAAAAAGAAGTCTAGTTAAGAAGGAAATGGATTTGTCTCTGCTTTATCTCTCTCACCCATTGCTAGCAACTATTACTTACTCTCTCTCTCTCTGGTTTTTCTTTGCATACAAAGATTCAGGAAGGACTCATCCCGTGTTTTCTGCAAGCACGCTGATGACTAAAAAGGCCAATCCAAGATAGACAAGTCCGGTTGTAGAAAGCACAGCAGAAGGTCTCCTTGGGTGATGTTTCTAGGTTGTGATTCTTCCTGCGTTGTCGTTTCTCTTCAAGACTTGTTCGGTGTGAGTTCTCAAATAAGGCTGCTGCATTGTGGATAGTGCGTCTCCATGCCTCCCGATGTGAGGCCAGGGCAGACCACCGTTGGTGATCAATCTGGCCAAGCCTGAGATGTTGTTTCAGGGAGTCTTTGTATCGCTTTTTTGGAGGGCCCCTCTTACGCTGACCCGTGGCGAGTTCACCGTAGAGTACTATTTTGGGAGGCGATGGTCCTCCATCCTAGAAACATGCCCTGCCCAGCGCAGCTGTGTTCTCAATATCATGGCCTCAAGTTCCTGCATGGGGTGATACAACTTCCCATAAAAAATAAATTCCATCTGTAGCAGATAGCAGAGGTAGATTTGTTCACAGGCACTCATTGTCTTATGTGTATATAAAAGCAAACATAAAGGGAGTCAGAATATATATAGTATGAGTGTAATTTCCAGGGCTGTATCATGCATTCATGCTTCAGAAATGCAGGAAAAAAATACCCACAAAATCACTGTCATGTAGCTGAGATTTTCTGAAAACATTTTTTCACATTGATACTGCCACCTCTGTGCATCCCACTAATCTTCCATTTTGTCTTCTGAAATAATGGGGATCATATTAAAATATGTATTCATTCATTAATTTATTAAAGTATTACATGGAAGATAAGGCTACCAATAACTACTAGTCATGTTGACCACAAATTACCTTCAGTATCAGAGGTGCTATGCCATTCAAAGTCTGAATATCTCTTCCTGAGAAACATAAGCAGGTGGGTGCTATTGTGCTCATGTCCTGCTAGTGGACTTTCCAGATACATTTAATGGGCCACTATGGGAACAGAATGCTGGATTTGATTAGGATTTAGCCTGATGGCCAACATGGTGTAATGGTTTGAGCATTGAACTATGACTCTGGAAACCAGGGTTTGAACCCTTGCTTGGCCATGGAAACCCACTGGGTGACGTTGGGCAAGTCACATTCCCTCAGCCTCAGAGAAAGGCAAAGGCAAACCTCCTCTGAAGAAATCTTGCCAAGAACACCCCATGATAGGTTTGCCTTAGGTTGCCAAAAGTCATAAATGACTTGAAGGCACACAACAACAATAAGCCTGATCCAGTAGTGGTCTCTACATGTTCTTAAGGTCAGTTTTTACAATGGTGGTCTACAAATGAAGCAATTGTTTAAAAATCAAAATACCATCAAGACATCAAAAACAGCAGTTAAATGTGGCTTACATTGTTTTTAAACATATTTTAAAATGTATTTTAAAAGTCTTTGGTAATAGAAAGGTCTTTGGTGTTGAAAGTGAAGGTGCTAGAGCAGCCTTTCTCAACCTTTTTATCCTGGAGGAACCTTTGAAATAATTTTCAGGTCTGAGGGAACCCCTACATAAACATTATTCTGTATACTACTATTGCTTCCCCCCATCACAATCCCTTGAGGGAACCCCTAGCAACCTCTTGGGGACCCCTAGGGTTCCAGGGAACCCTGCTTAAGAAACATTGTGTTAGAGGCAGACGTAGTGCACCACAAATGCCTTTGGTTTCCATCCATCTTATTTCAGGCTCAAAAAGCATTCAGACAAATACATTTGCATATGATGGGGAAACAGGCATTCCTTCACTTACCTGGGGCTCAAGCCACATAGGGTTTGTAGGTACCATTACTAGTGCTTTGATTGGAAATGGCTGTCAGCCATTGGTTATTTAACACTGGTGATGTATGTTCCCAGTGATCAGGCCTTGTCTGTACTGTAGCAGCTACACTTCATACATTCTAGGCCATCTTCAACAAAACCTCTATTTATAATGTGGCCCAAATAATCTGTTTCATTAAAGAATGCCTGGAATTGCATTGGCTTCATTCTTGCTTATGAAGAGATTATTTGTGACTGGACAATAGTGATTATAGCCCTCTGGATTGTAGGATACTTTCTACTTTCCAGGTGACCAGGACTGCTCTGTTTCATAAAGGGACATGAATTACATCTTGGTTCCAGTTGGTCTCTCTTCATCTGCTAGCAGTGTAATTAGCCATAAAAGTTGAGAAGGCATGAAACAGGTCATATCCCTACTATCATCTTATCTATGTCCTTTGGCTGCAGTAACTGAAACTCATCCAGTTAAAGCAAACTAGACAGTGTTCTGAAAAGACACCTTCATGTTAAATAGATAAACTCATGGCATTCAAGGTGAGGCAGATACATGCTATGTTCCCCATCAGAATATTTAGGAAACCTGTCACAACATGTCCCTGATGGTTTGTTTCTATCACCTTATAGACATAGGACTTTATCAGTCCACCCTCCTTTTGTGTTCTTTTGCTGGCATAATTTATGATGCTTTTATGCCAGCAAAAGAACTCCTTTTTTACCACACTTACCTTATATCCCATCCAAAGGCAGCCCTGGCAATGACAGAGGAGTGAACGGAGCTCCGTTCACTTCCTCAAATGAAATCCCACGAATTCTCACAAGAAGATGCGAGTGCTGAAAATTCAAAAACAAAAATAACACACATAAAGTTTTAAAAAGCACATAAACATACTTTTAAAATCCCGACTAAACTGGGGAAGTTTATAAAAAGAGTGTCACCTGCTTGGATGTCATGATCTCACCCAGAAGAGTTCTGGCTGGACCGGCCATTGATGCTGTAATACTGTGAAAAAAAGGTGCAAGGTTTCAAATGCAAAAAATCTCCACAGCCGATCTATTGACAGCTTGTCCTGTCAATAAAATAAATCAGCTTTTTGACAAGACATAAATGTGAAAGGGTGACATCATCTGGTCTGTGTGCCCTTTCGCATTTATCTGGCATTGTTATGAAGCCGTATTTAGTGCATCTGATAAAGTCTGAAATCTGGAAATCTGAGCCAGTATGACAAGTGCCATTGGAGGGCACTGTGAGGACCAATGGTGGCAGAGATGTACTGTTTCTTCATTGCAGGACCATTATTTGCTATTAATCTCAGAAATTATTGCTGACAGGGATTGCAAATTTATACTCCTGGCACAGAGTATTCACAAGGTGCAAATGACTCATCTTGTCTTTCAGGGGAACAGGCACAACAGATTTTGTTTGCAGTATCCTGATCTGTTGAGCTAGCACATCTAAGATCCCCATATAAGTCATACCAATGTGGTCACACCAAAGAGCTCACCATTTCTGCCATTATATTAAGGCTTTCCATTTCCCTGAACTGCTGTAAAATATCATAAAAAGATACTCTAGCAAAACACCTTCCTCTCATGGTTTTGTATGCTTCTTATGTTTTGGCATACAAATACAAAGAAGAACACATTGCAGGGGATCCATCTGCAAATTAATATTTATAAAAAGAAGCCCTGCAACTTGAACCTATATGGATGAACAGTTCTCATTTACTTTGAGAGAGCTGCTTAAGCAATATATCTTCTGGGATAACATTGCACTGTGATCTTTCATTTCCAAGACATATATTGGAAGGAAAACTTTCAAAGGAAATTAAAATGTTCAACAAGAATATTCACAGATTCATCAGAAGCTCTGTCCAAGTTTTTCTTCATAAGTCTCTCGGTGCAGAACTTATTGGCATATATTGGAGTAGACCAGGAGTTAGGAAGCCACATTGGCCCCTGTGAGATCATGGGGGCCTGCACCTCTATTTTTACACAAGCAGTTTTTTTTTAATGCGTTGGGTCATTTTTTAAAAATTGCCACCTAAATGGCCAATATCAGCTGCCAAAGTCTCTGGGGAGTGCTATTGGCCATTTCACTATGGAGTTATTTACACTCCCTTCCATCTGATCCAAACTTGGAGGGGCTTTATTTTGCCCTCTGACTACTAATGGCTAGGACATCTCTCAGGAGATGGCATAGAATCTAATCTTCGCAAGCTTGCCCCTCTGAGTGCTGAGGGCTAGAGTGTCTCAGGAGACATTATTGGACCTTGTTTTAGGAGATAGAGGAGATTTTCAGACTACACTGTTATAGTGTTACTATTCCGCTTTAACTGCTCTGGCTTCCTCCTGTGGAATTCTGGGGTTTGTAGTTTAGTAAGGCCTAAGGTCTCTCTGGGTGAGAGTTGTAAATGCCCCTCCCTAAACTGCAAATCCAAGGATTCCACAGGAGGCAGCCAGAGCAAATAAAGTGGAATACTAACACTATAAAAGTGTTGTCTGAAAATCTCCTATCAGACAGGAACGAAAAAAGCGTTCCTGTCCCACAATCTCCTCTCCCGCCCCTCTCCCGTCCCTGTCACAGCACAATAACTAAAAGTTTCAGACCTACCTTTGGAGCATCGACAGGGCAGCCCAGGAGTGAATGGAGCTGTAACAGAGCTCCTTTCACTTCCTGGAGTGAAATCTCGGCTGTTCTCGCAAGAAGACAATAGCATGGGAAATTCAAACTTTAAAAGAAAAATAAACATCAAAAAGTGACAGCAAGCATAAAAACACACTTTAAAACTTCCAAGTAAACCAGGGAAGGTTTTAAAAAGTGTGTCACTTACCTGGATGTCCCGCTCTCACCAGGAAGTATTCTGGCAGGGACCTCCCATTGACACTGGGATCTCACCAGTGGAATGGGGCACCTTTACAGTCACATGAACATGCGGTACATAAACAGAATGGGGGATCTATTGACGGCTTCTCCCATCAATAAAAAGCAGCATTGGTGGAATGGCAGCAGAATGGGTGCATTACAAGCGGGGAACAACGTCATCTGAAAAGGAAGCCCTTTAGCGATCTCCTGGTGTTGTGATAATGATGTATTTAGCATGTCTGATAATCTCCTTAGGGGGGAGGCTATCTGATAAAAAAATACCCTAGCTGTGGCCAAGAATGGTGATCACCCCCAACACAGATGCTTTGAGGAGTACTATTGACCATTTTGATAGAAAATACATTTTTGAACCTCCAAGGGGGCGGGGAGGAGGCACTGAGACTCTTGGGGAGCTCCAAAATAGCCTTGGGGACCACATATTGTCCATGAGTGGAACATGAGGTAGATGTATTTGATAGCATGGCTTGAATGAGGTTTCATCTTTCAGTTTTTAAGGCTACCTGGTGATTTAATGTGTAAGTTCAATCCTGTTGCTTAGGACAGAAGAATATAATTGACTGTCTTCTCAAATGCAGAAGAAAAAGTGAGGAGTAGTGGCAAATTGTTCCTACATTTTGTACTGCTGGAAGTAATACTGAAGTGTTGTCTGCTTTTGCCAGTGCTAGATCTAATGAGCCTATGGGCACAGACACACAATTTGTGAATGGTTGCTAGGGAAACCACAGGACTTCAGCTGGAGTTCAAACTTCAGGGACCATTTTGTGTCCAATCTTCTCAAAATGAGACATCCAAAATACTCAGTAAGTGCTATGTAACATCCAACAAAGCAAATTTGGAGTGGAGAATGAGTAAGGAAGCTTTCAGTTAGTATTTGTGACTTTCACTAAGAGGAAAGACTCCCACTTCCATCTTTTGGTAGATAAAGAGATCCATAAAATTAACAGTTGAGGAAGTCTGAATGTTGAAATGCATGAAGCCCTCCCCCCCGCCGTGGATAGTTTCACACCTCCATTTCTCCTAGACAGTAGATGCAAGAAAGGTATATATAGGTGGACAAGAGGAGGAACCCTCTTCCTTACATTTTTTCCCCCAGTTACTGGAAGCATGGCGATTGCATCTTCATCTCCATAGTTGAGGAGGAAATACAGAATTAATGTCCAATAGGCTGTGAATGGGCTGCTGATCGAGTTTGGAGCCTGGTCCAGCAATCTGGAGTGTGCTGCAGACTGCTCCAGATTGATTCAACCAGAACTGGAGTCCACACACAGTTCCTAATTTGGGAATTAAAATCAAGCTCCTCTCATTTTATTTCTATTGGGAAAGCTAAATGGCTATAGCTTTTCTGCTTCTTCACATCTGCCTGAAAGCAGGAGGCATGGTGTATCCTAACAAGAGAATTTACTACATTGCAGTGTGGTAGCTATGGGGTTTTTTGTGCTAGGCAGCTTTAAAGTTCTGTTTTAAAATTCTACATCTTGATGAATTTATCAATGTGCTGTGTATTTCTTGCTTTAGCAAATGAACCGGGCTGTGTCTGTCCTAATATATTAATCCACAATTACAGAATTATTTTTATTTAGTGATTCTTGAAAACCCCCAAACAACCAAAAAACAAAACAAAAACAAAACAGAATAATTCGTGCATTTGTAGAACTATTGTAGCTAGAAGAACCTGCTCAAACACTAAGCAAATAAGCAGTGCACTAGTGGAACTGAAAGTTTTTTTAAAAAAGTGATTCCTTTAGCACTTTAAATGGAAATCCCTCCCAGTCAAGATAAGGTGATTATTTGATTTTACCAAATGGTTGGAAAGATGTATGTATGTATGCAAGTACATGTGTGTACTTTATCTCCTTTCTCCCAGTCTGGGATCCAATATGGCAATTTTGAAGCCTAAAAAGAATAAGAAAAATGTCTTCACAGACACATGCACACATAAAGTTCTAAAACATTTCAATTAAATTAAGCTTAAGAAAAAGGAGGAAAAAAAGTCACATGCACATGGCACGTACAAATAGCTTCAGAAGAAAAGGAAGAGGTAAAAGAATCCCTTGTTTTCTTAAGCTCACAACAATGCCAAACAGTATTCTTGAATCTGTCTCTACAAAGCTTTGAGCAGACCCTAAGCCAAGTAATGGGGGAAAATGAGAAAAAGGAATATACAACTTTAGTGAGATCACACAGAAAAGACTCCCCACAAATTCCATGACTGGAACTGACAAAAATTACTGATGAAACAGCTCCCACAGTACTGGAAGCTATGGCTATCATCCTAACTATATTCCCACTACTTTCTATCACACCACATCATGAAACTGAGATGCCTGTTACTGGAGTGACTTGGAAAGCACCAGAGTGCTTCAGGGCACTGGAAGCTACTCCTGACTCCATTTGGCCTGACAAAATCTGATCTGGACCCATTTTGCTTCAGGCAGATCTGCAGCAGAATTTGGGCTTTGTCTGAATCATGTGCACTGATTTAATTTCAAATGCATTTATTGCAGTACGTACATTTAATCAGTCACTCATTTTTAACTGATGATTAAATTTTAAGATGAAGTCAGAACCTTTGTAAAAGCAGAACTGTGATCGAGCATAACCATCTGGCAAACCTTGGTATTGCTAACAGTATTATATGGGGTGCTATGATTTCTGCACCAGAGTGACACATTCCATGGAAACATTGGGTCCATGAGACAGCGCTGTCAGTCTAGTATTGGGCCCAAAATCAATTTGATTATAGAACAGACCTGTTAACTATTTGGGCACACTGAATCTTGCATACAAGGGAGCTGTCTCAACAGCAGTAACAGAGCCCCATTCACCAAAGTGACCAGTGGCTTAGAATAATTATCTGCTTGTTGCAAGTTTCTTTTCAAAAAGCAAAAAAAGTGACAAATTGCTAGTTTAAAAATGTTTAGATGTCTAAAGATACATTTATAAACTTTAGAGTGCTTATTAAAATGGAGTTTTTAAACATTTTCAAGCTTTCTCTTCATTACTACTTATTCTAACAGGCCAGTGAGATGTTTGCTTAAAGGAAAGCACAGTTAATTTAAAAATTATCCTATAAAAATAACTTCAGATGTCATATAGATGATTAGTGAGATACCGTACAGTGTTCTTTGATGGTAACTATGGTTACATTTGCTAAAACACAAGCTAATATAATGTATGGTAATGTTGAAGGTATTTGGATTCTGTTGGACTTTCCCCCAAGAAAGTGGGTTTAGGATTGTAACCTGCATGTTTTATGTAAAGTATTTTTTTAAAAAAATCCTCTTAAAAGAGGTAAAAATGCTAGCTAGAAAGCATTTAACATCACTGCAAATATAGGAATGTGACTTGTATTATGATTTATATAATTTTTCATGGCCCAATTAGGTAGATCTAGAAGAATGCTTGGATAAATGACAGATTCTCACAATTTACCATCAGGTCTACATGGCACTAGATAATCCAGAACAATGGAAATTGGGGTACTACTGATATCACTACTAGACGTGATAGAATCTGAAGATTGCTGCTGTGTCTCCTCGTCCTGATCTTTGAGTATTGTGTCTTATAGAAATATCTGACTAATATCCCCCAAATGCAATTTTTGTGATATCATTGAAGTTCCACAGCATTTCAATGGGATGGCATGGAAGAAGGGTTCACTTTGCATAATACTGCATGATAATATTTAATAACACTGCAGTCAGTATTGAACAGAATCTTTGAAAGCTAAATTTAAAAATTAATGCAAAGAGAAACAAAGAAGCAAAGAACTCTTGCTGCAGTCCAAGGCAGTGGCAAATGAACTCTTAGGCAACAAAGATTTCATTTTCATGTCAGCTTTACTATAATAAATGAGGTTTGAAGAATATGAAAAATTTAATTATAGGAGTCTATAACTTTTTTTTTTGCATTTCCACCCAGACTTCAATTGTCAGATAAATTAATCTGTATACTAAAATTATGAGGGGAATACTACTCATGATGCCTTTCTGATTTTTGAGTGGGGAAAGGTATATATTCTTGTGATTAGGACATATGTTGTGGTAAGTCTGGCCTCCTTGTTATTGGTTTCCTTTTGTTTCTGTTGCATTCATCAGGAGCTAAACTTTTGCCAGGCTGGACCGAGATTCAATAAAAACATAATTTGTTAAGTCACAAATGGAATTTGTGTCAGTGCTGAACTTTGGAGGGCCTCCCAGACTTAGAGCATTTTCAGAGCTTGTCTTACTCTTGAAGTCAGCCCTCCTAAGGCAAATGTGATATCTATAGAATCTCCCATCGCTTTACCTTAGAAATTATCTGCTTTCCTGTCACAGTTGGTTTCAGTTCAGGATAAACATTGCTGTGCTTAAAGATTTGCAAAGGTGGGCCATTTTCCTGTTTGTTTTACCACATTTTATTTTGTTTTATTTATTTAATCTTTCAGTATTGGACCCAGGGTGGCTAACTGGAAGCGCAGGACCCAAAAAGTCTTGGGAGGAGGCAAGCAACCCTCATTTCACTGCTAGATTATGAAGTTCTAGAACAAGTTTTCACATTTATGGTCATGTCACTGAAATATTACCAAATACTCTTTGCTCTTTCAAGAAAATGGCTGCTAGCATGGGTATGAAATGCATCTCTTGCCCTCGTTGCCACAAAGGTGTAAGGATCCCATCAGACGCCAACTCACTCAGACAAGAACCACTCGTTAAAGAGTTTTATTGAAGAGGGAATGAAGTGAACAGGTCCAGAATATTGTCAGAACTGCCCCCCAAGACAAAAGATGTAGCTTTTAAAATGCAGCTTGGTGGGCAAAGATCCCCCCTCCTTCCTTCTTCCAACGGTGTCAGCCAGATGTGTCCTTGAGTGCCAGGCCCTGGCTGCTGAAGCTCCTGGGAAGCACATCTCACTTGCATTCCTCCCCCGCTCCCAACAGTAAACATCCCCATCTAACTGCATCTGGATGAGCACAGCAGGGAACGGACTGCAGGCAGGCCCATGCAGATACCAGACTACAGTCAGAACCTACCATTGAATATTCCTGGCAATAGGTTCCACCCTTGATTGGTGAAAGTGCTTGGCTAAATAATATAATTATATTTTATAGAAACAATAATCAAAGAGGGAAGCATGTATGCAACAGATCTGTCTCTAAGCAATCAGGATTCCATAGGTGCCTCCAAAGCAGGAATGGTCCAGCAAATTTCTTGTCACTTTTTATTTGTTTCTGGGTCATCAAGTGTCTTCATATCAACTTTTTTAAAAAAAAGTCAGGAGGAGGAGAACCATATACTCTTCCTTTCATTAGAGGAAAAGCAGGGTATGAATGTCACCAACCAACAAATAAATAAATAAATAAACATCGCTGCTGGATTTATCTTGGTTAAAAAAATGCCTTCATATTTTAGACTTTTTAGCTAAACTGATATCTATATATGTAACAGGTTTCATATCCACAAAGCACAGCTCAGTTTATGTAGGGCATTTAAAGTTTAATACATTTGCATACTCTCTTCTTCCTGATCACTAATAAGAGGAAACAGCAGAAAAAGCTTGTGGGCCAGATGGAGAACCCCTTTGCACCACATCCATCCAGTGGGCTGGAAGGTCCCCATCCCTACGAGACGGCATTGACGATAAATGGGTAGAGAGGGACAACTTGAAAGAGCATTGTAGTAGGTTTTATCCTGTTCAGAAATGACTTTCTTTCAGCCATTTCCCTGGCAGAGGTTCATGCAGGCAGACTTTGTCCAGGAAGAAGGACAATCAACACCAGAATTTACATCAGGAAGGTGAGAATGGGTCAAGCTAGATTTCACTGTGTAATTGAAGAACAGTTGGATAGGATCTGCATCAAATGGAGGGTGTGTCTATATGCTGAGTAGCTGGCAATGCTCTTGGGCAACCTTACAAATGTAAAAGCAAAAAGTCAGTAAAACAATATAAACAAATGTTACAATAACCACAAAAATCTGTTAGAAAAAAAGACTCATATTTCCCATCATCTCCCACTGAAACAGAAGAACAGCTGTTGAATGCCCACAGCTGTGCACTAAGGCAAGATGGGAGGCACTACAGTTGTCCCTTCACATTCGCTGGGGTTTGGTTCCAGGACCCCCCGTGAATACCCAAATCCGTGAATACTCAAGTCCCATTATATGCAATGGCAGAGCAAAATGGTGTCCCTTATATAAGATGGCAAAATCAAGGTTTGCTATTAGGATTGTTATTTTTTTAAGAATATTTTTCAAGCCGTGAATACTCAAATCCGTGAATGTCAAATCCGTGAATGTGGAGGGACAACTGTATTTTCAGGCTGCGCTCCTGTTTCCCTTCCCTAGTGCAATAACTGCGACAAGCCTCTTAGTTAATAACCCACTGACCCCTTTCTAGATCAACTGCTGTTTCCAAACTATTTTGAAAGGAGATTGCCAGAGCATAGATAATTGTGGCCAGACTGTCTTCAGGTAAGGTCACAGTTAGTATAAGTGTATTAAGTGTAATAAGAAGTAAGCTGATAAAAGGCACTTAAACCACAGAAATCACTTAAGTCTCCAAACAGTAGCAGCTTGTGAAGAGATGTGGTGAATCTACTCCATGGTTTAGTCTGAACTTTAACAGAACCAGTCCAGACACTGAACCCTTTTTGAAGAGAGGTTAGACAATTCTGACTGTTCTGACTAACACCTAGAGCAGATTCACCAGCCCAGTGACATGGAAGCCACAAGTCACCACTGCCTCTGACAATGCTGAGTCAAGCACAGACTTAAACCTCTAGGCAAAATGCAACCCCATCTAAAAGAGGTTGAACTCCAATCATTTGGGTGGAGAAATCACTGAACAGTAATATTTCTGTGTGAAGTCGAAGGCTTTCACGGCCGGCATCCATAGATTTTCCTTGGCTTTTTTCCGGGCTGTGAGGCTGTGTTCTGGAATAGTTTCTTTCTGATGTTTTGCCTGCATCTGTGGCTGGCATCTTCAGAGAATGGTTGGGTAGGAGTGTATGTGGAGTTTATATGCTGTGAACCCCTGTTGGGGAGTATATGTAAATTTGTGTAATTGAACAGTTAGTTTCTGGGTATAGAAATGCAAGGTTGATTAGTGTCTGTTTGGCTAATGGTTGGTTGATGGCCCATGGGTTTTTCCAGTTAGCAAAAAAAAAATGCAGTTTTACCTTGGTCTCCCACAGGACTAGAATGAAAGAATGACATTCTGCAGTAAGGCAGCATGGAAGATGGAACCTTCCTGCTGCACTGCCACTTTACTTCAGAGTGCAGTAAGTCCCTCAGTTTGTTACTACACCAAAGTCCTTTTGATACTTGTGTTAGGACAGTCCTTTTTCTGCTGAGAAAGAGGGATAAAGCTGGTTGTTATCTACATACTACAGTGAAACCTCAGATCAGATGTCCAGATGACTTTTTCTTGTGGTTTCCTGTAGACGTTAAGCAACAAAGGAGGAAGAATATTGGTTGGAAACAGAAGGAGAGTAAATTTGTTGGCCTAGCAACAGTCATTTCAGAACAGATTTTCAAGAGGGAGAAGTATTTGAGTTGGCCACTAAACTGTATAGATTGGATCTACAGCTCTCTCAACTCCTCAGAGCTAAAGAATGCTGATTATGAATATGGAATGAAGGAACTTTGGGTACTCTGGAGGGAGAGGATCTGGCAGCAGACTCTGCTTCAGGCTTCTGACGATTTTGTGAAACATTTTGCCTTTCTTCTGAAGCACTGAGCATTAGAATACATGTCGCCCACAGCAGGGAGGGATAGATTTGAGATCACTATGGAATAATAATTGTTGGTTGGATTCCTACAGACAATGATGACATTATCACACTTGAAATAATAACCACTCAGCTCCAGCCATGCTGCTCCACTTATTTAAAACACCATAATGAGTGGCATTATGTTAGTAACAGACTGTATGTAACCCTTTAAAAGTATAAATTCTAATCTTGAAATCTGGATTACACCAAGATCTGAATTTCCTCTAATTAAAATCATATATTTATTTGCAGAAGCATACTGAAAAAATGAATCTCAATTATGGCAGCATTTCATTTATATGTCAACAGGATGCTGATATCTTATTTAGTGGCCTATGAAAAAAAGAAACATTCAAAAGTAGACCAAGTTTGATTTAAGAAGTATAGCACCTATTGTGTCATATATTGGAAGGGCAAAGACCTGACAAGCATTCTGCAAGGCTGTTAATTCATCCTGCTGCTACTCCTCTCATTTTTGCTCTGTCACTTTAATGGGAGAAATTCTAGACGAGTCAGTCTTCTCTTTTGGTGGGCCTTTCAGGAGCAGTAGGCACTTTGTACCCCCCCCCCTTGAAGTACAGCCTTGATAATGCTCAGGTAAGCCTGTAGTTTGGTGGTTTTGGCTTTCACACACTTGGGGCACAGCAAGCATTTTGGTGTGGGTTGGAAGGAAATGAAGCAGAGACTATTTTTGTGAATACCCAGAGGCATCTTAATTGGGAAGAATCAATGATAAAAGTACCTCTCTTAGTAGGGCTCTCAGGTCTCATGGCACTGGCTGATAATCTCAGGAAATTGCTATGCCTCTCCAGGTGTCCAGGTGAAGTGACAAATCTCAGGGTGAACAGTAGCAGAGAAGGCAGAATGTTTGATTCTTGTATGACTTCAAAGCAGGGTTGGGAATCATGTGGCCCTCCAGATATTGATGGACTACAAGCTCCAGCATTCTGGAGGCAGGTAAAGACTTTTGTTTCTTTTGACCTACCTTTGGGAACAAATTGCTGATGGGGCAAGTTTTTAAGAGGATTGTGTCTTCATTGCCGGAAAAAAAATCAGCTTCTCATTGCATTTTCCTGGTCTGCAGTGACCTCCGCAGTGACCCCACGAATGCCACATACACCATGTACATTGAGGTGAAATCAGTGTAAGTGGCCTCACACTTTCCCTGGTGAGCCAAACCGCTAGATTTTCCCTTTCCCCCCACCTTCCTTGCAGAGCCAAACAGGGCACTTTCGCCCCTTCTAGATTCTGGGCAATCTAGCGGCTTGGCTCAGCCACCCCGCTTCCCCTGCCTTGGCTCCCTTGGGAAGGGAGCCCAGATGGAGGGATTGGAGCTGCAGAGCCAAACGGGGCACTTTCGCCCCTTCTCCCCACCTTCCTTGAAGGTGGGGAAAAAGGGCGAATCTAGTGGTTTGCCTCGGCCACTGAACACAGAGGCGATACAGCGGCAGCTGCAGCAAACCACAACGTTCGCCCCCTCCTCTGTCTTCCGTTGCTCCCCAAAGGGGGAGAAGACAGGGGGGGGCGAATGAACTGCTAAACACTTTGCTTCACCCCCCTGCCCCATCTCCTGCTTCTTCGCTCCATTTGCGAAGTGGCAGGAGATAGGTAGGCGGGTGAAGCAAAGTATATCCGGCGTATAAGATGGCCCTCAATTTTGGAGGGCATATTTGAGTGCTCAAAAGTCATCTTATACACCTGAATATACGGTAAAATTTTCCTTCTCTTCTCCTTGGGACCATCACCCCCTCTCTAGCCGAGCCTAGCCATGACATCTACAGTGAGTGGGTAAATTGGGCTACCCCTATGAGTGTGAATTTCTTTCCCCATCTGAGTGTGTGAGCAAGTGAGTGAATGACCCTGTGAGTGCATGGCTACTCCCCCTTTCCTTCTTGTGCCCATCTAATCCCCCCCATCAGCCTGGTGTCAACATTTTTTCCCTTCAATTATGTGTGCGGATCTCTGCATCAGTGGGTGACCTCATGACCAGGCTTGGCTGGGGCAGTGGCTCCTTTTCACACTTGGACAGAGATCCTCATACATACATTGAGTGAAGAAAACAAATGTTGATACAAGGCTGGTTTGGGAGATCGGACAGGGGCAAGGAAAAAAGTGGGAGCAGGCATGCACCGGTTCATTAACTTGTTCATTCACACACTCATGCAGAGATCTGCATACATTTACTGAAGTTAAAAAAAAATGGTGATACACCATGCTCGGCGGACCCAGAAACCTGTCCTGTCCTCCAATTAGGCCACCCCTGATTTTGCCCCAATCCTGACACATGTGTAAAAAAATCCAGCTTTCTCTAAAACTGTGGAGTAAAAAGTGACTTTTTAAAAATCACATTCACGAATAAAAGAAATGCTGTCGCTGTGAAACCACTGTATATCATGTATTCCAATAGAACTCAAAATGAAGTGAGGATTTTTTGGCCTGTTTAGATAAGCCCGAAGATGCTGTATTGTCTGTTTTTGTTGTAGTTGTCCTTTTTAGTGGGTATACTTTTAATTCCTTTTAATTCTATTTATAGTTTAATTATATTTTAACTTTGATATGTCTCAATGATGTGGAACTTTTAACTATACATATTTTAAATTTATAAGCTTCCTTGAGTCCAAGGGCTAGGAAAAAAAGTGGGATATAAATAAGTAAATAAATAGTTGTAGCATCCCTAACTAACATAGTCAATAGGGAGGAATTGTGGGAGTTGCAGTCCAGCATCACCCAGAGGACCACTTGATTCCCACCCCTGCTTTAAAGCCTGGGCACCCATCGACATCCATTCCTAGCCAGTGTATTTCTTTCTGGGCTCTATGGGGCCATTTTATATATAATTATAAGTATACTGCAAACACAATCACAATTTAACACCATTTTTAAAACAACAACAACACAACACAACAAATTATATACTAAATTGAGTACATATTCAATGTCCTGAAAGTTCCATGCATTCAATGAGCTGCCAACGCAGCAGGATTTGATTGTACGATTCTTCATATGCTGCTCAGTGATATTGCAGTCTTGAATGCAAACCTTAAAACACACACAATGAGTGCAAATACATCATAGAAATTCCACTGTAAAGTTATTACCCCTTTTGCCTCTCTTAAATTCACAAATGAAAACCCTACTACTGTACCTACAAGGTAGAGAGGGCCTAATCTTTATCCCTGGCAATTACAGTTCCTCTGCTTTCCAGCTCTCACTCTCTTTCTGAACTCCTCTGTGTCCCACTGGTGAGGCCAATATATTGTGGGAGGACGTGGGAGAGAGGTAGAACCCCAATTATAGAGTATCTCCCCATTGGAGGCTTGATTGGCACCAATGCTGGTGTCATTCCGGCACAAAGTCAAAACATGGCTTTTTATTAAAGTCTTTGAGGCCTAATGGATTCCACCCCCCCCCTCAGTTTGTACATGTGCTATGGTTGGCATTATTTTAAATTGTTTTAACTGGTTTTTAAATTGTCTGGTTTTAATTGATAAAAGATTTAATTATTTATAATCTTTTTAAAATTGTTGTCATTTAAAAAAATTTAAATTGATGTTATTGTAAGCTGCCCTGACATCTTCAGATATAGGGTGGGATTTAAATATTTAAATATGTAAGTAAATCAGTAAAAGAACTAGTAAGAACAGCCCTTTCTTTAGGGTTTCCCCACTCATCAGGCCAAACCAATAATTCATAGGAATTTAGTGTGAACACTTAGCTATGCTCCCTCAGGTATCCGGGTGAACACTAGTGTCACTGTTCTCTGATTCAGTGTGAAGTTGTTTGTATTGTTACCTGCCTTGACAGCCCCCACTTTCAATAATACATAATTGGAAATATTTAATAATTTGGCTGGCCACGGCCCACCAAGTGGTTGGCAAGTAAAACAGGGATTCCCCAGATACCAAGGCTGGAGTCACATGCAACCTAGAAGGGGCCTTCTAAATTCCTTAAACAGGTCATACCCAGATCAAAGGCCTTCCTGAGAACACCTGGAGATGAGTCATCCACTAATCCAGTCAAGGATAGATGAGCACTCAGTGATTGCAAAATGGGTTTTTTCTCTCCTTCCCTTGTTCACAATGGAAGGTTGCCTGTGTCCATTCAGTCCCAAATGTTTAGCCCATCAACAATCATTAATACATCTGGAGAACCCTTTGTCCAGTCCTGGGAATCTCCGAGAGACATTGTATTCCACTCTAAACCCTATCCCTTCAAAGGAAATATAAAATATAAATATTACCCTAAAACACCACCCCAGATCCTCTTCCTCTCATCTCCATGTCGGTCTGGGTAGCCAGGTTGCAGTTTCCACACAAATCTCTGCACCTCTGATTGGTATAGTATAACCCACAATCCCCTCACTCTCCACTGGAGATCATGGTATAGTTTTACGTAATCTTTGGATAAATATTCATATATGACCATGGGGTCTTTTTACACAGCCTTTATTGACTTCAAGTCTGCATTGGATATGATCCCCTGAGATAGGCTGTGGCAGAAATGGGAGGCAACTAATATTGCTGGTGCCTGCTGATTCTGATCTGCAGCCTTTATGTGAAAACATGTCTGAAAGTGAGACGTAATAGGGTAGGTCACCTTACCAAGGCCATCCCAACATAAGCAGGTGTCAAACAAGGTTGTGTGATACCTCCTTCTTTGTTTAATATTTATATAACTCCTTGGTTAAGAGTCTGTCTGGTCCAAATTTCCATCCTCCTAACCTAGCAGGTAGACTTCTGTCAACTCTCCTTTATGCAGATGATGTGGTACTTCTCTCTTTAACTTACATATGCTTGCGGCAGTTATTAAGAGCTCTGGGTAGTTATTGCACAACTAAAAAAGTTAGTAATTAACTACAATAAGTCCAAAGTTCTAGTGTTTATGAGGAAACGGAATAAATATAAGTGGCAAATAAATGAACACCTAATTGATCAGGTAAAATCTATATTATAATATTTGGGAGTGATTTTTCAAGCCTTGGGCTCCTGGAAAGCTCAATCCACTAATGCCATTGTGAATGCCCTGAGAAGTAACAAGTCACTCACATCTTTCTTTTTTTGTTAAAGGAGGTCACCATGTCCCATGAGTTATAGAGGTCTTCAATGCTAAGGTACTGGCACAGATGTTATATGGTGCATATTGGTGTGTATACAGCAATTTTGTTGCCATGGAATCCACACAGACAATTTTTTTTTTGAGATCTATCCTCAGCCTTCCTAGCTGTGTGTAAAATGCACTTTTACATTTAGAAACATGCAAAATGCCAATTGAGTCCCAGGCATGGATCCTCAAATTAAATTGTTGGTTAAAAACATTTCTTACCCCCATAGGATTGGTTCCCTTGGTATTAACTGATGGGTTTCATTCTAGGTGGAAAAAGACATTGGATGAGAATCTAGTTAAATTGTGTTTCTCACAAAAAACTATTTTGGTAATGGGTGATATGAAAGCAAAAAAGGAAATATACCAGCGTCTTATAGATAATGAATAGCAACATCATGTAAGCACGGCTACTGCTTATCCTGAATTTAGAGATAGTGGTCAAGCTTTCTCATTAGCAAGCCATTTGAATATTTTAACCCCCCACCCCAAAATATAAAAAAGCATTTACTCTAGCAAAATTTAATGTATCACCATCACCCTTGTTAGAGGGGAGGCATAACAATGTCCCTTATCATGCGCGCTTATGTCCTGTGGAGCTGGCTCAGTGGAGACAATAGGACATGTACAGTAGCACCCCTGTATCTGCTGATTTGCCAACCGCGGATTCAATTATCTGTGGTTGGTGATGGCGGGGGGAGGGGGAGGAGGGATCTCACCTCCCCTGTCCCTTCTCCTGGGAGGGCTCCTGTCGCTTCAGAGGCGATCGTGGGGGTGAAGGGGGAAGGGAGGGGGAGGGAGCAACCTTGCCTCCCCCTTCTCCCTTTCCCCCTGTGATTGCCACCATGGCAGGGCTATGGTAGGGGTGAAGGGGGGAGCAATCTCACCTCCTCCCCTTCCCCCTTCACCCCTGTGATTGCTGCCATGGTGGCACCATGGCGGGGAGAAGGGGGACAATCTCACCTCCTCCCCTTCCCCCCTGTGATCACCCCCCTTCCCCTGGGATGGCTCCTGTCACTGCAGCAGGACCATGGCGGGGTTGAAGGGTTAAGGGGGGAACAATTTCACTTCCCCCTTACTGCTTCACACCTGCAATCGCCACCGCAGTGGGGCCATGGTGTGGGAGAAGGGGAAAGGGAGGAGGAGGAGCGATATTGCCTTCCCCCAGGATGGCTCCTGTTGCCACAGCAGGGTCATGGCAGAGGCAAAGGGGGAAGGGATGGGGATGAGCGATCACCCCTTCCCCCAGGATGGCATTCACTATTATCCATGGAATTCACCATCCACAGGTGGGCCTAGAACCTATCCCCTGCAGATATGGGGGTGCCACTGTATTGTTATATTATTCCTTCTATAGTGGCTTCCAATATACTTTTATTCATCCATTTCTTCAAGGGATTCCTGGAAGATCTGATGAGTTCTATACATGCTGTTTACTGGCAGATCAAGGTCCATTGGTAACAATTAAAGTGGACAGCATTTGTGCTGGAGCGCTTGCTTGGAGAAAAATGACATCATAAAATTTTATAATGATCAGTTTTCTAAATTTCTGTTGTTCTTTCTTTTTATAAGGAAATTTTGACTTGTAACTAATAACATCAATTTTTATATAACCTTGATATTAATTTTATCTGTTCAGTTTTATTTGTCTTATCTGATCTGTTGATCATAATACAGAGAATTTTATCTCACACTCAATCCCCTCACTCTATTACTCTATCCAAATACTTCCTACTTTCTTCTGTCTCTCTGGCTTTTCTTCGCAAACAAAGATTCAGGAAGGACTCATCCCACGCTTTCTGCAAGCGTACTGATGACTAGAAAGGCCAATACGAGAAACAAGTCCAGTTGCAGAAAGCACAGCAGAAGGTCTCCTTGGGTGATGTTTCCGGGTTGTGATTCTTTCTGCGTTGTCATTTCTCCTCAAGACTTGTTCGGCGTGAGTTTTCAAATAAGGCTGCAGCATTGTGGATAGTGCGTCTCCATGCATCTCGATGTAAGGCCAGGGCAGACTATTGCTGGTGATCAATTTGACTGAGCCTGAGATGTTGTTTCAGAGAGTCCTTGTATCGCTTTTTTGGAGCGCCCCTCTTGAGCTGACCCGGCGAGTTCACCATAAAGTACTATTTTTGGGAGGCGATGGTCCTCCATCCTTCGAGCCTGTGCAATGGATTTTTCTGGTGGAGCGCAGCGTGCACAGAACTGGCCTCACCCTTTAAACCAAAGGTTCATCTGCTGTACCTTGCAAGCGTGGATGGTAGCAGCGAGGTCCTCAGGTCGTAGGTTTGATTAGAGTTTCCTTCTCTTAGATGGTTGACCTTACAGGGTTGGACAAGCACCATCTGCCCGGGTTTGTGATTAGAGTTTTCCTTCTCCTAGGATGGTTGCCATAAGGCTAGAGAGCCCATCCTGCCCTTTGACGCTCTTTGTCAGACCCTTCGGTTTTGACCTGTCTGGCATGGGAGGCCCTACCGGTGGCTATTATGGCACCGCCAGCATAGCTCAAAACATCATTAGGGTACGCAAACCTCTCTCCCACAATAAGGGACTTTCTTCTATAGTTTTGTGTGATTGCTTGAAGCTTGAGAGTTAGCATGAATGCTGTTAAGATTAAATTCCAATAACGATCATTTAATTGTACATTCTGGATTGAGTCTGTTCATTGATTCCCAGTATACACAGGTCAAAAGATCCCCACAGTTACCCAACCTCTTGCATGCCAATTTGAACTAATTAAATTTCCCAAACTAAGATTTGGACACATGTGGAATTCCCACGGTCCTCAGCAATTCGGGTGACAGTACTGCATTTGTCAAAGATCAGTGCACCAAAAAGCCAAGTGAAGTGAGGGGACTGGGTGGGTGCACTGTGCCATGTGGCAAGGCAAGGAGTGGAAGGCTCTGGGACTTTGAGCCTTGCTGTACAGCAAGGGCAGAAGGAACTTCTCTCATCCCCATCCAGCAGCAACACAGTGATTGGGCAGAATTTTCTTTTCCCCTTAAGGTTGGCAATGAGGCTCCCACAAGCCAAACAATATGTTATGTGTATTGAAGATCAGGGCACAAGCAATGTAATCCTAGTGGAAATGGTGGTAACATTTGTATTTACAGAATGCATTTTGGCATCTGTTGAAAGATATTTGTCTTGCGCCACTCTCAACTCTTATCCAAATTCTGTACCTATTCACCGGGATTGTCCTCACGTCTTTTTAAACAGTTAGCTAACCCAGAATCAGTTCTGTTTCACCTCTCAATTTTTATTGGCCCCACTTCTGTGACATCCTAAGGCTGTGTCCCTTGAAGGAAGGATTAAAGCCTTGCATTATGGCAACATTCTTGCATCTAGGGCTGGCCAAACTGTTAAGAGAGACAATAGGAGGTTGCCAGAGGCTCTCATTGCATACCTTTGAAGCTCTACAGGCAAAGAAAAGCAGGGATCAGTTAGCTAAACATGAGGATAGTGGTGGTAGTAAATCTTTATTGTGCCTTAGTATAATTAAAAGTGACTAGAAAGACAGCCATAGGAAGAGTCTTGTAACTTGATTTTAATACTTTAAAGCTACATTCTTTTGTGAGGTCGAAGGCTTTTACGACTGGCATCCATAGATTTTCCTTGGGTTTTTTCCAGGCTGTGAGGCCCTGTTTTGGAAGAGTTTACTTCTGACTTTCGCCTGCATCTGTGGCTGGCATCACACAGATGCAGGCGAAACTGTCAGAAGCAAACTCTTCCAGAACACGGCCTCACAGCCCGGAAGAAAGCCCAAAGAAAATCTACATTCTTTTGCACATGTACAAATGAGTAAGCCCACTGACCACAGTGGAGCCTACTTCTGGGGAAGTGTGGATTTTGATATTGTATACCAATCCATCTAATGAATCTTTCTCCCCTCCCAAAAGTGGATAGGACATGCTTCAGGCTGTGCCATAGTTTACGATCAAAGATCTTTTCAGCATCTAAAATATCACTGGTAATTTTTCCTTTGATATTTTTGCTGCATTTAAAAATATCAATTAGTCTCCATTTCTTATTATTTTTATATAATAAATCCCTTCTGGTAATCTTGAATATATTTATAGATTACTCTGTCTCACCTCTTAGCCAGTTGTGCAATTCATGGGTTTAAGCTGATTGATTAGGGATAAGTGACAGACTTAAAAGAGTATCAGCTCAGATCCTCAGAGTCTGAACTGTATGAATGGCAACCACTTTTCTTACTCTAGGAGCAAAGCAAAAAAGGAGCAACAGCAATTTATTTATCTTCACAGAAGAGAAAATTTGAACAGTCCATAACTGAAATACAGCTGAGAAATTAATAATGAGGGGTTAAAATGTACTTGTTTGAAAAGATTAAGTGTACCAGATTTTGTTGAAGTTGTATGGTATTTGCCCTTAGGCAACTGCAAGAAAAATGTAGGGAGCAGAACAAGGGTCTCTATGTAACATTTGTCGACCTCACCAAAGCCTTTGACACTGTAAGTAGAAAAGGTCTGTGGCAGATCCTGGAAAGACTAGGATGTCCCCCCAAATTCCTTAAAATGATTATCTTGCTACACGAGGGACAGCGTGGTCAAGTCAGACATGGCGATGCTCTTTCAGAGCCCTTTCTAATAACTAATGGAGTGAAGCAAGGTTGTGTTCTTGCACCAACTTTATTTACAATCTTCTTTAGCACGATGCTCCAAAGGGCTATGGCAGAGCTTGAAGAAGACGATGGCATCTATATATGCTACCGTACTGATGGTAGCTTGTTTAACTTAAGCCGTCTGAGGGCTCACACTAAGACTCTAAACTATCTAGTCCGTGAGCTGCTCTTCGCCGATGATGCTGCCCTTGTTGCCCACACAGAAGCAGCTCTGCAGCGCCTAACATCCTGCTTTGCAACAGCTGCAGAGCTGTTTGGGCTAGAAGTCAACCTGAAGAAAACAGAAGTTCTTTACCAGCCTGCACCACAGGATGAACACCACCATCCCCACATTGCCGTCGGCCAATCTGTGCTCAAGTCCGTTCAGCAGTTCACCTACCTGGGAAGCATCATCTCCTCAGATGCCAAGATTGACAAAGAGATCGATCACAGATTATCAAAGGCATATAGTGCATTTGGAAGACTTCACAAAAGAGTCTGGAGCAATAAACACCTGAGGCAAAGCACAAAAATCAGTGTGTATAGAGCCATCGTACTGTCTATCCTCCTTTATGGATCTGAAACATGGGTCACCTATCGCCACCACCTACGACTCCTTGAGCGCTTTCATCAGCGCTGTCTACGCACAATCCTAAATATACACTGGACTGACTATGTGATGAATGTTGCTGTCCTTGAGCAAGCAGGGATCACCAGCATTGAGGCCATGATATTGAGAACACAGCTGCGCTGGGCAGGGCACGTTTCTAGGATGGAGGACCATCGCCTCCCAAAAATACTACTCTACGGTGAACTCGCCACGGGTCAGCGTAAGAGGGGCGCTCCAAAAAAGCAATAGAAAGACTCCCTGAAACAACATCTCAGGCTTGGCCAAATTGATCACCAACAGTGGTCCGCCCTGGCCTCACATCGGGAGGCATGGAGACGCACTATCCACAATGCTGCAGCCTTATTTGAGAACTCACGACGAACAAGTCTTGAAGAGAAACGACAACGCAGAAAGAATCACAACCCAAAAACATCACCCAAGGAGACCTTCTGCTGTGCTTTTTGCAACCGGACTTGTATATCTCGGATTGGCCTTTTTAGTCATCAGCGCGCTTGCAGAAAGCGCGGATGAGTCCTTCCTGAATCTTCGTTTGCGAAGAAAAGCCAGAGA
Organism: Gambelia wislizenii; assembly: GCA_030847615.1. Lineage (NCBI taxonomy): Eukaryota > Metazoa > Chordata > Lepidosauria > Squamata > Crotaphytidae > Gambelia > Gambelia wislizenii. The sequence continues at coordinate 218,869,364 of JAUMIR010000005.1, read as the reverse complement.
GAGAGGTTAAATTTTAACCATTAAAAGTATCAAGTTTATCTGGTAATGATGCTTATAGACATATGTCAGGGCTAGAGAAAGCTTACTATTTTAATGTACTGTATTTCTCCCTTCCAGTTTCATAGTCACAGTAACTTTTGCAAGCACAATATTTACATGCTTTAAACTCAGCAGAGAGGTAATTCACTCATTTACTCTTTAAACCTGTCTCTTCAGTAGAAATAAGATATTTTGTCTTTTTCCTTTGCTCCCAAACTGAGGGCTGCAGTGGGGGTAAAAATCTGGATGTAATTTGGACTACTTTGGCCTGGAGCTATGGCATGTGAAATTCAGACTACTCTGGTTTGGATTCAGGTGCCATACTTACCTGCCAAAGCCCGAATCTGCATCCAGATTTTTACCCCCAGTGAAGCTGTGGGTCTGCCTCTGCCGCTAGCAAGCCACTTGTGTGGTGTCGCTGAAGCTGGAATCATCCAGAATAGGGACAGGGCTCTGCCTTTCCAGTGCATAGTCACCTGCTCTGAGGTCAGAATGACCAGCCAGTCCTGCCATTAGGTGGCAAGCTTTGTCATAGCAGGCTGGGTCAGTCATTTTGACTTCAGAGAGAGTGACTAGCATCAGGACTTTGCTTTGCAGCAACACAATCCACCCTAAGCATCATGAAAGCAGAGCCCCATCACTAGTCATTCTCTCTGAAGTCAGAACAGGTGGCAAGCCTTGCAATGGTGGAGCAGGTTGGTCGTTCTGACCTCCAAGAAAACGACTAGTGCTGGGGTTCTGCCTTTGGAATGAGGAATGGCATTGAGGAGGGGTGGGGGAATGGCAGTACCTCCATCCTCTCCTCCCCATCCCCAAATCCAGTGTGGATGCATTCTTCACATTATAATTTTCTCTGGAATTTCAAGAAAACTGCAAGTGGTATTAATGTGATATTCCCTGCATCTGGTGCAGATAGGGCTATACATCGTGTGGCATTATTGCACCAGATTTGGGGGAAAGGCCACTCATTGTGTGGCATTATTTGGCCAGATTTGGGGATTTGGGGTTTTTCACTAGTACAGACAAGCCATAAGAAGGAAAATGGTGACTATCCCATGTTATTTTGCAGGGAGAATGAGTGACATTGCATCAAGGACATAGTCCCCCCCCCCAGGAGGACATGAATAGTCTGCTCTTGAACTGTTTCCCTCTTTCAAGGATTACAATGGAAACAGCAATAAATTATTGTCTGATCTTTCAGCAATAATTTATATTAAACAACTTCTGGCCAAGCACCAACCTTACAGTAGTAGGAATATGCATAGGAGTACTTCCAGTGGAAACCCAGTGGTAAAATGCCAGTGTGGATGTACACCCTTTTAAATTGATCGTGCTCATTGGTCTATGCCCTGTGACAGACAGAAAAGTGTACTAAATGCAAAATTACAATGGAGAAGTAGTTTCAATACATGAAGGCTTCATAAAGAGTTCTAAACCATACATTTCACTCAACCATACCTTCAAATGCTGTAGTAAATCCACAGAGTGACATACACAGGGTATTTTCCTCTTCTAGCAGGTATATATTTTATGCATATGGGTACAGAGCTGGAAAAGCTGTAACATGTGGCAATGAAATACCAAATGTTCCAAATAGCAGTTCAATTAGAACTTCAAGTATGCAGAATTAAGCACAGTAAGTATTCCCAACAGTAATTGGTGACAACCTAATTATCCCAGTATGGCAAAAATACTCACCTGTAGTGGAACAGGAAACCACTGATTCTGTTATAGAAGAATATGCTATAGAATAATATCTGGCTTACCAAAATTAAATTGGGTTCTCATACCCTCCAATTTGTCAGGGACAATTCCAATTAATCTGTTGTCATCCCATTTTTCAGCTGCTTTTAAAGTGTCCCAGTTTTACCTTTGTGTGTATGGAGCAGGCTGTGAGAGTAGAAAGGGAGTGAGCAACCTAGAAGAGCAACTGTGAAAATTCAAATAATTGCACTTAATTGCAAAGCAATTTGGCAAAGTTCCAATTTGGCAAGGACAGTCCTGATTAATCCTCTACCATCCAACTTTTTCAATTGTTTTTAAAAAGTCCCAGTTTCTCTCTCCCACTTTCTCCTTTTGTCTTCAGCTTACTTCAGTTGCTCCAAGGAGATTATCAGATGTGGCAAAAGCCATGTCAGAAGAACGCAATGAGAACAGAAATGGGTGACATTATCAGACGACATCATCCTTCAGTGTTACAGAGGTGTGGCGCAGGTGTGAATAAGGCATCCCTTTGTATTGGTAGCTTAGCCCCATCAATGAAAAAATGAAGCCTTGTCCGCACCCTGGGAACAGCTGAGGATGTGGGCATCTGATAATGTCACCTTTCTTTTCTCATCACGTTCTTCTGATGTGTTTTTTGTTTTGCCACATTTCCCCACATCTGATAATCTCCTAAGTCCAAAGTGCGAAAGTAGTTTATAGTTAATTAATTCAGCAGGGCAGAGAAGAGAAGGGGGGAAATCTTGTCTTTCTTAGTAGGTTCAGGCAATAGCAAACTGCTGCAGCCTCTTTTAGCTTGTGTGTCCTTCCTCAGTAATATATTTTTTTACCACCCTCTGATTTTGCTTGGCCACATGTCCCAGTTTTCATCTGTGAAATGTTGGAGGGTATGGGTTCTTTCTAGCTATTGATCTAAAACCTGGACATAATCCTTTCCTTCTCTTTTGTACTCGACCTTTTACTTTTTCCTGTGTTCTTATCCTTGTTAGCCATTATAGCTGAAAATGTTGTGAGGAAAAGGATTTGCAAAACACAGAGAAATTTCCTTGTGTTTTAGAGCCATAGGCATTTTTCATTTATTTTATTGATTGGTCCCTACTAGAATCTCCATTAGATTTAATTACTATAGAAGCACTTCCCTCTGCAATATTGTCCTTTATCTTTCTTCATCCCACACTTGTGATTGCTGATGTTGCTATTTTTGCTAAAGTTCATTTAGGCGGTTGAAGTGCCATGGTGATTAAACACAAGAGCATGTTGCCAGGTGCCAAGATGGATTGGTTTGAACAATTCTCGCCTTTCTGCTTGAACTGAAGTAGCCTTCTGCTGATGTTACAATGACAGTGAGAATTGCAATGACTCTAGAACAGCAACGACATGTATTGAATCCCCTTACTGCCACAATATTTATGGAGATCTGGAGATCTGTTGGAAATAGATTTAAACAGCTGTAAATTCAGAAAGAGATGAGGTTTTGTGAAGTACAACATCTCACACTGTAATGCTTACTAAATAATAGTATTACTGAAGTGTTTATACTGTTGCTACAATCGAGAGGAAAACTAAGGGCACAGCCCATTAAAATCAATAGGAAATTAAAACAGAGACAAATTCCTTGGTTTATGGATGTTTTTCTAATGTTTGTTTGTTGTTGTGTGCCTTCAAGTAATTTTTGGCTTATGGGGTTTTCATGACAGAATTTGTTCAGAAGGGGTTAGCCCTTGCCTTCCTCTCAGGCTGAGAGAGTGTGATTTACTCAAGGCCACCCAGTGGCCAAACGGGGATTTGAACCCTGGTCTCCCAGTGTCCCACACTCAAACCATTACACCATGCTGGCTCTTGTTTCTAATGTGTTGAGATGCAAATAATGATGATCCAATAGTAGTGATGCTTCACACACACCTGCTTTTCTTCCAGTTACTGCTGCTGCAATCCCCTGCCAAGCCACTGACCCATTTTTGCAAAATCTTGTAGGAGTTCATAATTGGTTTGTTGATTTGGTGGCAGTGGTACTGGTGTGCTTGCTGAAGCAGAAACGGATGAAAAGTCATGGTGTGCATGCACATCAATCTTGAAAATTACATGTATTGAATCGCCTCCCGCCACAATATTTAAATTCCTGCTAGTGAGAACTATCTAGTTTACACTCTGAATGAAAATGGGAACATTCCTTCAGAACAATATGCCTTCTCGGATCTCAGCTCCCCAAGCCACTGTTTTCTAATTTGAAATACTTCTTAGAATGGAGACTTTAAAAACCGACCTGGATAGACTGGAGAGCTGGGCCAAAGCTAACAAAATGAAATTCAATACGGAGAAATGTAAAGTACTGCATTTAGGGCAGAAAAATGAAATGCATAAATATAGGATGGGAGAGACCTGGCTGAATGAGACTACGTGCGAAAGGGATCTAGGAGTCCTAGTAGACCACAAGTTGAACATGAGCCAACAGTGTGATGCGGCAGCTAAAAAGGCCAATGCAATTTTGGGCTGCATCAATAGAAGTATAGTGTCTAGATCAAGGGAAGTAATAGTGCCACTCTATTCTGCCTTGGTCAGACCTCACTTAGAATACTGTGTCCAGTTCTGGGCACCACAATTCAGAAAGGATATTGACAAATTGGAGCGAGTCCAGAGAAGGGCAACTAAAATGGTGAAAGGTCTGGAAACCATGCCTTATGAGGAGAGACTTAGGGAGCTGGGTATGTTTAGCCTGGAAAAAAGACGGTTTAGAGGCAATATGATAGCCCTGTTTAAGTATTTGAAGGGATGTCACGCTGAGGATGGAGCAGGCTTGTTTTCTGCTGCTCCAGAGACTGGAACACGGAGCAATGGGTGCAAGCTCCAGGAACAGAGATTCCACCTCAACATGAGGAGGAACTTTTTGACAGTAAGAGCTGTTCGGCAGTGGAACACACTCCCTCGGAGCGTGGTGGGGTCTCCTTCCTTGGAGGTCTTTAAACAGAGGCTGGATGGCCATCTGTCGGGGATGCTTTGATTGTGATTTCCTGCGTGGCAGGGGGGTTGGACTGGATGGCCCTCGTGGTCTCTTCCAACTCTGCAATTCTATGATTCTATGATTCTATGATTCTGTAATAAATCTGTGTAATCTTATCTGTATAACCTCATTCTCTTATTTACTTAGATGCAATGCCTTTCAACTGCTTGTTGTCAATCAGAATGTAGTTTTCAGATTCCCCTTCTCCCCAAATAGCAGCTCATGTGTATTTTGTGTCATGTTGAAATTAAACTTGTCTTCAATTTATCTGGCATTTCTCTGGTTATTGATGTTGTGTACCTTCAAGTAATTTCTGACTTATGACAACTGTATCACAGGGTTTTCTTGACAGAATTTGTTCAGAGGGGTTGCCTTTGCCTTCCTCTGAGGCTGAGAAAGTGTGACGTGCCCAAGGTCACCCAGTGGGTTTCCATGGCCAAGTGAGGATTCAGACCCTGGTCTTCTAGTGTCCTAGTCCAACACTCAAACCACTATACTATGCTGGTTCTCTAGTTCTCTAGTAGAATCATAGAATCATAGAATTGCAGAGTTGGAAGAGACCACGAGGGCCATCCAGTCCAACCCCCTGCCACACAGGAAATCATGATCAAAGCATCCCTGACAGATGGCCATCCAGCCTCTGTTTAAAGACCTCCAAGGAAGGAGACCCCACCACACTCTGAGGGCGTGTGTTCCACTGCCGAACAGCTCTTACTGTCAAAAAGTTCCTCCTAATGTTGAGTTAAATTTTCAGTTAAATTTTAAAAATGATGTTTTCTAATGAATTGATAGCAAATTCTTATAGTTGATAGCAAATTCTTATAGTTACTGAGCCATCAAATGCTTTGGATTGGGATAGGAATCACTGCAGTAATGCAAAGTCTCAGAATATAGCCTTATGATGATGTTTCATGAACATGAAAACATTGCAGAAAATTCTAGTAGCTCAGATATACAGGCTCAAGTAACAATGCTGATGTAATAATGAGGTGTATTGTCTTTATAATGGCTATTCACAGTATATCTTTAACATGTGTTTTCATACTTCCTGTCCTGGGGCTGAATACAGTTTATATAGATTTTACAGTGTACTGTATCAATATTTCAGGCTTTCCAAGCACTAGCCCTAACCCCACTGATAGTCATAACATTTGTTACTTGGGATTGGAAGAAAATGTACAGAGATTTGACTGCCCGTGGTAATCAGTTTAGATAGCTTAATTGACTCTGGAGCAGTATAACTGATTATTTGTTTTTTTCATTGATATAATATTTTTATTTCACAACACTATGCTCCTGATGACATATCAAATACTTCAAGATTCTGTCATTATGGAATGCTTAAAAAAATCTAGAAATGCTACTGTACATTTGGTATTGTTTAATGCTAGAAAGTATCATAGAATCATAGAGCTGGAAGAGACCGCAAGGGCCATCTAGTCCAACCCCCTCCTATGCAGGAGTACCCAATCAGAAAGAATATTTTCCAACAGTAAGATGCCTGTGTAGACCCCCCCCCCCGATCTTAGTATTGGTCATTTACTTCAGATGTGACCCATTGGATTTGGAAAGGGATACATTTTGCCACATGTGCATTTGGATGCTATAATTTGTTTGCTGTTCTTTTGGACACTAGGAACCACTAGATGTCCCAATAAATCTTTACATTTGGGATGGCTCAAAAGAAGGCTGTGCTCTTGCTCAGTCTCACTGACCACCATATTTTGTTTTGTATGCCTAATCCATTAACTCTACTGTTGGAGTTATATTAAACATCCAGTGAGGAAGGCATTGCATCCTACATACAAAAGGGCATTGTTTTCTTGTTTTTCACCTCTCTGGAAGAGTGTCACTTGTTGTTATTGCAACTGGTGATTTCTTTTTCTTGCAGTACTTTTTGTAGAGTACCTGCTTACTCCTTACAGCTAAGCCCAGGCTACATTGTATAAAACTAAGCAAACTTGTAACCATTTAATGCCACCTCACTTTGAATTTTGCTATATTGTGCATGTATAGTTATAGATAATGACACAACTATGTACCAAACTGCAAAACTAGCTAATGTGATGTAATTTCTTCCCCCATCTGTCAGTTGACTTGTCCAAATATTTTAGCATTTCCTTCTTTTGACTTTTCCTTCTTTTCCCCCTTATTTTTATAGGATGAATCATCCATGTTCTTCCAATTTGGCCCCTCAATAGAACAACAAGCTTCTGTCATGCTCAATATCATGGAAGAATACGACTGGTACATCTTCTCCATTGTCACTACCTACTTTCCTGGCTATCAGGACTTTGTCAACAAGATCCGCAGCACTATTGAGAACAGCTTTGTGGGCTGGGAGCTAGAAGAGGTACTCTTGCTGGACATGTCTTTGGATGATGGAGACTCAAAGATCCAGAATCAGCTCAAGAAACTCCAGAGTCCTGTCATCCTCCTTTACTGTACAAAGGAAGAAGCCACCTATATCTTTGAGGTGGCTAACTCTGTGGGTCTGACTGGGTATGATTACACATGGATTGTGCCCAGTTTGGTGGCTGGAGATACGGACACAGTGCCCTCTGAATTCCCCACTGGACTTATTTCTGTGTCATATGATGAATGGGACTATGGTCTTCGTGATAGGGTGAAAGACGGAATAGCCATAATAACCACGGCCGCCTCTGACATGTTGTCTGAGCACAGCTTCATTCCTGAGCCTAAGAGTAGTTGCTACAACACGCAGGACAAGAGGATCTACCAATCCAACATGTTAAATAGGTAAGGGAAATAAACATAATAAGGTGTTGGTCACCAGCATGTTCTAACTAACATTGTGAATGCGTGTCCTAGAGAATATATATAAGGAAGAAAACTTCCAGCTAGATCTCATTTCTTTCACTGTCTGCTTTTTGTGTCTTGCTTGAGTTCTTTTCCATGAACACAAGAATACTTTCGACAGTCATGCAGAATTAGAAGCACCCAAATGGATATAAACCGATCTGCTGATATGGAAGCCAATAGAAAATAGAAGCAGGCAACAGGTTCATATTAACAATGGCTGTATACATGGATAAAGATTAATGTTCTTTTGTTATTTATGTGCTGCTTTCAGTATTTTCTTAAATGTTTTGATATCCAAAGATCTGAACTGCGGGCCATTATTAAGATCTAGGAATGGGTGGGGTTATATGGCACTTTAATGTATAGAACTCTAAATGTCATATTCCTAGGAACAGCCAATGTTTTGGCAAGATTGCTGGGTGGAGGAACCTTTTTAACAGGGTAAAAAGCTGAGGGAGGAAATAATATTATACCAGGCAAACTAAGAAGAACCTCCAGCAATGGGAAGGCAGAGACAAGAGCAAGATTTTTTAAAAAGCATATATGGTGAGGTCAGTAACAGAAACCACCAAAAACATTGATGGTAAGATAAAAAAAATCTCCTAGGGCAAGTGTGACAGGGTGTGTGGTGTAGATTCAAGTGCCAGAACGATCAGTAGGAACTTTGATATTATTGTAAAAAGGAGCCAGGACCTGACTGGGATTCTTTTTCTGAACCTGAAGCAGCAAACAAATGTTCCCATGCTTGGAAGGGCACTGAGGCATGCCTAGTGTGGTTTGAGAGGAAAGAGCTCGGGCAATGTTCAACACAATTATCTGTTGCTTGCAATGTGGGCTCAAGAACTGGCCATGGCACAATGTGGTTGCCTTATCCGTTTGGGGCTGGATGAGCTAAGGGTAGAGCATGTGGGGGCTAGCTGTTTTGCTGCAATCCAATAGTTGGATGTAAGGTACCCAGAGCCTCCAGGAAGCAGTTCAGTGGGTGTGCTCCCCTGCTGGTATTTTCAGAATTATGGCTTAAGCTAGGAATGTTAGTCTATACATATTTGCCTACAGCAGGGGTGGGCAAAGTGCAGCTCAGGGGCTGTATATGGCCCCAAGGGGTTTTCTTTTTGTGCCCCATCCCCCTAGAATGCTTTGGGCTTCCTTTTTTCTGGCAAAAAGAGTGACTTGCGTCTCCTGGAAGTCATTAGAAATGGTGATTCCCCTTTTTAATTGGCTGCAGGGCCCTCTGTACTGTTTAATATAAAATGATCTCCATTTATTAAAAACAATTGGGCTTCTGCCCACTTCTGGTCTTGATTTTTTTGGTTTGCTTTTGGCATTTTGGGCAGCATGGGAAGTCCTCAGAAGAGACAGCTTGATGTAGTAATTTGAATACTGGATTAGGATTCTGGGAGACCGGGGTTCAAATCCTTGCTCAGCTGTGGAAACCTACTTTGTGACCTTGGGCAAATGACACTCACTCAGCCTTAGAGGAAGGCAATGGCAAACATCCTTTGAATAAATCTTGCCCAACCCCCCCCCAATGATGGGGTCATCATAAGTCAGACTCAACTTGAAGGCACATAACAACGACAAAAGGAGCCTTCAGTGGGCCAGAAAATTGGCCCTGGATGGTTTAAATTGTCCACCTTGGCCTGCAGAATCACTGAAATATGTATATTGCACATTGTCTCATGGAAGCAGGTATTAATTGGCAGTATGAAAACAGCAAACAGTAATATGTTGGATCCAGAACAGTTAATGGGCATTGGCTTCCTCTTCTGTTCTGAGGAGTACTCCTGCACGGCATTTCTATTGTTCATACATTTATCACAGGAAATCGTAGAAACCCTCTGTTCATAGGGAATTCAGTTTGTGTGATGGAAACTGCCAGTTTTTAGACTGGATTTTGATGGACTTATTGTACTAGATACTGGCGTTGCCTTAGCACCCAACAGTTGTGTCTGTCTGTCCTTAGGTCTTTCTACCCCAAACCCTGGAAAAATATCTATAGCAAACATGAAATCTGGCACACATGTAGCTGCCACTTAGAGCAGTAATATCTAGGAATAAAAAATGTGATAATATTATATTGCAGTTTTCCCTGTCCCCATAAGAAGCAGCCAATGAAGTATAATTAAAGCAGTGAAACTCATCATGCTGTAACTTTCTTTATTGTTTTGTGTTATGGGGGTGGAAGGAGGAAGAGATGTGAAGCTGGTGCTTTTGGAGGCAGATATGTGCATAGAGTAACTTTTGGTTCTTGTCTAAGCAAGAGCAAGAGACCCAGAGCTGGCAATACAAAGAGATTACAGTCAACACTATAAACTCCTAGGCGAACCTAGTTATGTGTATTGAGTCTCCACTGCAGATAAGCTATCACAGCTGAGAAAAGAGGATATAAGCAGGAGGTCCTGGATTTACAAATGAAAGAGATGCTGGCAAGGCATCTCTGTGAGGGGTCCTTGCTCCTGACAGTTGTTTCTCCTGTCCAGTTTTTACAGTATTCAAGGCATGTTGTAAAACTTGTATTTTTCAAGGTTGTGGAGGAAGAAAAGATATAAGAGGGCTATGCTAAGGACCTGGCTTTTTGTGATTATATTCATGGACTGGATGCTTGCAGCTCAGGATAGGTGCCCCATATCTGTTCTATTTAGAGACTGGAGGAGGAAAAAAGCAAAAATTGAGATCCCCAAAACCACCACCACAACATGCTTGTCCAAACATTTTTGCTGCACCTATCAGCCATCTTTTTAGTTTATTTTTATTTTTAAAAAGGGCTTACTTTCAGGCCACAAAACTCTCTATTGGAGCAGAGGATAAATAGGACTGATATCCTGTTGACACATGGAACTAGGCTTGGGCCACTTCTGATTGGGAAAATTGGTCATAGTCACAGATGAATAATTGAAGAGAAGCACCATTTTTGGATTACTCCGTATCAGGATTTTCTGTGACTTCACACAAATGTGAGGTTGTAAATGCAGTGTTGTCATTACAGAATTTCTCATCAGCCCTGGGCTATTGCTATGAATTGGTTGTACTTAGAGTTCTTTGCTATGCAGGGCAATATCCATTATGTCTTTGGTTCCCCCCACCCCCAGTTACTAATGAGTCTTATGATGATTACTTTTAATAATCATCTTACATTTAGCCTTAGGGAGCACATATGAGTTTACAACATTTCCGTAAATTCATTGAAACTGCACAGATTTTCTAAACAGATGTGGTAAGTAAGTGTTCCTGTTGTTGTGTCTCTTAAAAATCCATTGTCATAGTTTATTGTGACTATTTGTTCCACACTAAATGGCACAGGCATGTGCATGTAATTCATCACTGTGCATGAGAACTTGGACAGTTCAGCACACAGATTGGCCTGAGCCAATCCTTGGAGGAGGCATGTGGTGGTGGTAGGAGACTCTTTGCTGAGGGGGTACAGAATCAGTCGTTTGCGGGCCTGATAAGATGTCTTGAGAGGTTGCTGTCTCCCAGGTGCGAAAATCCACGATGTAATGGTGAGGCTGACAAAACTTGTGAAGCCCACTGCCCATTATCCTTTCCTTTTGGTCCTTTTGGTAGAAACCAATGATACTGCAAGGCATAGCCTTCAGAATATCAAAAGGGATTATGAGGCTCTGGGTAGGAAGCTGAAGGACTTGGATGCACAGGTAGTCATTTCATTTGTCCTTCTAGTGGAAGGGCATGGCCCAGGAAAGGAGAGAAAGATAGTGGAGGTGAACAACTGATTGCACAGATGGAAGCAATGGTTTGGCTTCCTGGACCATGGGGTGCAGTTTCATGGAGGTGGACTACTGGCATGGAATGGGTTGCACTCACAACAGTTGGTAGGAATGTTTTTGCTAAGAGTCTGAAAGATCTGATTAGGAGGTCTTTAAACTGAGTTGTGCGGGGGAGGGAGACAGTATTTATGAGGATAGGAGTTCACCAGGTGCTGGAGATAACAGCCCAAATGTTATACAGACAACAAGATAAATAGTACAAGAACCCAGCAGAGGGAGGAATAAGACCTTTAAAAGATAGATAGGGGGAATGGCCCATGGTTTTAGATGTCTCTATATTAATGCACAGAGCACGGGAAATAAACAGGATGAACTTGAACTCTTAGCACAGCAAAACAAATACGATTTAATAGGCATCACTGAAACCTGGTGGGTTGAGTCTCAGGATTAGAAGTAGTAATAGAGGGGTATAACCTATTTCAGAGAAATAGACCAAACAGGAAGAGTGGTGGAGTAGCATTATACATTAAAGATGTGTACACCTGTGAACAGATCCATGACTTAAATCCTGGGAGCCAGGTTGAGAGCATCTGGGTAAAAATTAAAGGGGAGAGAAATAGCAGGGATATCGTTGTGGGGGTCTACTACAGACTTCCAAGCCAAACTGAGGACTTGGATGATGCCTTCCTAGAAGAGACGACTGCACATTCAGATAGGAGAGATGTAGTAATAATGGGGAATTTTAACTATCCTGATATTTGTTGGAAGTCTAACTCTGCCAAAAATTTAAGATCCAACAAATTCCCTCACTTGCCTTGCAGACAATTTCATCATCCAGAAGGTAGAAGAGGCAACAAGGGGATCAGCTATTTTAGATCTGATCCTAACCAACAGAGATGATCTGGTTAATGAGGCGGAAGTGGTGGGATCCTTAGGGGGGAGTGACCATGTTCTCCTGGAGTTTGTTATACAGAGGAAAGGGGAAGTCAAGCATAGTCAGACACACCTTCTAGACTTTAAGAAAGCTGATTTCAGAAAACTTAGGGAATTACTGGGGGTGATCCCATGGTCAGGAAAACTAAAAGACAAGGGGAGTACATGATGGATAGGGGTTTCTAAAAAGTGAGATATTGAAGGCCCAACTTCAAATAGTTCCAATGAGGAGGAAAAATGGCCGGTGTCTAAAGGAACCAGAATGGATGTCTAAAGAACTTTCAACTGAGCTAAAACTTAAAAAGAACATAAACAAGAAATTGAAAAAGGGATAAATCACCAAAGAAGAATTCAAACAAACGACCAGCTCATGTAGGGGGAAAATCAGAAAAGCAAAAGCACAGATGGAACTCAGGCTTGCTAGAGAGGTTAAAAACAATACAAAAGGGCTTTTTTTGATAAGTCTGCAGCAAAAGAAAGAACAAGGAAGTGGTAGGACCACTGTGGGGAGAAGATGGTGAAATGCTAACACTGGACAGAGAAAAAGCAGAGCTACTGAATACCATCTTTGCCTTGGTCTTCTCCCAAAAGGAGAACAGTGCTCATCCTGGAGAAAATGAAGCAGATGATGCAGTAGAAGAAATGCAGCATAGAATAGGTAAAGAGATTGTACAGGAATATCTGGCCAGTATAAATGAATTCAAGTCTCCTGGTCCAGATGAACTACATCCAAGGGTACTAAAAGAACTGGCAGAAGTAATCTCAGAACCACTGTCAATAATCTTTGAGAAATCCTGGAGAACAGGAGAGGTCCCAGCAGAATGGAGGAGGGCAAATGTTGTCCCCATCTTTAAAAAAAAGGGGGGGGTGGAAGAAGACCCAAATAATTATCTCCCAGTAAGCCTGACATCAATGTTAGGAAAGATTCTAGAGCAGATCATTAAACAGACAGTCTATAGGCACTTAGAAAGGAATGGTGTGACCATTAAAAGTCAACATGGGTTTTTGAAAAATAAGTCATGCCAGACTAATCTTATCTCTGTTTTTGATAGAGTTACAAACTTGATAGATGAAGGGAATGCAGTGTATCTTGATTTCAGTAAGGTTTTTGACAAGGTCCCTCATTATATTCTTGCAAAAAATTAGTAAGCTGTGGGCTAGGGAATGCAACTGTTAAATGGATTTGTAATTGGTTGATGGGCCAAATCCAAAGGGTAGCCACCAATGGCTCCTCTTCATCCTGGAGAGAAGTGACCATTGGGGTGCCACAGGGTTCTGTCCTGGGCCCACTGCTATTCAACATCTTTATCAATGACTTGGATGAGGGAATAGAGGGTATGCTTATCAAGTTTGCAGATGACACCAAATTAGGAGGGGTAGCTAATACTCCAGAGGATAGGATCAGAATTCAAAATGACCTTAACAGATTAGAAAGCTGGGCCAAAACTAACAAAATGAATTTCAACAGGGAGAAATGTAGGATATTACAGTTGGGCAGTAAAAATGAAAAGCACAGATATAGGGTGGATGACACCTGGCTTGATGGCAGTACATGCAAAAGGGACCTAGGAGTCTTAGTGGACCATAAGCTGAACATCAGTCAGCAGTGTGACGTGGCAGCTAAAAAAGCCAATGCTATTCTAGGCCGCATCAAAGGGACTATAGTGTCTAGATCAAGGGAAGTAATAGTGCCACTCTATTCTGCTTTAATCAGACCACACCTTGAATACTGTGTCCAGTTCTGGGCACCACCATTCCAGAAGGATATGGATGAACTGGAATGTGTCCATAGGAGGGCGACCAAAATAGTAGGAGTTCTGGAAGCCATGCCCTATGAGGAGTGGCTTAGGGAGCTGGGCATATTTAGCCTAGAGAAGAGAAGGTTAAGAGGGTACGTGATAGCCATGTTTAAATATTTGAAGGGATGTCATATTGAGGATGGAGCAAGCTTGTTTTCTGCTGTTCCAGAGACTAGGACATGGAGCAATGGGTTCAAAATACAGGAAAAGAGATTCCATCTAAACATTAGGAAAAATTTCCTGACAGTAAGAGCTGTTTGTTAGTAGAATGCACTGCTTCAGAGTGTGGTGGAGTGTCCTTCTTTGGAGGTTTTTAACGAGAGGCTGGATGGCTATCTGTTGGGAATAATTTGATTGTGTAGTTCTGCCTGGCAGGGGGTTGGACTAGATGGCCCTTGTGGTCTCTTACAACTCTATGATTCTATGATCACAGGCACAATTTAATTGCTATATTGATAGTACTCTCACAACCATACTAGCTCTTTCCCATTTTAAAAAAATATTGCTCTTTGGGTGAAAGTAAACTGTGCAGCTCCCATAGCAGAGATGCTATCACAAGGGCAGCGGGGGGGTGGGGGGACGGACGGACGGACGGACCTTCTTTACTACTCACAACAGAGTGAATAGGAATTGTGCATTAGTGTTATAAATATCTTGTTTGAAAACCCTTCTAAAAGATAGAGTGTATCTTTGTAGGCAATATGTAGTTTATGAGCTGCATGTACATTCCTGACTGTTTTTGTCACACCTCCTGGCTCTCCAGTGCCCTATCAGTTCCCCTGTTGGTGGTTTTCAGAGTGGCTTGTTTGCAAGTTCACTCTCCCAGAAGTTTAATTCTGATTTTAAAAAAAGTGCATGGAGATTATGAGCTTGGTTTTAAAAGGAATGTAGAGGGGGGGACAACCACCACCCAATTTGTTACGGAACAAATAGCCCTCCCTGCATTTCCCCCTTTAAAACAAAACGCATGACCCACAGAGGTGGCTAATATAGTCCCATAAACCTTGGAAATCTCTCCCCCCACCATGATAATGTACCCTTTTCTGGGTTCTATGAGGCCAACTATTATTGAATGTTGCAATCACATTTGCACTTTCAATGTCTATATTTTAACAATGATGCAACAAATGATATATTGAATTAGACAAATATACACTGTCTCAAAAATTCCATGCATCCAGTGAGGTGCCAGTGCAAGACTTGATTGCAGGACTCTTCTGCCTGTACAGCAACATTTGTAAAACCCTAAATAAAAAAACAAAAACAAAATAGAAGCATATATAGAAATCATACTACAAAGAATTTACCCTTTTGTTTCTAAACACACAACTGAAAATATGACTACCTTATTGGGGGTGAAAGGGGCCTACTCCTTACCTCTGGCAACTGCAGTTCTTTTCTACCTCCATCTCTCCTTCTCTTTCTGAAAAGGAGCCAGTACTGCCCCTTCCTTACCCCCCCCCCCGTCAAACCAATAACTCATAGGGATTGCACTAATATACTGTATACTATTGCCCTTTGCCTTGCACTGTTACATATTATTCTAATTAGTCAACACACTCTCCATGTTTTCTTTGGCATGGGAAAACTATGATCTATAGATAGGGAACTGTGGAATGATCCCAAATTGTGTGCTACATGATCAGATGTAGTTTTTCTGGGACTTTAAATTTCTTCAGTGGTGGGAAAGTTCTTTGAGCCTGGGATAACAGATCAGGCTTCCTCTTTCTGATCTCTAGATCCATTTCAGTTGAGCTTCCTACCTGGTTTGGGGAGTGAAACGGGTTACAGTAGGACCCCGTACCCACAGATTCATTATCCACAGATTCAATTATTCACAAGACACAAAACAGCACACCTACCATAGAGTCTTCCTAGAAAATGTGTCTTCTCTAGCCATTTTCTAGGTCCTCCAAGGCAACTCTATGGTATTTTAAACTGGAAGTCCCATTATTTTCAATGGCGTTCACTATTATCCTCAGTTTTTTGGTATCCATGGGTACCCCAGAACCAATCCCCAGCAGATAAGGGGGTCCTACTGTATATACAGGTTGGTTATATAGGTTATACATAGTCTGGCTAGACCTGTCAGTGGGTTTCAATAGGCACTGTGTTTTCTTGGTTCTTGTCCTACATGGAAGGCAGATTCTAGAAGGTGGTGTTTTAGAACACGTCTTCTCCTCCTTGGCTATTGGCTTTTGGACACACACAGGGTTATATCTTGTCCCTTTCTAATCCTGCGTAATATGTATATGAAACCAAGGACAGTGATTATTAAGAGGTTTAGAGTGCAATGTCACCAATGTACCAATGAAACCCAATTCTACTTTCCTTTCTATCTGATTCCAGTGAAGGTTCTAAACTAGCATTTGATGTCTGTGATGGCCTGGCTATGAACCATTACTCTGGAACTTAATCCAGACAGAAAGGTGTGGCATGCAGGAAAGCTAATTGGTGACTTTTGATACAGCCTGCTTTGAAGGGGTGATAGCTTAATGTTTGTAGCTCATGAATGAAGCTTTGCTGAGCTCTGGCTAATTCTTGGAGAAGGCAGTACCTTGTCTTTTGGAGAGGGCAGTTCTGACCACTGTCACCCATCTCTTGCTCCTATATAATTTAGACTATTGCAATGAATTGTAGTGGGTCTACCTTTGAAATACACAGAGAAACAGAAGCTGATATAGGATGATGATAGAGTCCTGTTATTCTGAGCATATGATTCTGCTGTTGTTCAGACCGCTTTGGATTATGACTAGTTGAAATTTGAAATTGAAAATTGTTTTGAAAATCCTGCAATAATCCTGAAAATAGCTACCTGACTGACATCACATTAATTAGATTTTCAGTATTACCAAGTGAAAGTATGAAACATATCCAGCATCAAGAGTAGTGAGGTAAGCAAAATGGCATCACTTTTTTTTAGAAATGCCATGCTTGCTAGTCAAATCACTGATAGTGCCAGCTTCTCACAAGAGTGTGCTGCCAGTGAAAAACTCAGTGGTGCAGATCAAGACCAAAGTGCAATCTAGCAACAATGCATCTAGTCAGATACAGAGTAACACAACCGTTCTGTGGTGGCTTAGGAGGGAGACTCAGTGGTGGAAGAACCACCAATTCAAAGCCCTTTTAGCCTCACACCAGTCATCTGCCCCCGCTTTTTAACCTTTTTGTTGGCCGCAACTCTCTCTTTCCCTCTGCATTGCTTTCAAAAAGAAGAAAAATAAATACCGAAACACCAGGTATGGCATAGTTAGAGGTGTTTGATGGGGAAGTGAGAGGGGGAGGGTTTTGGATCCAACAGATGCAACTTCTTCCTTGATCTGGGCCCTCCAGTGCACCCACTTTCAGCATCTAATGCTATCAGGGCCCCAACAGTGGAAGAGGAGGAGGAATGGCCAAACCTTCTGCTAACCAACCAAGGAGGCTTCTGATGAAAGAAGCTTTTCTATTGTGGACCTTCATCTTCATATCCGGGGAAAGAGGTCCACAAAATTCTTGGACCCAGAATGCTCTCAAGACTTGCACCCTGAAATATGCCCAAAGCCAAACCAGTCCTGAGCCTTCCTACTGATAATTCAGAACAGAACACTATAGCTAGAAGTATATGCAGCTGTATACATTAATTAAGACCGTGAATGAAGACACACCCACCCATCTCCAGTCTAGACTTCCTCAGCCTAGTGCCCTCCAGATGTGTTTGCTGACAGCTGGTAAAAACCAAAAGCTGCTGTCCAGCACATCTGGAGGGCATGGTATTGGGGAAGACTACCCTAGTCCCTGGATTGCCACTGGTCCCTGAGCCATTGGCTGCCAGTCCCTGGCAAATTTCCAGGAAAGAAATAAACAATTTGTACCCAATAGGCACACATTTATTGCCTAGTCATAGCACATTGGAAAACATAACAATAATTGCTGGTCCACCACAGCAGCAAACCTGAGAAGCCAGGCTCTAGAACATGCCATGCTGCCCATAGGGATTTCTTGTTGCCTTAACACTGTAACCTAGGTGAGAAGGATTGTCTTTTCAAATCATCTAACTTACTCAGGCCTCCCCACCAGGGCTTTCTGCTTTAAGGGTCATGGTACATCATTGGCCATTTATTTGCTCATGCACATTTCTTCCCTTTGCTCCATCTGCATCTTAGAAGAGTGAACCAAAATATCTCCACTGATGTATTCACTGAGGAAGAGGAAAAGGTCAAAGTAGAAGGATTCTATACATACAAAATGTAACAAATCTTCCCTTTGATAGGGAGATGCTTATGGAATCCAGTGAGCTTTAAACCTTTTGCTGCTATGTGACAATGAATAATTGGCCAGTGACAGGAGAATAATAAAGTGAAAATGAACATCTCTGTCACTTAAGTAACTGGCTGCTGATAATTTTACCACGTCAAAGTCCTGTAAAAGAATTAGATTAATGAAAGAACATGCATGCCTGTTTTCCATTTTCTTAATTTGCATTTCTCCCCTCCCCCAAATGTTCTTACTATATTTCAAGTTATAAAAATAGAAACTGCTGTGTTGCCATGACTCCCTGCACAACTCTGGAGCCTCCTTCCTTTCCCTTTGATGCAATTTTACTTAAATATTTGGTTTGACAAGAGACCAGCTCAGTGCGTCCCCTAGTGGCAGTGTCCTGAGGGGAGGCCCTGACAACATTCATGGTTATTAGAAGATCAGTGCAACCAGTGGAAGTGTTAACTGTAGCGTCCAGCCTGAACACCAATTCAGTTAATCACATTCTTCTAGCTTCAACAAATCCCTTGCAGGTTTGCAGTTTGACTGAACTGTTGGCTTTAATTTCCAGGCCTAGGTTGCTAAGCAGTTGGGATCTTCTACAGTACTTTATATGGGGTTGTAATTTGTAACTAAATGTTTCCTGCCTCGTGGACCAAATTCAACAATGTGTGCAAAAAGATGCTTAAAATCAACAACCAGCACACATTATTAACTGAATGTAACCCTACAGCAGAATGAAGTAAGTGCTGCAAGTAATACTGTGTAATCCATGCCACTGAGGGCAAATGCAGAGCCTCATTTGTCACATATACTACATGTATTTTACCATGCCTTTGTACCTAATATGCAGTCTAATCTGCTTTGCCAACTGACTGGCTCATGTAGATGTCTGAGTTTGGTCATCTGTATGGATTTTCTTCATCTTAAGATTCAAACCAAAATCACCTCCAAGAGTCACTTATCTTAGAGCAGCCTTCCCCATCACAGGAACCACCAGATATGTTGTGTTACAACTGTCATCGACTTCATGATGTCTGGAGATGATGACAGTCGGAGAGCATTAGATGCCAAAAGAATGGGAGCAGTACTATGGAAGGAATACTATGCCCTGCTCAAAGCTCTTCTGTGAAGCAGCAGGATTGTGATTAAATGCCCCTGTGATATCTCATGTTTTCATAACTATTCACTAGCATGGTTAAAATGGGTGCAATCACTTCTGTAACCTTTACCTGAAAGAAAAGGCTATTGCCTATTCATACAATAATCAAACAGTTTCTTGGAGGTTTGCTACAGCAATTCTTAAATACAGAACAAGGATTTCCCAAATGTTTCAGCCGTAAAGCCCTTTCCAGCTATGTTGCATTATTCACATGTCACTCTGTGTTCTGCCTGCAACCCACACCCTACCTTCAACATTTCAGAGAAGTAAATTGTGAGTACTGGGTACTTGGAATGTCATGGTACCCTAGCCAAGCCATCTTCAACCTAGTGCACTCCTGATGCATGGGACTACAACTCCCATCATCCCAACCCACCATGGGAATGATGGAAGTTGTGATTCCACACATCTGGAGGACAACAGTGCTGTGCTCTGTGAAGACTACACACTGCTGAGTGCTGTTTTTGATCTGTCATTAATGTAGTCTCCAGTAACTTAACTTGTAACAACCCACTAATAGAGGAATGTGTAAACCTTACTACAATTTTACTGTAAATGTATATTGACTGCTTATAATATAGAATAGATGCAACTCAATCGAAGGTATGGAAGGGAAGAAAGGAATGTAAAATACTGCTGTTTTATAATAATTGTATTTACAGATGCAGTAACTTTGCAGGATTTTATCTGCTTAATGGTTATGCTGTTAAAGTCAATGGCAGAACTTCCCTTTGCTTCTATTGCTTTGGATTTCATCTCTTCTGTCACAGTCTTCATTTATGAATCTGGTTGCATGCAGAGGGGCAAAAGGTTTTGTAGGTCAGCCCTATTTCTGTTGGTCTTTTTTCACAATGCGTATAACTTTCTCAACAATTTTTACCTTACTCTGCAGCTTTGCAGCTTCTCATGCTCTTATACAGCCTGAGGCAAATGTTTTGAAAAATCTGAACAAAAACAGTTCATCCAATTTTGAGTCATGACAGTGTGAAATAAATGCATTAGTTCTGCTCTCAAATAATTATTCAGTTGTGAGATTTTTTGTGCATAATTAATTCAAATTGCTTAAGTTGTAAGCATTCAGATTTGGAGTGTATAGAATATTCAGTGCATAATGCTTTTGTTGTGAAGCTTGGAGAAATTATTTTTGAATAAATTTATTAACTTTTGAAGATAAGACACCTAGCCTTAACCTGTGGTTTTTGTACATCCTGGATATGATATTTGAATAAAGTATTTGGAAGAATGATGCAATACATTCAAAGACATTATTTATCAGTTGAAAAACAAGGATGACTTTGACAAATTAAAAATAAGGAGAGAAAATCTATTAAATGGCCTGTTTCATCCTCATCTCCTGCATTATTTATCTAGTGAAAGATTGGATTGTATAGTGTATTCAAACATGACTTATGATTTTCATTTACTTATTAGAACAAATTAAAAGCCCTCGGATTTGCCTCAATCAATTGGGTAAAGACCATCCTCTAAGGATTCTCTAAAAGAGCATATAATGAATAATATGTTTATAATGGATAAGTGTAGAACCTTAGAAGTTAGACTCAGCTAGATAGAAATACTCTTTGTAGGTAAAATGAACAGTCTGAATTAGACTGGAAGTGAATTTTTAGTTTTAATACTATCTTAGATTGGAATCATTAAAATAACTGTATGAAAATAATATATAGACCTAAAACAATTAGTTTCAGTTTGCAATGATAATCATGCAGAGAGAGAATGATGTTACTTTTATATTGAATAAAATGGCTTTTTCAATCCCATTTCTTCTTTTTTAAAGCAACAATAAAAAATTATTCAGTGAGCTTGTTCCTCTCAAATAGGAATACAAATTTATTTCTAATAAGTTGCAGTTCTTTTTTATTTTGAAAGCGCTAGTTTTTCAAGGGATAAACCATAGATAGGCAAATTGTGGTCCTCCAGATGTTGTTGGACTCCAGTTATCATCATTCCTCTTCATTGTACAGGCTACAGCTGGTGGTAGTTGCAATCCAACACATCTAATGGTTGCCCATCTTTGCTGTATGATTCAATTGGTGGCATATAATGCAGGGCAGGTGCAGCATTGGTCCCTGCCAGGTTGCTTGCACTATGGCTTGGGTGCTTGGACCAGGGATGCTGTTCCTGGGAACTACATCAGGGGGCTTCTTCAGACCTTTCTCTATGATTAACAGGCTTGATTGAAGTATGGCATAAATTATCTCATTATGGAGTTGATATAGTTTTGGGAACTTGTATGAGACAAGGACAAAATAGGTTGAGTATCACTTATCTGGAAATCCAAAATCTGAAATACTCCAAAATCCAGAATTGTCCACATGGGTGGCTGAGATAGTGACACCTTTGTTTTCTTATGGTTCAATGTATACAAACATTGTTTCATGCATAAAATTATTTAAAATATTGTGTATAAAATTACTTTTAGGCTATGTGTATAAGGTGTATATGAAACATAAATGAATATCATGTTTAGACTTAGGTCCTATCTCTAAGATATCTCATTATTCCAAAATCCAAAAAACAAAACAAAAAAACAAAAACAAAAACAAAACACCCTGAAATCCCAAATACAGTACTTCTGGTCCCCAGCATTTCGGATAAGGGATACTCATTCTGTAATTGGATTGAATGGGGGAACAGACTTGATCAAAGGTGGCAAATCTAGTTATATATTGTATCTGGAGAAGTTAAAAGAATACATAGGCAATTTTTGAAAAAGATCAGTTCATCTGCATGGTGAACTGCAAGCTCCTTTTTGTTGTTGTCATGGATTGTCTGAACAATAAATTCTCTCCCTACCATCTTTCTCATGTCAGAGCAGATTGCTTTTTATTTTCTAGACCTCTCCTTGTTTTTCTTGTATTGTGACTCATTAATTCTCAGAGTGCTCCCTTTTACCTAGTTCTACAGAATTCACAAGGAGGGAAGGAATGAAATCTAACCATTCATAGTACAATCCTTTACATGTCTCCTTGTAAATTCCATGGAATCCCATTGAATTAAATGGAATTTTCTCCAGATAATGGAGTAATCCAGTTCTCAGAACTGCTGTCTATCCATTTGTCTACCCTCAGACCATGGTGTATCCCAAGTAGCTCACAATAACTAAAATAGTGGGCTGAGCTGGATCCTTCAGCAGAGATCAAAACCAGTATAATGAAATGAGTTTCCTTTCTGACCCTAGATAAAAGGATCAGGTAGACTCTACATATAAATTAATCCCATTAATCCCAGGGTTGCTAGAAAAGTGTTATCCTCCCAAACGAAGATAATCTTAGGGCTTAGTTACATGGCAGTTTTTATTGCAGTAGTTTGTGCATTAGCACATTTTTGCACCAGTGCCACGTAATTTACATGATTTAGTGCAAAACTGGCTGATCCGGTAAGTTTTCTGCTTTGTAGTCCAGACAGGCAAAGTTGGGGGCATGGCCACTGGAGCACCCCGATCGCTGGCTGGGGTGGGTGGCATGAGAGATGTGCAAACAACCAAAAAAGAAGGGAGACCACAGGGGTGGGGAGAGGAATAATGGCAAAAGGAGGCAAGGAAAGCAGGCTAGATTCCCAGGTGGAGGATGGTCTTGGGGAGAATGATCACCCAGCCACCAGAAGCAATGGAGTCGCAGGCTCCCCCTTCACCCTGCTTCCCTCAAGCCCTCCTTCCCCTCACCCACTGCAACGTTTAACAGCCAGCAGAGCAGACTGCTACTCTCTCTCTCTCTCTCACACACACACAAATACACAAACATGATCACAGTGGGGTGAGGGAGCAAATTGCCGGTGCAGCAGATCGCTACTCTCTCTCTCACACACACATACACGAATGCGATTAAACATATGTGGCTGTTTCAGGAAGATTTTTGGTAGTTCCCACAGCCTTTTGTGCATTGGTAGTTCACACAACCGATTGTGTGCATTTTTGCAAACTTTATCAAAAAAGTTGGGGGAAATAGCAAAAGCTGATACCGTGCAGCTTATGGGGTTTTTTTTGCCCCCCTCCTTCTGAATACAGCGACTTTGATACAAAAGACATGTGAACTATTAGGACTCTTTGCAAAGTCTTAGCGGATTTATTTTGCCATGTAACTGACCCCCCAGTGTAGAAAAAAATGCTACTCCAATATGTATGGAATAAATGGGATATGGTTGGTTGTTTTGTTATAACTGCAGTGATAGGCAGGGACATACTGCATAGAGTGGCCAGTCAGTATATAGTGGAATCATTTCTTGTTCTGGTACATGATAATACACATGCCTTTGCATACAAGAATATCTCAGTGTAGGAAAAACATCAGATATGAGCCAGTTGACTGTGCTAATTTTTCATTAGGCTAGAACTGGAAGATGTAAGCTTAGTAATAATGTGATATTACTACAAATATTTTGAAAAGTGCTATTACATTGAATTTAGCAGGAATGCCATAGGAAATGGCTTGTTTTCAGAATGTTATAACATGGTGCTCAAGATGATTTGAATTGTGTTGAACACTGATAGACCTATACTTGGTTGTTTTCACAATTCAGAGGCTTTGGTAGTTTTGGCTAATTAATGAACCTATATGTATAATAAACACAACCTATTATGACTTTATTTAGACTTGTACTTGAGAATCAAAAAGATTAAAGAAAACAAGATGATGTAGTGATACATTTGATGCATCAGTTGCTCTAGCTCCTGCAACCCAATCATTCCAGCACTATTAGAGCACTAAAAATCATTTTCAGAAAACTGATAATAACAAAGGTGGCTGAAAATATGAAAAAAAACAACAACCGGTGTTTGAAAACAATAGCCTAAAACCCATTGATAAGAGTTAAGCAATTTACCACATGGTAAGGTAAAATCAATATACCTATAAATTGACAAATTGACTACAAGGCTGAATTAACATATATGACATATAGATAAACTATAGAAAACTGTATTAATAAGTGCAGAGAATAGTGACATTGAAAAATGTTGTTTGAATTGTGAAATCATGAATTTCCGAATTTCTGAAATAGATTTGATATAGATATAGATATATAACTTGTATATGTGTTGAACGAAAGAATTTTGGAAAGCAGAGATATTGAGAAAGAAAATTAACCTGAATTTTTGGAACGTAGGATATCCGCAATTTATTCTATATAATTGTAGAGGGAGAAAGAAGTAGAGAGAAACAGAAAAGGAAAGGATAAAAAAGATGAAGAAAGCAAGACAAAGGAAAGTACTTAAATAAATCTGGAATAACTGAAACTGAAACTTAAATAACCAAAATTGGAACTATATTGGAAAGTTTAAAAAAGGAGGTGAAAAAAAAGAAGGGGAAATTAAACAAACTTGTCTCTCTCTGGCTTCTCTTCGCAAACGAAGATTCAGGAAGGACTCATCCCTCGCTTTCTGCAAGTGCGCTGATGACTAAAAAGGCCAATCCGAGATAAACAAGTCCGGTTGCAGAAAGTACAGCAGAAGGTCTCCTTGGGTGATGTTTTTGGGTTGTGATTCTTTCTGCGTTGTCGACAGCATCTATATACGTTACTGTACTGATGGTAGCTTGTTTAACTTAAGCCGTCTGAGGGCTCACACTAAACAAACTTAAAGTATAAATAAATACATAAAGTAAACAATGAGGAAAACAACCCAAACAACGTTACAGCCAGTCAGAAGACCTTTCCTAATCAAAATCTTATTCTAGATGAAATAAAACTAATGAGAGAGGAACTAAGAGAAATGAAAACAGAAATCAAACAGGAAATGAAAAGAGAACTCAAAAATATTAGAGAATCCATTGATAAAGTAACAGAAGAATCAAAGAAATTAAAAGAAAAAGTAAAATTGAAGAAATAGACAAAAAGACAGTGGCTTTAGAAGAGGACAAGGAGCGAGAATTGGATGATCAAGCCCTCCAAGAATTAAGATGGAGGGAGAACTGTTTAAAAATACAGGGTTTAAAAGAACAACCAGATGAAGATTTATATAAATATCTAATCCCTAAACTTGCAAAATATATGGGGAAAACAAAATCTCAGTTTGAATGGGAGATCGACAAGATATATAGACTATCGTCAAGAGTTGCAAGACAGAGAAATCTACCCAGAGACATTGTGATTTACTTTGTGAGGAAAAAAAACCCAGAGGCTTGTTCTTACAGAAAAATTTTGAAAACAAATTTACAATTGAAGGATCTGATATTCTCTTACTTAAGGATGTGCCGATGAGAATTCTTAAGAAAAGAAGAAATTACAGAGAAATAACGCAGCTGTTAAGACATAATGAAGTTTGATATAAATGGGAACGTTTGGAAGGAATATCCTTTAGATTCAAACAGAAAAATTTCAGAATAACATCAGCACAAAAAATTGAACAATTTTTGGAGAAATATAAAAAAGACCTAAAATTACCAAGTTACAAAGAAACACAAGAACAGGAACAGGATCAAGGACCCCAAGAAGAAGGCGCTGAAGGAACGGATTTGGGTGCGGAAGAAACTGAGGAGGAAGAAATAGAAGAACTTCAGCCAGAAGAAGTATAGGAAAAAAATAATAGAAGACCTAATCTTACAGACTCATAAAATCTAAAACAAAGTAAAATTTGAATATAAGATGAACTGCAAAATTTTGACCTGGAACATTAGTGGACTTAACTCCCCTGAAAAAAGGAAAAAAGTATATCATGTATTAGGTAAGAAAAAATATGACATTATCTGTCTAGAGGAAACTCATATTAGAGCTAAAGATGTGGAACTATTAAAGAATAAAAAATTGGGAAAAGAATATGTATCAGCCTCAAAAGATAAAAAGAAGGGAGTGGTTATCTATGTAAACTATAGAATTCAAGCTCATGAACTGTACAAGGACCCAGAAGGTCATTTTGTGATAATAGAAACTAATATTCAACAAAAAAGAACATTGATCCTTGGATTGTACACACCACAGAACAACAAAAACACATTTTATCAAAAATTAATGGAGAAACTTTTAGAATTTGACCATAACAGACTAATTCTATTGGGAGATTGGAATGGGGTGATTTCACCCACCTTAGACAGAAAATCCCAAATGAAAATTAAAAAGAAGCAAGGGAAGTTACCAAAAACATTTGAAATCATGATGGAAAATCTATCTTTAATGGATAGCTGGAGACTCAAATATAAAAATGCAAGAGAATATACTTATTACTCGGAACGTCACCAATCTTTTTCTAGAATAGACTTTTTTTCTGACATCAAGAAACACTGCTAATACTATTCATAAAATTGAAGTACTTCCAAAAATCTGGTCAGACCACAACCCCGTTTTACTGGAATTAAAAATAGTGAGGAGGATAGATTGTTCATGGCGATTAAATGATACTCTTTTACAAAATGAAGTGATTGTTACAAAAGCCAAACAAGAAGCAAAATGGTTTTTTGAAACCAACTTAGAAAAGGACACAGATATAACTATTATATGGGAACCATTCAAGGCAGTGATGCGTGGATTCTTTATTCAACAAAATATTATTTTGAAAAAGAAAAAAGTGGAAAGAACAGAAAAAATTAAAGAAAATCTAAAAGAAAAAGAATTAAGCTTGCAAAATGACCCAACAAATAAAAAGCTCTTAAGAGAAATCAAAGCATTGCAAGAACAATTAAACTTAGAGGCTACAGAAGAAATCCAAAGGAAATTACAGTTTTTGAAGCAAGGAAATTTTGAACATTCAAATAAATTGGGGAAACGGTTGGCATATCAATTAAGGAAACAAAAAGAAAGGAATATCATTAGTAAAATCAGAGTGGGTGATAATATCTATACAGATCAAGAAAAGATCAAACAAATTTTTCAATATTATTATGCAACGTTATATAGAAAATGGAAAATGAAATTCAACAATTCACAAAAGTTTTTAAAAGAAAACTTTATTACTTAGTGCACAAACCAGCAAAGAGAAATCTTAAACCAACCAATAACAGCAGCAGAGATAGTGGAGACTATTACAAAGTTAAAAGAAGGGAAAGCACCTGGCCCAGATGGTTTTACCACTAAATTTTATAAGGTGATGGAAGATGAAATATTGCTACCATATAAATTTACTTTAGAAGCCATTACAAGAGGAAAATACCCTAAAACATGGGAAGAAGCATTCATTACGATCATACACAAAGAAAATAGAGACCCGCAAGACCCAAAAAATTATCGCCCAATCTCACTTTTGAATGTCGATTACAAAATTTTTGCATCAATATTAGCTGATAGACTAAAAAAAGTATTACGAGAATGGATTGGAGAAGATCAAAGGGGCTTTCTTCCGGATAGATATATTAAAGATAATGTCAGACACGTTTTGGACCTTATTGAATATCATGAAAAATGCAGAGATTAAAAAATTGGCCTTAATATTTTTAGACATTGAGAAGGCCTTTGACAATGTAGATTGGAACATAATGTTTGAAATTCTCCACTGGATAAATAAAGGCCCAAAATTCATAAATTGGATCAAAAGAATATACTATAATCAATCAGCAAAATTAATAATAAATAGCAAAAAAACAGAATCCATTCAAATTCAGAAAGGTACACGCCAAGGCTGCCCCCATTAACACTGCTATTTATAATAATAATGGAAATGTTTAGTATAAGAATTAATGGAGAAGATAAAATAGAAGGAGTTAAGATAAAAAAACACAGGTTTAAATTGAAAATGTATGCTGATGATCTAGTCATATCCCTTGGTGACCACTAACAAGAATTAACTCCATGAATGACTATCTTGAATGATTTTGAGATTTTTTCTGTACTTAAAACAAATAAAGACAAGACAGTATTACTGTCCAAAAATCTCACAAAAGAAGAAAAAATTGATTTGATGGAAAAATCAGGATTTAGAGGTCAAAATGGCGAATATCTAGGCATCAACATTACAAACAACAATACAGAACTTTTTCACAATAACTATGGGAAAATCTGGACACAAATTAAGAAAGATTTAGAAAATTGGTGACATCTTAAACTGTCCTTTTTGGGCAAAATAAATGCAATCAAAATGAATATTTTACCAAGGATGATGTTCTTGTTTCAAACAATTCTGATTGTCCAATCTCAAAAAACATTTAGAGGATGGCATGCAGATTTAGCTAAATTCATTTGGTCAGACAAGAAACCAAGGGTTAAGATGAAAATCTTACAAGATAGTAGACAAAGAGGAGGATTAAGCCTACCAAATCTGAAATTATATCATGATACTTGCTGTATGGTCTGGATTCAAGAGTGGACTTCATTAAAAAATGAGAAGCTGTTGGCAATAGAAGGAGAAGGAAATTGGTATGGTTGGCATGTCTACCTCTTTTATAATAAGGAATTGACAAAGACTTTTATAAACATACCATTAGAAATTCATTAATACAGACTTGGAAGAGATATAAAACAAGATTATTCCCACAGTTACCAATACGGACCTCTCCACATGAAGTGTTTTGCAGCACAGAAGGAATTCCAACTAAAAAATGGATAAGATACAGTGATCTATTAACTATTAAAGGAATCTGCCAACAGTTGAGATCTCTAGAAGAATTAAAAAAAGAAAATATAGACTGCCATTGGTACCTATACATGCAGACGAAGGAAAGGTATAAGATAGACACAAAATTGACAGGAATTGCAACGGAAACATCAGAATGGGATAAGATTATTAGAAGAGGCAATCAACAAATGATATCAAGAATTTATAATCTTCTTTTAAAATGGGACAGAGAAGATGAGCAAATTAAAAGTAACATGACTGCTTGGGCACAAAATTTAGGACATACAATAGAATTAGAAAAATGGGAAAATGTGTGGATAAAACAGATAAATTATACACTAAGCCAAAGTATAAGAGAAAACGTATATAAGATGTATTTCCGTTGGTATTTGTCACCACATAAACTGTTGTTAATGTATAAAGGAATACCAGATTTATGCTGGAAGTGTAATGAGGAAAAAGGAACTTTCTATCATACATGGTGGAACTGCAAAAAAGCTACCAGCTATTGGAAACAAATCCATCAAACAATTGAAAACATTTAATAAATTAAAATACAAAGAAAGCCAGAAACATTTCTATTAGGCATGATAGAAAAAAACATTGAAAAGGAACATGGAAAAATATTTTTTTACATGCTAACCACAGCATGCATTATTTTTGCTAAATTATGGAAAAATAAAGACGTCCCTACAGTAGACCAATGGTTGGAGAAACTTCAGGAAACATTACATATGGACAAATTAACAATGTTGTTGAGAGGAAAAGATATGAGAAATATACAAAGGACTGGCAAAAGACAACTGAATATTTGGTGATAAGATGGGGAAAAGGACAATGATCATCAATATAATGAAACTAGAAATCTTCAGAAAACAATAACAACAATAATAGCAATAAAAAGGACTAATAAAGGAAAGAGATCTTCAATCAAAAATAAGTCAATACTTGACAGCAAGCATCTTTGCAATGACAAAAGGGTTTGTTTTTTTCTGGAAGAAATAATAGAAACCACAAGTAAATACAACTTTTTTTTTCATGGTACAGTAACTTTTTCTTTAATAAGTGACATTGGGAGATGTCCAGGAAGGAAGTGTATAAGATAAAATACAATAAGCTCAGTACAAATAAGACAAAGAATATACACTTTGGTTTCAGAGATACAAAATAAATTGTTTAAGTTACGAAACATATATATATTAACTATAAAAGATATGTGATATATAGTATTACCTATAAAAGTTGTGAGTGTTGTAAAAGGATTCAAATTGTTAATGTAAAATGTGCTGAGAAAATATGACTTTATTGTCTAAACCTTGTAAATATATATTTTATATGTATGATAACATTAAAAATTATTTTTTAAAAAAGATAAGAGTTAAGCAACTTAAAGCAATTAAGTTATTGTGAAGTCGAAGGCTTTCATGGCCAGCATCCATAGGTTTTCCTTGGTTTTTTTTCCGGGCTGTGAGGTCGTGTTCTGGAAGAGTTTATTTCTGACATTTTGCCTGCATCTGTGGCTGGCATCTTCAGAGAATGGTTGGGTAGGAGTGTGTGTGTGTGGGGTTTATATACTGTAATTAAGTTATTATTAAGCTGAAAATTTGCCAGCAGAAGGGGCAACTTAATTCAGTATAATTTTAATTAAATGGATTGATTTATGTTTTAAATTCAGAATTAAGTTATACTAACAAAGCAATTAATTTATTAAATGATCCACAAGGGTAAAAAGGTGAGCAGTTTCCCCATCCGACCCCGTTTTTAAAAATAAGAAATCACCATACCTTACAAGGTTGTGAGGATAAAGTGGATAGGAGGAGAGCCATTCATACTGCCTTGATCTCATTAAATGAAAGATGGAGTCAAAATGTAATTAAGAACTAAATAGCTATTTTCTCTTCAAAAAACAATGATTATTTTATGGCACTGATAACAGCAAATATAGCCCACTGCACCCATATGGTGATTTAAAATAATATAGATGAAGTTAAGAAATTATATACCTGTATGAGTATTCCTTGCCTAAGAAAACCCTTAACAACAGGTGACTTGAAGACGCACGCACACACATACCCTTAATTATTAATTTCTCCATCAGTGAAATTTCACCATCATTTCACTAATGGAAATGGTTATAGAAATCTTAGTTTATTTTAAGGTTAAAGTTTTAAATCCACAAGTCATTAGGGCAGCTTGGAAAGAATGTATGCTCTTTGCATCTTGATGATCCTTCTCTGTTCTGCATTGTGTAGAAGCACCTTGTCTGTCTCAGGAAACTGCATTTCGAAGTGCTCTGGAGCTTTTGTTGGGATACAGATGGGATTCTCGAAATTAACGAAAGAGTGAGGGTAAGAGGATAAAAGAGGAGGAAGAAAGCGAAAGCAAGAAAAAGGGCTTCAGTGAAGTGAATGAGAAACTGAGGTCTTGTATATATGAGCCTGAAAAAAATGGATTGCTCCAGCAGCAGCTGAGACTTGTCTTAATGGTTTTACAGCCCCCATAAACTTCACATGCCCGCTAGCCAAGATGGCGGTCATGAGTGAATTACTCATGTTTTAAAATCTGCCATTGCTGATTTTTTTTTAAAAAAAAGCTTTTTCCATGGTGCACACAAGCTATATTTCACATTTACAAAAAAAGAGAAAGAAGATAAAACAAATCAGTTTTATCGCCTTAACAATCACTCTCTAAGGTGAAACTCCAACATGGCAGCAGTGCTCACTTCCTCTGTTAGCAAGCCCTACCCCTGTGCTTGTCCAGCCAATCAGGTTTGCACTTCCTCTCATATGGGAAAGCAATTCAAAACGAATCACTTGTTCCAATGAATGGTAATGCACATTCCCCATGGAGCTTTTTAAAAACTCTGGAAAAAATTGAGAAGGTGCTCCGGGTGTAGTTTTTGCTGCCCCCTTCCGAATACAACTCATCTGATGCGGGTTCCCATTAAGACAGATTGTAGTCCCAGCAAATTCCATGAGGATTATTTTGACCATTTAGACAGGACCCGAGTTTTTAAAAATCTGTGCATCTGTTTCTGCTCCTCTCCAAAACTTGGAAGAAAAGGTATAAAATCATGAATGAGGTTTTTAACCATTCTGGCAAGGCTTTTAGTGTAGTAATATAACGTACATTTAAACACTAATTTAAACTGAACTTAACTGTTAAAACCACCTCTTTCAATGTAAATGCAACTGAATTAGACCCCCTCCGCACATATTAATGATATGTGTCTTTGCTAAACCCCCTCTAGTCCTGATGGAAACCAACTACCCTCTTGCAGCTTGGGTGTATCCTTGGAAGAGTTCTACATCCTCCTCCTTACTCTCTTCTTCCCACTGTGACTAGGACAAAAAAGCCACAGCAAAAAATCCACTGTCATAATATTGTCTATGGAAAATCTGAGACAGGTACTATAACACAAACCATGAATGACATTTGTTTATCTATTGTTTTAGGACAGTTTTACACAGCCTTTCATACTGTTTAGAATTCCAGGGCAGTATGCAATCCATTAAATCACAAAATAAAATTCAAGAATAAACCCAACCAAAAATCTTGATTCTTAAAAATTTGCACAAGGTCAAACTCCAGCAGGTAAAAAATCATTTTACCTTGTTGCTAGAAATAATTATATAGTGCACAAATTAAGGGATCCTACAAGTAGACGCTCTATAGATTTTCAGACAGGAACGAAAAAAGTGTTCCTGTCCCACAATCTCCACTCCCACCCCTGTCCTGTATCAGTCCTGCCAAAATCACCCTCCCCACTGCACTTACCTTGTCTCACATCTACAGGGCAGCCCAGGAGTGAAAGGAGCTCTAACGGAGCTCCGTTCACATCCCGGATCAAAATCCCGCAGATTCTCGCAAGAAGACGCAAGCACAGGAAATTCAAAAAGAAAAAGAAAAATAACCAAAAAAAAGTGACAGCAAGCACAAAAACACACTTTAAAATGTTCAAGTAACCCAGGGAGGGTCATAAAAAGTGTGTGACTTACCTGGATGTCCCAATCTCACCCAAAAATATTCTGGCAGGGACCTCCCATTGATGCTGGGATCTCACCAGCATAACGGGGCACTCTGTCGCACACTGTCAAATCCGTGACAGAAACAAAATGAGGCGAATCTACTGACAGCTTCTCCCATCAAGAAAAAGAAGTGCTGGCAGAATGGGAGCAGAATGGGTGCATAACGAGGGGGGATGACGTCATCTGATAACGGAGCCCTTTTGCAATCTCCTGGTGTTGCTGTAACACCACTTTTGACGCATCTGATAATCTCCTATATTAACAAAGCAACCAAAATTCTGAAATATATTCAAATGTGTAATAAATCCATCATAACTAGAGGTTGCAATAGCTTTCTTTCTTTCTTTCTTAGAAAAAAATGAATTCCTAATGTTTCTTCTTTTTGTGGGGGGGATGAGGCAGGGGGAGGCAAGGCCATCTCCTCAGAGGATTGCTGTGCAGTCCTTTTTCTTATCTCATTACTGGGGCAACATTGAAAATGTACCCTTCAGTTCTTCTAAGTAGCCAATTCATATAAAGGCACATCTCTCTTTAAAGTGCTTTGCTTTAGAGTGCTTCGCTAATATGGTGCTTTTCAGTTATACAGTACAACGCGATTTTGTTACCCATGCTCAGTCTGTGTACAGCATTTGTACACTTTGCTGTGAGGAGATTATCAGAAGGCAACAACAACAAAAAAAGCGTTACATCCCACAATCTCCTTTCCCACCCCTCTCCCGTCCTTGTCCCGGCACAATAATATAAACTTTCAGGCCTACCTTGTTCAAGTGTGCCGGGCTGCCCAGGAGTGAATAGAACTCAAGCAGAGCTCCATTCACTTCCTGGAAGGAAATCCTGCTGGTTCTCAATAGAAGACGAGAGCACGGAAAATTCAAAAACAAAAAACAAAATAATACATAAAAAGTGACAGCAAACACAAACACAAAAACAAATTTAAAACTTAACAAGTAACCCTGGGGTGGTGGTTCATGATAACACCATATTTAGTGCATCTGATAATCTCAGTGTTGTATTCTGGCATTCTTTGTTTATTATTATTACTTTTGTATCTTTTTCTAAGGCCTAGTGCTATTGTGCAGTTAATATATGATAGTATAAATATGTTTTTAGGCTTTTATATGCACTGACAAGTGAAAAAAAGCTGTGATTTGCTTTAAGGGGGTATTTATTTAAAGGTGATATTCACTTTGCGACGGTGGTCTGGGACCTAACATTAGAGAGGTATGTGTGTATTGCCTTTTAAAAGGCAACAGCTGTATTATAGTAGGGAAAAAAAAGAAAGAACCATATATGTTAGGGAAACTTCTTCTTTCTTGCACTGAGTCCCCCTCACTGAGGTTGTACCCTAAGAATCTGTATCCTTTTCAGTCCTCTCTTCTCCTCACTTTCTCTCCTGTCCTTTCCATTATCTCTCTTTCGGTTGTTTTTTTCTCTTACCCATTTGCTTTGCAACATTTCACAGATGAAAACCAGGACACATGTGGCCAAGAAACATCAAAGTATGGTCAAGATGGAAAAAGTTATTAATGAGGAGTTGCAGCAGTTTGTTTTTGGCTGGGACTACTGGGAATGGCAATAATCCACTGCCTCCTCTCTTATCCACCCTGCTGAGTTCATTGAGTGCAAACTACTTTAGCCCTTTGGATTCAGTTTATAGCAGTTGAACTAAGCTGAAGACAAGAAAGGGGGAAAGTGAGGAGAGAGAAAGTGGGAGGTTTTAAAAGCAGCTGTAAAAGTGATATGGCGAACTCTGAAGACCAGGATTTGAACCCCTGCTCAGCCATGAAAACCCACTGGGTGACATTGGGCAAGTCACACACTCTCAGCCTCAGAGAACCCCATGATAGGTTCATCTTAGGGTTGCCATAAATTGGAAACAACTTGAAGGCACACAACAACAAACAAAGAGGATTAATCAGAACTCGTCTCTGCCAAATTGGACAGCTGGAGGGTGTGGCTTTGCTGATGCTTTGCAATTAATTTCAATTATTTGAATATTTACTGCTACTCTTCTGGGTTGCTCACTCTCCTGTTATTCTCACAGCCTGTTCCATACCCACAGAGGCAGACAGACGAGTCCATGCCTGCAAGGAGGTATGGCAGAAATTCAATTCTAGTTCAAGGGAAAGGAATGTCCTGACCCATGATTCTTCTACTTCAGGAAGGGACGTTATTCGCTGGTCATTTCTGGCAAATGAAACTAATTAGAAATAATTAGTTATTTTAAGGAGTTACTGCCGAGCACTAATCATAACATACCATGTACACAATATGACATGTGCATATATAAATATTTAATGACAACAAATATTGATAAAAACTTGTTTCATCAAAACAGTCTTGCTGAATTCTGTAGGAGATGAAATTGGAACTTCAAAAAGACTGAAGCTGGCATACAATCCTTCTACTCTGTAAGAATCTTGAACAGCTAGAGATGACCATCAAGTGGCCAGAGGCAACAAAACTCCAGCATCTTCTCCCAGATATATTAGCCAGTCATTCTGAATGTGTTCTTTATGACCTTCGCTTATACTATTCAACAGCTTACTTGAATCAGCACCCATACGGCTTGTCTATATGAACCAATAAAATGTGGATTGGCATGCAGTAACATCAATTTGCAACAGCATCCATTTGTCTCTATGGCTTTTTTGCAAGCTCATAGGTATGCGAAGCTATCCTTGTTTGATGTTCACATGGGCATGCCTGCAAATCAAGATGGCAGGCGCAAGTGAATTACTCATGTTTTTATTCTCCCAAAGTTGATGCTGCCCAATAGTATTTTTTTTTTAAAAAAAGTAAATCCAAGGTGCAGAAGTACGACCTTCCACTTAAACAAGCTTTCTTTTTGTCACCTTAGTGCACGATCGCTACTGAGAATATTCAACATGGCAGTTCTGGCCACTTCGTTGCCAGCAAACTCTGCCGCCTGTGCACATCTAACCAATCAGCAACCCACTTCTGTCCTCGCTGAGAATGCCCTGCAATCCTAATTGGTTGTCCCAATGAGCAGGAATACACATTTCCCTCACAGTTTTTAAAAAACTTTAGGAAAAGCCACAAAGGCTTTTCCCGTGCAGTATACGGTGCTTTTGCCCCCCCTTCCAAATACAATGAATCACAATGTGGGATCCCATTTAGACAAAAGGAAGTGTCCTTGAATTTTATGAGGAGTATTTTCACCATTTAGACAACCCCATAGTTAGACTGACTGTATGAGCATCAGCCACCAAACTAAAAACACCTGAGTACAGATATGCTCATGAATTAGATTTGCCCAATGCTCATATAAGTAAACTAACATGTGTACAGCATACATTTAATTTAATATCTGAGCAAACTTTAAAGCTCAAATTACATGTTACAAGCAGCAAAAGAGTTTCCTCAAGCTGGCTTCCTTTTATTGATGCGATAATTAAGTAACTCTCCGTGAGCAGAACCAACAATCATTGTCTGTGCCTGTTTACTGACCGGTTAGATAATTTGTTGTGATCCTGCTGATTTCTTTTGTCCAGTGTAAGAATGTGATTGTTGTTGGGGTGCTCTGTATTTTGTGTGGGAAAATATTAATACAAAACACACAATAAAACAAATAAAAATGTAAAGACAACTGTGTGTTACATGGAATTGTTCAGTTTTTTTCCCCTTGTGTTTTTTTTTTAAACAGTGAAATAAAGCCTAAACACCTTAAAGGCACCAGATCCTGTCTGATCTTGGAATATAAGCAGCTCTGGTTAGTACTTGGATGGGAAACCACCAATGAATACCAGGTGCTGTAGGCTGTATTTCAGAGGAAGGAACTGAAAAACCATCTTTGAGTACTGCTTGCCTAAGAAAACCTTATGAAATTCATGGGGTCACCATAAATTGATAGGCTGCTTGAAGGTACATACCCAGATCAATACAAGCTGCAAGCTAGGGTGAGTAGGTAATTGCAATAAAAACCTTTCCTCTGAAGTAATTTTTTTCCAGCTCAAAAGCATTTCAAACTGCCTTTTCACCTATGGAGGAAAAGGATATTTTCCCTATAGGATCTACATATTTTTCTAAAATTTATCCTTGCCAGAGAAAAAGTGCAAATGAACAGGATATATTTGCATTGATGAATGTGGAGAAAAAGTCCCATGTTATCTCATTATTTATCCTTCCTCTTCCCCAACTGACAGTCTACCCAGGCTCCTTGTTGCTTAAAAAAAAAAAAAAAAAAGTCAACCAAGCAACCCACCCACATAGGAGATGAACAGAACGGCACTTCATATAGTGTGTAGTGGAGCTGGTGAAATGCCCCTTCAGTTTTTTTTTAAAAAAATCTCTTAACCACTAATACACTCATATCAAGCTGGCATGCTCAGGATTTTAGTATAATATTTTGTTAATAAATATTTTATTCTGGAACAGCCTGGATTGCATAGATTTGTAACTTGCCAAATTAGTCAATTTCCGCAATCAAATTGATAATTTGTGAATGTGGATTATGTGTAGGGATAGTCAAATCTGGCAACGTTGTTTCTCTCTGATTCAGATATTTTAAACCTCAAATTCTTTCACTGACTTGTGAGTTTTGATGACTTTTTAACAGAAATGGACTGATTGACATTTTCAACACTCTTCAGGGTGAATGTGGTCCCGTTTAGGCCAAATTCAATGGCCTGAAAAGAAATTCTTGAAAAAACTGCAATTATTTTACCACTGGTGGGGGCCTTGGGAACCACAAAAATGGCCCTGGGGCTGTATAAGGCCTGTGGCCCCCACTTTGCTCACCTCTGGTGTAGGACTTGTCTACGATAAAGCTATTGAAAAAGAGGTGGTAGTCCTAATTCAGCATCACATAGATAATGGAATGCATGGAGATTTAAAGTCAGTGATTTATGAGCTCAATACTCCCAAATCCAAATACTCCTGGAGGATTAGGCAATATTATTAACTCCCAGATACAGTCTTTCCCTTCAATCTCAAGATCTTTCTATAGATTTTATGAAGAAATCTGTGATTTTTTTTCACAATTTCTATAAAAAATTATCACACTACACTGTTATAGAGCTATTATTCAACTTTAACTGCTGTGGCTGCATCCTGTGGAATCATGGGGTTTGATGTTTAGGCAGGGGTATTTAGAACTCTCAGCCAGAGAGCTCTTAGGCCTCACTAAACTACAAACACCAGAATTCCACAGGAGGCAGCCAGAGCAGTTAAAGTGGACTAATAGTACTATAACAGTGTAATATGATAAAGTTCTTCAAACAACGTTCTCACCCACCCCTCATTGTGGGGCAAAGGTATCTCTATAAAATATTGCGTGTGGTGAAGAACTATGTTTCTTTCACTAGATGTCAGGTTGCATTTACCATGATAAAATTGCCAAAAGTGAGTTGTGAAGGAAATGTAGCTTAATTGCAAACTTACCTACTTCATTCATTTCTTAAACTCTGCATGCACATTCACTCAGTTCACATTCTCAAGACATCAGTTTGATTGCATAAATTGGCTGTAAGTGCAGGGTAAATCTCAGTGATATAAAAATATAAGAAGCCTGTATTTGAGGCCCACAAATCATTCAAATGAGAAGCACTTGTTATTAATACTGTTAATTAGCACTTACATTACCATAGCTGCTCAAATGTCAACCTTAATTGAGGCATTGTTGTGTTGAAGAAAAAATGCACAATGAAAAGAAATGGAACATGAAACACTTTATAAAAAACCCATCAATGATTGCTGTAAATTTTGCTTAACCTTTCATCCTACTTCTAGAATTTTATTTTTTAATTTTTTAAATTAATTATACAAACATTCAATCATGATAATGTTTGCTGATATCCTACAGCAGCTACACATACGTAACTAAGTAATGTCTCTTGGCCCAAGGTCTCCCCACCCCACCCCGGTCCACTTTAATCACCAGCAACCAGAGTGGGCAAAGAAGCTCTGTTCATCTGGCAATCAGCGTGCAAGGAGGATGACGTTTCCATCCCACTCTCACCAGAGAGTGAAGCTGCAACAATCAGAAACAGGATCCTTGGTGCAAGTCCTTGTTGCAGACTTGCTCATTAGTGGGAAGGGACTGGTAACACCATCCTCCTTGTGCCCCAATCTCCAGCTGAACATACCTCCTTCGCCAGATCTGCCTGCTGGCTTTCAGAGGACTGGTGGGCATTTATGTAGTTTTACAGTAAGACTATGGAGATTTTCAGACAGGCAAAAATCGCTCTTTGCCGCGCGAGCAGCCTCCCGAAACTGCTGCGCGGCAAGGGTCTTCTTCGGACGACACTGTGCCTCTGGCGAAACCGTCCGTGTCACTTCCGTGAAGCTTGGGACGGCTCCGCGTCATATTTCAAGCACGGAGGCTGCCCGTGCTTGAAATATGACGCGGAGCCGTCCCAAGCTTCACGGAAGTGACACGGACGGTTTCGCCAGAGGCACAGCGTCGTCCGAAGAAGACCCTTGCCGCGCAGCAGTTTCGGGAGGCTGCTCGCGCGGCAAAGAGCGATTTTTGCCTGTCTGAAAATCTCCTATGTCATCTTACTGAGTATAGAGCAGTTATGGATCTGTAACTCTAGGGCCCTGTTTACACGACAAAATATTCCCTTAAATAAATTGTTAAGATTCTTAATTGTTCTCACATATCCTGCCACAGTATCTCCTCATTCAGAAGGGGGGGGGAGCTCAAAAACTCAAAAGTAGCATGATAGGGGATTTTGCTACTTTTCCTGACTTTTTTGAAAAGTAGCACGACTTAGTGCATTATTGATTGTGTGAATTACCATTTCAGAAAAGTCTGTGTGAACTACCAGCAATCTTTCCGATACAGTCACAGCGGAGTTGCGCTGTGATTGGTTGGGCTGTCCAAGGAGTGGGGTGGGCTTGCAAGAGATGGAGGAGCCTGAAATGAAAAGATCCAGCCCCTGTTGTTTTCAGCCATGGAAAAAATCCAGCAAGCTATCTGCAGCTTGCTTGGCTGTGTGTGTGTGTGTGTGAGAGAGAGAGGGGGGGGGGAGGGAGCGAGGGAGGGAGGGAGATTGAGTAGCGATGAGCTCCTCCAGCTGTTCGCTTGCTCGCACTCCTCTAATCGCATTTGTGTGTGGGTGTGAGAGAGAAAGATAGGGAGAGTGGGTGAGGGGAAGGGGGGCTTGATGGGGGGGGGAATAGCTCCTCCGTGGCTGAATGGGCTTTTGGAAGAAGAGGCATGAAAACTAGCAGGCATTCCTAAGGGATTCCTTAGGCTTTGCTAAGGC
Source organism: Gambelia wislizenii (assembly GCA_030847615.1). NCBI lineage: Eukaryota > Metazoa > Chordata > Lepidosauria > Squamata > Crotaphytidae > Gambelia > Gambelia wislizenii. Next base: position 218,829,171 of record JAUMIR010000005.1, on the reverse strand, counting down.
ATGAAAACTAGCAGGCATTCCTCAAAGGAGGGAAAGATCAGAGCACTTTCTCTCTCTCTCTCTCTCTTTTTCCCTCCCTCCATCTCATGTTCCCCCAGATGTGCTTTGGAGGCCGTGCCCCCCCACCTTTGCCTGTCTGAACCAGAAAGCAAAATAATAATAATTAAAAAAAATAACAGAGCAACCGATTCCCCAATAAATCATCTAAACTACCCGGCGCTAGTTAGCAAAAGCGCTAAAATGCAAACTATCGCAATAAAAACTGCCGTGTAACTGAGCCCTAGGTTATGAATTTGTAACTGCAATACTGAATGCCAGCCAGAGATATTAGTTATAACAGCCAAAGATATTAAAATAGTTATAACAAATATATAACCAAAACTTGAATTTGGTTGTTAAATATTCTGAATATAAAAAACAAACAAGCCCTATTAGTTTTATTCGTATATTCTTCAGTGAATTAAGTCCAAACAGATTTTTTTTTGTTGATCAAGAGGGTACTCTCTGGTCTGCCCTTATTAATATACATAAAGAAAAGGAGCCATATAGCCAGGGAACACTCTTATCTTAAAGGATCCTGTCATATAGGTAAGTTACCCTGCCAACACAGTCCTCCAAAGCTTTCCAAATCAACACTGTTTCATATGACCTGTTGTAGACTTTAACAATAACAATAGCAATAGCACTTCTATTTCTATACTGCTTAGCAGTGCCAAAGCACTCCCTAAGTGGTTTACATTGTTTTTTTCTTAGCTAATTGCCCCCAAAAAGCTGGGTACTCATTTTATCCACCTATGGAAGGCTGGAAGGATGAATGGACCTTGGAGCCCTCTAGGATCGAACTTGCAACTGCAAGTTGTGGCTGCAGTACTGGTATTTAACCATTGTACTACCAGAGCTCCCTATCAAATGATGCACAATTTCAGTGATGCACAATTAGACATTCTGCATGAAGGAGAAAGTACAAGAAAGTAAGAGGACCTTATAGAATATTTGTCCTTGTATGTTGTATTGAATGGAGAGAAGCATCAATAGTAGATTAGGGATCACAATATATGAGAAGACTTCTGATACGATACCAACTATTGTGATACAGGATTCATGAACCTTTGGCACTCCTATCACATATGCAACCATGTGCTTTTGGTGGGACAGCCTCTCAAAATGAATGAGAGAGGAGATGCACATGTGATACAATTTCATAGCATTACAATACCACTTGTGCATTGTTTAAAGAAAAAATTCTCAAATTCCATGATCCAGACTTACAGGTTGGTACCCGTTGCAGCTTGTGGTGTGGCTGGCTTCTTCTTACCAGAAGTCTGTGCAATTGTGCAGGCTTCTGAGAGCATGGGAAAAGTCATGGGCAGCATGATTGGCTGGTGAGCAGGACCAGGGGAAGCTAGACCAAGTTTTCCCTCTGGTCTGAGTCTGGGTTATATAACTCCTCCTCTCAATGCTCACTCTTCAGTATGCTGGCAACGTCATCCCCATCCCCCTGTGTGTATTAATGAGTTTAGTTTTGTTTTGCTTATTGTCACAACTTTTAGGTGGTGGTTTGGCATGTGACCTGGATCCTGTTGGTCAGAAAATGGGGTTGTGCGCCCACTGGGGATGGAATAAGAAGGTCCCCATAAGAGACCTGGGGAGTGAGGCAGCCAGAGTCATGCCCATCTCAAGGGTGCATGTGCCAATGCCTTGTTCCCAGGGGGCAAGGGAACCAGGCAGTGGCACCTGCCCATGTGGTCTCCCATTACAGACTTTGCTCCAGCAAGTGGCTGAAGTTAATGGTGGTTCCACTGGCTGACAAGTGGCTTGGTCAATGCCTGGATCTGTACCGATGCTGATGCCAAGCCTATTTGCAGCTATAACCAATAAAAGTGTTATTGGCCAGTTTTATTCCAAAGTTATGTGGTATGGATGTGTGGTTCTTTCAAAAGGTGAAGCTCCAATAGCCATGAATCTGCAACAAGTCCTCCAAGACCTTGTTGCAAGAGTAGAGGTCATGACTTCAGAATGAGGATCGCTACATTTGAAAGACCAAGAAGCGGGTGATTGCATTTTATTCCACCAGCAGGGCTTTCCACCCTGCTGGGATTGTGGCCTTTGTTGCCCAGCCAGTTTTCTTTAGGACATACAGCTAAGATAATAGAATCATTGTCAAGTGTGTAATCTCAAATGACATAGCTCAGTGCCACAAATGGCAGTTTCGAAAAGTCTTGCAGGCATAGATTAGGGAGGTAAATTGTGTTCCTGCTCCCCCCTGGGGGAAACAAGAAAAGGAAAACATAAAGGAAAAAACTTTATGGAAAGGAAAACATAAAGGAAAAACTTTGTGACTTGAAGGGGTGGTAAGGGGTGGAAGGAGTGTGCTCCTCACATTAGTGATATTTTTAATATTCTCACAAGCTTTTACTCCTACACAATTTTAAAGAGATCATTCTGGAGAAAGGCCTAAAAAGACCTTTGAAAACTATCAAGCATATATTCATAAAGAAAAGAATTATGTACTGCAATGCTGATATTTCTGCGCTTGGGGTGGCTTTTATGCTTTCAAGGCATTGCCCACTGCATACTGTGATCTTTCTTTCTCCTGTTCCCTACACCACCAATGTGTGTCTTTCTTTCATCCATATGTTGCTCTCCCCTCCCACCTCCACCTTCTCCTCCCTTTCTTTAGAAACGTTCAAGAAAATCTTGTTTAGTAACCATCACAGTGCCCTGCTTCCTTTCTTTCCAGGCTTTCAGATCTCCTCCCCAAATCAGCTCAGCAACATTCAGTGGTCTGGCAAGCAACATATGTTTGCTTTATGCATTGCTCCTGCATCGTTTCTTAATTTTGCTTCCTGTAAACAAATCTTTTGGGAGGTTTTCTCAAGCTGTTTGACCTTTCCTTTTCTCTTTCTTTCTATTTTCTTTAAGGTGTTTTCTTTATAATATGCTGTAGTGAGCTGGGCCTCTGCTACCAGACAGATGAATTTTAGAGTATTTGTGAAGCATCATGGTCAAACATTAATGACTGTCCAGTGGCATGAAAGAGTTAACTTGTATTAGTGACCTTATTGGACACATTTTGCATTTGCTTTCCAATTTAAGGCTGGGAAAAGATATGAAGGCTGGGAACTGAGTGAGGGAGTGAATTTTTCTCTGTTGCTAACCTGCTTACACAGTTATCATAGTTATTGGGAGAAGATGGGTCACGCTTGTGTACTTTGATTTTCTTTGTTTGCTTCTGCACTGTATAACATTTGGGAGTCCATTTGCACTAAGACAAAGAGGCTGGACACCATGTTAGGGGTTAAATAGGATGGTGGCCACAACTTTAATACAACGAATACCAATCAGCTACATTCACATATAATTCCCCTCTAGTAGACAATGTGTAGGAAAATTAAGGTAGAGAGGACACTATGCCTCAAGGTTTCCAGACCAACACATGTTCAAGCAGGCATTAAGCAATTGGTATCTGATAAGCATCTGGCAACACTTGCCTTATCATTCAATCTTTGGGATAAGCAAAAATGGTCTGCAGGTGAGGCAACCTGCATCTGCCCAAACTGCAGATTCCTTCCTCCACCAAACATCTAGCAGCTCTGGAGCTTCCCTCCTACCAATTTAATTCTTGCTTGATGTCCCCTTTATCCTTCCATACCTACTACAGCAAGGGCCCAGCCCAGCTTTCTCCCACCCCAAGTCCTTTGAATGAATTGCCATAGTTGATGTTAGTGTGAACAAATTAGAGTTCACAACCCTGCAGGGAGAGCATACACCATGGTTAGCAGGTGACTGGGATGCAGGCTCACCTGACAGGTGGACAGTGGCCATAAGGAGCCAGAGGCCAGACAGGGGCATCATCCAGAGGGGCACCCTTAGGAGCATCTCCTTGATCTTCCCACCCATCCATCCATCTGCCTGCTTGCTCTCCATCCCCAGGAAAACTTAAAATAATAGAATCTGTGAGTAAAAATCTGAATATCCTGTACTGTGAATAGGTTAGGTTGGGTTTCATTGACCTGAGATAAACATATGCCCCCCCCCAAAATAAGGTGATGCAGTGATGCAAGCCCCCCCCCCCATTCCTTAAACCGGCCCTGTGTGGCCACTGTGGGTCAGTGAGGCAATAAAAGGGATAGGAGGGCTGAGAAGTGGTGTTCTGTCATATTTCTACCAAACTTTCCAACAGCCTCTTTCACCAAGATGTCCAAGAACTGGAGTGGTTGATATCATCTGTCCAATGAAACTGACAAGACTCAGAAGAAAAGTGCACATGAAACCATAATATAAAGATTAAAAAGATGTTTTCAGAGCTTTTAACCATTGCCCAGATTTACAATGTAAAGACATAGATGTTTGTGTATCTGCTATATTCCCGTGCAAGGTGGGCAGATGTACTAATTTTTATGTCAAAAAAGTTGTTTGGGGTGAGAAAGAACAGGCACCCTCTTCTGTCTTATTCATTGCTGGTGGTGGAGTTGGGCAGAAATTTGTACTTGAGGTGACTGGGGAGCAGGGAAGGGAAGGATTCATTTCTGTCATTTGTACTACCTTTTTCATGTTAAAATTAGACTCTCTGTGTGGAAAAAGCACAAAAAAACATATATGGCTACCTCCACCATGTATAATTTAGCCAGATATCCAGTTGAATCAGACAATGGATTAAATCTAGCCAAACCAGCAAGTCACTGTTTTGGATAGATAATCTTCTTATTTATTTTGTAAAATAAAACTAAACCCCAGTTACATATGTAAGCTGCATGTTTAGGACTAAATAGCTTTCAAAAAAATTTACTTTCCAATTTCTTTTACCATGTAATTGATTTAGAAAATCTAATATACACACAACAGTAGGGGTGCCTTATATGTACTTCTTTATTCTGAAGATTCAGTTATTTTCCTTAAGAGTTCTAAATGTTGCTTTGTTTCAGTTGGATGGAATTGCTAATTGTGGTTTTGGGGAGGGGGGATTTCTTTTTTTTAAAAAAAATCTGTCCCAAACAAGACAGTTTGGGGAAAAAAATAAAGATTAAATAAAATAATTAATGTATTTACACCCAGCTTCCATAAGTCTTATGATTCATGGTATTTTGAGTCAAAGCATATTCTAGTTCTATACTACTAAACATTAATTATCATTTGGCTGGCAGTTAATTAAAGTGGAGGTTATGGTGGCTCAAAATGAAGTTAGGAAAATGGAGATAGATATCAACAGTGTACTGTTACCAAAGAATGATACCAAGGTTTTGTTTCCATTTTCACTTTCTTTTGCATTCAGATTGTTTAAATCTCCCATTCTTTCCTCCCTGAATACAGTTGTCCCTTCGTATTCACTGGCGTTTGGTTCCAGGACCCCACGTGGATACCAAAATCCATGAATACTCAAGTCCCATTATATGCAATGGCATAGCAAAATGGTGTCCCTTGTATAAGATGGCAAAATCAAGGTTTGCTTTTTGGATTATTATTTTTTAAAGAATATTTTCAAGCTGTAAATACTTAAATCCGTGGATACCAAATCGGTGGATACAGAGGGACAACTGTACATAGAAATTTGAAGAGTTTTAATGAATTACTCTTCCATTTGCAAGATCCAAAGTCAACAAGTGTAGTTATTCCCATTACAAACAGCTCATGTTGTATCCATCTATCATATGTGGTTAAAGATGAAGAATCTTATTGGCGGGGGGGGGGGGAGTGTAACATGGTTACACAGGGATTCAGTCCTAGGTTTTAATAATTACATACTGTACTTGCCGTTCTGGGCTTAGGTGGCTGCATTTGATTCATCTTTTAAAATTTGAAGTTCCTTCTACCTTGAATATGTAGAAATTGGCAGTTTTTGCAATTTTTAAAAATCACATGGAAACCAAATTCTCACCCATCCTTAGTTTTAGCTAGTAGTAGTCTCTTGAGAATCTATGTGTTGTGTGCTTTCAAATAATTTCTGACTTATGATGACCCTAAGGCAAACCTATCATGGGGTTTTCTTGGCAACATTTGTTCATAGGAGGTTTGCTTCTGACACTGAGACTGTGACTTACCTATGGCTGGGTGGAGATTCGAACCCTGGTTTCTAGTCATAGTCTAGTGCTCAAGCCAGTACACTACACTATTTCTGTGAGTCTATGCTAGTTTCAAAATATAGGATTTTTCGGGTATTGCCACAATTTATTTACTTTTGTTTTAAATGCAGAATTCAAAGAAAGCAATTGTCAAGGTTTTTTTTTTTTCATTCAGAGTTTGGCATTGGCCTCTCATATTTTTTAAGGATTTATCAGACTATCCCTTTAAAGTGTTCTTTCGCTGGCATAAAAAAATCCATTTTTATGCCAGCAAAAAGAACGCTCCTCCTGGCACTTACCTCTAATCCTGACATAGGCAGCTCTGGCAATGAAAGAGGAAGTGAATGGAGCTCTGTTCACTTCCTCCTTTGAAATCCTGCGAAATATCATGATAGTTCATGCAGGAAATTCAAAACAAAAACAAAAAATAACATCAAATGTTTTTAAAAGCACAAAAAACACACTTTAAAACTTACAAGTAACCCAGGGAGGGTCATTAAAAAATGCGTCACTTACCTGGATGTCATGATCTCACCAGAAGTGTTTGTGCCAGACGGGATAAGTACAGTTAAAAAAGATGAGAGGTTTCACACGCCAGCTATACTGGCAAAAAAAACACCACCACCACCACCACCACCAACAACAACAACAACGGCAGAGGGGATCAATTGATGGCTTCAGCCATCAGTTAAAAAGTACAGGTTTGGGCAGGGACATAACTGCCAAAAGGCGACATCATTTGACATGTGTGCCCTTTCGCAATTATGTGACGTTATATTTGATGCATCTGATAAATTTTTTAGTCATGGTTTGTGGGTGTTATTATTGCCATTGCCACCACTGCCACAGTACAGTGCAGTTTCAGTCCCAGCTTCCTCATAGAATCATAGAATTGTAGAGTTGGAAGAGACCACAAGGGTCATCCAGTCCAACCCCCTGCCGGCAGGAAATCACGATCAAAGCATCCCTGATAGATGGCCATCCAGCCTCTGTTTAAAGACCTCCAAGGAAGGAGATCCCACCACGCTCTGAGGGAGTGTGTTCCACTGCCGAACATCTCTTACTGTCAAAAAGTGCCTCCTAATGTTGAGGTGGAATCTCTGTTCCTGGAGCTTGCATCCATTGCTCCATGTTCTAGTCTCTGGAGCAGCAGAAAACAAGATTGTTCCATCCTCAATGTGACACCCCTTCAAATACTTAACCAGGGCTATCATCTTTTTTCCAGGCTAAACATACCCAGATCCCTAAGTCTTTCCTCATAAGGCATGGTTTCCAGACCTTTTACCATTTTAGTCACCCTCCTCTGGACACGCTCCAATTTGTCAATATCCTTTTTGAATTGTGGAGCCCAGAACTGGACACAGTATTCTAGGTGGACTGCAGTCCACATGTGTCCGCAAGCCCATTTTGAGGCACCTACAGCCCACAAATACCCCAAAAGTATCTCCCCTGCATTTTTTGGGCAAATGCCTCTTCACACCTCTGGAGGTGGCAGCAAAGGAATCATTTTAGTTCCTTACATTTTTAGAAAAGGTAAAAATTAAGGGATAAGTGAGATGTGCACCCTAGCACTTGCCATTGCCCACCTGTGTGTGTGTTTTGCTTTAAAAGGCAATTCCTCACTAATTCCCAGGATATAGTGCATAGGAACAAATAAAACGACAGCCTTTTAGTTAATATTAGAAAAGGCATTTTGCTGAATGGAATTTACTCATGAGTTTAATATCATGGATGTAGGAAGCAATTATGCACTTAGTTGTGGCTAGAGAGGAATTATACACCCTAATAATAATAATAATAATAATAATTGTTATTATTATTATTTATATCCCTCCCCTCTATAAAACGCAATCGTAATGCTTATAACAAGATAGCTACAGGTAAACCTTTGAGTGACTAGGTTTATGAATGTGTTAATACAGTAGCATAGTCTGATGTGTTACTTTTTCAACATGGATGTGTTAGTTTTTCAATATATAGGTTAAATATTCCTGATCCAAAATGTTGTAGACCAGAGGTGTTTTGGATATTGGATTTTTTGGGGGGATTTGGAATATTTGCATATACATAATGAGCTATCTTGGAGATGGGACCCATATCTAAACATGACATTCATGTATGTTTCATATACATGTACATCTTATACACTTAGCCTAAATGGTAATTTTATACAATATTTTTAATATTAATATTTTTATTTTTTATTCGTATTTTAGTATTTTAGTATTTTTTTATTTTCTGTTTAAATACTTCAGTATTTTGGATTTTGGAGCATTTAGGATTTCAGATTTCTGGATGCAGGAAGAGGCACACCATCTTGTCTTAATTCTTATTTCTGTCAGTCTACCTCCTGCTGCACTTCTTGGTATATTTGACTTCTTCATATATTATATTGGGAGGAAAATTGCTATTTTTGTGTAACATTTAGCAAGACTTTCCTGATTCAACCATCCAGCTTCAGAAAAATGTTAGAAAAAAAAGAGCATTAAGATTTAATTCCTGAATGCAAAGGGTAAAGCAGGGGTATAAACTTCAGTAGATGGCCTCAGCTTTAAGAACAGCTGAATGGGCAAATGCGTCTATCTGAATTCATTTTTCTGTGGTAAGTGTGTGATGTTAGATGTGGACAGCATGTCATTACTTCATTCTTCTTAAAAGTAACTTTTCAAGCTTTCCCCATGGAAGCGGGTGAAAAAGAATGTAATCAGCAGAGATGCAAAAATGTCTGTGAGTGAATTATTAAATCATTATATAATTGGGAGAATCAGGTGCCAGGGAAAGCAAGTTCTTTTCTGTTGTTGGTTTTTTTTAATCATAGTGTGAAGATCATGAAGCCTAAAACCTGTGCTTTGCTTCATTATGTAAACCCAGCAGGACCTCTGAGGAAGCACTGGTTGGGGACTGTATTAACTTCTTCAGCTCTGTTGGAGGTTACAGCTTGGTTTCCATCAGGGTTTTGTGGGAAAATTTCTGCTATTAATTCTTGAAAGGCATTGGTACTAATAAAATGTGGGCAATAAGACACCTTAATAACTGTCATCATTCCCTGTGTTCTTGTGTCACACATTGCCGCCATCTCTTGCTGTCTTGTGCCCCCCCCCCCTTTTGTTCTCACTTAGATCTTGAATGGATGTTTCTGTCATGGCTATGCTTTTGCTTTTAAACAAGGTTAGCACCAACTTTGCTTTCTGAGAAATGAATGTTTTGAAGCTGTTGTGGGATTACAATATAGGAAGACAAAGGGGGGGGGGAATGGTTTGCTGTGGCAAAAATGCAGGGCACTGGCAAAAGGGATCAAGAAGATGGGGGCAAAGGCCATACTGAAAGTCTCTGAGCATTGTTGGCAATGAAAAAGAAATAGCATAGTGACAGAAGGCAAGTAAAGCCATCAGTTTTTAACAGCAGATAAAAAACTAGAGGTTTGGGTGCGTCTAAGCGTGGGCCTCAATTGTGGCTTGGTGCTTTCTTTTTTCTTCTCTTTTGGGTCAAAGTACCAAAGATCACACCCTTTGGCTCTTGCTGAAGTAAACCAGTTCTGTACTATTTGAGAAGCGTTCAAAACGATGTATTGAAGGCTGACCGCAGTTACATCTTTTACTGCTGTTTCAGCACCTTTATTGACAAGAACTACGCAGGTGCTTATCACATGATAACCATTTAAAGGTTGTATTGTGTGGCAAGTGAACATCTGTGATGTTCACTGAGGATGTGGCACAACCCACGTCTTTCCTCCACATCCCATTTTTTCAAAAGGAACATACATTTGATAGAATCACGTTTGGACCTGACAGATAAGCCTTTCCTTTGATCCCATCGGTAATGGTTATATTTTTCAACATTTAATGTAAGCACTTGAATTTCTACCAAGCTCCAACTTGTTGCGTTCTTACAATTGCTCTTTAATGGATGATGAAGCTTCATAAAAAGTAGCATTAAGACTACTTAATCTCATGATTTTCTGTATTTATCATATCTAATAAATGATGGCCACACATTGTTTCTACAAAGCTGTCTAAAAGCTTCATTGTGCTCAAAGAATAAACCCAACGAAATATATTCCTGGCCTTGGAGGGAGATGAGATGAGGCAGGCACAGTTTCACCATGCCTGGGCCCTAGGGGCAGATGAAAGGCCCTCCCTCCATCCCAACTACCCCTTCCCTGGCTGCAGAGGGAGAGAAGAAGAGGCAGTCACAGTTCCACCATTCCTAGGTATAGAAGTGGATGAAAGGCCCTCCCTCCCTCCATCTCAACTGCCACTGCCCTGGCCACGGAGGGAGAAAAGTGCTGCCAGTATCTGCTGGATTTAATCCACACACACACACACACACACATGCCATCATCCCTTTCTTTGTGTGTCCTGCCTTTTTAAATTGTAAGCCTGCGGACAAAGAACTGTTGTCATATTTTTAGTTGTTCTCTTTCTTATAAAGCACTATGTACAGTGATGGCACTATATAAATAAATGATCATCGTCATCATCCCTGCTTTCCCTTCGCTGACAGTTTGTTTAAGCAGGATTTTAATGTGTAACAGGGAATCTTCTTACTGGGATGTGTGCTTTATTTATTTTTATTATTATTATTTTTAAAACATTTCTAAGTACCGTATTTTAAATTATTTTATACTGTTTAATGTGAGGATTTTAATTGTTTTTAAAATCTGATTTTTAAGGTTTTTTAATTGACTTTCTTTGGGAGCCACCTTGGGTCCCACTCTGGGAGAAAGGCGGCATAAAAATGAAATAAGTAAAATGAATAATAAATGCAATGGGGCTCAGCTAGTCATGACCAGCTTGTACCATTGATTTCAATAATCTAAGCAAAATGAGGACTGCAATCTTAACTGGCCAGGATGGCCAAGGGCCAGTTGAGCCAATACTAAGCCAGCTGATCACAGAATTATGGAATCATAGAATTGGAAGGGATCACAAGGGCCCTCTAATCCAACCTTCTTCCATGCAGGAATACACAGCTGAAATAATTCTGACAGATAGTCAGCTGACCTGTGTTTGAAGACTTCCTCAGAAGGAGAGTCCACCATCTTCTGAGATAGTCTATTCCACTGTTGAACAGCTCTCACCATTAGAAAGTTCTTTCACATGTTTATGTGGAATTTCTTTTATTGTAATACGAATCCACTGGTTCATGTCCTAGCCTCTGGAACAAACTTGCTTCATCTTCTACATAACATACATTCGTATATTTAAATAGAGCTATCATACCTCCTCTCAGCAATCTCTTATTCAAGCCAGACATACCCAGCTCTCTTACCCATTTCTTATAAGGCTTAGTTTCCAGTCCTTTTATCATCTTGGTTGCCCTTCTGTGGGCATATTCTAACTAATATCCTTCTTAAGCTGTGGTACTCAGTAGAGGACATAGCCGTACAGGTGAGATTTGACCAATCAGTATAGAGTTGTACTATTACTTCCCTCAATTTGAGCACTATTCTCTTCTTGATGCAACCTAGAATTGTATTGGCTTTTTTGGCCTCCACACTAGACTGTTAATTCTTATTTTGCTTTAGGACTACTAAGACCCCAGATCCTTTTTACATATACTGTTGTCAAGCCAGGTACCACCTATCCTATATCTCTGCATTTCATTTCATTTTTTTTTTTTTTTGCCAAGGTCATTTTGAATCCTGATTCTGTTCTCTGGGTATTAGGTATCCCTCCTAATTTGGTTTCATCTACAAATTTGATAAGGATGCCCTACATCCCACCTTCCAAGTCATTTATAAAGATTTTCAAACTCTTTATAATGTGCTCTATCAAACCATCTTCAGGCCAGGGATGCTGGAAGTTACTTAGGACTACCATGGTTCCAGTTTAATTTAGTGCCAGCATAATAGCTGTCTTCCTCGAATGGAGAAAGACTGAGTCAGGTCTATCACAGTTTCTCTGTTTTGTTCCTCTTCTGCACCTATTTTGGCTCTTTTGCTAGTTGATCTCAGCTGCAAGAAACTTGTGCCAGCAGACCCCTCTGCCATCTTACATTCGCAGTCAGCCAACAGATTAGCATTATGCCAGCATAAATCCAGTTCAACTGGCAGAAGGCCAGTATAGCCAGCATAAGAGGCTTCTATATATTCATGTCCTAACCCCTTATAGCTGGTTATTCTTTGAGTTAGGATTGCACTGCTCTTGTGGATCTAACTATAAATGTATTTCTTAAAAGAAACTAGGTCAAGAGCTGGCAGATTTCAAAGAACTTCACTTCAAGAGGATTTGTAAGTATTGTCGTTGTATGCATTCAAGTCTTTCCTGATTTATGGCAACCTTAAGGCAAACCTATCACAGGGTTTTCTTGGCAAGATTTGTTCAGAGGGGGTTTGCCTTTGCCTTCCTCTGAGGCTGAGAGAGTGTGACTTGCCCAAGGTCACCTAGTGGATTTCTATGGCTGAGTGAGGATTCAAGCCCTGGTTTCCAGAGTCATAGTCCAACATGCAAACCACTACACCATGCTGGCTCTTTGTAAGAACTGATGCTCTCAATTAGAGAGGAAGGAGCTGACCAGCAGTGTATGCCTAATAAAGCATCTCTCTCCTCCTAAAGTACATGCAAGATAGCTTGCAGATTTGTGGCTTAGATGATGCAGACAGAAGTTAAGGAAGCATTGCCTGAAGTGACTTACGGTACCAGTGACACTGACATCTGGCCACACATCTTGGGAGCATTTAAAGCCAGAGGAAGGGAGAAGCAATATAAAGTAAGCTTTGTGGGAGAAGAGACTGAAAGGACTGCCAACGTAGCCACCTTAGCAGCTTGCCGCAATGGGGCTTCCCCATTCTGTACAGTTAAGGCTTGGACAACAGCTGAAACTACAATGGTGGTGCATAGGAGCAAGAACCAAGACTAGAATAGAACTCCTCCTTCTGTTAGAAGGCATACTGTTGCATCTAAGGAGAGACATTGACACTGGCAGCATTCCTTCAACTCTCTCCAATCTAGGAGCAGGCTATGGTTCTAGAAGGTAATCCCCTTCCCTCAGCTCCAGAAAACACTATCATATCACAGGGGAGCCACTCAGAGTAGCTGAGGGCTTCTGACAGGTTGGATTTTTGTCCTCTGAGGTTCCTGAGTTGGCCCTGCCTAGGTAGACACCAAAGATGCATTGAGTAAGCATATTGACATGTATTTTTTTCTTTATGGTGTTTGTGTAGTGAACTATTTCCTTTTTAAATATTTTGATAAGAATATGATTGTGAATGCTTTTGGAATGTGAGCATTTGGCTTACCAGATTCCATGTTTTTGGATGACAGAGGGATGGAAGGAGAAAAGTGCCAAGGTTTCTGTTGTCTGCTTCTGGTGGGCTGTAGATTTGTATGTCAGTCTTACATACATGAGAGCCAGCATGTGTGCCAGAATACCAGGAGACAGAAAGCAAATGCCAAGTACTTTACTCCCTTGGTTCTCTTTGTGGCACATACTCATTGTAGAGGAACCTGAGCTTCAATAATAGGAGCCACTAGGCTCAGATTAAGCTATATCTAGTGATTGAGATTGGGATGCATAGAATTTTTTTGGGGGGGGGGCTGCAGTCCAATTGGAAGATTACTGTCCACAGCAGCAACTGGTGGCTTCAACACCAGTGAAGTGGTGAATACACTCCAAGTTTTAAGTCTGAACATTAAAGAGTTTAAAGACCAAAAGGGGTCAAGTTCCCTGGATTGTATCTTTAAATGTTGGCCTAAGATCTGGACTTGATTCACCACCCACTGATATGGGAGTCATCATCCATCATTCATTATAGTCTTGGAATTCTTAGAGAGAGAGAAAAACTCCCTCCCATTTTCAAATGCTGTTGGAAAATACTGTATAAAAGCACTTGAATACAGAGGATCAGGAAGTATTCGTCTGTGCTCACATTTGACATCCTTCATTTCCCCCACTCCCCAAACTTAATTTGGACATTAGAAGATCTCTGTAAGTGTTAAGATTTACAGCAAATTAGAAAATCACCATAATTGTGCTTTAAAACGTTAAAACATTACAGTCTTGGGCTTGGGGAAATTCTGGATACCTGTCTCTAGTTAGTTGACAGTCTGTGGAAGGTGTTTGCACCCAGCAGCTATGACAATTGGACACAAATCTCTTTTATCTTAGGTAGCTTTCATTGTAATAATTATTGTTTAGAACTGGAGGGATTGTTGTTGAAGGCTGTTTGAGCACACTGGGAATATTCAGGTTTGACATTTATTTTTACAATGCTTTTAAATTTGTCATTCTTTCTGAGTGTGGTAATTGCTTTTAGGCAGTCATATTTTGATAACCAAAAATTAAACAATTGACTGTTGCATCTCTTCTCAATTTCTCAATGAGACATAATGGAATGGAGTGCTAAGGGTGTTGGACTATGATATAGAGGCCTGGGTTTAAATTCCTACTAATCCAAAATGCTCATAGGGATGGAAAGAATATCTGGAAATAATAAAAAAAATGTTGAAAAGCACATTTTTCAACTGTCAGGAAACCTTGATGAGAATCCTGGAATGACAAGAATCTTCGCAGTTTGGGATTTATTCTGTGCAAAATTTGAACATGATTGTTTTTCACAGGAAACAGCATTTTCTGGACTGGAAACAGCTGTTTCTGTGCAAAAATGTATAATAATAATAAAAACCTGCTTCCTGCACAGAAAATGCTGTAACTGAGAGCTACGTCTGTGCAAAATTTGCATATGGCTGATAGGGTTTTCTGCATATGAAACAGCTTTTTCTGTACAAAACGTAATATTTGTGCATAGAGTTATTATTTTCTGCATGAGAAAATGCTGTTTCCTGTTTAGAAAATGCTGTTTTCTGTGCAAAACAACCACATGCAAATTTTAAACAGAATGAGGTTTTGAAAGCTGTGGAGTTTTCAGAGTTTCTCACAGTGGGAAGAAAATTACAAAAATTTGAGAAGAAACCTAGTGGAGAATTACATCCCTACAAGCTCATTGTATGAGCTTGACTCAGTCACCAACCTCACTTGGTTTAGCCTCACACTAGGGTGGCTGTGAGTATAAAACTGAGAAGGACCATGTATACTTCCTTGAGTACCTCAGTGAAAAGATAGGTTATAAATGTAGTGAATGAATGAATATGTTTATAGAACTTGGTAGTTTAACTTTTTCAGCATTCTGAAGCAAGCAAAAGTATGGCTATAGTTTTCTAATAATATTAATAGAACTGCATTTGTAAGTATTCCATCTGAAAATGTTACATAAAAAAAACCCTCTTTCCTCCAAACCACTTGTGTTTCAATTTATGCTATGCATATCGAATTGTCAAATATATTTTTCACTAGCTTATTATCTCTACGCCTTTTCCAGGTGATGGGTTTCTAAAGCAATAAATGTTCTGTTGTTATTCAGTTGAATGTATGTAGCCCAGATGTCTTCACCTGAGGTTGCACTTCTGTTCCTGGTATTGTATGTGCTATATCTCCTATCTGTGAAATATTTGCAATGGCTGTTTGGAACATGATTGAGTGCATGCCATGAACACCACTGGATAATCTCTGTATGGTGGGAGCACAAAATATATGGCCTTCCAGGTGTTGCTTGACTTTGATCAGCCCCAACCAGTTTGAATGATGGTCAGGAATGATCAGAACTATATTCCAATAACATCTGGCAGGAACTAGGTTCTCCACTCCTGCTCCATGGAATGGTGATGAGAAACACAACACTTTTTCATCATATGTGGAACATTTTTGAGTTTTAAACATTTAATGTATTGTTATTTTATGATCAATTATTAATATATACTACAGGAGTGCTTATCTCGCCTTTTTTGTTTTTCAAAGTGTGAATGACAAGGCAGCATTTTCCCTACAACCATGTTCTACCATTTCCCAAAGCAGTTGCTTTTATTTTATTTAGTAGTTTGAGGGCTGTGTACTCTTCCTCTTTGGCACTGCAGTCAACATCTACATGGACTTTTTAAAACTGGGTGAACAGGAGTATAAACAATCTCGCTTCTCCCACAGTAAGGTTATGTCCTACCCATCCATTATGTATAAACAAGATGCCACACGGTTGTCTTTGACTGGGAACACATGAACTATTTTACAGGGGCAAAAATGAGGTTGTTTAGGATACATATTTACTATCTTCTGGATCACACCCCAGTCATCTCTCATAGGCAGTCTAATGTTTTCCTTGTCTCTTTTTCATCTAGGTGTCAAGCTTCCTTCCCAAAAGTTACAGCAGGTACCCCCTCTCTCCCCTTCTGAGCGCAAATGCACATGCAACATTATTGTGGCATATGGCCTAAGTGCTTCTTCATGGAACCTACGGTATCATACACTCTGTTCAGATATCCACCAACAAAGGATACTCAGCAGAGTTAAGACCACGTATGTAAAATGGAGAAAGGAAATGAAATACAGTGCCTTAGACTGTAGAAAGTGCTGCTATAGGATAATATGAAAGCGATAGCTTAATGAGATTACAGAGCAGACTAGGCAGTCCCCCTGAACAGAAAAAGCTTTAGGTAGGCATGAAAGGCAGGAGCAGAATGATTAAAGGTCAGTTTCCTAGACAAGTTAAGTTGCAAAATGCAGCATATTGTGTTAGGATGAGAAAGTTACCTATCTGAAGCACAAGGTATTAACAATATACTCGTTTAGGGCTGGTAAGGCTAGTCTGAGAAGCTTGGTCAACAGTTATTAGTTCACCTGGCTTTAGGTCCAGGCTTGGTAACTGTGATGTGCTGGTATTTGCATTTCATTTGGCATGTCAAACATCTGAAGAATTTGATTTTGGAAACTGTGATACAAACTAGGGATGTGAATCTTTATTTCATTTATCCTCATGTGGAAAAAAATGAATAATTTCAAAGGTTTCCTCCACAGTGGATGAGATTATAAGAGTATGACCAGCCAATGCATATGACCAAAAATGTCCACCAGTTTGGCAGGAGACATACCATGATAGACTAAACCCAGTTTAAAATGGGAGGCAAACAAAAAGGTTTAACCTGGCATGGGAAGGAATGCAATACCACCACCAGTTGGTATCAGGGAAGGTGTTCTACAAGTGGGTGCCACCCTTAGCAGTCTCTATGTTTCAGCATGTAATATGTTGAAAATATGTGGAGAGAAGCCTGAAAAGGCAGGCATAGAAAGAAGTGTACTTTTAGTTCTGAGTTATGCAGGACTTTCAAGGTTAGCTCTTTCACCTTGAATTAATTTCAGAAGCAAATAAATAGCCAGTACAGATCCCTCGGTTTCTATTTCACTGCAACAGGTAATCTTCTTACAGCTGCATCCTGTACTATCTGAAGATTTTAGGTTGTCTTTAAATGCAGCCCCTCCCCCCCAAATATTTGTGATCCAGTTAGGAGGTTACCAGAGTGCAGATTATCATGGCCAGAATAACTTCATATCGGAATAGTGGTAGCTGGCAAGCTCACTGAGACTAGCAGAAAGGACTTTTGCTCACCAAGGTAACCCGGGCTTCGAGTGACAAACCTGATTCAGGGAATATGCTCTTTGGAGGGAATGCAGCCCTACCTAAAACAGGTTGCAAACCCAACATGAGACCTACCTACTCAAAGTGCCTCCATATTATTATTTAGCTTCAGTTATTGGCTTATGTCCAGTCCATCACAAAGTCCACACAGTGGTTCACCACCTTCATGGCCTCATCTGACTTTGTTTACAAAGGGACATAGAGCTGAGAGTCATCTATACATTGATGACATCTCGCTCGAGATAAAGGATGGGCAACTGTTGGGGGCTAGGGGGCACCATTTGCCTCCGTGTGCCCCCAACATCCCTGTTTTAGGCCAGGAGAGGCCTCTTTTCCAACAGAAAATGACCCACACATTAACTTAACCTAAATGGCTGGCGGGGGAGGGATGTAGTGAAATTGTCTCAGGAGGTATGAGGGGAGCTTTGGGGGCAAGTGTCTGCCCAAATCTGTGGAGAAGGGCTAGGGTCCATAAAATGACCAATGGGTTATACTTTTTCTGCCCCTGCTCTACATCCTTCACCTAGAACCTTCCCCCAAATCTCTCTCTCTCTTTCTCTCTCTCTCTCTCTCTCACACACACACACAGAGTTTTCATAATCTAACCCCACAAATATTATTAATTTGCATTCCAATTATGCAAATTCATTACATTAATAGCATTTTTTGTACCATTATGTTTCAGCCTTAGTATCATTTTTATTGCAATTTTCTGAGAGAACTAGTATAGACTTACTGTAAGTTTAAGGTACTAAACCAATGGGTAATACAGAGAGTGCTAAGTTCAAATCAATGTTTGCTCATGGAATTTACCATGTAACCTTAGACCATCATTACCTCTCAGAAAATCTGCCTTACAAGGTTGTTGTTCGGAGATTAATAGCAACATTTTAACCATGTAAAAAGTGGCTGTGTACATTCCTGGTGTTGTAACAACAAAACAACAAAATTATCTCATGCACAGGCACTTCTACATCAGTGTGTTGTTTTTTTAAAAACAGATGGCGAAAAGATACAGCTCCATGAAATTATCTCAGAAGCCCCTGAGTGTCTGCAATCCGATTCCCAGGGAAAATGCAGAGGAAAGCAAGGGCAAACATACAAATCCCAACTCTTTCCCTTTCACTTTGCCTCATCTTGTACCCACTTCTCTTGCTCCTTATACCCTCACACTACACCTTTCACCTTCTCTTCCCTCCTTCCTTCTCTGTTGTCTCACCTTGTGCCTTCCCAATTCTTCTTTCCCTTACTTTGTGTCTGCACCTCTCTCCCTTCCTTGCTGCACCTTCACTATACCTTCCTCCCTTGCTTCTTGCATTCCACTGCTTGAATCTTCCACCTTCTTCTCCATCCTTGCTTTACATTGTGCCACCACTCCTCCTCCTTTTGAGTCTTCCATCATCTTATTTCTATTCTCTTGTTCTTTTGCACCATGCTGCTGCACTTCTCATCCTCCTTTTGGGGCAAGTGTCTGCCCAAATCTGGGGAGAAGGGCTTGGGTCCATAAAATGACCAATAAGTTACACTTTTTCTGCCCCTGCTCTATATCCTTCACCCAGATTTTCCCAAAGTTAGACTTTCCTTAGAGTTGTAATGTTAAACCCAAGGAACTGAGAGATGAATTGAGATAAGGTGTTCATAAATGTCAACCACAAGTGTGAGATGTCACTTAATGGCTAAACACACTCAAAGACAGAAAGGGGCAGGCTTGTTTCTAGCAATAAAAATTAAAAAATGGACAGAATAGTGAATGTTGCCCCATAATTCTGCTTCTTCAAGGTCTGGAAACTTGTTTAAGAGGAGGAGGAAGAGGAGGAGGAGGAGGAGGAGGAGGAGGAAGATAGCAAGCAAGCTGGGATGATGATGATGTTGATGATGCTAGTCATAATGTCCTAGAGCTGGGAAATATCATTCATCTGCAAAAATATTCATTGACCATTCCTAAGATGTTCCTCCTTCTTTTACTATTGTGTGAAAAAGGTCACCAGAACACTCATACAGACTGGGTTCAACTTGCCTTGTGAGCAGTGCTGTGATCATCCCAAGGAAGGGAGAAAGGACACAGTGGGAATCCATTAAGACAGCCTGTCCTAGAGTTGACTGGAATTCCCAAAATGTCAACATAACTCAGAGAGTATAGTGCCATTCCTCAGTCCTGTCTGTGGGGCCTGGGGGAAGGTGGGCTTCTGGGAAGCAGCAGTATTAGGGCTGGATCCAAAATTAATCAGAGTGGAGCCAGAAACTAAGTTGGTCATGATTAATT
This sequence comes from Gambelia wislizenii, assembly GCA_030847615.1. Taxonomy (NCBI): domain Eukaryota; kingdom Metazoa; phylum Chordata; class Lepidosauria; order Squamata; family Crotaphytidae; genus Gambelia; species Gambelia wislizenii. The sequence continues at coordinate 218,809,385 of JAUMIR010000005.1, read as the reverse complement.
TGTACCATTGGTTTCAAAGGGTCTACTTTAGCCATGACTAATTTTGAACCCACCCTATGTTCCTTAGTTTAGAAGTAATATATATCTCAAATTCTGTTCCACAAAAAAAGTGTCCAAAGTATCAAAATTGGGAGAAACACTGCTCTTATCCTAGTAAGTGATGTAATGATGCCCTCTCCATTGACGCCCCCTTGTCGTGGGAGAGAGGCTTGTGTACCCTAATGATGTTTTGAGCTATGCTGGCGGTGGCATAATAGCCACCGGTAGGGTCTCCCATGCCAGACAGGTCAAAACCGAAGGGTCTGACAAAGAGTGTCAAAGGGCAAGATGGGCCTTCTAGACTTATGGCAACCATCCTAGGAGAAGGAAAACTCTAATCCCAAACCCGGGCAGATGGTGCTCGTCCAACCCTGTAAGGTCAACCATCTAAGAGAAGGAAACTCTAATAAAACCGTTCATGCTTGCAAGGGAACAGCAGATGAACCTTTGGTTTAAAGGGTGAGGCCAGTTCTGTGCACACTGCGCTCCACCAGAAAAATCCATTGCACAGGCTCGAAGGACAAATCCAATTCTGAAAAAGCCCTGTAGTGATAGGCGAGGGATGAAACAGCAGGTGTAAAGATGCACTGGAAGCCGCAGACCCAACCCTGCATGCAGGTGGTTCAGGACTTTGGTCGCTTGAGGCCTGACCCAGGAGATGACAGTCTTGTTCGGCAGCATCCTGAACGACCAAGCAGCCTTTTTTAAGGAGAGCACTGCTTGCTCCATATGGAGAGGGGCCTAGAAAAGGTGGCCTAACGAAAGCTCATTCCCATCTACCTGGTTGGCTAGCCGTGGCCAACAGGCATCTTCTGATGCGGTCAAACCAAGGCAAAGAAACAAAGGCACACACCGGCCTCCAAAGGTGTAAATAAACTGACACTTGCATGCTGGAACATCAGAACCATGCGAGACTCTGCAGATAGTGGACGGCCTGAGCGTCATTCTACTCTAATAGCCCATGAACTATCACGACTTAATATTGACATTGCTGCTCTTAGTGAAGTTCATCTCCATGAGGAAGGCAGCCTTAAAGAACACGGCTCTGGCTACACACTTTATTGGTCTGGCAAACCCAAAACCGAAAAACATCTTTCAGGAATAGGCTTTATGATTAAAAACTCCATTACCTCCAAACTCGAAACCTTGCCAACAGGACACTCTGATCGCATTATTTCCTTACACCTCCCACATGTTGTTCTCTTTAGTATATATGCCCCAACTATGCAAGCCGACCCTGTAGAGAAAGAAAATTCTACACAGACCTATGCCACCTCATACAAAAAGTCCCTGTAGAAGATAAAATTATTATCCTTGGTGACTTCAATGCCAGAGTAGGAAAGAACTCAGAAGCCTGGAAAGGTGTTTTAGGCAAGTGTTGAAATTACAATGATAACGGACGCCTCTTGCTAGATTTCTGTGCAGAACAACAGCTGACTATTACAAACACTATCTTTCAGCAGAAAGATAGCTTGAAGACAACCTGGATGCATCCCCAATCCAAACATTGGCACCTCATTGACTATGTTCTAGTCCACCAGGGAAACATTTGCGATGTCCATCATACTCGAGTGATGCCCAGTGCAGAATGCCAAACAGATCATCGCCTCGTAAGATGTAAACTAAATCTTCATCTTAAGCTCAAACCTAAGAGGGGTGGGATCTTAAAGAGGTCTTCAACAAGCTACCATGAGAGACAACTTCCAGGCAAATCTACAAACAAAACTTGAAGCCCATCCTACAGATCCTTCTCCAACAGTGCTTTGGCAACATATCAAAAACAGTATTCTCCCATAATAAAAATCAAGACTGGTTTGATGAAAACAACCAAGAGATCCAGGAGCTGTTGGCAAAGAAGAGAACTGCTCACCAGGCATACCTCGCCCAGCCAACTTGCCATGTAAGAAAAGCAGCTTTCCATTTCACATGTAGTAAACTTCAACAAAAACTCTGAGACATGCAGAACAAGTAGTGGATCAATATAGCAGAAAAGATACAACGCTGTGCAGATCTGGGTGATCTTAGAGGATCTTATGAAGCTCTTAAAGCAGTGTTTGGACCTACTTATAAGGTCCAAAGCTCCTTATACAGTACAGGTGGTCAAACATTAATTACTGATAAAGCCTCCATCCTGAATCAATGGGCTGAACATTTTCAAAGTCTCTTTAGTGCCAACCGAGTAGTCCAAGGCTCAGCTATCCAACATATGATACAAAAACCGATGAAAAATGAATTGGACATAGCTCACACTTTGGAAGAGACCCTTAAGGCCATACAGCAGATGGAAAATGGCAAGGCAGCTGGGATTGATGGAATCACATCTGAAGTTTGGAAACATGGAGGCCATGCACTCCATGATAAATTCCACTAACTCCTTGTGAATTGCTGGGAAAAAAGGGAACTGCCATCAGATCTCCGAGATGCAGTCATCATCACCCTGTACAAGAAAAAAAGAGCAAAATCTGATTGCTCAAACTATCGAGGTATAACACTGCTTTCTATTGCTGGAAAAATCCTTGCAACGATACTCCTGAATAGATTAGTTTCTGCTATTGCAGAAGAACTTCTTCCTGAAAGCCAATGTGGCTTCAGAGCCAATAGGAGTACTACAGATATGGTATTTGCCCTTAGACAACTGCAAGAGAAATGTAGAGAGCAGAACAAGGGTCTCTATGTAACATTTGTCAACCTTACCAAAGCCTTCGACACTGAATAGGAAAGGTCTGGGGCAGATCCTGGAAAGATTAGGGTATCCCCCAAAATTCCCCCCCTGATAGCAAAATGATTATCTTGCTACACGAGGGCCAGCACGGTCAAGTCAGATATGGCGATGCTCTTTCAGAGCCCTTTCTAATAACTAATGGAGTGAAGCAAGGTTATGTTCTTGCTCCAACTTTATTTACAATCTTCTTCAGCGTGATGATCCAAAGAAGAAGAAGATGGCATCTATATATGTTACTGTACTGATGGTAGCTTGTTTAACTTAGCCTGTCTGAGGGCTCGCACTAAGACTCTAAACTATCTAGTCTGTGAGCTGCTCTTCACTGATGATGCTGCCCTTGTTGCCCACAGAGAAGCAGCTCTGCAGCACCTAACATCCTGCTTTGCAACAGCTGCAGAGCTGTTTGGGCTGGAAGTCAACCTGAAGAAAACGGAAGTTCTTTACCAGCCTGCACCACAGGACGAACACCACCATTCCCACATTGCCGTTGGCAAATCTGTGCTCAATTCCATTCATCAGTTCACCTACCTGGGAAGCATCATCTCCTCAGATGCCAAAATTGACAAAGAGATCAATCACAGATTAGCAAAGGCATATAGCACATTTGGAAGACTTTACAAAAGAGTCTGGAGTAATAAACATCTGAGGTGAAGCACAAAAATCAATGTGTATAGAGCCATTGTACTGTCTATTCTTCTTTGTGGGTCTGAAACATGGGTCACCTATCGCCAACACTTACGACTCCTCAAACACTTTCATTAGCACTAATGTACTAATGAAATGAGAACACAGCTTGCTGGGCAGGGCACGTTTCTAGGATGGAGGGCCATCGCCTCCCAAAAATAGTACTCTACGGTGAACTCGCCACGGGTCAGCATAAGAGGGGCACTCCAAAAAAGCAATATAAGGACTCCCTGAAACAACATCCTCAGGCTCGGCCAAATTGATCACCAACAATGGTCCGCCCTGGCCTCACATCGGGAGGTATGGAGACGCACTATCCACAATGCTGCAGCCTTATTTGAGAACTCACGCCGAACAAGTCTTGAAGAGGAACGACAACACAGAAAGAATCACAACCCGGAAACATCACCCAAGGAGACCTTCTGCTGTGCTTTCTGCAACTGGACTTGTTTGTCTCGGATTGGCCTTTTTAGTCATCAGCGCACTTGCAGTAAGTGCGGGATGAATCCTTCCTGAATCTTTATTTGCGAAGAAAAGCCAGAGAGACTAATGAAATGTACTAAATAATATACGCACAATCCTAAATATACACTGGACTGACTATGTGACGAATGTTGCTGTCCTTGAGCAAGCAGGGATAACCAGTGTTGAGGCCATGATATTGAGAACACATCTGCGTTGTGCAGGGCATGTTTCTAGGATGGAGGACCATCGCCTCCCAAAAATAGTACTCTATGGTGAACTCGCCACGGGTCAGTATAAGAGGGGCACTCCAAAAAAGTGATACAAGGACTCCCTGAAACAACATCTCAGGCTCGGCCAAATTGAGCACTGCCTTGGCCTCACATGGGAGGCATGGAGACGCACTATCCACAATGCTGCAGCCTTATTTGAGAACTCACGCCGAACAAGTCTTGAAGAGAAACGTCAACGCAGAAAGAATCACAACCTGGAAACATCACCCAAGGAGACCTTCTGCTGTGCTTTCTGCAACCAGACTTTTTTTTATCTCAGATTGGCCTTTTCAGTCATCAGTGCACTTGCAGAAAGCGCGGGATGAGTCCTTCCTGAATCTTCATTTGCAAAGAAAAGCCAGAGAGAGAGAGATGTAATGAACTCCAGCACTGAATATTCTCTTTCATGCCACTTGATTCCACAGTTGGTATTCTGTGAAAACACAGATGTGAAAGTTTTCAATAATATCATGCAATTTGATTTCCTTTGAAGACATCTGAGGTAAAGGAGTCCAAAATCTTATTTTAAATGATTGGTTATTAGAAGTACCAAAGTAATTTACCTCTTTGTGCCACTGAAACTCTTTCCAGTCATTGTATGTCCCTTCTTTGGTACTTCCTTTTGGAGCAAGTCTTCATTGCACAACTCTGAGTATGCCTGATGGTATTTCAGAACTCTAAGGGTTCAGGATTTCTACAAGAATGGTACAGCTCAGAGACATCCCTCATCAAACAGCTGCTTGATATCCCTTCTTCACTTTTTTGGGGGTAGTTCCAGCATAAATTTGATAACTGGTAATAGATTATTACATTTCGAACAGTTCCATGGAGCCAGTCAACAGAATTTATCTTTAAAGAGCTCTAAATAACAATGTAAACACAATTTCTGAGACCAGCATAATTTGTGGATCTTTTGTAGCCAGCAGAAAACAGCATGTTTGGGAGAAGGTCAGCTCCTATATTCATTGGGAGCTCTTGGAAAAGATGACTGCAAACAGATTTTCACTGCCCCAGTGTGGACTTATGTCAAGCTGTGCCCAATGAAAGCTGACAAGCTGACAGACTAGATCTATCAGTGGAATACAGAGAAGAGGGGATGTCGCTTATGCCCATCTTAGAGACATGGAGACAAAATGTGAGGCCATGGTTGTGCCAAGAAAGTTCTTGTAATTGATACATATCTATATTTGAATAGTCTTCTGATATGTGCTGAAGTGCATGAGGGGAAAATACACTCATACTGAAACCAGCTATAGATTTTAAATCCTTTTGTCACATGTAGGCAATATGAATCAGGTCCCCCCACCCCATAAGAGTATTCCCTTTGGTCCTGAATATGACCTGCAAAATGTTAATACCAAACTTCTATTAAAAGAGTGTAGCATAAGGCAGATGGGATTGCCTTCTGATCTGATCTAGTTAGCACTCAGTAGCTAAGACAGGGCAGAGTTCAGAAATAGAAGAAAATACTTTTCCCAGCTGTTCAGCACCAAGGATGCTTTTGTATGTTCTGTCCCCCTCCCCCACCAATTTCTTGAGTGTACCAATTCCAGGAGAACATCAAAATGTGACTGATGCATGGAAGAGTAGTTAAAAGGAAGCTGTAAGAGATAGTAAGGAGTGTCAGATCCCATCAGAAAGCTTTGAGGTTATTTTAAACAACTATACAAGGAGCTCAGATGAAATTTATACCACAGAGCAGAAAAAAGTCTGTAGGAAGCCCAAAAGGACACCAGCATGATTAAACAGCAGCAAAAAGATGCTGTTAAAAGAAAGAAAGCTTCTTTTAAAAATTGGAACCTTGCCTAGATGGAAAAAGTGAAGGGGAAAAAAAAGAAAAAGAAAAAGCTGTGGGGGGAAAAAAACTACACATTCTTGTAATATTGATTTGGTGTGTGAAGCAGTAGTGAAAATGCTTCATAGAAACAACTGTTCTTTACAACCTCAATAGCGAAGGTAGCACAACATCTTACAATCCCTGTGGGAAACATCAGTGCTAAAATGGTGTTTTGTGAAGTAAACATAAGGCATGGAACTAAATATAAATGACCATACATCTTTAAACACTCATGCATATCTTTAAACATGCATGGATCTTTGTCCAGTTTAACCAGAGGCAATTATACACTTATTTATAGATGTGTACAGATTTATATTTCCACCTTTATCTTTTCACTATGGAAAAATCTGCAGGTATATCTCGCAGCTCTTGTGATTTTTAGGATTGCCCTAAAATTTCTCCCTTTTGAACCCACAATGGTTAGCTAAGGCCACTTTATATGACTGATTTTCTCTATTTAATTGTCTGTGTTGACTTACGAGTATATGGAGAACAGTTAGCATAAGCATGTCTTGCTGTATGAACTTTACGGGAAAGAGGATAAAATCTTTTGGGGATAGACTGGAATCACATGGGAGAGACAGTAAGTGGCAGCCTTAGGAATTCTGGGAGCCAAATGACTGTAGAGTGGCCAGTGGAACGCAGCTGAATGGAGCAAGTAACAGAACATATAATTAGACATACGTGGCAGGTTCACAGATAGTTCCCAAACTGACAAGGCCTTTAGACAACTGCTCTAATAACTTCCTGAGTCAAAAAGAGCTTCAGTATACATGGACCCTGCCTCTGATTTTTGAACTATCCCACATGCAGACACCAAAGGAGCAATCCTTTTTAAAGGGTTTTTTCATTTTTGGTGGTTATGGCATTTTCCAGTGCATTGACTGTCGTTTTGTCTCAGGATCATACTGGAAGACCCAAGTTTCATCACAAGTGATGATTTTCTGTAAAAGGTTTGGGTCTATCTCAAGTTGCTGAAAAATGTCACATTACTTGACTTTTAAACAGCATTTTTCTGGCACACAACAGACAACACAGCTACTTTAAACGACGACTAACAATTAACTGAACGGCCAAGAGTGCTGATGTTTGTTATGCAGGTTCAGACATGTTCAAGGTCACCACTCAAGTATTCACAATCAGTTCTCCCTGATTTGTTAGAAAGGTAAAACCACACTCTTGTTATTTAATAGACAGACCTCATATTAGTGTATTTGGCCAGTACTTATCACTGCTTTGCATGTCATTCACCTCTATAGTGCCCCTTTCCATTGATGGGGAAAACCCGGCAATGGCTTCCAATATTGCTACTATTCCATTAGTCCCTCTAGTGTGATAGGTATCTTCTATGGCAGTAATGATATGATGCCAGTCACGTGGCATAAGTGGGCATGATTCTTCTCCTCTTCCTGTCCCCCTTGCTATTCCCAAGCAGGATGAGGTTGTTTTTACTCTGTGCCTTTTGTTTTTTATTTTTATTTTTTGCTTTGATTGCATAGCTACAGTGAAACAATAAAATAAAAATAATTTTATTGTTTCCCCATAATTATGCAATTGCAACAAAAATATTTTTAAAAAATCAAAAGGCACGCATATGCTGAGTAGGGCATACATAGGGAGGAAGGTGGGATTACAGAGCCAGTGTGGAAGGGACCATAGTTTGCCAAAGCAGCACATTTGCGTGATTGCAAAGATGTGTGATACTGAATGTTTTCAAACTGGTATGTTACTATTTGCTTTACTAACACAATTGCTGAGAGAAAACAGGCTGGTGCGATAAAGTCCACAATCTCCCTGAGAAAATTATGCTGAGGTTGTTCTATGCTAGTTTGTTTGTTTGTTCTTTTTGCAATGTCATTTACTTGTACAGTCATTACTTGTACAATGTCATTTACTTGTACAGTATCTGCAGGGGTTTGGTTTCCAGACTTACCATGGTCTTCCAGTAAAAACATACCATAGAGTTGCATTGGAAGACCTAGTAGATGTCTAATGAGCATGCCTCTCTAGGCATTTTCCAGCATGACTCTATGATATGTGGCCCCTATTTTGTATCCCACGGTTAACTGAAGCCATAGATATTGGTTCTCCAGATACACAGGTCCAGCTGTATTACACCTTGTCTCACTATTGGGAGAAAGGCAGGATATAAATGAATAAAATAAATAAGTTTCTTAAAATATATTCAAAACTAATCCAATTCAAAGTGTTGGATTTATACTTTGATGATTTGGATGACATCAAGATGAACTAAAACCTGGGCCTGGGATCAGCATGAAATATGGTTAGGTAAGTGCCATGGCCTCAGTGGGGCCCAACACCATTTAGGTATGCCTGCATTACATCAGATGGACCTCTTTATATCAAGTGTTGAGACAAGTGCCAAGTTGCTGCTGTTACATGCAGAGAACTGCTGTTTCAATTCTGCTATAGTGTTTGTTTACCCTGCCTGTGGCAAAGCATCGACTTTATCAGACATTCTAAAAAAAAACAACCTCCCATGGAGTTTGCGAGGAAGATGCCGCTGTCCCGCTTCAAGTGGTCAATACTGCACACCCCGTCCTCCTCCCATCCTTTGTTCATTCTCCCTCCATGCTGGAGGGATGAAAAAGGTGCTGCTTTTCACTGATGGAAGTATTTTTAGAGTGTCTGATAAAGTCCCATGACTCTGAAATAAAGCTACATGGGGACCAATTGCAAGAGAGTTAAAATGGCTGTTTGCTTCAGTTAGCAGCAGCTGTCCAGGGCTCCTCGCAGTGTTGCTAAGCCCTATCTCTGGTGCATGCCCTTTTGCCACCCAACTGCCTGGCAGCTCAGACTAGTGACAGGGATGGGGTGGGGCTCAGTGACAAGAGGTGGTGGGCTTATAGAGGGAGTTCCTGAGGACCTTCTCAGACTAACTGAGGTTGACTCAAAAAGTTTTTTTGTGCATTCCGTACTCATGAAACAAATAGTGAAGAGCAGAACATTTTACTTATGGTTTAGAAACTATGAAGATGTTAAAGAGCTACGTTTTTACTGAACTTTGGAGTGGTTGTAAAAACAACCTTTTCCATAAAACCTGTGATTGTACTGCCTTTTTAAAAATTGTGTGGTTGTTTCATTTTTACTTTTTATATTGTTTAAGTTGTTTGTATTCGTGTTTGTGGCATTACAGTATATTTTTATTATTATAAACTACAGTGAACTACCAGGAAAAACACTATAAAATATTGTAAATAAATTCAGTCTTCTGAATGGTAGTCCATGATCTGATCCTCCTCAGATGTGGATTCAGGCCCTTTAAGCGTTCATGGACTTTCAGACACAACCTTTTCCAGATAAGTGCAGCCTGTAAATATGGCAATGTTATGCAGTGGGTTTGTGTCTAGATTGCTGGTTGGATCATGATAGCATTTAGTTCACACAAATGTAACTTAAGTAGTCCTATGTCATGTGGAGGAAATGAGTGGACAGAACAGGTCCTTTCTTGAGAGACATGAAACAGACAAGAGAATATCCCTTAATAGATCACATGGTTTGTTAACTTGGTATAAACTGGTGTGGCTATTGCTGGGTGTATTCCATAAACTATGGGCCTTTTTGTACGTCAGGCTTAAAACAACTCTTGCTTCAACATGGTTTTCAGTCTAATGTAATAATTACATTGGCCAGAATGATAATTTATATTTCACTCTCCTGCATTTTCTTGCACAGGAGAAATTATCAGATGTTACCATAAATTGTACAAGAGAGGCCTGAAAGAAATTTGAGTGCAAACCTAAGAGATACAGTTGGCCATCTGCATTTGCTGGGCTTAGGGGTTCAGGACCTCCATGAAAGTGGAAAAAATGTGAATATCTCTAGCCCCCACGAACAATATTTAACACACACACAAAAGTATGATCCGCAGATTCAACCCATGATGGATGCCTTCAAGGTGGAGTGGTTCCTTTGCAAGGCAGAAGTGGCTGGCTGGCTAGGATTGCTGCCACCTCTGCTGCCACCCGATGCTATTTTTAATAGGGGCTTGCAAGCCTTGCTGCCCGTTCACGGTCTTTCTGTCTCACAAGGCTTGCAGTCCCTATTAAAAATGACATAGTCCAGCACCAGAGGCTGCAGCAAATAATCAGTGAATAATCAAATCTGCAAAAGTTAAATCTGCAAATGTGGAGGGCCAACTGTATAATGTATCTATGTTGGACACCATCCAGCAGAAGTCATTCACAACTTAGTGCTGCTGCCCTATTGCTTTCAATGGAACATACAGCGGTAATTTTCACTAAATTTTGCCCTTTTGTCTTTTATTGCCTAAACATCTGTCAGAATTAGGAGAGGAAAATTTTTTTTCCTGCTGGTATTTCGCTGAAATTTCCATGAAAATTAAATAATCTGAAACATTTTAACATGTTCAGAATGTTCAAATTAAACATAACATCTGATTATGTGCACAAAGAGAAAACATTCTGTTTTGATGCTCTAGTGTCTTGCTAAGATTTTATGCTTCTTGGATTTCAATTGTCAAATGTTGAATTCATTCTGTTTCAAGTCCAGTTCTGCAACCCTTATCCCACAGCTGTATTGCTCAGTCATCATTTCCATAGGATTAAACCTCAATACAAAATTGTAGAGGCTGTTTCAATATTTTTTGAAAAAAATCAATGGAAAGTTCTTCAAAAGCAATTTTGAAGAAACAGAACATAATTTTGTAAGTAAAACATATATCTGAAAGTCTTTTCACCTACTTTTTAGCTTATCTAGTTTTATTTATCAAATATCATACCCAAAATCACCCTCATATCACTTTAAAATAAGTTTAAATCTTCTATTTTAACCAAAAAAATCAAATCAATATATTCATATTATTAAGAAGTGTTATAATTATCATGAAATAATTATAGTCACATCATTAAAAATATACAATTTTCTTAAGCATGCACTCATTCACAGGGGTAAAAGCATCAGGTTTTGAATGCCTAATAACAGAGGCTACTTGGCAAAGTCTTAATAAGAAGATTATATTAGCTTTATTAAAATTAGTCAGGACAGGTTTAATTATAGACACAAATGAGAAATTGATATGGGGGAAATAACTCAGAAGATGGGAAAATGCGACTGTTAATTTGAATTTTTAAATATAGTATTTGGTACTTGACTGTTTACAATCTTGTACATACTATCTTGGGAGAAAGTCTTTTGGAACTCAGTGTGGCTTGTATCTTAACAGACATGTATATGATTGCAGTGTATGACAGCTGTTAGTGATGTCTCTTATTCAGTAGAAAACCACTTTCCTAAAAATGGCTTAATACATAGACCAAATATATAAATGCTTATATTTTTCATATGTTATCGGTATGCATCTTTATCAAGGATTACTGATACGGATTGGGAAACAATTAAAAATATGATGGATAATGAGCCATACAATCTCAAAATAGTAGTTCGGGGGTATTTAACAGACGCTGCTGCAGAAGATGATTTTGAAATAGTAACTTGTTTTCTAAGGAAAACAAAATTAGGTATTGATTCTCGCTGGAAATCTCAGATGGCATTGCCTTTAATATAGACTGCTGCACTACTAAGAGAGCAAAAAGAAGCATCACACTCAAGCAGTTTTATTGAAAAAATGGACTTTATTTTAAAGCACACTGATATAGTAAATGTCAAAATAATATAGAACCTTATACATTCTCTTCTTGTTTGTAATCAATAGGAATGATTGTTTCATATAACCATATTTGTTCTTCTGATACCATGGGGTGGAAAAACAACTTAAAAGAACTCAACTTTGAACTAGCTACTAAGATTCAAAGAGGAAATCAGTTCTACCCTTTTTAAAGGAAGCAATCTTGTGCTCCTTGCAGGGGGTTGAGAAGCCATGGCATGTTCATGGTTAGAGTGTTGGACTCAGACTTAGGATGTCCATGTTCAAACTTCCACTAAGATATGAATCTCACTTGGTGAAACTGAGCCAGTCATTTCTTAGCTAGACCTGCCCCATGAGATGGCTGCAGAAATAAAAGGGAGGAGAAGGAAAGCCATGTATACTGCTTTGAACTCTTTGGAAGTGGCACATCAATATTATAATCAATCAATAAGAAAACCTTATGAAATTCCTGAGGTTGCTGTAAGTTGACAGGTGACTGAATGCACATGCGAACACAATAAATACATTGCTTTTTGTTTTGTTTTGTTTTTTAATGGAGAAAAAAATGTCAGTGAAATTCTCATGAGTGGAATGCAGGGCTCTTGTGCTTACTTTAGCCACAAGTTGGCCAAGGGGCATGAGAGCGTGTCCTCTTTTTCATTATAAAATAACCTATGGTCTTCGGCCTTTCCAGCTTTCCCTGCTTCAGCTAAAGTCCAGGGGAAGATGTCCTGAGGGCAAGCAGGGTCCAGAGCAATGGTGAGATGTGCAATAGAAAGAAAGGCCCATGTACATAGCTCTTCAATACCGCCAAAGAAATAAAAATAAATCTAAAGTGCTGAGGCATCAAAATGGGTGTGTCTTTTTTTTTTTAAAGTTTTCTTTTCTTTTTTTGAGAGGTTTTAAGAAATTGGAGGACTTCACTGCTGCTATTGTACTGCTGGTAGCGGGGCTGGGAATAGATCATTTGACTGTATGGAATAGAATGTGGATCTGCAGGATGCAAAGTCCATTTGTCCCCTGATTATCCCCCTGAAAGACATCTGGAACTACCTGCCCTGAAGTGATATTCTCTCCCATTGAAATCAATGGAAAAGGGAAAAGATGGGTAAAACCCACACCTACAGCTGCTGCTTTGCCACAGTGAGCCAGCAGGCCTTTGAATTGGGTAGAGTGTCTGGCTTTTCTTCACAAACAAAGATTCAGGAAGGACTCATCCTGCACTTTCTGCAAGCACGCTGATGACTAAAAAGGCCAATCCGAGATAAACAAGTCTGGTTGCAGAAAGCACAGCAGAAGGTCTCCTTGGGTGATGTTTCCGGGTTTTGATTCTTTCTGCGTTGTCATTTCTCTTCAAGACTTGTTTGATGTGAGTTCTCAAATAAGGCTGAAGCATTGTGGATAGTGCATCTCCATGCCTCCCGATGTGAGGCCAGGGCGGACCATTGTTGGTGATCAATTTGGCTGAGCCTGAGATGTTGTTTCAGGGAGTCCTTGTATTGCTTTTTTGGAGCGCCCCTCTTTTGCTGACCCATGGCGAGTTCACCGTAGAGTACTATTTTTGGGAGGCGATGGTCCTCCATCCTACAAAGGGCAGAGTAATGGCCACAGATTCCTGCCCCTGTCTTTACAGGATTCCCTGCCCATCTCTGGTTTCGGATCTGTTTCTGGGCTTTCCTTCTTTAATACCTGTTGGTTGCATTTTTTCTTTTATTTCATTTTCTTCCTCATCACTCATTGTCTTTCTGTTGCTTTTCATACTACTGCAGTTTATGTGATTTGTTTCCTTGGGACTATAGGTTTGAGAATGTTTGGTGGTGGATGGGCATGTTTGTTTTAAATATTAAATATGAATCATGAACTTGATGCCTAGGTATCTTTATGTGATTAATAACTTTGCTGTAGTGTGCAAGAAAGAGGAGTGTCAGGACTATCTTAAGATGATTTGTGCAAATTAGGTATAGTTGTACAAGGTGAAAGCAATCCCTTTCTCTCCATAATATGTCAAATAGCCATCCACATTGGAATGTGTGTACTTGTGAAAAATCCCTTTTAAACTTAAAATTGAAAGGGAAATGCTCCTATAAGAAACAAGATAGAGGAACGCAGGCGTGACATGTCTATGGCGAAGAAAACTGAGACAGTTGTCAAAATAAGTAAGGTATGGACATTCTTGCACAAATGAGTTGTTTTCTATTAGGTAACAGTGAGAGACTCCATGCCAAAACAAATCCCCCTGTTTTTCAGTGTTGGATCTCTGCATGCTCCAAGGAACGACCCTGTTGGATTTTGACTTGTGTGCAGAACAGGAGACACAATGAGTTAAGGGGGAAAGTGAACTTGCAGATTAACCATGATCAAATGCCTCTTTTCTGTATTAAAAGATGCACGAAGGAAGCATCTTTAGTTGTCATTAAAAGCTTCTTTTGTTAAGTTCTATTTATAACCTGTCTTTCCTCTAAGGAACTGTGGATGGTGTGTATTCCTTTCCACATTTTACTCTCGCAGCAACCTATGAGAAACGTTCAAGTGAGAGATAGCGAATGGCTCAAGGACATCCAGTGAGCTTCATGGCTGAGTGGTTGGAAATTTCAATCTTGGTCTGATTAATCCTAGTTTGATACTTTAATCTCTACACTATAGTGTTGGTTGTATGTCTGTTGTGGTTGCTATGACTGTCATTTATTTAATACCACCAGCATGCATCATGATTTATAACGGGTAAGCATGTTGCCTCCAAATACTTTTGGATTGCAAGTTCTGGCCAGCATGGCCAATGGTGAGGAATACTGGGAATTATAGTCCAGTAACATCAGGAGGATTGTACTTTCTTCTGATTTATAGCATATAAAAGGACAAGCCTTTGCCCTGAGACTTACTCCCTCAGCATAGGGAAAGAGCAGATAAAGGGGAACAAATGGAGGTAGAGTAAAACAGGGAAAAAAACTATGGTTATTCTAGATACATGTACTCAGGCTTTGTTAAGCAGGGTATAGGAACCAGAGATGTATCAAAGGCTTCACAGAAAAAGTAGCTTTCGAGAAGGGATATGAAGTGACAGAGGTGACATCACATTGGCATTCTGTGAGGAGGTTCTAAGGAGCAAAAGTTATAAGCAGGGATGAAATATAAGACCAGGGATGTGTGTATGTGCATGTCATCTTATACCACATTCATGCTTACAACAGGGATATATAGTGCAGGGTGGGGGAACAGGAGTGATAGCAGGTTTAGAAGGTAAGGAATGATGTACTGGATCAGGGAAAAAGCAGGAAACCAGTGGAGCAATTTAAGGAAAGGCATCACATGATCAGAGTGATCAGCAAGGTGAATTGTTCTATCAGTAGTGCATGGGATAACCATTAATAGACTAATGTAAGACTAACATAAGGTGTTAGAAAACAAGAGAGGAGATGGCTGTAGTAGTCAAGGTGAGGAATGATCAGAGTTTGAATCAGAATTTTTGCCACAGTGAAGAACAGCTTTATTTATATAATATTGTACAGAAGTCAGTGATCTGCTTTTAATGCTTGCATACCCTAATGATGTTTTGAGCTATGCTGGCGGTGGCATAATAGCCACTGGTAGGGTCTCCCATGCCAGACAGGTCAAAACCGAAGGGTCTGACAAGGAGCGTCAAAGGGCAGGATGGGCTCCCTAGCCTTATGGCAACCATCCTAGGAGAAGGAAAACTCTAATCCCAAACCAGGGCAGGATGGTGCTCGTCCAACACTGTAAGGTCAACCATCTAAGAGAAGGAAACTCTAATTAAACCTACGACCTGAGGACCTCGCTGCTACGTCCATGCTTGCAAGGCCACGGCAGATGAACCTTTGGTTTAATCGGTGAGGCCAGTTCTGTGCACACTGCGCTCCACCAGATAAATCCATTGCACAGGCTTGAAGGACAAATCCTGTGCTTTCTGCAACCAGACTTGTTTATCTTGGATTGGCCTTTTTAGTCATCAGCATGCTTGCAGAAAGCACGGGATGAGTCCTTCCTGAATCTTCATTTGTGAAGAAAAGCCAGAGATTGTACAGAAGTGACACGACTACTACGATTACTATCATTATTTATTTCCACCAAAACTGGGACTCAAGGTATCTTGTTAATGGAAGGAATGTGGGAAACAAAGGAAACAGAGGTCTGAAAAATAAAACCAAGGCTTTGTAGAGGTTCAACAGAATGGATTTTAGGAAAGAAAGGGAACCAGTAGCACCAGCAAGGTGAGTTGTGTGGGAGAAGAAGATGCTTGTATAGGAAAGGGCAACAACTGTAGCAGCATTGGGGGGCTGAGGAATGAGGTTTCAGTTAGGGTAAGTAGCTGGAGGGATCAAAAGAGGAAATGATAATTGAGGATGACTGCTTTCTGGCTGAGTGAGCAGCAATTATATAGGAAATGGCAGAAGGAATCCTGGAGGGCAGAATGCAGCAGCAACAAGGAGATTGAGAGGAAAAGGACAGGTGGAATCACCACCATGTTGTACCTGCAAGTATTGGAACACTGAAGGAAAAGGCACAGCATCACGTATTAAGGCATTTTGAGTTTTTTAGGACCAAATACATAGTTTTATTTAACATGCAGATTTTTTTTAAAAAATGTATAAATAACACCATCTGGAAAAAGAGATATTATCAGAATATCAGCAGGTAAAGTTGGAAATGTAACCTTTTCCTCTCATTTGGTGGTCCTGAGGAAATTCTCTCTTCTGAAGGTGCCATCTCCCCCTTCTGTGAGGAGATTCCCCAGTGGTGCCAATGGAAGATTAATCCTCCACGACAAATAACAGCTGTAGAAGGTCATAACCCCCCTCTATACCTGCTGTGGTCTCAGTAGTTAGTAATTGTCTGTCCAGTTTGGTACCAGTTTGATGTCTCTAGACGCTAAAGAGAAGTCTTCAGAAATGACAGCTTATTGGTATGAATGGCTTGGTCACAAACACGAACCAAATTGGGAAAGCCTTTGGCACCACCCTTTGACCACTGCAGTCTCCTGTGGCGGCAGAACATGCAGTGAAATTGATCTTGAATTGGTCTCCATCCTGCCAAACCTTCCATTTAAATACCCTTTTGTTATAATCCAGCACCATACTGCATTTGAGACATCCGGGATATTTGGGATTTTTGTAATCCTGTTTAAGGCAGGTGTGTAAAAAATGGGGATCATTCAAGGGAAAAGAATGACTGAAAGAGCGGCTAATGAGAGTGTTGTGTTTTTTTTTTTAAATCCCCTACTTTTTAAAAAGTAGTTGCTTTATGAGGAAGTAACATTTCTGTATTGCTTTCTGCAGTTATGAATGACATCTTCATTCTTGAACCATCTGGGGTGTGAAAACAATGCATCTGTGTAGTCCAAATTGGTCAAGAAAGACAGAGAGGAGAGTTATTGCTATGGGAAAAAAAATCTCTCTCACAGCCTCCTCCACATCTTGCCTCTCATTTTCAGTTTCTTCTGATGATTGTATATACTCCCTACACACACATTTCAACAAATTTCATTCAGCACAAGGGATCACTGTATTGAGTTCCTTTAAGTTCCTAGCTCTGTGGATGTTCACCTGCAAGTGCAAAGACAATATAATTGTCCTTTGAGGAAATATGAAGAGGAAAATGCATGTTCAATTGTCTGTCTAAACCAGGTCTCACACTCTTTCCTTCCTCTTTATCTACTCCTTATATTTCCCTGCAACCCCTTTACTGGGATCTTGACTTATTTTGGCAGTTAGCTGCGTATGTAATTGGGTTGCCATGGAAACAGTATCCAGCACACTGTGCTCTATCTCTCTCTTCTTTCTGTCTTTCCTTTCCCACCCTCTTCTTCTCTTTCTGAAGCCTGTTGCCATGGAAAAACTTAAAATCTAACCCCCCACACACAACAGGTCCCCCTACACACCTTTTGTTGTTGTTGTTTAAAAGTTTGCTTTCTACATTAACATGTTTTATCTGTAGGAAAGATAATGTCCTTCTTAAGAATAACATCTACTGGAATTGGACAGAAGGCTTGGTTCTTGAAGTCTCAAGTCTTCATGGTAGGAAGAAGTTGTGTGTGTGCATGTGCACGTGGATGTTGTCATGTGTGTGTGTGTGTGAGAGAGAGAGATTTGGAAAACAGCAAGTGTGACCCAAGCTACAAAAAGAAATCAATCTGTCATAAAAATGGGGGCTATTGTAGACATACTGCTGAATCAATGCACAATCTGAAAGGTGTCCCTTATACTGTTGTAAAGGATGGGAAGGCAAAACACAGCTTTCTAACTGTGTGCAATGGCATCCATCAGGCGTGTCTTCCCATTAGTTGGAGTGAGGCAGCCATGTCATAGAGTAGATTTTGAAGATCATTAAAGGGCAACCAGTTGCTAACTATTGTAATTAAATTTTTACTGCCAGGAAAGGCAAGAGGGGTTTGTGAGGTTTTCTGCCTTGTGTGCCAAAGTAACTTGGCTAGCTTTAAGTACTATGTACCTTGACTTGCGTGGGCATAAGCTCTCATTTTCTGTTCCTCCTCAAGCATCAAAATGCCATGAGCTGTGATTGTGGCTGTGTGTTCTAGCAATATGTCCCAAGAGGCATTCTGTGTAATATTACGTGGAATGTGGAGGTAGGGTTGTATGGCACAGCTACTAGAAGCAGGAAAAGCTCTTGGGCCATCCTTAGTAGTCAGTGAAATATTCCTGTTACTCTGGTAGATGAAGGGAATGCTGTGGACATTGCATACCTTGATTTCAGTAAGGCCTTTGACAAGGTTCCCCATGACATTCTTGCAAACAAGCTTGTAAAATGTGGGCTAGACAAGTTAACTGTTCAATGGATTTGTAATTGGTTGACCGGCCGAACCCAAAGGGTGCTCAGCAGTGGCTCCTCTTCGTCTTGGAAAGATGTGACCAGTGGGGTGCCACAGGGTTCTGTCCTGGGCCCAGTGCTATTCAACATCTTTATCAATGACTTAGATGAGGGAATTAGGGGCATATTTATCAAATTTGCAGATGACACCAAATTGGGAGGAGTAGCTAATACCCTAGAGGACAGGATCAAAATTCAGAATGACCTGGATAGACTGGAGAGCTGGGCCAAAGCTAACAAAATGAAATTCAATACGGAGAAATGTAAAGTACTGCATTTAGGGCGGAAAAATGAAATGCATAAATATAGGATGGGAGAGACCTGGCTGAATGAGACTACGTGCGAAAGGGATCTAGGAGTCCTAGTAGACCACAAGTTGAACATGAGCCAACAGTGTGATGCGGCAGCTAAAAAGGCCAATGCGATTTTGGGCTGTATCAATAGAAGTATAGTGTCTAGATCAAGGGAAGTAATAGTGCCACTCTATTCTGCCTTGGTCAGACCTCACTTAGAATACTGTGTCCAGTTCTGGGCACCACAATTCAGAAAGGATATTGACAAATTGGAGCGTGTCCAGAGAAGGGCAACTAAAATGGTGAAAGGTCTGGAAACTATGCCTTATCAGGAGAGACTTAGGGAGCTGGGTATGTTTAGCCTGGAAAAAAGACGGTTAAGAGGTGAAGGGATGTCACATTGAGGATGGAGCAGGCTTGTTTTCTGCTGCTCCAGAGACTGGAACACGGAGCAATGGGTGCAAGCTCCAGGAACAGAGATTCCACCTCAACATGAGGAGGAACTTTTTGACAGTAAGATCTGTTCGGCAGTGGAACACACTCCCTCGGAGCGTGGTGGGGTCTCCTTCCTTGGAGGTCTTTAAACAGAGGCTGGATGGCCATCTGTCGGGGATGCTTTGATCAAGATTTCCTGCGTGGCAGGGGGGTTGGACTGGATGGCCCTCGTGGTCTCTTCCAACTCTGCAGATCTATGATTCTATGATTCTATGATCCTCTCTAGGAACACACATTATGCTTTCACTGTTCATGGGAAGAATGACAAATCTCCTCTGTGGTAAATGTTGAGCCTGCCTTTGAAGCTCCGTGTCATTTTGTTGGAGTTTTATAACCAATACATGTTTCTGACCTAGCTTCATGCATCCATCTAGGTTGTATCCTCAAATTCCCCATTCCTACTTTTGGGACCAGAAAGACATGGTAGTAGGAGAATGTCATAAATAGCATTAAGGCATTTTTTAGAGGAGAAATTGATTTGTCTGAGCTGGGGTGAGTAATGAAATAAGCTATTAGAGCATGGTCAGGGAAGGTAAAGTAGGATGATGATCATCTCAATGGAAAGGTGGTGACCATTTACCTTACTTGGAGAAATAGCAGTGGTTCAGGTGTTTCTGGTGATGAAGAATCATTGATTGTCTCAAGCACAATAATCACAATTTAAATAATCATGACAATGAGAATAGTAGCTGCAAATTATTAGGGACAGATTGTGATGAGGCAGCAGAACCTGGTGAAAAAGAAACTCTGTGATGATTGTGCATGTGATTCCTCAGGATATTGCAGTTGGGTTTGAAACCTATGATTTCATTCCTACTGTTGAGACATATCTTGAAGCTGTGCTTTGAGTATATAACACAGCTAATTATTTTGGCTCTTTTTATCTTTCCATCATGCCTCTCTCATGGTTTTACACACATACACACAGAGGGAGAGGGGGAGAGAGAGAAAGAGTGCAACCTACTTTAAAAGAGGTATAGAAATCTAACAAATCCATAATATTAAATTAAGACATTGTGATAAATAGTCTTATTTTATTGCTTCCCACAGGTACCATGCCCTCTTGCAAGGTGAACTGTGAAAGTGTTGTTTCATGAAAATGAAAAAGAACTTGAAGGAAGTTTGGAGATGTAGTCTGGTTAAGGAAGGGTAAATAGATTAAATGCAAAGTAATTTCAGAAGCATTAAAGAACATGTTTCTATGGAAACATCAACCCACAAAGGGAGAAGAGGGAAGAGAGACAGAATAGGAGAAAAAGAAAAGAGAACGTGGGGCTTTTTGAGAAAGGAGGAACAGAAGTGTTCATACCTGCATGTAACAGTGTCAAATGATTATCTGTTCCTTTTAATCAACTCCCTATTGAAAAATGCAATACCATGCATCTACCATTGCCACTGTTTAACCTTGTGATTAAAAGAAGGGATTGAACCAGCTCTAACAAACCAAAATAATGCCTAAAGCTGCTTAATTTGTGACTCTTTTCATATCTGAATCATGGATCATGCCCTCTTTTTAAAGTCTATGTATATTTTTGATGCCACAGTATCTTAATGTTTTAGCAGAAACCCCATAATATTTTTATTCCACTGTTGGAATTTAATCCAGCATGGATGTAGCATGCTAGGATTTGTGCCATTCTGATGAGTCTTTCCATTCAATTATAGGGTCTTTGGAATACTCCCAGAACAATAGTGTTGGCATGTTTCTCTGCTTTTGATTGTGACAGTAAAAACTTTCCCAGACATTATGGATTAACAATTTACTTTGTGTATACATCTTCATGTCTAAAATAGCTACATAGATCTATCTCACAATATATATCAACATCATATATGCCATATTTAATTGCATTTCCCTG
Source organism: Gambelia wislizenii (assembly GCA_030847615.1). Lineage (NCBI taxonomy): Eukaryota > Metazoa > Chordata > Lepidosauria > Squamata > Crotaphytidae > Gambelia > Gambelia wislizenii. The sequence continues at coordinate 218,788,250 of JAUMIR010000005.1, read as the reverse complement.
CCCAGAGGAACCTTGGTCAAACAGATGCTGTGCTGTGGTTTCACTTGTGATGGTGTATACTGTGTTTACTTACTCATAATTTTTAATATATGAACACCCTCAGTTTTCCCTAGAGAATTGAAGGGACATGTGATTATAGCTACATGAGATGCCATAGTACCTGCTAGTTCTTTAGCAATTATTGTAAAGATTTGTGCTTTGCAGATGCGCTGAATCAGAATTTACACTCTACTAGACAGTATAATGTAATTTCTTGGTGACATCATACAGATTAGGGAAGTGCACTGGTCATAGGATGGGAGCAATTTGGTGCATTGGAAAATGGCCTATTTTGCTCAATCTAGTTTTGGATTTGTTTGATTTTTTTTTTTAAATCAGTATGCTTCAAAAATCTGGAAGATCATGCCTGCCCTCAAGTATCATTGGAAATCTTAAAAGAAGGCTATAATTTTTCTCTTTTTCAGAACTGAGTGAAATATTCAGGCATAGGAGCCCATTAGGAGGGATTACATCTGCCAAACTGCAGACAAAAAATGAGGTGGATGGGTGCTATGCATCTTTGAAGTTTGATTTTTTTTTTTTAAAAAAAGATGGAACTGACAATATTTACAAAAAAATCTTGTCAGAACTGGTATATGTTGTGCCCATAGTTCTCTCTTACAAATCAAAGCTAAGTTTCAGATGAGGAGATGTAGGGATTTTTGTGCAAGACAGTCTATCCATGCAGAAAATGATGCATATTCCTGTAAGCTCCTTGTGGACCACTGTTCTCAAATGGCAGACAACATACAGTTTCAGAAGGATAGATAAAAGCAGTTTGTGTGAAAGGTGAACCTTATTTTTTTGGGAGGGGGAGAATGGATCCCTCCCTCTTCACTCTACCTATAGTCTTTGAGAAGATATGTATGAAAATGCTACATATAATAGAGGTGTCCACAGAAAAGAACGCTGCAAAGTTTCAGAAGGACAGCATAGGGGCTAGGGAGCTGTGATACCTGTAAACTAGTCTAAAGGTTTTAAAACAGATAAGCATGGAAAATGGCCATTTAATGGTCCCATCTTTGTTCTTTATCAAAGTGTAGTACTTGGGAAGTGCTTTACAAAATGTGTCCTGTGAATAAAAGGTAGACCTGTCAATCACTCAGTCCAACTCCTCTCACCACCCTTAGGCGTTTCACAGAAATGAAATCTAAAACACATTTGGCATGGTCTTTGTCTGATTCTGATACAGAGCTTTCTAATTTCTTTAAGTCTTATTTTTACAGCTGGCCTTAGGCAATTTAGAAAGCATATTATAAGATGTCAGTCTGTAATGCACTGGACCATGAAGTACCTGATCCTAGCAGCTCCACTGTCCTTTAGATTTCTGCCTTGCTGGACTGAAGAAAAATTCCTTCTCTCTTCTTTCCCTGAAGCCATGACAAGCAGTCCCTTTCTCCAGGCTATAGAATTGTCCACAACCCTTGCTTATCTGAAATTCTGACATTGGTGCTGTTGTGTTGTGCCCTATTGTTGCTCATGGGGTATTTTCCTCCTTCAGTCTTCCAGATGTCAATCCTTGCTCCATCTTCTCCTGTCTTCCTATCTTATCAACATTATAAAGTCATGTTGTGGTGGTACATAGATAGGAAGGCTTCTTCTCTCTTGTTGTTTCAAAAGCTTTGCTCCAAGAAAACTATAACCTGCTGTATTAAATATATTGGAAAGCATTGAAAGAGCCCCAAAAGATGTGTGATAGAATTAAAGGATAGCCTGTTTAAATTCTGGGGTAAGGGGCATCTCAGTCAGTTGCACCCAAAACAACAAAAATCTTCTGGTATACATTTTTGTGAGGTATAACCCACTTCATCAGCTGTAGGTTACACTGGTGATTTTCTGCTTCCACTCCCACCTCCTCCTGTTCTTATAGAAGAAGAAGAACCACATTCATCCATACATTCTTTGGGATTTTCCATAAATTATACCTGACACTTCCCAGATGTTCTCCCCAAACAACCAGATGTGGCTATATCTCTCAGCTGTACAAGCCATCAGCTGTGGAGAAGCTGACAGGGCAGAGGAATGCTGGTGGAGAGTAGGCTGGGGGTTGAGGGTGAGTGATACAAGTTTTGGCAGTTCAACTGAGATAAGCACCAGAGCACTGGGAGGCTTATGTGAAGCTTAAGTGAATTCTCTTGAATCTCTTGGGTATCAAATTCTTTCCTATCTCATGAGAACAGGCTGCTGTGAAATTTTCAGTGTACAGTTGGGACTGAAGTAATCCTGCATGTCGAGTCCTTATGAGGATTCTATGGCAACAATAGAAGTAAGAGGAATGGGTAGAAATGTTAATTGTAGGACTGAGGTGTGGTCAACAAGCTGAGCCATGAAATCAGGCACTTCTTTTTGTTATCTTCCTCTTCCTGCTGTCATTTCTAATTAGGATGGACTAGGAATGCTGCAGCTGCATCTGAGGGTCAGTTGTTATCTAAATGGGATAGGAAGAGGAAATCCTACATTGAGATCTATTTTTCAAGAATATGTGAGCCTTTGTGCATTAAATTTTGGCTATCCTCAAACGTTATTTTATACCAACTCATCAGTTAGTATAATTTCTACCAATTTTTCTCCCTGTTCTCCAAAATGCCTTTGTTTCCTTTGAATATTACTTTTTACAGTATATATTGCCAAGAAGAACACTGCTTTTCTTCTTTCCCCCTTTCCTCTTGCTCCTTTTATTTATACGTCATCTTCTGCTGCTTTGCAGATAGAGAGGGACTCCCTGATACTTATACTGGAACAGTGGAGGTAGGGGAGAACAATTAGGATTTTGTAGCTGCCTGCTTTGGGGAAATGTCCAGCACTGGAATAATAAGCATGTGATTTTCATAGTGGCAGTGCTTGGGTGTAACAACTACGAAGATAACACAACCCCCCCCTCTCCTCTCTCTGTTCCCCCTCCCCCCCCTCTCTCTGTGTCTGTGTGAGTGTAAGTGTGAACAGGTGTGAGGGGGACCTCTACTGACTGAACTGGAGCAGCTTTCAAATCATCTTGCCAGTACCGTAGTTTAGGGGTCTCAGATAGGTGTCCTAGATAATGTTTTAAGACATTCTTATCCATATTAATCTCATTACAGTTTAAATAATCTATTTAAACTGGTATTTGAAATGCACCAGATCGCATTTGATCATGGAAGCTAAGTAGGTTCAGGCCTGGTTAGTACTTGGATGAGAGACCAATAATGAATACCAGATGCTGTAGGCTCTATTTCAGAGGAAGGAACTGGAAAAACAAGCTTTGAGCATTTCCTGCATAAGAAAACCCTACCAAATTCATGGGGTCACCATAAGTCGACAGGCAACTTGAAGGTACGCACATGCGCATGCATGCATGCACACACGCACACACACATGCACACACACACACACACATACACACACATTAGTATAATTGCTCTTCTGAATATCCAATAAAAGCCCAATCAGACTTTTGTGGCTGAAATGATGTTCTCCTAGCTACCCCACTATTTTTTGTTGTCGCTTGAATGGTTGTCACCATTGTCCATAGATTGGAGATTATAGATGTCATGTTGCTGCCTCTTCAATTAATAATGGGTGTTACTAATATATAGAGCTGTTCTATCTACAGTATGTTATATTTTCATTCAGTGCTTGACCTGCGATGTTATAGTAGTTGGAGTATGACACGTATCTGCCTTATTCTTTCAGATAATTGCTACAGTTATTCCAGTAATGTCTACTTAGAACTGTACAAGCTTTCTGAGGTCTTGGGCAGAAGATCTTATCTTAGAGCTATTTCTGGAATTGAATTTGAAATCTTCTGTTACAGGGCTGAGAAACTTGTGTCTTTCCAAATGTTGTTGGACTGTAGCTCCCATCATTCCTCACTGGTGGCTATACTGAGTAAGACTGATGGGAGCAGTAGTCCAGCAGCATCTGATGGGGCACAAGATCCCCACTCTTCTTCTACCAGCAAAGCTGATACATTACAGTGTTGAAAGACATCTGCTTCCCAAATGCACGTGCTTCAAGTCAATTTCCCACTCCCTTTAAAGTATTTTATGATTCTTGCAATATTTTAAGGTATTACCAAAGCCTGGTGTTTTCTGCTGTTCCAGAGATTAGACACAGAGCAATGGGTTCAAACTACAGGAAAAGAGATTCCACCTAAACATTAGGAAGAACTTCTTGACAGTAAGAGCTTGTTCAGAAGTGGAATACACTGCCTTGGAGTGTGGTGGAGTCTCCTTCTTTGGAGGTTTTTAAGATGGGGCAAGCTTGTTTTCTGTTGCTCTAGTTTCCTAGAGACTAGGACATGGAGCAATGGGTTCAAACTACTGGAAAAGAGATTCCACCTAAACATTAGGAATAACTTCCTGACAGTAAGAGATGTTTGGAAGTGGAATGCACTACCTCGTAGTGTGGTGGAGTCTCCTTCTTTGGAGGTTTTTAAACAGAGGCTGGATGGCCATCTGTCGGGAATGTTTTGATTGTATATTCCTGCAGGGCAGTGGGTTGGACTGGATGGCCCTTGTGGTCTCTTCCAATTCTATGGTTCTGTGATTCCTGGGAAAATCCTCCTAATTAAAGAACAAAAGGAGTGCTTAGGTGAGCACACCAGCAGCTTACCAATCATGGGAGCACATCAGCAGCTTACTAATCACCAAGCAACTGAATGGATGTGGAAAAGGACCACAAGATAAATGAGAAGTAGCTCTATTGCTCAGGAGGCTTCCACCTATGGACTTTATCAGATGGAGCTGTAATCACACAATTACAACATGATGTTAGTGGGAACAGGTTCCCACTGTTGCATGATGTTGTCCTCCTCCCATGGCCAGCCCATGCTCCAATTGCCAATAACACATCACTTTTAATTGATTAATTAAGCTGTCAATAGATCTTCAATATCACTGTTTTTGCAGTATTGAAGGTGTGCGAAACCATGTCCCACTGTAATCATGGGATTACAGCATGAATGAGTGGTCCTCTTTTCCCCCTCCCCATTCTCAGCGAAAAAACATCTGGGTGAGAACGCAAAGACAATCTACATGATGCTCTCTTATGAGCTGTCCCATTTTGGTAGCAAGTTTTTATGTTTGTTTCTGTGCTTATGGGTTTATTTTGTTTGTGTTTTAGTGTTTTTTGTTGTTTTTACACAAATTTGCATCTTCTTGCGAGAACCGCTGAGATCACACGCCCATGCTAACATGGAAGTAAGTGGACATATTTCTTAAAGGAGCATGTGCGGGCAAGTGCAAAGCATTAATATATTGTTAATGAAATGTCTCTCTCTCTCTCTCTGGCTTTTCTTCGCAAACGAAGATTCAGGAAGGACTCATCCCGCGCTTTCTGCAAGCGCGCTGATGACTAAAAAGGCCAATCCGAGATAAACAAGTCCGGTTGAAAAAAGCACAGCAGAAGGTCTCCTTGGGTGATGTTTTTGGGTTGTGATTCTTTCTCCGTTGTCGTTTCTCTTCAAGACTTGTTCGGCGTGAGTTCTCAAATAAGGCTGCAGCATTGTGGATAGTGCGTCTCCATGCCTCCCGATGTGAGGCCAGGGCGGACCATTGTTGGTGATCAATTTGGCCGAGCCTGAGATGTTGTTTCAGGGAGTCTTTGTATCGCTTTTTTGGAGCGCCCCTCTTACGCTGACCCGTGGCGAGTTCACCGTAGAGTAGTATTTTTGGGAGGCGATGGTCCTCCATCCTAGAAACGTGCCCTGCCCAGCGCAGCTGTGTTCTCAATATCATGGCCTCAATGCTGGTGATCCCTGCTTGCTCAAGGACAGCAACATTCGTCACATAGTCAGTCCAGTGTATATTTAGGATTGTGCGTAGACAGCGCTGATGAAAGCGCTCGAGGAGTCGTAGGTGGTGGCGATAGGTGACCCATGTTTCAGATCCATAGAGGAGGATAGACAGTACGATGGCTCTATACACACTGATTTTTGTGCTTTGCCTCAGGTGTTTATTGCTCCAGACTCTTTTGTGAAGTCTTCCAAATGCACTATATGCCTTTGCTAATCTGTGATCGATCTCTTTGTCAATCTTGGCATCTGAGGAGATGATGCTTCCCAGGTAAGTGAACTGCTGAACGGACTTGAGCACAGATTTGCCGACGGCAATGTGGGGATGGTGGTGTTCGTCCTGTGGTGCAGGCTGGTAAAGAACTTCTGTTTTCTTCAGGTTGACTTCTAGCCCAAACAGCTCTGCAGCTGTTGCAAAGCAGGACGTTAGGCGCTGCAGAGCTGCTTCTGTGTGGGCAACAAGGGCAGCATCATCAGCGAAGAGCAGCTCACGGACTAGATAGTTTAGAGTCTTAGTGTGAGCCCTCAGACGGCTTAAGTTAAACAAGCTACCATCAGTACGGTAACGTATATAGATGTCGTCGTCTTCTTCAAGCTCTGCCATAGCCCTTTGGAGCATCGTGCTAAAGAAGATTGTAAATAAAGTTGGTGCAAGAACACAACCTTGCTTCACTCCGTTAGTTATTAGAAAGGGCTCTGAAAGAGCATCGCCATATCTGACTTGACCACGCTGGCCCTCGTGTAGCAAGATAATCATTTTAAGGAATTTGGGGGGACATCCTAGTTTTTCCAGGATCTGCCACAGACCTTTTCTACTTACAGTGTCAAAGGCTTTGGTGAGGTCAACAAATGTTACATAGAGACCCTTGTTCTGCTCCCTACATTTTTCTTGCAGTTGCCTAAGGGCAAATACCATGTCTGTAGTACTCCTATTGGCTCTGAAGCCACATTGGCTTTCAGGGAGAAGTTCTTCTGCAATAGCAGGAACTAATCTGTTCAGGAGTATCCTTGCAAGGATTTTTCCAGCAATAGAGAGCAGTGTTATGCCTCGATAGTTTGAGCAGTCGGATTTTGCTCCTTTTTTCTTGTACAGGGTGATGATGACTGCATCTCGGAGGTCTGATGGTAGTTCCCCTTTTTCCCAGCAATTCACAAGGAATTCGTGGAATTTTTCGTGGAGTGCATGACCTCCGTGTTTCCAAACTTCAGGTGGGATTCCATCAATCCCAGCTGCCTTGCCGTTTTTCATCTGCTGTATGGCCTTAAGTGTCTCTTCCAAAGTGTGAGCTATGTCCAATTCATTTTTCATTGGTTTTTGTATCATATGTTGGATAGCTGAGGCTTGGACTACTCGGTTGGCGCTAAAGAGACTTTGAAAATGTTCAGCCCAACGATTCAGGATGGAGGCTTTATCAGTAATTAATGTTTGACCATCTGTATTGTATAAGGAGCCTTGGACCTGATAAGTAGGTCCAAACACTGCTTTAAGAGCTTCATAAAATCCTCTATGATCACCCAGATCTGCACAGCATTGTGTCTTTTCTGCTAAATTGATCCACCACTTGTTCTGCATGTCTCGGAGTTTTTGTTGTAGTTTGCTACATGTGAGGCGGAAAGCTGCTTTTCTTACATGACAGGTTGGCTGGGCGAGGTATGCCTGGTGAGCAGCTCTCTTCCTTGCCAACAGCTCCTGGATCTCTTGGTTGTTTTCATCAAACCAGTCTTGATTTTTCTTGTGGGAGAACCCGAGGGATTCTTCTGCAGACTGGAGGATACTGTTTTTGATATGTTGCCAAAGCACTGTAGGAGAAGGATCTGTAGGATGGTCTTCAAGTTTCGTTTGTAGGTTTGCCTGGAAGTTGTCTCTCATGGTAGCTTGTTGACGATTGTTGACTTGGAGCCTCTTCTTTAAGATGCCACCCCTCTTAGGTTTGAACTTAAGATGAAGATTTAGTTTACATCTGACAAGGCGATGATCTGTTTGGCATTCTGCACTGGGCATCACTCGGGTATGACGGACATCACGAATGTCTCTCTGACGGACTAGAACGTAGTCAATCAGGTGCCAATGTTTGGATCGGGGATGCATCCAGGTTGTCTTCAAGCTATCTTTCTGCTGAAAGATTGTGTTTGTAATAGTCAGCTGTTGTTCTGCACAGAACTCTAGCAGGAGGCGTCCGTTATCATTGCAATTTCCAACACCATGCTTGCCTAAGACACCTTTCCAGGCTTCGGAGTTCTTTCCTACTCTGGCATTGAAGTCACCAAGGATAATAATTTTATCTTCTACAGGGACTTTTTGTATGAGTTGGCGTAGGTCTGTGTAGAATTTGTCTTTCTCTACAGGGTCGGCTTGCATAGTTGGGGCATATATACTAAAGAGAACAACATGTGGGAGGTGTAAGGAAATAATGCGATCAGAGTGTCCTGTTGGCAAGGTTTCGAGTTTGGAGGCAATGGAGTTTTTAATCATAAAGCCTACTCCTGAAAGATGTTTTTCGGTTTTCGGTTTGCCAGACCAGTAAAGTGTGTAGCCGGCGCCATGTTCTTTAAGGCTGCCTTCCTCAGGGAAGCGAACTTCACTAAGAGCAGCGATGTCAATATTAAGCCGTGATAGTTCAAGGGCTATTAGGGCAGAACGACGCTCAGGCCGTCCACTATCTTCAGAGTCTTGCATGGTTCTGATGTTCCAGCATGCAAGTGTCAGTTTATTTACACCTTTGGAGGCCGGTGTGTGCCTTTGTTTCTTTGCCTTGGTTTGACCGCATCAGAAGATTCCCGTTGGCCACGGCTAGCCAACCAGGTAGTTGGGGATGAGCTTTCGTTAGGCCACCTTTTCTAGGCCCCTCTCCATATGGAGCAAGCAGTGCTCTCCTTAAAAAAGGCTGCTTGGTCGTTCAGGATGCTGCCAAACAAGACTGCCATCTCCCGGGTCAGGCTTGAGCAACCAATGTCCTGAACCGCCTGCATGCAGGGTTGGGGCTGCGTCTTCCAGTGCATCTTTACACCTGCCGGTTTCGTCCCTCGCCAGTCGCTACAGGGCTTTTTTGGAAATGGATTTGTCCTTCGAGCCTGTGCAATGGATTTTTCTGGTGGAGCGCAGCGTGCACAGAACTGGCCTCACCCTTTAAACCAGAGATTCATCTGCCGTGGCCTTGCAAGCATGGACGTGGCAGCGAGGTCCTTGGGCCGTAGGTTTGATTAGAGTTTCCTTCTCTTAGATGGTTGACCTTACAGGGTTGGACGAGCACCATCTGCCCGGGTTTGGGATTGGAGTTTTCCTTCTCCTAGGACGGTTGCCACAAGGCTAGAGAGCCCATCCTGCCCTTTGACGCTCTTTGTCAGACCCTTCGATTTTGACCTGTCTGGCATGGGAGACCCTACCAGTGGCTATTATGCCACCGCCAGCATAGCTCAAAACATCATTAGGGTACGCAAGCCTCTCTCCCATGACAAGGGGGCGTCAATGGAGAGGTAATGAAATGTAATATGAAGACAAGTGCTACTGTAGCGGGACCTTTAATCCCGTTCTTAAAATGCTAGTGGTGGATGTTTGATAATTTCTGTCGCAATGCCATGATGTTTCCACTTTCTTTACTCATGACATTAAAGCATTTTAAAACACTAGTCTGATAAAGTCCTGTGTCTGGAAGCCTACATGACCATGCAATGGGGAAGGAGGGGCAGGGGAACTCTTGCTTATGCTACCAGCTATTTGAAACCCCAACAGAAGAAGGTAAAAAAGGAGTCTTACCCCTAGCCAGAGAGTGCAGGGAGATTTTATCTGGTCAAAGAGTTTATTCGGTTTTTTTTTAATGTATTTGATTTAATTTATATCATGTCTTTCTCCCATTATGGGACCACAGAGGAGAGTCAACAGCCCACCCACCCCATTGGTCTACATGTTAAGGCCCTGAACAAAGTTGGTGAGCTGGTAATTCCATGTCATATAGTAGTGTTTAGTCCCAGTAGACAACTGTGGAAGAACATCCTTCAACCATGAGGCATCCAGGTGATTGCTCAACAAAGGAAGAAGCTGCACATCCCTTTTCTGATAGTGTAATGAATGAAGAAAGAGTGAGCAGTGAGTGTGCAAACTCCTTTAGATGGTAGGTAGTGGGAAGGGGCATGTCCAGCATCATGGATCTCTAACTGTTCATGGTGATGGACAAAAAGACCAGTGGGAGCTGCTGAGGCCCTGTAGTGGCCAAAGCAAGGTTGTGGACTCATTGAGCATCTCTCATAGGTATTTATTTGTTGGATGATGGACTATGTTCCTCACTACCTCTGCACACAATCTGAAATGCTATACAACTTGAAGGATGAGGCCCTGGACCAATGCAAGGTGGCAGCTGAATAACATCCCTAATATTTCTAGTCCCTTCCATTTCAGGGGAAAGAACATCTTAAGGTAGCTGTGGGCACATTATAGGAAAGAGCAATTTGTTGGCTCAAATCTACCACAGGGAAGTCATTGGAGAAGCAGATGCTATAACTAATCTGTGCTGAAGCCCTGCAACAAACCATCATTCTTGAAGGTCACTGAGAACTTACTGAACATGTACATGGTTGCCACAGGCCTTTCTGGCAGCAGGGACTGGGTTAATGAAGCAGCTGAGACAGGAGTCATGTGTTGGGGAGAATTGAGAAAGGTGTAGTTTGTGGCAGGGAGCACTAAAATATCAACCAATGTTATTGACAGGAACTAGATCCCCCCCAATGACCTGCCTAGACTCCCTCGTGGAATGTCATGGCTCACATGCAAGCCAAACAGATTACATGGAATGACCTCTATACCATTGAGGAAGATGCTATCCCTTAATGCAGGAGCTGATACAAAATTTCAGTCAGGTCATCACAAATCCTTCCAAAAACTGGTTTGAAATGCTCTGGGAACAGAAAGTAAGTAAAAGAAAATCATAAATAAGAGAAAATGAAGCCCTTCAGTGTTTGTTGAATTTTAAAAAAATGAGCTAGGCTTATTGTGAAATGAGAAAAAATTAAGAGCTTTGTATTATTGAAGCATCTGTTATCAGCAAACTGTTACTGAATAAGAATCAGAAGTCATCAGAGCCCTCATCTAACTCTTACAACTTACAACTTGTGACTTCATCAACTTAACATTACTTCACCCTTGTTTTCCACTCACTGCACATTTGCCTTTTGTCTGAGTTCAGGTAGGCTCCCTTCCCAGTCCCTCTATTGTCTCCTCCATATTTAAAGTGTGAGGAACATCAGCCCAGAGATTTTTGGTATGAGTGCATTTAGTGTATAAAACCACCAGTTTAGCAGATAATGTTTGCTATTAGTACAAAGGTCTCTCAAGAATAGATTAATTCAGGATGTGGCTGTTGTTCTGCCTTCTGTTCAGGCTTCTTCCCCACTTCAAAATGCCTGTCATGCACATTTCTTCTCTTCAAAATCACCTAGTGCTCACCAAAGACTGCTGTATAACCCCTCTGTTTGAAAAATTGTGTTGAACTGCTTGTGAAAAATCCTTCTTCTTCCACTAGTGTTCACCAACAGTCCTATTATGTATTACATGGGCATCCATTCTTTTTATATCTCCTGCAGTTGCAGATTATTTCCACTCATTGGCATCTCTATTTATTAAGGCCACTAAGCCAATAAAGGCAGGCTTGCAATAGTGGAAACTGAAAGCCACAGATAGAACTGAACAAGAATTTTGTACCAATAACTCTCTCTGTGGAAGATCCATCTACAGGCTTATTTTCTTTTTAAAGGCAGGCTCCTGTTTATAATAGTATCTGAAGACATGAGTGTGTTTATATGTGTGTAGTCTGTATTTTTCTGTCTAGCAGGTAGTGGGTCCCACTTTGGGGGAAAGGTGGCATAGAAATGGTACAAATAAATAAAAATAAATAAATAAAATAGTGTTAATGAAAGATGTTCAAGAAAACAAGGTAACATTTCAATGAGGGAGCATGTTTAAATATTTGATGTGTACATATTTCCCCAAAGAATTAGAGAATTCATTTAGTCTCTGAAGCTGTATTGTGCCAAATTGGGAGACTAAATCCCATCAGTGAAGTGTGAAACAGCTTTGAGTGCAGAGCAAGGCATGTCCCTCTGAACTCAAGGCACACTGATTTCCCCTAATTATTAGCATTGTTTCTAATCAAGGTATGTTAATATTTGTGCTGACCCTTGGCTTAAAGCAAATAAATGACTGATTGTTGCAAACGGTCTCTTGCTGGGTTCTCTGTATATCATGTTCTCTGTAGGCTATGTTGAAAAATCCCATGATCTGATGACTCCTGGGAGGTAGGAAGGAGTATTTGCTATTGATATTTTTTCTACATTATTCTTATTTAAATACTGTTTTGTAAAAACTGAAACATAGTTGAAACACTATTGTTAAAATATGTTAAATATGTTAAAATATGAGTGCATCCTAAGTCATGATAATAAAAAACTGATGCCAGCTTTTGGAGTATTCAGTTTTCCAACTTCACAGCCAGAATCAAATGGCAAATGGCACATTTTATTCTATCTGAAGATCTCAACTTTTTGCTATGTGGATCAGCAAACAGCTCAGGAGCACTGGGAAAAGGAGTGCTCCAGTGTTAGTTTTAGCATGAAGAATTGGATGGACAAGGCAGCATTACAGAAGACATGAAACCAGCTTTAGATTCTGTTCAACCAATTCTCTGATTGATTTCCTAGATTTCCAGAACATGGAAGACTAAATACAGTCCAGTAGCTATGTGATGTTGAGCTACTCAGTTTCTCCTGTGATCTTACCTCAGGATATATCCAACTGTAACATTCATGAAATAGTTTTTATTGAAAATGTCAAAAAGGATTTTGTGTATATTAAGAAGCCTAAGTCTGGTATATTAAAATTAAAAGAAATGATTGAAAGGCAGCCTATTTGTGAAAATTAATTTTCCTTCCTGTTAGAAATGATTTTACTCAAGATAGATTTTAAAGTATGCCCACGGAATATCTGACTGGGGAAAAACATTTGTACAGTCCAGCATTTTTTCTTAGTCTGGTCTTTGTGTTTATGAATCAATCTGGACTGCAGATATTGTACACTACCTTTCGTATTGACCTTTATGCAGTTCATAAGAGGTACAGCCCCCCCCCCCATTTCAGCCAATGAGATCACATCAAAATTAGCTGGTTGCTAAATGATGCAGACAGGCTTGGAACTTACAGAAAAATTTTATATTGCAGTAGCAGCAAAACAGTTAAGAGCTGGTTTTCAAACTTGCAGTAGTATAACTGCCAAGAAGCTTTCTTAACTTAAATACAGTGCTTTTAAGTTTTCATGATTTCTCTTAAAACAGATACCTAATGAGACTTTCTTGTTTGGTAGCATTAGACAAAAAACAGGTGAGAGAGAACAAATATGATTTTTCATTTAATTTCTAATTTAACATGAATTCATAGAAGTGAATTCATAATTCTCATGTAAATTATGAAGCTTACATTTCCCGGACAATCTTCCATGCTGTTTAGAACAGCATATGCCATTTGTGTATTACCCCAATGGTTTGTTTAGTAGGTTGCTAATATTTTGTTGCGACATATATGTACCATATATTCTGGCATATAAGACGACTGGGCATATAAGACAACCCCCCAATTTTCAACTAAAAATCTAGAGTTTGGCATATATTCGCCGTATAAGACCACAACCACCCCAATTTGGCTGGCTGGCTGGCTGGGGGAGCCTTGCCAGCTGATCCTCTTTGTTTCCCAACTCACGAGGATCTCCTCGTGAGTTGGGAAAGTGAACAGTATCAGGTGGTAGGGCTGTCCCAGCCAGCCAGCTGCTAGATTCGCCCCTCTCTTCCACCTTCCAGTCAAACTTGACTCGAAGGTGGACGAATTGGGTGAAAATACCCAGTTTGTCCCCCCCTCCATTTTCATTCTCTTTGAAAGGGAATGAAGATGGGGGGGGAAGCGGGGGCTGTCGCTGCAAACCGCTAGATTCGCCCCTTTCTTCCACCTTGCATGAAGGTGGAAGAAAGAGACGAACGTACCTGGTTTGCCTCAGCCGCTGTAAGGGTGGCTAGAGGGGGGGCTTTCCAGCCACCCACCCCCTCCCTGAGGCTGTGACCGGGAGCCTGATCCCAGCTTCGGGGAGGGTGGAAGGGTGGCTCGAGGGGTGGGGCTTTCCTCCCAACCCACCCCCTCCCCAAGGCTGCAATCAGGAGTGAGATCACCCATCGGGGAGTGTGGAAGGGTGGCTGGAGGGGGAGCTTCCTAGCCACCCACCCCTCCCCAAAGCCGCGACCGGGAGTCCGATCCTGGCTTCGGGGAGGGTGGAAGGGTGGCTGGAGGGGGGCTTCCTAGCCACCCACCCCCTCCCCGAAGCCACGATCGGGAGTCTGATCCTGGCTTCGGGGAGGGTGGAAGGGTGGCTGGAGGGGGGGCTTCCTAGCCACCCACCCCCTCCCCGAAGTCACGATTGGAAGCCCAATCCTGGCTTCGGGGAGGGTGGAGGGGTGGCTGGGGGGGCTTCCTAGCCACCCACCCCCTCCCCAAAGCCGCAATCAGGAGCCCGATCCTGGCTTCGGGTAGGGTGGAAGGGTGGCTGGAAGGGGGGGGCTTTCCAGCAACATTCGTCCCCCCTCCTCTGTCTTCGGTTGCTCCCCAAAGGGGGAGAAGGCAGGGGGGGCGAATGAACCGGTAAATACTTTACCTCACCCCCCGCCCGATCTCCTGCCTCTTTGCTCCATTTGTGAATGAAACAAAGAGGCAGGAGATTGGACACCAGGGTGAAGCAAAGTGCATCCGGTGTATAAGACGACCCCTGATTTTGGAGGCTATTTTTCAGGGCTCAAAGGTCGTCTTATACGCCGGAATATACGGTATGGGTTTCAAAGGACAACTTCCAGCTCACACAGAATTCGATCTGCTGCAGCTTCTTTAGACTTGAAAGTTGAGCTCTGCAGACACCTATGCTATCATAAGGAGTCTCATAATACTAGAATATTTTAATCTCCTTCATTGGCACTGAATTTAGGGCAGAAAATGTAAACCTACTTGGCTTATTCCCAGCACTATCAATTTGTTGAATATAAACGTGTGCTCCCAAGTTGTTATTTCACTTTTAAAATGTTAGATGCATCTAAGTAATAAATGTCTCACTGACTTAAATGTAAGAGAGGGGCATTCCATAAATATTCCATTCATTATATATGGCTCCCATTCAGAAGTTTTCTTTGGCAAAAGCTATTATTTTTACATATGTACCTACAATTACATTAAAAAACCATGTGTCATGTATAGCTGACTTTTAAAACAACAACAGTATATCTGCATCATAAATTCCTCTCTTGCTAATCCTAAACCTGTTTCACTGAAATTAGTGGGATTTACTTCTGAATAAGCAACTTTCAGAAGGAAGAAGATTGGTTTGTTTTCCTTGTGGAGGTATTTCACTTTTCTCCACCCCTCCCATTTTGATTTGTTATTCATAACCATTATGATATTCTTTAAAATGCATTGTTTGGATCCAGAGTTGCCCTTCTGTGAATCAAATGGCTCCTTCAAACACTGCAGGGGGTCACAACCTGGGCCTTTGGCCCCAGTGACTATATGTCTGAGGCCCCATTTGGTCCTGGAGGCCCCATCTTGTGGTTTTGCACAGAGGACGCTGCACAGGTGCACACACATGCAGGCATGTACATGTACACACACACACACACACACATGTACATGTACACACACACACACACACATGGAGCCTTTAACCTCAGCCCCATCTGACTTATCCTGTGCAAGATCACTGGTGGGGTGGGTGGGTTCTCCATTAGTGGTACAGAAGCAGAGGTGCTGGCTGCTCTGTGATCATAAGGTGGGGAGCTTTAACTTCCTGCTGCTCCCAACAACCTCCATGGCTATTTTTGCTTTTGTATTGCCATTAATGGCTTAGAAACAGCAATGCCAGCTCCTTCTGGGTTACTGGAAGGAGAATGGAACTGAGCATCCTCCCTGTCCCAGTGTTTCAGTCACAATAAAAACAGTGATCATAGCAGTGATGTTTTTGGTAATGTGCTATCATAAGTGTTTTTCAGCGGTGGCAACTGAGGGTTATAGAACCTTATAACAATGCTTGAGGGTGATCTGAAACTTCTGTGCTATAGTTGGTGCACCCGAATGTTAGTGGAAATGACTGAAATCCTGCAGAGGATTCCCTGGAATCCCCAGTGTTACTCTCATATTGTTTTGGAGGGTCTACCAGCTCTCCAGAGCAGTGTTTCAGAAGGTTCAGGATGAAGGAGTTGATAAACTCACCTCTCCCCCTGTTCCTTCAGCAAGAGCATCCTTTAAGTTAAGTTCTACTCATGGGAACTCTGTATCTAACCCTGGAATAAAAATAAATAAAAATATAGAAATATAGGATAAAAATTGTTACATTTGTAAAAATGTTACACTTGTGCTTTATTTCATGAATAAATATTGCCAGCCTTCATTAAAAAATATGTCTCTGGTTTTGATGAAATGTCTTCCTTTGTTGATTCTAGTACTGATTTTGACATACTGTATTCACCTATTACCACACTTAAGACATGGGAAGAAATTTCCTTTCCAAAATTGAACTTATTTCTGAATACATGTGTACAGGATTGGAAGACAGAAAAAAAAATTCTTGGGATGAAAATACTTTCTAGGAAAAAATTCTGGACAAGTAAGAATTTAGCATGCTTTACAACTGTATGCTATACATGTCTGCTCTCATATTTAGAACACTTACAACTCATGTCTACTCAGAACTAAGCCCCACTGCATTGAATAGGACTTACTTCTAGTTAAGATGGATAGGATTGCAATCTTATCTTGTTATCTGAGATATACTCGTATGTGTGTATGTGTGCAATAGGTGTATATGATTATTAACCATTGCTTGGGAAAAAAAATTATGATCTATTTTAAAATAAAAAATAAAATAAAATAAAATAGAAAATAAAGCCAGAAGAAAAGAAAAGAGTAATTGAGAACACTGCTCTTCTTGAGTTTTCTGAATATATAATTCCATTTGTGTCAGACCAAAGATACAACCTCTGAAATCTTCCCGTATGTATGTTTCCTGTAGGTTTTACACGTATAATATTTCCCAATTGGATAGGGGGTCACACAAGGCTGCATCCTATCCACCTTTTTTGTTCAACTTGTATGGAGAAAATATCATATGCAGAGCAGGTTTAGACTCAGAGGAAGGAGGAGTGAAGATTGGAGGAAGGAATATCAACAATTTAAGATATGCAGATAACACCATACTACTAATAGAAAACAACAAAGATGACCACAGAGGATTTACATAAATTTCAATCTAGACAGTGAGGAAATTGAAACAGTTAAGGATTTACCATGCCTTGGATCAATCATTGATCAGAATGGATATTGCAGTTAAGAAATCAGAAAAAGACCAGGACTGGGAGGGGCAGCTATGAAAGAGCTAGACAAGTAAAATTCAGGAAGAATATTGACAAGCTGGAACGTGTCCAGAGGAGGGTGACCGGGATGGTGGGTGGTCTGGAAGCCATGCCCTATGAGGAGCGGCTTAGGGAGCTGGGCATGTTTAGTCTGGAGAAGAGAAAGTTGAGAGGGGACAAGATAGCCATGTTTAAATATTTGAAGAGATGTCATACTGAGAATGGAGCAAGCTTGTTTTCTGTTGCTCCAGAAACTAGGACACGGAGCAATGGGTTCAAACTACAGGAAAAGAGATTCCACCTAAACATTAGGAAGAACTTACTGACAGTAAGAGCTGTTTGGAAGTGGAATACACTGCCTCGGAGTGCAGTGGAGTCTCCTTTGGAAGTTTTTAAACAGAGGTTGGATGGTCATCTGTCAGGAATGATTTGGTTATGTATCCCTGCATGTCAGGGGGTTGGACTGGATGGCCCTTGTGGTCTCTTCCAACTCTATGATTCTATAATTCTATAAGATCCTAAAGTACAAACATATGAAACTGAACACCAAAGTTAGGGTCCAAGCCATCCCATTTTCCATCACCATGTACAGGTGTGAGAGTTGGACTGTGAGGAAAGCTGATAGACAGAAAATCAACTCCTTTGAGATATAGTGCTGAAGGAGAGAGTTGTGGATACCTGGATGGCAAAAAAGAATGTTCTAAACCTTTAAGCAAAGTAAATAAGACTTCTTGTTGTATTTAATATGTTTCTATCCTGTTTCAGCTCTTTTATTGATGAACCCCCATGATAAAGGATGAGTTGTAAATAGTGTAATAAATGAATAAAATAAATAAATAAATAAAAAACATTGCCCAATCAAAAGTGACTGGTTTTCTGAGATTGGCTTCTGTTAAAGAAAACAATGGAAGAAGGACAGAAATAATTATCTTAGAAATAGTTAATGTCCCTGAAAATGAACCTTTTTCTTTCAAACTCTCATTAAATTACTTATAGTCAAGTGGGTAGAAGATTGCTGCCTAAGATTTTAAAGATGCTAAATCCACTTATTCTTGAGGAAGCCCCCATGAATTCAGCAAGAAAATATGGGAATGTACTGTATGTCCTTTGTGAGCATATTTAAGACAGCTGCATGTATAATTGTTATTGCTGGTTCTTCATAGTCATGGTGGTGAGAGGATTGAAGTGCCAAAGCCATATTTCCACAAAAGATACAATGTAGGTAATGGTGTTATAAAAATTTGGCATAGGCCATTGAAGAAAGTTTCACATCATCAAAGTTTATTTCAAGAAATGGGTAATGACTCCTTGGCCTCTTTTTTGTATTGTCATTAAAAAAAAAGTCTGTATTCCTCCTGTTTCCCTTCTTCTTTTCCCTCTGTTTCTCTGTTTACTTCCTGGCTGTACTAGATTGGCCATTAGTGTGTTGACAACGTATGTACTCTTCAGATTTTATACTCTAGTAGGAGAAGCTCCTGGTATCCTTCTCAATGCACACATCATGCACCCTAATTTGATCCTTTTTCCTTTTCTTTCTTCTCTAGGTACCTGATTAATGTCACCTTTGAAGGAAGGAATTTGTCTTTCAGTGAGGATGGCTACCAGATGCACCCCAAATTGGTTATCATCCTTCTGACGAAGTCAAGGACGTGGGACAGGGTAGGATATGTTTGGAACTCTCAGGCTAGGACTGGGGGCAGATAGATAAAAATGCCTCCCTTTCAGGAAGTAGATCTGGCTCTTTGTTTACCATCTCAGAGGTTCATTTGGGACAACTGATTAATTAATTAATTTATTAAAGGCCCATAAAGTTGCTTTAAAAGTAATTAGTTACAGTTATTCTTCAATAGCCAGAAGTAGTCAGTTGATGGCAGAATTACATTTTTTTTTAAAAAAAAACCTCTCTCTTCTTTTTCTTCAAAAGTGACTAAAATAGTTACATTTTTACAGAGGACCTCAGAATGCTACAAGCCACTGGGTGATTGTCTAAAACATACTTGAATAGTGAAGTCTGTAACTTTACAAGTCATTAAAATAATGAGAGAACATCACACAGGGAATGAAGTTATGTTGTTATATTACAATCATAATGTAACTCATTATTTGTAACAAGTTACTTCCAGGCTCTGTAAAAAAATGTATGAGGCCTCTCAATTAAATCCAGATCATAATTCAGTTTTCACAGCTGGCAGCTGGTGGCTTCCACATCAGTACGGCAGTCAATCCACTCTGGAATTTAGTTTAAACTTTAAAGGAGCTACCTAAGGTGTTGACCCTATCCCCAAAATAGGTTTAGCACCTAGAGAACCACTTTTAATTTTTGGACCAAAATCTTGAAGAGAGTCACTGGTCCTTTTACATGGAGGCCAGCAGCTACCACTGATCTTCATTTGTGTTTGCCCGAAGGCTGGCCCTTTCCCATTACACAGACAGAAATGCAGGGGAAGTAATGATGTGGAAAAGAACAATCTCTTCCTGCACTGACAGATTGTTACAATAAAGGAACAGGTGAGGGGGATGGTAGGTATGGCTCATGGAAAAGTTTGGTAGACTGAAGTTGTTCCACTACTAGTCTAAAATGTCCATAGGTTTTCCTTTATTCATCCCACCTCCATGTGATATATATATATATATATATATATATATGATAATGCAAACACAGCTGAAATGCATTGTCATATACTCCACCTCTTCCTCCCCTCCTCCCTCCTTCTTTTTGCTTGACCAATCTCTAGTGAACATTACCCATCTAGTGCTCATGCGGTCTTATAGTATCAATTATTGCTTTATATTTCACATATAAAGTCAACATACAAATGATCTCATATAGATATATAGATTTCATATATCTTATATAGATATATAGCTAAAATACATGGGGTTGTCTAAACAGTGAAAATAATCCTCATGGAATGGAGGAGAATTCTGCCTGTCTTAATGGGATCCCACATCATATCACCTTATTCGGAAGGAGGGGGGCCAAAAACTCCAAAGGAAAAGCCTTTGTGGCTTGTCCTGGAGTTTTTTAAAAAATCAGCAAGGGAGTGTGCATTCCTGCTCATTGGGACAAGTGATTCGCTTTGAATTGCTTTCCCATAGGAGAGGAAGCGCTAACTGATTGGCCAGGTGAGCATGGGGGCAGGGCTTGCTAACAGGGCAAGTACCTGGTGTCCCCATGTTGATTTTTCGCTGTAGCCTGGTTGGTCGCTTGGAGAGGGAGTTTCTCCCCCCTCCTCCTTCACCGAGTGGCTGGCCAAGTGGCTACTGCTGTTCCTTTACACCCTCTGAGAATGGAAGGGGATGCTAGCTCCCTTGCCTCCACTGCCCCCATGCAAGAGGGCATACAAAGTTTATGGGGGCTGTAAGACCCATTAAGACTCATTAAGACAAGGCACAGCTGCTGCAACTTGTCTTTCCTGTGGGTTTCTCTGGTTTTTTGGGGGGCTTGTATAGACAGGCCCATGATGATGTGCTGGCAAGTAATGCAGGATTAGTTCAGTTGGAAGAGCTATAGAATTGTCACTCTTCCTATTAAGGAACATAAAATGACAAATGCTGATATTGCCATCTGCAGTCATATGCCCACTTATCTGTCCATTTGAAGACAGCTGGACTGATTTCAGATTAACATATATAAGATTGCACAGAAAGCTCCAGTAAAGTCAGTTTTTGAGTATGATCAATCACCACATAGGACAGGAGACATTTCAGTTTCACTGAACTGGCTATATCAAGACCTCCTGATAGGAGAACTATAATCATCAGCAATGCTCTGAGGTGAGCACAATAATGTCATGGTAGTTATGAAAACAAGATACAAGATAAGATAAGACAGTTTTATCATGCCTGTTTTTCTCTGCTAGATAGTTTGCAAGACTCTGGTTAGTTGCCCATTTCATAAGATTCTGTGCTCCAGGATCTTCTCATTTAGAAACATCCGTGTATTTAAAGCTGATTTGATACTCTCCACACAATGATTTTTACTATATTCAGGAGTATATTTTTCCATTTGAAAAGTTACACTGTAGTTGTAAATTCAGGCTATGATCTTTCTTACCAACACTCTACTATGCTTGTGGGTCCAAGAAACCAAATAGCATTCTAGCATTTTTGAAGCTACTGTGCGAATAGCCTTTCAAATTTTTCTCTCAAAATGAAATTTGTATATTGGGCAGTACTTTACTCTGGAATGAAATGTAGTTTGAACAGCTGCAAGGCTGTTACATACCTTCTGCTCATGTACTACCTTGGTATCTTACCCTTGAAAATAAATGGGAATAAAAACCAGTAATTAGTACAGATACAACCAACATGTTCTTACCAGATGAACAATGAAATGTAACACCCCAAATCACGTCTTCACAAAATCTATTCTTATAGAGCAGCTAAGCCACTGTAGGATGGCTGTTTGGATGGTTTGGAGGTCGGGGGGTTGCCCCAGAAAAAAAATTAAAATTGGGAGGGGGGGCAGAAGCTTTGGAGGCTCCTAAGGGAGTGAGGACAACATTTATTTTATTATTTTTATTTTTATTTATTTTATTTTATTTATTTCATTCATTTCTCCTGGAGTGGACCCCAAAGCAGCTCACAAAAGAAATCAAACATGACAATAAAATATTTTTAAAACTATTAAAATCATCTCATTAAAACAGTATAAAATTATTTTAAAAACATGCAAAAGTTAAAAAAATAAAGCCTCTCTGTGAGTGATTACTTCTTATTTATTTAGTTAGTTAGTTAGTTAGTTATATCCTGCTCTTCAGCCACAAGGCTATCAGAGCGGCTTACAAATTGTTTTAAGCAATAGCTATTTACACATCTACACTGCATTAAACAGTTTCCAATGTGTGTTAGCTAATTGCCCCCACAAGCTGGGTACTCAATCCCACCTTTCTCCCACCAATGGGTCCCAAGGTGGCTAACAACTTCTTTAAAACCATAAAAGCTAAAAACAGTACAAAGTTAAAATCACATTGTAAATATAACATTTAAAAAAGAATTAAACAATTTATAAGTTAAAAACATTACATTAAAAATGTTAAAATGCCTTTTAAAAAACCTTAAAATTTTAAAAGTGCACCACACAGCCTCACTAGCCCAGCCTTTGTTACTTCATAAACACCTGGCAGCTTAAAAATGTCTTAACTTGCCGCCGGAAGGAGAACAAAGATGGGGCCAGCCTGGCATCTCTGGGGAGGGAGCTCCAAAGTCTGGGAGCAGCCACTGAGAAATCGCTTCTCCCTTGTTCCCACCAAACAATCTTGAGAAAGGACAGAGAAAGGGGCTTCTCCAGATTATCTAAAAGCTCTCCTGGGCTCATACAGGGAGATATAGTCCTTCAAATAACCTGGACCCATGCCATATAGGGCTTTATAGGTCAAAACCAAAACCAAAACCAACACTTGGAATTGTGCCCAGAAATGAAATGACAGCCAATGGAGCTGGAATATTAATTATTAAAAGCCAGCTTAAAAGTAAAGGCCTTTGGCTCTTGGTGAAATGAGAACAGGGAGGGGGTCAGCCTAGCCTCCCACAGCAGGGAATCCCAGAGAGTGGGAGCAGCCACTGAGAAGGCCCTATGTGATATCCTCACCAAGTGAGCCTGTGATGGTTGTAGGCCCAAGAGAAAGCCCTCTCTTGTATATCTTAAAACTCTGACAGGTTCGTATTGGGTGATATGGTTTTTCAGACAGACTGGACCTATGTCGCCTATGGACTATTCTTTTCCCCACCCTTGGCTGTAGCCCATGTTGTTGTACACTACATCAGTCAGAACCAGCCAGCATAGCCACTGGCAAGCACAGCATGGACAGTTATGGGAGGTGTACTCCAAAATACCTAATGGGCATTGGATTGCCTAATCCTGA
Source organism: Gambelia wislizenii (assembly GCA_030847615.1). Classification (NCBI taxonomy): domain Eukaryota; kingdom Metazoa; phylum Chordata; class Lepidosauria; order Squamata; family Crotaphytidae; genus Gambelia; species Gambelia wislizenii. The sequence continues at coordinate 218,765,160 of JAUMIR010000005.1, read as the reverse complement.
TATATCCTATAGACTAGGGAAGATAAAGCTGTTACAGCTGCACAGACTTTTAGGCTGGTCAGGTATATCCATACAGAGAACTATATTTTGTAACTGTGGACCAAAAAGGACATGAAATCCAAACATGCACATGCACATACCATTGATGAATATTTCATTCATCTAAAAAAATGTAATTCTAACCCATGGGAGGTTATGCCAGTTTATTTCTATTATTCTTTAAGTTGTCATGAGTCTCTTGATGTATGTTGGATGCAGAAACATGGTCACCCCTCTGCAATTTGTCACTATCAATGGATAAGGAGTCAAAGAAAGGCATGGAGAGCTGAGCAATGCATCATCAGCATATTGGTGACAGCTCACACCTCTTTCTCGAGTAAATTCCCTCTTTCTAGAAGACTTGTGTATATTTTAAAGGGAATGAATGACAGTGAGAATGACCCTCTCAAGAACCACAGTGCAGATGAGTGGATAATGAGAGTCAGTAGAAACCTACATCTTCTTGCTGCGATTTCCATGGAAGATGTAAAGAGAAGGAGCAAAGGAAACAGACAATATTCTGTCCAGCCCAGCAGTGTGATGTAGCCACTTAGATGTGGATAGATCTAGCCTCACTAATAGATATATTGGATCCTTCTTCATCACTAAGAATATTGTAATTAGTATTTACCAAAGCTGAATCAATTTCATGGAATTATCTGAACCCCTTGTGATAATTACACTTAAGTATTTTTCTCAAAGAAGGTTTTTCTCCCACAAAGCAACTTAAAGAGCATTTCTCTTTGCAGCCTTTTTTTTTACAACAAAATATAAATATAAATTGAAACAAAAGTACAAACAGAAATTCACTACTTGCTTCTTTTGAACCTAGCAATTGATTTAACTCACTTTGAAATTGTCATGGCAGTGGACAACATCTAGGGTTGTTCTAGAGCTATGATCCTGCAAAGACAAGGATCTGACATATAATAGCATGTCTTTGCATTCTGTTTCAGCTTATCCACTGAGTTGGAAACTTATGGTTTAAGGTTTGATTTAAACCACCCAAAAGACCATGTACCAGTTCCAGTGAGTTCACCTGATTCTGTTTAAATTTTTTATTCCTGATTAAGCATAACTAAACCTACTCAGTTTTGGTCTGGTAACAACCATAATCTGAAGGCATATGGTGAGGTTCTATCATTGAAGTGGAACATGGGCAGATGAAGATCCTTTAAACTGCCTAGATCAGTGGTTCTTAACCTGTGGTCCATGGACCTCCAGAGGGCCACAGTGTCCTCACAGGGGGTCTGTGAAGGCTTGAAGGCTGCTTGGTCTACCTCCTCCACACAGTGGAGCAGCCACATGGCAGGAGCCAATGCAAAGGCTGGCTGGCTGGCTTGTTCTGTACATTGGCATTCAATCCACTCCAGCCACAAACTTGCAGGAAGAATCAGGAGAAAAGTCTTCCCTTCCCCTCCAGTGCCTCTGAGGGAAGGTTTAATGGATGGCGTAATTGTGTTGTTGTTTTTGTTGTTGTTGTTTTAAATCTTGAGTTAAGTCTTGGTGGACCATGGCAACAAAAGATATTTAAAGGGGATCCCTGGCAAATAAAAGGTTAAGAGCCACTGGCCTAGATCTGTATCCATGGATTGTGCATCCATTGGTTTCCACCATCCACAGATTGAAAATATTTTTTAAAAAAATTCCAAAAAGCAAACCTTGATTTTGCCATTTTATATAAGGGGCATCATTTTAATATGTCATCTGTATATATAAAATGCTTGGATATGTTTCCGTTTTCAGTGTGCTGATTGGCCACTTAGGAAACATACCCAACCAGTCTCCTCCCTCCTCTATCTCCCTCAGCCAATCACCACCCATATGCAAATTCCCTCTCCACCTCACAACCCACTCCTGCCACTTAATCTGCATCTAAGCCCCCAGCCTCAGCAGGGCCCCTCCCTCCTCTTACTTCCTCAGCCACTCACCACCACATGTAAACCAATGCAACATTTTCCCTCAAATAATACCATGTAGCTGAACCATGAGGTCTGAACCATGAGGATTCTGAGAAAAAAAACACATAAAACAATTTATTATAAACAATTTATTATTTTTTTAAAATTGGTAAAAATGGGTGAGACATATTCAAGAACTCTGAGAAATTGAAGAAGAAATTGAAATGAAACATTAGAGGATAGATCAAGTATACTAAGACATCGAAATGAGACATTATGATGAAAAAGACAAACAGAACATTACAGAAAGAGAAGAGCAATTGGGCATGTGTTACGCCAGGTACACCTAGGGGTCAGTTACACAACCATTTTAATGCAGAAAATGCTGGCTTACCACCCTTTCAATTCAGAGCCGAGCAGTTTACATGATTTTGGCTGTTCCGATAAATCCTGCTAAATTAGAGATTTTGCAGTTCACATGGGGGACATGGCCCCAGTGTCTGACAGTCATGGAGGCCTATCTCTCATGTGAGGTGGAAAGGGCAGCAGCAGTGGAGAGGTATGGGCCCCCCTTCAGCTGGTGAATAGGGAAGGGGGCGCAAGGAGGAACAGGCTACAGCAGTGGACAGATGGGCTACTGTGCTACATTTTTATTTATTTTTATTTATTTAATTTATACCCCGCTCTTCAGCCACAAGGCTATCAGAGCGGCTTACAAATTGTTTTAAGCAATAGCTATTTACACATCTACACTGCATTAAGCCTCTTCCTCTGCATTAAGCCCCTGCAGCTGGCAAATGGGGAAGGGGGGGTGCAGGGAGGAAGAGGCTTCAGTGGTAGACTGTCCCATAGGCCCGTCTGTCCATCACTGCTGCCTGTTCCTCCCTGCATCTCCCTTCTTCCCTGTTCGCTGATGCTGGAGTGAATGGCGAAGGGGGTTGCAGAGAGGAACAGGCAGCAGCAGCAGACAGATGGACCAATGGGACTGTCCGTCCTGTTGGCCTGTCTATCCGCCCCTGCAGCCAGTGAATGGGTAAGGAGAGAATCCTGGGGTTGCCCTGTACGTCCTAAGAAAAATGCGGAGCCAGTATTGCAAGGCATCCCTTGCAAGTCTGCCCCCTCTGAGGTCCGACCAATCACATCTCAGCTCTGTTGTGAGCCTCTGCTTTGGTATTGTTGCTGGTAATTCACACAGCCAATAGTGCGCAACTTTACAGAACTTTTCAAAAGAAGTAAGAAAAAATAGCGAAAGCTTATATCGTGCATCTCACAGGTATTTTGCCACCCTCCTTCTGAATATGGAGACATTGGCCTGAAATTCGTGTGAACTATTAGGATTCTGGGCAAATCAGCTGAGGATTTTTTTTTCCATGTAAATGACTCTCTATTTGTATATAATGCGATATGAACATCCTTGGATTTTGGTATCAATGGAGGGTCCTGGAATCAAACTCTAGTGAATACCAACAACTCACTGTATATACTGTTCTAAGCAATGCATTTGGTAGATGGGTGATACTAATAGTAGTAATAGCGAACCCTAATGTTTGTAGAAGTAAAAAAAAATTAGAAAAATATCCTAAAGGATGGGGGAGGGGGAACGACACAAAATCGTCCATGTAAGAATCCAACATGCTTTGCTACTCATGGCATTCTGACTGACTATTAAGAGGTTGAGAAAACTGGCTGGTCTGGGAAAAGAAGAGAATGTCTCGGAGGAGGGAACAGCTGACCGACTGGAACCCTGAACAGGATTCCCCCCACACTATAAGTTTTCATTGCGGGCCTGAGTTCTAAGTACTGTAAATCAGTGTAGACCCTATTGCTCTTGCACATATAGAAATGTGATTTCATAATTTCTTCACATAGTTGCCCATGCAGATCTTTTTCCTGAATTCAAAGAATGTATGTGGTCACTCTTTCTGATATCAGAGTCAATGCCATGTGGAATAATTTTCCTTACACAGAGCACCAGCTGTATATACCTCTAGGTCAACAGCATCAGTAAGTTTTAGGAATGTGTCATGATAAGCTTTTTCCTGGGCTTTTTTTAACCGGCTCAGAATGCAATGGACAGTCTGAGTCTCTACAGTAAGGTATGAGCCTTTAGTTTACATAGTTATGTTAAAATGCAGCAGAGGGACATGCAATTTCTATTTCCCTTTTTAAAATGTTGAACACTTCTATTACCTGCCGAGACTCTCCTGCATCTAGCTTCCTGTGATACTTTGCAGTTAATTATGAGAGGGAAATAAATTGCAATTGCTTCCATCTTTAAGTTAAACACACTTTTTTAAAATTTGTTTTTATTTATTTATTTATACCCCGCTCTTCAGCCTCAAGGCTTATCAGAGCGGCTTACAAATTGTTTTAAGCAATAGCTATTTACACATCTACACTGTGTTAAGCAGTTTCCAATGTGTGTTAGCTAATTGCCCCCCACAAGCTGGGTACTCATTTTACCGACCTACGAAAGGATGGAAGGCTGAGTGAACCTTGGAGCCCGCTGGAATCGAACTTGCAACGTGGTGACTTGCAGGACTGGCATTTAACCACTGCGCCACCAGGGCTCCTTTGTAATATTTTAAGAATTATAGCAGAATAAAAGAAATAAAGGCATTCCTTCATCTCATGAGCTCTATGTTATATGGAGTGTAACTTCTTGTTGTTCTGTGCCTTTAAGTCAGTTCCAACTTATGGTGATCCTAAGGCAAACCTATCACAAAGTTTTCTTGGCAAAATTTCATCAGAGGAGGCTGGGAGAATGTGATTTGCCCAAGATGGCTTTCAGTAGGTTTCCATTGTTGAGCAAAGGATTCAAACCCTGGTCTCCAGAGTCATAGTCCAGTGCTCAATCCACTACACCATGCTGGCTCTAGTAGTGCAGCCCCTTAATTCCAATCCATTTCTTTGGGAAAAGATTCTCTTTCATGGATTTCTCATTATAGTGTGAAGCCAGGCCAACACTGTCAGAGTGACACACGTGACAACCACAGTCTTTGCAAACATTTTTATTCCATATTGCAAAGCTGCCCTGCAATGACCTCCATTTCCTTTGTGTTTTGTGGTTTTTTTTATTCCTCCTCAGTAGCTTGTTAAGTTATGTGTTTGTGCCACAGTAATTGAAGAAACTTGCCCCTAATTAGCTGTGGATTTTTTGTGAGCTCCTCCTCAAGAACCTTGTAGTGTTCTAGCTGCTGCTATATTTACTGAAAGTATCAGCATCAATCTGTATTGACACTTGATCCTTACTCTCCCTTTTGTAAACATGTGTCTTTTCTCTTTGCCTCAGCTCTGTTACTGTAAAGATTCAAGGCAAGCTCTAAGCTAAAATACACACAACCACTGTGTGTCTCTGACTACAAAGCCCATTTGGTTGGATCCACACTAAGGCCATAGTTACACAGCAGTTTTTATCCCGGGGAGAAGCGAGATATCTTCATCCTGAGTTCGTCTCTTATTGTTTACACAATTTGTCACTGTAGCATAAGTCTCTTTTTTTTAATTTCTTGTTCTGAGTACCTCCATCCTGGGATAGGGGCACACAGCAGAGCAGTATTTTGATTGGTCAGACTTTGGAGGGGATGGGCTTGCAAGGGAAGCCTGGCAGTTCTGGATCCGCCATTTTTGGAATGGTCAGTCTGGAAAAACCACCCCACCCCTGCTGGCCACAGCCACCCTTGCCTCTAAAGAGAACCCCCGTCTTCTGCCCCACGGGGCTACTGCCTCCCGCCCTTGCAGCCATGTGGCGCGATGGGGTTTCCCCTTCCCCTGTGCATAGGGTGGCACCCCACATCCCTACTAACACCACAGGTGCACCTCTTTCCCCACACACAGGGACATCTAGGGTTTTACTTTCCTAGGATTTCAAGGAGAGAATCCAGCCTGCCTTCATGCTCTCCCATTGAAAGCATTGAGGATGGAAAAATGTTTAGTTCGGCTGAAACTGGTACTACCGGGCGCATGGTGCATATTTTTTACTTCATTGACAAAATTAAGGCTGTTAATTCACAAATATTCCATGTAATATATTCTCTTGGAATAGCTCCTCATCTACTTTGCACAATTAATTTTCCATAAACAGAAACAGGGTACATTCAAAGATATAGGTGTTACATTCACAAAGTACTTACTGTTAACTCGAGTTCTTACTCTCGAGGAGACTGCATTAGTAAACACAATTAGCATTAAGCCACAGTCCTGAATGCTTACTCTCAAGGAGACCTTAGTTTTCCAATAACAGAAACAGGGTGCATTCAAAGATATAGTTGTTACATTCACAAAGTGCTTACTGTCAATTCAAATTCTTACTCTCAAGGAGACTTTAATTTTCCATTAACAGAAACAGTGTGCATTCAAAAATATAGCTGTTACATTCACAAAGTGTTTACTGTCAATTCGAATTCTTACTCTCAAGGAGACCAATCGAATTCTTTCTGGGGGTGACCACATTAGTATACACAATAGAATTAAGCCACTGTCCCAAATTCTGTCCTACCTCACTCTTCCCCCCACCACTTCTTTTCCTTCCAATAGAAAGCAATGCTTTAAGTTCTGTCTGTCCCCCCAATCTCCTCCTGTCTACTGTCCTGTCTATCTGCCCCTGCAGCTGGCAAATGGGGAAGGGGGGTGCTGGGAGGAAGAGGCTTCATTGGTGGACAGACGGGCCTACGGGACTGTCCCATAGGCCCGTCCGTCCATCACTGCTGGAGGGAGGGGCCGGTGGCTCTCTGCTGGCTGCAGATTCTGCTAGCCGGGCATCAAGAATTACAAGGCTTCCCTTGCAAGCCCACCCCCTCCAAAGTCCGACCAATCAATATTCAGCCCATGTCCCGGGATGGTTCCTGATTGTTCAGACAACCAATAGCATGGGTTGTCTCAGACTTTCCTAAAAAGTTCCTGAAAAATAGAGGGGTGGAATGTCATGGGATTAAATGGGCTTTTTGCTACCCCTCCTGAATAGCTCATGATGTGTGTGAATGACCAGGGATCTACGAATCGGGCTTTTTGTTGTTGTTGTTGTGTAAATGAGCCCTAAGTTACAGAGCAATCCTGAGTGAGCTGAGAGCAGGGAAGTGGGAAGATTTACCAGCTTATCCACAGTGTTGCCCATTCATGCTAAGTCAGTGCTAGCTCTGCATTTTGAGGACTAGGCAACAGCAAGACAGCCTCAGTAGCTCCTCTCATCCAGTTTGCTCCCTCACTGCCATTGTCACCGGCTGCTCCTGCTCTTCTTCCTCAACCCTTTGCTTGCTTGCCAGGCAGAGGCATAGTGGGAAAGCAAGTCATGGCAGCACTGTCCTTCTCACTTCTGTTGATTTCTTGTTTGCTGATTCTTAACTGGATCTCTAGTAACTGTGGTCCACATTTGGGTGAAGGACTATGTAATACTACTGCCCTGAAAAATCCTTAAGTTGCTTTGTGGGAGACAAACCTTCTTTGAGAAACATAGGGCCAGTCTAGATGGTGAAATAAATCCTCTTAGATTCCGGGGGGAATCCCATGTGTCCAAATGGGATCCCACAGCGCTCTGTCATTTTCAGAGGGAGAGGGATCAAAATTTGGGAAAACTACACAAGAAAAGCCTGCAGGGGAAATGTGCACTCCCACTCTTTAAGACAACCAAATTGTATTGCAGCACATTCCTAAAGCAGATAGCTGATTGGTCAGTTGTGCACAGGGGGCGAAGCTTGCTAACAAGGCAGCACCTGGAACCACCATGTTGGATTTTTGCAGTAGCAAAAGCCCCTTAATCTATTTCAACTATCTGAAACCACTCCTAAGTAAGTGGTTTAAATCTTGTGACCTACACACTGTAACTCATCAAGCCTGAGGGCTAACAACAAAAACATAAAACAATTAGGCTTTTGTTAAAGAACCATATGGGTAATTTAAAATATGTTGGCTCTTCAGCATTAATTTCATTACTTAATAGATTAGCTCTGGAGACATGTTAATACTAAAATTCCAACTTAACCACAAATTTAATTAACATGTAAAATTTTGTTAGAATATAGCAAACTTAATTTGTAGCATAAGGATGGAAAAAAATATTTGCCATTATTCATTTGCCGGCTGAAAAATGTGGGAAGCGAGAATACAGTGGTGAGAACTTTGCACAGTTTTTGCCCAGTGCTCACACATCCGTTCAGTGTTTTGGGAAATTATTCTGCACAGAAAAGCACATGGAATTTTGTGTGAATTTGTGGGGTTTTTCACACACACACACACACACACACACACACACAATGTTTCTTGACATCCATGTCTGGTCTTTTGTGCAAGATTGCTCCTTTCTACTGAAAACTCAGCAATCTTGTACAATAAAAATCTTACACATAAAAAAAAATCTTGCAGAAAAAGAAAGCAATCTTACACACTCACGAAGGCATGTGATTTTGTTGGGTGAGATTACTATTTTCTGTGTAAGATGTCTGTTGTGCAAAATTTCTGTTTTGCGTAGAAAACATCACTCTCGGAGAAACACAGGATATAAAATAAATACATACATACATAAGTAAACAAACAAGCAAAGGTGCACACATGCACACACATGTGTTTGTGGCTCCATGGAAGCAGTTGTGTGTATGTGTGTGTGTGAAAACCTCTACATCTCATGTAAAAAAAACCATGTGTATTTCTACACAGAATAATTTCCTGAAGCCCTTCTGGATGTGTGAATAGCAGGTGAGAACTGTGCAGAAAAAGATTGATTTTCTCTGGAGTAGCTAGAAAACTGTGGAAATTATTCATCCTCACTTCCAAGAACAAAATAGTCAAATATAAACATCCCTTCTGTAGCAAATACAGGTTGCCTCCTGTATGCGCGGGACCAATACCCATAGTTTCAATTATCCGCTGTGATTCTATGTGGTTTGCTAGTACCTGTGGTTACAATTATTCATGGTAAGTCTGGGAACGTATCCCCCGTGCATATGAGGGGCAACCTGTATGCAATTTATTTTAATTATTTGGTTCCTATTCCCACTTGTAAATGGGCCACCTAATGACACGTGGGCCAGATATGTCAGTCCTTGAAAGTAGTCCTGTGGAAAGTGTGTGAAGTTCTCCTTTTGCCCAGACAGATTATGTCTTTCTTGGGGGAAATGGCATGATTTTCAATGCAGTGATTCTACATATAGGTCCTATTTATCCCTGGCAGACCTCATTTTGTAGGTTTCTACTTACTACTGTTGGTAGAAGAACCATCAACTGTAGCTTTCTACCTTAGACTTTGCTTTGGTAGAACTCTTCTTATTAAAGGTGGTAAAGAGATGACAATCAACCTCAGTGAATTGAATTGCACTCTTAGTCATGTTAGGTATTCTAATTAACTTTAGTCCAATTAATTTCAATGAAACTAAAGCATGACTTAGTCTAGAACACTCTTTGATTCTTACATGTGCTCACTCCCAGAAAAGGTTGTGCCAAACTGTGGCAGAACTTCTCCAGACCTTTACAAAAATCACAGACATTAAGGAAGAGATCCATCAAGATGTGGACAACCATAGTTGATGGCAGACTATTTCATCCATAGTAATTATGTTCTGAAAATAAAGTACACAAAAAAAAGAGCCAAAGCTATGTTCTTAACATTTTTATGTCATTCTCTGTAATGGTAGAATGCACCACATGCTTCTGCAGCCCATTTAACCTAAAATATTTTGTTAGTTTCTTTGTTTATGAATCAAAAATAGTCACAGGGAGAACATGGTGCCAAGCCTCAAGGATGCCATCTCTCAGCAGGGTTCTGGATCTTTTAATAAGTTATGAGATGAGTTTTCTATTAGGTGTTTGTTGTTGCCAGTGTTCTCAGTAGAAGCAAGACAGTACTGAAAATCTTAGGATTTTGTTGACCTTCATTAGAAGGACAACTTTCCTTGGTGTCTATCTTGAAGAAAAATACTAAATATATCTAGTCTTTCCCTTTATCCTTCCCATAATCTTTCCTTATCCTGTTAAAGAACAAATGAATTCATTCATATTGAACAGCATAGGGGATTGAACCAAGCCTGGAGGGACCTCACAGGCCAAAGGCCAGGGTGTTGAACAGGATTCCCCCAGAACTGCTTTTTGAGTTTGCCTCTTTAAGAAGGACCACAGCCATTGTAGAACAATGCCCCCAAGTGCCATCCCAGAAAGACAATTGGGGATAAAACCATGGTTGATGATATTAGGCTGTCAGCTTGTATCCCCTTTCAAGTTACCAGGAAGGGGACATGTTGTAGTTTGGCTGGTTAGCCAGAAGCTGGGTCAGTACCTGGTTCCGAAAGTGATGGAGATCTATCAGTCAGTGAATCAGTCAGTCATTTGCAGGAGGAAAGGGCAGCAGGTAGCAGCAGAAGCAGATGGCTATAAGCAGGCAAAAGGACCTCTCTCTTCTTTGAGGTGCTGCTAGTGTTACTTTGCCTTCAGTGTGCTTACTCTTGTAGTTTGGCATTGGAGAATCAGAAGGAAGAAATAGAATCAAAGCACATAAAGAGAAAGGAGCACGCAAACATAAACCTAATTGATGTAATGCTGCCCATGATTTGGTATTAACCAAACTCCAATTCAACTAGAATGGGACTAGTTAAAGCAATGGAACTTCCATTAGTACTGATTTACCAAGCCCCTATTGTTTCAGTGGATATACTGTACTCTAATTAGGACTAACACTTGGTTTAGCCCATTATATTTAAACCTACTCATTTCCTGTGAAGACAGCTTGGCTACACCGATTTCTTATTCCTCAAGCATTTGTAATATTAACATACTCCCTTAATAAACCATGCTTTGTATGGAAGAGATTGAAAATAAAGTGATGCATTTTACTGATTTTATTTCTATAAATTGTTGTTGTTGTTTATTTATATAGTGCCATCACTGTACTGTACATGGCACATTACAATAAAACAACCCAAAACAGTGGGTCCTGCCAAAGGAATATATGTCTATACACCTACAGAGGGAAGGAATAAATAATAAAATATAAAACTGTACAATACAATTGCAGAACAAATTGTCCAGATAAAATGCAAAAAATAAATGTAATGAAAATATACAAGATTATAATACAATTATCAAACTAAAATTCCAAAAGCTTTGGAAAACAAAAAAGTCTTCAATTGAGATTTAAGGACAATGAGGGAAGGAGCAATCCACAATGTTCAGGGAAGGAATTCCAAGAGTATGGGGTAGCAAGTGAAAAAGGACGAAGTCAAGCCAAGGAAGAGGAAACCCTGAGTTGGGTGAGAAGTCTAAAAGTCTCCTTCATGTTAAATTTTCCAGTCATGTTACAGTTCCATACAGTCACTCAAGTTTTTTACTTTTTACAGGAGATATTTAATACCATATATGCTTCATGCTATATCTTGGTGTTTTCCACCCATCCTATAACAGCAAAGTCCAATCCACTGAAGAAATTAATTCAGGGATTTGGATGATGGCATGAAATGTGAGAATAATGCTCCACTAGATCTTTTCATGTGCTTGGGCAAGCCTCTCTATCTCATTTACCCATAGCTTACACATATATTGTCATGAGTTGCTCTTAAGTCAAAGACAGCAATATTGGTGACAGTTACAAAGAACATGCATTGCCTGGGTTTTTCTAGCATCTATAGCTTGTTCATTTGTTTAAATGGTGTCTGTTGTTTAATACTGTTAAAGAGAAAAATGCTAGCATCTTGATTTTATGGTGTATCAGCTCTCAGGGAATTGCAGAACAGTGTATCGTGATTTGGTCATATGTCATATCTCAGTAGATTTATGAATACTTAGGGCTGGTTAATCTGACTCTCATTTCTCTGGAGAATTCAGATAAGGCAAATACTGTTGAACACCCTATGGAATCTGCAGGAGAAAAGGTGAGAAACGTCTCCAAGTGTTTAAAAAAAATTTTTTTTTAATAAGCCCAACGCGATTCAGCCTACGTGTAAATTTCAATGGCCTTCTTCAGGGGCTACATAAAATCAAATACAACAGAAATGTCAGATTAAAAATCAAAAGGACAACATGCAATTATATAGTAGTATCTACATAAAACATCATAATACATTTTAATTTTTGTATTTTGCTTAAAGCCTATACATACTCATATGCAATCTGGCAGCAGAAATTTATGGAGCTGAAAATCTCATTCCATTTATTGGACCAACAAGAATTTTTTTGGAATGTCGTCATTCTGCAGCAGACCTTAAATTTTTGGGTTTAGTCGGGGGGAAAGCAGAGTGGATTTTAAAATTAAAATCTTTGGCTTCTAGAAGACTAAATGAAGAACAGAATCTCCTCCCGCTATGCTGGGCACCACATGGGCCATGTGTGTGGACACCCCTTCACATTGTGGTAACAGAACTCACCGTTTTCTCTGGAAAAACCGCATCAAACAGTGAGGGTTTTTTTTTAACCATGTGTCCACTCTGTTTTAAGGGTATTTGCCCTGGATTCTTGGTTTAACTGCCCAGACATTGTCTAGACAGTTTGGGCTAGGCTCTCAGCAAAAACTCTGCATCATCCGGACTGCTGGGAGTTGGAATGGAGAGAGGCCATTTCATTTGGCTCATGTAGACAAGACCTATATGTTGTCCTTTTGATCTTTAATTGGACATTTTAATTTGTATCTATTTTTATGTAGCCCCTGAAAAAGGCCATTGAATTTAGGCCAAAATGCATTGGACTTGTTAAAAAAAAATAAAAAATAAATTAAAACCATCACTGAGCACTTGGAGATGTTTCTCCCCTTTCTTTCCTGCGGTCTCTGGAGAACTCACCAGTTGTACAGCCAATTATTATTTGTTTCCAGAAACCAAAAGGAAGATATGCTTGGTCTTTTTGATTCAAACCCTAAGATAGCTGCATAGTTATTCTGGACATAAATAACTTTTAAAGATTATTTTGATTCCCTCAAGTAGGACTTCCAAAAGATGTTGCTTCCACACTTATAAGTTTGGCTATTTTTGTAACCACATCATGTGAACTCAGAAAGCAGTCTGTTTAAAAACTCTGTTCTGATGAGATCTGGGTATTCTAAATATGCAAAGGAGGAGTATATATTAGTCTTCCTTGTATTGAACAGGAGAGCCACCTCTATCTGTGGAGACCCTCCATGTGATTTAAAATGCCAGCATCCGGCATGGAGAGCCTCCATGCATAACAAAAGCTTTCCTCTACAACAGCTACTCTCCATGCATGGATGATGACAGAACCAGCACTGGAGGAGATCAGGGCTAGCATGCTTACCTCCCTCAGTCTTCACATGTTTAATAACTATTGAATAAGGCTAAAATGCACCTCAAGCTAAGAAAACAAAGAAGTACACTTTAAAAATATGACATGGCTTGATGGGTAAAAGGAGCAAACAGTAGTATATATTTGGCTTTTAATTAAACTGTTCTATCTCTTACTATTACAAGCCTGTTGTTCAAGTCTGTGACTCTAGTTTTTTTGTAAAAAAAAAAAACTTTCACGAATGAATCTACAATAGCATTATAACTGTACACAAAGATATGGGGTTACAGGTAGTAAAATATGTGAAGAATAAAAGGGATCAGAGAGATATGTACATAAGAAAAGTTTCAAAGAGAAAGGAGAAGACATTGAAAAGTAAATACAAAAGACATGATGTACAAGAGATATTCTTGTTTTTCATCAGTGGAGACTAATTGGGAGTGTAGCAGAAAGCACAACCAATGCAGGTATGGCAAGCAGATGAATTATGATGCTGACATCATACTTTAGCTTGTGTAAGTAGCATGGTCCATGATAATTCCCCATTTTATCTGGGTAGTAGAGCTCTAGCATTTGGTGATGTGATGTGCTGATTGAATGTATCTCGCCTCCTGCGTTCCCCCTATCCCATATGAGAAGTAGAAAGAATACAAGTGGATTCAAAGATTAAGGGATATGCACAAGATTCAGTAGGACAATGTGATTGGTAGTAACAGGCAAAGGTTTTCACAGAAACTGTGAGGCTGAAAAAAGATGGTATGGTATTGTTAGTTGCATTTTGGGAATCACTGTTTTTAGACACAGTTTCCTGTCCTGTAGTAATGCAACCAGCCCTTTTCTTTGATCAGCGGAAACACCCAGTTACTGGATTTGCCTCTGAGTTTTCCACAGGTTGGAATTGGAAGCAGAATTATAGGTGTCTATTTAGGCAAAGTATCCAAAATATTTTTATGGAAAATTCAAATAGTTTTATGCAGAATTCACAAGTTCTTGTCAACCACTATTTGAAAAGAATTTAGGGATTTGGATTTTATTAATTAATGTATGCTGGAAATTCTACCCTGCCTTTCTGTATTGACAGTGGTCAAGGCAGTTTAAACAAACAATGGTGCAACCACACTTTAAAAGCAATGTAAAATAATATAAACCTGTGGAAGAGAGGCAACAGGAGGCTGAACCAATTTAAAATACATTCAGAAATATGTATATTGTGAAAGAATGCATTCAAGATACTCATATGTTTAAGTACGAATTTTGATACGGAATTAAACACAAGCACACTCGCCCCTTGAGATTAGAGCAGAAACTGGGTGGAACAGACTTATGAATGAGCACATGTGAAACATTGTTCCAAATTAGTTCAATCAATCCATCCCTCATTTTTAGGCTGCTTCACATGAAACACTGTGATTCTTAAGCAATTAAAAGGATTAAAGGGATGGGGTGAAAGAAAAGGAAGCACAGTTCATTGCTTTATAACATTTTATGGTAGTAGCACCAATAAGGTTATCCTGTCACAGGATTTAGTGCAAAAGTTGTATTTCAGTGGCCTAAAACCCGTTGTTAGTCCCAACTAAGGTAGATCCATTGATTCAAAGGAGATTTTCAGACAGGCAAAAATCGCCCCTTGCCGCGCGAGCAGCCTCCCGAAACTGCTGCGCGGCAAGGGTCTTTTTCGGACGACGCTGTGCCTCTAGCGAAGCCGTCCGTGTCACTTCCGTGAAGCTTCGGACGGCTCCGCGCCATATTTCAAGCACGGAAGCTGCCCGTGATTGAAATATGGCGCGGAGCCGTCCGAAGCTTCACGGAAGTGACACGGACGGCTTCGCTAGAGGCACAGCGTCGTCCGAAAAAGACCCTTGCCGCGCAGCAGTTTCGGGAGGCTGCTCGCGCGGCAAGGGGCGATTTTTGCCTGTCTGAAAATCTCCAAAGGTACTTAAATACTGATGATTGTTCACTTACCAAGTTCTCACTGATTCATTGAGTCTATTCTAGTTGAGACCAGCAATTGGGTTTAGGCCTATCATGGGGGAACTGTTTTAAAAGATCTTACTCACCCATTCCATTGATAATGCTTTGGTTTAGAGTTTAGGGTCAGATGATAATCAAACCAAAAGATCTCTGGGAAATGGGGTAGATTTAGGATTATTTGCCTGGATTAGAAACCTGAGAATATTCAGAGTGCATTTTCTTCATTAGCAACCAGTAGTTTGGGATTAGGGTCAAGGACTAACCCTTCCATGCATTTTGGAACCCTCTCTCCCATTCTAATTTATTTTGAGTTTTTGTTTTAAGGGATTGTCTAGTCCTGTAATTGAAATGCAATAGAATTCTGAATAATTACAGCTGGGTAGGATTTCCTATCAGTTTCTCAGTATCTGAGGTGAGAAAAGAAACTAGTCACCAAATTCCTCAAGAAGGATCCACATGTCTCTATTAATTAGTTTATTAGTAGAGCATTAATGTGCAGCCTCTTTAATGCTTATATAGTTTGAGAAAATTGCTATTAAATTGTGTATGGATGTATCTTGGAATAAGCCCCATTGAATTCAATAGAACATACATCTGAGTATGTATATATAACATTGTACTGGTAGTTTCTTATATACATCTGTTTTAAGGCCAAAACAACCCATCTCCTCCTTGGCCTTCACTGGATAGCAGCTACCTTTAATAAGTTCCTGTGAAAAGTTTTGTCAGATACTCTGGGAATGGGGCAAATAGTCCACAGATGTCTAGTGTTAGCCTGTGGACCAGAAGAGAATCTATATATCAGAACAAAGACTGCAAATGTACATGCTGTATATCTCTGCTTGCTTCTACTGGCTGCCAAAAAAAACCCAAACCAAAACAAAACAAAAAACAAAAACCATGCTTGTGCATATGTGTACATCATCATGTGTGGCATTTAAAAGCCACTATGCCATCTTCACCAATTCCTGACAACCAGCTAGCATCTCAGGTACATACGTTGGGGAAGACTATTGCTACAGTAACTCAGGTCACCTATTATGAAGTCAAACTTCATAATGTTAGGCAACACAATGTCAGATAGCTGGGAATCACTGAATTAGTGTACAGTCACTGTGTAGCCCAGGCCAGTGCTGTTAGTGGACATAGAGTTTTTGAATGGACTTTATCCTGTGGTTGTACACTGCACACTGGTGCCATGTTTTTTAACTGCATTTGCTGGGGACATGAGCAAATACCAATGAGAGAACCGATAGAACATACACTGCCATAACATTCTAAAACTTGCAGAAAATTGGATGGAAGAAAATCCTCCTAATGATACAGAGTTTTAGATGGAAAGAGCAGGCTTAGCTTGTGCTTAAGGGAACTTGCAGAGAATAAAAGTGCTCTTGAGGCCCGAGGACGTGTTTTCATCTGTTCTGTTCCATTTGCTTGAGACTGTGTCTCATTTCGACGTCTTTTCTTGGCCTGGGAGTCTTCTGCTTTTGTTTTGTTTTGTTTACTTGCTGTATTTCACTAACAGGAGATGATTGTTTTCTCCTTTGGACTTTTAGAAGGGTCAGGGGAGGGTGTATATCTTATTTTAGTTGCATATATGCAGTGTGCCCTAAGATTTTTCTTTCCAGCTTGAATTTGTGATGTTAGTTGGTTTATTTTTACTGAAACATTAAATGTTTCACGAAATACACTCTTAATACATTTGTCATCATAGGTTTTACTGAGCATATTAAGAGTTGGATTTTTACCCTCTCCAAAATATGTGATCAATTATCTGTCATCTTGTTTATAACTTGCATTTTTGGGCCCTTATTGTATTTTATATTTCTTCTATTATTTTCTCAAATCAAATGTTACCTGTCATGATATTATCCAAATATTTATTTGTATTGGACTGAAAAACATTGTTCTTGCTGTTAATGCAGTATTTCCTTCCTCCTTTTGCAGTTTTTTATAAGTGGATTTTTTCACCATTGTAGAGACTGCTGCTTTGCCTTATGCAATTTTGTGTGATTTCCTGGACTTCTGTAGCGTTTGTTCCATCACTGATACCTAATGGCAGTTGTCATCATATTTACAGTATGCAGAAGGTATACTCATATACCATGTACTCTTGCATATGCTTGGTGGCATAGCTTTTGCATGTGTCCTCCTCCCCCCCCCCGTCCATTTGTTGTCTCTGTTCTCAATTTGTATTTTCCTTGAGTCTTTACAATTTTCAGTCTGCCTTCATTAATATCAGACCCTGATTTCCACTCTTGCGTTGCATCACAGGTTTGTTTGCATTTCAGTTTTCTTATTCTTTCCTAAAGATGTGCCATTTTTTTTATAGAACCAGGCTTTTAAATTTTAATACTTCTGAATTTCTTGTGTTCTGCAGCATCTTCTGCCATACTAAGTATGGCACATTTAGTGACTACCTTATTCTGGTCAGCATCACCTGTATAATAGTTTATAGATTATATTTCATATCTGCTAAAGAGGACAATCATGTATTTTTTATTACACTTTTATTCAGATAGGTTCTAAATACTTCACAACAAATATATATATATACATGTATTCTTTTAGCCTTTCTTTCTACTGGAGTTCAGTGCTACAATATACAAACCTGTGCAGTAATTTAGAATAGGAACTCAGAAACAGTACAATATCCAGTAGTCATGAACAAAGAAAGAATTTTAAGTCAACTGTACATAATGAACTGAATTCCCATTTTACTGACAACCATCAATTAGTGTCATCAGCTTTTGGCGCAATACAAAAGGATCCTTGATAACAACGCAGCCAGCTTTGCAAATCATTGGCAAAATTTTATTTTGAACTGTAGGATTGGCATGTTAGTTCAGAATTATTTGGTCATATGCAAGAATGACTACTTGGTTAGTTCCTGAATCTCCTTTATGCTACACTTCAGAAATCTGGCTGGATTTCATCTATAAGATCCAAAGCTGCTTTACTCATATGAGCTCAGATACTTTCTGGGTTAGATCCAGGCTTGCTCATAACTAGAGCAAACTAACTAAAATCCCATTATTTCTGTGGGTGTACTCTAAATATAACAATATTTAGATCTAACCGCCTGTCCATGTCAGGGTTCTTTGGAGACAACATACTATTGTTTTGCTCTGGATACTATCCAAGTACTTGTTTTTGACCTATAAATCCTTCAGTAGTTTTGGCCGTATGTAATTACATAGTATTTTGGCAACAGTGTCATTAAGGCCAGCTTTGAGTACTTTCTTCACTTTTCCACCTGTGAATCCTAGGCCAAAATAGATATTACCTTAATTGCACAAATGCAATTAGTATCCCCCTTTTTGTAAGGCCAATAGCAGCCAGGGACAGCTGGTGGTTCCCAGATCCTTTAAGGTTCCAACTAAAACCCAGATCAGTTTCAGTACCCCACTGACATGGGAACCACAAGCTGCCACTGATCCAGTCTCAGGTCTGTAGGGTTGAGGCAAGGAAGTTTAACTCCTTCTCTCCTTGCCAGACATCCTTCTGCAGGGAAAGTCCCCTTGGTGGCAAATGTGGGCTTCCCTTGAAATACAACTAGTCATTTCTTTCCTTTTAATAAGCCCCTGTATTCAAGAGGGGGTGTGTGTTGTTGTTGACAAGACTGTGGTATAAAGAGCAAGTATTAGCCTTCCGCTCTCCACCGTCCATAGTCCTGTGCTGCAGCTTGGCTGGACCTCCACTTGCTTACAAAAAAGAAAGAAAAGAAAAGCATATTTGCTATTGCAGCTGCTCTTGCTACTTATTCATTTATATCCCACCTTTCCCCCAAAAAACAGGGACTCAAGGCATTGCAAAAAGATTAAAACAAACAGAGATAAGAGCACACACAAGTATATAAGTAAAAAACACCTAAAAAATTATTCTTGAAATACAATTAAACTAGCCACAGAAGTAAACTTTTAAAAAACAAATTCATTATAAAAACACAGGATTAAAGTCAATAAACCACATGTTATTAAAAACCTTTGCAGCCAGTTCTTAAAAGCCTATCATAACAACGTTTTCACTTGCTGACAGAAGGACAGCAAGGAGGGAGCCATCCTAGCCTCCCTAGGAGAGAGTGCCAAAGCCTAGGAGCAGCTAAGAAGAAAACCCTCACCTGTGTTCCCACCAGACATGTCTGTGAAGGGGATGAGACCAAGAGAAGCCCCATTTCAAATATCTTAGAACCTGGGCAGGCTCATATAGGAAGATGCAGTCCTTGAGACAACCTGAATCCATGGTGTATAGAGCTTTATAAAGGCTCATCAACAAAGCCAGGATATGCTAGCTCCCTGCTGGTGTATCCTGGTCACGGATCAGGCCCGTTGTTCCCCTGCTACCTGTACAAAATGAGAGGAAGTCCTGGCAAGCACGATGGGCCATCACTGAAGCTGCTGCCACTGCCACCTTCCATGTTCTCCTAGAATTGAGGAAGCCGGCCACAACATGTGACCAAGGTCCCCTGCATGTGTCCAGCCTTGGTCACATGCTTTGGGACTCCTTCCTGGAATTGGCAGAACATGGCAGACTGGCAGTTGGAGTGATGGGCAGGCCTGCTGGGATGGACTCCTGTGGATGCGCGGGGCCCGAACTGTTGCTTGCCACTTATAACAGAATTAAGCAGGTATTTTTTAAAAATGGTATACCCTGCCTTCCCCCCCCATCTGAGCACCATATGTGAATACTGCCCGGGGATGAATACTGCCCGGGGGGAGAATGGGGCAAATACCCTGTATCATCAGAATTGCAGGGTTCTGAGATGGGGGCAAGATGGGTATATTGCCGCTCTCAACAAGCCCTTAGTCACCATTAGCACTTTGAATTGCACCTGAAGCTAAACCATAGTCAGTAGAGCTTTTGTAATAAGGGAATAATAGAATCATGGGAGAGCCAAGTTTGAGCATGGTTTGAGTACTGGACTATGATTCTGGAGATGTAGTCAAATCCCCATTCAGCAATGGAAACCCACTGGCTGAACTTGGGCAAGTCATATTCTCTCAGCCTTAGAGGAAGTCCCCTCTGAACAAATGTTGCCAAGAAAACTGTGTGATAGGCTTAGAGTTGCCATGACTTGAAGGTATGCAAAAACAAAAACAACCCCCCCACAAAGAATCATAGAATCATAGCGTTGGAAGGGGCCTCATGGTCCACTGAGTCCAACCCCCTGCTTGATGCAGGATCTCGAGCAGAAGCATCCTAGCAGGTAGCTGTCCAGCCTCTTTTTGAAGGCATCAAGAACATTTTGAAAATCTTAATGAATTCATGCAAATAAACATATCTAGTTTGACCTCATCCCACCCATCTGCATCATGAAGATACACAGAGTGAGGTTTTTTCAAATTTAACTTTTCCCACACAGTATTGTTGCAATAGTTTGAGTGTTGGGCTAGTACTCCAGGAGACTGGGATTCAAATCCCCATTCAGGCATGGAACCCACTGGGTGTTCTTGGGCAGGTCACACTCTCTCAGCCTCAGAGGAAGGCAATGGCAAACCTCCTCTAAATAAATCCAGCCAAGAAGATCCTATGAGAGGATCACCATTAAGTCAGAGTCAACTTGAAGCCATGTAACAACAACAAATTGTTGCAAGCCAGACGTTGGTGGGAAACTGGGTTTATATCATAGTTTGTACCTTCACTCCTAAACTGCTCTGAAGGCATGTTTCATAGATGACTTTTCCACATTGCCATTTCTTTCTTCAGGATTTTCTTTTTAGTACAGTCAGCCCTCATATTTTGCAGGGATTAGGGGTACATCCCCCCGAAAGTGGAAAAACTATGAATATCTCTAGCCCCCCCAAAAAAACAAATTTAACACACACAAAATGTACCTGTACTGGCAGGGTGGCTGTGCTGGCTGTGCACACATTCCCTCACTTGCTTCCTTGCTTGTGCAGGTGAGGGGGAAGTGGAAGGAGCAGGACGAGGGAGAAAGGAGGCACCTGCACCCGTGCCATCCCCTTCTCTACTCCCACCCATGTGAGTGCACACCCTCCCTCTTTGTGCACCCCATCCTATCTCCTTCTCCCACCTGCCTGCCCATGCAAGTGAGTGAGTGTACAAATATGGCCTCCCTCCTGATGCTCCCCCATCTCCTTACCCCCCCCCATTCATGCACAGTCCAGACACCCTGACAGTTTGATTTCCTTCAAGCTACACAAGTGTTAAAAATGGTGTAGCATTTGTGCAGCAGCAGCACAAATGCAGTAATCTGAAAATAATCAAATTTGTGAATGCTTAACCTGCAAAAGAGAAGGGACAATTGTATTTGTAACAGCTGTCTTATTTATATACACCAATTGCATTGTTGTAGATTCAATGGGGTGTGTGAATGGAGATTAAAAAGACTAAAACAGAACATAGGACAGTAAAAACTGTATGAAAACCTTCACTGATATAAATCTCAATTTAAAAAGCTAC
Organism: Gambelia wislizenii; assembly: GCA_030847615.1. Lineage (NCBI taxonomy): Eukaryota > Metazoa > Chordata > Lepidosauria > Squamata > Crotaphytidae > Gambelia > Gambelia wislizenii. Next base: position 218,743,618 of record JAUMIR010000005.1, on the reverse strand, counting down.
CTGCTTTAAAAGTGAAAGAAAACTAAGCCAGCCTACCCACTCCTGCTTTAAAAATCAAAGCCACTCTGAAGGATTATGTATTCTAATTAATTTTCACAACTATTAGGCAGCTGAGGATTCTCAGAGGTTTATGCTATTACAAAAAACAGCTTTTAGCACATGTATTAATTGTGTTGTTTTGTAAAAGGAAAGACAGACAAAATCTTTAAAGTAATCTACAAATATTTGAAGGGAGACTTGCAAAAGAGAGAGTGGGGAGGAGGCTAATTTTGGATTATCCAAGAGGGCATAATCTTTGGATTAAATAAAGCTACAGATGGACTCCATGAAAATGTTCTGTAACAGTGATTATGGAATACTTGTGGTGCAACATTCTAAGAAAAGTCATGGGTTTCTGGGAAAGCAAAGGACAGAATCCTCACCCTGGACTTTTGCAGGAAGAATGGCAGAAACCAGAAGAAAGGTATGCCCCTATAACTGGGTCTGGAGGGCTGGGAAACCTTCCAGAACCAGTTTTCTAGCAGCATAGTGAGCTGCAACAGTGAAGGAAAGGAACAAAAGTTCTACTCTAACTGTCAGTACAATGTTGGATTTAGTCTGAAGATCCAGGTTAATAATACAGTAGGACTCCTGTATCCACTGATTCATTACCCACTGATTCTGTTATTCCCGGGACACAAAACAACACACCTATCATAGAGTTTTCCTAGAAAATGCCTAAAGAGGCATCCTCTCTAGGCATTTTCTAGATCCTCCAAGCCAACTCTATAGTATTTTAAACCGGAAGTCCCATTATTTTCAATTGTGTTCACTGTTATCATGTTTTTTGGTATCCATGCCCCCCCCCGGAACCAATCCCCTGCAGATACAGGGGTCCTACTGTATACCCAGTCCCACCCTCTGATCTGGTAAGGCCTCACTGTAGTATCCACCAAACCCTCATTCTCAATATACTGTAAAGAAACAACAAAGATTAGCAAATTGCCTTTAGATGCTCCCTAACCCCTGGACTTTACCAGACATGGAAAATATGGTGTCATGAGGACACCACATAACTGCAGAAGGGTACACGGATCAGACGATGTTGCCCTTTCATGGTTAAAAAGAGCCCCAAACCCATCATTTTTAATTGACAGGTTAAGTCATCAATAGATTCCCCCTGCTGAGATCCCTCTGTCACTTTAAATCTCATACTTACCCCATCAGTAGCCAGACTGGTGCAAACACCTCTGGGTCATATTGGAGCATCCAGGTAAGTTTCATTCTTTTTATGACCCTGAATGGGTTACTTGGGAGTTTTAAATTATGCGTACGTGCTTTGCTTTACTTTTTGATGTTTATTTTGCTTTTTGTTTTTAAATTTCCCACATGATGAAATTGTGTGAGATTTCAAATGAGGAAGTGAATGGGGCGCAGTTCACTTCCTCTTTATTGCTGTGAGCCTTTGCTGGGATTAAAAGGTAAGTGCAGGGGAAACGTTCTTTGCTAGCATAAAATGCTTTTTTTTTCAAATGCCGGCAAAAGAATGTTTAAAAAGATTGCGTCTGATAAAGTCCCCTATTTAGTTCACTGTTCTTTCTGTATCAAATGAATTGGAGAGTTTCTTTAACTTCAGATAATCTTTCAAATGGTCCTTAGGTGCTTTCTCTGCTAACAACACCATTCCCCTTCTTCTCAGTGCCCAGAAATTTAGGTAGTTTCCTTCTGCTCAGGGACTATTGCTTTTAAAACTTCTGATTAAGTCAGAGTTAGGAATGGCGACCAAGGGCAGGTGCCAATTTTGGAATTCAGGAGAGAAGCTATTTATCCCAATTTTGATGAAAGATATACCTCCTCTGCCAATAGGTGCTTATTGCAAGAAAGAGGCTCAAAGTAATTGTTGGGTAAAATAGCTTAAATTGTGTTTTGCTTTACATGAGTGCTGTCTGATGCATTTTGATGACCACTTAACACAACCACTCTGCTTGTGTTAGGACACCTTTTCCCTTGGCTAGATTCAATCATGCTCATGTCAACCAGGTCATTTGAGTTGTTCATCCCACATGTGAGCTGCAAATTGAATTTTGTACACGAATACTCAACTTGCATGTGGAAGATTTGCAGTGACATACAGAATTGCAGCTAATGTATGTGGTAAATAATTCAGAGATGATTTCTTTGCCATGGGAATAATGAATGAATTGATGCAGGATGATATAATGTCCAATCCATGAGCAGAGTAATCATATGAATTAGACAAGTCATCAAAACTCCAGATCCCTTCAACACATTTGTTGATCTGTACGTTTCAATTGCATTTGTGCCCATAGAGTTTGGCTTGGTGATTAATCTGATTGTAGAATTCTGTTTTGAACATTTTCTCTTTCAAAGTAGCCCTTAGAGCTATCCACTTCACCTCTCTGTCTTTCAAGCCCTTTTTGAGAAGCTCCCTGTCCTTTTCTAGTTAAACCTGAATTTTCATGTTTGTCCTGTTTCTTCATATGCACCCATAAGTTGTCCCTCCACATTCACAGATTTAAATATTCACAGCTCGAAAATATTCTTCAAAAAAAGAATCCAAAAAGCAAACTTTGATTTTGTCATCTCATATAAGGGACACCATTTTGCTATACCTTTGCATATAATGGGACTTGAGTATTCATGGATTTGGGTATTCACAGGGGTTCCTGGAACCAAACCCCAGCAAATGTGAAGGGACAACTGTACCAGTACACTATTTAGCACCTCTCTTTCAATGCTGAGGAACTGTCATCAAAGCATTCCATCCATGTTCTACTTAAAATGATAAAATTTTCCAAGGATTTTTTCCTCCTTCAACTGAAAATAAAGAAATCATAAGATCATTGAATGCATTCTTAGAACACAGCTGACATGGTCAACATCTGGATTTAGATCAAAGTATCAAAATAACTTGAAGTATTTGAAATTGCTGTACTGTCAAAAACAACTTCAAGATAATTACAAGCACATAAGAATGCAATATAATTTCCAATGGGTGCATCTTACAGATTCTTTCATCAAGTGTTCCAAAAAGCTATCCTGGAACAAATATCATAGAAGAAATTTATTTTTTTGCTGTGTTTTTTAAAAATTGTTTTTGATTCATGTCAGAAGAAAGTTATGGAGAATAACAGTGTGCAAGTATAAAGGGGTCTATTCAAGATAGTTGTTTTAGGGCCTATTCAGGCAGACAGCACAACCCAAGAAATTTCCTGTCTTTTCCAGGTTTTTTTAAAACATTTTTTTAGACCTACATGCTGTTTCCCTCATCCTGAAGTATTCCCAGGGAATTTACAGCACTTACAAGGGCTTTTCATTCCTACTTTCCATGTCACTTTAAATTAAACCAGTATTTCTGGAAATGAACTGTTCCTCTCCTTGGCGGTGTGTTTCTGTTATCCTGGAGCTAGCTAAGATGGTCAATGCCAAGAAACATAGGAGATTATCAGATGCATTAAAAGTAGTGTTACATGAATGCCAGGAGATTGCAAAAGGGCTCCTTTCAAATGATGTTGGTCCCCCCTTGTTATGCCCCTGTTCTGCTGCAGTTCCGCCGGTGCTGCTTTTTATTGACCGGAGAATCTGTCAATAGATCCCCCATTCCATGCCTGTCACAGATATTCCTGTGTGTGACAAGGTGCCCCGTTATGCTGGTGTCAATGGGTGGTCCCTGACAAAACACTTCTGGGTGAGATCAGGACACCCAGGTAAGTGACACAATTTTTTTAAAACTTCCCTGGTCTACTTGGAAGTTCTAAAGTGTGTGTATGTGCTTGCTGTCATTTTTTTCATGTTATTTTTCTTTTTCGTTTTGAATTTCCCACACTCACATCTTCTCACGAGAATCCATGGGATTTTGATCCAGGAAGTGATGAGAGCTCCGTTAGAGCTCTGTTCACTCCTGGGCTGCTGGAATGACGGGAGAGGAGGTAAGTGCGGTGGGGAGGGTGGTTGTGGCATGATAGGGCTGGGACAGGAGCAGGAGTGGAGACTGTGGTACAGGAATGCTTTTTTTTTTTTTTTGTTCCTGTCTGATAATCTCCATAGCAACTGTTCCCAGGACAGCAGAATCAACAGAGATTAAGTGAGGGAAAGAGGAATGCTAACAATAAAATAAAATGATCCTAATGCTTAACCAATGTAGTATTGCTAAAGCACTTTAACTATATAGCTCCTGAATAATAATTTAAAAGGTCTCAGTAGAAATTGCTGAAAGGCAATTTCTGAAAAGTTGCCTGAATTTAGATGTGACATGTAATCGGACTGGGGATATTTCAAGAAAGAGTTTGGATGCAAAACCATGAATCTGCAGATGAAATCAAAACAAAAGGAACTGGACAGTCTTGATACTTCCAGGGACTTTTCTCCTATCTGAGTAAGTTGTTGGAGACATAGGGCTAATTACAATACTTAGTCCCAATTAGAATAGAGCTATTGAATAAGCACGGTACAGTGGGCCCTTTGGTATCCTCTGGCATTTAATTCCACGATCCACCATGGATGCCAAAATCCGTGGATGCTCAAGCCCCATAATATACAATGGCATAGTAAAATAGTGTCCCTTGTACAAAATGGCAAAATCAAGGTGTGCTTCTTAGAATTTTTTTTTTGGGGGGGGGGGAGGGGGGAATATTTTCAAACTGTGGATGGTGGAATCTGTGGATTCTGACTATATATATAAATACTGACTTGCCATTCAGTAACTGATTCAAGAGATTTCCTGTAGTTTAGACTATAATGCCTAGATTCATGTTGCTTATGTATTGTAAAACAATATTCCAAAGCAGATTATAAAGCAAATTTAGGGCTTGTCCAGAATGGAAAAAAGTCTCTGAAAGTATTTAGACTTTCACATTCTTTTTATTTTTAATTAATCGTACAGTCATGATTTTGTATCCAAGCTCTTTCTTGAAATATCCTGTTCAAAAAAAATATATATTTCTAGTTCACTTTGCTTTTGTGTGGAGGAAGTTTTAGAAATGGGTTTCCACTTTAAAGGATGGTTTAAAGTTAATGCATCTTAAGAAAACTTAAAGACAAATGATTTTTTTTTAAAAAAAGGTAAATGAAGAAAGCATCTCCAAAATAAAATTGGTTGGTACAGCGAAAAAAAACCTGGGACTTTCAGAGCCATTTTTTTTCTTGTTTGGAGAGGCCCTCTGACATTCAAAATAAGGTAACTGGAGATGGGCATTGAACAATCAGTCATCCCTCCAGCCTAGGCTGCTGCCACACTGCAGAAATAAAGCAGTTTGATACCGCTTTAACTAGCATAGCTTTGTCCTATGACATTCTTGGATTTGTAGTTTTGTAGCACCAGAACTCTCTAACACAGATGGTTAAATAGCTCACAAAACTACAAATCCCAGAATTCTGTATCATTGATCCATGGCAGTTAAAGTGGTGTCAGACTACATTATTTCTGCAGTGTGGCAGCAGCCCTACTGTCCTTCAGATGTTTTGGAGAAGTCTATCAGCTTAGTCAGTCAGCATGGTAATAGGAACTGACATCTGAAACATCTAAAAGACACCAGGTTGGGGGGAGCTGGTACAGAGGATAATGTACATTTGAGATAGGATTTTGGTTCTAATCTTTTCAATTCCATTTTCAGTTTCCTAATCTTTTGAATTCTATTTTCAGTCTTTGTTATTTTGAGCTTTTTGCAGAATTGCATGAGATTTGAAGTCCCATAACAGTTAATTTAAAAAAGATGCACTTAGGGGATGTAGTTAAAATGTGTATACCATTAATGTGTGACAAACATAATTTCTGTGGGAAATTTATTCTGGAGGAGCTATCCTGCTATCGTGGTCTTTTATCTTGAGACCTATTAATATGGGCAAATTATTATATACTGACATGTAGAACATTTACTCTCTAGAGGTTTATGCATGTATATTTGCAAAGCCCTATACAAAAAAGGGTTTCTTCTGTGTTCAGACTGATTCTCATATTCTCATTGACTGAACATAAAGAAATAAAAAGGTTAGGCTAAAAAAAAAACCCCTCTAGTTCATTTTGTTTTTGTATGAAGAAAGTTTGTAAATTGGTTTCCACTTTAAAGGGTGAAAATGTTAATGCACCCTAAGAAAACTTGTAGACAAATGAGTTTTAATTTTTTTTTAACCCAAAAGCTTATTGATTCTTTTCATACAGTGCCTGTTATTTTGGGGCCAACCAGGTACTTTGTTTTATTATTATTATTTTAAAAATATGGCACTGGATGGAATTCTTTTTGGCCTCAGCTGACTCTACCCGGTGTCAGGAGATGTGTGTGTGTGTGGGGGGGGGGGCAGACAGAATGTTGAGCTGCCATTTGGCTCTCTGTGTAAAAGCTTCACAATCACTCCACATTTGAAAAGGCTGTCAGCGTCACAGCATCATATACTTGCGCTGGAACCCCTTTGACAGCATGTGGGATGATGATAAGAAGATGTGAATTTCTGTGCTATCCATACCATACCCAAATAGTTTCTTTTCTAAAATTCTTCATGCTTTCAAAGCCTCAGAGAGACAGGAACAGGTGGCTGAAATGAAACTCTTGATTTTTTTATGGCAAGAGTAACATCCTTTAAAGAAACCAAGTGGGAGCTTGCAAAGAACTAGGGAGAGAATGTGGGGGCATACCTTTGCTCGCTGCTTTCTCCTGAATGAATTGCTGGGTGGGCAACTGGACTCAAAGTAAGCTTTCTTGTTGTCTAAAATTCTCCCTTCCCATCCCCAACCACTGTCAATGTGTTTGCCTCGATTGTAGATGAAAGCACTTTTCCTCAGTTCTGACATAAGGAAATGGTGAAATGGGCTTTGAAACATCATGCCAAGGAAACTGTCTCCTTCCACTGTTGAAGCAAGTACAATTAGGATAAGGCAACACAACTGACAAGGCTTTAGGGCTGGACTTTGGCTTGCTCCAAGTCTTTACACTTGGATTCACACTAGCAGGTAACTGCACCATGGACTTTATGAGACGTCATTATGGCATCATAATGACACCTAGCGAATGCGAAAGGGCACCCATTTCGCATGACATTGCGCTTTTATGATTTTTGTGTGGTCAATAAGGCATTCTTTTTTACTGATGGGCCAAGCCATCAATTGATCAAGCCATCATTTGGGGGGGGGGGAGTAATTGTGAGCGTTTTAAACTGTGCCCTATTCTGCTGGCGCAATTCCAGCATCAATGGGAGGTCCCCGTCAGAACACTTCTGGGTGAGAATGAGAAAACTAGCTACGGGATGCTATTTTGATGAACCTCTCCATTTTGCAGGTAAGTTTTTAAGTGTGTTTCAGTGCTTGTGTGTTCATTTTGTTTTTTAATTTAGCTGTTTTTCAACTTTTAAGCACACTCACGTCTACTTGTGAGAACTGCCGAGATCACACGCACCCGGCAACGCAGAAGTACAGGGCTGCTTTTTTGCACTATTACAGCAACATTTGATAAAAAGGGTTATTTTGCCAGCACACTAATGGTTTAGAATATGGTGGCAAAGAAACACTTTTAGAGGCTTGTCTGATAAAATTGCATGAGAAGCCACAACCTAAAAACTCTGGGATTTTGTGACAATGCCATCCGATCCAGCAGCCTTCTGTGTTGGCTAAATTCTAACCCCATTTCTGCTCTAGTTTCCATTGCTCTATGAAGCAAGACCACATTGCCCACTCGGCTTAATACAGTATATATGTGTGTATATATAGGTGCTTTGGTGTTATTTCTTCTGAATTTTTTTCTGTCTCTCTCCTGCCTCCCCCTTTAAAGATTGATGAATGGCTAGTTAAGCAGATAAATGTTGATGCTTTTTTCTATTATCATTTTTCCACTGTGACATACTTATCACCTTACCACTGTATCAGACCTCATATTAAAAACATATTCAGCAATGAAGCATGTATGAACTGTATGTCTCATATGCAATTCTTGCTTCTCTTTTTGCTCCATCATTACAGCCATGGTGAAAATAATCAAGACCATTTTATTTTGAGTGAAAATATCTGTAATTGTTATGGAGGGAAAATAAAAAGATGACCTAGTACATCACAGTTAACATTGTTGGTTCCTGATATAGTACATGATATGCCTGCAGATCACCTTATACACCAAACAAGGTTTGGATCATCTTGTACATAAAAAAAAAAAAGAGTTATATCAAAAAGCATGTAGATCTGTCCTGTTTGGTAGTAGACTCATGAACAAAAGCAGATTGGGAAGAGGGGGTTTGCTTGAGAATGGCCTTAACTGGTATATTTTAAGACTCAATATAGGGAAACTTGCTAACTTATTTGAAAACCCTGTTGACTGAGTGAAAACTAAAAGACAGTTTTGGTTGATGTTGCTTTTGTGATTTTATTAGTCCCTCTACCCTTGATGTTTATGTATTTCATATCACCAAGAGAGCATGTAATGTGAATTGATGACTAATTTTATTTATAGTAGGGGGGAAACTGAAAAAAAACAAACAAGGTAGAACATGCACTTCTAGAAAAAGAAGAATATCATTTAACATGCTGGTGGGGATCAATTTTGCATTAAAGGGGTTTATATAGTATGAGTGAAGAGTTACTTACCATGGCTGAGCTGAAAAACCCATTGTCACTGCCAGCACACAGCTCTGGAACATGTGAAGAAAAAAAAATCTAACAGAAAGTTTCTCCAAGCGTCTGTCCAGTGCCAGTCCCTCATCATGGAGTAACTTCAGTTAGCCTTTAGCATCTGAATGGGCATGAGGTAGAACATCCTGGCCTCAGTCAGGGACATTGTGGCTTCATGCCAGGCTGATGAACTCCCGTTTATCTTTTTAAAGAAATTAAGGCTGCATCAGCACTGCAGAATTAATCCAGTTTGATGCAACTTTAACAGCCTTGGCTCAACATTATGGAATTCTGGGATTTGTAGTTTTGTGAGATATTTAGCTATAGCTTTGAGCCATGGCAGTTAAAGTGGTGTCAAACTGGATTCTTTCTGCAGTGCAGATGCAGTCTAACTTTAGGAATAGCAATTTAACAGCTGTGTGGGACAAGGGAGCTCAGCTATCATGTTCCATCCACAATTTAAAAGAGAGAGAGAGAAACCATATAAATGAATAACATTTTGGGAGGCTAGAGAGCTCAAAAAGAAAGAATAACATGTGTACAGCGTTATGTAGAATACATGATGGTATGAATCTGATACCAGGATTTTAAAGTTTTAATGGGTCTCATAAAAATAATCATCTGGAAAGTCTGTCAGTGCAATGATGTGCCCTGTGTACTTGGTGAAACATCTTGAAAGGGACTGGCTGAGTCACCCCTTTTCTATACCCTCTGTTTTATCTACTGTCCATGACTTTCACTTTTCCCTTCTCACTGGCTATGAATTGTGGTCCCCTTTCTAAGAGCAGCCCAGCAGGGACTGAGGTGGAATTGCAAATCTGCCTGCTGTGCACTTTCCTAAATGCCTTTTTAAACAACCTCCATAATTGATGAGAACCCAGGCCCTTCTCCGCGTGAGAGAACATAGGCAGTATTCAGAACACAGAAATGCCATTTGGTCCATCAGAGCTCATCCCAGAAACAACACAATTTCCCCAGGATACCATTTAATTGTTTTTTCCATGAAATCTGGTGGTTTTGTGTTTGCCTCAATGGTCTCAATTGCTTTGACTTCCATACGTAGTACTCCTTGCACATGTGCTTTTTGCTCAACCCACTCAGCAAAATGGAACTTCTCTGTGGAGATTTTTACATGGGCTATATATCCCGTGGCAGGAACAGAACAGGGTCGGGAAAGGTTTTCCCTTTTGGACGATGTTGACCTCGTTTTGTCCTGCATCCATCCTGCTCCCGTGACTGTTCCGGAACAATGTAATCATGATTTTTCATCTTGAATAGACCACCCATTCCGTCACTATCACGCAATCACGGGTGTGCGAACAGGAGCCCCGTTCCTGTTCTGAAATGACAGCCATGGAGGGGAGGTCCATTCCGAGCACTTCTTGATACGAGCTGGACATCCAGGTAAGTGGCACCCTTTATTTTACCCTCCCTGTTTTGATTGTGTGATTTAAAGTGTGTTTTTGTGCTTGATGAACTGATTTTATGTTTGGGGGGATTTTATTTTTTAAATTTACTGCCCGGCCGTTATCATGTGATAATGTGATAATGTTTCAGATGGCCGGTCGTAAAAGCAGCCTTATGATGGCTGCATTTACGGCCAGCCAGCAAGGGGATGGGGAGCCTGTTCCTGCCGTGGAATTAAGGTAAGTGTGTGAAAAATTTGCATTATTCCGTGGCAGGAATGGGAGAGGAGGTGGCGGGGCAGTAACGGGGCATTTTGGCCCCATGTGAAAAATCTCCTGTGTCTCTGTTGGTGGATCTCTTCCAGAGGAAGCCACTTTTAGTACTGGCAATCCTGCCTTTAAGGCGCAGCATCACAGGAGATTTGTTTAGGACTGGACACACATTTTCTAGCCCATAGAAGTCTCTGGACATCATTCTACACTAAGGCTGTGGAACAGCCTAATTTGCTTGTTTATTTGCACTACAGGCAGGAGCCAACCCAGGATCAAGACAGTCAACATTTTGGACAGCACATTGAAGTATTGTCTGCATAGAAATCTTCAATGTTTTTGCTTTGAGGTCTGGGCAAAGCTTCCTTGTATTCTCAGTGTAATATCATAGCAGTGGATGAGATGCACACGGAAGCTCTCAAGAAGACATTCCCCATACTCTCATCCCAAACCATTGAATGGGGGTTACTGTAGATCAGCCATCACTTCATACAACTATCATCAGATGTTGCACCTAGTTAAAACTAATCAAGGACTGAGTCAGAAAGAGTTGTAGAGCAGAGCACAGTCTACATACATGTAACTAAAGACACAAAGCACTAGGCAAATAATATCTGCATTTTATAGAAGTAATCCTTACTTCTGTGCTGTCCACATCTCCTCTTTTCTCCATAAGGGAGTTTGTCTCTGCTCTGTTTAGAGAGAAGCCTAACTAATAGACACATAGGAAGCCTAGGAAGTATATGGAGGTGGGGTGGAGGAGTAGAAGCAAGTTCTCCTTGAACAGTACTAGCTCAAGAGATAGGGAAACCATATTTCCTAGGAAATTAGTACTCCTGAGCCCTCTTCATTTTAACTCCTCAACCATCATGGTGTGCTAAACCAAATTGTAATGTAACTGTGTAAATCTGTGGTGCAATATTAATTTATAATGCTTAGGTATTGTTTTATGATAAGTAACCTTAATTCTTATTAAATGAAACAAATCTTTCTCCTCCCTCCCACATCCACCCACCCATCTGGCTAACTGTTAAATTTATAGCCTGCCTTTTAGGGTAAGTCCTTTACAAAATAGCTTAGATCAATTCAATGTACAATATAGCAGCCAATAAAGCTTTAAAAAGAAACACATGTGATATAGTCATATGAGTATAATAGAGAGGAGAAGGACACATAGATTGAAATCTTGTTGATTACTCCCAAGGAGAAAAGATCTATTGAATCAATTGCAAAATGGTGAATCGACACATAGGTAAATCTAATTGAGTCAATTGATCTACTCTAATTGGGGCTAATAATGGACTTAGGCCTCTGGAAGCTGCTACTAACTAGAGAACTAAGGGTGGCCCTTCCCTCAGAAGTGGCCCTTCCCTCGAAGAATACCAAGGGAAGGGAAAGTCCAGCTGAATATAGCCATCACCTGGAACCCAAACCGGGTCAATTTAGATACAACACTTAGTTTTATTGGTAGGAAATATATTAGGAATGTTTAGAAATACCCAAGATAGATGAGGGGATTCTCTTAGGCCCAGAGCGATGAGGTTTCATGCATCACTCAATGGCTGTAATTCCAGGAAAATTGCTCCTGCTCCATACTGTAATACCCTTAAAAGATTCCATAGATAACTCCTGGGAGGATTATCTTCCTAAGGTTAACTGAATTGCAGGGGCAGTTTTTACAGGACTGTGCTGGTAACAGAAGGGTTATAGCGATCCTGTGGAAGGAAACTGGGACTGTGTGCTGCAAGTCCTGTGACAAGGAATATTTATTTTAAAAGAAGACTAACATTTTTGCTATAACCCCCCCCCCCAACAAAAACTGCCCCACAAACATTTAGCATCATATGACATTGAGATTCCTTCTTGCCTTCTTCCTTCTCCATCAGAAGAAGTTGTCCCGTGGCAGGAATAGGAAGTGCAAGAATACCTGGCTACCAGCCAGAGAACCAAGGGTTACTGACTGGGTGGATGCATTCTTTTCCAATCCCCAAGTGGCCAGGAGGAACCCCAGCTAGGGAAGCTGAGCCTGGCCCCAACGGAATGTAAATGATTGTTAACAACTCACCTCCTTGTTCTGGTATTGTCAAGTGGGTCTCCTTTCTTTTCCTTTCCTCTCCACCCCCTCCCTTTCCTCTGTTTCGAGTCTTTTAACTTGAAAATCTGTAAATAGTTTCTTATTTTCAGTGATGTATATCCCATGCTGCCAGCATTGTGCATTGAATTTTAATTGATGCAAGCTACTTTGGGTGGGCTGGAATGACTTGGCCCAGCTCAGATTGGTGTGCCAGCTGTGCCCTTTCCTATTGTTGAGAGATCTGGTCATGATGAGTCAGTCATACCCGAGAGAGATCAAAAACAGCTGTAAAGGCCAAAAGCTCAAGGGGGAAAACAACTGCAGATGTGATTTGGTTCCTGATGCATTTTTAGCTGTTCTCTTTAGCAAGGGTATCCTTTGTTGAACAAGAAAAAATAATAAATTCTAAAAGGATTTTAAAATTTCATATACTGTAAAAACCCCACAAAACAACAAACTATAACAGTCATGGTCTGACATGGTTTTAAAAAACCTGACAGATTCTACAATATTCAGCTATGGTGTATGTTCTTGAAACATTTTATACTGGCAGAATAATAGCCATTCATTGAAGCTGCATACCCCTTAGCTGCAAATCCCTTTTCAAGAGTCTAAGGGCACTGTAATAGCCTAAAGGCATCAGATCCCATCTGATCTTGGCTGCTAAGCAGAGTCAGCACTGGTTAGTAGTTGGATGGGAGACTGCCATTGAATACCAGATGCTGTAGGCTATATTTCAGAGGAAGGAACTGGCAAAACCACCTCTGAGTATTCTTTGCTTAAGAAAAGCCTGTGAAATTCATGGGGTTGCCATAAGTTGACAGGCGACTTGAAGGGACATACACACACATTTTGCAGCAGATCTATATCCCTTTACTGAACATAACCTGATTGTCAGCCCTTTTGCAGGACTGTGTTTGCAGCATCTTTTGATTTAATGACTATATGGTTGATGTCATATTAATCTTCAGATATAAGGTACAAGCCACACTGTACACTGTTTAGTTCAGGGGTAGAAATTGTGCTGCCCTCCTGATATTTTTGGATTTATTTTTTTTTACTTCCAGCATTCCTCACCATTGGCTATGCTGGATAGTATTGCTGAAGGTGTGCAGTCCAACAACGTCTGGAGGGCTGCACAATACCCATCCCAGATTTAATCAATCTCAAGCAAAGCAGTTGGTTGTTCTTTTGCTGGGAATGTTTCCAACTCTGTCCCCCTTAAAACAATAAGGATCACCCACAAGAGTTATTTTGATGGCCTTCTATGCACATCAGAGCTACTCTGACTCTTTTCTGTCTACCACTCACCACATCAGCAACTCCATGTGCTCTTTTGGGGATGTGTTTCTGCATTTAAGTATGCTATTTGGGAGAGCCCAAGGCGGTTGCGAAAGTGCAATGTTTAAGACAGGAATATTCATCCTGGAGAGCTGGATGTTTGGGTAGGTTTCTTCTGTAGCAAAATTGATAACTTCTTCAAGGTTGCCCTTTTCTCCCTTAGCTCAGAAAGACCCACAGCTCCACAGTGGACAGTCACTGAGAGAAAGTATATGTTCCTTATGAAGGTCCGTTGGGGAAGAGGCACTGTGGCTGTTTGCAAAAGGTGAAGCAGAGCCTTCTCAAGAAGACACAAAAAAGCAGCCCAGCATTCTTGTGGATTAATGAGCTTTTATGTGGCAACTTCTAAAGGGTGAAAATTATGTGGCTATTTGCACTGCTTAATCATTGCACTTAGTTTTCTTTGTGCAGGCAAAATGCTACACAAAATGCCAAGGAAATTTTTAGGTTTGAAAGACTTTTTCAACCTATTGTGTACTAGTCAAATAGAGACAGATGTCTAGTGACCATTCCAATTTTGCCTTGCAAGTTAATATTCTCATGTTGTAGGGGCTGCCACCACATAGAAAGGCATTCAATAACTCACCTAACATTTAATACTATCATAGAATCATAGAATCATGGTTGGTGCTAAGCAAACACTGAAGAAAGTTCACACCGTGTGATAAGCTCTTATAGGGTCTGTATTCACTGTTGTCAGAAGCAGATGTTTTTTTTGTCTCAAACAGTTTAAAGTAAACTAGAGATCTTTAGCCCAAATTTGCCTTGACTTTTTTGAATCAACATGCGAAATTCAATTCCCCACACTCTTAACATCTTCCATCTACAAATGAGTTGAGGTCCCTTGGCTCTCCAATCTCTACTTCTGTTCCCAATCAACGGCACAGAGATTGTCTTTAGGTTCTGTGTGAGGCTTTCCACTGGCATCTTCTGCAGCAGTCACATGCTGAAATAGTTGTGTGAATTTGTCTTAAGTCAGAACAAATACAAGAAGGAAAATATAAACCCTAGAATGAGCTGTAATCAAATGCCTGTCTCCCCTTTTCTCTCATTCTAGATGTCTTAAGCCAGGGTAGTTAATCATAGGCTACATTAGCCATCTCTTCATTGGTTTCTTTGCCCTCCATTTTGCATTTCCCCATTCTTTTTTTATATGTCAAGCTTGTCCTTTATGCTCTAACCTGTTCTTTAACAGCCATTAAAAATATAACACACATGCATTTTATATTTTACTGTCTAAGGTGAAAGAATTGTCTGTAGATATGTGATACTTTGTGAAATTGCTGGGAGAATTTGTCAGCATAAATCCCCATGAAGTTTGCCAGATTTGTTTTGTTCAAATGTCAGCAGAATTTGAATTTCCAGTTTTTAAGCTCAAACATACATTCCCTTCCCCTGTACAATAGTACAAATCCCTAAACTAGATTAATATGTTACCTGTGAAAATATGTACAGTTGTACTAGGCTTTGGGTTAATTAACCCAGTTTTTGAAAAACCAGGTTCTGGAAAACAAAAATACTGGGATTAAAAAAAACATTTTGTGGATACATATAAAATAATGCAAATATTTTTTTTCCAACCAAAGAGAAGTGTGAGCATGCTATCCAGCCTAAACTCTAGTGAATTCACTGGAGTGTTCTATATACAAGCTCTGGTCCAGTTAAAGTTAGTCTGTCTCACTTTGTAAAATCAACAGGACTTGATACTAGTTACTGATCTTCCTCTTCGTGGTCTCTGTGACTCACACAAATGAATTATCTGCACCTTTGCAGTGCATTGCTCAGAAACTTCTAGAGCTGTTACATAAGCATTTTGGTGGTAGCCCCACCTACTGTACTCCCCACACGCCATATTATCATGCTTCCCACCTAAACCTTCATTTCCTTTTCATCCACCACAAGCACTACAGCATCAATTAGGTGCTGTCTGATCATCCTCCCCCCCCCCCCGATATTCAGATTGATTCTTAGTTTGACTTGGACTCTGGATCTCGGATTTGCATTTTGCCTTTTGATTGCCTGATAATCTTCTCATCTGGATCGGGTTGTGCTCAGTCTCTCCTCTGGTGCTCCTGCCTTTCCATCCATCATTTTATGGCCTCTTGGGCAGCTTTTAAACCAGTGGTGTCCAACCTGTGGCCCTCCAAGGTATTTTGGACTACAGCTCTCAGAATTCCTGACCATTGGACCAGCTGGCTCATGCTTCTGGGAGTTGGAGTCCAAAACACCTGGAGGGCTGCAGGTTGATCACCTATTTTAAACACTGTGCCTCCAAATTCCTGAGAGGGATGGACACTCTGAGTGCCTCTTCTGTCTCAGAGAGGGCCATAACCTTAGGGTCTGTCTGCATTACCAGGCCTTTACTCCACAGGCCCACTGGAATCGTGCCTCATGCCTGAAGGCTCTGCTTTCAGAAGAAGCTCTTAAAGTCTCTGACACCATGGCAGAGAACAGGGCTCTCCATGCTGCTTTGGTCTCCACAACTAAGACTCAAGATCATTCACTTCAGTCGGCACAGCTGTCATCAGGTACTTGGTCTGGGGAGTCCTGAAACGCTCTGTTATGGCAACCTCCTCTATGTCTGCAAAAGCGTTTTCTGCTTCTAACAAATAACATTTACAGGAGACAAATACCTCTGAACTCACAACTTGTTGCTTGCATTTCACTGACCCTGAGGGCTTTACTAGAGGTGGTGACTGAATCTGTTTCTGATTGTCATCATGGTAGACACTGGGGAAATCTGTTGGGGCCCATCCAGATCCAGGGGCATCTTCCACAAAACTTCTGCCTTGATCCATATCTTCAGGGGATTCTTCTGATTTGGATGATTTCAAGCTCTTCAGTATTGAAGTTGGAACCTGCTGAGGTATCTCCATTGGCTTCAGTTGTTGAATGTGACCCTGCATCACCAACAGATGATGTGAGGTGTTTTGCAGACCAGATGGTCTGTATGGCCTGATCACTCACCTTGCAGGCTTAGCACTCAAAACGTAGATTCAGGATCCTGTATACCATTGTGTACAGAGGCACACTCCACCTCCAGGTTCCTTTCCATTTCTGCCATACCTTGTACAAATGGCAACGAAGTCATGAGAGATTATCAGATGTGGGGAAATGCACAAAAAAATCACATTCCCAACCAAGTCTGAAGATCATGACAAGAACAGAAAGGGAGACCTCACCAGATGCTGCATCCTTTGGCCATTCTGAGGGTGTAGCGCTGGCATCAGCAAGGCGTCCCTTTTCTATTGACAAAGAGAAGCCGTTAATCAAAAGGAATGCCATACTGACACCCGTGATATGCCCCTGGAATGTTGGAGGACATTGTCATCTAGTAAAGTTGCCTGTTTTTGTTCTTGTCATGATCTTTTGACATGGTTTTTGCTATGTTTGATAACCTCCATGGTCAACTCCTTCATCAGTACCCTCTGCTTCAAAAAAGATCAAATCACTGTACAGAATTGTAGAGACGAGCTCTGAATGGCTTACACATCATCACAAGCCAAATTCTACAATCATAGATGTGACACAGTCCAAGACATCACAGTCCAGAACATCGCAGACAAGCAGGGGAAGAAACTGGATACCATGGAGTACAAGTTTTACACCAAATCAGCCCTTATATTCTGTATAGCAAATTACAATGCATTCATGGCTGCCTACCAGCAATTTTTATGGGAAAAAACTTACCCTTTCTCAAGCATATTCCTGAAAAAAAACAAGCAGATTATGACCATGCTTCACGCTGAAGCACACAGTTTGGCTGCACAGCAAATTATAACTGCATGCCGTCTGGCAGTTTGTAGTGGAGAGGCCCTTGCTGCGGTGGTCCTCAGCCCTTTCTCAGAAAGCAAGGGTGACTATAGAATAACTCCTTTTCCATGAGGAAGTTTCTTTAATACATCTACTAATGAAAAACCTGAGCACACACATAAGATTAGGACTACTGTGAAGAAGTTTGGATTCTAACTGCAAATTCAAGCATCTAGGCTGTGTTTCCACAAATGCTCATCCATTTATAGATGACACTTACAGCCCATATTTGTATAGGTTTTCTGTGGGCTTTTTCCTGGGCTGTGAGGCTGTGTTCTGGAAGAGTTTATTCCTGATGTTTTGCCTGCATCTGTGGCTGGCATCTTCAGAGAATGGTTGGGTAGGAGTGTGTGGGGGATTTATATACTGTGAGCCCCTGTATATATAGTTACGATACTACTTTGTACAATATTTTTACGATTATACTTTGGCAGTGGTACATTCCATGTCAGATCTGGCTCTCCACAATTCCAGGTGAGCAGAACGTCTCAGTGGATACACTGAGTCGAACACCCATGGCTTGCCACAAGTGAAAGCTACACCTAGGTATTCTCCAAACTATCTTCAAAGAGTGGGAAACACCTCTAGTAGATTTGTTTGTGTCTCTTTTAAACAAGTAGTGCAAGATCTTCTGCTCCAGAGGCTGCACAAGTCAAAGCTTTCTAGAAGACACATTCCTCTTCAATTAGAGAGATCTGCTAGTGTATGCTTTCCCATTTCCAGTCATTACCAATGTGATTGCCCAGATTTATCAAGACAAGGCCAGATGCATTCTCATCACACCATAGTGACCCAGACAACTATGATTTGCCCCTCTGTCCTACCTTTCCAATAAGAATTACTACAAGCAGCTGCTCCTTCTAGATCTCACTATCTACGACAGCAGGGTGAGGCATCCCAACTTGTGAATACTTCAGCTCATGGCTTGGAACATTTGTCAATAATGTTGTGTCTGGCAAAGTCAGGTGTGTGACTGCATGAAGAACCCACTCTCTCTGGCTTTTCTTCGCAAATGAAGATTCAGGAAGGACTCATTCTGTGCTTTCTGCAAGCACTCTGATGACTAAAAAGACCAAGATAAACAAGTCCGGTTGCAGAAAGCACAGCAGAAGGTCTCCTTGGGTGATATTTCTGGGTTGTGATTCTTTCTGTGTTGTCGTTTCTCTTAAAGACTTGTTCGGTGTGAGTTCTCAAATAAGGCTGCAGCATTGTGGATAGTGTGTCTCCATGCCTCCCGATGTGAGGCCAGGGCGGACCATTGTTGGTGATCAGTTTGGCTGAGTCTGAGATGTTATTTCAGGGAGTCCTTGTATCGTTTTTTTGGAGCACCCCTCTTACGCTGACCCATGGCGAGTTCACCGTAGAATACTATTTTTGGGAGGCAATAGTCCTCCATCCTAGAAACGTGCCCTGCCCAGCGCAGCTGTGTTCTCAATATCATGGCCTCAATGCTGGTGATCCCTGCTTGCTCAAGGACAGCAACATTCGTCACATAGTCAGTCCAGTGTATATTTAGGATTGTGCGTATACAGTGCTGATGAAACCACAGTTACAGGTAAGCAACTTGGTCTTCATTGGTATCAATGAGCCTTATGTGCACTAATTTTACCTGGATTGAGTCCTCTGTGTGCCTGGTTCAACATCATTTCAGTTGACCAAAATACCAGTCTTTTACCCTTGTACATAGGTGGCACCAGTGCTCACTTCTCTTTGTGCATTCTCTTTTTTCATTAGCAGAATAGGTTGATTTATAAGGTAAGTCATGTGAAAGTCTTCTTAGTTCACTTCTGCCAATCACAGGTACTTCAGCTAGGTATGCCCAAGTTTGTAGCTGCCGTCTATTTTGGGCGTTGTGTAGCCCTGCAGTACCATGGACAATCAGAGTCAGCAGTTGTCCAATGTGGGGACACTTGCAAGTGTTATTTGGCAGAAGCCGAATTGATTGACTGTTATTGGCAAGGAGTTATTTTTGGGAGGCAATGATAAGAACACCCTGTACTTCTGTGAATTTGGCTCTGCCTTGCAAGGTTATTATCCAGGAGTTTAATCAGACTGTCAAATGCATAAAGAAAGTGGCCAGCATAATTTTTTATGATGTAAGCCATTTGAAATACAAATGAAAGCAATAAGAAAATAATAATAATAATAATACCTTTCCCTACATGGGGTTCTTCATTGACTTTCTGAGCTTCTTTTATCTCAGTGTATCTGTGTCTTAAAATCAACCATTCTCTTTTATCCAGTCCTTGTTTCTTCTTAAACGTTCAACAATAATACATAGCGACAATACTGTATACATTCCTCCTCAAGTGCCTCAAAGCTCTTTAACCCATTTCTTTATAAAAGAACACTTCATGGGTGCCTCAATAAAACCCAGCGATTTAATAAAAAGAAAGAAAATATAATAGGTAGCAGGGCTATTTAATATAATATAATATAATATAATATAATATAATAGGTAGCAGGGCTATTTAAATGCAGTGTGTGGAATGTATGGAATCAGCCACTGGCAGAGCTTGTGAGAGGGCTACAGTGACAGAAAACACCTGGCTTAGCAAAAGCCCATTTGGGCAGGGTGTTTGTGTCTCTCTGACCTTAAACCACCAATTAAGGATGGCTCTTTGTTACTAAAATCTCAGCTATCTTCTGAATAGTGGCTTATGAGATAGAAAAGGCCCTGGGAGAAGCAGAGGAGCAGCATAAAGTAACCTACACTTTATTTAAAACCTTCATGAGAACCACAGATGTGGATAAATGTACGCAGACCAAGGACTTTTTCAGACGTTTAAAAACTAACGCAAGTAGCCTCGTCAGCTTGCGAGGCTGCTGCGCTGCAAAGCATCAGTTTCGGATGACGCTCGCCCCTGGCAGTACTGTTGCGGTACCGCGGGCAGAGTTGAGCATCATATTTCCTTGATTTTTACTCACGATCAACTTTCGTGAGTAAAAATCAAGGAAATATGACTCTCAACTCTCCCCGCGGTACCGCAACAGTACCACCAGGGGTGAGCGTCATCCGAAACTGACGCTTTGCAGCGCAGCAGCCTCGCAAGCTGACAAGGCTGCTTGAGTTATTTTTCAGCGTCCGAAAAAGTCCTATATCTGAATGCAGCATCAATGGGAGGTCCCTGCCAGAACACTTCCGGGTGAGATCGAGACATCCAGGTAAGTGATACCCTTTTTATGACCCTCCCCGGGTTATTTGTACATTTTAAAGTGTGTTTTTCTGCTTGGTGTTACTTTTTTGGTTTATTTTAATTTTTGAATTTCCCACACTCACGTCTTCTCACAAGCATCCACGGGATTTCGATCCAGGAAGTGAACGGAGCTCCGTTAGAGCTCCTTTCACTCCTGGGCTGCCTGTCGACTGGAGTGGAGGTAAGTACAGTGAGGAGGGTGATTGTGGTGGGACTGGGATGGGGCAGGGGCAGGAGTGGAGACTGTGGGACAAGAACACTTCTTTCATTCATGTCTGAAAATCTCCTATGACTCTGGAGATTAGGGTTCAAATCCCTGCTCAGCCATGGAAACCCACTGGGTGACATTGGGCAAGTCACACACTCTCAACCTCAGAGGAAGGCAAAGGCAAACTCCCTCTAAACAATTCTTGCCAAGAAAACTCTTGTAGTTTTGCCTTAGAATCAGCATTAGTTGGAAGGGACTTGAAGGCACACAACATTGATGATGAATGAGTCCAAGTCACCCTGTTATCAACAGCCTTGCTCAGGACTTGCAGACTCAGGGCTGTGGTGTCCTAGACTGGGATTCCTTGATTGGGATTACTGCCACGGAAATTCTGAAAACCAGCCATCAGAAGCACCTAAGCTGCTCTTGCCTATACTAGCCGAGGCTTAGGATTCACAACCTGCTTTACTGAGCAAGGATCTAGCAATTAGGCAATAATTTCAAAAAAGTGGGTACAATCTTTTGAAATCCCCAAAGGGGAAATATATGAAAACGGGTTAACTTCAATTGCCCAATTAGTCACTGGATGAGAATTGAAGAAGCCGGAGGAAATAGAACAAAAAGTGTGACAAACACCTTGGATTACACAGTCACTGGTTTTGTAAAGGACTTAGCAAGCAAACATGCATTCCTATTTTGGAAATTCAGTTATATATCTTAAAAATGTCTTCAGTAAAGTTAAGGAAGGAAGGAAGTACTAGTAACTATATCAGACACTAGGTTTTGGGTTGTTGTTGTTTTTAATTGTAGGCTGTCTGTATGGTATGGAACTATTTTGTCTTTCCAAGCTCTCTAATAGTTTCTTTAGTGCCTAGACAGAGGTGATTTACTGAGCAATAGAATGTGAGGTCCTGGCATTTGGAAATAAATGTGGGTTTGGGTAAAACATAAATAGGCCCAATTTAGAAAGCCTCAAAAGATGAAGATTTCCATTTCTGTGCCTGAATTGGAATAGTGTTTAATATGCGATTACTTGTCTGTAATTAATCTTACCAGTAAAAGATAAGACAAAACTTTTTTTAAAAAGATCTAGTAGATTGGAGTAACATAGTGTGGTATGTATACAGAAAGCACAGAAAAGTTACTTGTTTGAACTACAACCCCCAGAACTGTCCAGACAAGTAACTTTCCAAACTCTGCACATGTGCACACATTCAAATGCCTACACACACACTCTCTCTCTCTCTCTCAAATATACAGAATCCAACCAAACCACTTGATTAATTCCCTCATTGAATACAATGAGACTTAAAGGTGCTTTAGCTTGGATGGATAGTTCCCTAAATATTTTACTTTCCTACAAACAGCTTACATTTCAGTAATTAATTAGTTCAGCTACTTGATTTTTCCTTTGCATATTAATAATATTTTAGCAAAGTTGATGAAGGACAGACAGAACACTTGTTTCTGTATTGGCTGCATGGAGGTTATTAAAGCTTTGGTCATACATCATTTCTGAGTTTCAATGAAAACCTTGGGGAACTTATCTTCCCAGCAGCACATGGATCCTAATAGCCTGGGAGAAAATGATGTTGATTTCTGTCCATAGCTTTCAAATACATAGACTCTATGTATATTATACATTTGAAAATCTCTCCTGCCAGAGAATGACATGAGTAGAAAAGGGGATAAAAATCATGTCAATGTACAGTAAATGTCCTTGTGGCACTTGATGTTTCCATAACGTCCTCTTAGTATTTCTTTGTAACACTAATCAGTTACAGTGTTTTACAATCAGTGCCTGTGGCATTCAGCACTTTCTTTCTGGAATTACCAATTTAACTTTTTATTCTTTTCATTCTACTTCTATAGAACACCAGTCTGCTTATAACCTTACATAATGATGCATGATTTTATTTTGGGGAGTAAATGTACTAGAGTTTTGGTTTTTTTTAAGTGTGGTAAAGTGTGTCAGTTTCACATCTTAGAAATCAGATTTTGATTCTGAAATGTGGACCTCACAGATCAAAATCTGAGTGATTTAAACCTATTGGATAATCTCTGTTAGATAGCTATTGGTAAAAATGTGAGGGGATGCTTTTTGACTGTTTGACGTTAGCATGCTGCTCAAACCTGTTGGGCCCAAATCCCAGTTACTTTTGTTTCAAGTTGCAATATTATGTACACTTACTTCAGAGTATATCCTGTTGAAACTAGTGGGTCTTTGTTCTAAGTATGTTTAAATAGGATTGTATATATGAGATGGCAATGTCTCTGATGAGGAATTTATATCTGTTCTGTATTAATTCTGAATTGGCAGCAAAAAGTCATGTAAGATGATGCCAGCCAGAGTTGTCTACTGTTCAGTTTCATTTGTACATGGATGCTGACAATTAAGAAGTAGATTTTCCTTGGTTTTTTTCCAGGCTGTGAGGCTGTGTTCTGGAAGAGTTTATTTCTGATGTTTCGCCTACATCTGTGACTGGCATCTTCAGAGAATGGTTAGGTAGGAGTGTATGTGGGGGGTTATATACTGTGAACCCCTGTTGGGGAGTGTCATGATGGCCTGCCCTGCCCATCATGGGAGTTCATCTCAACAACCTACACTTTACAACATTGGAAACTTCCACTCCTTATTTGGAAATGGGAAGGGGGTGGGAGAACCTAATTGAATAAATATCACATCACCTAACTGGAGAGCCAATCACAGTTGGCGATACAGAGCCAATGAGAGTGGCTCTGCAAAGACTTTAAAAAGTTCTGATTTTCCTTTGTTCTGGACCTCATGGGCTCTGAGCCACATGACCACATGGTCGAGAAGCCTCATGCCTCGTGTTGCTGGTGAGATTCTCAAGCCACATGCAGTGATCAACAAGATGCAAACAGTGATAACAAAAGGTTGGGGGGAGCCAACCTTTCTTAAGGGGTGGATAACACCAAGACCCTAAAATGATATGAAAACTTCAAGAGGAAGTTTCTATTCAAACAGGACTCTGGACTCTGAATCCCATCACAGAGACTGTGGTATCTTGTCAGACTGTAAGGTACCTTCCATTTAGCTTAGAGACCATCTAGCTAGTTGCGTTCATTTTTATGATTTTATTTGTAGTGCTCTGAATGAATGTATAACTTTGTAAACTCTTAAGTGGAAGCCTGGGGGAAGTCCTGCTCTCTCTAGTAACATAGACCTCTGGAACTGAATAAAGCTTTCTGTTATTTCATAACCTTCCTGAATCGCCTGCCTTCTTGGTCAGCTATCAGAACTTCTCTAGGATAGAGAAAAGGGTTATCATTGTTTTCTTTAACACAGCCTGTCTAGTTCTCACTGCACTAGACGTGAAAAGGGGTAAAGTCAGTGAGTAGTGGTGGCCTGCCTTATAAAAGGGATTTCTAGACTAGAGAAACCCTTGAGAGTGTATTTTCAGGTTGTACAAATAAGCTGGAAGCCTTCCCTTCCTGCTGAAAGAGAAGGGCCAGCTTCCGACAGGGAGGATATATAAATTTGTGTACTTGAATGGCTAGTTTCTGGGTGGAGATATGCAAGGAGGATTAGTGTCCGTTTGGCTAATGGTTGGTTAATGGTCCATTATCTGCTGAAAATCTCCCTGTCCCTGGGTGGAGTTCATTTGCAAGTGTTGAGTTCTAATTTTAGTGTTTTTCAGGACTGGTAGCCAGATTTTGTTTATTTTTAAGGTTTCTTCTTTCCTGTTGAAGTTGTCCAGGTGTTTATGGATTTCAATAGCTTCTCTGTGCATTCTGACATGGTAGTTGTTGGCCTGGTCCAGAATTTCGGTGTTTTTAAATAACATTTTGTGTCCAGGTTGGTTTATAACGTGTTCTGCTACTGCTGATTTTTCTGTCTGGCCCAGTCTGCAGTGTCTCTCATGTTCCTTGATTCATGTTTGCACACTACGTTTAGTGGACCCTTTGTAAACTTGTCCACAGCTGCATGGTATGCGGTAAACCCCTGCAGCTGTGAGAGGGTCTCTTTTGTCCTTCGCTGAGCATAGAATTTCTTGGATTTTCTTGGTTGGGCTATAGATCGTTTGGAGGTTGTGTTTCCTCATCAGTTTCCCTATTCTGTCTGTGACTCCTTTGATGTATGGTAAAAATACCCTCCCTTTGGGCCATTCAAATACACAAATTTACATATCCTCCCCAACAGGGGTTCACAGCATATACACTTCACATACACTCCTACCCAACCAGTCTCTGAAGGTGCCAGCCACAAATGCAGGTGAAACATCAGAAATAAATTCTTCCAGAACACGGCCTCACAACCCGGAAAAAAAACAAACAAGGAAAATCCATGGATGCCGGGCATGAAAGCCTTCGACTTCACATCCATGCAGCTCTTTCCTTCTCTCCCAAGCTGAGGACAGGGACAAAGATGGTGATAGGAGAATCTAGTAAAATCAAAGATAGCATTTTTCACCTCCATTCTGGCAAGTGTTTTAATGCAGGCTTTTAGCTTAAACTTAAATGACAGTTAAAAAGAAGCATAATAGTTATTTTGTCCCACTTCAAATGTAAATGTAACTGAATTTTTAGCTTATCCATGGGTAACTAAACACAAAAACCCTTTCCTATTAATTTTCTAAATATGTTGATGTTTATATTTTTCTTAACTTAATAATGACACATGACTGACTATAAGCCTGGCTTATAAGCATTAACTAAACCTAACAATAACATTTGGTTTTATTTTATGTTTTGATTTTTAAATTACTGTTTTTCTTGGCATTTTTATTTCTCTGTATTTATAACACACACACACACACGCACGACCGTATGTTTTGGCTGTAAGTGCCCTAGGCCATAATGATACTTGAAGAAATTGATTTTTGAACTCCAATGTGAACTGACCCTGACCTGCACCTCTTAGACTGATATGCAGATCAGAATATAATTATCCTTCAGATTTTGCACTTCCCTAATTTTTTGATGAAAGTCTCAAAAACCAAAACAAAGTGTTTTACTGTGCATATTTTTGGAAAAATATGTTTAGAAAAAGTGTTTTAGACACTCTAAAAACACCTCCCGCGGAGGTCAGGAGGAGAATGCCGCTGTCCCACTTTCGGTGGTTGCTTCTGCATGTCCCATCCTCCTCCCATCCTTCATTCATTCATTCTCCCTCCATGCTGGAGGGACAAAAAAGGTGTCCATCAATAAAAAGTGGTGCCTTTTCTGTCGCCCTAGCACAGAGGGAGAACAAACGAAGGACAGGAGGAGGACGGGGCATGCAGAAGCGACCGTTGGAAGTGGGACAGTGGCATTCTCCTCCTGACCTCCGCAGGAGGTTTTTTTAGAGTGCCTGATAAAGTCCTTAGGCAATACTATTGAGTGTTGGAAATGTAATAATGCTCAGCACTTCAAGAGTTAAAGGTGTCATAGGAAGAGTTGCAGTGATAGGGTTAAGTAGTTTCCAGTGATCTAAAGCCCGCATACCTTTTATCTGCCTATCCTAACCTCTCTGAGATGTAAACTGATACTCTTAGGGAACTTACCACCCCATCCAACCACCCCTTATTCTCTCACTTCTACCAAAAGTGCAACTAGTGATTTTGTATTAGCTTAACACTCTTAGAGAACTATCCTATTTTTCATGCCAATCTTACAATAAAGCCTTAGTTTGTTTCTTTAGTCTTTGGTGCCTTTCCTCTTTTGTCAGAGGAGATTATCTGATGAGCATCTAAAAACATTTTTGTCCCACTATATGTAAGTGTCCTGGCATAATAACCCTTTTTATCACACGTTGCTGTACTAATAATGAGAAAGAGCAGCCCCAGAATTATTACGGCATGGCTGCTATCTCTGTTTACTTCTGTGTTTGCTGGGGTGTGTGATCTCGGCAGTTCTGACGTGAGCATGCTTAAAAGTCTAAAAATGCCAAAATTAGCAAAGAAGGCAAACACACAAGCACTAAAACACACTTAAAAATTTACCAGCAAAACAGGAGGTTCATAAAAAGAGTATCCCATATCTAGTTTTTGTGTTCTCAACCAGAAGTGTTCTGGTGGGGACTGCCCATTGACACTGTATTCACAAGAGCATAATGGGTTTCAGATGCTGGCAATACTGCCAAAAAAAAAAAAAAAAAAGGCCATCGGTGATCAATTGATAGCTTGGTCCATTAATAAAAAAGAATGCCTTTTTCACAGGAGCAGATTGCTTCGACAACACGAGGGGACAACGTTGTACAATAGGGAAGGTCTTTTAGTGGTATTGTGTCATTGTTATCACACCTTATTTGCCACATCTGATAATCTCAAGAATTGCTAGCTGCAGTACAGATGCACCAAACACTATATAAACTATAAACATTGAAACTACTGGAAGATCCATGTTTCATCACAAGTGATGATTTTTTTGAAAAAGGTTTGGGTCTGCCTCAAGTTGCTGCAGAATGTCATGTTGCTCGACTTTTAAACATAGCATTTTTCCAACACACAACAGACAACACAGCTGCTTTAAATGACAACTGACAATTAACCAAATGGCCAAGAGTGTTCATGTTTGTCATGCAGGTTCAGACATGTTCAAGGTCACCACTCAAGCATTCACAATCAGTTCTCCCTGATTTGTATGAAAGGGAGAAACACAGTCTCATTTTTTAATAGAGAGACCTTGTAAATGTGAATTTAAATACGTATTTTCATGCAGATGCCAAACTTGTATCTATAGCATTACTTTATTATGTTTTATGGTTTAAAGTTTTGTTGTCTACTTCCTTGGAAGGGTTTGCCTAAAAACCTAAAACTACAAACCATAATAGAATAATATGAACAATGATAAAATAAAACTTAATAGTTTTGGGGGTTTTTACATTTGTGTGCAAATTTGTATTTAAAGTGACTTACAGATGTTAAACAAGAATTGCAATTCAACAACAGGATGCCAGCAACTATTTGTTTGTTTAACATTCATAAGTCACCTTAAATACAAATTAAGGACCGATGGCATTGCAACTCATTTTTTTTGGTCATTGTGAAGCTTGCAGTACTCTACACACCACCTTTTTTGTAGCCGCAGCCCCATGAACCTGGCCATTTCCTGGTTGATGGCGGGGAGAGGCAAGTGACAGAAAAGTTTCTGGGTATTTTGTTATAGCTATTTCTTATTGGTGGATACAGAGCAATGACATCATGTGTAGATGTCCAGAAGCCCTTATGGATGCATGTCACTGTGCCCCCAGCTATAGGAAAATAGCTGGATGCTTGTCTACTGCTCCCCCTATTTTCCACTGACCAGGAAATGGCAAGGTTTGCAGAGCTGCAAATGAGAAAAGGTGGATTTGGGGATGGGGTTGGATAACGTACAAAAAGGATGGAATGGTAGATCAAGATGCTTGAAAAATTCACACAAATTGCTAACAGAGTAATATGTCCAACACTATTGGATGCCTACATTCCCAGGCACACATACATACATACCTCCTTTAGACTAGTGGTAGGGATTTTGTTGCCCTTCAGATGTTGAACTGCAACTTCCAGCATTCTCCACCACTGAGTATGCTGGCCTAGGGCTGATGTGAGTTATGTCTGGGGAGGCACACATTTCTTACTCCTTCTTTAGACTGTTTTGATGCCCCAAGCTTACTACTCTGCCTCACCCCTCTGTGCAAATATCCTGCTTGTTATTGATCTGGAGGGATAATTGAGGCCATGATATTGAGAACACAGCTGCGCTGGGCAGGGCACATTTCTAGGATGGAGAATCATCGCCTCACAAAAATAGTACTGTACGGTGAACTCGCCAAGGGTCAGTGTAAAAGGGGCGCTTCAAAAAAGCAATACAAGGACTCCCTGAAACAACATCTCAGGCTTGGCCAAATTGATCAACAACAATGGTCCGCCCTGGCCTCACATTGGGAGGCATGGAGACACGCTATCCACAATGCTGCAGCCTTATTTGAGAACTCACGCCGAACAAGTCTTGAAGAGAAACAACGCAGAAAGAATCACAACCCGGAAATGTCACCCAAGTAGACCTTTATCTGAGTAAAAGGAATGGTACAGATATGGTGACAGTATGTTGTGTCCAGAAAGACTGGTGGCCCTAGGCCTGTCCTGTTAGGATCTTATGCAAATCCTTGCCAGTTACTTCCGCAGAGTGGGATAGTGCAAAGGCAAAGGCAATGATGGTAGCTACTTGGTTTTGAAACATGACCTAGCAGAGTGATTTAAATCCAAGCCTGCAAAATGCAGTATGAGAGGTTAGAGTTCTGTGACACAGGCATACACTTAAGTTCAGCTGTAAAAATGCTTGCTCACTAATGCACATACTGCTGAAGAGAGAAGCCCGCCTTGTGAAATGATTCCTGAATTTTCCTGCTCCCTTGGATGACCACGTGTCCTGGCACTCTTCTAGTAGAAATTAAAATGTTTAAAGCATGTGCTAAGTCTCTCAATACCATGAAATGGGCTTAGATGATGTGACATTTGAAATCAAAGAAAATACTCTTTAAATGCATGCTAGTTGCCTTCTTGATTCTGATCTATTAAGACACACTGTCACCACTGTTTCAAGATATTCTCTGCAAAAAGGGAAGCTAGAAATGTATTTTAAAAAATTAATGCTGAGAATTCATTCCTGCTAATATGAATCTGCCGATCTCCACAAAGTTACTTGAGGAGTGTGGCTATGCAGAACCTTTTCTCCCCCCCCCCTTTTTTTTTGGATAATTCTTCTCTACAATGCACAGCACTATCTTCTCAAATCAAGGAAGCCATTAATTAGGATATTGTCATCTGAGACATCTATTTTGATGCATTAACATTGATTAGATTAGCCTCGATGCACTGAGAATTACTATTCCCAATTTACAGATGAGGAAAATGAGTGACAGAGAGGTTAAATGGCTTATTCAAGGTCACGTAAATAGTAGGCACAATCCAGCTGCATGTTTTGCTCTCTGATTGAAATCAGTGAGCCTTAAAAATGCTTATTTTTGGCTGGATTATATGCAGTCTGTTGCAAAACTAGGGGGGAAATGGTTTCCCAGATGGTGTATGCTGTGCTTCTGGAACAGGGCGGCCATATTCTCCTGCAAGGTTACTAGAAGCGCAATCTAAAATATATGCATCATTTTTAGTCTAAGTGCTATCGTATCCTCCCCTATACTTTTCATTTTCTAGTTGCTAGTGGAGCTAGGTCATTTTAGAATGTGGCTTAATACTTTTAAACAGAAATCCCCTTAGATAATAAAGTTCACAGCCAGCATATTGGAACTGTTTTTATATCCATTCCTTTTGGTCTGGGATCTGAAAGGGGTTTTGTTGTTGTTGTTGTTAATAAAGGACCATAAAATGTCTCATTTAATTAAGTAGTATCTTTTCCTGTGGAGTGGACATTGGGTCTTGAATACAACAAAACTGTTAAATACAGCAATCAAAATCCATTAGTCTTTGGAGATTTTCAGATGGGGGAAATAACCTCCGCGGAGATCAGGAGAGAAACAGGGCTATTCCACTGCCAGCGCTCCGTTTCACCCCCCCCCATCCTTCTCCCGATTTCCATTTGTTCTCCCTCTGTCCTGCTTTCATTTTCCTTCTGCTATTTTTTACAAACAAAGAACTTCCATTAGTAAAAAATAGCAGAAGGAAAATGAAAGCAGGACAGAGGGAGAACAAATGGAGATCGGGAGAAGGACGGATGTGTGTAAAATGGAGTGCTGGCAGCGGAAGAGCCCCGTTTCTCTCCCAATCTCCACGGGGGTTATTTCCTCCATCTGAAAATCTTCTTTCACATACAGCAATTAAATCTATTATTCTTTCAAACTCTCCCACTCACATCATCATGGTCAGGGCTCTTGAATTTGGGGCCCTTCTCTTATTCTCCTGAGGTGAGGGTTGCTATAAGTCCCAGGAAACTGGGAAAATCCTGGATTAAAGGGACAGAAAGTTGTCCTATCTGGCTGGGCTGCTTGAGGTAGCAGATCCTGGCTTCCAACTCCAGGCTCACTGTCTGCAGGCTCTGGGGTCACGTGGTGGTAGAGTGCAGTCTAGGCAGGAGAGTGCAGTGCAGGCCGCAGCAGAGAGAGTGAAGGAAAGTCAGAGGAAAG
This sequence comes from Gambelia wislizenii, assembly GCA_030847615.1. Taxonomy (NCBI): domain Eukaryota; kingdom Metazoa; phylum Chordata; class Lepidosauria; order Squamata; family Crotaphytidae; genus Gambelia; species Gambelia wislizenii. The sequence goes on along the minus strand of JAUMIR010000005.1, from coordinate 218,712,659 downwards.
AAGGCCAGCAGCAGAGTCAGACTCTGAGTAACTTTACTTGCATGTGTGTGGTGAGTCTCTGGCCTCCTAGTTCCCCCACCTTTGGATGATGGGCTGGTATGGTCCGCCCTGGCCTCACATTGGGAGGCATGGAGACACACTATCCACAATGCTGCAGCCTTATTTGAGAACTCATGCCAAACAAGTCTTGAAGAGAAACGACAACGCAGAAAGAATCACAACCCAGAAACATCACCCAAGGAGACCTTCTGCTGTGCTTTCTGCAACCGGACTTGTTTATCTCGGATTGGCCTTTTTAGTCATCAGCACGCTTGCAGAAAGCATGGGATGAGTCCTTCCTGAATCTTTGTTTGTGAAGGAAAGCCAGAGAGAGGCAGCTGAATTAAAAGAGGCTTCAGAAGTGGAGGGGGGAATCTCCCTTCATTATCCAAGCCCCACAATGGAGCTGGATAGAGGATTGAGACTGTAACATCCATAATTCCCCCAGCCAGCAGTGCCACTAGCTGGGATTGTAATAAAAAGTAACTTTTCTAAGCTCTGGGGAGGAACAGCAAGCCTTCAGTTCAAATGCCTCTGGTTGCTAACTGGCACCTTTGGGGGGGAAAAAAAAGAATGGTGGCATTTTACTGTTTCTACATGCGTAGCCAACCTGAGAGCCAATGTGGTGTAGTGGCTTGAGTGTTGGATCAGAACACGAAGAGATCAGGGCCAAATCCACACTACACAAATAATCTAGTTTGAAACTCCTTCCTATGGAATCCTGTAACAAAAAACACTTTGTCTTGTTTTTCGTCGCTAGTTCACCCAATCTAATCTGTATACTTTTGTCCTGGTTTTGTGGCAAAGAATTATGGCAACCCTACCAGAGGTGGAATCTTGGACATCTGTCTCCAAATCCTGGCCTCATGGCATCATGACTCCTACTGCTGTACTCTCCAACTGTCCCAATTTGGCATGGACAATCCTGATTAATCCTCTGTCTTCCCATTTTTTCAACTATTTTAAAAATTTCTCCGTTTCTCCCACCTTCTCACACTTACCTACCCCCTTTGTCCTCAGCTTACTTCAGTTGCTACAAATTAAGTGCAAAGCACAAAAGTAGTTTGCATGCAATTAACTCAGCAGGGAGAAAATGTTGCCCTTCCCAGTAGGCTCATGCAAAATCAAACTGCTATAGCCTCTCCTAGCTTGTGCTTTCTTCCTCATTAATAATGTTTCTCTGATGCTGCTTGGCCACATATGCCCTGTTTTTAATTTGGGAAATGATATAGGGCATGCTGAAGACGTTCACAATACTTTGGCAGGAGGTCTCAGTTTTCTGTCTGTGAAATGTTGACGGGTATGAAGTATTACCAACTGCTCCTCTTTTTGCTTTTCTTTCTCTTCTATTTTGCTTTTTGGTTTCTGCCTATAACCTTTTCTTTTCCCTGCTGCCCCAGTCTTCCCTCAGTGCTTTAAGCATTTCTCTTCTTCATCCTACATGGCTGGTTTGCTGCCTTTGACTATTAATTGCTCATTCTCCTCCTGGGGCTTTCAGCTTTTCTCTTCTCCTTCTACCTTTGTTGATATCTCCTTTATCATCTCTTTGATGACTTATCTACCTAATTAATGGTTCTGTACAGATTTAACCCCATTTATAAAATTGCATTGAAATTAGAGGAGGGATATATTATATATCTAGGCATTTGTTCCTGAAAATATATTTGCAAAATGTACATCTAAAAATTGTAACTATTAAGCAGGCCAGCCAGAGTAGGTAAATATTTCTGCTTTGAACAAGTTTAGTAGTAATGGCAGGTGCCCTTGAAGTGGGGTTGACCTTATTTTGCATTTAAGAAATAAAGAGTAGAAGATGGAATTGTGCATTCTCTCCTTCTAGATATCACTTCTTCAACACAGTTTTACTCCATTCACCTTAATGGCATTTAATGTTATTTCAGCACTGATATTACTGTATTCACAGTTAAATCTGGCTAGGTTTGTTTTTAACCAGAATTTGCTAATCTCAAAATGTGGTTAAGATAAATATTTCTAGGCAGTTTTAGGTTGCATTGGGGCCTTTACAGAGGATATGGTTTTGTGCAGGGAAAAGCATTTACTTATTTCTCATGAGAGATGCACATCATGTCTTTTCTGCTAGTGGGCTCATCCTTAGAAAGCTGAATTCCCCCTGCATTCAAACAGCTACACTGAGGTGCTAAGAAAACACAGTCTATGCCTGTTTCTTATATCAGCCGGGACTGAAAACAAGCCCCCAAAGAGAGATTGTATGATGTTAGCCATTTTAAGTGGCATAGAGGCTGACCTTCTGTATCTTCTTTTAAGAAAATATCAAAAGAATCTAGTGAGCCACCACAAAGAATCCACATAGTACTGTATGTAATTTGACCCCCACACAGTTGAATTTCAGATATTTTCTTTTGCAAACTAGGGTTTCAGATCATTTTCCTCAACCCTCTGCTCCAGCATCAGAAATGCAGATTTCTTTGTTTTCATTCTTAAGGAAAAGGAGTTGCCCTTTCTCGAAGCAGAACTTGAAGTAAATAAAACCTAATTTTTCTAGTACAGGTCACCCACCTGTATCCATGGGACTAATATACGTAGTTTCAGTTATCCACAGCTGAAAAAATATGGACACATACCACAGAATTGTCAATTCTCTAGGAATCTCTAAGTCTTCCAATGCAACTCTATGGTGTGTTTGCACTGGAAGCCCTTTATTTTAATAGGGTTTGCTGTTATCCATGGTTTCATCCTCCATGGATACAGGGGCAACCTGTATGTTTCATTTTCTGTAGGAACTCCTCAGTGGATCCCAGTCTTATGTACTTTAGAAAAAATATTTTTTAAAAATAAAAGCATGCTTTTGTTCTATGATCCCTTCTTCTCTTTCCTTACTTGTTCACAGCAAATGTATTAGAGTTGTTTTCAATATTTATTTGCTTTGGTCCGTGATTTGAAGACTTTGTCAAAAGAGCTCCCAGAACAGCCTCCAAAATGTCTTAGTTAACTAGGTGGTGTCTTTGCCTGTGGGGTGGTCAGTGGGTCTTAGATATCTCTTGTGTACAGCAACCAGATTCATTACTCTTCCAGGCAGCATTGGTATCCTGCTTAGCTTCTAAGATCAGACGGTACCTTTATGTTATTTAGGTCTATGTTTTACAATACTGAGTGAGAAAAGAGAAAGCCCAGCAGGAAAAAAAAGAAAATCCAAGGTTGGAAAATCATTAGACACATAATTACATGTCTAAATGGATACTGTATGCAGAGAAAAAACTATATAATGCAGATTCAGGTGCTTTGGAGATGGATTTAAAAATAACATAGAGAAACAAACTCTGTTATGATTAACAGGTGTAAAACATGAAGCCCAAACTTTCTGGTTCAATTGGGTGTATCATTTTGCTCCAGCTGAGGCCTAATTTACTATTGCTCAGCACACTCCTCTGCACTTCAGTCTTCTGAGAGACTGTATTTTTTAAAAATACATTTTGGTTTCCTTCGAAGGAGGTCACTGGAGACTTGCACTTCCTCTGTATTTACACATATATACAGGCTGAGCATAAGCTGGAAGTTCACAGTAATATTTAACTCAAACAGATACTATTCCTCATCAGATTTCTTGAGGAATTCCCAGCATCACAGCATTGTTTTTTTCACAGAAAACAAGTCACACTCAAACTGCTTCTTATCTCCTCCCCAGGCCCCATGCATTCATTAGGGAAAGCAGGAAATGGAAAGTCTGAAGCCACCTTGCTGCAGTTTTCACCCATTCACAAAAGAAGCAGCTGAGTAGGTGCCTGTCCTTTGACATTTGTCATAGCCAAGCAAAATCTAGCAGAACCAATTTTTGTTCCATATGCAGTTCCCCAGGTTTTCACCGACAGAATACCTGGGCTGTCAACTACAAGTGATCTGCACTTATCTCAAATACATTCTCTAGTATAGTGGTAAAATTTGAAGTGCAGGCCCCCACCAGGATTGTCTCTGTAGCAACACCTCCCTAAAGAACCACAAAGTGCAGATAGCTGTATTAATCTAAAATAATTTGTAGCAGTTTTCACCTATACCAAAAAGACATATTTTGTAAAGCCACCCCTAACACTTTGGATTATACAAGGGATATCTTATAAAAGCACATCATTGCTGGGGGAAATCGATTTCCCCTCCAGTTACCATGGGAATTGCTGTCCTGCCCTGCTGGTTTGATTTTGGCAAATTCATAGAATTTGACAAGTCACAGAATAATGACAACATACATTTCACAGAATTTATATCTGTTCTCACCTTTGATTTCATGTGTTGATCAGCATGGTCCAAGATGGGTCACAGTAACTTGTCCCTACTTCTGTGTATCAGGACAAAGGATTATAATAGTCCTTTTGAGTCTGCATCTGTTGCCTTGTAAACTGTGTACTTGTGATCTGTCAGGAATGGTTTGATTGTGTATTCCTGCAGGGGATTGGACTAGATGGCCCTTGTGGTCTCTTCCAACTCTATTATTCTATGATCAGAAATGCTGATGGCATCAGCTTTCTCAATGAAGTCTTACATGGACAGTACTTCATGGAACTGTTGGCAGTTTTGGTCCTGTACATAGAGGTTTGGCCATACTCTATGGGTTCACTTAACTTCATATGGCATGGCAGTGAGGGCAGTCATGCACTGAAGCCAGATTTTATAACCCACTTCTGCATTTCTCAAACTGGCTAAATTTTCAACTTTAGTGTTTTGTATCAGAATAAGAGAGGAGATATACAGGAATAGAGAAGACCACTGGGTCCAACTCCATAATTTATTCATTGCTTGAATTAATATTGAGTTCTACTTTGTAATTAATTCAGGTACCAATGCAAAGTCCAAATGAATTATGGATCAAATCTGATGGTATCATCAGTGCAGCAGAGCGTTCAGGCCTCAGAGCAGGCTGTGACCTGAACAAAGAGGATCAGGCCCTCACAGGTCTTGCCCTCCACCATTTCCTAATATGTCTTGTAGTTCCCAGTTTAATAATTGATGGCTCCCAAGATGCATTTTTGTTCCTATCATATCTAATCCTTATTATTTTAGAAACAGGAGTTTTCAGAGATACGGAGTGTTCCTAGGTTTGCTTGATAAGATTAATGCCATTTGGGAAACCAAGAATCTGCCCCACTGGATATATGTATATAATATTTATTATATGCTGTCCATCACACACAATGGATGGCTTATAATAATTTTTCCCTGACCAGGTTGTTCAGGAAAGTGGGATGTGGTTACTTTTGCTGGTTTCTAACTTCTCCCTTCTCAGAGTCTCAGTATTAGTAGTCTGTTATCTGGCAAAGAAGTGGGTGCCCAACTTAAGTGCTGAATGTCATACATTAATTGCCTACCTCCATTTGGCCCAGGTCCATGTAGGTCTGATCTGGTTAGTGAAGTGGAAGGGCTTATGTTTTAAAAAGATGTAAGGTGGGTATGACATTTTCCCCTTCCCCATTCAGTTTCACCTGATGCCAGTGCAGGGGCTTCAGGGGCTGGCTAGAGTCACCAGGGGTTTTAACCATATGGTCTGTGCTATTTTAGGACTGCATGTGCTTTCATACAGGGCTGATTTAAGGAATTTTGCCCCCCCCCTGCAATGTTTTATTTTGGGGGCCCATATGTTTATCTCACGTCAATGGAACCTAACCTAACCTATTCACAGTACAGGATATTCAGATTACAGTATTACTGATAATGTTTTTTGAAGGAGGAGGGTTACAACTGGGCCCCCAACAATGACAGCCCCCCTGCAGCTGCAGGTGCTGTAGGGCCCTTATACCAGCCCTGCTTTCATATCATCCATGTCAAGTAGTGATGAACCCACTAAAGTCATTATTTGTTTTACTATGTTTTATGCTACATTATGCTTCTTCTCCTTTATAATCAAGTGTTCCATTAATCAAGGGTTTGATTTAAACTTTATCTGTGTAAAGACAGTGGGCATGCACACATTCTGCATGCACACCCTCCCACATTTCACAGATGAAAACTGGGACACAGGTGGCTGAGGAACAATACAGTGTGGTTAAAAGTTGTGGGCAACAACACACACCCGTCCTCCTGATCTCCCTTCGTTCTCCCTCCATCCTGCTTTCATTTTCCTTGTGCTATTTTTTACTAATGGAAGTTCTTCGTTGCACTTTGGGTGTGTGTGAAACAGAGCACTGGCAGCGGAACAGCCCCGTTTCTCTCCTGATTTCCGCGGGGGTTGTTTCCCCCGTCTGAAAATCTCCTATGTATGAAACTGTTTAGGTTGCTTGATTGCACAGCCTTTTAATCATGAACCTTGTTTATTTATTTATTTTGTGGGTGGATGAAGTCATCAAAGGCACTCACAATACAGGCTGAGTATCCCTTCTCCGAAATGCTTGGGTCCAGAAGTGTTCTGTATTTCAGCAATAATGGCAGTATTAATTTACATGGGTTCTGTTTGCTTATGTATAGGAAACCACACAAGGTAGCTTAGGAAGGCAATCAACAAAGTCATTAATACAAATTAAACACTCTTGTGTACCCCAAAAAGAAAGTTCTACTGTCCTGCAAAGGAAACCATGTGACCTGTCTTCAGAAATATTTGTAAAGTTGCTTACCAAAAGATGTCAAGAATAATTAGAGGGCATTCCATTTATGACCCTGGCAGTGCATATTTCTTCTGTGCCACTCTATCTTGTCCATTGTGCTAAACACAGAAGCTTTTAAAGTTTACCTCTTAACCTTCTCTGGCTAATTAGGTTGGAGGGCAGGATTTCAGCTCTTACAGAAGGAATGCAAATTGAACAATAAAGAAACCCATAATTAATGATAACTTAACAAAATGGTAAGAGCTGAGTAAATGCCAGATATGGAAAATATTTTTCTGGGAAGAGAAAATACCTGAGTAATAATAATGACATTAATATCTTATATATTGAATAAATATTCTATTTAGGTCTATATCTATTCCACTTTGCTAATTTTTAGTGCCCCGTAATAAATATCACCTGTTCTGCAGGAGTACAGTGGAAAAGTGAGACTTTGCTGTCAAAAGGTGAACTTGTGGCTTATGAAGAAGCACTTTTCATGTTAATTAATTCTGCATGTGAAACATCTACCAATATTAATTTTCTTTGACCAACATGATTAATTAATTATCCTAAGTATTTGTAAACAGATTTTCTACATACTCATCTCCACTTGTTGCATACTGATCTCTTTGGTAATGTGCTCCTCTAGTAGTAGAGACAGAGATGTAAAAATAGCAATGATGCTGCCAGCAGGGTCTTTGGACTAAAACCAGTTTCCATTAGGGATTATGAAGCATAATTTGAGTGACTGAACAGAGTGCCTAGGCTGAATCTGTTGGTGAACCAAGTTGCTTAGGGTGCTTTCCTTCTTGTGATCAGTGTTATGCTTTGCAGATAAATGCAAACAAGCCATCTAGTGGATAGGTGCAAAATGAATTAATTTTGCAAATGGCTTAGTAAATGTCCAGGACATTTCACCCATCCAATTTCAGTCTATGTTCTGAAGGTTTTCAGGGAGTGCTGAACTGTGATCTGGGTATGTTGAACAAATAGAGCATTAGTTATGGATTTCCACATTACTTATGGAAGTCCCCAAAACAATCAGCTTGCTTTGACTTCAGCACATGAACATGGTTGTGAAAATCTGCCCTCAGTCCAAAGTGGAACCAGAGCTTTAAGCCCAAAGGCTGTCCAATGCTGGCAGGAAATTTCTTTTGCCATATTTACACAAATTACCTGGTAGGCAGCACTGACTACATTTCTGTGGCTATTTCAGTTACTGTTCCAGGTCACGGGAGAGATGGAATTGCTCGTGTGCCTGACTGGTCTTTATGCTGTGGGTAAAGGGGGACTGCTTGCATAAGGCAGTACCTTACCCAAGCATGTAAAAAGTACAGCTGCTGGCATAACCCAGGCTGGAGAAATAATGCAGTTTGACACCACTTTAACTGCCATGGCTCCATCCTATGGGATCTTGGGATTTGTAGTTTGTTGTGGCACCAACACTCTCTGACAGAGAAGGCTAAATACCTCACAAAACTACAAACCCCAGAAATCCATAGCATTGAGCCATGGCAGTTAAAGCTGCACCAAACTGCATTGTTTCAGTAGTGTATCAGCAGCCCTAGAGATTTTGGGCAAATGCCCTAAAGTCATATTTGGTTCACAGTTGCACTGGTTTAAGTTCTATAGGTGTGACAACTGCACTTTGCAGCTGCATATTCTTGGTTAGTGAGTTACTGTTTCTTATGCTTTCAACGGACCGCTTGATTCACATGGATTGTGGCAATAACTTCATTTAACATTTGATTGTGTCAGGATGGTCCACAAAAGCGACCCTCCTGCCAACAAGTTTCAAAATGTAGCAAGTTACTTTTGATCTTTCATGTTTGAACTGTCTGCTGTTTTCGTATTCTTTGTGACTGAAACAATTTGGTGGCTGAAAATAGCCATGGGAGTATAAAGTCTGTCTGGTAACGGGCAAAGTGACCTTGCACCTACAGATTGTTTTGGGAATCAATAGGTGGAGTTACAACTGGGTGAGAATGGGATGGGTGGATGATGGGCAACCAGTGGCTCAAGTGCCCACCACATTTTGACTGATTGTGAATACAGTAGGAGTCCCCTTTCCACTGATTCATTATCCACTGATTCAATTATCCATGGGACACAAAACAGCACACCTGCTATAAGGTCTTCCTAAAATGTGTGCTCTCTAGCCATTTTCTAGGTCCTCCAAGGCAACTCTGTGGTATTTTAAACTGGAAGTCCCATTATTTTCAATGGCATTCACTATTACTCATGGTTTTTGGTATCCATGCCTCCCCCAGAACCAATCCCCAGCAGATACGGGGGTCCTACTATACTTTTTATTTTACTGTATTTCCTATGAGCTTCATTCGAAGCAACAATTTTGTAGTCTTGACTCTTTAGTTTTTCTGTGGCAATAAAACTTACTGTTTAACCCTGAAGCTACTGTCCACTCACTCTGAAGAAGCAAATACATGATAGATTGCTATTGTACATTCCTGCATGGGACAATAAGCAAGCATCGTAACAAACTGGAAAGTGCATTCCTGCATTCCAGTTTACACTGATAAATTACTAAAGACTGCCAGCAAATTGAAAAGAAAATACAAAAAAAAAAAAAAGAAAAGAAAAGAAAACAAATTAAGCAATAAACTGTTAAAGTAATAAAATCTTCTTCCTATCACCACCACCTCCTAGGAATTAATACAGTTTCCAGATCTGAATGCACCTTTCCCATTCCTCCCTTAGTTCAGTCAAAGAAAACAGTGAAGCTATCCTATGTCACAATCCCATCTGTCCATGGATGATGCTGGTGGTAAGTGGGATCAGTGTTTAGTCTCCATTAAAAACAGGCCAAGTGGAGAACAAAAGAGGGTGCATTCTCTAAATTCAGCTCTAGAGATCAGACTTGGGGTGGATGGGAACCTTTGATTTATTTACCCATTTATTTAAGAGGGGAATAGCTTTTCTGGATATGGTAATTTGTAATGGCTGCGTATGAGAAAGTTAGGGTCACCAACAACATATCTTGTAATGCCTATGGCATTAACCTAACTCCACCAAATGCTCAATGCCTCTCTTGGCACAAAATCACACATCCTTAGGGGCTATATAAGAAGGTCACTTATGCTTGTAAGTTACAGTATTATTTTTCCCCTTGAAATAAAGTGTTCACTGAGTCCCTGTTAGATTTTCTACAAAAAACCCCCCAGCTACCACCAAAAATTCAAATTAAGGTTTTAAAGGAGTAATAAATGTTTATGGGCTGAAAGTCAACCTTAAGAAAACAGAAGTTCTTTACCAGCCTGCACCACGGGCCGAAGACCATCATCCCCACATTGCTGTCGGCAAATCTGTGCTTAAGTCCGTCCAGCAGTTCACCTACCTGGGAAGCTTCATCTCCTCAGATGCCAAGATTGACAAAGAAATCAATCACAGATTAGCAAAGACATATAGCGCATTTGAAAGACTTTACAAAAGAGTTTGGAGTAATAAATACCTGAGGCGAAGCACAAAAATCAGTGTGTATAGAGCCATTATACTGTCTATCCTTCTTTATGGGTCTGAAACATGGGTAACCTATCGCCACCACTTATGGCTCCTCGAACACTTTCATCAGCGCTGTATATGCACAATCCTAAATATACACTGGACTGACTATGTGATGAATGTTGCTGTCCTTGAGCAAGCAGGGATCACCAGCATTGAGGCCATGATATTGAGAACACAGCTGCACTGGGCAGGGCACATTTCTAGGATGGAGGACTATCACCTCCCCAAAACAGTGCTCTACGGTGAACTCGCCATGGGTCAGTGTAAGAGGGGCACTCCAAAAAAGCGATACAAGGATTCCCTGAAACAACATCTCAGGCTCGGCCAAATTGATCACCAACAATGGTGCACCCTGGCCTCACCTCAGGAGGCATGGAGATGCAGTATCCACAATGCTGCAACCTTATTTGAGAACCCACACCGAAAAAATCGTGAAGAGAAATGACAACGCAGAAAGAATCACAACCTGGAAACATCACCCAAGGAGACCTTCTGCTGGGCTTTCTGCAACTGGACTTGTTTATCTCGGATTGGCCTTTTTAATCATCAGCACGCTTGCAGAAATCATGGGATGAGTCCTCCCTGAATCTTCGTTTGTGAAGAAAAAAGAGAGAGAGAGAGAAATGTTTAATGGTGGTGCTCGATGTTAAATTTGGAACATCAGGAAGTCTTTCATTGTACAAAAGTAACCTCTAACACCTAAAAAGGCTCTAATAAGTGCTTTTGTTTAGTGATTCTGGAACATCAGATGTAGTAGCAAGGAAAGGGTGAACTGACAGCTACAGGGAAATGAAACCCACAAAGCAGGTATGGAGAGGGTGCCAAAACAGCATTTCACCTATGCTGCCCCTGCTGTCAGTTCGCATTGTTTGACCATGGAAAGGCGGGGAAATGCATCCACACAGAACAGAGGAGTTCACCTTAGATCCATTCAGCCAGTGTCCTCTTGGCTCATATTGGTTAAACCACAGTGATAATAGAGTATCAAAGGTGGAATGTCAATGGTGATGTAGAAGAATGGGTACAAAGCAAGAATTCTGGTGTCTGAAAGCTTCATAGATGGATATTCTGGAGTTTTTGGTGGCATACTGCAACTCAAGGGATGTATTCTATAGCCTGCTTATATCACTGCAAATATATCAGAACCAAATTCAAAGAAATAGTTCTCAATAAATATGTCTAGTACTGATGGGATTATTTAACTGTTAAAGTCATTATTATAATAAAAACAGTTTGAAAGGCCAAATTTAAAATTTAAATGGAAAAGATACATGGCCACAACCTTCCTAAAAGCAAGAGTGGAAGCTAATCACAAGGGAGTGCACTCTACAGTCTGGGAGCAATACTGGAGGAAGCCCAGTTCAGTGTGGGGCCTCTGTTGGCAATGACAGAGGCCTTTAAGATCTTAGCAGCTGGACAGTTCACAGTGACAAGTGGATAGCCAGGTCTCAAGTTTAAAATCTAATACCCTGAATTGATCTTGGGGGGCGGGGAGAGAATAACCAGTACAAGCCTGCACTATTGGAATGATACGATCTTGATACTGAGCAGACTAACTGCTGCATTTGGCACCAATGGAAGCATCCAGACAGTTTTCAAGGATAATCCCATGTAGGGCACCTTTGCAGTTACATGTGGTATAATTTGTGGTGTTACTTTGCAGTTACTTGTGCTGTAACTAAAGCATGGACAAATGTTGCTGAGACAGAATATGGGAAACCCTGCAGTGCCAAGTACACATTTTCCTAGAAATGCTGGGTATTAATAGAAAGGAAGGTTTGTCTTTTCAAATTCCATTTCGGAAAAGTACGCTTATCGGAGCTTCCTGCTGGAAGAGTTTTACGTGTTGCAGAACATTGGACACTTAAAAAAACCACACAATTTTATAGCAGAATCTGTAAATGAATTATTATTAAGATACAGATATAACAATTTATAGGGTTTGAATACCCTAAATGCACCAGATCCCATCTGATCTTGGAAGCTAAGGACTTTATCAGATGCAGGGAAATGCGGCACAAAACCGTGTCCCAAATCGTGTCATAAGGATGGGACGAGAACTCAAATGGTGACATTATCAGATGCTCACGTCCTCAGCTGCTTCCAGGCCTGGTGCGAACAAGGCATCACCTCTTTATTGATGGGCTAAGCCATTAATAAAAAGTGATGCCTTATTCACGCTTTGGATGGCTATGTAGCAGTGGTGGTTAGAACTGCATTAATTCAGCTTATCTATCAGCTATCACCATTCTCCTGGAGAAGCTGGGTCTGGGTTATTTACCATCTGTCCTTTTAGGTTAGACTGTTGTAATGCATTCTACATGGAAAAATGCTTTGAAAATAGCTTGAAGACTCCCTTTGGTTCAAAATGTGGCTGCCAGAATTTTAATGGAAGCATGCATCCTGAACCATATTATTCTGATCTCATTTAATTTTCATTGCTTACATATTTGTTTACCCAGAATATCTCAAGAATCACTTGCTCCCATATGAACCTGCTATAGCACTGGGATCACCTTCAGATGCCTTTTCCAAGATCTCCTGGTGCCAGATGTGTTGTGGGTAATAAGGGCCTTTTCTGCCTCATGAAAAAGTTTTACCTGGCCCCTTGACTGCCTGCTTTTTGACAGACAACTAAGGTGTTTCTATTTCAGAGTGCTTTCCTTAGATGCTGTTCTTAAATTATGCTCTAACTTCTGTTGTTTTATCTTTGGATCAGGGATTTGGTGGGTAATTTTTAGATTAATACTGGCTCATTGGAATATAGTTTTTGATTATATGTTTTTATGGGATTATTATTATCTTGCCTTGAAAATCAGTGATAAAAACCAGGGGCTGGTTTACACAGCAGATTTATTGCGGCACCTTGCGTTTTAATTCTTTTCCGCATCTGTGCCAGTCAGTTTTTTTTCCTAATTATGCCGCTTTAACGTTCAGACTTGAATAAGTGTGGGGGGCATGGCCTCCCAAGCAGACAAAGGCTGTATGGGGAAGGGCATAGACCAAGACTCACAGACTGCCCAAATAGCAGGGGGGAAGCTCAAAGTAGTGGCTCTGTCTCTGTAAATCTGCCTGTAAACGAACTCACTCCATGAAGCAGAGGGACAGTAATCTCTCTGCTAAAGACCTTGCTGCCATGCCGTGGATCCTAAGGTGAACCTATCACAAGTTTTTCCAGCCTCCCCCCTCCCTCCCCCATCTCTCTCGCTCGTGCTCTCTCTCTCTCTTGCTCGTGCTCTCTTTCTCTCTCTCCCTCCCTCTCCCAAGCAGAGCTGAGAGATGGGAACATTATGAATGAAAGGTCTTGGGAATCCTTTTTCTTGGCAGACCTTCTGCAAAATAGCAGAGAGGATTTTTTCCTGATCGCTACTGAACGCAGACCCTCTCTTTTAAGCCCGCCCCTTACATCATAGCAACCAATCACAATGCAGATCTGATGCAGCCCTAAGTTTACACTGCCAATAAAGTGCTACATTGCAAATATGCCGGCAAAAGTAGCGACATCCCTTGGCACGCTATATTTGGGTGTTTTACCTTCCCCCCTTCTGAATGAGGCGATGCTGTGCTGCGATCCGTGGGAACTATGAGCTATCTTAGCGGTATATTTAGAGGAATATTTGCCCGTGTAAACGACCCCCTGGGATTAGCAATGGTTGGTCCATAGGCTGCATAAGGCCCTCTGAGACCATTTTTGAACCCCTAGCCCCTCAGCACCCCCCCAATTTTATTGTTTTGAATTATTTATTTATTTATTGCAAAAAATGCCCCTGCTGCAGCCCACTATGAGATGTGGGGTAATTTTGCCTACTGCCCCTCCCCATGGACAGTTTAAGGCTCAGAAGAATCTTTTTTCAAAAGCAGGAAGTAACTAGACATTGATTTCTGGTTTATGTCTGATTTACTTTCTTTATTTCAGCAAAATGTTTTAAAAATTGGTGTTGGGGAGAATGGGTGGTCTGGCCCTTCAAGGTCCTGTTGGGGAGCCCAGTGTACCCTTCTCCCCAGTCCCTAGCAATTGCCAAACCCTGATAGAAATTGAGGGTACAAATAGATACATAATACATAAATTTTAAAAGTATCAGTAGGTCTAGTTTTAAATACTACTTTTGGTACTTCAGCCAGGATTAGATGACCCTTGTAATTTGAGAGAAAAAAAGAATTTGACATTATGATTTGAGAGAATGGTTTGAGTAACAATATCTTTCTTTGTTTTATGATTGCTTTAGGTGGGATGGTGGAAGGACAAGCGCCTCAAGATGAAGTATTATGTGTGGCCACGGTCAGAACTGTACCCTAACTGTGAGGAGCGTGAAGATGACCATCTTAGTATAGTGACGCTAGAAGAGGCTCCATTTGTAATTGTGGAAAATGTGGATCCGCTAAGTGGTACCTGCATGAGGAACACTGTCCCATGCCAGAAACGAATTGTGTCAGAGTAGGTGCCAACTACTCCAGCTTGTTCCTCTTAGCATATTTCTTCATGATGTTAATCACTGGCAAAGCTAGCTGGATAGTTTCAGACTAATCTTGCTGCCATTTGTTACTAGCACAATGTTCAAATCAGCTTGGCTCATTCTGCTAGCAATTTAGCATTAACAGTATCAAGTGGGCTTTTAAGTGAGAAATATAGTAGGGAAAGAAAGAGGGAGGGAGTTATGAAAAGAATCTAGGGCTTGAAATGGTTCTAAATCAGTTCTAAATTTTTCAAGCCAATTTTCTGTTGGAAATTAATGCCTCCATTTTAAATAAAATGATGGTGTGCATCTGTATTTCTGCTTACAATTTCTTCTGAGAAAGCTGACAAAACTTACCTTTAGAAGAACCCAAACTGGAAATTATTTCAAGATCAAAAATCATATGGAATTTCCCTCCAAAAAAAAACAAAACAAAAAAAAAACAACTTACTTTGTAAATATAACATTATAAAAATATAAATCATTTGTTTTTTCTTTTTAAAATTTGTATGTTTCTACCAATTCTACTTAATCATGTATTGTTCTGATTGTTAGGAACAAGACAGATGAGGAGACTGCCTATATCAAAAAATGTTGCAAAGGATTTTGTATTGATATTCTTAAGAAAATCTCAAAGTTTGTGAAGTTCACTTATGACCTTTACTTGGTAACAAATGGTAAACATGGAAAGAAGGTCAATGGGACGTGGAATGGAATGATAGGCGAGGTAAGCCATGAATGTGTATATTTGTAGGTTCAT
Organism: Gambelia wislizenii; assembly: GCA_030847615.1. NCBI lineage: Eukaryota > Metazoa > Chordata > Lepidosauria > Squamata > Crotaphytidae > Gambelia > Gambelia wislizenii. The sequence continues at coordinate 218,697,336 of JAUMIR010000005.1, read as the reverse complement.
TGCTAAATTGAAGTGATTCTATTTCTATTTCTGTAGTTGATTGATTCTTGACTTTGAGTGAGAAATTATCTGAACTGTACAATCAACATCTTTGTATTAGAAAATACTCATATTTGAATTCCATTAAGCAGATTTGTTAGATTGCATTATACTTTAAATGAAGACAGAATGTATGGAAAAGAAAAAAAATAGGAAATGTAATGTCCTATTGTCTTATATATAGAATAGTTTTCATATACATAAATATGTATGAATGCATGGCTGCCTTGTGTGTTACCATGCAGTAACCCATGCTATATCAGATGGTGGAAAGCAATAGCAATAGCATTTATATTTCTGTACCACTTATCAGTGCAAAGCATTCCCTAAGCAGTTTACAATGTGTTAGCTAATTGCCCCCAACAAGCTGGGTACTCATTTTACTGACCTACAGAAGAATGGAAGGCTGAGTCAACCTTGGAGCCCTGTAGGATCAAACTACAATGTTGTGGCTACAGTACTGGCATTTAACCACTGCGCCACCAGGCCTCCTACCTTAATTTGTTGGTAAGCATCCCTTGTTCCCCAAGAATTTCCAGTTCCTTACACTACTAGTATGGAAAGTGTAGGAGAGAAGATGAAGATGGTGAATGGAGTAATTGACTAGATTCTACTTACATCATTTTTCTTTCTCTATACCCTAGGTGGTTGCCAAACGTGCCTACATGGCGGTGGGATCCCTCACCATCAACGCAGAGCGATCAGAGGTTGTTGACTTTTCTGTGCCCTTCATTGAGACAGGCATTAGTGTAATGGTATCGCGAAGCAATGGAACTGTCTCACCTTCTGCCTTCTTAGGTAAAGAGCCTAATGGCACAATGCTAGGGAAAATATTTCATAAAAGGTAGCAAGAATGTTTGTAGTTATTTTCTAAATTAATAAGCAAACAAGCAGCACCCACCACAAAAAGCTTATGCATTGTGAGAATGAGGAAAACAGATGTTAGTAACCTCAGTAATAGAGTATCTGGTTCCAGAACTAGTGTTTAATTTGTGTTTAATGATGTTCAAATACATTTCTCCAGCTTTCAACCTACCTTTGCTTCCTCATGCCTGGATGTGACCTGTTATTATGATCTGGCAGGGTTGCCGACTCTTTTTTAGTGGTCCCAGAAGGATGACATGCAGACATTTAGTAGAAGAAACTTCTTCCTGTCACTCTGACTTGCATCCAGTAAATTGCGAGCCAAGTCTGGTTGCTTGTTTGTTTATTTTTGCAGTTTATAAGCTGTTTTTTGGCAAAGTCCTGAAAGCAAAATACAGGAATATATCATAGCAAAATAGAATGGCAGTAACTATTTAATAATCAATTAAAATCAGAACAACAGTGGAGGAAATACAAGAAACCTCACTCCCTCCAGATCCAGCTAATATTCCCTGAAACTGGTACTGATTACTCTACACATATGATCCACCTCAGTACAAGTGTCTTTGCTAACCTCCAAAAAACTGAAAGGGAAGTTGCTGGTCTGTCCTCTTGGAAATAATGTTCCCCAAAACAGATGAAGCTACCAAGAATGCCCCAGCTTTTCATTGCTCTCCTTGAACCAATCAGTCTCTGAGCATAGCTACCTCACAGAATTGTTATGAGCATAAAGTGTAGCTATGTATGTGTGAGGAACCCATAGCCATATATACCATTTTGAGCTCAGCAGTGGTGGGATGTGATAGCAATGTGAAAAACATGCAAGTGCAAGATAGAGCACAGCCTGCCATTTAGGGAGCTGGGGACACTCCTTTTGAATGGCTTATTACAGACTATAGGGCAATTATTATTTTTTATATATTTTTTATTTATTTATTTATTTATACCCCACTCTTCCACCACAAGGCTATCAGAGTGGCTTACAAATTGTTTTAAGCAATAGCAATTTACACATCTACACTGCATTAAGCGGTTTCCAATGTGTGTTAGCTAATTGCCCCCACAAGCTGGGTACTCATTTTACTGACCTACGAAAGGATGGAAGGCTGAGTGAACCTTGGAGACCGCTGGAATTGAACTTGCAATGTGGTGACTTGCAGTACTGGCATTTAACCACTGTGCCACCAGGTGCACTGCTTTCTAGGGTGCCTTTCGTGTAAAGAATAATCACATTCTTGTCCAGTTCTCTAGTTCCTTTCTATCAAGAGCAAATCTTTGGTAAACCTAGTGGGTCAATTGCCATTCAGCTTCAAGTCACCCCAAAATGCTTTGCAACAAGGATATCTGTTGTTGCTGGGAAACTCCAACTCCATCTCACAAGCTACTGTGAGGGCTACAGATAAATTCAGAGGGAACAGGGAAACTCAAGAGAGCAGGGGACATGACATCATTGGCTCCACAAATCCAAATGTCCCAGTACTTTAATTAATTAATTAATTAAATAAATATCTGGCCTTTATCCTGAAATCTCAGGAGGGCATACTCTGACCCTGTCAGCTCAGGTTCTGCTGCAACACATAAAATAGCATAAGAGATTTTTTTTTTAGAAAAACAGGAAAACCCCAAGCACAAATATTTAATTTGTGTGATTTTTTTTCATGTCACACAGTCTAGCTTTTCTTCTGTAGGATTCAGATTATACTTGTGCAAAACTGCACAAACAGAAGGAAGTAGAACCCTTCCCTCTGGGCCTACACCCATTATTCAGACGTTATTTCCATAGATGCAGTGAGATATCTGTCTATACCACATTGGGGGGTTGCACTTGGAGGAAGGTTGGAAAAAATTCCTGTGAACTAACTTTCTGCCCTTTCCTGTTCAGAACCATTCAGTGCTGACGTGTGGGTGATGATGTTTGTAATGCTGCTTATAATCTCTGCGGTGGCTGTCTTTGTCTTTGAGTACTTCAGCCCTGTGGGATATAACCGGTGTCTGGCGGATGGCAGAGGTAAGGAAATAGACATTTCACAGCACAACCATTATGGCCTTTCTTGTCCATCCTGTCTTTTTAGGCAGTGGAATGTTTTACTCTCCTTATGCACACATGTCAAACATTTACAGATTTCATATTTTCTCTGTGTAGCAAATGGAAAAAAAGAGGGCCATGAATAGCAGGGAATCGGAGAACAGACCTCTGCTGATAAAGCAATTGCCTTATTCAGAATGCACAGAGGCTTTCATTTCTAGCTCACTTGAAACTAGTGGCCCAGTCCTATGCACAGATATGAAGTAAATGTACTACTATCAAATTGAAATATTACTTCATTTAGAGAAGTGTCCAGCTTTGACTTGATACGCAGCAAACATACATTTTGCAGTTTGTCATACATATGAATTTTAATCCTAATTTCTGGAATAGGATTTGCAACCCTTGGTTACTTTTCCTGTTTGGTTCTGTATGCCTTAGATTTCTTGGGTGCATAACTGGAAAGTATGATGATGATGATGATGATGATGACAGTGATATAACAATGCTATCAATGTAATGTTGCATTAGTGTATCTCTTACTATACTAGTTACATTAATGGAGCTGTTTCTTTTCATAGATTCTATTAAAGCACATAATATTAAACCCCCACATATTTTTTAATTTTTTAAAATTTATTAGTTATTTATACCCCGCTCTTCAGCCACAAGGCTATCAGAGCGCCTTACAAATTGTTTTAAGCAATAGCTATTTACACATCTACACTGCATTAAACAGTTTCCAATGTGTGTTAGCTAATTGCCCCCACAAGCTGGGTACTCATTTTACCGACCTACGAAAGGATGGAAGGCTGAGTGAACCTTGGAGCCTTCTGGAATTGAACTTGCAACGTGGTGACTTGCAGTACTGGCATTTAACCATTGCGCCACCAGGGCTCCTATTAATTCACCAGGACACATATTAATTCACATCCAGATTGCAGTGCATCTCATATGGAAGGCAGGAATTAAAAAGTTAGAGGTGCCTAAAGGAGCAGATTTGAATATAAAATGCAAAACAGAAAAGATGGGCATCTCTCCTCTTCTGCCCCCATAGATTTGAGACATGTTCTTCATTAATTTAAAAATGCATCTCCATGACAGTGTAAAAGGAAAGTTAAGGTTTCAGCACTGGTTTTCCTGTGGGGGAGGGACAGAGTGAAAGTTAGTGTGTGGGTCAGAGGGAAAGCAGAGTTCTGTCTCTGAGCAAATAATTTATGAGCAAAGGGCCAAAGGCAGACACGGAAATATATCAGCTTGAATGCTGGTAAGTTACTGGTACTCTATCCTAAGCTTCATTAAGCTGTGAAATGGCCCCCTACCTAAAGCCTTCTGGTTTACCTACAGGCTGACAATGTTAAAATGCTTGAACTGAGATATTTCTGTGATCCTTTTTACCCATTTGCCAAATTTGCCTTGAGCAGATTTATATCACCAAGTTTCTGAGCCCTGAAGAAAAGAGATTTGTAATGGAAATTTAGTTAGAGACTTATGTATAGTCATGCCGAAGGGAGTTGTCCATGAACTGTGGACAGCACACATGGCCCAGTGCACTTATCTAAAGAGATGTATGCAGAGCTGTAAATATTAATGTAGATAATCATATAGAGGTTTCCTGTGCTCTCCCACTGAAATAGATATTTGGAACACAGATAGCAGAACAGATGTGAGTGGGAAATAGTTTAAATGTCTTTGGTAAAATTAGATCCTACAAATAGTTGCAATGTATTTGTGTGGCAAAACTGGATCCCTCATATGAAACAGTGATGGAATGGGTTGTTATGAGAGACATGCATTGCACAAGGGCAATGTAGATACAATATAATGTGGATGGTGAAGTATATACTACTTGTTTCCCTTCACTTTTAACCTGGGAAAGTATGGCTACAGTCTCCTCAAAATCATTCATCTCATGATATTTGATACCGATTGGATTATTTCTAAAAGAAAATAAAAAATAAAATGGAACTATTTGAGATTTTATAAAGTAGGGTTGTGCAGAGAGTAGATTTTATTCTGCTTGTTATAAGTATGCTTCAGCAATTTGTTCCTTGTGGATTCCTTTATGAACTGAACTGACCTACAACTATTGGACTAATGTGTGTATTGGGACACTATTGTCCTTTAGATTTCACACTTCATTGAAGATTGTGGTGATGTTCTTGGCTCAAAGCGTACATGTAAAGTGTATATTTTAGCTAAATTGCATTATAACATGCTTAAAAATAATGTTTAGAAATATGTATTTTAAGAGGGAAATATTTGGAAATTGATAGTTTTATGCAGAACATGACTTTTTAAGTGTATTTAAATATTTATTTAAGTGTATTTTGGGGGGGGGGGTTTCTGGAAAGGAGAAAAATGTACATTAAGAAAGGAACAAATAAATGCACTGATGTGAAGCTGGCATTGATTAGAAACAGGCTAATCCATCAGTCCCTACTTGGGTTCACTACTCCATTGTAGATTGCGGTGTTTTTTCCCAAAATGGAATAAATGGATTTTGCGGTCTTATCTGGCAAGGCATTTCTTAACCAAGAACATATTTTTAAGAATTACAGTTGTGATCCTGAGAATGCACCCTTGCTTTGTAAATTAAAAAAAAAAAAGACAACATTGGTGGCCAATGGGAATTCTGTATTTTTTTTTAAAGCATGCTATGCACGTTTGCAGTAATACATAATTTTAAACAAAGTTTCTGTGGAAGTATGCAGTGGAATACATTTGTAGTCTGTGAGTTTATTTATCTATTTTTTTCTTCCCTTTAAAAATTTCTTATTTATTTGTGTCTTAAAATTTTTAAAATGCAAATTATAAGCATCAATACAGATATAAATTAATTTGCATGCAAAAATAAATGTTGATGAAATGCTTCACTGTTAAGTATTCAAAAAAGCCAAGAAATGTAAAATGGATGTTTCTCATAATAATTTATCTCATCTGCATTGCATATGTAGGAGCCAGATTTGCCATCAGATACATTCATTCAGTTTATACTGAAAGTCAGCTGGAGTTGCGGCACATAACACTGCATTAATAAGCATAACTAATAGACCCTGTGGACCAGGTTCATGCTAGTTCTCTGTGGGTACATAAGGGAAAAGAGCAACTATGTGAAATAGCTCTCTTTGTCTTCCAATTCACATCAGAGATGAGTGTAGTTTAGATCACTGTGACATTGTGGAACTTAAAATCCATACTTTTCTTCAACTTGTGTGGGAGTTTCCTTAAGAGAACAACAATATGTATGGAGGTATGAAATGTTGTCATTAGTTAATAGAGCTGGAATCATTGTGAAATCACAATTTCACTCATGGAAGCACTACTGAATGTCTGAAAAATTGAATGTATGAAATATTTATGCATGTCTCTGTGTCCGCTTGTGAATTGTGCTCAAGTGTACTGAGATGTAGAAAGCAACTCAGCATACTCTTTTTTGTCTGACTTATGAGCAGGTGGTTAGCTAAATCCTTCCCTTGTTATAGCTGTAAGTTGCTGGACTGGCTTGTAGGATTAGTCATTTCAGGAGCTCTCATCTCATAGATTTATGGTTTTACCTTGAAAAAGAAAAAGATGGATGCATGAGTTGATACAAATGGAGCTATTAAGTCAAATGATATTTTGGTTACATTTCTGCCTTCTAGTGGCCCAGAGGCTGATGATCAGACTGAGAGATGGATACTTAATTTGCCTAGGATCACTCACAGCTGAGTGTGAATTTGTATCTAAGAGGCTTATTGCATGAAGGAAAGGAGTGGAAGTGAAGCCCAAAAGTAGTGCATTCCACCTTGCATGATGTTGGCATGTTTCAGCTGTTCTCCCATTCCTGTTCCATGGGAGATGCTGGTAAAGGCAGGTCTTTTTTCAGTTTTTCCAGTTAGCAAAAAGACTCTCATTTACCACTGTCCCCCATGGGACTGGAATGGGAGAAAAGCTGAAACATGCCAGAGTTGTGCAATAGGGCAAGGCGTGCGGGACTATTATTTGGGGCACACTGCCACTTCCTTCCCTCATGCAACAAGACCCTCACTTTCCTCTGTCTACTCTTGTTTCTCTAACCACAGAATAGTAGGGCTTTGAACTTATTTATCAGAAGGAATAGAGGCAGAACTGACATATTTTCCCTGCATTCCATTTTGTGGAAGAGGAATGCTCTTTATGATTATGGATGCTGAGTAGAAAGGGACTATATGAATGAATGAAGACCAGGGGCCCTATCACATTACACAGTTATAGTGCTATGATTCCATTTTAACTGCCCTGTCTGCATCCTATGGAATCCTGGGGTTTGTAGTTTGGTGAGTCTAAGAATCTCTTCCTAAACCGAAAATCCTAGGATCCCATAGGATGTTGTTATGGCAGCTAAAGTGGAATCATGATGCAATAATTGTGTAGTGTAAAGGGGCCCCATATTAGTGTCAGATACAATAGGTATCAGCCACACCAAACCTTCCTAGTGTACACAACTTTATATACTTTCCAAAGTTTACTTTTTGATTTTTTTTTTAAAGGTAGAGGCCATTTTAAATTTACTTTTTGGGATAACTCAAATACAGAAACACTCGAGTTGCCCTTTAGAGACACCTGCAACCCCTCCATGTTGTCAAATATCTGCTTTCTTTTTTTAAGTTCAGTTCTTTGAAGTTGTAGCATGCTTCCCTTCTCCATACTGGTATACACATTTCCCGTTTTGTTTTATGAGCAATAATGCCATGCTTTCTCCACTGAGCCACTATGGCTTTCTTTAGTTATGTGAGACTGAACTATCAATGCTTAATGTGAAGTCGAAGGCTTTCACGGCTGGCATCCATAGATTGTCCTTGGTTTTTTTCTAGGTTGTGAGGCCATGTTCTGGAAAAGTTTCTTTTTTGACATTTCGCCTGCATCTGTGGCTGGCATCTTCAGAAGATGCCAGCCACAGATGCAAGCAAAACATCAGAAAGAAACTATTCCAGAACACGGCCTCACAACCCGGAAAAAAACCAAGGACAATCTATCAATGTTTAATCTGTCCTACCATGAATACACCACCAAGGATCAGTTCAGATATGCTGCCAATCCATGTTTTGCTGACTGGGAGCAGCCATCAGGAATTTGCCAAATCCCTCTTTCTATTTGTGTGAATTTGTCTTTCTTCCCTGGTTACTGTTACCTGTGGTTCTGTGTTAATATCTGAACTAGCACACCCAGAGTTTCTGGTAACCAGTTAGCTTCTAAATCAGAGTCTGGGACCAGCTTCTAATCCTGGCTTCAATCTAACTGTGGTTAAACAAGTCTGGGACTGAAACTCTATAGATACATACCAGAGTGTACTATTAAACCCAGTAGGCTTTTACTTTTGAGTGTTCATACACATTGTGCTGTAAATCACTGATAACAGTACACAAGGAAAAAAGGAAGGCAGAAAAGGAAACTGTGCTAATGCATGGAATGATTCCAATCACCAATTTATGTTTTGGCAGGCAGCATGACATCAGATGAAAGACAAATATGTGTGTGTGTGTGTGTGTGTGTGTGTGTGTGTGTGTTACTCATTACTTGATTAATTGTGCCACAATTGATTAATTGTGCCAGTCCTCTCACTATTTGTGGTTACATTTTGGTCATTTCAGAGCCAGGTGGTCCTTCTTTCACCATTGGAAAAGCAATCTGGTTGCTGTGGGGTCTGGTATTCAACAACTCTGTGCCAGTGCAAAATCCCAAGGGAACCACTAGCAAGATAATGGTGTCTGTGTGGGCCTTCTTTGCTGTCATCTTTCTGGCCAGTTACACTGCCAATTTGGCTGCCTTCATGATCCAAGAAGAGTATGTGGACCAGGTGTCTGGACTGAGCGACAAAAAGGTAATGCATCCACAACTTGACATTACCATTTTCTTCTTGTGAAAGCTTTTGCTTCCTGTTTCGCTTTACTTAGCAAACACTGAATCTCTCAAGCAAAGATACAGCCATAATACAATTTCTGGATGGTTATGTTAGCAGTAAATAACATGGCATTCAATATAGTAAGAGGACTGTACAGCAGATTATTATTATTTTTTTACTTTTTGTTATTTTTTAAAAAGGAAACAGTCTGTGAGCAAGTTTATTAGTGATTATCTAGACCTACCTTTCTCAAAATGTAAGGTGAGCCTCCCTATGGTAGGAACCTGTTGCAGAGGACACTATACTTGCAGTTGTCAAGAGAATGACAGCCTGCGTGATGAAACTCCCCCAGAAAATCCAGATTTTGTACTTATCTGAACTGGGTGAGATAACTGCCTGCTGTCTTTTAATCTAGTGTGAAATAGGTAAGTATGAGTCAACAAATGACTCCCATCCTTTCTGTTTCCCCATCCCTTTAATCCTCCTGTGTCCTTTTGGGGCAAATAGTTGCACTTACTCTTCTGTTTACCTATTATAAAGCACTTCTGAAAGCTGGAAAGTACTTTTTTAGTTGTATGGATTTTCTGCAAGTCACTGTGATCACCCCCAGGAAATGGGAAGAAGTGAGGCAATCAATTGTTCAAACTAAGCCATTGCAGGCAGTACTTAAACCCAGGTCTCCCACTGAACCTTGCTGCATCAGTGGAACTTACTCACAATTAAGTGCGCATACAGTTGCACTCCAAGATTCTGTGTTGCATGCATACCCTCCAACTTTCCTGATTTGGGAAGGACAGTGCTGGTTAATTCTCTGTCATCCTACTTGTTGAGCTGCTTTTAAAGTGTCCCAGTTTCTTTTCCTGTTCCCCTCCCTCCCCTTTGTCCACAGCTTAGTTCAGTGGCTGCAAACTGAATTCAAAATGTAAAAGTAATTTGCATTCATAAATCAGCAGAGAGGAAAGAAGAGGAGGGTGGGATCTTGCCCTTCCCAGTAGGATGAGGTGAAAGCGAATTGTTGCCTCTCCCAGCTTGTGTGTTCTTCCTCACTAATAACTTGTCACCTTCACCATACTTTGATGTTGCTGGGCCACATATGTCCCATGATCTATAAAATGTTGGAGGGTATAGTATTGTAGCATGAATCTTGTGATGTTGTGAAATCTAAATTAGTTAAATAAATATTTCTATTTGGGTGTGCTTGATATGGGAAAAAAATCTCATACAAGTCAATATACAGTTGTCCCTCCATATCCACAGATTTAAGTATTCACGGCTTGAAAATATTCTTAAAATAATAATAATCCAAAAAGCAAACCTTGATTTTGCCATCTTATATAAGGGACACCATTTTGCTGTGCCCTTGCATATAATGGGACTTGAGTATTCATTGATTTTTGTATCCAAGGGGGTCCTGGAACCAAACCCCAGTGAATATGAGGTGACAACTGTAATTACTAGAGATGTTCATTACAAACAATTACCTTTATATCCATTCCTTTTTTTTTTCATTTGGAAAATATTCAACCATATTTTGTTGATGCTGGTTCAGTTCTGACTCCTGGGGCATCAGGGCCACTGCAGAGGGCTGGACTTCCATGCATAAATGAGCCATTTTTCAGGGATGTAGCTCCTCTCGTCTGCCCTAGATGGAAGGAAAACACTCTGAATGAGGAAGAAAAATGTCAAAGAGAAACCTAAATGAAAATAATTCAGAATTAGTCAATTTGGGTTCTTTATAATACTCATTTATTGAAGATAGATTAAATCTTGTGTAATTTTTTTTCTTTTGAATAAAATTAAAGCTGCTTTACACTAAGGATTTAGGATTCTGCTGTTAGCAATCCCTATTACGGGGGGGGGGGGAATAGAAACCTGAGAAGAAAATCTTCTTCTACCTCCCAATCTTTTTTTAAAATATATTTTCTCCCTTGCTTTCATTTCTTGGTTTTGGGTGTAGTATGCTTGTAAGATAAATTATACATGCATATGCTGTACAGTAGACTGGGCTGCTCAGAAGCATTAAACAGAGGTCAATGGGTTGTAGGTCCCAAAGGTGACAGTAAGCCTTGGGCTTCCCAAGCTTATCAGAGTATAACTATTCATGAATCAGTCCTGTAAGTTCTGATTTCTCATTAGAACCTTTTCTTATTATCAGTATTTTTGCTCTTAAGAGAAGTATTGTTCCTTGATAGCATGTTATACTCAAATCAGTTTTTTCCCCTGGTTAGTTGGTGCACTGACACTGCACTGTCCCACCTTGAATGTCCTCAAGGTGGATGTGGTACTCCATATCCTTAATATTTGTAGTATCTTTTTTTATTACTCATTCTGTCCCCAGTTTTGACTTAGCAAACCATCAGTGCTGACAGGTCTTGGTTCAGTGATTGCTGATAGATGAATTAACATATGTATGAAGCACAGAGTCATTGTCAGTAAATTCAAAGCCTGTGACCAATAAACTTTCTTCTTTTGTGTGTTTTTAATCTGAGAGGTTGGTTGCCATTTGCACCCAACTTTGCATGTCAGAATGGCATGCTTGGTACCTACAAGATCTATCTATTTTCAGCTTGCTGGATTCAGAGTCTCACTAAAGATGTCATGGGTGACATGTGAATTCCATGTTTGGAATGCTTTACATCTTTTATAATTACAGAAAGGGTTATATTGGTGCCCCACTATGGAACATAAGGCCAGGCCCAGGAATCCATGGGATGGAACCATGACAGTTAAAGTGGAATAATAATAATGCTATCATTCTGTAGTGTGACTGCCCCCCCAGCAAATATGTGGGGGGGGGCACTGGAGTTATCCTTCTTTCTCTTCCCTTCCGTTGCTCCTTCTTTTGATGCCCTCTGCTGCCTGCAGAGTTATTGCCTTGAGATTTCTGCCATATCTAATACACCTTAATATTAGGGAATAATTCAATTCTAGAATTGCTACAATATTCAAACATTTTATATTTGGGATTTCAAATATCCATGATCCCACATTCTGCAGCATTTCACAGATTAAATCTGGGACACATGTGTCCAAGCAACATCAGAGTGTAGTCAAGATAGCAAAAGTTAGTAATGAGGGGAAATGCACAAACAAGGAGAGGCAAGAGCAGTTTGGTTTTGCCTGAGCCTACTAGGAAGGGCAAGATTCTTTCCTCTCCTTTTCTTGCTAAGTTAAACTACTTTTACACTTTGAACTCAATTTGAAGCAACTGAAGTAAGCTGAGGACAAAAGGGAAAAGTGGGACAAGAGAGAAACTGGGATATTTTAAAAAGTGGCTGAAAAACTGGGACAACAGGATTAATCAGAACTGTCCCAGCCAAATTGGGACAGTTGGAAGGTATGTGATATTTCAGATGATGTTAAGAAGCTTATATGTAGGAAAGTAGTTGAAAAATTTGGAATGGCAAAGCTTACATGTAGGAAAGTAGTTGAAAAATTTAGAATGGCAATGGTAACTTTCAGCAGTTCAGAAGAGTGGATTACCCAGTCCTTTTGGGGCTCCAGATTTGTAAACCATCCCTTCAAACTCCCATTTGCTGTCGCAGTGAAGCATCCCTTCTGGAGAAGGAAAATGAGACTGCCTTGAGTGCAAAGTGATGCTCCTCTCATTGTTTCCCCTTCCAAAAATTCCCATTCCTTACTAATGGGAATCCATGCGCAATTAAATTTTGCTAAAAGCTTTTAGTTTTGCCCCAACCCAGAATCTTCCATGTTTGCAAAGACAAGAGAGAAAAAATCCTGGTGGCCTCACAAAGAAAATGTTGCAACACGTTTTCTTTGCACCAAGCATCATTGCCAGGCAGGATTCATCACCATTAGGTATGGTGCTGCCTGTTAGCTTAGATACCTTTTCAGATTCATTGGGTGGGAGTTGGAGGGATAGGTCTATTACTCATGATAATAGATAAAAAATGGAACTTCCATCTTCAGAGGTGATATACCTCTGAATATGGAATGTTTGTCTGGAGACAAACAATGAAGAGTGGTTATCTGGTTTCAAGTTCTGCATCTAAAATTCCAGAAGTATCTGGCTGCCTGCAGCAGACTGGCTAAAAACACAATACAGGATTGTGCAGAACTAGAATACTTTTTCTGACCAAACAGCTATCTTTATTCTAATGCCACAGCTATTAACACTCTTACAGCCATATCTATTGAGCATATTTTCTCTTTTTACAGAGACAGTCCCCACAGAGTTTTCCTCCCAAATTAATTTCCCCTAAAATTAATTGTTTCCAAAAAATATTCATTTCCCTTCTGGAGTACCCTCCAAGCACACTAACAGCAAGAGAAATCCCACCCTACTTTTTCCTCATCTCCCTGAGTCATGCCTGAGTCACTGGTGTTGGTGGTGGGGAAGGGTTTGTGATAAGACTGATCTCTCAGAGTAAATGCAGGAGAATCCATGCCTATTCCACCATGCCCTACAGGTATTTAAAACATTGCTATGGTTCCATAGGTTAAATGACTATTCCAAGATACAAGCAATCAAGAGATGGTTCATATTCCTCATTGTGTTGATTCATTTACTGAAAATTCTCAGCTATTTGTAATAAATGGGTTATTCTTCATAACAAAAATAATTTATGTGCCCCCCCCCGAGTTCTCTTTCTTTCTTGCATATGTCTATGGAAGCAGGTGAGTTGATTTGTCCATGTTATAGGTTTTAAACACTGTTCTTTTCAAAATTTTAATCTTAAAAGCCATGGCATATAAAATCTTATTATTCAACAAGGCCCTGAGATATGAGACATAATCTAGCAAAACACATCCTTACCTTTAAGCACTTGAACAGCCTACTTTAAAAATCAGCAGGATTTTAGTGAAAGATAAGTACTTATTCAGAGGGACAGAGTTACAGGCTGTGATCCTAAGCACACTTTCTAAGCAACCAAGCTCCTTTCAAATCAATTAGGCTTGCTTTTGAGTAAATGTGTTCAGGACTGAAGTTCTAGGCAGTAAATTGTAGTTCTCAGATTGTGCTGGAACATTTGAGGTAATACAGCACAGGGAGATTTTACTGAATTTTGTTTACTTCTAAATTCTTCATAGAATTCTTAGAGTAGCACCTGGATACTGCAACTGCTACTGCTACTTCCATCACTATGATTCTTCCCCCCACCCTCCTCCTCCCTATTTATTTATATCTTGCCCTTCTCCCAATGCTATAGAATTAAAATCCTTTAAAAATCTGTTAAAAACAGATGAGGAAAAAAAGTCAACAAGACACCACACTGTTAAAAGCCCAATGCAGTCAATTGCTAAAGGCCTGTCTGAACAGAAATGTTTTCATTTCCCAGTGAAATGACAGCAAGGAAGGAGCCATCCTAGCCTCACTAGTGTGGAAGTTCCAAAATCTGGGTGCAGACACCAAGAAGGCCCTCTTCGCCCTTGTTCCCATCAAACGAGCCTGGGAAGTTGGTGTGACTGAGATTACCATCTTAGATCCTATTGACTTTCCACCCTTCTTTAAGGGAAGGCAATGCAGCTTTAAGAATTAAGAGGAGGAAGAAAAAAACCACAGTGATTTGTCCACATGAGATGTGTTGCAGGACAAAGAGATGCAAGTCAAGATTTATCGCAGAATTTTCAGATTCAGTTTTCACATGCCTTCAAATCTAATATTCTTGTGCTCTCAAAAAGCAGCTGCTTTGTTGGATGATTAGTTATAAAGTAATGAATGTTTAAAGGCATCAATGTGTGATATATTTGTGCCTTTTCTGTGTCTTCCCCACGAAGTCCCTTAAATCTCAGCTTAAAGTGGGGCAGCTTAAAAACACTGGTGTGCCTGTGAAGTGATTTAGCTTTGACTCATTCCTCATAGGATGCTCTCGCTTCTACAATGCTGCAGGGGCAATGGTAGTAAAAACTTGTAATGGGACTCTTCAGAGAAGCACAGCTTCCCCCACTTCCCCATACCTTTAAAATTTAAAGCCTAAAGATATGCAAAGTATAGGCATGCTGACTTTTGGCTTTAAAAATAACACCTTACTAGGATAGGTGGCTGAAAATCTGTTAGTTTTCAGAATTCCATTATTTCTGTAAGCCAGAGCCCCCAGACTTACCTGTGGGACCATTTGTGAGATGGGACAAGGTAGCACGGAGCCACTGTGTTCTCAGTGAGTTGGTCTTCTTCCTAGGACGAAGGCTTCGTTTGAGCCTTTTCACAGACCCAGGAAGAATCAACCAATGGGTGATTGGATTTAGAAGCCACAGGGTCCACCCTGGAAGGATATGCTAGGTGCCTTGCCACTCCTCCTGTCATCTAGGCTTGCGCTGCCTTCCTGCCCTCCTACCCTCTGTTTTATAGCTTGTGTAATGTCATGTTTTCATTCCTCTTTCTGTCACAACTTTGGTGGTGTGAGGCAAGATCTAGTTTTAGAAGGAAAGGGAACAGAGAACCCTTCATTCCCTATTGGAGTCCTCTTAAAGGACTTTGGGGGTGTAGTTGTACAGGGACATGGCCATTGGTGGGGGACTTGCCTCACTCACAGGTGGCAGGGAAATCCTCATCTGTGGCCCTCATTTGTCACATTGTGGTTACTCCTAAGAAGTTGGTTAGGAGTTGGGCTTATTGGATGTCAGACAGATCTGTGTCTCGTGCCAAGCCAGCACTGTACAGTATAACAATAACAGTTGTGGCCTTCCTTTTTTCTTTTTACCTCCTGTCAAAATGTATGTGTCTTCAGCATGTCCTTTAACATTTCAGGGATTAAAACCAGGACACATGTGGCCAAGCAGCATCAGAGTTCGGTCAATCTAGGGCTTGTCTACACTTGCAGGAAGCCCTGCACCTATCTCGAAGCCATGGTGGATTTCTTAGATCTGCAGTGACTCCGTAAATGTCATACTCACTGGGCTTCTCTGATTGTAGGTTGGAGTATCCCACCACACTGTAATCCACATTGGACCAAAAGGGTGATCCTATGCTGATGTATACATTGATCTATTTCTGGCCACGTGGCTGGGACTACTTCGTTGTTTTTAATCTGTTCGCTCATGCATGCAAATAAGCAAATATACATGGTCCCAGAGTACTGTATTACTGGATAAGTGGAGATAAATGTCCACCCAGATATGCACACAATTGAAAAATCAAATGAATGGAAGCCCCCCTCAAGCTTTGCCCCAAAGCCAATCCTCAGCCACACCATGGCCTAAAATCTAGGTTTTCCCCTCAAAAGTGGAGCAAACCATGAATGTTATAGATCCAGAGTTTCCTGCAGAAACCCCAGTGAAAATGCACAACATCAAAAATGTTGTGTGTCAACTGTGCCATGAATACGGGGTGAGAACGGCTTTTGGGGTTTTGTTTTGTTTTTGTGGTTTTTTTTGCTTGTGTAGACAAGCCCCTAGAACAGTTATTAACAAGGAAGAACACACAAGCTAGGAGAGGCTGCAGCAGTTTGCTTTTTTCCTAAGCCTACTGGGAAGGGTAAGACTCTGTTCCTTCCTCTTCTTTATTGAGTGCAGTTTACTGCTCAGACTCAGTATAAGGCAGCTTCCCATGAATAGGTTGCTTACATTAAATGGTTGGCCTGAAGTAAGTTCACGTGTTTGCAAGAGCAGCAGTGTATGTGGAGATGTGAATGATTTTCATGTCCTCTCTACAGACATCTGGTGGAAAGTCCAAAGGAGGACCTCATGCATTTGTTCCATATGTGCTCAAGCTATGGGTAAAGCAGGGTCAGATACTGGTCTCTTCTACTTACATGGTCCGAATATGCTGGCTTCCCGCCTCCATATTCTGACCCCAGATCAGGCCCGTTGCTCCTCTGTTACCTGCACAAAACAGGATGGAGTCTGCATGGACACAGCAGCCCATCTCTGCAGACGCTGCCACTGCTGTCTGCGTCGCACTCTCCAAAGCCAGAAAAGGGGCCCACAGTACATGATCAAGAGCCCCTGCATGTGACCAGCCTTGGTCAAATGCTGTGAGTCTATTCCTGGCTTTGCAGAGTGCAACGTGGATGGCAGTGGCGGCAGTTGCAGGGACAGGTTGACGTGGCAGTGTGGCCTCATGCAGTCCCACGGGGCCAGATCTGTTTCTTCCTCAATGAGGCAGTTTTTCCTGGGTATTTTGCTGAATTGGTTCAATGGGTTTTACCCTGTTTTTCCCCCATCTTTTCCTCAGGCATCATCAGGACTGCCCAGGGGCAAAATGGGGCAAGAGCCCTGTGTTGTACAGACTGCAGGGCTCTAATACTATGGAAAGACAGAGTAAATAGCCCATCTAGACAGAAATGACTGCTGCTCCTTTTTAGGACTAACATTTTGTATCCACATGTCGGCTCCTGGAACTGGTCCTATGAATAATGCATGTGGGTTTTTTTCATGGAATTGATCAACTATCCTACATGCTTTGAATGGCAGCCCTCCAAATATCTCCCCTTGTGTTGGTACAAAAAAGTTGTATAGGAAGCACTACCCAAAGGGAGCTTTTTTAGTCAACACACAGTACATAGAATTTATGGCTGTCCAATGTTCTGTCCTTAAGTTTGGATAAAAGACCATTTTGTGACCTAAAAGCCATTAAAAGGATCATACAGCCAATATATCCTTATTACTAGGATGTATCTCAGTTCTCTTGGAACTAGCTGAGTGGATGACAGGGAATGAACTGCAGTGCCATGTCTGTGGTTTCTTCTATAGTTTCTGTGACATATCCAAAAGTATCTGCTCTTTGAGACAGGATTTGGAGTTATACAAACTGTTGTTCTAAGCTAGTAGATAACTCTTCAGTTCTTACCCAGTACCATTCTGGTGCTGAAGAGACGATGTGGCCTATTGACAAGATCAGTGTAGAAACTACACAGTAATGTGATTGTGAGAGTCCGAGAGATTCAGTACCACTAGAGAAGAGGATGCATGGCCTTGAATTCCTAAGCAGCAGTCTAGTCAATGCAACTCTTACCTACTGTATATTTGGATTGTGTTAAGGGATCCTGCCAATTTAAAATAACTTTTAACTTGCTAGCCTCAACATTTTTTATTTTTCTTAAACTCTCAGAACTGTTTGTTCTTTATCTCTCTCCTTCTACCTAACCCTAATGAGATTATCAGACATGTACAATAACCCGGGACAGGGACGAGGGGAAATTACTATCAGTCTCCCCTTTTCAGATGACGTCGTCCCTGTCCGGGAAGCTCCCGTCCCCCCCCCCCGCTTCTTCTTATTCACAGCTTAAGCCATGAATAAGAAGCATGTTCCGTTATGTGTTCCGGGCATTTGAAAATGTGCCCCGTTGTGCTGGTGTGATGCCAGCGGCATGTGACGTCACCAGGAGGTCTGTGCCGAAGACTTCCGGGTTCAATAGGGACAGCCAGGTGAGTGTCACTCTTCCCCCCCCCCAGGTTACTTGGTGTTTGTATTGTGTGTTTGCGGGGGGTGCTTTTCTGTTTTGACATTTGGTTTTATTTTCATTTTCAAATTTCCCGCGCAATCATTCTCTCACGAGAACAAGCAGGATTTGGCTTCACTGCAGTAAAAGCAGCTTTCCAACAGCTGCCTTTACTGCAGTGAAGCCAAGGAGAGGGGGAACAGTTCCTATAACGGAATAAGGCAAGTGTCTGAATTTTTTTCCCCATTCTGTTACAGGGACGGGAGTGGGGCGGGAGTGGTACGGGTGGGGGGGGTAGCGGTACAGAAACAGTTTCAAGGAACACGTGTGATAATCTCCTAAACCACCAGTTATTCTTTCTCCATTTTAAATCACTGTTTTGTGATTTCTGCAAAAGAAGTTGACCAACAAAAGTTAGGATCTAAATAAAAAATATATATCAGTATGTACATTTATAGAATTGTTACACAAGCTAAAACAATACAACCATGGCCCACACTTAAATTTAAAATGTTACTAAAAGTATACATCACCCACTACAGGGAAATAAATTGGGCTAAACATGTTTAGTTTCATTTTTAAGGTGAAAGAGATTATGTTGTTTTCATTTGCTTTTATGGTTGAAGGAGACACTGGCTAACTTGAAGATACATTTGCCACTGATGAAGACTGTTGTCAAAATGCTCTGGTTTTTTTTTCAATAGATGAAGGACTACAAATGCCATGTGTTTTGTTTCCCCCTCCTTCAAAGAACTTCAGACCATACTTTTAGTGACATTTTTAATTTCAATGTAGACGATGCTTGTATCATTTTAGCTTATGTAACAATTCTATGAGGAGATTATCAGACGCCCTAAATATAGCACCACAGGGATGCCAGGAGATTGCGAAAGGGCTTCCCTTTCAGACAACGTCATTAACAGGTTGCCATGCTCCCATGCCTCTTCTGCTCCCCTGGTGCTCCTTTTTATTCATGGGCTAAGCTGTGAATTGATCAATTGTTCCATTTCTGTAACAGAATGACGGGTGAGTAAAAAGGTGCCTTGTTATGCTGGCACAATGCCAGTGTCACTGGGAGGTCTATGCCGAATACTTCCGGGTGCGATCGGGACAAGGAGGTAAGTGACACACTTTTTTGTACCATCCCTGGGTTACTTGTATTTTTTAAAGTGTGTTTTTATACTTGATTTTACTTTTTTTCTTTTTCTTTTTCTTTTTGAATTTCCCGCACAACTGTCCTCTTGCGAGAACGGCCGGGATTTCCATTCCAGGAAGTGAATGTAGCTCCGTTCGAGCTCCATTCACTCCTGGACTGCCGAGGAGAGGGGCAGACATGCTAAAGTTAGGTCTGAAAAGTTTTCTATTTTGGAGCTTTACAGGGACAGGAGGGGGGGGTGGATTAGAATGTAGCAAGACGGGGGTGCTACTTTTGTCCCCGTCTGATAATCTCCTAAATTTATAAACTGATATATACATACTTTATTCAGATCCTAACTTTTGTTGGTCAACTTCTCTTGATATAAGTTAAGTAATGCTTCCCCTTTGTCCTTTGTTGTTTGTTTACCTGTGATTTCTGCAAGGCACTGTAGCAGCTCCTTACAATCATCTCAGTGCTGAGATGTGCACAAGTCACATTTTCAGAACATCGGTACCAACATGTGAAAGGCTCACCATTAATGTTTGCTTCAAGCTCCTGACTTCTATAATTATTAGGATTAGGTGTATAAAAGAGTGGGGATGGACAAATCTGCAATTTCACTTTCTCTCACATTCATTTTATTAAAAAAAAGTTCTTTCCATACCATTATGAAGAAATTTGAAAATTTCAGTAAGTTTTCATCAGTGGTAAACCAAATTAAAATCTCACTAGAGCTATGCAACTAATTCAGCTGAATCCAGAATTCCAACATGCATCAGGCCAATTTGGACCAATTTTCACCAGTTCTGGACTGAATCAGATTGGCACAGTTTGATTCCAAAGTGAAATGGTACAATCTAAATTAATTTTGATCCACCTAGAAATCTGGAGGTCAAAAATAAGTGGCAAAGAGCAAGACAATATGGACTTTATTAGACTAGTGACTATAAATGCTGTAATTCCACTGTTGAGGGAAGTGGAAACATATTACACTTATTATCACATGTCGCTGTAATTGTGTGATACAACCACCACAGAATTCTCACACGACAACCACTAGCACTTTAAGAAAAGGATTTTACTTCTGTGATTTAGCATGGTCGAGATTTCAGCAGTTCTCATGAGAAGACATGCTCATTCTTAAACACTCCAACCCCCCCGCCTGAATTTAGAAAGTAAATGAACACACAAACACTTAAACAAATCTAAAAAAACACGCAAACAAAATGGGACAGTTCATAAAAAGAGCATCCTGTGGATAGTTTTCATGTTCTCACCCGGATGTTTTCTCACTAAGAATGGGGAGGGGGGAAAGAGGACCCGCCCATTCACACTGTAATCTCACAATTACAGGAGGATGTGATTTTGCACAGTCTTCAATACCATGAAAAAAGTGATATTGAGAGCTATTGACGGCTTGTCCTATCAATGAAAAGTGATACCTTATTCACGGTTGGAGCACAGATTGGCCACATGAGGATGACAACATTGTGTGATAGCGGGACCTATTCATGCTACCATGACATCGTAATTGTGTAATTTTTGCTGTGTCTGATAAAGTCCTATGTCTCCAACATGACCATATCAAGAAAATGCCAAGGTGCAAAACGCAAGCCTTTCATAGCCCTGTGATAGAGACGGGGGGAGGGGATCTGTGTTCTGTGAAAACAGCAGTGGGGAAAGTGTTAGCCTTGCTCTATTTGTGCACCCCGCAAAGCCCTTACAGAGAACCTGAAGCTCCTAAGTCCTTCCAAATATATATTTTTAAAATCCTGATAATTTTGGGGTGATTTTTGACCACAGAATTGCTCCAAGCTGCCCCAAATTTCCTGTAAATATGGTGGTTTAAATAATCCAGCCTCAAAGGTCCCAGAACTCTCCAAATCTCTAAAATAGGAGCAAACTCAGCCCCAAAATATAAACAAAAATGACAGCTGGACCTTATGTATCATTTTTGAAGCACTGAGGAGGTGTGGGTGTAGGCTGCTGGGGTGTGTGTGTCACACGGTGGGAAATTGTCACTTCCACAGTTGCACACCCCTGTGTTAAAGGCATGAAAAGCCTGTTATAGCAAAGGTGCCAACTGTAGCCCTAGAAAATAATAAAAATAGATGAAAAACAAAATTTATATTAGATGACAGGGAGAGAGAGAGAATAACAGATGAGATAGTAAACAAAAGACTTGTCTACACAGGACAAATTAAACTATCTCACCTCATTTTCATTGCGAGCCATCCAGATGACATATGGTTTTAATCCAGATCTTTTCAGTGCCTCGGGGCTTTAATCTGGACCAAAAAAAGTTGACATTTAATCTCAATTTGAGTGAAAAATCTGGATATTCACATGCATGAGTGGGCTGCACTCCATAGCAACATTGGTGTGGGGCTGCAGGGAGGAGTTTCAGAGGGTGGCAGAAGATGTCAGGAGGAGGCACCCTGTGCAAAGTGATCAGCTGACCTTTCCCTGTTCCATTTTTCACTTTTTAGTGTCTGGTTCCTTCCGCGCCATTTATTTTGCATATGTGACAGTTGTTCGGAGAAGCACACACCATCATACCCATATCGTTAGCGGTGTGTACCTCCACTTAATAGTATCTCCAAAGCTCCTCCAAGCTATGGGAAAAGAGGCAGAGGTGATGCAGACATACATACATTTGAATGGGAGGAGGGATTGGAGCAGCCACAACTGTGTGGCTGCACATACTGTGATTTATAAGACTGAGGTGAGTTTGGAAGGGAGAACTGTGTGGACAGTGTCCCCAAACTTGCCTCAGTGTGTGTTGCAATCATATGGACAAGCCTGTGATCGCTGCAGACCAAGGTAACCTGAAGGTAAACTGGATTTTTCTGTCAGTTTAGACAAGTCCAAAGAAAAGAAAGAGGCATCTTTCACAGGCAGCACTTTTAAATAGGGACAGAGAGACCTATTAGTTTTGATTTCTTTCCCCAAACTGTACATTTTTTCTATCTTGTTTATGAAGAAATGTAGGTTTTTAAAAAAAGAAGTTCTGATCACAAATGGAGTGAATAGTTTTTTTCATTATTTATTTAACAGATAGTCATTAGTACATCACACAAAATCATAAATATTAATCACATTTAAGTTTTACCACATCCGCGGTCATCATATCTAAGCTAGAACTTATTCTGTATAACACAAGAATTGCACAAACTAATATCTTCTCTTCTAGATTCTATACTCTTCTTTATCTTCCCTCTTCCCCACTCTTGACTTCCCCTGTTTTACAAACTCAAAGAATTTATTCCAATTTAATTCCTTTTCTCTCTTTGTTCCAAAATTACCTTATTGATCTCTCAAATAAATGTTAGTGTATTTTATCTTTTACGTGCAATTTGCCATTTTATTCCCAACATATATTCATTTGTTTCCAACACTTTTGGAACCCTCACCTCCACCTGATGCTTTCCCTAATGATCAACATTACCTCTTTTATATAAATAGTCCGTAATGTGCTTCCATTCTTCTTTCACTTCTTCGACGTTTCTGTTATGTATAATCTGTGTCAGTTTGTCATTATTCTCCATTTCTATCAACTTATCTAACCATTCTTCTAATTTTGGTGCCTCTTTCGCTTTCCATATTGCAGCTATCTTCAGTGTTATGCACCTCTTCCCAGAATCTCTTTATCCTAGGACAACCCCACCACATATGATGAAGGGACCCTACCTCTTTTTCACATTTCCAGCATTTCTTGTTAGTTAACTTATAGATTTTACTTAATCTCGCTGGTGTCAGATATCATCTATTAGCTATCTTCAGAAAATTTTCTTTCAGGTCTTGGTTTGCGGTAAATCTATTTGTTTTAGTCCAGGCACATTCCCACTCCTCCAAACTTATGACCTCACCTATATCTTTGGCCCATCTTATCATTGAATCTGTGATCAGCTCTTCTTCCAGTTCTCTTTCAAGTAGTATCTTATAAATTTTGGCTGTTTTCCCTCTTCCATGTTTGCAAATAATCTTATCTATTTCATTTCTCTCCTTTACAAAACCATATGTTATTTTATCCTCTCTGAATCTATGTGTTAGTTGGTTAGCCATTGTACATTGTAGCCTTGACTCTGTATTTCCTTTCTAGTTTTTAAACAACTTTCTCCGTTAAGCCACTTTATCAGGTCATTGTAAGTCAACAAATCTTCTTTTTTTGTCCACCTGGCCTGGAATGCTTCCACTGGTGACAGCCATAAGGGAACATCGCTATAGAATTTTTGCTTTACCTTTCTCCAAATTTTCAATAGGGGTCCTCTGACCGTATGATTTTCAAATTCTCTATCTACTTTTGTTCTGTCATACCACAGGTACGGGTGGATTCCAAACTTCTGATTACCACATTCCAAGTTTGTTATTCTATCATTCTTTAAGATTATCCATTCGCTTATCCAATTCATCCCGCAAGCCATATAATATAACTTGAGGTTTGGAAGGGCCGTTCCTCCTCTATTCTTTGCGTCCAGTAATGTTGTCCATTTTATTCTAGGTTTTCGTCTGTTCCATATGAAGTTCTTTAGGTCTTTTGTCCATTCTTGAAAGGGCTTTTCGTTAATTAATATAACCAGGTTCTGAAATAAGAACATCATTCTGGGCAGGATGTTCATCTTGATCGTGGCTATCTTCCCTAGTAATGACAGATTTAGTTTTTGCCATCTTTTGAGATCTTCCTTTATCTGATACCAAGTTCTTTTGTAATTATTTTCATACAATTGTCTGTTTCTTTTAGTCAACCATATACCCAAGTATTTTGTTTTAGTTTCTATCCTACTGCCCGATATGTCTTTTAAAGTAAGTTCTTCCAACTTTGTTAAGTTCCTGGTTAATATGATGGTTTTTTCCTTATTGATTTTAAAGCCTAATACTTTCCCTAATTCTGTTATTTCCAATACCTTCCCTGTGTTATTTACTGGGTCTTGGATTATTAATAGTAAATCATCTGCGTAGGCCAACAGTTTATACTCTTGGCCCTTCAGTCTCAGACCAGGAATTGTTTCTTCTTCTCTGATTTGTTTATTTAGAACCTCCATAGCAAGAATAAACAGTAAAGGGGACAGAGGGCAGCCCTGTCTGGTTCCCTTCTGAATGTTGATTAGAATAGATCTCTCCCCATTTACTAATACATGTGCCTTTTGTTTTTTATAAATCTGATCAATACATCGATAGAATTCTGAACCTACATGAATCTCTTCAAGTACACCTTTCATATATTGCCATCACGGACTATCGAAGGCTTTTTCCGCATCTGCAAATATTAAGGCTGCCTTCTTATCATTATTCGTAGTACTCCAAAACACTTAGGGTCAGTCTTATATTATTTGCTAGTGTTCTTCCTGGGAGGAAGCCATTCTGATCTGGATGTATAAACATCACTAGTACTTTCTTCAGTCTTTTGGCAAGGAACATTGTGTAGATTTTATAATCAACATTCAGAAGAGATATTGGGCAATAATTTCTAACCTCAGTCCAGTCTTTCCCTTCCTTTGGAATTATTGTTATTTCAGCAATTTCCAATGTTTCAGGGATGCCTTCTTCTTTTATCTTATTAAACATTTCCTGCATGCAATCGATTAAATCCTCCTAAAATATTTTATAGTATTCTGCTATGAAGCCATCCGGACCTGGTGATTTCCCCATCTTCAGATTCTTTATAACCAAAGATATCTCTTGTGTCATTATCGGCTTTCCAAGTGTCTCTCGTTGTTCATCTATAATCTTCCCAATATTGTTATTCTTTATGTATTTTCTAATCTCAGGGACATTATTTGCTACATCATTTTTATCTGCATACAAGTTTTCATAATATTGTACAAACTTATGCATTATGTCTTTCTGCGAGGTATATATTTTGTTGTCTTCTCTAATTGCTGTTATGAGTTTCTTATCAGATTCTTTTTTAAGTCTGTGTGCGAGCCATCTACTTACTTTGTTGGCATTAACAAAGTAATTTTGCTTAACTCTTTTTAGCTTATATGCCATTCCTTCTATTATCTCTTGATTCAGTTCATTTTGTATATTTTTTATTCTTCTCAGAATATTTTCATTATGAGGTTTCTGTCTTAGTATTTCTTCTTTCTCTTTTAGTTCTCCCTGGAGTCTCTCTTTCTTCTCTTTTCTTTGTTTTTGTATTTCTGCACCTCTTTGTAGGAACAAGCCCCTCATTGTCGCCTTAAAGGGGTCCCATCTTACTTTACTAGAGGTTTCTTTTGTATTATTTGTATCAAAAAAAATTCATCTCCCTCTTTATTCTTGTTACAAATTCCTCCTCTTTTAGCATACTCTCCTTCATTCTCTGTACGTATTCTTTTTTTGTAATGTTCAAAATCATTTTTAAAGGGTTATGATCCGATAGAATTTTCAGCAAAATATCTATATCCTTGATTCTTGTACACATTTCTTTCGCCACCCAGTACATGTCAATCTGTGACCAGCTTTTATGCGCCTCTGAATGGAATGTGAATCCTTTTTCTTTATCTTTTTTTATAAGGCCATGTGTCTATTAAATTTAACTCTTCCAGAATCTCCTTGCAGTTCACAGGGAGGTTGCCATGATGTTTCTTTTGGACCCATGATCTATCTCTAGTAGCATCCATGACTCCTAGGGGTCGGAGTGAATGAATTTTTAATTCACCCACAGACCAGCTAATTCTATAAGTACAGGTTTCTACCAGGATGAAGAGCACCATGTTGTCCCTATCTGGAATGCTAAAGATGAGGAGCCTATTGAAAAAAGATAGCAACTGTGTATCAGCATCACAATACCCAAAAATTGAAAGTCAGATTTTTAAAGATGTAAACACTTACCGGTAAAGCCTTCTGCCTGGATGGTCAAATCTGTCAAAGTTAATTTTTTCCATGTAGGATTCTTTAAACAACAAGAAAAAAAAATCACATGTCGTTTTCCAGTATGTGTGTTCCGCACAAAAACCAATACTCTTGTTCTGGAATCAGTGTGTTTTGCACAAAATACAGTTGGCCCTCCATATCCACAGATTCTGCATCCACAGATTCAATCAACTACAGCTTGAAAATATTTGGGTGGGGGGGTGGTTCCAAAAAGTAAACCTTGCTGTTCACCATTTTATATAAAGGATACCACTTTACTATGCCATTGCATATAATGAAACTTGATAATCCACGGATTTTGCTATCCATGCGGGTTGGGTGGTGTGGGTGTGTGTGTTCTGGAACCAAACCCCAGCAGATACCAAGGGCCCACTGTACATGTTTTCTGCACCAAAAACGTTTTCTGCATAGGAAAACTACATTTACTTTTGTGCAAGCAAGTTTTCCCCAATGGAGTCCCAAAGTGTGAAAAATATCTCAGTGGATCTCTTCCTCTTGAGTGTTGACACCCTCTTTTTTTTGTTGAGGATGCAAATATTAATGAGTATTCACATTCCAGCTATACTGTATGATACTGCTATTACCTGCACAGTTGCAACCAGTGGCCTAAATTGTATTGTTAGCCCCACTGAATCGTCAGTAACTTGGAAAGTCAACTTTTTTATGTAAGTTCCCAAGATTGAGTGGGTCTGCTCTAGTTAGGACTAGCAACTGGATTCAGTGTCCTAGTTTCAGTGACTTGCCATGTATTTTTCTTCCCCCTAGAAATAAGCAGATAATCTAGAAAAAGTTGTCTCAAAAATGTATTGATTTTTCTCTAACTCAATGTAACATTGGGACACAAATTCCCTGTTATTTTTCAATGAACCATGAAGCAGTGAAGCAGAAGTGATATACTTTAGTTGTCAGTGGGTTGGCCCATTTGAGGGAAACTGGAATTTCTTACGGGGTGGGGCATTGGGTCAGAAAGTAATCCATAATACAAGGAGTATATTTTTATTTTTTATCTGATTTCAATTTTGTGTTTTCTGCCTTAAAGTGTGTTAACGAAAATATTTGATTCTTCATACACAGATATATCTTTAGACATGGGTTACTTTTATACCCTGCACTAGATTGGAATTCCATTTGGGCTCAAATAATATTCACAACTCTTATAATGCAAGTTTATTCATCCTTCTACATGAGGGTCAAGTACAAATAAATGGCCAGTTGATTCTTTGTGCCTTTCCCCCTTACAAATCCATACCAAATCTACATTGTGTTCACTGACACTGTAAATTGCTTCCATCATATCCTGAAACTTTATGTACATGCAATTTAAAAAGTAAAAATTTAGGACATGCTGATAAATATGCCAGATACATTTTGTATTCCCCCTTGCACAGTATCTTTTGATTAATTCGTATTAACAGAGATCTTCTAAGTGTTTTAAAGAGCTTTATGAATGGCAAGCCCTTCATTGTTAGTGACTGTCAACAAAATAATTCCCCCCTGCAGGACTAAGGGGAAAAAACACACCAATGAAACTAAAGCAAATATATTTCTAGGGTGGTTGTAGGTAGATAGCAATAGCAATAGCACTTCTATTTCTATACCGCTTATTAGTGCCAAAGCACTCCCTAAGTGGTTTACAATGTGTTAGCTAATTGCCCCCAACAAGCTGGGTACTCATTTTACTGACCTACAGAAGGGTGGAAGGCTGAATGAACCTTGGAGCCCTCTAGGATCAAACTTGCAATGTTGTGACTACAGTACTGGCATTTAACCACTGAGCCACCAGGACTCCTAGGACTTTTTCGGATGAGTCTTTTACAGTGCAAGCAGCCTCATCGCGTTGCGAGGCTGCTGCGTTGCAGAGCGTCTCTTTCGGATGATGCTCTCCCCTGCTGGTACTGTTGCGTTACCGCGGGGACTCTGCAGTGTTATATTCGGTGTTTTTTAGCAGAGGGACGGGGTATAAATAAATATTATTATTATTATTATTATTATTAGCGAGTTCACCGTAGAGTACTGTTTTTGGGAGGTGATAGTCCTCCATCCTAGAAATGTGCCCTGCCCAGCGCATCTGTGTTCTCAATATCATGGCCTCAATGCTGGTGATCCCTGCTTGCTCAAGGACAGCAACATTCGTCACATAGTCAGTCCAGTGTATATTTAAGATTGTATATATACAGCGCTGATGAAAGCGTTCGAGGAGTTGTAAGTGTTGGCGATAGGTGACCCATGTTTCAGACCCGTAAAGAAGAATAGACAGTACAATGGCTCTATACACACTAATTTTTCTGCTTCGCCTCAGGTTTTTGTTACTCCAGACACTTTTGTAAAGTCTTCCAAATGCGCTATGTGCCTTTCCTGATCTGTGATCAATCTCTTTGTCAATCTTAGCTTCTGAGGAGATGATGCTTCCCAGGTAGGTGAACTGCTGGACGGACTTAAGCCCAGATTTGCCGACGGCAATGTGGGGATGGTGGTGTTCGTCCTGTGGTGCAGGCTGGTAAAGAACTTCTGTTTTCTTCAGGTTGACTTCCAGCCCAAACAGCTCTGAAGCTGTTGTGAAGCAGGATGTTAGGCGCTGCAGAGCTGCTTCTGTGTGGGCAACAAGGGCAGCAGCAGCAGCAAAGAGCAGCTCATGGACTAGATAGTTTAGAGTCTTAATGTGAAAGTGTGAGATTTAATATCTGTCCCTTTGTCATTGATCACTTTTTAATGTTTGCTAATCCCTTTCCTTCACAAGGGTGAAGGACATTATAATGGCCTGTTCAGTTGGGGATTTTCTAGGGCTTCTAGGGGATTTTCATTTTGGCACTGCCCTAGAAGCCCTGTTCACTCTCTGGGATAGTGATATGATTGTGTCCAGGTATGCTTTCCCTTTGAGGAAAATTCAGACCATTCCGCACTGTATACCTGAGGTGAGGATAAGTAAGCCAAAGTAGAGATGGCCTAGAAGCTAAGTGAAAGAAGACTTGTACAGACCTGGCTCTGGCTGAATACAGGTTAGATCTCATTATTGCACCTATTTTGCAGGAGTAAACATGGGGAAGAGATTTTCCACCTCCATTCTCAGTATTGTTTAGGAGAATCTTTACAGTTACTAAGAGGACTGTTGCACTCTGGGCCAGAGAAATATGATGGATCATCATAACTAATAGCCATCATAACTAATGTTGAGGCATGATGGGAGCTACAGTCCAACATTTTGATGGCAGCATGATTCCCACTCCTGACATGTATGATTGACCCTTGTTCTTACTGGATTATTGCATTTACTAGGGAAAGAATATTCAGCTGTGTCCAAGAGAAAATAATTAGACCCGTCCTAAAGAAACCTAACCTGAACTGAGAAAATGTACACCAATCCTAGTTATTCTTGGATGAAACTGATTTTCTGGGTTTAGTTCATTGCCTAAATTTAAAACTGCATTTCTTCTCTCTCTCTCTCTCTCTCTCTCACACACACACACACACGAAGAAATGCATTTTTAATGGAAGCTAGGATTGTGCTAGTATTTAACTGAAAAATTTGTAGGCTTGTAGAAATGAATTGGAATAAACTTGGGCTTCAGAACATTGATAAGTTGAAGAAAGACAGATATTTGTCCAGGTCTACAAATATCAAGCTTCCCTGAATTGGCAAGAGTACCTTGTCTTGGCATGTATTGAAAACTATCTAGGAGGAGGAGGCTGCTTTCCTGGTGCTCCACTAATTGACCCAGTTCAACAGCAACTGAATCACAGTGCTTTCCACATTCCTCACTTCTCTGGACTGTAATGCTTATTTAATGTATAGATATTGCAGGTTCAAATGCATTTGTCCAGTCATAGGTGCAGAAATGAGGTCTTCTTTAAGTGTTAAAATATAGAGAAAAATGTCTGTGTGAGAGCGAGGCATTTTCTTCAGTCTCTTTCTTCGCTCCTTGGAGGCCTATGGGTAGGTGAGTGGCAGCTGGGCATCGATTCCCTTCAGTGTTAGAAACACAAAGCCTGCAGACAAGGGATGAATATTTATGCATGTCCCTGTCAAGCTTACAGCCAAAGATCTCTGGGTTGGGTTATCATATAGACTCTTGTGTTTTATGTTCAAGGTTTCTCTGCATTAGACTGCAGACTGGGCTATGGGGCCTGGTGGATGGGAGCAGCTGCAAGCTGCAGAATGTGCAGTCCCCATTCATTGAACAAGAATTAATGTAGCCACGTAGTCAGGGCCAGTGCTATCATGAGACCTGATTAGGCAGCCACCACAGGTAGAATGTAGCACAGGAGAGGAAATAGGCCCCTCCCCCATTGCCCTTGACACAATTTGCTACCCCAGGAAGGCCAGTTCTGTATCACAGAACAATCGAAATAGCCATTCTTCAGTGCTGGCAAGAACCATCCCCAACACTCACTTGCACTTCTAGTGATCATTCATTGAAGCTCACCAACTAGCCAAGTTCCTCCCTGTAGTAATGGAAGAGATGTGTCACCTCTGCACCTTCTTTACCATGGGTGGTGTGGAGAAGACACCAGTGGCAGTAGCAGTTCTAGTGTCTTCTCCATGCCACCCAGTGAGAAGAAAGTGATGATGCCAAGTGCTGCAATTTTTCAATTGCCCGCTGGAGTCACAGAACTGTGTGAGGAAGGGGGTTAGGGGAAATTGCCCTGCTATGGCACAGGCAGTTCTTTTGGCCACCCTTCCTACAGTGCCTTTGATCTGAGGACCCCTAGGAACGAGACATTAAAATAGCATGTTGCCATGGGCTGATAGAGTTGCCATTCCCACTGATGCATTATTCCCTGTCCATCTCTCTTGCTTCTTCCATGGTGAGAGGTGCTACCACCATAGCTGCCACCTTTCCCCCTTCCTGCAATAATTGGAAAGGTCTGGTTCCTTCATCATCATTGTGCTGGTTGTTTGGTGGGCTGTGCTGTCATGCATATCAACTGCATGTCTGGGGGCACATGCAGGGTAGTGCTTTGCTTCCCCTCAAAAGCAATGGGAGCTAGAGATGCGAGCATTGGGATCACTGACTTTTGCATCACTGTGATGATTTTTGGCATCTCTGTAACCCAATTGTGATTTCTCCTCACCTCTTGCAATTGTGCCAAATAAAGCACACGTAAGTCTTATTGATTTCAGAATGACTTGTGGGCATATAACAAAAACAATACCTATTTTAATTTTTGTCCCTTAGAAAGGGGCTTTTGGTTCTGTGATATATCTTATTCGGCTTTTTGTGTCTGGTAAGAATTAAACAAAAATGCTAACCTATATTTCAGTAAATAGATTTTCCTTTCACTTATTAACTGCACAGACAAGCTCACCCCAATGTCCCTTGATATATATTTCTGCACTTCTTTGGTAGGAGACGGGAGGAGGTTTTGCTTATTCTGTCAATTGAAGATATACTACAGAAAACAATAACATCTTTGCTGGTAGATCAATAGTACATATACCCGCTGGTAGACTGGTATTATTATTATTATTATTATTATTATTGCAATAGAAGGCGATGATGTATATTCTTCATATATCTGCTGTATCCATGCACCAGAAGTTAATTGTGTGTGCCCTGCTAGGCCCATAGTTTATCTGTTTGCCACAGTATCCAGCCAGGTCTGATTGTTAAGCAAATTTAACTTCCTGCTTCATTGTGCCTGTTATTAGATTGGCAAAAGGTGCTACTAACCCATGCAAAATGTCTCTCTGCAGCTGAGGAAGGAATTTTCCATTTACTTGAAAGGCTTTGGCATAATTTCCACCTCTTAATGCTGATTTTGGGCCCCTGGCTTGCATCTCAGTTTGCTTTTTCCTCTACCACCTCCCTGTGTATGGATTTTAAGCAGTCTAAGTAATTGTCAGTGCTAAAGTTTACTGCTCATAAAACCCCCAGAAAGCATTGATTGTGACTCCAGTAAACCAAGTAGCATATAAAACCTTATAGCATTTGAGCCTGGAAAGAGTTTTATGATGGGTGTATTTACTATGACTAGCAAGGGATTTGCAGGATGGCTTCCATCCCATTTTTTGCCCTCGTCTGAAAAAAAGAAAGGAAAATACATTCACAAGAAGCACATAAGGGCAATAGCACCCTCCTACCTATGTTCTCCAGAAACTGGTATTCACAGAATTGTTACAGACTGAATCTGGCTGGGATAAGTGACATTCAGGTTAACATACTGAGTGTCCTAGGAGAGTAGAGGTTTTTGAATATGTCATTTCTGAATATTTCATTTCCAGTATTAGCTTTGTGTCCACCATGGGTGTGAAAAATCTCATTGGCTGCATCTGTACTGCAGAAATAATCCAGTTTGACACCAGTTTAACTGCCATGACTAAATGCTCTGGAATTTGGGGATATGTAGTTTTGTGAGATATTTGGCCTTCTCTGACAGAGAGCTCTGGTGCCACAACAAACTACAAATCCCAGGATTCCATAGCACTGAGCCATGGCAGTTAAAGCAGTGTCAAACTGGATTATTTCTGCAGTGCAGATGGAGCTTGTGCCTCACTCTCACTGAGGGCTGATCTACACCAGTCCTCTGGTGTAGCCTGACTCCTCTCTGGTGTATCTTGGCTGCAGAGGTGGCCCATTATTCCACATTACCTGGAGGAACCGGGCTGGATTCCACACAGAAACGCCGGACTGTCCCTGCAGCCACTGCCATTTTCTTTGTTATTGGGGAAGCCAGGAAGGGGGTCTGCAACATGTGACTGAAGGTGCCCTGCATATGACCAGCCTTGGTCGCATGCTGCAGGACCCTTGCCTGGCTTCCGGGAGGGACACAGAGCTGGTTGTGCCAGCGAGGGCTGGCGTGCCAGATGGGTTCCTGCAGACATGTGGGGCCCAATCTGGGTTTGGGCCAGTGGTGACTGATTTAAATGGGTATTATGCTATAATGCTTTATAGGGCCCTACTCCGACTTGCCCCCATCTCAGTCCTGTATCTTCCCTAGGGGTGGTGAGGATTTCCAGGGGCAGAACAAGGCAAAAGCCCTGTGTCATATGGACAACAGAGCTCTGATACAGGGGAAGCTGGGGTATTTAGCCTCTGTGGGTAAGCCCTGAGTTTCTTTGAATCCCACCTGCACTTTCTTTTTCTCCTTGTTTCCTGTCAGGGAGTGAGAACGTGTTTCTTCTTATCATTCTTTTAAAATAGATTTCCCCAAATTTATCCATTTATTAGTGCCTCATTTGCACAGTGTTTCCGTGCTGACGAAAGTTTTTCTGCATTTTTTCCACTTAGGTACATTTTAGCAACTCACATTATAAAATATGCACATTGTTTAGGGTAAAGGGCTTGCTTTATTTTTTTTAACACCCTGTAAGCATTGTGAATGCTTGAGCCAAGGTGCATGTATTCTCTTAAAAGATCTCATGAGGTATAGAAATGCTACTTTCACCAAGATTGTGTAGTCCTATCAATTTTTTGTTGTTCCTTCCCTAGTATCTATCTATCTATCTATCTATCTATCACACAGAGGCCTCCTTATTTACCTGGTTTTGAATGGAGAAGGCCATTTCCAGCAGGTCTTTGCATATATATGTGGGGTGGGGGTGGGGTGGGAGTGTATGGGGTTTTATGACTTTGGAAGATAAGCAGGTGAATGGGACCATTATTTTTTAGGTCTTGTAGTTGTGTTGCTCCAGTGCATAATATGTGTCCAAGAGTTGATATCTGGATTTGCTGTAAAATCAAGCCTGTGTCTTTTATGAAGCTTTGTTGCCAGATAGTAACTATTTTTTTTAAATGTTGCTACTTTTAATTTTACCAAAGTTCACAACAACAATATATGTAGCTACCTTAATCACAGCAACTAATTCAGCTAGACTAAAAATAAATCCAGTTCTTTATCTTTACTTATTTAAAAGAGTTTATCCAAAAGTCTTTAGATTAGGGGCTATCTATGAGGAAGAATAAGCCTACTACCCAAGGGAGAAGAAGTAAATTATTTTCCAGGACTGGCTGTGGATCATTGATGATACCTTTGAACGGTTTTATCTGGGAGCTGTATTTGTGGCAACAAATGGTCTTTCGCTTTCTTTTCTGTTTCTTTTGTAGTAGATTATTTCTGGGTGCCAGTCTGGTTTTGTTGGGTTGTTTTTTCCTGCAACCCCCCTCCCCACTACTTCATTGGGTAGGTATGAGAATTTCAGAAACGCCTAGTCTAAAATCTTAACATGCAAGTTCCTGTCCAATGAGTTGAAAAAAATGCTGTTGCATCATGAAACTTGATGGTAGAGTTTGAAATGTGTTGGCCTCATCTACACAGGAAGAATACACCGGCTTCCTTCCAATTTATTTTGCCCGTGAATCAGGCCTATTCCTCCCCTATCACTGGCATGAAATGGTAGGAAGTCCAGACCACCACACTGGTTGTTGCTGTAGCCCCCACTGTCCATGTCCCACTCTCCAAAGCCAAGAAGCCAGCCCACAGCACATGAGCAAGGCCTCCTGAATGTGACCAGACTGGTCACATGATGCAGGGCTGCTTGCTGGATCCATAAGAGCAAATGGCAGATGGCCATTGCAGTAATGGGCTGGTTTGCTGGAATGGGTTGCTTTGGTCATACACGGACTGATCTGTTTTTTCCCCCCTGCCTAGAGTTTTTTTTTACCAGGTATTATTTTACAATTATGTAATGAGCCTTACCCCATCTTGGCCCCATCTTTGCCTGGATGTCATGAGGACTGCCTGGGCAAAACGGGGCAAATGCCCTGTGTTGTCTGGACTGCAGGGCTTCAAGATGGGGGAGCACAGGGTAAATTGGCTATCTAGAGAAGCCCATGGTATGTTTTCTGGAGAAGCTAGTAATGGGTTTGATATGAGTGGTGGGTTTTTAGTGTAAGTTGGTGCTTATGTATATATCATGTATATAGGCAGTAGTGTCCAGAGAGGGAACCCAGTACACAAATTGCTCTAGGCTCTGGTTAATGAGAGGTGAAAACTGCTAAAGTGGAATTCCTCAGGTATATCCTGCCCATGTATTCTGATAATGAAGATGTCATCAATTCATCTCCAGTACGGGATGGTCTTCTGGCATATCCTGGGCATTCTGTGGATCTTTTTGAATTGGCCATAGAAGTGCCATTGACCCGAAAGTGGTGGAGTAACAGCTGGAATGACTGAAGCAGGATTTTTTTCCTGTCTGTCTGGGCAGAAGAGGTTGATTTTTTAGTACACCTATTAGAATAGCCCTCCTTCCCACCTCTACTGACACCTGCTGGAATGGCTGGTAGTGGTGACAGCTGGCTATATGAAGAGGCTTGTTTTAGCTGCTGTACAGTTTTTGAGAGGTTGTGATTAGTCATGATTATGTTGTTAATTTTGCAAGAGCTGTATTTCTTTTCTTTTCACCTGTCCTTTATCCATGATTAACTTTGGTCCTTGGTGGTGACTAGCAAAATTCCTGTCATGAGGATGAATGGAGGCAGAGCTTGTATGAAGAGGGAAAATTTAGGTGGGTACTGAGTAGTGTAGGTCTGTGTAGATATATAGACCAAACTCTACATTGTGGCCCTCACATTTATGAACTGGCCCATTCAGTCTTGGAGAGGAGGAGAGGAGTGTCTTAACTGCGATGGTCTGCTCAGATATAGCATGCAATGTTTCTCCATAGAAATGGATAGCAGTCATTCATTGATATGAGAGAAGGCAAGGAGTTGCATTTATGGATACCATGTGTATGGACCTAATGGAAGTGACCCCAGCCAGTGAACCCTGCTCTGATAGTAATGCAGGTAGTTTCTTTAATTTTTATCCTGCCTTTTCCCCAGACTGGGAACCAAAGTGGCCTACAATGAGGAGATTCCAACTACTGAGAATAAAGACTACTTTTAGTGGCTGTAGCCCCAGTCCTTTATCTGTTTACCTGCTTGTTAGATTAAAATGCTATTTTCTATGGAGATAAAAAATGGCTAGTCATTTGGGAGGGGGACAGTGGTAATCACATTTGGGGGGGAAATCAGTAGTGTGGTACATATTTTGTTCTTTGGAAAAGTTATTTGTTTGTTGCCAACTTAAAAATAAGTATTGCAGTTGAAAGAAGGTATACATGTCTAGAGAGGCAGCCTCTTTTTTCTTTTTTACTGTTGTATGGATATTCATTTTTGGAGTATGGCCATGCTAGTTGGAAGAATCTGGGGAATGTAATCTTTAAAAGTAACTTTTAAAAGAGCTATATGGTTCTTATCCATGAACACATACAGGTCTAAATCCAATTCCTAATCTCAAACTGAGCAGATCCACTAAATCAATTGTTGAATGAAAAATTAACACTGATGTATATCCCATTAATTCAAAAGGTGTACTGTGGTTGTGATTACAATTTGATTTAGGCCAAACCTTCCTGGGATCATGCCCATTTGGGATTTCTGATCATAGAATCATAGAGTTGGAAGAGACCACAAGGGCCATCAAGTCCAATCCCCTGCAGGAATACACAATCAAACCATTCCTGATAGATCACAAGTACACACTTTACGAGGCAACAGATGTAGACTCATAAGGACTATTCTAATCCTTTGTCCTGATACTCAGAAGTAGGGACAAGTTATTGTGACCCATCTTGGACCATGTTGATCAACACATGAAATCAAAGGTGAGAACAGGTATAAATTTTGTGAAATGTATGTTGTCATTATTCTGTGACTTGTCAAATTCTATGAATTTGCCAAAATCAAACCAGCAGGGCAGGACAGCAATTCCCATGGTAACTGGAGGGGAAATCGATTTCCCCCAGCAACGATGTGCTTTTATGAGATATCCCTTGTATAATCCAAAGTGTTAGGGATGGCTTTACAAAAGATGTCTTTGTGGTACAGGGGAAAACTGCTACAAATTATTTTAGATTAATACAGCTATCTGCACTTTGTGGTTCTTTAGGGAGGAGTTGCTACAGAGACTATCCTGGTGGGGGCCTGCACTTCAAATTTTACCACTATACTAGGGAATGTATTTGAGATAAGTGTAGATGACTTTTAGTTGACAGCCCAGGTATTCTGTTGGTGAAAACCTGGGGAACTACATATGGAACAAAAATTGGTTCCACTAGATTTTGCTTGGCTATGACAAATGTCAAAGGGCGGGCATCTACTCAGCTGCTTCTTTTGTGAATGGGTGAAAACTGCAGCAAGGTGGCTTCAGACTTTCCATTTCCTGCTTTCCCTAATGAATGCATGGGGCCTGGGGAGGAGATAAGAAGCAGTTTGAGTGTGACTTGTTTTCTGTGAAAAAACAATGCTGTGATGCTGGGAATTCCTCAAGAAATCTGATGAGGAATAATATCTGTTTGAAATGAATATTGCTGTGAACTTCCAGCTTATGCTCAGCCTGTATATATGTGTAAATACAGAGGAAGTGCAAGTCTCCAGTGACCTCCTTCGAAGGAAACCAACAAGTATTTTTTTTAAAATACAGTCTCTCAGAAGACTGAAGTGCAGAGGAGTGTGCTGAGCAATAGTAAATTAGGCCTCAGCTGGAGCAAAATGATACACCCAATTGAACCAGAAAGTTTGGGCTTCATGTTTTACACCTGTTAATCATAACAGAGTTTGTTTCTCTATGTTATTTTTAAATCCATCTCCAAAGCACCTGAATCTGCATTATATAGTTTTTTCTCTGCATACAGTATCCATTTAGACATTATTTATAATAATGCTAATATGCCATTAAAGCTCTGCATTTATTTATCCTCTGTAACATTTTAAGGAATCTTATTCATTCTCAAACAACCAGTGTAATAATTTGAGAACTTTTCTTTTTCTTTTTTGGCAGTTCCAAAATCCGAATGCTTTCTCACCACCTTTCCGTTTTGGGACAGTTCCTAATGGCAGTACAGAGAGGAATATTCGCAACAATTATGAACTGATGCATGCCTACATGGTGAAGTTCAACCAAAAATCAGTGCAAGATGCACTATCCTCACTGAAAACAGGGTAAGAATGTCTGCTTCTGAGTCTACTGTAGGGAGTAATGTTTAAATCTGACTGTGGGTGAATCTCTCTTGGGGCTTGTCTACACTGGCCAAATACGCTGGCTTGCTCTTGTTCCAGAGCCCTACAGTCCAAACAATGCAGGGCATTTACTCCGATCTGTCCCCAGGCAGTCCAAATGACCCTGGGGGCAGATATGGGGCTAGAACAGGAGCAAGCCAGGATAGGGCCCTTTGCCACATGTTTAAAAAATACCTGGTTTAATCCAGTAGTACTGGATTGGGTCCCACATGTCTGGGAAGCCCATTCCAGAATGCTATCCCTCACTGCTGCCGCCACCTCCTTGGCTCTCTTGGAAGCCAGGCAAGGATCCCTCAGCATGTGACCGAGGCTGGTCACATGCAGGGGACATGCAGTCACACATTGTGGGACCCCAGCCTGGCTTCCACATTAGTAAAGAAAATGGTGGCAGCAGCTTCAGTGATGGACCAGCATTCTGTTTAGACTCTAGCCCATTTTTTCCAGGTAAGGGGGAGTGGGGAGGGCCACCTCTGCAGCCAGGATTCGCTGGTGGAGAGCCGGCATATTCTGACTAGTGTAGATAAGCCCTTGGTCCTTTAAGGAACCTTCTCCAGAATATTCCTGTTACCAAAAGTTGTATATCCTCCATGGCAAGGCATTATCTAGAGAAATCTTACCCTTAAAAAAATGATATACAGTACAAAGTTTTAAAAAGTGATCATCTTTTTCCTGCAACACACACTTACTGAAAAGTTGATTGACTTGTTTGTAGAAACAGTGACTTAAGCTACAAGAATAAAACTGAGAGAGTCATGATCAAAATTCACCTAAAGTTCTGTTTTCTCATTCATTGTGAAATAACTCTATACAGTAATGTCTGTTCCTCCTATTTTGAATAGAGTTCACTCAATTGGGTAGCTGAATCAGCACTGGATAAGGCAGCTCTGAACATCATTGCCTAAATCTAGTTTGTTAATTCCAAGTAGAGTAGATCCATCGAATTAATGGAATCTGTATAAGTGTTTAACTTACGGA
The DNA here is from genome assembly GCA_030847615.1 of Gambelia wislizenii. Classification (NCBI taxonomy): domain Eukaryota; kingdom Metazoa; phylum Chordata; class Lepidosauria; order Squamata; family Crotaphytidae; genus Gambelia; species Gambelia wislizenii. The sequence continues at coordinate 218,658,236 of JAUMIR010000005.1, read as the reverse complement.
GTTTCCACTTATTCTGTAGGTCAATTCTAGTTGGGACTAACAAACTGCATTTAACCCCTTGATTACTGCAGGAAATGCAGACACAATATAGATGTAATACTCACAAATACCCACACATTTAAATATTTGTGTGCCAGAGAATCACTCATGAGTGGGCTTATTCTTAAAGCTGATGTTATATATGTAAACGGCTCACTCCATGATTCAGGTTAGTTCATGGAAAGTGTCTATGATAGTGCTTTGTCTTCCTTTTTGACAGTAAGAGGTGTTCGGCAGTGGAACACACTCCCTCGGAGCGTTGTGGGGTCTCCTTCCTTGGAGGTCTTTAAACAGAGGCTGGATTGCCATCTGTTGGGGATGCTTTGATCAAGATTTCCTGCATGGCAGGGGGTTGGACTGGATGGCCCTCGTGGTCTCTTCCAACTCTACAATTCTATGATTCTATGATTCTATTCCTTGGAGTAGGGATATAAGGAATACTCTCAAATATTCTTGCCATGACCCCATCAAAGGCCAATTGCCATGAATTTTTTTTACATTTCAGGATTTTTTGGCACACATTGTCCCCTCAGTGTTTTTGTGCAGTAAATGGTATATTTGAGCAAAAATTTGCAAGATTGTCTCTTCAAATTCCCAAAATGTGAAATACATTTTTTTAAAAAAATGCACAAAACCTTTTATAATCCTGCCTAGCTGTGAGGAAACTTTTGACATTTTTCATTTAAGTTAAGCAAAGATTTGTATCCCTACTGTGCAGCAGCTGTTGTTGCCTGGAAACATTCCATGTAATATATCTGATCTATCCTATAAGCCCTATACATGCATCACCAAGACTGTTTTAAGGCTGATCTATACCTAGCAAGGATACAGCAGTTCCCTGCCAGCCTATCCTGGCTGTAGAGATGGCCTGTTCTGCCCCTGTAATCTGAAGAAAAGAGGCCAGAGTCCAAACAGTAATGCCAGTCCATTGCTGCAGTTGCCATTTCCCCTGCTCTGCTGGGTTTGGGCAGCTAGCTGCACTATGTGACAAGCCAGGGCCAGTTTAACCATACCACCAAATCAGCATGGGGGGGGGGGGAAGCCCCCTAACTCTCTTCCTCACTCCTGCAAAAACAGGAGACTGAGGGGGAGAGAGAGAGAGCATGAGCACCTCCTGTGGCCTTTATTAAAAAAGCAGTCTCCTGTCTCCTTGTTTGTGCTTCCTCTCTCCACTCCACCCCCCACTGAGTGAGCGAAAGAAACAGAAGGAAAGAGCAAGCAAGACTCCCAGGGGATCATCAAAAACACAAGCCAGGTGTGCGGTCCTATTTGTGTCAGAGAGGGTTGAGTGTGTGTGTGAGAGAGAGGGGGGGCGGAAGGAAAGTGTGAGGGTCATCGCTTTCCCTCTCTTTCTCCCCTGCTCTCTCTTCAGAAAGGGCTTATTTCTTTCTTCCCTTCCCTTCCCTTCCCTTCCTGTCTCTCTTTTGTCTGATCTCTCTTCTCTCCTTCTCCTGTCTCTACTGGGAAGAAGGGGGCCCTCCAAGGGTCCCCATTGGGCAGCCACACTCCACATAGATCCCCTCCATCCATCTTTCCTGCTGCTCTTAAAATGTCCTGGTTTTTCTCCCCTTCCTCCCTTTCCCCCTTGGTCTTCAGCTTACTCCCCTTGCTGCCAACTGAGTTCAACCTGCAAAATGAATTTGTGTGTTTGCTTATGTGCTTTCATGTCATTTCTGACGAAGACAAACCTATCATATCTGTTTCTTTTCTTTGAGGAAATCTACACCATTACGTTAATTGCTAATAAACAAAAAATGTTATGTTAGTGCCTATAATGTTGTTTTTAAACTAAATTATTGGTGGCAAATTATATAATACAGTAGCCCCCCCCCCTTATCCACCGGGGATTGGTTCTTGGGGAGTGTGGATACTGAAAACCATGTATAATAGTGAACACCATTGAAAATAATGGGACTTCTGATTTAAAATACCATAGAGTTGCCTTGAAGGACCTAGAAAATGGCTAGAGAGGGCATGTTTTCTTGGAAAGCTCTATGGTAGGTGTGCTGTTTTGTGTTCCATGGATAATGAATCTGTGGATATGGGGTCCTACTGTAATCTGAACATCCTGTACTGTTAATAGGTTAGGTTACATTGACCTGAGATAAACGTATGGGGCCCCCAAAATAAAGGGCCCCCCAAAATTCCTTAAATTGGCCCTGGTGACAAGCTGCCTGTATGTGACCAGTCTTGATGCTGTAGGCCTGCTGCCCAGACCCAGTAGAGCAGGAGCAACCAGCAGCAGCAGCAAGGGGAGACCTGCCAGAACAGGCTCCCATGGGCATGTGGGGCCCAATCGGTCCCATCCTGGCAAGAAGACATCAAACTGGGTATTTTTAAAAAACATGGTAAAGGGCCCTATCCTGGCTTGCCCCCATTCCAACTCTGTATCTGCCCTGGGGGTGGTGAGGACTGCCCAAGGGCAGGTTGGGGGAAAAGCCCTGCATCATATGCACTGCAGAGCTCTGGAACAGGGACAAGCTGGGATATTTGGACCATGTAGATAAGCCCTAAGTCTATCATTCCTCTCTTTCTGTTTCTCTTACCTTCCATTCATCAGGGCACAATAATCTGATTATTCTACAGGTAGGGAAAGATCTTCTTATAGACAGTCAGATTCCTTGAGAATGTAAGTGTAATACTTCTTCTGTGTTTAGTGGAACTAGAGAACAAAATGTACCTGGGCACCTGGACGCTTGCAGGTGCCCAGGCAGGGTAGTTTTTGTAAGCTGAAAGAGAACTGGCCATTATTTTCCTTTATTGATTGTCACTGTGTTATTTAACATACATGCTTATTAAACATTTAACAAACATTTATGAAACATCTACACGAGCAAACAACATTGCGTGGTCTGATAACTTTTGCCAGATTTGGGGTGGTGGTGGTTTCCACTCATTGATTTCTATTCACTGATATGTTTCTGAACATATATCTTTGTTTTGTTTGACATCCATTTTCTTCCTATGTCATCCTGTAAACTCAATTTGAACTGTTTCACAATTATTGTTGGGTTTTTCAAAACTCACCTCACTTGTTTAAATACAGACACTGAAGTTCTTAGATCTGGGTGCAGCCCCCTGCTGCTGCTGCTTTTTTTTTTTTTTTAGTTAGTTAGTTATACCCCGCTCTTCAGCCACAAGGCTATCAGAGCGGCTTACAAATTAGCTATTTACACATCTACACTGCATTAAACAGTTTCCAATGTGTGTTAGCTAATTGCCCCCACAAGCCGGGTACTCATTTTACCGACCTACGAAAGGATGGAAGGCTGAGTGAACCTTGGAGCCCTCTGGTATTGAACTTGCAACGTGGTGACTTGCAGTACTGGCATTTAACCACTGCGCCATCAGGGCTCCTGCTGCTGAATTTGGTGGCACATTGCTGAATGTCAGTGATGCAGCAGTGGTAAAACAACCCCTGCATATTTGTGCTGAAGCAACTGAGCAACTCTAGGTGGTTTATTTCTTTTCTGGTTGCTATACAACCACCAAATGTCAGTGGTGCATGCAGCAGTAGGGTGTATGGGCAATGGGTGGATCAGATTCATGCAAAAATGGCTTCCCAATCCACCAAAGTTGTCCACCTCTAAAAAGATATGTGGCTGTTCTGCTGGGGCATTATACTGATTGTAATGACATGATATTCCTCTTTTACTTTGTCTCAGAACATTGTACACCCACTGTTTGACAGCAGTAATCCCCTTTCTTTCTCATGTTCATTTACATGGGGAGTTGGCTCCACAGTATGCATGTGCTGAATAATTCCTTAAAAAAACTCTCTTGGGGCCTGGATAGCAGCCACCCTCCCCCCAAAAATAGTGGTGGGGGGTCCTGAAAAATATTCTGCAAGGTGACCTTTTTCTGCTGTCAGAGTGAATGAAATAAGAAGAATCTTAGAAGATTGCTCAGGAACATGTCTTCAGAGAAATATCAGCAGAGCTGTAATAGATCCTTTAAAAAAAAAACCCACCAGTTTTTCCATTCTTCAGTATAAGGTTAGTGGGGCAATAAAAAGCTGAAGTTACTGCCCTCACAGGGAGACATAACTTGATCTCCTAACCACTTGTCATCTTTAAAGATGCCCTTGGGACTCTTCACAAGAGCAGGGGTCCAGGCAAAATCTAATTTGAGTAATTACATTTTTCTTTGCACTATCTCCCAGCTGTTTGGTTTAGAAATGGTATACTTTACTGCTTTAATTCATGGTGTAGTTGTGGTAGGCATGCTGGTAAATTGTTGCACTGCATTTGTAGTTGGAAAAGGAGTTGTTACTCAGTAGTGAATGTGGTTACTCATATACATTGGCTTTAAATTCTTTAGTTTGGAAAATGCTGCAGATCTTTATACTGCTGCTGCTTCTTTCCATCTCCATCAATATTGATTACGTACAAAATATCCTACAGTATGGCCTCCTGTAGAGTGCAGGATCATGCCAGGGCCTGAGGTTTCTGGGGTAAAACATGACACCTATGGCTTATCTACACTGTTCCATAATCCACGTTCTGGCCAGAGTATTCTAGCCCTGGGCCCACGGCATATCACCCATTACCTACCCTTCCGTAGCAGCAATGGGGGGGGGGATGTCCTTGCACCCGTGGCCAGTACACAAACCAGTGCCTCTCTTCCCTGTGCCTGTCGCACCTTCTGAGGCTAGGAACGAGGAGTGGTTACATGGCTGGACAGCTCACAGTGACCTCAGCAGACATGAAGCACATGACCTAGCCAGGAAATGGCTGAGCCAGGCACCACGCAGGCCATGTGTGCAGACACACACACCCTTTGTGGTAACAGAATTCAATGTTTTCTCCAGAAGAACCAGAGTAAACAGTGAGTTTTATTACTATGTTTCCATGCAATTTTAAGGGGGATTCTCATTGGAACTGCCTGGACATTGTCTGGGCAGTTCAGACTAAGATCAGGGCAAAAACTGTGTGTCATCTGGACTGTTTGGCACAGGAATGGGGGGAAGCTGTTTTATTTTGCGCATCTAGACAAGTCCCTCGAGACAGCTAGTGGTGATGTCATTAAGTATTATGTGTTATAAGTACCTACCACAGTTGCTTAAAATGTGTCATTCAAATACACAGACACACAGAACATATTTTTTCTGTTTGGAAATTAAGACAGAAATCTTAAGTAAAGGGACTGTTCCCAGATCATTTTTACTTCTTACTCAAGGAGATGGGATAAGGAACATTTAATCTAGTCTACTTGTTTCTAGCCAGAAGGTGATGAACGGGGGATGAACCCTGGCAGTGCAACAAGTGGGAGAGAAAGAGAAAGATAAATACTTAGACACCACCACCCCAGTCTGCAAGTTGCAGCAACAAATCCATTAAGCCTTGCAAATTGTAACAAGCTGCTGCTCTACTAGCTGAGTGGGACATTTGCACATAGCTCTTTCCTCTTGCCCAGAAGTGAGCTCTCCAAAACTGGAGAATTTGTACCCTCATTTCCTGCCTGGATCTGACCTATGAAGACTGGAGACTCAGGGCCAGGTGCTTAGCTCTTGCAACCTTAGTTTCTGTTTTTGCTGGTCTCATATTATGCTGAAGTTCTGCACTTCCTTCAACAGTATGTGATTATTTAGACTTGCCCACACCTTGCTTTCGACTGTCTTGAATTTTGTCTTTTGCTTTCTTTATATTGCAGGAAGCTGGATGCTTTTATCTATGATGCAGCTGTGCTAAACTACATGGCTGGCAGAGATGAAGGTTGCAAGCTGGTGACAATTGGCAGTGGAAAGGTCTTTGCTTCCACAGGCTATGGCATTGCCATCCAGAAGAATTCAGGCTGGAAACGGCAAGTGGATCTGGCAATCCTACAGCTTTTTGGTGATGGTAAGTGATTAGGATGGGGAGGTAGGAGAGTATCTGCTCCTGATGATATTTCAAAACTTATGGAAACCTATCCTCTCATTTTTCATTATTCATGGAAAGATTATGGATATTTGAAACATAATGGAAGTTATGCTTCATGCCAGGTGGTTAGTTAGTTAGTTAGTTAGTTAATTTTCTCATGAGCAGAAGTAGTACCCTGAACACCTAGGCTGAATCTACACCATAATTCATACTTACCTCAGCTCTGTTACTGTTTGAACACATGATGTTCCTCTGGTTTCAAAGGGAAAGCACTTCTTTTCCACACCTGAGGGCTTTAAGGTGATTTAAAAAAAACACCACACCTTTTCATTCTCCAGTTTCTAGGGAAAAAACGGCTTTTTAAAACATGTGCTCTGTGCCCCAAATCAGGATTGGGGTCGGATTGGGTAGCTTAGGGTGGGTTGGTAGGTTGGTAGGAGGGTTACCTTAGCATCCTCATCCAACAGGTGTGGTGTCACCATTTGTTGTTGTTGTTGGTGATGTGCAGCCACTTCATCAGCTGTAGCCCCAGGAAAGCCAACAAAGGGCAGAACAAAAAAGGAGAGGGAGGATAGAGGACAGAAGCCCCACAGCCACTTCAGGAAGGTCAGGGAGAGTGGCGGCTGGGCGGGCAGGGGGTTGGCCAGCCACCCCCCATCCTTCCTGAATTGGCTCTGGGGCTTTGAAGCCCCACAGCCACTTCAGGAAGGGTGGGGAGGGTGGCGGCCACTGGGTGGGGGTAGGCCAGCCACCCTCCACACTTCCTGAAGTGGCTCTGGGGCTTTGAAGCCCCTCGGCCACTTCAGGAAGGTCGTGGAAGGTGGCGGCCGGGTGGGCTGGGGGCTGGCCAGCCACCCCCGTGCTTCCCAAAGTGGCTGTGGGACTTTGAAGCCACACAGCTACTTCAGGAATGGGTGGGGAGGGTGGTGGCCTGGCAGGCGGGAGTTGGCCAGCCTCCCCCTGTGCTTCCCAAAGTGGCTGTGGGGTTTGAAGCCCCACAGCCACTTCAGGAAGGTCGGAGACAGTGGCGGCCAGGCGGGTGAGGGTTGACCAGTCACCCCCTGTGCTTCCCAAAGTGGCTGTGGGACTTTGAAGCGCCACAGCCACTTCAGGAATGGGCGGGGAGGGTGGCGGCCACTGGGTGGGGGTAGGCCAGCCACCCTCCACACTTCCTGAAGTGGCTCTGGGGCTTTGAAGCCCCTCGGCCACTTCAGGAAGGTCGTGGAAGGTGGCGGCCGGGTGGGCTGGGGGCTGGCCAGCCACCCCCGTGCTTCCCAAAGTGGCTGTGGGACTTTGAAGCCACACAGCTACTTCAGGAATGGGTGGGGAGGGTGGTGGCCTGGCAGGCGGGAGTTGGCCAGCCTCCCCCTGTGCTTCCCAAAGTGGCTGTGGGGTTTGAAGCCCCACAGCCACTTCAGGAAGGTCGGAGACAGTGGCGGCCAGGCGGGTGAGGGTTGACCAGTCACCCCCTGTGCTTCCCAAAGTGGCTGTGGGACTTTGAAGCGCCACAGCCACTTCAGGAATGGGCGGGGAGGGTGGCAGGTGGGCGGGCGGGCAGGCGGGAGGTTGGCCAGCTTCTTCCCGCATTTCCCGAAGTGGCTGTGGGGCTGGCTTGAGAGCCCCATAACCACTTCGGAAAGGTTGGAAGGGGTGGAGGGAGCACAGCAGAGAGGCTTTTCAGCCACCCTCCCAAAGCCGTGACAAGACTGGAAAAGCCCCATTGCCGCTGTGGGAAGGACGGATGGTGGTGGGCTGGAAGGAGGTTTTAACTGGTGGGTCCTACTTCCCTCCCGCCCCCCGATGTCTTTATTAGTGTTTTTAATTGGTTTTATGTTTTAAATTGTATTTGTTTGATTATAACTCTGTCAGCTCCAGAGTGTTAACTGAATGAGGAGGTGTTTAATTCTCCCGGGTGAGGGAATCTGGTGAGGGAGCCATCCAATGAGAGTGCTGGTGGGGCCATGCAATGGGAATGCAGGTGGTTGGTAGGAGTGACAGGAAAACAAGAAAGGCTATTGGATGCTTTGGATATACATGCCAGAAGGAAAGAAAAATGCAGCTGTTGTGACGTTAGGTGGAGATAATATATGGTTTTCCAGACCAATTTAGGTTAGGATTTAAACATGTGAGTGTGGCATTACTGGGAGTCAAACCGGGGCAGGATATGGTGCACTGGAGCTGATTTATTTTGCAGGTGTAGATTCTGCTCTAGAAAGAAGAACAAATGTAGTAAGTGTACATATAATGTATGTTGTAGTTCATCAGAATATATTTAAATACAAAATAAATGAAGGTGGGCATCTTAGGAGAGAATTATGTTTGTTATTCCCTCCCATGCTCCATATACAGTTTCCTGTGTCACAGCAGATTGTAAATGCAGTGTAACTGGAAACAGAAGTGGAGGCATGGAAGGTTCATTTCTTTAAAAGAAGTTGGGAATTCTGAAGTAAAATATAGAATGAGATCTTTCAGTCTTTTCATTTTTATTGGTGGATTTTTTTAAAGGGAGCGAATGGAAAAATAGTTTCGTTCTTGGAAAAATCTTTCTTTGATCTAAACTCTTCTTTGGTATAAATTATTTATAATTTATATATATGGATCAGAAGGTTTTAGTTTTTATTTTTGTGTGTGCTTTTTGCAGTCCTATATGGAGAAACTGCTTAAGGATAATAATTAGGCTGCAGAACACTAAAAGATGCCTCTTCAAACAAGTATAGTGAACACTGTTGGTAATTTAATCAAGTTGTAACGAAGCCAGTGTGGCGCAGTAGTCTGAGTGTTAGACTACAATTCTGGAGACCAGACCCAGTGGGTGACCTTGGGCAAGTCACACAGAGCCTTACCACACTCCAAAGAAAAGCAGCAATGCAGCAGGAATGTTCCGTCTTCCATGCTGCCTTATTGAATGATGTTGTTGTTCTTTCATTCTGGTCCTGTGAGGTACTGAGGTAAAACTGTGTCTTTTTGCTAACTGGGAAAAAACCCATTAGGAAAAAGATGCAGTTTTATCTCAGTCTCCCTTGGGACCGGAATGAAAGAATGCCAAAAGAATGACGACATCATGCAGTAAGGCAGTGTGGAAAACGGAACGTTCCTTCTCCCTTGCTGCTTTTCTTTGGAGTGCAGTAAGCCTGACACTTTCAGACTCAGAAAACCCCATGATAGGTTCACCTTAAGGTCACTGTAAGTCAGAAATGGCCTGAAGGCACACAACAACAATAATTTTGCTTTCCTTGTATAATCCATCATAGGATACAATTATTATTTGTGAGATTAATAATAAAATTATTTTTGTAAGATTATGATTTAATAATTGGGAAGAGGGGAGTACATATTAAAAGGCACTAATTAAGACATGGTACTGGATAAGGTAGGAGTAAATACCCTAAATGCACCAGATCCCATCTGATTTTGGAAGCTAAGCAGGGTCAGCCCTGGTTAATACTTGGATGGGAGAGCATCAATGAAAACCAGGTGCTGTCAGCTATATTTCCAAGAAAGGAACTGGCAAAAGGAACCTCTAAGTATTCTTTGCCTAAGAAAACCCTATGGAATCCATGAGGTTGCCATAAATCGATAGGCGACTTATTGAAAGATGCACGCACGCACACACACACACACACACATTGGCTAACGTGCAAAAACAGCCTGTCATATAGGTTAAGTACATATTGTGAAAAGAGTTGGAATTTTATTGGTGTACAACCAATCTGAACTGTAACTGATGGTCCACCAGGGGCTTGATGAATTTCCGTGTCTTGTGCCTTCCTTGGGAGGTCATTGGCAAACCTTCACATATAGCATGTGGCCTATGCTGGTTTTGATGGGTCAGTCTTTCAAAATTGGCTGAAGAGAAGGTAGATATGATGGAACAGAAACACTTATTGTTCACGTATAAACCCTATTAGTTTGAGAGAGAGAAAGAGAATTGTGTGGCAAGGGTGGAGGTCTGACTTATACAACAAAAGTGACATTTGAGAGCTTTTTTCATTTGTACAGGCACTGTTCTCCCAGTCTGTTTTTTCTGCTCAAAGTCTTTTAGATGAGAATAGGTCAGATATGTGAATGAACGAATATGCTGTCCTCCTCTTCTCTAGATTTGCCTTGATAAATATGTATTGGAAGTTTAATATCAATTATATTTTTACTCTACATTTTGGGAATCAAGTACTTTCCTGGGTCAGAAAGAAATAGGCTTTGTCTATTTACTGTAGAAACTTGATTCAGTATTGGCTTTTTATGAATTGAGTTTTTAAAAAGCAGCAGTACTTTTTAAACCACAGGTAGATTTTCTGATGTTTTGTGGTGGCAGTTGTAAGCCCTGGTCATGATTTTGTTGGCTGTAGCAGTTAGGACATGATTCCTAAAACATTTGGAGGGACACAGGTTCCATACCCCTTGCTTAAATGTTCTTTCTCCTTATAGCTTTCCATTGGTAAGGAATCATTTGCAGACCTTTTGAAAACATAATACTATAGCTAGATTTCAATTACTGTCCCTCTGCTGTTGAAAGGATTCCATGATGGAAAGGGGAGCAATTTTCAGTATGTTCCCCTTCTCTCTGTGTCTCCCACATAGAATCATAGAATCATAGAATTGCAGAGTTGGAAGAGACCACGAGGGCCATCCAGTCCAACCCCCTGCCATGCAGGAAATCTCGATCAAAGCATCCCCAACAGATGGCCATCCAGCCTCTGTTTAAAGACCTCCAAGGAAGGAGACCCCACCACACTCCGAGGGAGTGCGTTCCACTGCCGAACAGCTCTTACTGTCAAAAAGTTCCCCCTAATGTTGAGGTGGAATCTCTGTTCCTGGAGCTTGCACCCATTGCTCTGTGTTCCAGTCTCTGGAGCAGCAGAAAACAAGCCTGCTCCATCCTCAGCGTGACATCCCTTCAAATACTTAAACAGGGCTATGATATCGCCTCTTAACCGTCTTTTTTCCAGGCTAAACATACCCAGCTCCCTAAGTCTCTCCTCATAAGGCATCATTTCCAGACCTTTCACCATTTTAGTTGCCCTTCTCTGGACACACTCCAATTTGTCAATATCCTTTTTTATTTGTGGTGCCCAGAACTGGACACAGTATTCTAAGTGAGGTCTGACCAAGGCAGAATAGAGTGGCACTATTACTTCCCTTGATCTAGACACTATACTTCTATTGATACGGCCCAAAATCGCATTGGCCTTTTTAGCTGCCGCATCGCACTGTTGGCTCATGTTCAACTTGTGGTCTACTAGGACTACTAGATCCCTTTCGCACGTGGTCTCATTCAGCCAGGTCTCTCCCATCCTATATTTATGCATTTCATTTTTCCGCCCTAAATGCAGTACTTTACATTTCTCCGTATTGAATTTCATTTTGTTAGCTTTGGCCCAGCTCTCCAGTCTATCCAGGTCATTCTGAATTTTGATCCTGTCCTCTAGGGTATTAGCTACTCCTCCTAATTTGGTGTCATCTGCAAATTTGATAAGTATGCCCCTAATTCCCTCATCCAAGTCATTGATAAAGATGTTGAATAGCACTGGGCCCAGGACAGAACCCTGTGGCACCCCACTGGTCACATCTTTCCAAGACGAAGAGGAGCCACTGCTGAGCACCCTTTGGGTTCGGCCGGTCAACCAATTACAAATCCATTGAACAGTTAACTTGTCTAGCCCACATTTTACAAGCTTGTTTGCAAGAATGTCATGGGGAACCTTGTCAAAGGCCTTACTGAAATCAAGGTATGCGATGTCCACAGCGTTCCCTTCATCTACCAAGCTGGTAACTTTATAAAAAAAAGAGATCAGATTAGTCTGGTCTCCCAGATCTGCTCCAGAGGGACCTCATAGTAATTTCTACTGAGATAGGATATTCCTCATTACATCTGTGGAGAATTTTTTATTAATATGGATAAAGGAAGAAAATGAGACTTGTGGCAGAATCTACAATAATGGAAGAACGTGCTTAATTTCACTTCACTGGCATTCTTCCATTGTCGACCCAGCCTGGATACCCCCGTTCCCTCCCATTGAAAATAAAACACACCACCACGATATCTTCACAAAATGTATTGAGTACGTTAAGATAAACATGAGAGATTAAGTATAGGTTGGTATATGAATATTGGCAAGAAAAGACCACAACTTGGAAATGGCTGCAGATGGTTGGCGCCAATTTGTATGGGCCCAGATCCCTTCATTGCCCAACCCTGTGTTGGCCAATGGCAGCTGTCAGTAGCAACCAACCCCACATCTGGAGGAGAGAGCCTTGGCCAAGCTCATGCCTGACACTCTCCCCTCCCTTGTGAAACAAGGTTATGAGAAGGGAGGGGTACAGGGTCTCTGTGAACTTGAACTTGAACTTGACAAGACCCCCTTGCTTAAACTGGATCAGGGCCCATGCCCACCAAGTTGTGACATAAGAAAAGTATACAATGAAACAAGAGGGAGGGAGGGAGGGTCTTCGGCTCCGTCGAGCCAACTGAGCCTCTGACATCAGGGGCCTGCTTTTATAGCAGCCCCTGGTGCAGAGGCTACATCATTGGGCCACACCAGAAGCAGCATCTGGATGTCCCACCCGCTACTTAACATTGGCCAATTGGAGCCATGGAGGCCTGCTCCGATAGCACAACATCTTTGTGCCCTCTTCCAGGCCCTGGGGCAGGCCAGGAAGAAGATGAGCCTAATGGCAGCCCCCTAGCCACGCCATGCAGCTTCAGGGGCCTCTCCAAGGATCCCAGGGGCACCGGACGGGCTGCAAATGGCCCACCGGATTGAGTCTGGTAAGCCCCCTTCTTGAAGATTCTGTTTGCAATCAGTGTGTGGAAAATGCATGATATATTTTCTAAACATATTGCCAGTAATCAAATACTATTATTGCTCATGATTTCTGTCATAGTTTCATTTCTGATCGATAAAAAATTTAATTTATATACAAGAATGATCATTCCAAAGTATAATTGTTACGCATTTTTATCATATTACAAATTAAATTCCTAGGATGAAAGAAAACAACAGCAACTTTAAAACGTCCAGAAAGGATTACTTTCATAATGACTTTGGTTACTTTTGAATTCAAAGATTTTTGATAACATGGTTTCCCCATTCCTTGTGTGTTTATGTGCCTTCAAGTCACCTGTCAACTTACAGTGAACCCATGAATAGGGTTTTCTTAGGCAAGGAATACTCAGAGGTGGATTTGCCAGTTCCTTCCTCTGAAATATAGCCTACAGCACCCGGTCTTCAGTGGCAGTCTCCCATCCACGTACTAACTAGGGCTGACCTTGTTTAGGTTCCAAAATCAGAAGGGATCTGGTTCCTTTAGGGTATTTAACTTTTTCCCATTTCTTATGTGGCTTTAAATATTTTAGCTTTAGTTAGCTTTTGAGCTGGCAATTGCTGTTATTACTGGGCTGAGGTACTGCTTTAAGTACTAGCAATTCTAACCTGGTAAAACTTGTTCTTTTGTATCATAGAGCTGGAAGCATCCCAAAAGCCATTGTGTCCAACATCTGGCACAAAGCAGGGCTATCCACATATCAGTTTCTTCATAAGGCCAGATAGTATAATTCACATTACAATGTGCTATGCCAAGGTGTATCACACCAATCTATTTGCAGAGCAAACTGTCTGGATAACTTAAACAGATGACTCATTTCTTAATGTGAATCCTCGAATCGTCTGGTACACACCTTGGGTTGTCCAATCTACACATCAAAACTGAAATTATATACATTCAAAAGTGGTTACACTATCTCTTTTATACAGTTTGGTGAAACTATCACCTTCAAATTATGGACATTCTTTGAAATAATCCTGGGCTCAGTCTGCTTCATATACATATATTCTAAATACTTGTAAATCTATGAGGTAACATTATATTTGCTGTAGTTTTAAAATCTATAATATTGACATTTGTTTGAGCATGCCTATGAATGTTTGAGATATAGAAAACGTAGACCTCATGATAACAAGTTTGCAACAATTATCATTTGCACACAGCTAACATATATGTTATATAGCCACTCATCCAGCTGATAGCAGACTAAACAGTGACCTTGCAACCTAATCCAAAGCCTCCTTTACCCATGAACTCACTTGTGGTCTTTTAGGAAGTCACAACAAGCACTGTTTCATGGTAACCTGGGCATAGTCTCATACAGTGTTCACTTTTATTCCTTCCCACATGTCATTACAGGAGAGATGGAGGAACTTGAAGCTCTCTGGCTCACTGGCATTTGCCACAATGAGAAAAATGAGGTCATGAGTAGCCAGCTGGACATAGATAACATGGCTGGAGTCTTCTATATGTTGGGAGCAGCCATGGCCCTCAGTCTTATCACCTTCATCTGCGAACATCTCTTTTATTGGCAATTCCGCCACTGCTTCATGGGTGTCTGCTCTGGCAAGCCTGGTGTTGTTTTCTCTATCAGCAGGGTGAGTACACACAGCCAAAATGGACGAAAAGTTGTTGTCATTACTATTTATTTCATCCATGTCAATTTGGGCAGTTGCCTCCAATACTATTTAGATCATCCTATTATACTTCCAAGTAGGTATGGGCATCATTCTTCCTCACCACATCTTTGCTAGACTTTTCATCCTCACAAAGTTGATGGGGGAGGAGAAGATAGGTAGAAAAAGTTGCCCACCACTTTGGAGCACAGCTATCTCTTTCTTCCTCCCCTCCAATGTTTTTGGGAGCATTGCTACATCATCATATAGATAACATCATTTGAAGGATGATTCCAAACCATCTTTTAAAATGGAATGACATTTGGGTTTCCAATCATAGCCAAGCCAGTATGTTGCTTTCCAGTTGGAGAAATGAGGAGAAAACAACCTCCCCCCACACACAAACTACCCCTCCCACAAACTACCACACATATACACACCTCTTGGAATTTGGTCAAAAATATGTCACTCCCCCCACCCTCCACCAAACTGAAGTTTTTATGTGTATGTGTGTGGGGGTGGGGTGGTTCTCCTCCCCTGAAGGTAATGGGGAAAAAAAACCCTGGATCAAATTATTCTGTTTAGCCTTCAGTTTTAAGCATTGGGTAGATTTTAATCAGTTCCATTTTGTCTGTCTTTTTTCTGACCTTATTTGGAATTAAGAGACATTTGATGTAGATGAAAACTACAGGATGTTACTTTCTATTAATTTGTTATATTACTCATTGGGGAAGGAGCTGAGTTACTATTGTTGCTCAGAGCTTGGAACATTAGGTTTGAAAATTAATTTGATACTATCAAACATTAGAAAGTGGGAAATTAATTCATAAGCATAAACACTAATAATCGAGTATTTTAGTTAGTTCTTTTATTGTTAGTTAACTTGTCAATTGAGATGTTATCTCTGGAACATCTCTGGGATGAGAAGTTATCACTGTTGATCCTAAGAGCTCATTTGCTTATTGGTGCCACCAAAAGGGCTATTTTTCATTTTAAAGTTGTCTTCCTCTAGCGTTCCAAGACCCCTAGAAATTTTTCCCCCAGATGGACTACAAAGCCCATAATGATTGTTGCCTAGGAATGGTGAGAGTCCAACATGTAGGGTAACTGTCAAGTTGAGAAAGGCAGTCCTAAAGCATGGGATCTTAGCTGACAACATATAAAATTAACTTTGATTGTCAACCACATTTCTCTCCCCCCCCACACACATCTGCACCAACATGTATACTTCACACATTCTTCAAATACCTTGTTTCTTAAAGGTTAATAAGGAATTATGTATTTCAATTAGTGGACAGTGATCTAAGGAAGTGCAGCAATAAGTAGATAGCTATAAATATCAGCTAGTGAATCGAAGGTGGAGAATTTTTAATTAGAAATAAGAACCCTTTTTTCCGCACAACTGAATCACAGCATTCTTTCTGCCTCTCTACTCCCAATCAAGAAGTGTGGTCTGTAAAGATCAGTCATAGAATGTGCCAGAGTTATATGTGTTGATGCCAAGGATTCCAAATTCAATTTGTAGCATCTTTAGTTTTAACAACCCCACTGTTCTCTGCAGCAATCTTTAATTGTATGATCAAAAGGGTATGGGTAAAAAGAATGGGAGGGCTGAAGAGAGAGATGGGGGAGAAGCTGAGAGAGAAGGAAATAGTGGGGGGATAGGAAAGCTTTTCACTTAATTTTCAGTATGTAAGGAACAACAAGATTGCAAATAATATTGTACAAATTATATACAGATCGGCTCCTGTATCTGTTTGGGGATACATTCCAAGACCCCTTGTGGATAGCTGAAACTGTGGATAATTGGTAACCCTATTATTTTCAATGAGATGAACACTGGAAGTTGACCATAGAGACATCATTTTTTTGGATGTGGATAAGTGAAACCATTGATACAAAATCCATGGATATGGGGATCGACTGGTATTATACAATAATATACAACAGGAAGAAGTCCAGAGTATGGTAGAAAAGAAGTTACTGAAGAGAGTCACATTGCAAACACACAGGCACACCAAATGACTCCAACACTTTCTTTCAATGAAGCTCTGTGAGGGGTGGGCGAGAAGCTGGCTTTCATTCTGAAAGGGCCCTTGCTGTTTGAGGCTCTTGGTCTCCAGACAAATCACTTCCCCATCCCTATTCAATTCAAATTCTCACTTCTCCCCCCCCCAACCCGCATTATTTGATTGTTGTTTCCTTTTCTCCTCTAAACTAGGCTTCAGGAAGCTTTCATGATTGCTTGCTTCTTTTCTTTCTCCCCTTCACCTGTCTTCCAGATTAGCCTTTCTCCAATCCTAACACTTCTCCTGATGCAGCAAGTCTTCCTGTTTGATTGAATCTAACAGAGAGAGAGGGACCCATCAGTGACCTGATTCACTAAAGCATATTTTTAAATTTTAGTGTCATTTGGGGAATCTAGTGAATTTGGTGTAATTGCTAGAAAAACCCAATGAACTAGTAACTCAACTAGTCAATTAATGATTTATTTCAAAACTATTGTTCTGTTGTCATTTCTAGAACAGTGGCCCATTAGTTGTTGCGTTACTCTGGATGTTATCACTATTTTGCGTTACTCTGGATGTTATCACAAGCCGCCCCGATTGTTTTTAGCAGAGGGGCGGGGTATAAATAAATTTTATTATTATTATTATTATTATTATTATTATTATTATTTTGCCATGTATGTGGGAATCCTGCTGCTTACCTTGGCATGTATTTTTACTTAAAACCTTTTACCTAAAGCAAGAGGTCTTGCTGCTCACAGCAACATGGCCCCCTTTCTCCTGCTGAAAAGCTGTTTAAAATAAGACCCTTCCCTTCCCTCTTGGCAGGGCACTAGAGGGTCAATGTGAGGGACAACTACAGGGGAAAGTAGAAGTGCTACACTTCCCATGGGAAAATGCCTCACCTTGTTATCTAGTGTCCTGCACAGAAGGAAGGAATAAATGGAAAAAGTTATTTTTAACAGTGCTACTGCTAAGGATAGTGTCTTGTCCTGCTGTGAGCAGCGAGAGATCCTTGTTTTAAGTGAGATAGAAGCCTGAATCCTTTTCTTAATCCCAACTAGAGTATACACATTAAATCATTGAGATTTACTTATATGTTGACTCACCAGTCAAGAACTGATTTAATGGTTCAACTCTAATTGGAAGTAATCAATATGATACAGTATAGAGTAACTCCATTCCTAGCCACCGGTATTAAGATATACTGAGCAGCAACATCCACTCCCTAGTTATGGCTGCCATAACAAATAAAACATGTTACAAGAGGAAAAAAGAACCCTGTTCATTTTGTTACTCCCTCAAAGAACCACCATTCTGCCTTCATTACACACAGAAACTCATTACCTGCATCTTTGTTAATTGTACCTACTTACATCTAAGCTCTGAGATGGCTATGCACATTTGCAAGCCTGGGAGACTACTACATTTTGAGACAATAGCCTATGGTAGTCCTTCAACAAATGTGCATGAACAGGCTTTCTTCCATGCCAGGTCATCTAACTGAAAGACCTGGACTGGCCCTCTCAAGCAGTAAGGTGAAATGGCCTCTTTTCAGTAACACCAAGAGGGGTGGAAAGATGATGGCAGCAATCAGTGTCCGAATGGTGGTGCAACAAGATTGTTCCCAGTTTTAGCTGGTAACAGCTTTTGGATTCCACTTTGGACAGTAAAGTCTCTTGGACCAGCATGGTGAAGGACTCAAAAGAAGCTGTGGGATTTTTGCTCTGAATCGTTTTAAATTTTCAGATAGCTCCCCCCTCCCTGAGTTTCTGGGGAGATTAACCCAAAAAAGGTCATTTCTACATACAGCTCTCTCAACCCCATTAAATAATTTCTCTCAATTCAGTTATTGCATAATCTTGAATCCCCCCCCCTCTTTTATCTCTGTCATTATCTTACTGATCTGAACTTTGGTCACTGTCTCTTCCGTACATCATTCATAGTTTAAAAATGTGTCATTAACCATCTTGAACACTGTGAACTGGAAAGGAATTGAGGATGCACATTCTTTCATAAATGCATGGATACATTACATTACATTATGATATCATAAGCTCTGATTTGTTACCAAATACTATTTGATTCAGAATACTACTCTCCCTTATGGGATCGTACTACCAGATATGGTGAACATGCAAGAGGAGACAGCTCTTGGTCCAGTGGGAGAGTATTATTACAAAAGACTACACGGCTGATTCTCAGCCAATATTTTTACCATAGATGATACACCTAGAAGGATTTAAGTTTTCATGTGAAAACCCTCTTTCCCATCCTAAATTCTCCAATTTGACTCTCTGTCTGAAGAAAGATGATTCAGAAGCAGTTATTACTGGTTGAAAACATATTTTAAGGTTATTAAACTATTTAAAAACTATTTTTTTAAAAAAAACTTTAATCTTTATGCTATTTGTTTATAAGCCTAGGCTTTCAGTTACAGCTTGCAAAATTCTGTTTCATACAACTTCCCAATTTTATTTTGATGTCTTTGCCATGATTGGCAAAGAAGAGTTAGAACTCCTATGACATTGTGGGTCAGTAGTTATGAATAAGGTGAATACCAAGGACTGGAGGCTTTTGCAGAGGAACAGGAGCCCCTGCCAAGTGAATTAATAGTTTGTACTCAAAGCCCTGGCTTGACAGTCTCTAATTCCTCAGTGGACAAATCTTTTCACAGGCCTGTTCCCAATATCTTAAATAATATTTGCTAAAGGGAGTGCTGGCCTAATTTAGAGCATCACAGGTAACAATCAACACTAGGAATCATGCCCAGAAACAAACTGAAAATCAGTGTAGTGCAGGGGTGGGCAACTGTACAGGCCACTGGTGCCAATTTTTCCCCCGCAGCTCTTTTTCAAGCTGCATCATTTGGTTCAGAGTGCACTGGAAGTGACATTGTGTCATTTTTGGCCTCCCTTTCCCCTCATTTTCAGCTATTTTTTAAAAAAAAAATTGAGGGGATGTTTCAGGTTTTGGTGCTCTAAGGAAAGATATAAGCTGCCACATTTTATCCAGTTTTGATCATTTTGGCCTGGTTTGGGGCAAAACACATCCTCAAACCAGCGCAGTTTTAAAAAAATAATTTTAAATTTTGTGGGTTGGTGGGGCTTTAGAAGAGCTTGGGGACTGCAACAAATGGGCTCAGAGGCCATATTCAGCCTACAGGCCATATTTCGCCCATCTCTAGTGTAGTGGATAAAGCCTTAGTCAAATAGTCTACCTGTATCCAGTGTGCACCTTGGTGGTCAACACAATGGGATGCTGCAGGAGATTAAGTTTCAGAAACACCTCAGGGTGTATTATGGTTATTGTCCTGAAGGATTACCAGGGCAATAGAAGACAGTGACTGAATCAACAAAACTGAGAAAAGGCTGTAGCTGGTGTATAAACTGTAACTGATAAACAACTCTTATGACTGACATTTAAATCTCTGAAAGTAATGTGTGGTTTAGCAGCATTCCTGAGCCCCACTGTAAGGTGTGCTTGCAATGATGCCTAAGTGAAGTAGACTCAATGCATTCAATAAGGAACAGAATCATTGTGAAGTCGAAGGATTTCACAGCCGGCATCCATAGATTTTCCTTGGGTTTTTTTCCGGGCTGTAAGGCCATGTTCTGGTATAGTTTCTTTCTGACGTTTCACCTGCATTTGTGGCTGGCATCTTCAGAGAATGCAGATGCAGGCAAAACGTTAGAAAGAAACTGTTCCAGAACATGGTCTCACAGCCTGGAAAAAAACCAAGGAAAACAACAGAATCATTTTCTAGATTCATTGCAATTTAAGGATGAGAAGAAAATAGTGGGGCAAAGATCAAAAACAGAAATTAAAACATGAAAGAACATGGTAACACCAGGTATATCTCATATTTTAGCAATATGAAGTGGGGGGAAAGGCAAGAGGAAAACAAGAGGATACTTTCTTGTGAAAGATGAGAGTCTCACTGTCTCAGTCTTCCAAGCTCTGCAGTGCCTTTGCTGGATTTCTCTGCTAAACTCTCTCTGCTTTTTCCATTACAGGGTATTTACAGCTGCATTCATGGAGTGGCTATTGAAGACCGCCATTCTTCAATGAATTCCCCCACTGCCACCATGAACAATACCCATTCTAACATTTTGCGCCTGCTCCGAACAGCAAAGAACATGGCAAACCTTTCAGGGGTCAATGGCTCACCACAAAGTGCCCTGGATTTCATCCGCCGTGAATCATCTGTCTATGATATTTCTGAGCACCGCCGCAGCTTCACTCACTCTGACTGCAAATCTTATAACAACCCCCCTTGTGAGGAGAATCTTTTCAGTGATTACATTAGTGAAGTAGAAAGGACTTTTGGCAATTTACAGTTGAAAGAAAGTAATGTTTACCAAGACCATTATCACCACCACCATCGCCCCCATAGCATAGGCAGTGCCAGCTCCATAGATGGACTTTATGACTGTGATAATCCACCCTTTTCCGCCCAACCTCGGTCTCTTAGTAAGAAGCCATTAGATATTGGTTTGCCACCAGCCAAACATGGCCCGCTAGGTGATCTCTATGGCAAGTTGTCTTTCAAGAGTGACCGGTACAGTGGAGGAGGGGCACATGATGACTTGATCCGTTCAGATGTCTCAGACATATCTACTCATACAGTGACTTATGGCAACATTGAGGGCAATGCTGCAAAGCGACGAAAACAGCAGTATAAGGATAGCCTAAAGAAACGGCCCGCTTCAGCTAAGTCACGGAGAGAGTTTGATGAGATTGAGTTAGCCTATCGTCGGCGTCCCCGTTCCCCTGACCACAAGCGCTACTTCAGGGACAAGGAAGGGCTAAGAGATTTCTATTTGGACCAGTTCCGGGCTAAGGAGAACTCACCACACTGGGAACATGTAGATCTGACAGATATCTATAAAGAGCGGGGAGATGACTTCAAGCGTGATACGATAGGGGGAGCAGGGACATGCTCGAATCGGACCCACCACAAACATGGGTCGGGGGAATTTGGAGCAAACAATGAGCACAAGCACAGTGTTGTGAGTGGGGTACCAGCACCATGGGAGAAAAACCTCACTAATCTTGATTGGGAGGAACGGCCAGGGGCTAATTATTGCCGCAGTTGCCCATCTAAGCTGCATAACTACACTCCAGCAGTGGTGGGACAGAACTCCACCCGTCAGCCATGCATCCGGTGTGAAGCCTGCAAGAAGGCAGGCAACCTCTATGACATCAGTGAGGACAACTCCCTCCAAGAGCTGGATCAGCCTTCTGCTCCTGTGCCAGTGGCAACCAGCACCTCCACTACCAAGTATCCTCAGAGCCCTTCCAACTCTGCCTCCAAGGTGCAGAAGAAGAATCGCAACAAGCTGCGTCGGCAGCACTCCTATGACACCTTTGTGGATCTGCAAAAAGAAGAAGCAGCCCTAGCACCCCGTAGTGTGAGCCTGAAAGACAAGGGCCGCTTTTTGGAAGGAAGCCCCTATGCCCATATGTTTGAGATGCCACCAAGCGAGTCCACATTTGCCAACAACAAGCCCTCAGTGCCCGCTACCAGCCACCACCACCACAACAATCCTGGCATTAGTGGTGGTTATATGCTCAGCAAGTCGCTCTACCCTGACCGGGTCACTCAAAACCCTTTCATCCCCACTTTTGGGGATGACCAGTGCTTGCTCCATGGCAGCAAATCCTATTTCTTCAGGCAGCCTGTGGTGGCAGCGGGGCCCAAGGCCAGGCCAGACTTCCGAGCCATTGTCACCACCAACAAGCCGGTGGTTTCAGCCCTTCATGGGGCTGTGCCAGCCCGTTTCCAGAAGGACATCTGTATAGGGAACCAGTCCAACCCCTGTGTGCCTAACAACAAAAACCCCAGGGCTTTCAATGGCTCCAGCAACGGGCATGTTTATGAGAAACTTTCCAGTATTGAATCTGATGTCTGAATGATGGGGAAAAGCATGGGAGGGGATGGTGCAGGAAATGCAAAGTGTGGGAGGGGCAGGTGGTGGGTTCAGACCTAGTTCCCATTTGCTACTCTTCTGCTACTCTTTTTTTCTTCATGTAATATTGGAGGTCTGCTTAGGCAGCACTGATGAGAAGTGCCACTTCTTTCTTTCCCCAGTCTCTCACCCTGACTATCTCTTTTCATTTCCCCCACTCACAGTTCCATTCTTGGCCATCACATGTCAGAGCTTAGTAGCTTAGCTTGTGTTTTCACAATTGGAAATGCAGGGCATGGAAGAGATGAGGTCGACGTACAAGCGGAGGAAATGGCCACAGAATTTCAAGGTTTCTTAGCATCAGACTGTGATAGTATAGATATGAGAATGTGGCAGAAGGTGAAAGATTAAAGAGAGGAAATGGGCATAAAGAAGATACAATTCTTGTATGTTTTAAACAAAACCGATGAGATACAAAATAGTGTGGGATGAACACCATACAGTATGTGCTGACAGCATGCAGAGATCCATTCAGTTCTTTTATGATGACCCTGTGGGTTAAAGGCTGAAATATGGATCAGTGCTTATAAAAGTGTGTCAACATGTACTTAAATCTTGGCATATATATGATGAAGAGGGGTAGTTCGACATATACACATCTGCAGCCAGTAGTCCAGATACCATAATCTAGTGTGGTCACTTCTGAAAGATGAGTTGGATTTAGAGAAGTGAATGCCAACGAGACCAGATGACTCCCAGAAAATATCTTAGGAAAGTAAAAAAGTGGGGCCCAAGGGAGGGGAGAGTTACAGATTTTACCCTACTCATGAACAACTCATTGTTAATTTTGAAATCATGAACTCTCAAATGTGGGTTGGTTTATGCACAAGCTTATTACATGAACAATAATTTACAGAAATAACAAGGATGAAAAATAAATAAATTTGGCATCGCTAGGATATTTAGTTGACAAACCCAGCAGGGCAAGCCTTTGCAATGCAAGGGAATAAAAGGGGTAAATTAAAAGGAAAGCATGGAAAGGAAAATAGGTTTGAGAACTCAGAAAACTCTATGGTTGTTCAGCTAGACTGAGAGTGGGAGAGAGAGGACTCAACCATCTTTCCCTTCTCTTGGCTTATCATACAGTTTCTGAGATGACTGTAAAAAAGGCTTTCTCTGCTGTTGGTGCTGAAGCATTACTTTGGAGCTGAAAGTGCAAGAAGATGGTGCTGCTGCTGGTGGAAATAGGGCCAGCACAATTCGGACATATGTATATGTGTATTTATTGAATATATACTTATATTTGATAATTATAGTGTTGTGGAAATACATGACTTGTCTTCCACAGGGCAGGAGGAGATGAAACATCAGATCCCACAGGTGTTGTGGTGGGGGCTGGCAATCAGAGGTAGAAAGAGGAAGGGGGGGAATAAGAAGGAGACTAAGAGGTGCTAAGCTGAACAAGTGGTTTTTTTTAAAAAAATTAGCAACTTCAGAGTTGTGCTGGCCCTGTTTGCAGCACATAAAATATTGGTAACCGCAGTTTTGCTGCAACGGAAGGCTACTGTAAATGCAGGTTAAAACTAAATACATGGTAGAAGTGAAATTGTTTCATTTACAGCAGGAACCCTCAGGTAAGGGCAATGAGTCCACTGTTGTTTCCCAAATATGTGGCAAAGTGTCTCACTTTTTCATGGGTCTGCTCTTCAGCTTTCCAAACAGGAAAGGATGGTGGAAAGTTCTCTTTTGCTATATCTAGCACATTGCAGTTGAACTGGATGCATGGAGAGGCACAGGCCCTGAACTTTGGAAGGAGCCATTCTTTTTTCAAGCCACATTTCCTGCAGCTGTTCCTCCTCTCATGTATCCTTCCAACCACAGCCCACTTGGCTTTGTCTTAATACCTTTCTTTCATTTAAGCCAGTTGAAGGCCTTGTTTTTGGGTAGGTGGGGTAAGGATAGGCCTGAACATTTTGTGAAATGGGAATTCCCCTCCCACTTCTAAATTTGCTGAGCAAGTTATGGAAGGGGCAGTGCCCTCTCTATGGTTGGAGGAGCTGAATGACTTGGAGATCCTCTACTCCTTCCCCTCTGAAGAAAGTGATACTTGCCTGGCAGTCTGCAGAACACAAAATGGTAATGCTGAATCCTCTGACAAGGGCAACTGAGAAGGCATTCATTTCATTTGTAAATATGGGTTTTTTTCTATTGCATTTTGTACAAACTAGTGCTTCTCTTGTGAATATTCAGGTTTGGAGAAGAGAGGGGTTTTTGGTTGTTGATTCCCCCCCCCCCGCAACTTTCAGGCTGGAAGTAGTTTTATGTGTGCCCAGGCCATTAAAGATGGTGGAGAATGAAAAAACTGCATGCATTGAATACCTCTTTCTAACCTGCACCCATGACATTATTTTCTTCAGTCAGAAAATGACATTGCATCATCTCTAGCCTTGCTAGCAGGGCTTTTCTGGTATAATAGAAGCACACCACCTCCCTTGCTTGATTATAAACGCCATGTTATAAACTTTCCCTGGAACTTTAGTCCTGAGACTTTGCGATGTTTTCCCATGGTGATGGAGTGAACCATCATTTTGAATGTTCAGTTTAGATCATCACCCAACACTACAGGGACTTCTCCAAAGTTATGTTGGCTTGGAAACCTTGAGAATGGGACATTCCCCCAGTTTACTAGTACTTCTTAAGGTTTATTAGAGCTGGGTTTGATTGTGCTGATAAGCTTACCTCTGGTGGCTATTTCAGTATTCCCTCAGCTGAAACCAAAAACATTAGAGAAACATACTTCGGAGAAAAGTGAAGTAAAAAAACAAACCAAAAAGATGCTAACTGAACTCTCAGAATGATTCCAGAGTTATGTTTTGAGTTAAGGTTCACTATTGCTCTCATTTTTTCATAACCTTTCCCTCTGAGCTTAGCTCAGTTTGAATATGGAAAAACATGTTTACATTTGTAGGTTTAAGTCTGATAATATTAAAGTGCTTTACAAATGTTAATTTGTGTGCACAGAGCATGAGAAATGTCTACTTTAAAGACAACTAGAAATGTTGGAGGACTATCAACGATATTCCATCTGCAGGTATCGTGTGTATTGTCTTGACACATATTAGCCTCCTGGGCTTTTCCACTTATCTTTTTCATTGCATCACATAGTTTTCTTTCTGTTGAAATTTGACCAAGAGGGAAAAGGTTGATTGTTTGAATCACACATATAAGTGACACTTGGAACACCAATTGATATTTAAGTCTCTGAGTGTTATTTTGCTGAAAATAATCAAGTGAACATGATAGGAAATTTTAGTAGCAGGTGCTGTTTATGCTAGAGTGGAGATAGTCATGCTGGTTCCTTAATTTGCCAAAAATACAAGACTTTGTACAATAGTCCAACAATATTTTCTATTAATCATCTCAAAAATGCAGTTTCTTCTTCCTTCTTAGGAAAATGTAAGCTGTCCGTAACATTCCTGTCAGTTTTTAAGATTGATTTTCCCCTACGAACTAAAGTTTATTGTCTCCTGCATGGGTGAGTGGTTCTGTACCTGAACGTGCATAATATAACTGGTATGGTTCTCAGTCTGACATCGCTTGCCATTCATATTCTTTAGAAGGAGATTTTTGAATACCTTTTAATACTTATCCTTCTAGAGCCATGCCGATATGTGTATTGTGAATGCAAGGGAGTAAGGCAGGAATGGCAGACTTCCCAAGCTGTTAAACTTTTCGTATGGCATTTTGCCAGATCATCTATTCTGGCATTCTATAATGGATGTGATACAATGTCTGCCACTGTAGCAATATAGCATGTTGTTATATCATGTTATAGTGTCTGGTGCTCCATGAATATGGTGAGTGGAATATTTTTTCATAACAATGAGAACATCCAAGAAGGTGGGTTGTCTCTATATTATCACTAATCTACAGGTTTTCATATCCCCTCTCTCTTCCTAGTATAGGCAAATCTACTGCATTTCTTGGGCATGTAGAAATCCAACACAATCTCAGTTTGGGTTCCATCTTTCAACCACATTTTTTTAACCTTCCTCCTCCCTTTGGGAGTTTTTCACCCCCAAATTCTTTCATCCAAATCTGCAGTTTTCCTCATAACTTCTCAATGTCAACATCATCATAACAGCGAAGAACTAGTTACACAGAGAAATAATTTTATTCCACTGTTCTCCAGTGATCCAAAATGAGACTTGTGTTGGTTTCATTTCATTGCATCCATCAGAAATAAGCACATGAAAGACCAAGAATTTAAGTTCCTGACAACAATAGATGAAGGACCTAAACCCATCCAATGTGTTTGTACATCCTCTTCCATAAGTGCTTCCCTGCAATTGAATACTGACTATACTAGGTCTATCCAAGTGGAAAATGTCCAGTATACTGCTGGACACTGCTCAAATATGAAGAAAGTAAATAGTGGGACACTAGCTCTGTCCCTCAAGGGCTTATTTCCAGTTTGTAGCCAAATAGGCTTCCAAGCCATAATTCTTGTTCTTAATACTCCCTACACCCTCACCAACTGAAAGCTTGGTTTGGGTTATAACCATGCATTACAGATCCAGGCATATAACTTCATTTACATTATGTTTCTGTAACCCATCAAGAGAAATCTCAGAAAAAATCGGTCACCTCATCCTCAAACGGTTGATTTTAGATGGTTTGAATCCCCCTTTGCAGAGTTTAAATGTTCCCTGATTCCATTTGCCATATGCAATAATGGGAATTGTTGCATCATCCTATAGTTAGAATCGATTATATCATGACAAAATGAGAATATGATATAATAGCACAAGTCCAGTGAAAAGAAAAAAATCTAAGTCATGAAGACTGAATATCAGTTCACACAACCAAATCAGCATGGCAGTAGACCAGTCAACAATGATGGGCATGGCATATGTCCTCCTTACTCCCTGATAATAAAATAAATTTTAGATTTTACTTGAAATTATTTAATTTGAATGCAAAGACCAACATTGTAATCTGGATGTCAAGATGATAATCCTTAATGTAAATTATGTTGCCCATTTCCATGATGTGTTAGTAGGCTGAGTAAATACAGTTTGAGGTTTGCATGTGGCAAAACTTAATCACATGCCAAGCTTATAGCTTAAATCACATGTTCTATGCCATTACAAAGCAACTGGAAGTTCATTATGGGTTGTTCTATGGTGGCCAACTTCCAGGGGTTGGAGAAGGGTATGTTGGCCCTCCATGGAAAATTGGAAAGCCATACCTTCCCTACACCTTGATTTTTAAAACTTAAAAAAAAAAAAAAGAAATTTGACCCAAAATGGCTTTTTATGTTCTCAGAGTACAGTTTGGACATAACATGGGCATAAAATGGTCTGCCTCCCCAATAGGGAATTTTCTCCCACATCCCCTAGAGGATAATATATTTAATTTTTTAGAAAAAAAATAGGAGGTGCTGGAGGACCCTGGGCCCCTCCAAAAATGCTCCTGGGAGGCCTCATGGATCCTGCAGACCATACTATCCCCTTCCCCACACCCACTATATGGAACAATTTCACCATGTGCCAAATATAGTTTGAATTCATTCAGTCAGCAAACACAACATGCCAATTTGATCATTTGCACTGGACTGAAGATAAATTGTATTATCAGTCAGTCATTACATAACTTTTAATTTATTTAAGCTATCACAAATTGTAAATTCAAGCACCTTGACATTTTTGGAAGGTTGAACCAATTCCATAGTGAGTTGGCTGAGCTTTCTTCATCACCATTGGTGTCTGTGTGTGGACACACACACACAGACATTGCTGAAAAGCTTAAAAATGTAAATGTAGTCTCACATAACTTCAGCAAAAAGCCTGGGTATGTACAGACACATCTTAAACATTACATTTCAGCAAACATTTTGACTCTTTTTAGTCTCAAAAATGTGTTTTCTCAAAGCAGAAACAATGCAACATTTCCTAACATTGTTATTAATGTTATGTATTCATGTTGTGCCATATATAATATCATCCGCTTATTTGATTGCGGTTATATGTAAATATAAGTGTACATATGTATAGGCGCTAATTACAGCAGCTATATTCAGGTTGGGGAAGAGGGTATTTTTTTTATATGTACAGTATTTCCATATTAAGCAAGGCATGGGGTAGGGGAAGGGGAATTGACTTATGAGTTGTGATTTTCCTTGGTCTGTGGTGTTTGAAGTTGTTTCAGTGGTTGCTTTTGCCAGTTTGGGAAGTTTATCTGGATGTTCTATGTGTGTGCTAAGAAAGGGACTCATGTTGGGGGAGGTTAGGGGGCTGGTGGTGGGTGGGGAGGAAAGGGTGTTAATAGTTTCCTTAATTAGAACATGTATTGATTGCTAGAGAATAAATGTTTGAGATTATATGTTTGCAACACCAGACTATCCCTCCCTTAGGCTGTCTATTCTTATGTTCTTCCTCTTCTCTCTAAACACTGCCATTGTTGCTCTCTCCCTAATTCTGGAATATTAGCATCATCCTCTATTTTAAGGCTTGTTTCTTTTCTTCAAGTCATTCAGGATCATTGTCTCTTCACTTGCTCTTTCTATAAGAAAGACCCCTCTTCCAATACACCTCTATATACTTTTTGGATGGATTCACTGATCATTTTGAAGCATCTGCTTAATATCTGTGTTAGGACCTTCTTCTCTATGTTCAAATTGTGCCATAGTTCTTCTTATTCACATCTCCTTAGAAATTTGCTCTTTTATCACTTTGTCCCACTTATATTGCTACTTTGGTTGCTCCCTTCACGTTTTTGATCCCCCCTCTGTGTGTGTGTGTGTTTGTGTAGGGCTTCTGTAGATTTCTGAGTAGCACACTTTTGAGGTATAGTTATAAAAGCCATTGTGACTATGTAGCTGGCTTTTCCTCCCATTTTGAAACCATAAGTGGATTTTACATGCATGTGTTTTCAACATCAAAAGTCACTTTCAGTCACTTTGGGATTCATATGAAACTGTTGTAGCCCCCCGAGGCTCCTAAAGCCAGAAAATGGCCCTAGGATCTTTGGAACTTCCCTACTTCCTGATGTAGCACATTGAGTGTTGGAACTAGGCCAGGACTTAAACATACCACTCGGCCATGAATTTTACTGGGTGGCCTAGTCTTGGCCAAATTCGCTTCCTGTCACTATAATTTACCTTATAGGATTGTTGGGAAGATAAGGATTATTTTATATATACCATCCTGCCCTATAGGTCAGGGTTTTAGCTCCTGCTTAATGTGAATAAAAGATAAATAATCCTATTATCTTCACTGAACCATTATATTGATTGTTTCATCCATATCTTACCTATGCCAACTGCTTCTGGTAACAGATTATATTGTACTTCAGCTAGTTAGACAGTGGCACAATTAAGCACCAACTTTGATCTGTACTTAAGAATGATCTCATGACTCTGATAAACTATTCAGGTGACCAGAAAATATTGAGGCATGGACAAAAAATCCAAAACTTGTTTTGTGTTATATATCTTATTTTGTACAAACTGGCCCAATTTATAATCAAATTTTCATATACTGTAGATTATTGATACAATACCCAATGCTAACAATATGTATATGGTTCCTCTATAATATAATGAAACATCTTGTGTGCTTAAACACTTCTTCAGAAAGACACTGAAACATTTATAAGGTGGAAGAATGGAATTGATGGGGCAATCACCACTTTGTCTGACACCCTGTGGTGTTGGTTGATTATGATATTTTCCTTATTTCATTTTAATTTCTTCACCTTTTGTGTCCATCAGTTACTCTGTCTTCTGTGCTTTCTGTCCTGAGGATACTCGCAAGTCCTATCAAAAGCTCTTTGTTAGCTTTTTTTAAAATGCCCTAACAGTCCATTCTAGTGTATTACCAGTTTAGAAGATTTAGGAGATTTTCAGATGGGGGAAATAACCCCCGCAGAGATCGGGAGAGAAACAGGGCTGTTCTGCCGCCAGCGCTCCGTTTCACACACACCCGTCCTTCTCCTGATCTCCATTTGTTCTCCCTCCATCCTGCTTTCATTTTCCTTCTGCTATTTTTTACTAATGGAAGTTCTTCGTTAGTAAAAAAAAATAGCAGAAAATAGCAGAAGGAAAATGAAAGCAGGATGGAGGGAGAACAAATGGAGATTGGGAGAAGGACAGGGGTGTGTGAAATGGAGTGCTGGCAGCAGAACAACCCTGTTTTACTCCCGATCTCCATGGGGATTATTTCCCCTGTCTGAAAATCTCCTAAATTGTTGGTTTTCTCACCTCTATGACCTTTCATATTTTATCAACAGTTTTTTTTAATTGTAGCATTATATTACCAGTACATTCTGTTTAGAAGACTTTAAATTGCTAGTTTCTCATCTCTATGATCTTTCAGATTTTATCAACATCCCTTATAAAAATGCAAATTACAATCTACAAGCTATATGTGCAATTTGTATGCACTGCTTTCCTGATTCTGCTTGCTATGGCCTTTTTGTATCGTATTTACTTTCTTGACACCAACCTATTGACAAGTCAGTTTCTTTTCTGACACTATTTATCCAAAGCCTCAATGTTTCAGATTTTGGTGTCCATTCTAATATCATCGATTGAACACAAATCGTTAGGATGTTCTCCAGCACCCACCCCATTGAATCAGTTAGACTAGTTCGTAGATACATCACTCCTTCACTCCACCAACATGAGGAGATTTCACTGTTTCCTAATCCTTATCTGTTAATCAGCATTTTACTTTTCATCATAAACAAACTTTAGCAATTAATTCTTGTATTTTACATTACAGTTAGTGATGTATGAAAGCAATTGAGAATGTTGTCCTTTATTTAAAATAAATTAGGAGAAAGGGCTTAAATAGCTGGATTTTTTAATAAGTAGCTGCAAGCTAATGAGGAGATATCCATACCTTTTTGCTGCATGAAGAACAATGATACTAGCATTTTGTTTTGTTGGTTTTTATTGAGATAATATCTTGCATTCTAAGATGGATGTCTTCTGAAGTGATGTTCAGTATAGACTTGTCATTCCAACCATTTGCCTTTTTAGCTAAAAGCATATACATTTGTATTGTGCCTTTTTGATTCTTGGTTTCCTAGCAAAAAAGCTTTCGTAAGAATAATTTGCCATGATAAACCTCTAACTGAAATCTATTAGCTGATCACTTCTCTGCCCAGTTAACATGCTTTATTCATATCAGTTTTGACCATAATATTATGTGATGCTTATCAAAGGTGTGTTGCTAGTACCTTTCATTTCTGTAAGAACAGGGAAGCCTATCATATTGGTTTGTGTTGACAGAAGCTGCATTTTTCTAAATAATGGAGGATGCACAAGCCTAGCAAGCAAAAGGTCCCTGGATCCTCTCTGCTGTATGTGTGTGTGTGTGTGGGGGGGGTGATCTTGCCTTTTGCCCTCTCTAGGATCACAGGACTGACCCACAGTAAAGGCAAGGGAAGGCTCCATCATAGCAGAAATTATGGGATTTGCTGCATCATTGATGCGGCTGCTGCTGATATTGTTGTTACTATCGCTGCTATTATTAACAAGCACATACAAAGTCTCAAGTAAAAGTATACACAACATTAGTGCTAAAAATAAACTATCTGCAGAATTAAAACAATTTAAAACAAATCTCTTCAAAAGACAACATGAAAGTCAATAAAATGGCCCACTAAAACTCTTGCAGCCAGTTCCTAAAAGCTTGTTGAACTGGAGAAGTGTTCACTTGTTGATGAGCAGCAAGGAGAGAATCATCCTAACCTCCAGAGGGTGGGAGCAGCCACCTGGATGACCCTTTCCTGTGTTCCCATCTGATGTGCCTGTGGAGGTGATGGTACCAAAAGAAGGGCTTCCCCCTGCCAAATATTGCAGTACTCAGGGAGGCTCCTATAGGAAGATATAGTCTGGACTTGAGTCATGCGACCAGCACTTTGAATTTTGCTCAAAAAAAGATTAATAGGGTGGTTATACCAAAGGAGTTGTTGTGTGGTCCTTATAATCTGCCCCGATCTATAATGTACTGTAGTTGCAACTCTTTGAGAAGTGCTCAGAACTTTCAGTTTTCCCAAAGACAGCCCTACATAGAATTTGTTACAGTAATCCAAGTGGGATGTAACCCATGACTAGATCAGATATTTCCAGGAACAGGTGCAGCTGACACATTAGCTTTAAATATACAAATGTATTCCTGGCCAGCACAGAAACCTAGGCATGATGGGGCTGAGATTAGGTCCCAGCATGATGGACCCTTTTTAGTTTTGTGCAGAGGCTGAAAAAGTTACTTCTTTGGACTATACATCCCAGAATTCCTTAGTCTGCATGGCCACTGGGAGTGGTAGTCCAACATTAGAAACTTTTCTGAACTTTGGATCTTTTGACTCTATTTAGTCAAATCCTTGGAGCCACTATGTCAGTGCAAAAGTTCACAGCATTTCAGTGGGTCATAACAAGTGTGCTTTATCATCTTCTTTGTTCTTATGTGGAGAAATTGCATTATCCAAGTTCACCTCATTCATAGGGGTGGTACTGAGGCTATGAGATTTCTAAAAGCCACATAGTGCATCCAGGGCGAAGATAGGTTATGAATCTAGATCTCCTAAACCTAGCATGGTTACAGGCCAGAATGATACCTCAGTTGCAAATGTATTAAATTGAAGCTGAATTCAACTAAAGTCAGCACAAATTATTCTCATCCAGGTTAGGTGAGAACTAGGCCATAAGCAAATTATGTCAATTTAGGATTCGCAGGCACGAACATGTATGAATTGAATTTCCTTAAGGGATCAGGGCTTACAATGAATAGATTTAATCATGAAGCTGTAGATGGGCAACTTTGAAGTCACTAGCAAAAGATATAGCTTGTTGCCTGCTCAACAACATTTTTATTTACTAGTTCTTCTTGGGTTATCTTGCTTGATTGGATTTAGTGTGTTGTTGTTTTTTTAATGTGGAATATATTTCCAGTTTAGGCCAGCATAAATGTTACCATACCCATGTATAATGTCACTTTCTTTCATCTACCATGTATTGTCATCAGCATCTTTCTGTTTGGATAGAGTTTCAGAGTAGACTATGGAAGGTGTACTTTCATTAAAATGTCTTTCCTCAACATCTGGTTTAGAAGACAATGGATATATAGTGGGGCTGGGACCAAATGGCTAACCAAATTTGGATAATTGGAGAAATGGGTAGACATTTCTCTAATTATCATGAAGGATTTTGCTGAAATTTGGTGCAGCTAACCGCTTACTGTTAGTTTTGATGGCAGAGGAATGGTTTCTTCCTCTTTTTTATTCTTTCATTTGTGGCAGCAAAGATAAAGTTTAATAAGAAGAAAATAAACTGTTCCTCCCCGATAAAAGCTATCCTCCCCATGGAGGTAAATTTCTCCTTAGAAAATCTCCTTCCTACAGGAGCTTGAATTTATTCCGCCCCGATACTGAAGAGATTGCTCAATGGGTAATCTGGGTGGGCACCATATTAATCCTTACACATAGAAAGAGTAAGACATGGAAGATGTGAAATTCATGGTGAATAGAACAGTGTCTGGCTTCATCCTTCTCAGGAGAGGCAGAAGACTTTATCAAACCAACCAAAACTGTGCCAAAGTAAATGTGATTTTGACGAGAGGGTTCCCAGTTTCAGACAACAACATTATTATACTGTAAAGGACAAGAGAAGCTGCTGCAAATAAGGCATCAGCTTTCATTGACTGTTAAAGTTGTCAATAGATCCTTTACATTGTTTTTTAAGTGATATTACCAATGTCTGTAATCATGCCCCATTCTGATGAAAATAAGGCATGAATAGGAAGTCCTCTTTCCCCCACCCCCATTGCCAGGCAGAAAACCTCCAGGTAGGGATGTGAAAATGAGTGACAGAACACTCTTTTCACAAAGTGTCCCATGCTGGTGGCAAGTTTTTATGTTGATTTCTGGGCTTATCTGTATGTTGTTGTTTTTTTTTTAATTTTCAAGTGTTTTTTGTGAGTTTACATGAACTCACATCTTCTTGTGAGAAATGCCGAGATCTCGTGCCCTGACTAACAAGGAAGTAAGCGGAGATTTCTCTTAAAGGGGCATGTGCAGCCAGTATAGAGCATTAATGTGGTGTGATTACAATGCAATGCAAAGAAAGGGGTTACTGTGGTGCAACCCTGCATCCTGGTTTTCTAACATAAATGTGGGTCATTTGATCATTCCAGTGTTTATGGCACGAAATTCCCATCTTACTTACTTACATTAAAATGGCACTTTAAGATGCTAGTTTGATAAAGTCTAGAGAAGGCAACAGCCTTGATCACAGATTTGTGGGATTCTTTCCCAAACATTTCCCTGTAGAAAACAGAGAATTTCCCTCTCTGCAGGTTGGGTTGCATGATTTTCACAATCCATAGCTCCCCCCCCTTTTTTTTTTCTTTTGTTAAAGTGGATGATGCTATTGGGTGTAGAGCAAAAAATTTTTTAAGAATGTAGGCAACATGTCATAGATTCCTCAGATCATGTGAGATAAATCATCCGCTACAGGCATTTACAATCACACATTGCTATGCAACATCATATCTCTGGGCAAGGAGCAGGCACTGCTTCTGTTTTAGTCATCATCATCATCATCATCATGAAGTGATTTTGGTGCCATTCTCTCTTCCTTCACAGCCAAAAATTGTTCTGTCTTTCCCTGTTTTTCTGCCACATGTCATGTCATCCTTCACACCTTGATGCCAGGATTCTTTTCCTTGGTGCCAACTTTCTTTCTGCCTTGTTTGTAGTCTCTGTGGTGCATGCAGCATCATGCAGCTTCCCATTTGCAACTTGGAGAGAGTGTCCCATTTGAATAGGTCACATTTTGATCCTCTGCCAGCATCCATTATTTCATGCCCATGTGTCATATTTTTCAACCTGCATTGCCAATGTTGTTACTTACTCTGAAATAGGAAGAAATTGAAAAAATACTTTTTGCAGTTAAAAAAAGCATTGCTGGAGTTTGAGATTTGACTGCATTTTAGGTTCATTCTTGGGCTTCTTCGCTGAGTCATATAATTGGTGGTGGTGTGTGGGGGGGTAAATCTCCATATACAAGACCTAGGTCCTGACATTCTGTCTTTTGGTCAGGCTCTACCAGTGTCACGGGATGCCACAGGAACCTAGAGAGGCTGGTCTCGTCTTCTTTTCCCAAAGCTATTTTTTTGGTTGGGGAGATAGCTCTCTGTGTAGAAGGCCTTGCTCAGCGTTTTGTGCTACTGTGATCTGTCCCTGCTCCTTGTGGCTAAAAATGGCACTTGGGAGAGGTGGAACTAAATTGGGGAAAGAGCACATTAAGCTCCCCACCTACATGCTTCAGCCCCCCTCAAATTCTCCCTCTCCATATTAACTTAGCAAGAAATGTTAGGAGATTCCTTAATGGATCACCTACCTACCATGAGGATTAGCCCTGTGATAAAGAGGGAATGAAAAGGGGAGGAAAGTAGAGGGGATGAGAGAGAAAAGGCATGGGAAAAGGAGGAAGGAGGAACAGATAGTAAGAAGGTGAGTTCAAAAGAAAATGTATCCCTGTCCCCCCAATAATTTCACAGACAAATATTTTGTTCCTTTAAAAAAATGCTTTGGAAGCCTGATCTCTTTATACAACTTATAAAGACAGAGACACACACCATTGTGAAATATGAGCTGTCTTTTATATGCTTTTTAAAAAAATAATAATAATGTAAATCTGGGGAAAGAGGGTGGATATTCTGCAACATAATTTTAAGATCTCGATTCCAGGCTGTAAAGTTCAGGTGGGAAGGCTGATACTCAGCGTTCATAATATGTTGGATGGTAGGGCAGTTCTGAGACACCTTTGTCATGGAGCAGAAGATCTGCACTGTAGGTTTCTGCTCATGAAAAAGTTGCTGACTTGGGGTGCAGTCTTTGATATATATTTCATTCGGAAAGTTTCCTCCCTTTCAAAATCTAGCTGGGAGATTTCTAACAAATCTTTCCTGGCACAAAAAGCACTTTGCCAACATTTGGCCACTTGTAAAATAAAATAAAGAAATAAAGAAATTATATTATTATTATTATTATTAGTTCTTCAGCTTGGAATGGAACTTCATGAATAATTTAAACTTATTAAAATGATTATTTTGTTTTTGTGAACTGAGTGATGGGACCAAGTTAGAATTTGAAACAAAAAAGATTCTGAAAATGAATGTAATTATAAATGTTAGATTTTGTCTTTATTAGAAGAGAAGAGGTCTTGTTTCAAAGGAAAGGAATGCCATTCCCAAAGTAGCAAAGAATTATATTCTTGTATGGTGTAGGGTTGGTTTTGTTTTTGTTTGAAAGGTCAATTGTCCACTTCATCATCTCTCTTCTATGGATTTTCACAGCTTCCACATTCCTACAAAATGGTTAAAATCACCAGCTTAGCTCATTCAAAATATAACTTTAGTACATCTAGTTCAATCAGTGCATCCTTGCTAGATGTGTTTCTGACTTATCATGTTGTCAATCAGATAGATATTGTTAAGATTCTGAATATATTTTTAAGAGATGAGTGCAATCTCATAATGTGCAATAGTAGGCTAAGTAACAGTGGAGGAAGCAAAAAGTAAGGATGTGAATTTGAACTTACATAGCTATTAGGTTTATCTCTGCCCGTTTCCCTTACTGTAACATACATTACATCTCAACCCTGTCTGCTTCCTCAGCATCAGTGGTCTTCTCCCCAGTATTTCTGGTGCTACCTTTGCTGATGAGATGATAATTCTCTGAAATGATGCTGGTGAATGCTCATTATCTTCCAATTTATTTTTATTGAATGAGATGTTTGAAGAGAAGGTGAATACATAGGGTATCAGCATGTAACCACTTGGTAAGATGGTCATCTGAAACATGCTGTGTAGTGATAAGAGCCTTAGTACATATCTTTATTCTGTCAGAAATCTGTGAAGAGCAGAGTAATAAAATTGTTTTCACCTCTTGGTAGAATACTTTGGGTGACTGGTGTCCCAAACAATTATATAATACATTGGTAAGTTACTCACTTGGTAAATGACATTCTGTATTCACCCCTTGTGTAAAATTTATGAGGGATGAGACAATGAAGTAGATGAAAAAAGATATCTGAGACACTAATTTCCTCTGCAAGTGCACAAATGCTGTTTGGGTGAGTAAGTCCAAGAACAGAAGCAAACCTGCTCCAGTTGGGTGATCTACACATGCTCTGTTATTTCCTTATCACTGTGTGGCTGTAATTTTGGGAACAGTGCAATGGCAGCTGGTGGCTTCCCTCTTAGCAGGGCTGTGAATCCATTCTGTGTTTTAGTTTTAATGTTAAAGAAGCTATCCACAATGCTTATCCTGTCCCCAACATGGGCTCAGTTCCTTGGATAGCTCCTTTAAAGTTAAAGTTCAGACTAAAAGCCAGAGTGGATTCACTACCCTACTGACATGGGAACTACCAATTACCATTGATGCAGTGCCTTGCTCATGAATCAACTCCAGAGCGTATCTCTCCTGAATATGCTGTCAGAAGGAATCTGCAGTCAAGAATGATCTTTTACATTCTTCAGTTTAGCAAAGCAAGTCAGTTGATCTGTAGGTTACAACATAGATTACTTTTTTAAAACAACAACAACAACAAAGTGGTAGAATGGGGGAAAAAATCTGCAGAATTCCACTTCAAAAAATGGGAAACAATGTTTGGAGCTGATGCTAATCAGCATCTTGACTATTTTATTTTTAAATAATGTATATTTGCCCAGATACTTTCTTTGTTTGAGCATTCAGTGTATCAGATGAGAAACTATTCCTCAACCGTGAAAACCCCTTGACACTCAGTGCCAGACTTTTCTCCTGGGCATCTCCAACCACTGGGGAAACCTGGATTCTGTCAGTCTTTTGCTCAGCATCCATAAATGCCTCCTGTATTGAATTCCTGTCATCTCCATTCTACCAATTTCATATCACTCCTTTTGGTCCCTTCATACATTCAAAGTGGAGTTATAGGAACATGACTGCCAGATTACTCATTCTGTCCTGAAAGAAATATGTTTATATGTATATGCAAATGTCTAACAGTAATTGACAGCAATGTGATAGAAGCAGGTGGCCAGCATGGGATGACCTGCAATCCTAGCTGCAGTAAGAACAACAACAACAACAACAAAGAACCTTTAAAATATTTAAATAAGACAAACACACACACACACCCTTGAGCTATTTTGGAAAATATTGTGAATAACTTTTGATAGAAAAGCTAATTTTTATGTAGCTTGAAACTCACCAAAATAAAATGATCAAGAATGGAAGGTGTGCAGAGGAATTTGTTGTTGAATTAAAAAAGAGAAAGAGAGGAGAAGGGTTGAATGTGCTGTATGTGGGAGGGAGAGGTGTTCCAATGCAACATGGTGGAAGGGATAACCACACTCATGAATGTTCCTCTATTCTGCATGGCACATGTTGCTCCCTGAAAGTGTAAATAATCTCTTTTCTTCTTAGTGAAGGTGGCTGTGGTACTTGCAGGCTATTCCAGACTGTAGCTTCTCAGGCTGGCCCTTGAGCAGAGTACTGAATGTGGGAAGCAATCCTATACCTCCCAAACATAACAAGATTATTATAGAATTTCTCCCCTCCCACCACTTTTTTGCAGTGCACAGCACAACTCTGGTCCCGAAACTCACAGGTGTGTAGGGATACTTGAAATCATTGGGGCCCTCAACACAGACTTATGTGGAGCTTCAAGTGTCAGCTCTGTAAATTAAAGGTATATGGAATTGTCTTATACTAAGGCTAAACTACATGCTGCATTAAATACATAGTGGGCACCTGGTCCACTTTTCTTTCTTACTCCAAAGTAAGCAGATAAAGGCCTGATCTAGATTTGGACCACCATGTGGATGTAGCGGAGACTTATGGACTTCGTGCACGAGGGAAGGGAAGTAGAAGTAAAGCCCAAGAGTAGCCTTGCCTTACTGCATGCACGATGTCAGTGTTCTACAGCTGTTCTCCCATTCTAGTCCTGTGGGAGACGGTAAAGAAGAGTCTTTTTGCTAACAGATTTTTCCAGTTAGCAAAAAGACTCGTGTTTACCATCATCTTCCATGGGATTAGAATGGAAGAACAGCTGAAGCATGCAGATGTCATATGATAAGGCAAGGCAGGAAACACTATTCTCATGCTTTAAAGCCACTTCTCTCATGTGATAAGGCTCCCAGGCTGAGATACTGTTTGATGCTGATGGAATGTTAGTTCCAGGAGGATGGAAGCTGCATCTTTCTCCAAGCTATGTAATGTCAGGTGGATGATTCCATGTTCACGTCCACAGCCAATCTGTGGCCATTTGTGGGTGCGGCGAGAGCTGTACCCCCGTTTAAATTTGCCCCCTACCCATACAGGGGCTAAACATTAAAAAAAAACACCTTTAATGGGGCTAGTATTCTTTTTAAAATCTCATTCAAGATGGGGACAAATTTAAGAAGAAGAAAAGGAGGGAGAGGGAGTTAAAACATTGCCAACCCCCATGTATTGTTTCCCACATACACACACAGTAAGAATGAAAATGAGGCTCAGCTGTACACTGCATATTTAATGTAAGAAATAGCTTAGCTCTAGTCAAACCAATTCTTTGGGTGTAATCTTCTCTACACTGACTGGCAGTGACTTTCCAAGATCTTAGGGAAAGGGTTTTCTCAACTTTGACCTCTGAGATACCTGAGAACATCTATCTATCTATGAAGGTGCATGCTAAACTAGATGGGTGTATATTGCACACCTTGTCATGCACTTTGAATAGAGAAATGGTATATAATTTTTTTTTAAAAAAATAAAAGAGTGGATAGCCTATCTGTCCTCCCAAAATACCCCATTGTGTAGTTGTAACCATTACAGTAACCTAAGATGCTGTCATTATCTCTGTCCCTTCTGGATAACCTGGTCAGTATGACCAGTCAGAAGCCCTCGTTTAGTTGTTCACAATGCACTGTGCTGCCAAATTACAGGAATGTAGCTGTGGTTCATTTACAGGTTTATTCCCTGCATGTCTGTACAGGTTACTTTCATGCATGAGTGGAGCTATTTGGAAGCAGTGGGATGAGCCGCTATTGGATACTTGGCTGTTGAATGATTAGCTCTTCCCACAGTCCACCAAATGACAGTGCCGTGGCTCTCAGCCACTAAGAGTTCTCCTCCAGCCACCTCCACTTATCTTCAGAGATAAGAAAATGAAAAGGAGAGATTTCTGGTGACCTGGCTGCCTGTTGAAGTTGCCAGAATGAAAACCGGAGAGAGCTTCTGTACCTTTAATCTGTTACCTGGTGGCATGCCAAGCAACACCTGCTGAAATTCCTTCTTCTGCCCAGTCATTAAAGGAACAGAAACTCTCTCCAGTTTTCAGTCTGGTAACCATACTGCCTGTGTCCTCTTACTGAGGCAAAAGAAAAGGGAATATAGTTCTCCTTTAGGGCTGAGTGCAAGTTAATAGAGCCAAAAGTAACTGAAGAGGAATTGGGGCAGGAAAAGTCAAGAGGAAGATAAATCATTTGAATGAGGAATGGATTTGGAGAAGGATCTGTATAGGACATTAACTACTTTGTCTTGTGTGTCTCAGCAACAATTGTGGGAAAGAAGAGCAGCTTGGAGTTTCAGAGCTCAAATCCCACCTCTGCACTGTATTTGGTTTGCTACCTAGGGCAAGATGATTATCTTCAGATGGTTCAGCAGAGTTTTTGTCACTAGTTAGGCAAATACTTCTTGGATACATGTAAGGGCGGAGGAACTCACAGGGGCAGTTCTGCTTTTTGGTATTCAGAGAGGGGGAGGTTGCATTGTATGAAAATTTCTCTAGCCTAACATCATGTCACATTTCTTTTCAGTATGATTGCTAGAGAGTTTTCTATATTCTTCATATATATCATGTGGAGCTTGACCTGTTTGGTGTATGGCTCACTTTCCTGAAGTATAA
This sequence comes from Gambelia wislizenii, assembly GCA_030847615.1. Lineage (NCBI taxonomy): Eukaryota > Metazoa > Chordata > Lepidosauria > Squamata > Crotaphytidae > Gambelia > Gambelia wislizenii. The sequence continues at coordinate 218,617,034 of JAUMIR010000005.1, read as the reverse complement.
ACGTATAGGCTTTCCAGTAAACTCTAGTTGTCCCTTGCGGGTGAGATATTTTATATGGATGACACTGCTTGAGATGGCAAAAACTGCTTGACAGGATTGTTGAACTTGGAGCAGCCCACTTTCCCCCATACACACACTCTTTCGAGATACCAACCTCTACTGCCAAGGATTGTCATCTTCTACACAACACCAGAAATCTTTTCATTTTCTATGCATCCCCCTCTCCTTCTTGGCCACACACAGCAACACTCTTTTCATAAAATATGGCACCTCCAAGCCTTAAGGCCAAACCTACAACCATTTGCAGAAAGATGGATCTACCTCTGAAGCACTGTGAAGAGATGTGGTTTTGGGGGGACTCCTCCCTCCACTGACTTCCCTCACTGTCCTCACAGAATCTTGGTGTCATCAGGAAAGTCTGGAAAGGGCAAAGCTCCACCAGTAGGTCGTGTATCGCTTTACTTGTTGGGTGTCTTCTTGTTTTCCAACCAGTCCCCTAGAGTTTCTCCAAACTAAATGTCACTGAATTGTATAAATACTTATCTGGGCTATATCCAAAAAGCAGCTTAAGTTCCAGAATGGAAACTTCTGGCTTGTTATCAAGCCTTGGAAAAGAGAGGAACCAAAGCAAAATGTGTAAAAGTTTATGGTCTGTTTTCTTTGACTGTGAAGAGTTAAAAACAAAACAAAAACCAACCAACCCTTAAATCCCTTCTTTTTGTCACGATTCTGAAGAAGCTCCCAGCATCCTTCACACAGCTACAATCTGCTGTAACATAATACAGAATGCAAACTCAATAAAGGCTGGACCTTTATTGGGCTATGACAGCATTTGAATTTACGTTTCAAAGTCTAAACATTCTATTTTGCCCTATAAAAGCCCTAGTATCTAAGGAACAATCCAGTAGTGACCGATTAGTTACATCTCCTATTTTTGAATGGGGTTTGTGCCAGGGAACATACCAGAGTATTAACTCCCAGTTGGGGGAAGGGATTCACTTCTAGGTACATGTGCTACACAGTCTTCTCCATTAGGCTTTAGAACTTTTTCAGTATTTCACCATAAAAACCAGTGTGGTAAGACACCCACACCTCCCTGTTGAAATGGACAATCCAGAGTCCCAGGGCAGTAAGATATAACAATAAATGAAAGAATTAGCAATCATTTCTTGCTGCCTTTTGATAGGAAGCAACATTGATTTCTTGAAGGGACTGCCTTACTCTGCCTGCTTAATGTCAGCTGTAGATTTCTCATGTTTTGACACTGCTCTTTTCCCCATAGTGGGCCCTCTTGAGTTAAACGGATACACCGAGTCCTGTCTTTGGTCCTTATATAAGCCAGAATGAGAGTGTGCCTCTTCCAGAATTAGAAAATCCTAGTACTATGGAAGAGGAGATGGCTAGTAGTGGAGCAGTCTTTTAGGCAGTTTCTCCAAACTGTCAGCTGGGTCATATTTCACTGTCCACAAGCAGGCACTTAAGCTTTCTTCTATGTATGTGCAGAGGTTCATCTTTCCGTTCTTGAGAGATTTAAAATCCACAAAATAAATGTATTTTTAGGTTTCTGGATGTGGCATACACATGTGCATGGAGACACACATGAACACACACATCTTATAGGCCCAACTATGAGGGTATGACATGTTCATTTTGAATAGGGAGAGGTGCATGAGTACTTGTGCATCCCCTCTTCAGGAGATTAGTCCACCCATATTGTCCTCTGAGTTTGACTTTATTTGTCTGTTTATTTAATTTTACTCACATTTCTTTCATGGCTAAGTTGTAAGGAGGTTCCAAAAGAATTTTTTTTTCCCAGCTAAAGTAAATTTTACTGCCTCCAAGGACCTCAAGGTGGCACATAGTATTCTCAACCCTACTGGGTTTTACCACAATAACCATGTGAGGCATTTAGCCTGAAAGATAGTGACTGGACCAAAGTCAACCAGCAAGCTTGGTGGCTGAGGAAAGACTTGAACTCACATCTCTTGCTTCTTACAAAAACATTCTTGCACTGGGTTGATTTCTCTTCAGTGTCTAGGGCACTTTATTGCAGAATGGAAATTTAGCCAGTGAAGACTGGATTTTCAGATAGCATCACCATATGAAAGAGGTACAGAGGGAGAGGGGGCTCTTGCAGGAATGTTTCCTTTAATTCATGAATGTCACTGGCAATCCATTGGCTACTGTGGTTGCCTCCATTCAAAATAGTCAGTCCTGGTGGTTAATTTGATATGCTTTCCCTTCAAATCTCACCCCATAGTAAGAAGTGCCCATGACATACTAAAGCTCAGGGTTTTTCCTTAGCTTTCTAAGATAGGTCTTGGGATGGCAACATGTCCTAGACCAGCCTCACCTACCAGATATATTGGACTACAAGCCCCATAAACAATTAGCATGCCCAATAGCCTCACTGACTGGGAATGGTGACAGCTGTAGCCAAACACACCTGGAAGGTGCCAGTTTGGGGAGGCAGCTCTAAACCAAACAGAACAGGGATGATCCCTTCTCAGCTGTTATGTATGGTGATGAATAACCCCTGCAGCTCAAAACATCTTGCTACTTTTCCTGCCCCAGTGTAACAGATAGGTCTCTCTTTGATTCAGAGAAGAATGGCTGTCTTTAAGCTGTTAAGCTGAATGCTACAAAGTGGTTCCTGCAGCTCTGCGGTGTGGAACGGAGGCCTGGACGTTAAATCCTCTAGCTCAAGGTTAAGTGCAGGCCTCAGAAATGCCCTTCATCAGCTTGCTCTCTCTCTATTAGCTGCAGGGGACACTGTAGAATTTTAAGTATGTTTCTCTGTGTGAGTGGAACTCTCTGAAGATAAGTAGTGTGGGAGATTGTGTACGTGAGCTTGCATGCAGAGGAACCGCCAATTCTTTTAAGACTTCTTTCAAGGAGAAATTTTTCTCATCTCCCCAGAAACTTAGATAAATGTTTTCAACACTTTCTAAGCCATGTCACTGCCATGTGGGGATCGGGGCTGGAGGTGCTCTCATAATGCATCTTTTCTTCCAACCACTATGTTGATTTTGGATGTTCTGTCACTTGATCATGAATGTCAGTCTCTGCTGCCTGCATGGGTGGCCCAGGAGAGTGAAGCCTGATGCCTGTCATGATTGTCCTAGCACAGAGAAAAACAGGTTAATGGGGGTCATGATAATAGTTTTATAAACGTCTAATAGTTTGGTTTGAGGGAGGGAGGACAATGGCTTGATAGAGCCATGGAGGAGCAGATGGAAGGCAATGGATAGACATTGTCTAGATGACTTAGAATATCATTGAGGAAATGTTAGCACTGCTCTGACTTAGAGCAGTAAGCTCTGGCTGGTGGCTAGGCTAGCTAGGGGATTCTGGGAACTGTAGTTCAGAAATAACTTTTTCAAGTTTTGTTCCAGCTATATACATTTGTTGTGGCTTCTGCTGTCATGGAATCTCCCAAAGAAACACAAACATAACTTTTGAGGGATTTCTGCCCATCTACCTTCCTACCACCACAACACAACCATATTTCCAAAGGGTTAATGGAGGAAAGAGATGAACAGTATATAGTATAGATATGTCTGTGGAATATCATGGGTCCAAATGGACTATGAACAGCCTGCTATAAGTAGGCAACCTGTGACTTGTAATGGGAGAGACACTTTCCTTCCACAGCAAGTAAGTACTGAATTTTGTGAGACTTAAGCCAGGCTGGAGGGACCATGAAGGCAACCTTTTGAGGGTTTTACTGTGACAAAAACAAATTAAACCATAAGGCAGAAAGTACCAAATAGATTTCAGCAGGCAGAAAAGTCACACTAAGATTTCACTGCATGCACCCCAGAATCAGTTGATAAGGGCTCATTTAAACAATGTGGTTGAATTTTAAATGTTTCTATCCCTCCCCCCCCTTTTTTTTTGGCAATATTTGCTGTGGCAGAAAAGTGACTGGCAGCTCTTTCTGTCAGGACCTCCAGAGGGCTCAGGCCTTTTCCTTCTGAGTAAGGGACTCCTTTGGAGCATGGAAGTAACGGGGTGGGATGGCCCCAGCAATCCCATAATGACCCACACAACTAGTGCAGTAACAAAAGCTATGTTAAAAGGCAAGCAGGGAGGCAAGGAGTAGAAGTGGGGGAGGAGGAAGTGGATTTTCAGCACAGACCCTGGAAAAATCACCTACCTCCACCTTACCTTCTCAATCACCCTTGTTTATTTATTGACATATTATCTAATTTATTTATATCCTGCCTTTCTCATGACAATCCAAGGTGGCTTACAACAAGGCAAACACAAGATATAGCTAAGAATGTGATACTAAAAAGCTTAAAATACAATGAAAGAAGATATATTACAATGCCATTAGTGTAAAATCATTTCACAAACATAACATTAAAGATGAAAACATAGCACGCACACATGTCACAAAAAGGCTCCCTGCAACCCTCTCTCTCTCTCTGGCTTTTCTTCGCAAACGAAGATTCAGGAAGGACTCATCCTGCGCTTTCTGCAAGCGCGCTGATGACTAAAAAGGCCAATCTGAGATAAACAAGTCCGGTTGCAGAAAGCACAGCAGAAGGTGTCCTTGGGTGATGTTTCCAGGTTGTGATTCATTCTGCGTTGTTGTTTCTCTTCAAGACTTGTTCGGCGTGAGTTCTCAAATAAGGCTGCAGCATTGTGGATAATGCATCTCTATGCCTCCCGATGTGAGGCCAGGGTGCCCATCAAATGCCTGTTTAAAAAACAAGGTCTTTGCATGTCAGCAAAAGGAGAGGAGAGAGGGGGCCAGCCTACCATCCTGTGTAGAAGGATATCCCACAGCCTGAGAGCAACCACCAAGAAGGCTCTCTCCTGTGTCCTCACTTGGATGGGCCTGTGACAGTGATGGGACTAAGCGAAAGCTCTCTCTTGCAGATCTTAAACCTCAGGCAGACTCATGTAGAGATTATCTTTTTCAGATAGTCTGGAACTAAACTGTGTAGGGTTGCATAGACTATAACCAGCACTTTGAATTGTGTGCAGAAATGAAGCAATAGCCAGTCAACCTGTTTCAACAAAATGTTTCCTATAACCAGCCTCAATCAGCACTCTGGCTGCAGCACTTTGGACCTGCTAGAGTTTCCAAACAGTTTCCCAAAGGCAGCCTTACACAGTGTGTGTTACATGGATGTAATCAAGGCACATGTCACTGTAGCCAGGTCACACACAGCTCACCACAATACAACATCTCTTCCTCGGTTTCTAGCACACACACACCTCTTCCCTACATACAGAGGCCTTCCCATTTTGTCAAGCTTGGGACTTGCTTTCTTTTGTCTGAAGCAACAGTACTGCTTCAGCTTACATGGAACACCTTGTGTAGACTGAAGCCTCAAAGTCTGAAGCCTACAGCAGGCTAAAACCCAGGCGTAAAAGGTTTAGATTTTTCCTAACATTCCCCAGCACCAGTATCTATATTTGAATGTCATGCCATATCACTGTTTTTTTATCATATTCAAATGGTTGCTTGACAAGTCCTGAAGTCCTTAATACCTAGGCATTAACCTTAAATATGTTTATGTTAGAATTTACATTGGCACATGAGTTGACAGTTGCTATCATTTATGTACATTATGTAAATTGTTTTGCACAATCATACACAATTACATAGTATTTGTTGATGAATAAATTGGGTATATACAAACAACATAGAAGGCAATCACAGAATGCAAATTAGGGGCACAATCCTGCTAAAATTAATCACATCAGCTGCTTATCCCTAACTGTTATCAAGCTCATCACCTAATGGTGATGACCAAGTAAAGAAATTCAGGATTCAGGAATGTTCCTTTCTTTAGGTTACAACTCCCAGTATTCCTCAGTACTGGTCATGACATAGGCATTGTAGTCCAAAAAGAAGTACAGCTTGGAGCTTCTGGGAAGTTTAGTCTCCAAATAAACCTTTCCAGGCTCTGAAAAGGACAGACACCAAGCAGCCATAACAATTGAGATGGGAATATGTAAATAGAAAAGGGTCCCTGTCCAGAGAAGTTAAGAGCCCATGCCTGCCTCTGAGCTGGTGCACAGTTTGCTTCTGATTAGGCCTGCTTCTGAACTCAGGCAGTCCTTGTATCTCACTGGAGCGCTATTAGTCCTTGACTGTGAAAATCTTTATTACTTCAATTATATTGTTCTACTCCCTCTCCCATCTCAACTTGCCAGATGGGTTGGAATGACTGGAACAAATATTCAAATATGTGAATTTCAAATATGTGTATGTGAGCAAACTTTGTGTTCCACAGATGTTTCTGATCCTTGTAAGTGCCAAAAGCCCCACAAAGAAAACACTGTTCCCTAGAGATTTTTGGACCTAGCATCAAGATGTCTGGGTAAGCTCTGTTTCTGAACATAAGCCTCTTCTGAATGGGTTCTTTGAATGTGGATGATTGGAGTTGCTCATGGCACTGGCTTATATTGTAGTTGCCCCAGGGAGTAAAATGACCTCTCTCTCTCTTTCTCTCTGAACATTCCCATGATTATATTTTTGAGTCTGTTGCAGCAGAAAGAAATGGCAGACTCATTTACACTATCCAATTATAGTGCTATGATCCCGTTTTCAATGGCCATGGTTTCATCCTCTAGAATCTTAGGACTTGCAGTTCAGGGAGGGGTATTTAGAATTTCTGCCAGATGCTCAATTGCCTCACTAAACTATAAAGCCCAGAATTCCATAGGAATTCTTTCATGTCAGTTAAAATGGAATCATAGTGCTATAACTGTTTACAGTGGGCCCTTGGTATCTGCTGGGGTTTGGTTTCAGGACCACCCGCACCCCATGGATATCAAAATCTCTGAATGCTCAAGTCCCATTATATACAATGGCATAGTAAAGTGGCATCCCGTATATACAACGGAAAAATCAAGGTTTACTTTTTGGATTTTTAAAAATATTTTCAAACCATGGGTGGCTGAATACACAGATGCAGAATCTATGGATATCGAGGGCCCAACTATAGATTGAGTGGGCCCAGGATCATTTGCAAAGGTTCATTTAATTGTATAATTGTAAGCTTCATGTTTTTCAGCATATTTACTGCACTTCAGCCCTAATGATACAGGTCTTAAAGAGCTGGCTGGGTGGATGGGTGGAGTGACCCTCAGTCCAGAGCCACCAGGGTGATGTATTCTGGCTACCAGAACTGTGTCTAAGAAGATTATCAGACAGGAATGCAAAAAGCGTTCTTGTCCCACAATCTCCAATCCCACCCCTGCCCTGGCACAATAACCCTCCCCATCACACTTACTTTCTCTCCTGTCAACAGGCAGCTCAGGAATGAATTGAGCTCTAATGGAGTTCCATTGACTTCCTGGACTGAAATCCTGCCTATTTTTGCAAGAATATGCAAGTGTGGGAAATTCAAAAAATAAAAAGTTAAATAACACACACACAAAAATGACACCAAGCACTTTAAAACTTACAAGTAACCTGGGGAGGATCATAAAAAGTGTGTCATTTACCTCGATGTTGTGATCTCACCTGGAAGTGTTCTGGCAGGACCATCCATCGACACTGCATTCAGGAGAGTTAAATGGCCTAAAGTTTCAGATGCTGGCAATGCTGGCACCAAATTACAATGGGGGATCTATTGATGGCTCAGTCCATCAATAAAAAGAAACACCATAATGACACCAGCAGAACACAAAAGAACAATGTCTGATATTGGCATCCTTTTGCATTCCCCTGGCATCATTATGGCACCACATTAGCCACATCTGATAATCTCCTAAATGACACAAGGGTTGGCCTTTTGAGGTAAAATGAAGATGAAGAGGCAAGGACTGGTATTCATCCCCATTTTGGTTGTTAGGTGCAGTGGAAGGGATTCTGTTTCACCTCTTATCACAGTCTGATCACAGTCTGTTGGGAAACATGCATTTATTATCTGTTAGGGGTTGAGTGGACCTGGGGTGAGGATTTTAACTATACAACATGCTGTTATGAGGACTGTTCATCCCTCCACACCCATTTCTAAATTATCTTCTGTGTGTATTGTTAAGAGCAGTATATAAGATGGCACAACCATTTCATTTCAGAGGATAGGTGTCACCAACCAGTGATTCAAAATAAAATTTCTTGCCATGGATTCCTTTGAATGCTCTCACCTGAAAACATTCAGCAACAGATCTGTAATTCATACTTCATATCTTCTTGTCTAGTATGATTTTGGCTCAGTGTGAGCTAAGACGTTCAAATTCTGTTGGAGGGCTGTAGCACAGCTGCTTGAAATCCAGGGAATAACCTGCATGTTCAGGCTGGTAAATTTAAGCAAGACAGGTAAATTTATGCAAGACAATCCAGTTTGTTGTCTGAATCTGTCATATTTTTTCTGTTTTTAGTTATTATTATTTGAGGGGGATAGCATTCTGCTTTCAAAGCCAACATGCTGAATTTGTGGGCTAATATTTCAGATGCTTATGAGCATCTTCAAAAGGCATATGCCAATATTTTGATTGATTTCTCTTCTTTTTCAATATTAATGCCATAACGTTGTACTCTAAATTGGATGGCATTAAAATGACCAAAATATAACAAAATGATTTTATTTGATTATTTAGATTTTTTCCAACCCTCCAACTGGTTTATCTTTTTTTTTAAAAAAACAAACACTTGACAATACCCTTTTCATTTTCAATCTGAGTCTCTCATGTTTTATTTGTACTGAAAAGCTGCTGTTGGCCTCTGGGTCTGTAGAGACTGTGACACATAGATTCCCAAGCATTAATAGCATAGAGAATGTCTTTGAAAGGATTCATTGTATGGAGGGTGGTGGTGGAATGAAGCTTACATTACAGTACAAGTAAGTGATGTAATTGTCCCAATGGAAAATGCACACATTGGGTGTTTCCACTTTATGTTTCAAGGACATGGTTGTGACTCCCAAGAGAGAGCCAGCCTTTTACAGCTATCAGTTCCCACAGTTTTAGTGGTTAATGTGAAAGTAACAACTTACATTTTAATATTTTCATGTGAATGGAAAGTATAGTGTTCATTGGGGTGGTCAGACTTTAGGCTTGCAGGAGTTACTCTGATTTTTACTAAAGTTTGGAGGCCCACTGATTAAATCCATGGGGACAATGGCAGGTAAAGCAGTTACTTCTACATTTCAAATGGGCAGACAGACACATAAAATCAAGGAACAGAGTCCCACCAAGCATGTACCAGGGAATCTGTTACAAAGAACTGTTCTGGTTTTCGACCCCCATACTTTCTTACAACTCTCCCCCTTCCCCCCCCACTTTTTTTTCCTATAGCTTAACAAATTGAAGTTCACAATCATATCTGCCCAGTTTAATCCATTTCATGATGTCAGTTGTCCTAATTTGATGAAAAACATGTTACCAATAGAGGAAATGGTGGAGAAAGGAGAGGCACCATTCCAGATAGAGATTCCCAAATGGAAGCCAGGTGTGTGTGTGTGCGTGTGCGCGCGCGTGCGCACACGCACATGTGTGACAGAATATTGCACTTGCCTTTAAATAAAAAGAGACTTTTTGTGGTTAGTTTAGCAATTTGCTACTGCTGGGTGTTAGGGAAAATCCAGTACTATGGAATGTAAAGGAATGAGTTCTTGCTAAGGGATGGGCTTGAAGGCACAACCCAAATAAAGATATCTTTCCTTTGATGGCTCCCACTAGTAACATGTTTGGGAATCCTTGGCACAGGAGACTAGTGCCTTCCATGGAAAATAGCACATGGCATTTTCTTTCTTCATCTCCTGCTGTTTGCTGAACATTTGAAACTCAGCTGGAGTTGCCAACCATCCTCCTTGAGGTCATGCTTTCCCCTTTGAAACTATAGGGCACTGAGAATGGCTGCAACCACTCTCGCCTCTGGCCCATTCCTCTGCCCATCCATATTCATCCTACATCCTAGGGCAAAATCAAAGTGGCAGAAGGAGGGCAAAAGACTCAAGATAAAATGGCACAGAGGCTGAACAGTCTGCATCCTTCTTCTTCTTCTGCCTCCTCCTTCTTCTTCTTCCTCTTCCTCTTTTTCTTCTTCATCTTTGATGCTTTGGATCTTTTCATGTGGTAGGTATGGTTGGTAGGCAACAACCTTAAATTAAATGCCTGAGCCAAATGAGATGGGGTAGGATGGGCCTGGGGGGGATGATTTTAATTTAATCTTTTATCTCTTGGTTGATTGCTCTAGTTAGTGCAGGCTTTGCAATTATTTGAGGGCATGGGGCTGGAGTAGGGAGGGTTGAGAATTTGGTAGGGAAAGTCAGGGAAAGAGTTGACAAGTATGGTATCCAAATCCCAGCATTGTTACAAAATGGCCATCTTGGCCTGGATTCCTTTCAAAATGGCCGCTGGTGCTATTTCAGCATACCATAGGAACACTGCTACAGATCCTGGTTGGGGGAGGGTGAGACAGAAGAATAAAGCATTCCAAACGCAGGCTTGATGACAAAAAAAAAAGCATCCAGTGTGGGGTTGAGGCAGAGACTTGGAAATGCAATTTCCTCACACAACTAAAATGGGGGAAGGAGACATTGTTGTTACTTTCCCAACGTAGCGTCTTCCCAAGGGAAAGCGCAGTTGAACTCAGGCTTGCCTCGTCTCCCTGAGGCCCAAATCCCACAACCCCCACCAATCACAACTCTTCTTTCTCCCAATCCTCCTTTTCCTACCCCCCCTCTATGATTCTTTTTTTCTGTAAATAGCTATTTCTGATTTCGGATAAGCAGGGATCGATAGAGGGGGAGGACAATTATTTTATTTCCCCCTTTCTCTTAATGATTTTGACATTTGAACTTGAAAAATAGTACATATAAATGTGTGTGTGTGTGTGTGTGTGTGTGTGTGAGACTGAGTGAGTATATACACACATGGATACAAACATACACAGAAAACAAACAACAACATACACAAACACACACACACACACACACACACACACACACAGATATCCTGGAAAGTAGGACGTTATTGATTCCCCCCCCCCGCCATTGATTTATCTTGTTTCTCACCGGGAGTTGTTTTGGGAACAGGTGGGTTTTTGGGGGTGGGTGGGTGAAATGTATAGATTTCCAGTACAGTATTGCTCCAACAATGAAGGAAAAATGTTTTTTTTAAAAAAAAGAAGAAAGGAGGGGAGGGAAAGGAGCAACAAAAAATAAAACAAAATGAGAAACTTTGTGATGTACAGAATCTGTAAATAGTAAAAGATTCTTTCTCTTTTCTAACAGCAAATTATTTCTGTCACTTTATATTCAAAAATAAAGAAACCTACCACAAAATATCAGGGTAAAAAAACCACAAAACCCCAGTATCAGAGTCTGTTCTTATTCTTTGCCATCCATGGTGATAAATGTAAATGTGTGTTGCTTGGGAAGGATACCCTGAAAGAGAGACTGGAATGTGCTTCACTTGATGCACTGAAAGGCATCTCATGGGGCAGATGTGGGATGTGACTCAAACATGGAATATCAAGAAGACCACAACCTGGATGTTAGACTTGCTCAATTGCAGGGTTGGCTCAAGATGTTTTGATGCCTGAGGTCAAGAACAAAGTGGCACCCCCATTCCATGTATTGAAGCAATTGGCAATTACATTTGGGAAAGCATTCTTTCCTTTAAGGGCAGCAAATTAGTTTAGAAGGGGCAGATCAGGCCATTTAACACAAACTATTCTGTTTTCTGAGAGAAAGGAATAGATGGGAGGGGTGCTTGGGACAAATGGACAGAGGGGTGTTGCATGCCCTCCAACTCTCCTGGCTTTGCAGAGACAACCCTGATTAATCTTCTGTCATCCCACTTTCCCAACTTCTTTTAAAATGTACCAGCTTCTCCTCCCATGTTCCCCCTTTGTCCTCAGCTAATTGCTGCAAACTGAGGTTTAAGTGCAAAACCAGTTCACACTCAATTAACTCAACAGGGGGAGAGGAGAAGAAAGAAGGCAGAATGTTATGCTTCCCAGTAGGCTAAGGCAAAAGCAAACTGCTGCAGTCTCTCTTAGCTTGTGTGGTCTCATGAATAACTTTTGCCATCTTGACTACACGCTTCTGTTGCTAGGCCACGCATGTCCTGGTTTTCATCTGTGAAACGTTGGAGAGTATGGTGTTATTTGCAAACCCACCCCCACCCCCCATCATTGATTGCCTGAGATGTTTGTCTTTCTCTGCCTTATTGTAGAGCTGGGTCTGCTCAGCAAATGTGCACAAGAATATGGGAAAGCACCCACTTCGTTGGCTTGTTTCCTTCCTATAAGGTGAAGTACATCTGAAGTTACTGTAAAACTGAGGAAATATGGTGGGCAGAATATTTTATATTGGATCCTCATCCAGTCTCAAAGGAAACTTTCATTCCAAAGATTAATGGGGCCAAAGAATTTTATCTTTCTGCATTCCTGATTCAATTATCTCCTCATGTGCCCTCCTCTGTGTCCAAAAGGAATTGAACTCCCATAATCTACGTAAGTGTTGCCAACTTTCATATTCTTGGGAACCACTGCATCCTTCAGACAGTGCTCTGGGACTAATGGTGTGTGTTGTAATACAAACTGAATGCACCATGTATCATGTCCACATTACATGCACCTTGTAGTGGGACGGGTTTTGTTGCAGGGCATGGTGCAGGCCTTAGGTCCAGCTAGGCCATTATATACAAAATGGAAAGAGAGATTTAATGGTAACATATACACTCTCCCTCTGGACATGATCTCCCCTCTCCTTTCAAATCATAATGCAGCCAAACTTTTCACTCTGCGGTGATTTAAATTTGGTAGGGCCTACTGTTGTGGCCATATTAAAAACACTTGGAGTTCAGATTTGGCCTCCAGACCTACAGCTGTCTATCCCTGATTTTGGTTATAGTACAGGCAACACTCAGTTAACAAAGCCTCTGACAAAGAAAATCCTTTTTACAAAGCCTTTTTATGCCCCCAACCCCCTTGCCTTCTTCATCTTCTGTCTAGCTGGAAGGTTTTTTAAATGAGGATTAGCACTGGGAGGATGGTAAAAAAGGGGTGGAGTAATGCTGATTATCAGTGTTGGGTTGCTTCGGAAGCAATATCTGTAGTAGAGAATACAATAAAAGCTTGAATTGAAAAGAATGGGATTCTAGTCTAGCCAATCTGACTGTACCTGTGTGTACCTGCCTACAACAGGCAAGGTAAACAGCATTTAACTCCAGAATCCCTTATTGAGGATGTGTGAGCAGCAAAACAGAGAAAGTGGGGAATCAGATAAGCTTGCCTCATAGTCCCTCTCCCCCACCAAACATGTTTAAAACCACAGATATATGTTTGGCTGCCAAAATGGAAGTCATACAACAGTGGCAGCTGATGAAAGAAAGAAAGAAAAAATCCCTGGATGCAATTTTGGAAGAAGTTTTCAAGTGATCCCTGGAAGGTTCAAAATATTTTTGTTTACTTATGCAAGGCTTACATGGCCTGGTTGTTTCATTTCACATATGCATATTGTTTTGGAGCTTTTTCCAAAGAGGTTGTCTGTGAATAAAATCTGGCTGAATATGGCGCAGCAGGCTCCCATCCTAAACGGAAGAGACATGGACGATTTCGCCACAGGGACGGCGCGTCCAAAATAGACCCCCTGCCACACTGCAGCTACGAAGCTCTCCCCCTGCAAGGATCATCTGAAAATGTCCTTGGATAACAAGTTTGGCGAAACATGTCAAGCCGCTCTTCTTTTTTTGTGACACAGGAACCTGTCCCTGTTCTCGTATCAAACTTTCTGTTAAAGAAGTCACACTCAGGAACACATGCACTAAGTGAGGTATACTTGTATGCTATGAACAGAAATCAGGAAAATGACTTCCACCCAGATAATTTGAAAGTCAAAACAAGAAACTTCTCACAACCAATTAAACAATGATGATTTTCAATAACACTCCCTTTCCCTCAGAAAAGATGCTGTGTTTCTTAATAGCAAAAGTTAAAGTATAAGTCCTATCAGACTGCATTCCGTGGGACTGAAAATACCTCTTCTCCATTTGATTACTTTAGTGAAATAGCTAATTTTCTATCATCTTTCATTCAGATTAAATGTCTGTTGGCTGGATGAGTCATAAATTCAAGGGCAGGAGGGAGGAAATCCCACTAAGATGAAATTGACACAGTCCTCTTCTCACTTTATGGTGCCTCTCTTTCTGTATGTGTGTGACAGTGGGGGAGAGAGTGAGTTGGGTGTGCATGCATGTGAATAAGCTGAGTGTGGTTAGGGATATGAGTGCATTTTTTGTGTATGAGTGAATGTGCAGGATAAGGTGTAGGTGTGGGTGTTATGCTGCATGTATGTGGAAGGTGAGAATAAGCACAAAGAAGGGTTTTATTTTATTTTTTAAAAAGCAAAACAACTCATCCACAATTATTATTTTTCTTTAACACTTGCAGATGTATATTTTAAAACATTTTTAAGCCAATAGGATGAGGCAGGGGTTTAACTATCACTACCCTTACCTGTCATTTTGGCTGCCATTTTGAAGTTGAGAGTGCTTTTCTGACTGTGGGCAAAGCTGTCAGTTGTCTCCATTTTGACTACTTTTAGCAGTTGATATAAAACAGAACACCATTTCTTCCAGCATCTTCCTAAAAGAAATCTTACCATTCCCATGTGACTGCCTAGTGTGCATTTTCTGAATATACAAGAAACAGAAGGTAGATGTTGGCCACAGTTTATCCTAGAAGCAACATTCCATACCTGAATTTATTTATTTTTTCATTTTCCTGCTTCCCAGAATCTATCCTGGTTTGGGAGGTGAGACATGATCCTTACCAACCACTCAACAGGGCTTTGCAGATGATAAGTTTATTGTGGTATTACATGCACATGATGGTTACCAGTTGACAAATCACCATCTGTAACCCTCCCCAAATACGTCCTGATTTTAAGCCAATCAGGAGTTTTGTTCTTGCTGTGCCCAAATCTTTATATAAATCCCCATTGTCCCCAAAAATATTTTGTTTAGGGGGTGAAATTTTACAATGAAGTTCCGGTCACATTACATACATGGTTTGAAACGTTTAATGCCTGGGTTTTTTTTAAACACATACGAGCATGCACATACACACACACACATAATAGTTTGATGAGAAAATACCAGACGAATCAAGAAACAAGAGAAGAAGCAAAAGTGCCAAGAAAAGGGAGCTAGCAATTCAGATGCTCTTAGAATATATGGATTAAATGACAAAGTCAGCATACCAACTCTGCAATTCTATGATTCTATGATTCTATGATATCAATTACTTGGAGTGACAACAGCAGCAAATGTTCTAAGGGTGTATTCACACACCACATCTTAGTTCTGGAATCTGGATCCTCTTCTCCTCCTGAACACATCATTAGGTTTCCTCTTGTTTGAGGTAAAGTGAGCAATCAAATCCTTTTTGGTGTAAAATACAACTAAAGGATGAAAGACTTCATGCTTTGGAGGAGAGTAACAACTGCTCATTTCCATCCATTTTGGGGATATTGTCCAGTAATTGCTCCAAACTAATGTTTGAATCATAGAATTGTTGGCAGGGGCCACAAGGGCCATCTAGTCCAACACCCTGCCATGCAGAAATACCCAACTAAAGTACTCTTGAAAGATGCCCAACCAAACACGGTTTAAGACCTCAGAAAAAGAAGAGTCCACCACCCTCTGAGGCAGCCTATTCCACTGTTGAACAGCTCTTACAGTAAAGAAGTTCTTTATAATGTTTTGGTGGAATCTCTTTTCTTATAATTTGAATCCATTGGTTCATGGCTCTCCAAAGACCACTGCTTGGTATGTGGTTGTTACATTGTCCCTTTGTTCACCTCCTGTTTATATCTGCATATTCCCTGAAAGGTAACATGATTAGTCATCCTCTCACATTATCTGTGTAGGCACCCAGGAAGCAGCATATATGGTAAGCATGACATGAACTGAAGAATCACTGCTAGGATCATAGAATCATAGAATTGCAGAGTTGGAAGAGACCACGAGGGCCATCCAGTCCAACCCCCCTGCCACGCAGGAAATCACAATCAAAGCATCCCCGACAGATGGCCATCCAGCCTCTGTTTAAAGACCTCCAAGGAAGGAGACCCCACCACGCTCCGAGGGAGTGCGTTCCACTGCCGAACAGCTCTTACTGTCAAAAAGTTCCTCCTCATGTTGAGGTGGAATCTCTGTTCCTGGAGCTTGCACCCATTGCTCCGTGTTCCAGTCTCTGGAGCAGCAGAAAACAAGCCTGCTCCATCCTCAGCGTGACATCCCTTCAAATACTTAAACAGGGCTATCATATCGCCTCTAAACCGTCTTTTTTCCAGGCTAAACATACCCAGCTCCCTAAGTCTCTCCTCATAAGGCATTGTTTCCAGACCTTTCACCATTTTAGTTGCCCTTCTCTGGACACGCTCCAATTTGTCAATATCCTTTCTGAATTGTGGTGCCCAGAACTGGACACAGTACTCTAAGTGAGGTCTGACCAAGGCAGAATAGAGTGGTACTATTACTTCCCTTGATCTAGACACTATACTTCTATTGATACAGCCCAAAATTGCATTGGCCTTTTTAGCTGCCGCATCACACTGTTGGCTCATGTTCAACTTGTGGTCTACTAGGACTCCTAGATCCCTTTCGCACGTAGTCTCATTCAGCCAGGTCTCTCCCATCCTATATTTATGCATTTCATTTTTCCGCCCTAAATGCAGTACTTTACATTTCTCCGTATTGAATTTCATTTTGTTAGCTTTGGCCCAGCTCTCCAGTCTATCCAGGTCATTCTGAATTTTGATCCTGTCCTCTAGGGTATTAGCTACTCCTCCCAATTTGGTGTCATCTGCAAATTTGATAAGTATGCCCCTAATTTCCTCATCTAAGTCATTGATAAAGATGTTGAATAGCACTGGGCCCAGGACAGAACCCTGTGGCACCCCACTGGTCACATCTTTCCAAGACGAAGAGGAGCCACTGCTTAGCACCCTTTGGGTTCGGCCGGTCAACCAATTACAAATCCATTGAACAGTTAACTTGTCTAGCCCACATTCTACAAGCTTGTTTGCAAGAATGTCATGGGGAACCTTGTCAAAGGCCTTACTGAAATCAAGGTATGCAATGTCCACAGCATTCCCTTCATCTACCAAGCTGGTAACTTTATCAAAAAAAGAGATCAGATTAGTCTGGCATGACTTGTTTCTCTGAAACCCATGCTGACTTTTTGTGATTATGGCATTGCCTTCTAAATGTTCACAGACTCTCTGTTTAATGATCTGTTCTAGAATCTTCCCTGGTATTGATGTCAGACTAACTGGACGATAGTTGTTGGGATCCTCTTTTTTCCCCTTTTTGAAGATGGGAACAACGTTTGCCCTCCTCCAGTCTGCTGGGACTTCTCCTGTTCTCCAGGAGTTCTCAAATATTATTGCCAATGGCTCTGAGATTATATTTGCCAGCTCTTTTAATACTCTTGGATGTAGTTCATCTGGTCCTGGAGATTTAAATTCATTTAGATTAAGAAGGTATTCCTGTACTACCTCTTTACTTATTTTGAGCTGGATTTCCCCTATTGTGTCCTCTGTTCCATTCTCCTCAGGTTGGTCCTCCTTTTCCTTTTCTGAAAACACTGAGGCAAAGAAGGTGTTGAGTAATTCTGCCTTTTCTCTGTCCCCTGTTAGCATTTTGCCATCTTCTCCACGTAGCGGCCCTATCATTTCCTTCTTCCTCCTTTTGCTGCGGACATACCCAAAAAAACCCTTTTTATTGTTCTTAACCTCCCTAGCAAGCCTGAGCTCATTCTGCGCTCATTCATTGCATTCATTGATGTGACACCCAAAAAGGTAGCAGTGAACATTCCACAAAGGGAAATATAATATTGATATGTATCATTTCCAGGTATCACAGTCCTTTTCACCACCACCTCCCCATGAGACAGCAAAATTCTGCACTCAGAAAAGCTGGTTCCTTCATGTAAAATTACACACATTGTCATGCTTGCTACTCTTCCTTAATTTATACAGCTATTCCTCATCACTGGAAGGGACAAAGAACAATACCTGTGCTGGTGAAATCTTACCTGATGATCACTCAAAGCCCCACTCTGGGCCGGTTTAAGGAATTTTGGGGCCCCCTGCAATGCTTTATTTTGGGGGCCCCATATGTTTATCTCAGGTCAATGTAACCTAACCTATTACCGTACAGGATGCTCAGATTCATTATCCATGGGACACAAAACACCACACCTACCATAGAATCTTCCTAGAAAATGTGTCCTCCCTAGCCGTTTTCTAGGCCCTCCACGGCAACTCTATGGTATTTTAAACCAGAAGTCCCATTATTTTCAATGGAGTTCACTATTATTCATGGTTTTCAGAATCCACGCCCCCCCCCGAACCAATCCCCAGTGGATAAGAGGGGCCTACTGTATTAAATAATTTACATATGAGGAACAGCTTAGGGAGCTGGGCATGCTTAGCCTGGAGAAGAGAAGGTTGAGAGGTGATGCGATAGCCATGTTTAAATATTTGAAGAGATGTCATACTGAGGAAGGAGCAAGCTTGTTTTCTGCTGCTCCAAAGACTAGGACACAGAGCTATGGGTTCAAACTACAGGAAAAGAGATTCCACCTGAATATTAGGAAGAACCTCCTGACAGTATGAGCTGTTCGGAAGTGGAATACACTGCCTTGGAGTGTGGTGGAGTCTCCTTCTTTGGCTTTTTTAAAACATAGGTTGGATGGCCATCTGCCAGGAATGCTTGGCTTGTGTGTTCCTGCAGGGCAGAAGCCGATCAGATGGGATGGCTGTTGGGATCCCTTCCAGCCCTATGATTCTATGATTCTAGGCTGCATTCAGAGCCTGGGAAAGTTACTCTTGGATTACACCTCTCAGAATCCCTTTGCCACCACCCTTTTCAAGGTCTGGTTGCATTGTTCCTTTTCCAGCATTCTCTAGCCCAGTGGTTCTTAACTTGGGGTCTGCAATGTCCTCCCAGGGGGTCCAACAAAGGCTTGAAGGCTGCTTGGCCCACCTCCTCCCTGTAGTGGAGCAGCCACGTGATAGGAACCAAGGCAAAGGCTGGCTGGCTTGGCCTGTACATTGCCATTCAATCCACTCCAGCCACAAACTTGCAGGAAGAAGCAAGAGTGCCTCTGAGGGAAAGTTTAATGGATGGTGTAATTGTATTGTATTGTTGTTGTTAGCTATTATTATTTAAAAAAATATTATTAGCTATTATTATTAGGGTTTTGAATCTTGAGTTAAGTCTTGGGGCAACAAAAGATATTTAAAGGGGGTCCCTGGTAAAAAAAAAAAAGGTTAAGAACCACTGCTCTAGGCCAATGTCTCTCACATAACACTAATGGGATACTGGTGTTTTAGTGACAACAATAAAACCATTGTTCCCAGTAATATTACGCCAAATTTTAATGTCTATTCTTTATATTCTTCTGTTAAAAGAGCTAGAGTGTTGTAGAAGTTTCAGCATTGCACTATGACTATGGAGACCAGGGTCTGAATCCTTACTCAGCCATGAATACCCACTGGCTGACCTTGGGCAAGACACAGTCTCTCAGCCTCAAAGGAAGGCAAAGGAACACCCCCTTTGAACAAACCTTGCCTAGAAAACCCCATGGTAGGTTCGCTTTAGTCAGAAATGACTTGAAGGCACACAGGCAAACACACACAAATTTCTTTTGCAGGCTGAACTCAGTTGGTAGCAAGGGGCCCCACTCAGCTCCTGCCTCTCTCTTCAGCTCCTGAGATTTCACCAGGCCTACATATCTAGAAACCTATTTGTGCAACATTAACTGTTTTAAAAATGAATGAAAGTGAAGGTTCTTAACTTCTGTACCAGGTATTAAATTTGTACTTGTATCATTGGATTGAAGAAATGTGGAACATATGGAATATATACTGCCCTGACAGTGTGTGTGTGTGTGTGTATGTGTGCCTTCAAGTCACCTGTCAATTTATGGTGAACCCCTGGTTTTTTAAATAGGGCTTTCTTAGGCAAGGAATACAGTCATCCCTTCACATTCGCGGGGGTTAGGTTCCCCAGGCCCCCACGAATGCGAAAAATCCGCAAATAACAACTGCCCTCCCCCTCCCCCGCCAAAGTCACCATGGGGCCTCCGGAGGCCCTGTAGTCGCTTTCCCCCACCTCCCCACTCCCTCCCCATGATCACCTCCCCAGCCCTCCCCACCCCCTCCCCAGGCCTTCATGGGGCCTTCATGGGGCCACCGGAGACGCTCCGGAGGCCCCATGATTGCCTCCCCAGCCCTCCCCACTCCTTCCCCAGGCCTTCATGGGGCCTCCAGAGTGTCTCTGGAGGTCCCTTGAAGGCCTCCCCAGCCCTCCCCACCCCCTCCCCAGGCCTTCATGGGGCCTCTGGAGCGTCTTCGGACGCCCCATGATCGCCTCCCCAGCCCTCCCCACTCCCTCCCCAGGTCTTCATGGGGCCTCCGGAGCGTCCCCAGAGGTCCCGTGAAGGCTTCCCCTGCCCTCCCCACCCTCTTCCCAGGCCTTCATGGGGCCTCCAGAGCGTCGCCGGAGGTCCCTTGAAGGTCTCCCCGGCCCTCCCCACCCTCTCCCCAGGCCTTCATGGGGCCTCCGGCCCTCCCCACCCCTCCCCATGCTTGCCTCCCCAGCTCTCCCCCTCCCGCCCAAGGCCTTAACAGGGCCTGCAGAGGCCCTGTGTCGTGGCTTTTGGGAGGGCAGGGGCCCTCCCAAAACCCGTGAATATTCAAAACCGCAAATGCCAAGTTCGCAAATGTGGAGGGGCAACTGTACTTAGAGGTGGTTGTGACAGTTTCTTCCTTTGAAATATAGCCTACAACACCTGGGATTCATTGTGGCCTCCCATCCAAGTACTAAATCAGAGCTGACCCTGCTTAGCTTCCAAGATCAGACAGGATCTGGTGCCATTAAGGTATTTAGGCAATTACATGCCAGAAAAAGGAGAAGGAAAAAGGAGATGAACTGAAATCAAATGGGATAGTTTACTAAGGAATTGTAAAGCATCTGGAGATATGTCTCCAAGGATTCTCCTCCATTCCATGTTTGACATAAGCAGAAAAGAGAAATAGAAGGGAATTAATCACCCCTACCCAATGAGACAGTGTTGTATGTGCTCTTGCACATGCATTCACTGGCACTGAGGTATGTATAATACATAAGGAAAGGAAGTACCTGAGTCGGAACCCATGCCTGAAGCTCTTCTCTCTCTAAGGGTGGCCACACCACTTACATTTCTGTAATAATAGGGAATTGCCTTAAAAAAAACCCTCGTTATTGTTACCGTTCCAATGCCACTTCAAAATACATGCAGTTATAGGTACAGTTTTAAAAAGTAACTTGTTTCCTTTTTCTCAGAACTAACAAAATAGCTACTTCCAGTTACTTTTGAAAACATAGCAGAATGGCCTATAGTACAAAACAATCTCGTCTGGTCTACCCATGAGCCAAATGATGTATAACCAGCAAGTGCAATCCAAAATTAGAATGTGCCACTTTGAACACAACTTCTCAAGTGTTTCTTTTCTGCATGAGGCTCGGGTAAGAAGATGCTTGCCTCCTCCCTACAATTTCTCATTAGCTTTCCCTCTGACATTGGGCCCAGTCTCCACTACTGTCCAGGAGCAAAGTGGCAGGTGAGTGGTTGCTGTTCCTTTGGCTCATTCCTATGGCTTGCTGGCACACTTCCAATAGGCCAGAAGGCCAGAGTAGACAAGAACGTGGCAAAAGCAGTTTTGGAGTTGCAACAGAGCTAAGGGGCTTTGCCAGTCAACAGAGGAGGGGGACTTGCTGTGCCATGGGCTTTAGCAGGTGTGCAACAGCACTGTCCCCTGATGCTGGCCTTGCAACCTCAATTATCAGGGTCAGTGTTGAATCTCTGGGAGTATATTCCTGCATTAGAGCTATTTTCACTTCAATTTGCTCTTTGTCCAGTTTGCTAAACCAACCTTCCTTCCTTCCTTCCTTCCTTCCTTCCTTCCTTCCTTCCTTCCTTCCTTCCTTACCTACTTACCCCATTTTTCCTCTCAAGGTGGCATAAATGTTCCTATTTTTATCCTCACAATCATTCTGTCAGTTGTTTCAGCTGCAACATAGGGTTCATCTACATTGGCCGCTTAATCCAGGGCCCCAGATTGACCATGATGGCAACCACACGCACCTGTGCGACAGCATGTCATTGTTCACATGGGCCAGCCAGGCCAGCACCACATTGGCCTTCCTGGCCTGTCCCATTTTTGGAGCTGCTACTGCTGCCTCACCAGCCAAGCTGGTCCCTGTGAGAGCCTGGCCTGTGGCATTGCTTTTGCTGAGGTGGCCAGACATGTGATCAACAAGGAGGAGGTTGCTCTACCCACTCCCTGTTGATCGCATGGATGCCCTGTTCTAACCTCAGCAGAAGCAACACCTCCATCCAGGCCCCTCACAGGGAGCTGCTTGGCCAGTGAGGCGATGGTGTCAGCTGTTCTGGCAGGGATCCATCCCCTCCCCTGTGCTGCTCAGCACAGGGTAAGTGTGATGGTGCTGTGCTTGCATGTGGATAACTGGATCGGGCCTAATCAAACCCTGTCCAGTTTTCCAGACAGCAAAAGAACTCAAGGTCACTTTGGAGTTTTCAGGAAATCCTGGTGTTTCCAGTTCGGAGCAAAGTTGGGTTAAGGGAGAAAATGCAGTTCATCCCTAGAAGTAGCCGTATATTGTCTGGACTGCCTTCACCAGATTTGGGTTGAGTCTGTATTTTATTTTTTTTATTTTGCTAGTGTAGACAAGTCCTATAGTGACTGGCCCAGGTTCACTCATTATGCATCATGGCCAAGTGGAGATTTGAATCCTAGTCCTCCACTCTAACCCAGCAATCCTAGTTCAGCACTTTAACAACTACTCCATGCTGGGCCTTTGTTCATTTTTGTACGTGAAAGTTGCTACCACTGCTTGACATGCAAAATTCTTTTCTGATTGACTTGATAAATAACCCAGTTTATGGAAGCCTGTTATAAACTGAAACAGGGATCAGGGGTGCATCTTGGAAGTACTGAAGAAAGAATAAGTGGGTTTGACAGACTGGCCTATGGTTGCAACAGCTACAACGTCACTCTCCCCAAGCCATCAACTTCCAAGGCCCTGAGATGCTATTTTGCAAGAAATGATCCACAGGAAAGAGAGTGAATATGAGCTTTCATCAGTCACATCTCTAGCACAGTGTTCTTCACTGGCCCCAGCATGCATTCATGCCCTCCAAACACTCACAAGCTTAGCCTCAAGTGACTATGGCTGAGAGCCTATGTCACAATTGCATAGCATAAACTACACCCACAGAGACGCACAGTGGTTGTGCTATGCCACCCTTCATTGTGAATGTCAATGCTGTGCAACCAATCCTATACCTGCCAATGTAGTTGCTAATTGGCTCAGTGTGCAGTTAGACTGAGTGGTGGTAATGGCAATCTGGTGGTAATGAAGTCATGGATAAGATTGTATTCACAATCCCAGTGAATCAAATGGTAAATTCAAAGCACTGACAAATGCACTGGCTAAGATCCCACAGTCTTCTGGCCTATCTGTCCTTCTTTACAGATGTTGAGGCTCTGTCAGAAGGGACTGGCAATCTAGCTCCAGTTTCAAGATACTAAATCATAAAGAGGGAGGTGAGCTGGGGCCTGCAAGCTGCCCCTCAACCACAAGCAACTGGATAGTAGACCAAGCAGGTACACAGGTCTCTGGTATGGTGAGACATATTGCATTGCCATTTAAAGCTGCATGTACAAATTTTGTGAAAACCCATGCCCTCTTATTTTATTTTATTTTTTGCTAATGCACCCCCGCTTCTTGATGCATCAGCGGGAACCCATTGCCTGAGTGCAGTGAAGCTTCTGGACTTTCTCTAAATGAAACCTTAGCACACTGAGGAAGAGACACACACTTTGAGGGCTGGCTTGGGCTCAGTTCACTACAGAGAAGGGCCATATCTCCAAAGCACAGCACTTGCATTGCATGTGAAAGGTTATAGGTTCCTCCATGGCATTTGGAGGGCAGGCCTGGGAGAGGCCCTTCTCTGAACCCAAGGGCAGATGCTGCTGGTTAAGCTAGGAAAACTTACCGAGCCAGCCAGACAAATGGCTCTATATTCCTAGAACCTCTTTCATGAGGAATTATGGTATTTATGGAAAGAAACCAGAAAGCAATGGGCCAATCAGGTGACATGAGATGTGGTAAGATGCAGTTCCTCCTGGTGTTTCCACCCAGGGAAAGCCATTCCCTTTCTCTATTGCTTTCAAGGCCATTTTTGGCAACATTCCAGCAAGTATAATTAAATTCATGTTATCTCAAAATACCATCTGCAAGTCAAGGTCCAGAAGGGCTGGTTTTATTTTTAACCTTTCTCCAACTCTGGCTCCAAACTGACAAATCTGATTTTGGACTGTTTCAGCTTTTAACATCATAGCTTATGTTAATTTGTTAGTCTATTATAGGACATACACAGGAAATATAAACATTAGCATTCCAGGCATATAAATATAATAATTTAACATTCAGGAGACTTATTAGAGTATAATTTATTCTCACATGTTTGAAACAGGACTTAAATGATACATTTCCCAAAGCATTGAGTGATTAATACTGCACATAGTGCAATATGGCAAAAAAGTGCTTTGAAATGTAGTACATATTCAATATGCAATGGAAATCATAAGGGTAATTTGTTATCCAAAACAAAACTATCTCACAGAAATATCTTCGCATTTTCGTAACAACAAGAAATCACTTTTCAGGTTTTGCCAGTCATTGGCCAGAAAAGGAGCTATTTAATTACCGCAGATTTCAGAACATACCACTTGTTTCTTTTTTCACAGATGATTTTCTAATCCAGCTCTAGTTATGAGCAACTAGTTCCTTGTAACAACCAGTGGCCCCAGCTGGGGAATGTGCATGCCACCCCCATGTATCCAACAAAATGAACTTTAACAGCACCTGGCTGGGCTTGGTGAGTGGGCTAGAAATACATACCTCAAACAAAAGGCCATTTGTCTGTGGAATTTCCCATCTTGAATTGGCGCATTGATCTTTAAGATAGCCAAAGATTTATCCAAGCAGAGCAGTCAAAGCAATCATCCTTTCCTGGAAGTCAAAGACAATTTTCTTTTAGAAGATTTTATACCAGCATTTTGAATCAAGGGATGTGGGGCTAAATCCGATGGTTCACATCCTCGAATGGAAAGTATTTATCTGTTAGAAGATTAGACGTCTAAGAGAGGAAATGTCTTCTAGAGTTGACCAGAAATTTCTCAGAATTCTTTTCTTTTTCTGAGAAAGCAACTCATAATCTATTTTCTCACTCTAAAAAAAAAAAAAAGCAAGCAAGCAAGCAAGAAAAGAAAAGCTATTTTGAATAATTTTCTCCCAGTCTTCTACACCATTTTATGGGTATATTGACTGCATTCCCCCCTCACTGTGTCCTGGAAAGTTGCAAGGTCTGGGACATTCAGGAAAATGCAAAATGGTGTTTAGGCTGCTAATGGTGAGCTCTACTCTGAGAAATTATTGAAAAATTACTTCTCCCTCTGAATTCATTTGGTGAAATGGTTCCTTCAAGTTCTCTCTTTACAAAAATGTGGAAACTTTTGAACAGCCATTTGTATATAAGCTCCCTGGGAAAGAACTTCTGGATTGAACAGAGAGGATGCCAACAAGAAGAATTCTTCCCTTTGTGGCTCTCCTGTTCTTCTGATTTCTAAGAACATTTATTTATTTTGATTTATTGATTTATTGATTTGACTTATTTGAACATTTACATCTAACCACTTGTACCAGATTGCCAAAAATAAATGACATGCTCTGACCATTGAAAGAACATGTGATTCTTCTCAGAGACTGGGAAGACTACCTAAGACTATAACTGCCAGAAATTCCTAGGCATCATGGACAGTGGCCATTCACACAGGGGGAATCTGTAATCTAACAAATGACATTTCAAATTCTAATCTTGATCCTCTACCCTTTCTACAATGCAGAAGTAAACTTGCAGGCATATTTTTAAGTAGGATACCAAGAATACAGTCCTGCACATGCCTACTTGGAACTAGCTTCTGAGTAAACCTGTTTAAAATTTTGTTTGTTGCAAGGTCTTTGTGTTCATCTATAGGTCCTTCCAAAAGCATCCCAATTGCATTTTTCTTTGTTTGGCTCATGTCACATAGAATTTATTATTACTAAAAGTGTGCTCAGTTAGGGTAAATTTTTGCTTATTTTATTCTCCCACAGAAGAATACATAATTTCAAAAGTCTTCTCCATTGTGAACAAAAATAGAAGAATTTTTATGACTTTGTCAAGGATTTTTTTTCACACTTCATGATTTTTTTCTGAAAAATTCATTAGCATTTTTAAAAAACTTGTTTTATGAGCAAAACCCAGTATTTTTGTGTAGAAAACTGCATTTTGCAAACAAATAAATGCATACATAAATATAAATGCACTGCTTTCTGTGAAAAAATGTTAGGTGTGTGCAAAAAAAAAAGTCTTTTGCAGAGAATCCAAGTTTTTTGCACAAATTAACTGTTCATAAAATGTCACAAAAATGTAAAAAATCCTGTGGGGATCATTTACTCAACAGGATGTCTCAGGACTTTATCAAATTACCCCGCTAAACCCTGTTCTTTTTCCAGCATAACTTTGCCATTTTTATGCCTGCAAAATAACTCCCCATGCCACACTTACCTTCTTTCATGTCAAAAGGCTTCCCAGGCACTAATGGGGAGTGAACAGAGCTCCGTTCACTTCCTGGTTTAAGATCTCACCTAATCTCATGAGAAGATGCTTTCACAGGAAATTCAAAAAACAAAACAAAATAAACACACAAAAAGTAAAAGAAAGCACAGAAACACACTAAAAAACTTCCAAGTAAACCAGGGAGGGTCATGAAAAATGCATCACCTACCTGGATGTCACAATCTTACCTGGAAGTGTTCTGGTCAGACTAGCCATTGATGCTGCATTCACATGAGTACAATGGCATGAAGTTTCAAATGCCAGCAATGCCAGCTTAAGCCATCAATAAAATACAACGGGTTTTGGCCAGTAAATAAACAAGAAAGGGTGGTGTCATTTGGTGTGAGCACCCTTTCACATTTATGTGGCATCATTATGACACCGTATTTGGTGTGTCTGATAATGTCCTGTGTGTCAAGACACCCCTTCTCATAAAAGACTAGAAAATTTGCAAGTATTCTTTATATCCCTATGCTCATTCAAAACCATTTAAGCAGAAACAAACAAACAAGGTGGTAACAACGAGTTTTAACTAACTCTTCTAAATGGACTTTCCAAAATAATTCTCTTGCCCATCTCAGAGTACAGAGTACAAAATTCCAAATAGATGAACAGTACCGGGAGTAGACTGTATCACCCAATGAGATTGCTCCCTTTCTTCCAGACCATTTAGTAGAGGGTATAGAGTAGTTGGAATATGTGTTGATCTAGGAAGCAGGGTGTCTGAGCCAATTCCTCACTCAGCAGCACCTGCATAACTAACATGGCATTTTGATGGCTATCTAGCCCTCACCAACTAAGCTGTTTCTACACCCTGTCATCATGTGTTTCCAGGTGGTTGTAAAACAAGTGGAGGTGTATGGATACAAACAGAAGGCTGTGCACAGGGAAGGAAAAGAGAATAGCCTAATTGGGAGTGGGGAGGGGGAGTTGCAAGGTACAGATGATTAGAACTGAAGGAAATGGCCTCAGTACTGAATGCTGCAGAAGGTGGGGAGATTTACAGACCAATCCTACACTGCACTCATAGTGATGACGTAGCTGGGACCTGACATCACCTTGCTCTTGCAAATTCCAAAATAGCTAAACGATTCTCTGAACAGATGGGACAGACCAGATCCTGGGTAAAAGAGGGGGAAGAAGGAGTAGATAAAGAGGCAGTGGACATTCTGACCCTGTTAACCACTCAGCACATATGCACAACACCCCACCCACAGTCAATAGACAGTCAATGGGCCTCCAGGCCAACCTGCACACACTGTTAAATGTGTGATGCCAAGAAATGAAGACCAGTAGAAATCTTGGTGTTCCTCCTCCCACAAAGTAGTAGTAGTAATAATAATATGAGTAGCATAAGTAGTAGTAGTAGTAGTAATTTCTTATCCATCTCTCCCCATGGATCGAAGTGGGAGACAACACATTTACACATAACAACTAATATCAGTTAAAATACATATCAATTAAAAATACATAAACATACATAAACCCATTAAGACACATAATATTAATTTAAAAGCACAAATAAAAACAATGCATGTTAAAACCATTTAAAATTCACAATTTAAAAGCAGCCATGATGACAACAGGAGCAATGACACCTGCTACCTTCTCAGGTGTACCTTTATTTACTTCATTTAGTTGCAGTCCTCACCATAACTGGAGTCAGGTGAAAGTAGAATTGCTTTCCTCAGTGGTAATACACTCATTGAGATCCTGCATCATCTAGAAGAATATAAAGTTCCCTCAGATTAAACTACAGTATCCATGGGGGACACATAGATTCCAAAAACCATGGATAATAGTGAACCCTATTAAAATGAATGACTTGCAGCCCAAGCATACCATAGAGTCATGCTGGAGAACCTAGAGGATCCCTAGAGAGAACACCTCTCTAGGCATTTTCTAGGTCCTCCAGTGTGACTCTATGGTCAACTTCTGGCAGAAGCATACCACAGAGTCATGCTGGAGGACCTAGAAGATCCCTAGAGGGACGATGTTTTTTTGATGTGGGTGAGTCAGTGGATCCAGATCCTGCGGACAGAGGGGCTGTAGTGTATGCCCCATACCTCTCTCCCTGGATAGAGAACTCTCCCTGTAGTGGCTCCATCATGTGGCACTTTACTGGCAGGGAGGGCAGGGGAGAACCCCAAAGCATCCAGGTATGTTTCTACATCTGGATCCACAATGACAACATCCTTTAGGACCTCCAGAGAACCCAGGGAGGTCCTGGAGGATGTTGTTGTATAGGGACACAGATTGATGCTGTGAGATTGTCCCCTGACTACTAAATGGCCCCATGAGTGTGGCTCTGCAGAGGACAGGTGAGTTTAGTGGTCAGGGAGTTGTGGAGGGAGGTAGTGAATCCCTGCCCCCACAATAAGCATAGAAAGACATATGTAAGCATAAGGTGGCTTCTGTCCCCTGTTTGTCCGCTTTTGTGGCTGGAGCTGAATTGCATGGTATAATAGGATCCTTCGGCTGACACTGAGGCTTGTTCCTGGCTATGGGCACAATGATCACCTTCCTAGAGTTTTCCATGTAGAGGTGTGGAACATAGTTTCATCTGATGGAACCTCCTAAAAGGGGAAGTAATCCTCATGTGAAATGGGAGAATCCTCTCTCTTCCTCCTCAATCATAGCTGCAGGTACCTTGTCAATGTCTTTCTTTTCTTCCGTCTTTAACGTCAATCCCTTGTCATTTGGGGGCTTCCATCTCTAGGAGACTGCTGTTACCAGAAAATATCAGGACTTACTCATGCAACAATATGTCCCACACCCTCAAACACTATCAAGTACACCCACCTGGAAAGGTTTCAAATCTGAATCCTTCTCTCAGTTCCTTTCAGACAATCTCACCCACAGGATGCTCTTCAGAAGTAAGAAGGCTGTTGATGTCCACTGCAAAAAGCATGGCTGTCTGGTCAGTTTATGGACCTTCCTCCTGAGAGCTTGAATCCTATCAGTTATTGCATGCTCTCCTATCCCTCTTACAGATGCCTTGGGCATTGATTTTCCAGCTGCCCTAAACTAGTCTTTCTCAAGGTTTCCTTCTATGGCTGGCATCCTGTCAGTGACTTACATGTGTGTATAAGTGCCACTTATGATTGTGTAAGTCCCTTTTTGGATGGGGCACAGAAGGCTATTCTCTTGCCCTTGCACTCCATCTAAAAACCACACATGCCTGGCAGCATCAAGCCTTGGGAGGGGCTGATGCTGCTCCTTCTTACAGAGAGAAGGGGAGGGAGGGAGGATGTGATTCAGACCATGAAGATCTGGCTACTCTCAGTTCATGGGGGAAGGAAAAAGTGGGTGCAATCTATTTGAGAGCGCATTGCCATTTTTTCCTTCCTAAATGAGCAGAAACCAGGCTGCTTCTCTATGGTCTGAATTGCCCCCCTCCCGCCCTGCTTCCTCATCAGTAAGTAACAGCAGCAACCCCTCCCCCTCTCAGGTCTGACAGCTGCCGGGCAATGGGGGAATGAAGGCTGCACATACAGGACTACACATACATATAGGATCTTGGCCTATGGTGACAAAGTGTTACCTTTGAGTAAAGAAGAAAGAAGTTTCTTCTCCAAGTTTGGAAAGACTCTTCTGTGCCACTAGAGTCACCCAGAAAGTAATTCAAGCCAGGATCCTGTTGCTGTCTTATACTGGCATAACCCCCAGTTATGCTGCATAAAAGTACTTTTTTAGATGTTGAGTAAGGAGGTATCTACTATCTCCTTGCACACTGCCATAGGGGAACCAGTGGCTCCTAGGTGCAGCTCCACTACCCCAGGCACTGATTAGCAGTACTGGTGGCTTAAGTACCATCTGATTGTCCTTGTGCACCTGGTGGAGAAGCAGCAGGCTTCATATTCATACTAGAGTGGGGGCTTCTTCTTCATGAGATGTGGAAGGACACTGGGTAGCATCCAGGACCCAACATCCCCCCCCAAATCACCCAATCAGTGACTGAGAATTAGAACTATCCTTTGAAGCTTCTGGTGGCCCAGGTGGCTCTGATGCATCAAACCAGCATGGCACAGCCTGATGGGGGATTATAGTTTTTTTTTTTGGCTGATGGTGAGGGGAGGAGGCATTCTAGCTGTAGCCCCCAATGTAACACAGTGAAATCTTGCGAGAGAAGGATGTACCATGATGAGAACTATGGTGACAAAAAGTATTGAAGAAGCAAAAAGAAAATGGTGTCAAATCAATTGAGTCGGTCCCTCTGCAGTCCACTCTGAATTACTATGATTGAAGTCTCACAGGCTCAATTGTAGACGTGTTGCCACTCCCACAAGAAAGCTTGCAGGGAGAAGGGAGAAACCAACAGGGAAGACACTTATGTCTTTCCTCTGCATGGGGTAAAAATAATTGTCTTTTAAAGACAATATATTTGAGTGATAACACCTTGTCATTGCATAACTAAATGCACAATGTAGATGCTGCACACTGTAAACTATGTCAGATAAGGGCCTTTATTCATGGCATCTTTCTTGAAACTAACGGCTGTTTCTCTAGCTACACAGTGACCCAGGTGCCCAGAACTCTTGCTTCTCTAAATCCCCATGAAAGAAAATGAAATGTACTAAATTCCCTCCTATTCAGAAGTCAGGAAATGTCACAGGATATATTAGTGGATAAATAGCAGGAAATGTCAAAGGCCAGCCTTCATTTATAGAAGGTGCAGTCTGCCTCAGGATAACCTGGAAAAAAAGGGAGCAGAAGCCAAAAGTTCTCTTGACTGCTGATTACTGGTTAGGGAACAACAGAGTTTCTCTTCTGTTTTTAGATACTGCACTGAGATAGATAGGCAGATGGTAGATGAAAGAAAGAAAGAAAGAAAGAAAGGAAGGAAGGAAGGAAGGAAGGAAGGAAGGAAGGAAGGAAGGATTAACAAACAGTACTTAATACAGAGGGCCCTTAATATCACTGGGGTTTGGTTCCAAAATCTGTGGATGCCTATGTGCCATTATCACAGAATCATAAAATCATAGAGTTGGAAGAGACCACACGGGCCATCCAGTCCAGCCCCTTGCCATGCAGGAATACACAATCAAATCATTCCTGAAAGATGGCCTTCCAGCCTCTGTTTAAAAACCTCCAAAGAAGGAGACTCCACCACAATAAGAGGCAGTGTATTTCACTTCTGAACAGCTCTTACTGTCAATAAGTTTTTCCTAATGTTTAGGTGGAATCTCTTCTCCTGTAATTTGAACCCATTGTTCCATGTCCTAGTCCATGGAGCAGCAGAAAACAAGCTTGCCCAATCTCAGTATGACATCTCTTCAAATATTTAAACATGGCTATCATGTCCCCTCTCAACCTTCTCTTCTCCAGACTAAACATACCCAGCTCCTTATGCCATTCCTCATAAGGCATGGCTTCCAGACCTCCCACCATTTTATTCGCCCTCCTCTGGACACGTTCCAGCTTGTCCATATCCTTCCTGAATTGTGGTGCCCAGAACAGGACACAGTATTCCAGGTGAGTTCTGACCAAAGCAGAATAGAGTAGCACTATTACTTCCCTTGATCTGGACACTATACTGGTATTGATGCAGTCTAGAATTGCATTGGCTTTTTCCCCCTGCCCCGTCACACTGCTAACCCATGTTCAGTTTATGGTCCACTAAGACTCCTCGATCCTTTTTGCTGCCATCAAGCCAGGTGCCACCCATTCTATATCTGTGCATTTTTACTGCCCAAGTGTAGCATCCTACATTTCTCCCTGGTGAAATTCATTTTGTTAGTTTTGGCCCAGTTTTATAATCCGTTAAGGACATTTTGAATTCTGATCCTATCCTCTGGGGTATTAGCTACCCCTCCTAATTTGGTGTCATCTGCAAACTTGATAAGCATACCCCTATTCCCTCATCCAGTCATTGATAAATATGTTGAATAGCACTGAATCCAGGACAGAACCCTGTGGCACCCCACTGGTCACTTCTCTTCAGGATGAAGAGGAGCCATTGGTGGCTACCCTTTGGATTTGGTCCATCAACCAATTACAAATCCACCTAACAGTTGCATTGTCTAATTCGCATGTTACTAACTTTATTGCAAGAATATCACGGGGGACTTTGTCAAAGGCCTTACTGAAATCAAGATACACTACATCCACAGCATTCCCTTCATCTACCAAGTATGTAACTCTATCAAACAAAGAGATAAGATTAGTCTGGCACGACATGTTGATTTTTAGTGATCATAGCATTCCTTTCTAAGTGCTTATAGATTGTCTGTTTAATGATCTGCTCTAGAATCTTTCCTAGTATTGATGTCAGGCTCACTGGGAGAAAATTATTTGGATCTTCTTCCAGTGCCCCCTTTTAAAGATGGGGACAACATTTGCCCTCCTCCAGTCTGCTAGGACCTCTCCTGTTCTCCAGGATTTCTCAAAGATGATTGACAGTGGTTCTGAGATTACTTCTGCCAGTTCTTTTAGTACCCTTGGATATAATTCATCTGGACCAGGAGACTTGAATTCATTTATACTGGTTAGGTATTCCTCTACAACCTCTATATATTCTATGCTGCATTTCCCCTATTGCGTCATCTGCTCCACTTTCTCCAGGTTGAGCACTGTTCTCCTTTTGGGAGAAGTCCAAGGCAAAGAAGGTGTTGAGTAGCTCTGTCTTTTCTCTGTCCCCTGTCAGCATTTCGCCACCTTCTCCCTGCAGCAAGTCCTACCACTTCCTTGTTTTTTCTTTGCTATGGACATAGATAGATAGATAGATAGCTCTTTCTATTGTTTTTAACCTCTCTAGTAAGCCTGAGCTCCATCTGTGCTTTTGCTTTTCTGATTTTCCCCCTACATGAGCTGGCCGTTTGTTTGAATTCTTCTTTGGTGATTTCTCCCTTTTTCCATTTCTTGTACATGTTCCTTTTGAGTTGCAGCTCAGTTGAAAGTTCTTTAGACATCCATACTGTTTTATTTAGGCGTCTGCCATTTTTCCTCCTCATTGGAACTGTTTGAAGTTGTGCCTTCAATAGCTTACTTTTTAGAAAGTCCCATCCTACATCTACTCCCTTCTCTTTTAGTATTCCTGACCATGGGACCACCCCTAGTAATTCCCTAAGTTTTCTGAAATCAGCTTTCTTAAAGTCTAGAAGGTGTGTCTGACTATGCTTGGCTTCCCCTTTCCTCTGTATAACAAACTCCAGGGGAACATGGTCACTCTACTTCTACCCCATTAACCAAATCATCTCTGTTGGTTAGGATCAGATCTAAAATAGCTGACCCCCTTGTTGCCTCTTCCACCATCTGGACTATGAAATTTTCTGCAAGGCAAGTGAGGAATTTGTTGGACCTTAAATTTTTGGCAGAGTTGGACTTCCAACAAGTATCAGGATAGTTAAAATCCCCCATTATGACTACATCTCTCCTGTCTGAATGTACAGACATCTCTTCTAGGAAGGCATCATCCAAGTCCTCAGTTTGGCTTGGAGATCTATAGTGGACCTCCACAACAACATCCTTGCTATTTCTCTCCCCTTGCTTTTTACCCAGATGCTCTCAACTTGGCTCCCAGGATTTAAGTTATGGATCTGTTCACAGGTATACACATCCTTAATGTATAATGCTACTCCACCACCCTTCCAGTTTGGTCTATTTCTCTGAAATGGGTTATACCCCACTATAACTACATCCCAATCTTGAGACTCATCCTACCAGGTTTCAGTGATTCCTATTAAATCATATTTGCTTTGCTTTGCTGTGCTAAGAGTTCAAGTTCATCCTGTTTATTTCCCATGCTCTGTGCATTAGTATAGAGACATCTAAGACCATGGGCCATTCCCCCTATCTGTCTTTTAAAGGTTTTATTCCTCCCACTGCTGGGTTCTTGTACTATTTATCTTGTTGTCTGTATAACATTTCAACTATTATCTCCAGCACATGATGAACTCCTGTCCTCATGAATACTGTCTCTGTCCCACACACAACTCAGTTGAAAGCCCTCCTGATCAGATCCTTCAGACTCTTAGAAAAAACATTCTTGCCAACTGCTGTGAGAGGCAACCAATCCCTTGCCAGTGGTCCATCTCTGTGAAACCACACCTCATGGTCCAGGAAGCCAAACCGTTCCTGGTGGCACTATCTGCGCAGCCAGTTGTTCACCTCCACTATCTTTCTCTCCCTTCCTGGGCCATGCCCTTCCACTGGAAGGACAGACTAAATGGCTACCTGTGCATGCATGTTCTTCAGCTTCCTACCCAGAGCCTCATAATCCCTTTTGATATTCTGAAGGCTATGCCTTGCAGTATCATTGGTTACCATGTGGATTAAAAGGAAAGGATAATGGTCAGTGGGCTTCACAAATCTTGTCAGCTTCCCCATTACATTGCGGATGTTTGCACCTGGGAGAAAGCACACCTCTCAAGACATCTTATCAGGCCTGAAAACTACTGATTCTGTACTCCTCAGAAGACAGTCTTCTGCCACCACCACATGTCTCCTCCGAGGATTGGCAGAGGCCAATCTGTGCGCTGAACCGTCCAAGGTCTCATGCACATTCTCTGAGGCCTGGCTCTGCTACTCTCCTTCCTGTTCCTTGTCATCACTGACAAGGGAGAGATCTTCAAACTGGTTCTGTAGTGCCAAACTCGTAGAATGGCCCCTTCTCCTTCTTTGAGTCACATTCTTCCAAACATCAGCCTCCTGTGTATCATAACTAACCTCCTCCAGAGAGATATCCCCTGCATGTTCCTAAACGAGGACCTTCTGCTCTGTTCTGTTCTGTCTAAGAAAACCTCCTGCTCCCTAATATGCTGTATAGTGGCTAATCAGGCCTCAAGTTACTGGCCCTTCTCTTTCAACAACACAACCAACTTGCACTTGCTGCAGGTGTAGGTCTGCACACCACAGTCAAGAAGACAAACAAACTACAGCTGTTGTAGGTGACTGCAGCAGTTCCCTCACTGGCCATATTGAATACTCTGAAGTAAGCACTACAAGAGAACTCTAGGCCTCACCTCAAACTCCCCCAGTAAACACCCATGCCAAACACTCCTGTTGGGTTCACTCCTATTCACCTTGCTCCTGTATGCTGAGCTCCAGAGACTGAGGCTGCAGCTATATACAGAGCTACTGGCTGCCAACTCCTCCCTCTGCCTCTCACCTACTTCCTCTCAGCAGTCTCTGTCTCACTTTCTATCAACACAAGCAGCTCACCAAACAAATGCTAATGAGTCCCCCAAGGCAAGCCTACACTGAGACCACACAAACAAACAGCCTTGACCCAAGCAAGCACACTATTGTTAGCCCAACAAACTATTCCAAGAACTCTCTGGGGAAGAGACAAGGGAGCAAGCAGTGTGAATGGTAGAGGGCAAGAACGTAAGGAAGTGTGTGCTATTGTAAGGGCTGTAGGTCAAGCGGGAGAAGGCGTAGGAGAGCAAGCAGTGTGAGCAGTGGAGAGCAAGACGTAAGGGGGGTGCATTGCTAACGCGTGAAATGATGCAACACAGTGAGGAGAAGGGAGACAAGACAAGACAGGGAGGGGAAAGGAGGGGTGGAAGGGTAAGAGGTGCAGAAAGAGGGTGCAAGAATGAAGAGAGGGGGGCATGATGAGGTGCAAGGTGCAAGGGAAGGAACTGTGGTGCCACAAGGTGAGGGAAGGAGGGAAAGGGGGTGAGAATTTCAGCAGAGTGACAAGAACAAGATGGGCATGGAGAGATGTGGGGTTAATCTGGCATGGGGTAAGAATGAGGGTGGGGCAAATTAGGAGCACAGTGAAGGAGGCAAGGTGACATCATCCAAAGAAGTCCTATAGCAGGAAGAGAATGGCTCAGTTCACTGCCCCCATGGTCTGCTTCCTGAGGCAGCCACCTCATGATGCTACTCTGAGGAAAGAAGAAACTGGAAAAAGACATGAAGAGAGGGGCGACAGATGCTAGATGCTTGATATGAATCTTCAGATTTTGGGACATTGATCCAAAAAAAGATAAAGAAAAGATAAAGCCTTTTCTCAGGGACTCACTCCACATTTATTTGTCTTGGGAGTGTGCTATGGGCATTTGAACTATTTACTCACACATGTGCCCTGCCTCAGTTGACAGATATTTATACACATGGTTGGGGTGGGAGGGAATGAAAAACACAAAAAGTACAAATGCTTATAATTACCTTAACTTGCATTAACAAACAACAATTGGGTGGGAGAACAGACATACTAGCATAGATAAGTGCATCGTATGTCCATTTTGATGAGGAGTCAAATAGCTCAAAGATAGTTATGGTACACTTTCAGTACTATCTCTGAAGAAAATCAGACTGTGCTTCCCCCTTCCCTCAGTTAATGCTGTTTGTTCTTGCTTTCCTATGCCTCTTGCCCTGTGAATCAGACGGCAGTCCCTCTCAGGGGTCTCCTGTGATATTTCCATCGCACTGGAGCTTTTTTTAAAAAAAATTATTTTTGCCATTGGTGAAAAACTGAGGTATGGTAGTCCAAGGTCTCATGGTAAATTATAGTAGACTTCCAGTTCTCTTGTTGGTTGGAAAAAAAGTCTCTCCTGGCCTTAAAGCAACCCAAGAGGGACAAAACATGACAAAATTTCTCCTGGCCCAACAGTGAACCAAGGTTCTGTCTAAATGGTCAAAATAATCCTCATGGAATCCTCTGGGAATACAATCTGTCTTAATGGGAACCCTCATCGATGCGTAGCATTCAGAAGGGGGACAGCAAAAAAACTCCCAAAACTATACCCAGAGAGCCTTCATGGCTTTTTCCAGAGGGTTTTTTTTAAAAAATAATATCTTTATTAAATTTACACTTAAACAAGACCACTCGAAGCAACAGAAACAACAGTAACATTACAGACAGACACACATAATAAAAAAAGAAAAAAGAAAAAGCATAATACAACACACCTACCACACCTATCCCCTCCCCTACCTCCATTTCTCTCTTATGATAAAAGACTTCCCACCTCAGCCTGAAAGCATTGTAATCTATCAGTTCTAAACACCCTCTCTTTTTACAAAGTAAATACAATATCTGTTATAGGTCCCATCTACACGGTAAAAAAAATACGTACGCCGTTCAGACGATCGCTCTTCGGTACACACAGCCGTTCGGATTCATACGTGTCATTCAGAAGGGGGGCTAGCAAATCCCCGGTAAATTACGTGGATTCAGCGTTAGGGAGGATTAGCGGATCTCAGGGTCCGTCTATACGATTAAAAAAAATCAGTTTGGGGGTAAAAAATGCGAATAGGTAGCCGTTCGTATGCATACGATCCGCCTACATGATTTTTTACCCCCTAAACTCCATATGAGCCCCCTTTCCCAGCTGGCTGGAGCGAGCAAGCCAAGCGGCAGTTTTAAATCTCCCGGCACTTCTTTTAAAAAATTTTTTAAAAAAGGTGCCTGCTTTGCGGATAGTCGGTTTTCCCTATTTATAAAGTAAAATAAAAATAAATTTATATAAAATACACAGACTTACCGGACTCGCGCTTAGCCAGGAATCCAACATGGCGGCCGCTCCCAATTTCCCTCCTTGCTAGCCCTGCCCCCTCTACTCATCCAGCCAATCAGATTACACTGCCTGTTCATATGTGTGTGAACACGTACAGACCATCAGCCATTCGAACGGCTGTACGTATTTTATGCTGAGATCTGCTAATCCTCCCAAACGCAGAATCCACGTAGTTTACGAGGGATTCGCTAGCTCCCCTTCTGAATGACACGTATGAATCCAAACGGCTGAGTGTACGGAACAGCGATCTTCCGAACGGTGTATGTATTTTTTTTACCATGTAGATGGGACCTTGGCATAAAATACGTACAGCCGTTCGAATGGGTGATGGTCTGTACGCCCCGTTCGCACACATACGAACAGGCAGTGTAATCTGATTGGCTGGCCGAGTAGAGGGGGCGGGGCTAGCAAGGAAGGGAATTGGGAGCGGCCGCCATGTTGGATTCATGGCTAAGTGAGAGGCCAGTAAGTCCATGAATTTTATATATATTTGTTTTTATTTTACTTTGTAAATAGGGAAAACCGAATGTCCACAAAACAGGCACCTTTTAAAAAAAAAATTAAAAAGTGGCGGGAGGATTAAAACTGCCACTTGGCTTGCTCACTCCAGCCAGCTGGGGAAGGGGGCTCATATGGAGTTTAGGGGGGTAAAAAATCGTGTAGGCGGATCGTATGCATACGAATGGCTGCCTATTTGTATTTTTTACTCCCCAAATGTATTTTTTTTAAATCGTATAAACGGACCCATAATATCTAAAACATCTAACACTTACAACTAAAATATATATCTTAATACTTAACAACATATTTTTTATCAATTATCTATCGATAACATAATTTCTGCATAGTTTTCTATTCCAGACACACCATATTGTAGCTTCCTTATTCAGCCTTCAAAACCTAAAATATTAACCTCCCCTTGTTGTTCTTTCACAAAATCTATAACTGGGCCCCATATATCTAGAAAATAATCTAATTGTTTCCTTTATTTAAATTTGTTAATTTTTCCATTGTAGCTATTTCCATCAATTTCTCCATCCATTCTCTATAATCTGGTATCTTAGTTGATTTCCATTTCTAAGCAAAAATCACTCTCACTGCCATTACCATATACCAAATTAATTTACAGAATTTTTTCTCATCTTTTTCTTAATTGTCATGTTCAGCAGAAACAGTTCTGGCCTCAACATAACTTAATTTTCAGAATCTTATATATCCATTTGTTTACTTTGAACCAATATTTCTTTATTTTTTTGCATCTCCACCACATGTGAAAAAATGATCCAATTTGCTTTCTACACTTCCAACATAAATTATTAGCGCCTTTATACATTTTTGCAATAATTTCTGGAGTGATATACCATTTCAGCATCATCTTATACCAATTTCCTTTTAACGCATATGAGCATGTAAATATTATCTCTTTTACCCAAACCTCTTCCCATTGGTTCATATGAATCTCATGTCCCATATACCTTGCACAGATAATCATATACACTTTAACTTGCTCTTCCTCTTTATCGAATTTTAGTAATAATTTATATATTTTACTTATTAAATGTTTTTCATCATTGCCTAATAGTTGTTCAAATTCAGATTTTAGTCCTTCATATTGCCAATTCTTCAAATCTTCTCTTACCCTTTCTTTCTCTAATTTGATAGTATGATAACCATGGTAGACTAGATCCTTCTCTTGCTAACTCTCGATTTTCTTTAATTTTCCATCCCCTAGCATCTTTTTAAATATAAATCTCTATAAGTTAACCAAGTATCTGTCCTCTATTCCCTTTTGCAAAATGCTTCTTCAGGAGAAAGCCAACCTGGGATTTTAGGGTACAGCCTATCTTTGTATCTCATCTTATTCTTAACAGGGATCTTCTTATTATATGATTTTTGAACTCTGCATTTATTTTAACCTTCCCACACCATGCCAACCCATTTTCAAGTCGTGTCCTTCCAGTTTTTAAAAAGATCCATACAGAATGTGCCTTCCCGCTCATTAAGATAATCACATTCACATCACTGCACTTTCTCATATGAGAGAAAGCGCAAGCTGATTGGCCAGATGAGCACAGGGGCAGGGCTTGCTAACAGGACAAGCACCCACTGCTGCCATGTTGAAGTTTTGCCTCAGTGAGAGATCACTAATTTGATAAAATGGTGATTTGTATTTTATCCTTCTCTCTCTCTCTCTCTCTCTCTTTTTTTTTTGTAAATGTGAAATATCGCTTGTGTGCACCACAGTAAAAGTTTTTTTAAAAAAAATTGGCAGCAGTGGCAGATTTTAAAATGTAAGTAATTCACTTGCATCTGCCATCTTTGCAAGGGGGCATGTGAAGTGTATGGGGGCAGTAAAACCATTAGGACAAGTTGCAGCTGCTGCAAATTGCTATTTACTGCAGAGCAATCCATCCCCTCCCCATATAGACAACCACTGAAAATCAATCAAAAATTGTGCTTTGTCAGGTGTGAGTTTTGCACCTTCAAGGTCCTATATAGACCAATGTGCCTGCGCAACCCTCAGCAGTTACTCACCCCTATGTGACAGGGAGCTCACTGGGCAGACAGAAGGATTCTTTGGAGACTCCATCTCTTTTATAGTCCCTCCCCAGTCCTGTTGGTGTCACAGAGGAAGGAACATGCAAGGTTCTATATCAGAGAATGAAAAGTAATGTTTCTAAATGCTGTTCTAGATGGTTAGCACGCCATTTCAGACTCTATTCAGATCCCTTAGAAAGAATAACTGACAAGTATTTCCATGTTCTTTCGGCTCTATGTTGATATCCCCCCATCACGCACACACACACTTGATGACCATCTTAGTAGCTGTATAATCCCCCCACCACCACAAAAAAAAAATCTCATTGCAACCTCCCAGTCACATTCAGTAATGAAGTGTCTTCCCAGGTGTTTTGGTAGTAGCCTAGAATATGAAAGCCACTTGCTGTGGCTTTTTGCTGTTTTTTTTTTTTTGTATATTATTGGATCATTTCTTGACTATTAAACACTTTCCAAGTCCTTTGACAAATTGGTTTTTGCTTCCTCTTCTGTAATCAAGTCATGATTTTGCTGTTGAAGACTTTTCTTAGATCAAAGCACATGGAGAATGCTATGTTCCAGTGCACCAAACATTCCCTACACAGCAGCTGTTATTAAGTAAATACGTAGTCTGGCTTTGCCACATGGGACCACTTTGTATATATCAGAGAGTCAAGGTTTGAGTTAGCTTTTTGAATATACGTGTGAAGATTAGGCAGATTAGCCTAAGCCTTTTAATGGAAAAGTACTTTCTAAAGATCACCTTGTCTTCATGACCATCAGCTTCAGCAACAGTACAGGCCAGCTGAGCGTTCACCAGTGTGCTCCTCTGCAATTTCATGGAAAGCAAACACTTCTGTGAAAGGCTTGCTTTAATTGCATGTCACACAGCAGTCCTTGCACTGGGCAGTTGCATTATGTTGAGATGGTCTCCACGTTTATTACAAACAACTCCAATCCCTGCCGTTTGTTTATCCCTATATTGTCTTTTTATGCCTTGATATGCATTTTTAATTAGATGCGCCTCAGTTCTTTCATTGCCTTCATTTGGGAAGTACACTTTTCACTAACTCTGCAAATATTCACTATTCTTTGGAGGCCAAGTCTCTTTGTTTGCAAGAAGATTGCTTTGACCTGGTTATCAGTTATACCACACATTGGCTTTTTCTGGCTTGTCTGTGTAACTCTTCAAATTCACATGATTTTTTTTTCTTTCTCCCCCCACTTTTTTTTTAAAGACAGAGAGAATAGAAGCAGAGTGTGGAAAGCATTCTTTTTAGACCACAACTCCCAGAATCCCCCAGCCAGCTGTACTTCAAAAACAGGCAAAAGCTCTAATATATTTACAAACTCTAATATATTGACAAGGTTGGAGATTCCCCCCTGCCCCGCAGACAGGTCTACATTACCTCAGACAAAACTTGCTAGGGGACTGCATTGTGGCAGTGGGCCTACTCTGTGGAGGTCTGGGAGCGCAGTGGGTCTTCTTTTTTTTTTTTTTTCCTGGTTCCACAACTACAGCTGATTGGTATCTGAGAATCCCTGTCCGTTGATTGGCTGTGGGAGGGGGGTGCATTCTGGCATCTCAAGACAGGTTGTGTATGAGCGGGAAGGTATTGTTCTGCAAGGAGGTACTGACGACCTCATTCCACAATAACAAAAAAGGTACATAGACTGGTGCAATGGAAAATTATGCCAGCATATGTAATCTACAGTAATCTGGGTTTATTGTGCAAATGGTTTTCCTATGGAAAGGAGACTTCATTGCCTTTTATCCAGGACTAGTTCCATCACTTACACCAAGGAGGATTTAGCTTACTATCCAGGTCTATTGGGTAGAGTGAGACATTCACCTCATTTTTAGGGTCAAGGAAGTAGAGCAAGCTATTGTAGGACAAAGCTATATGGGCCACATTGCCCACCCTTTACATCCTAAATTAGCTTTTTACTTTTGAGAGGATGTTGTGTGACATTACCAGTGTAGCACTTAGGATAGTTACTTTTTGGACTACCGCTGCTGACAGAAGTAATGCAGTTTGACACCACTTTAACTGCCATGGCTCAATGTTATGGAATTATGGGATTTGTAGTTTTGTGAAATATTTAGCCTTCTCTGTCAGAGTGCTCTAGTGCCACAACAAACTACTAATCTCAGG
Organism: Gambelia wislizenii; assembly: GCA_030847615.1. Taxonomy (NCBI): domain Eukaryota; kingdom Metazoa; phylum Chordata; class Lepidosauria; order Squamata; family Crotaphytidae; genus Gambelia; species Gambelia wislizenii. Next base: position 218,574,150 of record JAUMIR010000005.1, on the reverse strand, counting down.
ATTCCATAGGATGGAGCCATGATAGCGGTGTCACACTGCATTATTTCTACAGTGTGTCAGCAGCCTACAACTTCCAGAGAGTTGACTGGGTGACTCTAGGATCTGTAATCGAAAAGACATTTCCAAGCTCTACCTCAGTGTCAAAACAGCATTTAATGGGCAGCCTGCTTAACTTCTGCACATTGAATAGGGACTTGCCATCTTGTCCTTTGGCAATGAAATGTCTTGGGCCAGTCCTGTGGCTTCTGTTGCTCTCAGAGACCTTTGTGAAAGGTAGGTCTCCTTCCTGAACAGTTTTTGGCCACCTCTGAAGATAGGTGTGACTCAGCAAATCTCCCTAAGAGTATGGGATTTTCCAGGCCAAACTTGCCCAAATGGCTTGACCCATTCTAGTGGCCTCATTTTAAAATGAGATAGGACTTTTTCAGAGAACCTTAAATCTGGCAGAAGACATCGGGAGAGGTGTGCGGCTATCCTGCAGCAGGAGGTCCTTTTCAGACGATGCCGTCCCTCTCCCGGCATTGTCTATGTCAGTTGCATGTCTGATCTATTGCAACCACACCATTTTTTACTCACGGAAGTTGTCTGTGAATAAAAAATGCCGCAGTTGCAATAGATCGGACATGAAACTGACACGGACGATGCTGGGAGAGGGACAGCGGCGTCTGAAAAGGACCCCCTGCCGCAGGATAGCTGTGCACCTCTCCCCATGTGTTCTGCCAGATTTATGGTTGTCTGAAAAAGTCCATACTCGCAGTATTCTGTGCATGTCTGTGAATGCTTGAAAGATTATTCCAAATTCTCTCCTCTCCACAACTCATTATAACATATAGCTAATTCCTGGCTTTTTAACAGTACAGTTAGCCCATGGTGCGAGCACCTTAACCCACAATGCTGGAGTCAAGCACCCCTCCCGCTTGGATCACAGGCCTTTCTTGATGGCTCATAGTGCTGTGCATATAGAAAAATATAATGGCAGCTGCATTTACCCAGCTCTTTAGAACAGCAGACAGTTGCTTGGTAAATGCTCAATTTTTTGTCCTTTTTCTTGGCAAAGAGTCAGTTTGTTCCTTATTTATCTGAACGCTTGCTCATCCCTCATGCTTAGTTATAAGGCAAATGCAGCCAACCAAGACAAATGAGAGGTGAGGCATCAGCAAAGCTATTTGCCTACTTAATCACTGTCAGTCACTCCTGCTGCTTCGCCTCAATCCTTCCCTCACCCTCCAACATCAGGCACCCCAAATCTTCAGGGTCCATTCTTGGTGTAGGGCTGACAGGAATTTTCTTATGGCTGGTTGCTTATCGAGGCCATCCACCTCTTTTCTTTCTGACAGGACTGAAACAAGGAGGGACACGTCTGGACCGTGAGCATGTATGTCACAGCCCACCAATTTGACAGTCATATTATCCACCACAATACCCTTTCTCATTTTAGTGGCTAAAGTATAGCTGGGTGGTGTAATGTCTGCCAAATGTGTACATTCTGGTTGGCACACAATAGCCAGCATCCTGTATGGCTCAATGTAGCATAGTAGTTCCACATGCTAAACTATACTACTTTCGTAGTTTTTTAGTGGGTTTTTTCCAGGCTGTGAGGCCATGTTCTGGAAGAGTTTATTTCTGATGTTTTGGCTGCATCTGTGGCTGGCATCTTCTCTGAAGATACCAGCCACGGATGCAGGTGAAATGTCAGGAATAAACTCTTTCAGAACACAGCCTCACAGCATGGAAAAAAACCACAAAAAAATCTATGGATGCCAGCCATTAAAGCCTTCAACTATACTACTTTCACCAACATCCAGACTTACTGTAGAGCTGCTGCCACCCTTCCACTCCTCAAGCCATTCCATGCTAGCTGAAGAGCAGAGGGTGGTTGATTGAAGAAGTGTCTGGCTATGATCACGTAGCCAGTTGTGAAATGATTACTTTGTCTGCTGGATGATGTAATCATTTTGCCTCTGGTTACAGGGACATGGCCAGATACTTCTTCAATCTCCCCCCACCCACTCTCAACAAGGCACAAAATGGCTGAATGGGGGAAGGCTGAAACAGTTCTGCAATAACTCAGGGGCAGTGCTTTGGTCAGTTAAGAGGAAGGAAGAGAATATAAACTCCCTCACAGACAAAAAAGACACTTACATATGCTTATACCTGCATATGCTGCTAATAGGATATCAGCTACAATTTGGGAAAGATATCTTTCCAGCGCTTGGAAAAGTTTTTTAAAGGCAAAACTCCCAGAATGCCCCAGCCATAATGGCCTATGCATTTGAGCTCTATACATTTGAGTAAGTAGTTTGAAGTGAAAGTTGAGATAGCACCATAAATACATCACATGATCTGAAAAATTACATATAAAATCATACATATCAGACTGGGAGGAACTGCATGTGGATTTAGAAAGGAGTATTTTACTCTTGAGCAAGGCATGCCTTGAGCAGCTAGGGAAGTTATTTGTTCATTTGCCATTCTCACAATTAAGTAGACTTTGAATAATTTGGAAATAAAATGACTATAAAGTTTTAGTCTCCTTATATTGGTTGAGATCTGACAGTTGTGCAGCAGTGCATAAAGGCCCACCAACATTACTACACTGGGCTGTCCCATTCTGTGGCTTTGCAATGCAGCTTTATTGCACCAGGTTGCACCCCTACAGCCAATTAATGATCAACAAGCGGGAAGATGCCAGGGCACTTTCTAGTTGCAGTTGGACAAACAGGAAAAAGTAGCAGCTCTCACTATTCTGGTCCAGAGAAAGTGTGAGCCCAGGTCATGCTGCCATCACCCCTCCCCAGGGAGCCCACATGGGGAAAAGACCAAAAAGAAGAGGAAAGGAGGAGGCAAAATGGCAGCAGTGAAAGCTCAAGCAAGCCTGGTCTGAGGCAAGGCTCCGGCCCTGTTCTCAATGTCATTCCAGCCTCTCTCTCCTCTCTCTTTCTCTAGCTTTTCTCCACTTTGCATCTCCTTTCTTCCTTCCCTCTCCCTTTTCTCTAACATGTTGGTACCAATGGCCAATGTTAGTAAGAAGGAGCTCAATTCCAACCGCAATGAGGATGACAAGATGTCGGAAGAAGAACAACAGGAAACATTCAATCATAGCGATGATGTGTAAAAGCTATTCTCCTCCTTATAACCTCAGGCATTGCACTGTATGTGTGTTACACTGTATGCATTATGCTGGAGGCCTGGCCAGGTGACAGTTATTTCTTTTCCTTAGCTGCTTACCTGCAGATGCCCACCTTCCCATCCCCTTGGCCACTGACTGGATGTGGACGTATGCCCTGGTGCATCAAGCTGCAATAACACCTATTCTCACAAGTCATTGTAATCATGTGAAAGAACCGCCACAGAATTATCACATGACGACCACTAGTGCTTTAAGAATGGGAGTTGACTTCTGTGATTTGGCATGGGTGAAATTTCAGCAGTTCTCACGAGAAGATGCAGGCGTGCTTAAAACACCAAAAAACCCTTCATTAACAAAGTAAATGAACACACAAGCACTGAAACAAACATTAAAATGTGCAAAAAAATGGGACAGTTCATAAAAAGAGTACTCTGTGCTTCGTTTTTGCATTCTCACCCAGACATTTCCTCACTGAGGACTGCTCATTCATGCTGTAAACTTACAATTACAATGGGATGTGATTTTGCACAAAGTCAATAGCATGAAAAAATCTCTGTTGATGCTCTATTGATGGCTTTTCCCATCAATTAGAAATGATGCCTTTTTTGCAGCTGGAGCATGAAGTAATAACATGAATGATGATGTGTGATAGCGGGGCCCATTCGCACTACCCTGATGTTGTAATCCCACACTTTTTGCCACTTCTGATAACGTCCTAAAACTCAATGTCACTGAAGGCAGAGATGTGGCTTTCAACCCACAGGGCCAGCCCAAGACATTTTACTGCCTAGGGCAGTCATGGTAACCCTTCAATTCTACATATACAAGCTGATTAAGTTGGCATTTGAACCTTACTTTAACACCAACAGTGGAATAGAGTCATCCAGCACACACAAGGACATGAGGGGCTCTTTACACCACACAATTACAGCACTATGATTTCACTATAACTGCTATTGTGATGCCCTACTGAATCTTGGGGTTTGTAGTTCAGTGAGACACTAATGCTCTCTGGCTGAGAATTTAAACACCCCTCCCTAAACTGCAAATCCAAGGTTTCTATAGATGATGCCATGGCAATTAAAGTGGAATCACCTTGTTAAAATTGTGTAGTGTGAAAAGGTGTTAGGCTGCTTATTATAGCACTTAATATGTAGTCAAGTTGTTGACTGATACAAAATTTGGAAGGAGGTGGATGGGATAAAATACCGCTACCACAACTCCTAAAGTGTTTTTTGTATCCTGCCTATCAAGTAGTTTGAGACTATAGCTTCCATTGGTGTAGGGTGGCCATACATCCTGTTTTACAGAGGACTGCTCTCTATTTCAAGGGCTTCCTAGTTCAAATTCAGTTTCAAGACAAACAACCACAAGAGGGAAGAGTGGGGGCCTTGGAGTTGCCTGTCAAGAATTAACACTTGGGCAGCAGACTAAGCAAACTCACAGTTTTCCCCACCATTCTATTTCTATTTAAATTAAGGCATTTGCACCATATAAATTAGCATCTTCTAATTTTTTGAAAATCTGCATCTTCATTAGCCCCGCTTGCCTCTTCTTTATGTTGCATAAATTGTAATACTTTCAGTGTGTTTACCTAATTCAGGCTCAAAATCACTGCAACATATCCACGATGTATTCAAATTATTCATAGAGATCTATTCCTCTGCAAACAGTATTTGCCACGGTTTTGCACACATGCATTGGGCTTCAGAAATGGACTGAGGGGAAAGGGTCACAAACTAGTGACTGCTTCTTTGCCTGGAGTCATGCTTCGTCCACTGAAGTTGCTCTTAGGTCGGTCAGAGTGCTCCATGAGACCGGCCTGCTGGCGCAATTAATATTGTCCTGGGGAAAGGGAGCTCTGCAGTTACTCAGAAAATCACTCAGCCATTCCCAGCAGTTCTGACTGGAGCTCTATCTATAATTGAAGAGCTCTGGGAGGTTTGCAGGCTAGTGGTTCTTCTCCAATTAGGGCTAAAAGGCTGCATTTATTAACAACTGGCTTGTTTAAATAGCAGCACTTCAATACACTGTGTGACTGTGGAAGGAACTGGGAAATGGAGACAGCTAGCAGAAAAGGTCGCACATGTGTGTGTGCGCACACACACAGGCATGTGCACACACAGATCTCTCTTAAACACACACACACATTCACAATCCATGCTTCCCTCTTGCTTGTTGGGATCTCAGTAGCTGTCCACTTGCTGGTGCTGAATGGCTCATGGGAGATGATTTCTTCAGCATGTGGCTGTTGGCACTCACACAACCATGATCCCAGCTGCCCTCTGTTGCGTTCATGCTTCACTTGCTTTCATACCATTGAGGCTCACTCCTTTTCACTCCAAAGGAGAAGCAGCTTAAGTCTGTGTGGAAGACGTGGCGATAGGATGGGGAGTGTGTGGTGAAATGCAAGGTGGCTTGGCTTTCCAGAGGGCCCCCTGGGTGTGCTCACACAGTGCTTGTACTTTTCCAGCCCAACAAGCTTTCCCACTCTCCTCATTTCCAGGAGCTTATGCTTTTTGGGGGAAAACAATTTTGCTTCAAAGTCAGTTTCTTCTCCCAGCCTCTGTCCTTCTCAAAACCTTAGCTGGAGCCATTACAACTTATGAGGGGACTCTGCAGACTTTCTGTTCATTTTTGAACAAGTAGGTGTCCTGTCCGCTTTCTGGAACTGAATGGTGCTTTTCAGTTTAAACTGTTATCATGCCAAATGGCCTGTTCCCATTGCGTGGACCTTGAGCATAACTATAATACAGTATCTGCTTTTACCCCCAAAACTCATAATCCCCCCTCCCCTCCTGAGAGTTCCACAGTCAGCTTCTCTCCAAATGAATTCAGGAAGGACAGCTCTTTATTTCCCTGGCCATGGCTAAAAGTACACCATGGCCAGCCATGAGCTGCTGGCTATACACACTGGTCAAAATCATATTGGTATAACAGTTATGTGTTCATACATCTTTTCTTGGATGTAGCAAAATAAGATATTCAGCATCTCCTTGCATGTTTTCTACTCTCCTCAGCAGCTTCAAAGTGCCCCCAATGCACTGCTGCTGCCATTTATTGGCAGGTGGGGGCAAGATGCCCAGGCAATACCTAATTGTAGTTCCTCAGCCAAGAGAAGAGCCACAGGAGATCCAGGAGGACAATCCCAAATCTGTTCTTCTAGCTACAGAACTAGAACCATGGCTGGGTACTGCCCAAGTGCTTCCCTTCTCTCCCCGCCCCCAGGTGGTAAATAGCCTAGGTAATACACTTTGGGTGCTCCAGATGTGGAAACTATGCAAAACCGTGCAGGCCAAGACAAAGCTGAGAGAAAGAGTCAGGGGGGAAAAAGGCCAGAACTGTGGGAAAACGATTTCATTTTCCATGAAGACAATGCACCTGCTCACACAGCACATTCTGTGAAGCAGTTTTTGGCTGATAAAGGCATTACTACACTGGAACATTTTCCATATTCACCAAATTTGGCACCATGCAACTTTTTTCTTTCCCTAAAGTGAAATCAGTGCTTAAAGGAGCATGTTTTGAGTCAATTGATGCAGTAAAGAAGAAAACAGCAGATGTGTTGGAACATCTGACAGAAACTGATCTGTTCCACACCTTCAACCAGTGGAAAACAAGATTGCATCAGTGTGTGAGTGTGAATGGTGAGTATATTGAAGGGGATAAGCATTAGAATTGTAAGACATATAAATAAAGATGGGTTGTTGTAGTCTCATTATTTAATAGACAGACCTCGTACATTCTGCTTGCAAGATGAAAGATGTTTGCCACTGAATTTAAATGACAACAACTGGGCCGGTGGGGAATGACACTTTTTATTTCATACCCTCTTGAAATCCAGAGGTTGGAAAAATAACAGCTGCATTGACTACCAGTCCATTTCTGGGCAGAATTTAAAGTGCTGGGTTTGACCTTTAAAGCCCTATGTGGCTTGGGTCCACACTACTTGAAAGACCGTATCTCAGTGTGTGCTTTAAGATCTGCAGGGGAGGGCTTTCTCTCAGTCCCACCACCTTCATAGGCATGGTTCATGAGGACTTGGGAGACAGCCTTCGCCATAGCTGCTCCCAGGCTGTAGAACTCCCTTCCACAGGAAGTCCAGTTGGCCCCTCCCTCCTCTCTTTCCTCTAGCAGGTGAAGGCGTTTTTATTTAGGCAGGCTTTTTGAATTATGGAGTTGGAGCTGTAGCATGTGTGGAGCCAGCATGGCATAGTGATTTGAGTGTTGAGTGTTCTGTAGATCAGGTTTCGAATCCCCACTCAGCCATGAAAACTCACTGGGTGACCTTGCGCAAGTCACACACTCTCAGCATTAGAACACCCTGTGATAGGTTCACCTTAGGGTCACCATAAGTTGGAAATGACTTGAAGGCACACAACAAGAAGTGTGTGTGCAATGTAGTGTGCTGTATTTTAAAAAAATTTAAAATCTTTAGTGAAATTATGTTGTAAATATGTTTTACATGTTTTACCCATGTTTTTAAATAATATTGCTATTTAATTCTCCTTTAACTTTTGTAATCAATTGTTTTAGCTGTGTTTCTTACATTATTGTGAGCTGCCTTGAATCCCATTTTGGGAGAAAGGCAGGATATAAGTGCAACAAGCAAACAAACAGTTCAAAAGTAATGTAGTTACTGATGAGGCAATTTCCTTTTTTAGACAGGAGAATAATAAGTATGTAATCTGTTTTACAAATTTATGAAGTAGGAATGAGGTTATAACATTAGTGCAATGAGCAATACTTTCTAATTGCTGTGGGTTACCTTTAAAGTTATATTAGAGCCATATTGACAGGAATCTCTCAAATTTTATGCCATTCTTTTATCATAAAAGGAGTGAAAAACAACAAAACAACAATGAATAATGCAGTAAGTAACACAAGTTACTTTTTAGTCATGGTGATAAGTTAACAGCCACAAACAATCCAGTATATAACTGGACGTAATTACTTTAAAAATAAGTTTTTAGGGTCTGCTGAAAGCTTTATCCATTGTGCTATATGTAAGAGTTCAGGATCATGACAGATTAATCTGAAAATTATATTGCTATATAGCAGTGTGTGTGGAGGGGGTGGTCCTGGAGAGTGGGAATGACAAAAGTACCTTTTTGCCTCTTCCTGAAATTTCACATAGAAAAGTTCATGTTTTTGGACTGAGACTCCTAGACTTCCCCAACTGGCATGGCCACTCTGTATGGTGCTTTGAGGTGGTACAGAGCACTGCTACTCAAAGCGGTAGTCTGTAGACCATGGCCAGTCCCTGAGCTGCTGGCTGCTGATCCACTGTGAGTTTCCAGGAAAGGAAGAAACAGTTGTAGTAAATGGGCCCAAATATGGTGCTGGTCCCTGGCACATTGGGGGAAAAAATCTGTCAGCCCTCCACATATGGAGTAGAAGGATCTGCATAGACAGTAAAATTAGGCTTTGCCCCCACCCCATGGCTGTAACCTGACTAGATACAAGGGCAGTAAAAGAAAGGCAATGAAGTTTGCATCTCTTTTTAAAAATACATATTTACACACACATAATGCCCATACATGCATACATGAAACAGAACTACCTGTACTTTTGGTTTCTCTGTGGACGTGGCTATGAGGACTGTCTCAATGAGTGCCTGCACTTCAAAATTTACCCCTACATCACTGGAATAAAAACATATGTTTGGATGCATTCACTACATGAAGCAATTGTCATTTCCCCTTGAAAAGGAATAGTCCTATCGACCTTGAGATTAAGATCCCAAGAACATCCAATCTCAATGCCATATATCATCATTTGTCTGTTCAGATGCATTAGTGCCTTCAAGTCTCTAAAACCCTTCAGTTCCATTGCTTTTGAACTTAAGAGAGATGACTCAACAATCCTTTCAGTGAACCCCTAATTCTTGCTCTCCTTCTGTATGTACTTTGTTGCCTATCAACTTATGGTAGAACTTTCTAGGGTTTTCTTAGACAAGAAATACTCATAGGTGGCTTGCCATTGCCCTCCTCTGAAATGTAGTCTTCAGTACTTAGTATTCGTTGGTAGTCTCCCATCTAAGTATTACCCAGGGCTGACCCTGCTTAGCTTCCAAGATCAGATGGATTCTAGTGCCTTTAGCGTATTTAACTCTCTATAATTCACCTTCACCTCATGATCTATGATACCTTGTGCCAGGGCCAGCCCTACCAGTAGGCAAGCTGAAGTGGTTGTCCCAGGTAGTAGATACTAGGTGGTGTAGAGGGGGAAGGAGAACATTTGGCCATCCCATCCCGTTGGTAAACAGAGATGTGTATTCTAGGCAGCCTGCCCGAGCTAATCCGCTCTGGAGCCATCAGCAGTGTTGAAGTGAGAGTCAACTTCCAGGCTAGTTGACTTCCTGAGGTGGAATGGAAAGCTGTCTTATCCTTCACCTCAGGCAAGAAATGTCTTGGGTTGGCCCTGCCCTTAGCCATCAGGCATCCTAACATTCTTTGACCATGAAGAGGATATTCTACCAATTTTGAACTCCTCATCTCATCTTATTTCATTTCACAAAACCTGCACATAGAAACATAAGGCTATCAGTGATACCCCAAGCAATTCCATTCACTGTTTTCTTTTTTGTTTTGTTTTTGTTTCATGATATATAGAGGAAGCGTTATAAAGACAGAAAGGGCAGCTTTCCTCTGTGGTTGCAGCAGCAACATTGCATTCAAGCGTGGACAAGAGCAACATATTTAGTATCTGTCAGTCAGTGTTTTTCTGAATTGTCTCCAGCTCAGGGCTTGATCTCTCTCTCTCTCTCTCTTTCTACTGACTCTTCAGAGACCTTTGGGACATTGCAGGGCCACTGAAGCAGAAAGCAGAAGGAACTTTTCTGAGCTATATGGAGTAAAAGAGTCCAGAAATGTAGCAATTAAAAGTGTCATTCCCATTTCAACTTTTACCTCTCATGGTCTCTAACTGGATTTGAGTGGCACTCAGACCTGTCCTCAAAATTCTTCCAAGAGTCAACATCACCACTGGACACCTGATGATTCTGCAGCTGCCATCAGTTTTTTATGGCATTAACTGAATTGCAGCTGACATGAAGTTGCCACGAATGCATACCTGCTAACAGATACAGCTGTTGAATTATTTCAGGGAGGCTAAACCAAAACCAAGCCTTGAGCTCCAGATTATCTGGATGGTGGATTGGATTTGCATCAGAAAAATTGGATCCGATGAGCAGGAAGAGGGCTGGTAGGAAGGGAATTTCTCCAACTCTGCTGGGAAGTAATTTGCAGTCTCTGCATTGCATTTGGCTTTATCGTTCTGAATGTATAGCCAATTAAGCAGAGGAAACAAACACTGCCTTTAATTGTCCTTTCTTGGGGCTGCTCTTTCCCCAGAGACAGATTCTGCTGGGCTTTTTTTTCTGGGTCATGTCCAGTGGGCCTTGAGAAATATGGAAAAGAGGAGACATCAGGCTTGGCAGAAGAAAGAAGGCAGCAGTGCCTTGGCTAAGTGACTATTCTCAGTGAAGCTTTCTAAAGCAGAGGAAAAATGCCAGTTAGTCCAATTCCCAGTGAAATCTTGGGTGCCAGAAAGACTCTGAGACCTTTGTCATTCTAGGTCAAAATTCAGTTGCTGGAATCCTGAGCAGACATATCTTTTTGTTATATTGTGCTTAACATGTCTTTCTATCTAGAAACAAAGAAAACTCCCCATTGCAGAGATCCCAGTTGATACTGGCAATCTCAGCAGGGTGAGATGGCACTGCCAGACTTCTCCATCATCCTCAAGAGATCACACCTCCTGTGTGAGATCAAGGTGCCAAGTGGATTTATTTTCTGTATGGTGCTTTCTGGAAGTTTGTGTGAAACATACTTTGTGTAAAACTCTAGATTGTGATGTCTTTTCCAGATTGTGAAGCTAAGCGCACACACAGCGCAACCACATCAGGACAGGTGGATTGCTTACAAAAAAAAAAAAAAAACAACCTACCCAGCCAGTGCTACTATTTTTACTGCAAAGGATTGAATTTTCAATAGTGCACATTTTGTAGAAATGTGCAAAATCCACTGATGAAAATGCACCTTTTTCTTCCATGATCAAATCCAAAGTCTGCTATTTCAGAGAAGCTCACATCAAACAGACAAATTTTTAAAATGTCTCTTGTCCATACAAGGCTGAAACAAATCTGGATTTACATACCTGCTTTCAGCAGTCTCCCACCATCCTTGCTTTGATCCTGTGCCATGTGTAGAAATTTTCAAAACTGGTTGCTTTAGTGGTTGTCCAATATTGCCAGTTTACATTTTCTGAAAGCTTGAAGCTGCTGATCTAATGTCCTCTATTTTGTCTAGCAAGGTAAAGTTAATATTTTCCTCACCCACTCCTTGAAATTAAGAGTTCATGTTTCTATTCTTTTTGAGGGCACTGTAGTTCATCCTGGAAGACATCAGTTTGAAGGCAAAGTGGTACATCAATATACCATCCAAACATTTTGTTTCATGGGGATGGTGGCCCTGTTAGGGCAGATACATATATATTTACATTCATTCATTTCCTGTCAGTTCTGGTAATTATCAGAGCTTGGAAATGTTGTTTTTATAGGCTGGAAACCTGCTGATGCCCTACACCAATATAATGAAGATAACATAGATCAGGTGTGGGCAAAATGCAATCTGCTGGCTGTATGTGGTCTCCAGCAACATTTTTGTAGCCCCACAGGGTTCCCCGGGGTCAAAATGTTTTGTACCCAAATGCCCACAAATGCCCTCTGGGGGAATAGGGCATTTCCACCATATTTTTGGCCCCCTTGGGCCATTTTAGATCCAAGAGAGGCCTTTTTTTCTGCAACAGGAAGTGAAAAGAAAGTGACTTCTGGTTACTTCCTATTGCTAAAGTAGGCTTCTTAGGGGCCAAAAATGTCTACCCCCAAACATGGTGAAGATACCTTCCACACCCCTTAGAGGACACCTGGAAGCAAAAAAAAAAAAAAAAAAAAGTTTTATTTTGCAGTAGGTGCATGGGTGACGGGTTGGAGGGACTAATGCATCCCCCTAACTTCATACAGATGCCCACCCCGGTGTAGGTGTAGATCCACAGCCTCAGTGGTCACAAAGAGAAGAAAGCATTGGAGACCCTGGATTTTGTATGCCTTCCATAGCTATTGCTACATAACTCTAGAAAAAAAGTGCAACTGCTTGCACATGACACCAGTAGGATTCAAGCCTTGAGCTATGATGTCTAGAATCCCTAGCCAGCAAGTAACGTTTTCAGCCTTAGGTAATACATATTTTTCTGGCACCCCCGCTAATTTCTGTTCTGGTAGAAACAAACTTCCCCTTGCTTTCCTATATGTCAGCATGATGAGTTATTCAGGACAAGAGCATCATGCAAGTAAGCTTCCCTCCAGACATCAACCAGCTTTAACTACAGTTCCTGAAATAAGAACTTTTTCTTCTCTTTGATTGCCAATAGATTAATGGCAAATAGAAGAAATGTTTTCTTCATGCTACATCTCAGTACATTTTTCAATGCCATGAGTGATGTTTTAAACCTCCACCATTAGTCATCTCCAAAAAATTAAAATGTCAAGATGCTTAAGATTTTCCTCATTGAAAGACTTTCCTCAGTCAGGAACCTTTTCACGATGACAGAATTATAGCACTATAATTCCACTTTAACTATCATAGTCCCATCCCATGGAATCCTTTGATTAGCAGTGTAGGGAAGGCTATTTAGAATTCCCTGCCAGTGAACTCTAGTGCCTCAATACAAACCCTAGGATTCCATAGGAATTATGCCATTCCAGTTAAAGTGGAATCATAGTGCTATAACCAGGTAGTGTGAAAGGGACCCAGATCTTTTTTTAATGTTTTTTACCCTGCACTTTTCCTGTGCTTTTGATACTCTTTTTCTGATTTCAATGAAACAGAGACAAAGGGTGGTCCTTGTGAACATGGTAAACTGCCTTATACTGCACCAGACAAGCCCAGTTCATTTAATCCAAGATTGTCAACTCCAGCCATCAGTGGTTCTCCAGGGTTTCAGTGTTAGCTCTACCCAAGATACTTACCAGGCCCAACCCTGATAAGCTCCCACAACCAGAAGAGGTTTGGTGTGGTCAGGGTGGTATGTTGCATCCATAGTCATATTCAGGGCACCTGAAGGAATGACATTCTCCCATGCCTTCTGTTTCTATTGCTCTTGCCACTAATACTAAAAATAGGATTAAAAGAGATGTTTCTGGTAGCAAAAAAAGGAGCTGCTGTGAAATCTAAATGTCTGCAAAGAGATATGATATGGATAAAGTAAGGAAATTATCAGACGTGTTAAAAAATAGTGTCACATGAATGCCAGGAGATCACAAAAGGGCTCTCTTTTCAGACAACATTGTCCCCCCCCCCCCTTGTTATGCACCATTCTGCTGCCATTCTGCCAGAAGCCATCAATAGATCCCCCATTCCTTTTTTGTCATGGATGTTCCTGCGAGTGAAAAGGTGCCCCGTTATGCTGGCGATATCCCAGCATCAATGGGAGGTCCGTGCCAGAGCACTTCCGGGTGAGATTGGGACTTCCAGGTAAGTGACACTTTTTATGACCCTCCCCAGGTTACTTGAACATTTTAAAGTGTGTTTTTGTGCTTACTGTCATTTTTTGTGTTCTTTTTCTTTTTAAATTTCTCGCGTTCATGTCTTCTTGTGAGAATCTGCGGGATTTCAATCCAGGAAGTGAAGGAAGCTCCATTAGAGCTCCCGTCACTCCTGGGATGCATTTTCCATGGAAGAGAAGGTAAGTGTGGTGGGGAAGGTGATTGTTGCATGACAGGGACAGGACAGGGGTGGCAGTGGAGATCATGGGACAGGAACACTTTTTTTGTCCCTGTCTGATAATCTCCTAAAATAAGAACAAACATTGTTGTCCTTTATACAAATTAGTACAAAAATTGGCATTGGGGAGCCTTGAAGTCTTGTTGTTAATTCTGCTCTTGACATATTGAATGGCTTTGGGCAATTCAAGTGAACTCTTTCTCATTCTCTTTCACTGTCTTTAAAATGTGTATAACAATATCTACCTTCCCATCTGAGCTCTCAAGGGCATTGTAGAGATTAATTAATACTTGGCAATAACTGTGCATATCTTTGGAAAAGAGCATTAAATACCAGCTGTTATCAGAATGACAGCATGCCTAACTTCTGCTTATGGTTCTTGCAGACTGACATGCTGATCTATGACAATTTTGTGTGGGCTTATTGGCATCCCTTGCTGGATATTGGTGTTAGGCATGATTCAGGGATCTCTCAAAAGCAATGGCAGATTTTCTTCTGGTAGATTTTCACTTGAGTCCATAGACAGGCAGCCCTTTCATCAAGTTCTGGAACACTCATGGAGATGATTCCCACCCATCCCATATATACCAGTGCCCTCAGCTGGTACAAATTATTCCTTTGTAACCCAAATGAACATCATTCTGAGCATAAAATTGGGGATGCAGAAATCTCTCCAAATCTGACCTACATTCTCACCCTTGTCATTGGTTCATATCAGACTGTAGGATTGCTTTCTTTTCACAAGGGAGTTTGCGCCCATTTTTTAAAAACTTCTTTGAATAATTTTTTTCAATATATCCAGCTTCCCCATTGACTAATGAGAGTATGCATTTTCAACTTTATGCATTTTTAGATGTTCATATTTAAAAATGTAATCTTGATGTTGTGTGTATTTTATTTTTCCTGAATGCACCATAAGCCTCATGAAAGTGCAAAGGTCAGAATCAAGGTGTGCTTTGATCCTCAACAAGTCTTGGGAGATACACAATGGATATTTCCATTGAGAATTTTGAATGCAATAAAATTTTTAGTCCACATGTAAGACCTTTGCTCTTTCAGGCGAGAAGGCTGCTTCTTCTCGGATCATAGCTCCTTCCCACAAGGCTGCTAATGCTTGTTGGTTTGAGAAGTCGAAGGCTTTCATGGCTGGCATCCATAGATTTTCCTTGGTTTTTTTCTGGGCTGTGAGGCCGTGTTCTGGAATAGTTTCTTTCTGACGTTTCACCTGCATTTGTGGCTGGCATCTTCAGAGAATGGTTGGGTAGGACTGTGTCTGGGGTTTATATGCTGTGAACCCCTGTTGGGGAGTATATGTAAATTTGTGTAATTGAATGGTTAGTTTCTGGGTATAGAAATGCAAGGCTTGTTAGTGTCTGTTTGGCTAATGGTTGGTTGATTGGCCATTATCTGCTGGAACACCCCCTGTCCCTGGGTGGAATTCCTTTGCAATTCCTTTGTTGGTTTATTATCCTATCTTTCTCTCAATATGAGTGAGACTCAAGGCAGCACACAGCACAGATTTTAAAAAAAACAGTTATAATTGCAATTAAAAAAAACCTAGGAAATAAGCTATCCTATTAAAAACAGCAACACATTTAAAATAGTTTAAAAGTATTTACAACATAAGAATGCAGATAAAAGTGTAGCACCCTTGGTATTTTTAATTAGTCTTTTGATAGTCTGAAGCTGTATGGGGCTTTATAGGTCAAAACCAGAACTCTGAATTGTGCCCGGAAATAGAGTGGTAGGCAGTGAAGCTGTTGCAACAGATGAGTTCTATGTTCCCTGTAAACAGCTCCAGTCAGCAGTTTGGCTGCGACAATTTGGATCCACTGATGTTTCTGAACAGTTTTCAAAGGCAGCCCCATATAGAATGGGTGACCATAACCCAACCAGGATGCAATGAAGGCATCTGTTACCTGCTGCAGTGGGCTTATCTACATTGGCTGGAATGTGTAATCCACATTCTGGTTGGAGTATTCCAGCCCTGGGCCCATTGCGGCAATGGAAGGATGTCCTCATGGACACATGCAAACTGGCACTTTTCTTTCTCATGCCAAAGCCAGGAATGAGGCATATGACATGGCTGGATGCCTCACAGTGACCTCAGCAGCTGGGAAATGGTTGCACCAGAACCATGTGAGCTGTGTGTGTGGACACCCCTTCCCATTGCAGTAACAGAACTCACCATTTTCTCCAGAAAAATTGCAGCAAACAGCAGTTTTTTAAAACCATGTGTCCAGTCCATTTTAAGGGGTATTTGCCCTGGATTCTCACTGGAACTGCCCAGACATCATCTGGACAGTTCAGACTAGGATTGGGGCAAAACCCCTGTGTTGTCCAGACTGCTGGGAGTGGGAATGGGGTTGGGAGGCTGTTTCATTTGGCCCGTCTAGACAAGCCCAGTGTTCTGACTCCTTGTTTTGTTCACTTCAAAGATATACTCTCCCTTTAAACTGAAAACAAATTTCCAAAGGGGTTGCCCAACCACTTAAAACTATAATGTGAAAGCTAAAACTACAATGTCAAATATAAACCAGCCACTGCTGCAGTCAGAGCAAAGGAAAACTCAAAAGGTACTGTCAATTTTGCATCGACCTCATCCTACCATTAAGCAGAGTGATTCAACCACTCCTCAGGTAGTAACTGTCTTACCCTCCACTGGATTCTGGGGTTTAAAGTCCTAGAATCCCAGGTAGGCCTTGACATGAGTTTGGTTTCCTTTGGAGTTCTGGAGTTTCCCCCACTCTTTGGGGCCTCAGTACTGGATTCCAGCCAGCCCGCCTAAATGGCTGGGAATGAGAATCTCCTACTGAGCTTCAAGGCCAACTACCTGGGCTGGCGAGCCCTCCCTTCTCCTCCTAGTAACTGTTCCCAGGGGCTAGGGGGATAACAAACCTATACTGTTGCTTTTATCTACTGTCTAATGCTAAGCTGGTCAGAACTGGCTTTGAGGTGAAACCATATGCATACCCTTGCTCAATAAACCATGTTAACCTTTCATGTGTGTTCATGTGTGTTAACCTTTCATGTGTGCTCAATAAACCATGTTAACCTTTCATGTGTGTGGAAGATTGCCATCTTGTCATAGAAACATAGAACTGGAAGGAACCACAAGAGCCATCTAACCCACCCCCTGCCATGGAAGAAAATACAATTAAACCATTCCTGAGGGATGGCCATCCAATCTCTGTTTAAAGACCTCCCAAACCCTGCGTCATGCCAGTCCCGATTTTACAGATTGTCTGGGAAGTTGAACAAAATATTTCCCCACCCCTCTTCTTTCACCATCTACTGGGAAGGATTTCAGGTCTGCTCAAAAAGACAGTACTACAAATTGTGCTGGAAAGCGAACAGGGAACCAGTTGAATCACAATGTCATTTTGGGGTCAAGCATGAAACCAACCCATTTCATGTCTCCTTTCCTGTTTAATGAGTTGGCCTCTAATATAAATTATTCCTTTGCATGAATGAACTTGTATTGCTCTGAAAGACCAGCCACAGCTGTTCTGAAGGACTTGGCAGCCGCCTCTTCTTGATAACACACTGGTTTAGATCTCTCATAATTCAGATTGCGTCTCCCAGTAAATTGAGCTTCAGAGGCTTTCTTCATCATCTCATCATTCTCTTCTCTTGCATCAACAGAACCCTTGCCAGGACTTCTGTATTCTCTGTAACAGATAGGAATGGCCTCACTTGGAACCATCATCTATTTTCTCACTGAGAGCTGGAACAGTCATGGCATGGAAGATCTGTGAGCAAATAGCCTGGCATCTTTTGTAACTTGAAAATAGCTTCATGGAGGAAGGGACAAGTACTCCCTTTGTGAGCAAAACACTGATGCCGAGAGAGGGAATGTTTAATCCTTCCCTATCTTTCCTGTTTATCCCATCTAAATTGTCCCTACGGCAATCTCAAAAAACTCCTCTTAGGTCCGTAGGATGGGCAGAAGGAGCTACTCCTATTAGTCCCACAGGGTGGGGGTGGATGATGAAGACATGCATTTCACAGTTTATCACTACAGCACTGCCATATATTATACCCTACTTTTTGTCTGGTATTGTACCAAACCACAGAAGACACACAGTTCTGGCTAGGATCAGAGCTAGGAAGTTTTAATAGAAGCAGTGCTGTTTACCTGTAAGTTATTGATTCTGGGGGATGAGGAGGAGGTTTGTCTACACTGGCAAAAAATCCTGTACTCACCTTGTATTCACTGCGCAGCTACTACATGACATTTGTGACAATTTGCAGCTTCATTGGGGAGTTTGCAGGAAAATCCAGGTCTAAAAGATTCACAGTTTGCTCTGCATTTCAGGGGAAAACCTGGAGTGTTGTCCATGTGGCAGCCGCAGACTGACTTCTGTTTGAAGGCAAGGGTGGGGCTTCCGGTGGATGGGCTAACATTCTGCAAGGGTGCAGGTTCTTTTAAAAAATTATTTGATTGTGCACATATCTGTATAAGTGAAGTGCCTGCTTATCCAGTAATACAGTATTCTTGGACAATATGTATTCGTATGCATGAGCAAACAGGGAAAAAAGAAAGAAAAAAATTGAACTGCCCCAGCCATATGGCCAGAAATAATGTGACGTATAGGACACATGATCAGCATAGCGCTACCCTTTCCCACCACTGTGAGTTTGCCTATGATTACAGTGTGGCAGGATACTCTGATCTCTCATCAGATAAGCCCTGGTGAGTTTGGTATTTATGGGTTCACTGCAGATCAAAAACATTAATGGCAGCCATGAGGTGGGTTAAGGGTTTCCCACCAGGGTAGACAAACCCAAGGTTAACCTTTTAAAATCAACATAACAGGTCACTTTATTGGTATAACAAGTAACATGTTCTAGTTATCTCAAAGGTTACTTGTAAAGACTTTTAATGAGGCATGTGAACAGGAAGTTTTCCAAGTTCTATACAATACAAATTTTCACCTGAAAAAAAAAAGGAAAAAGAAAGTAATGGAAAAGTAACAAGCAGTACAACCAGTAGCAGAATTATTAAAATCCTATTGAATCAATGGGGTGTGCCTACATATTGACTCACAATTAATTCAGTGGGTCTACTCTAACCAGTAGGATTCAGGCTAATGAGTTTTGGGGGGGTTTAATCATTGTAATGAACCACAGGAATTGGTTGTTTCTAAAACACCATAATGAGTAATGGAATAAATTACTTTTGAAAATTAACTTTCCAAGCTCTGCTTATATAGCGGACTAATGAAGACTATATTGAGTAGCTTTTCTGATAAGTTCTTTCTCTCCAGTTTCACTATTAGGGCAACTGAATGATACATCATAGTAATGAGTAATGGGATTAGGTTACTTTCTATAGCACTATAATGAGTAACAGAACAAACTGCTTTTGAAAAGTAAGTTTCCAAGTTCTGGCCAGCATAGTAAAACATTTTTCAAAAAGCATAACAAGTACCTCCGGCTAAGTGGCTAAACGCTGATCTATCCACCTGAGGAGGTGAACAAGGACATTTGCAGTGCTCAAAAATCAGGAAAATGTCCAAGATTTATGTCTAGAAGGAAGTGCTCACCTCTCACTTGGGACAAACAAGTCAGTCTGACACACAATATTGAATTCAATGGATACTTTCATGCAGCCCAGAATGCACTTGGAGTTCAGTGTCAGTCTTGCTCCATTCCCTTTGAAAATGCAGGTCTGGGAGGCAACAAACAGTCATTCCTAGACTTCTTATTTTTACAGCAAGTGTGGAAAAGCCAGTTACTAACCACAGAATGCTGAATTTTCTAGTAGAGGACAAATTCATAGTCATAATAAAAATGTACACATGTACATCTCTATAGTAACAGTGAAAGCAAGCGGGTGGGGGGAGAAGATCAGAAACAAGCAGGGGAGCAGATGTAGTTTAGTTCCTGAATGAAATGTATAATCATAATCATTTCAAAACTGAAGTCCTAAATCTCTCTCTCTCTCTCTCTCTCTCTCTCCCTCCCTCCCTCTGTCTCTCTCTCTCTCACACTCACACATACACACAGAGAAAAATTGTAGTTGTAGCTTTTTTACAAATAGGGACATAGCACCCAGGGAACCCAGCATAAACCTGCAACAAAGGTCTCCTCCTAAACACACCATAATCCCATCGATATATGATCTTCTTTTTGTTCTATTTGTTCTATTGGTGGGTGTCCGGGGGATGGGTGGGGGAAATCTATAAACTAGGCATTTACACGTGTATATTTTGCATCTGTAAATCCTCCAGCAGCACTGACTCACATGATCCCTGGAAACAATGTCCTTGATTATGATGGCACTTTGTCCCTCCCATTATCTGCCTATATACAAGGAACTCTGGGACTAGTCATGCTATATAAGACCCTGTTGCATGCCACATAATGCCATAATGCCCCATCTCTGGCAATTGCTCCCTCCTGATCTACCATTTAGCTTCAACTTGTCCTACTCATGGTCAAGAGGCTGCAAACTCAGCTGCTCCTACACCCAAACTATAGGCCTTGATAAAGTATACTTTACACAAGCATACAGAGAGAGAGAGTGGGAGTGAGAGAGAGAGAGATTCGGCTTACCTTCAGGTTTCCCTGGTCCACATCGACCATGGGCTTGTCTACACAACCACCACACATACCAAGGCAAGTTTGGGGGTTCGGAGGAAGAGGGATGAACTGCGTGAGACTTTTGACTTTATCAGATGAGTGTCTAAAAATGCTGTAATTCCACTACTGAGGAAAGCAGAAACCATAGTGGCATTATCACAGTTACTACTGCACATTGCTGTAATTGCACTATACTACTGCCATGGAATAATTGCACAACTCCACTAGCGGTTTAAAAGCAGGATTTCAGCTTGTGCTATAGTAACACTTCTCTTTGCATTGCCTTCTAAATGACAAGAATATTAATGCTTTGTGCTAGCCTGGGCATGTGCCTTTTAGAAAAATCTTCTGTTACTTCTGTGGTTTTGCATGGACGAGATTTCAGGTATTCTCTTGAGAAGACACAACTTCAGTTAAAAACACCAAAATCAAATGCATAATGAAATAACTTCACAAATAAACACTCAAACATAAAAATGTACCAAGCAAAGATGACAGTTCATTAAAACAGCATCCTGTTGGTCCTCTTCATGTTCTCCCCCAGATGTTTTATTACGTGTTCTTGTTGGGAAAGGGGAGGGGGAAGAGGACTCCCCATTAATGCTGCAATTGTGTAATTACAGCAGGATGTGATTTCACACACTTATCACACTGCAAGCAGGGCACTATTGAAGGCTATTCATGGTTTTGCCCATCAATGAAAAGTTAAATGTAATTAACGGGTGGAGCACACATGGACCATGGCAAAATGCTGTCTTGTGATAATGAGAACCCATTGATGCTACTATCCTGTTGTAATCATGTGATTTCAGTCTCATGTGATAAAGTCCTGTGTGTGCCTGTATAAAAAACAGGGATGGGGAGGGGAATCTTGTGGCACTTTTAAGATGGATGTATTTTCACAAGACCTTTTTGTGGATTGGTGTCCACTTGCTCAAATGCATTGAGCACAATATTCACATCTCAGAAGACTCCTTTTCTCTCTCCTCCACCTTTTAATACCCATCAGATGAGCACAACTATCGCTTCTGAAATTGCCAAAATGTACCAATTTATCTTACTGTGTCAGTGACATCTCTCAACACAGGTAGTGAAAAGGAGAAGGAGAGGAGAAGGGTGAGAGAGTTGCAGTGATAGAGAAAAAGAAGGGAAGCACACTTTTTGGCACACACAATTACATAGCCATAACTGTTTGATGATGAATCTTCCCTTTTCATGAACAGCTGTGTAACAGTTTGCACAAAACGTTGTGAGAAAGAAAAAAAAAACCTGGAGAAGCCACACTGTGGGAAGGATGGCAGCACCTAATCTACTAGAACACGTGGGAGGCAGATTTTGTTTAGTCTGCATCACTAGCCCTCATTCAGTTTGCCACAAAATAACCCCTGTCACTGTGGCCATATTGGGTCAGATGCTGTGGCATCTTCTAAAGCTGCTGTCACCTTCCCCTACCCCCAATGGTGTCACTTAGTGCAGTTCAGCCTCTTTGCACCACTGTAGTACTGCCACTGGTCAGAAGTTACTTACTTCTTGTAGTTTATCAACAGCACACTCTGCATGAAGCATCTTACAATACCTACTGGTCAAGATGAGGCATTGGAGTCCCATCAGTCAGTAGCGGCTCTGCCCAAGTAATAGCTGCCATTAATACTGTAATACTGGTGATTTCACTGGTTGCTGCTGTAAGAATATTTGGTGTTCATGCTAGGAGAGAACAGCTGGTTGGTGCTGGTAAATTTATATCTATGGAACAGGAGTAATTATTCTAGATCCTCTAATAATGTAAAAAGGAAATCTATTTATTGTTTCTAGAAATCCATTCAAGGATACCACAACAGCAGTGTCTAAAACTGCTTTCAGAAGCACCTAGTGCTGGCTCCCATGCTTCCTTCAGTCTTGGCATAATCATAATAAAAAACAACAGTGTGCTGAGGCAGCCGTTATAAGATTCCCATGGGCAGCTTGCCTGTCTCTAACCGAAGAAGCAGGATGTGACATAAGAGAAAGGAAATAAAGTTTAAATGTAGAAATCTACACATTGATTAAGAAAAATCAAGATGAGAAAGCTAACACACATTGGAAACCACTTAATGCGGTGTAGATGTGTAAAGTGCTATTGCTTAACAATCTGTAAGCTGCTCTGAGAGCCTTTGTAGCTGAAGAGCAGGGTATAAATACCTAAACAAATAAAAATTAAATTAAAAAGCAGCAGGGGCTATCCATCTATTTCCCTGCCCCCACTAGTTCAGATTACTTGCCAAAGTGATGGTATTTAATTTCCAACCTCTGCAAGGCAAACTTGTGCTAGTGTAAATTTTAAATAGCTTTGTGGGGGGTCTGGACCAATAAATCTCCCTTGTATGGCATTCTACAATATATTTTATTTATCAACCCCAAAGGCAGCACAATAATCATGAGTCACTGGTCCTCAGAGGAAGAAAGAGGAGGAGGAACAGGTACCTCTGCTGTACTTCCTGAGCATAGCTACACCAGCACACATCTATAGAAAACACATTACTAAGACTGGACAGTCAGTCAGCAGTGCCAAGCTCTTGCAGCATTTGGTTTCCGCTGGATACAAGAGCACCTGCTTCTGCTTAAAGATTTCTAGGCTAAGAGGCTTATTGCATGAGGAAGTAAAGCAGAAGTGCAGCCAGATTGTTTCACTTTTCATTTTGCCTTACCATATGATGCTGTTTTGAGTTCTGGTCCCATGGGAAATGGTTGTAAAAGTGAGTCTTCTTTCTAACAGGAAAAATCCATTAGGAAAAAGATTCACTTTTACAACCATCTCCCTTGGGACCAGAACTGAAGAACGATGGCATCATGCAGTAAGGCAAAATGAAAAGTGAAACAATCTGGCTGCACTTCTGCTTTACTTCCTCATGCAATAAGCTGCTGTTGCCTATCATATTGTGTTTTTGTCACCTGTTCCTTATGTGACTTCTGAAGCTGTCAATTCAGGCCAGGTGAACAACAACAGATGAAATATAGTATGCCAGCATTTGACAACATGGTACCACCTGGGTAGTGGATGCTGTAGCCCAAAATACCTGTCAGGTGTCAGCCTGGGGAAGGCTTCCATACATGAATAACTCTCCAGGCTTCAGAAAAGCTTTTCTTGAAACTTTTTTTTCTTTGAAAACTTTTCCTTTTCTTCACTCCTGCTTGTTCCAGGCAGGCAGCTTGTGTTCTTGTCAGATCTCAGAAGTAAAGCACAGTTGGATATGGACTGAATTTGCCTCACTGACCTTCAAGCAGAAATCCAGGTCAATGTAAAAAGGCAGAAATAGCAGAAGATCTCCTTGTCTGTGAATCATAGCTTGCCCATTGAAGCTTTCTGAGAAGTACTCATATTAATTTGTTCTTTAAAATTTGACTCTGCAAATTGTAATTGTGAATACTGTCGATATCATTTGCTGGCTATAAGAATGTTAGGCTAATATTTGACATTCAGTATCAGCACCCTACCATTTGGGAACAGGAGTCAATATAAGACAGTTTTTGGCATGTAGCTATCACAGTTTGACAGGACTTGATAGCTGACATGCAACTGATGTCAACATTTGACAATATCTGAAAGTAGCAGTGATTATAAGATAGTAACTGACAGCTGGCATGCATCAGCAGTCAATATTTGATAGTATCTGATAGAATCATTGCAAGAAAACTGAGTACATTTTATATGAACTCAAACCATCCACCCAATAAAAACAGGATCCAGTTCTGACATCAATATGTGAACTAGGAATTTTATCATATTTTGAATTTTACAAAAATTATTTCAGCAGCTGCCCATATTTTCCCAAACATAGGTCCCAAACATGAATGAAGGAAGAAGGAGAGGAACAGTGTCTTAAAAATTTCATGATTTTCCAGTTCAGGTCAACAGCTTAACATAAGCAATATGCTTCAATTATATTTGCTATTGATATTGCTAAGCCACCCCACACTTTCTTTCATTTTTATCTCAAACTGAATTGATATGATGGTACCTCTACTTGGTGAGATCTGTTTTATTTCATATCAGAAATTCCTGTGCAGACAAAATGTTCCAAATGGAATTGCATATACACAGATCTATCAAGGAAGGAGTTATTAGCTGTTGTTTTCTGTTCTGGAAGTATATTGCTTAGATCTTAAGTGGAGAAATCCCAATATTAAAACTCTCTCTCTCTGGCTTTTCTTCGCAAACGAAGATTCAGGAAGGACTCATCCCGCGCTTTCTGCAAGCGCGCTGATGACTAAAACACCATGAGGAGTAATAGGAATGAATTACTTTTATCCAGTAACTTTTTGGGGACTCTCATTAGTTATTGCTTAAGGAGTGCAAAGCATGAATCACTTTCCAATCTCAGATTGAAAGGCAATCGAGGTGGCTTGATTAAGATGACGATGCAATGAGCTTATGTAAGCAAGTTGTGTGGGCTACACCATGTGCAGTCTCCAGCTCTCTTGGATCAGACAGGCAGTCTGAGTGATATAAATGTAGTATAATAATAGGATGTAATGCAAACCATACCTTGCAACTACTTCAGCACAGTCCAGTTCTTTGGAACCAAGTAGGATCTACATTGGCGTTCCTTTCATTTCTCGAGCATTGCCTTACTGGAATTTCCCCTTCAAATATGATTGCTGCTCTATGAGCTCACGTTGATTAAAAACAGCACAGTGTCTTATCTTATGTTAAAGATAAGAGAAAGAAATATATATTATCATGATAAGTTAAGGTTCATTTATTAAGGGGTCTTTTAAGAAAATGTTATATAACCTTGGAGTTGGTAGGTTGGAACCAAATTGTCCTGAGTTCTTGTTAGTCTTCTGTTAGTCATGTTTGTTTAGGATAGCTTTAGATGGGTAAGGGGTAAGGTGGGATTAATATAGGAGGGGGGGTTATGTTGAGGTTTGTGTTGGTTTCTGTGTTTTGTATTATGTTCTTCCTTGTATGCTGTTTTTAGATTGGGAATTAGACATTTAATAAAAAATATTCCTTAAAAAAAAAGCACAGTGTCAACTGCATATAACATGACCAAGTGCCACGTGATTAATGCTTGGTGTTGTTGTGGGATGGGAGAGGAGAAGAGTGTCCAGTTTGTTTTGGGAAGGGAATTGGAGGAGCACCTTCATAACCTGAAAAGAGGTCAGAAGAGAGAAAACACTACCAAACGTTAAAGGCCTTCTGACTAATGAGAATTAAAATATCACTAGACAAGGATAGGTATGCCTTTATAATGTACAGAAATCTCAATAATTGTGGGGGGGGGGTGTTATCATAAAATTTGTTTGTGGGGAAATGGAGAATTGAGAGAAGCACTGGGATAAATTGCTAGCATAGATTGGCCCCTTGTAATGTATGCAAAACAAGCACTATGTGGAGTGAGGAGATGGTATGCTGTGGCATTACTAAGGCCGATGTCACCCTTCCCTCCAATGGTGTCACCTGGTGCAGTTCAGCCTCTCTGCACTCCCCTAGTGCCGCCACTGGTATCATGGTAAGTTTCCTTGCCATTGTCACCTCAAATAGGGGATGTTAGCACTGGCATGAAAAGTAAACATATCATCCTTTGTGTCCACTTAATGTTTGTTTACACATCACAGGAGCAACATGGGACCAGACTACATCAATTCAGCTTCCATACTGCTGTCATAACTCACCCTCTGGAGTTGATTGATTCAGGGCAAGAGGAAGAGGCAGATCCTGATAAAGATGGTCTCTCTGAGTCTGACAAGCTGGGGATTGAGGCAGAGGGAGGCCTGACTCCCTAGCAGACACTGCGGATGCTGAATACATGTCACCATATTTTTCTGAACCACAAAGAGAGAGATTATGCTGACCCCAGCAGCTATTAAATAGAGGATACTGATTAATTAAGCACCTGGTGTTTTGGAGACAACTGCCCATAAATCTCCCAGCAGCTCCCATGCATCTCTGTTGCTCACAACCATTTTATCTGGGTAACTGACAGTACTTTTGGCATACATGTTCTCATGAGTTTGGACTGGCTATGCTTTGATGACACCAATTACTCCTTGCTGGCTTCTAGTATCCAGAATGCTGACTTGTTATAATAACTCCTGGACCAGTTGAACTACTGTCAGCTTGTTTTGTCCTTCATCTTGTTGGATAACCTGTGCCTGACCTGGACTGAATTAACTACTCAATAGTTCTTGCATTTTAACCACCTGATTCCTGGAACACTTGCTGACTTGAACATAGGACATTTGCACAGATAACAGCTGGCATCCTGTTTGTGAATTACAGCAGTATAAGTAGGATGTTTGCCATAGCAACTCACTTTTTGGGTCCTTACAAATGTCAGAATTCTGTTTCAACCATGCAACAACAAAAATCTCCTCTTAAACCTGTCTTTTAAGTAACGCAGCACCCACACAGCCATTTTCATGTTGTTGGAAAGCAGGGGAATAAACAGGGATGCATCCGGTTATTTTCCTGTAGCTGGATATGCTGCATGACTATCATCTGCAGGGACATCCTGAAGACTAGTGATCTCTGCAGGTGACTGTCATAGCATGTCTAGCTACAGGAAAATAACTGGATGTGTTCCACTCATTCCCCTGCTGTCTGACAACATGGAAATGACCACATTGGGAGATGCAGTGCTGTTTACAAGGTGAATTTTGGGGGAATAGCATCAGAAGATGTAGATATGGAGATGTGGCCACATGATAGATCCAGTGTATGTCTCCCAGTGCAAGATCTTGAACAACATTTGAACCAATCTGAAATGAAATTTGTCTCCAAGAGATACAGATATTGCCACATAGCTTAATCCAGAGGTTGTCTAGATGGTGAAAATACTTTTCATAAAATTCAAAGAGAATGCCTTTTGTCCAATGAGATCCCACAGTGATTCACTGTATTCAGAAGGAGGGGGAACAAAAACTCCAAAAACTGTGGGGGGAAAAGCCTTCATGACTTTTCCCAAGGTTTTTTTTTTAATATGCAGGAATGTGCACTACTGCCCATTTGGACAACCAGTTTGCATCACAGCACATTCCCGGATAGGAGCAGAAGTAGAAAACTGATTGGTCGGACATGCGCAGTGGGTGGGCTTGCTGGCAATGAAGTGGCCAGAAGCACCATTTTGGAGTTTCACATTTGCCAATTGTGTGCTTTTTTGCTGCACTGAGGCAACCAAACAGCTTTTCTAAGTGGAAGGTCACACTTGCGCACCTTAGATTTACCTCATACAGTTAAAAAAACAACAACCCTGTGCAGCAGTGAGAACTCATGGAGAATAAAAATGCAAGTAATTCAGTCCCAGGCACCATCTTGATTCATAGGTTGGCTGTGTGAACTTCAAACATGGATAGCTTTGCATACCAGTGATTTTGCCAAAGGACCACTGAGACAAAAGAACGCTGCTGTGATTTGTGTTAATATACAGCAATACCTCTCATCTAGACACCCCCTTAGAGCTTGGAAGTTTCTTTTCTGGACTACACCTCCCCAGATTTCCCTGATGATGTGAACAATGTTAATGATTTCTAGGGATTTCTGAGAACAGTAGTCCAAATAAGTAGTGTTTCCAAGTTCTGACTTAGATTCATAGCTAATATACCTCTGAATGCACCACTATACATTAATATATTATTTGCTTTCAAGTATTTGTTATATATATATATCCCATTCTTTCTCCACTATGCTTTTTTTCCCCAGGGGTGGGGTATACATGGCATTCCACTCCTCCACTCCCATTTTTTATCCCCAAAACAACCCTGTGAGTTAGGTCAAGCTGAGAGACAGTGACTATCCCAGTGAGTTTGGTGGCTGAATGAGAATTTGCACCTTGGGCTGTATCTTCACTGCAGGAATAATCCAGCTTGATACCGCTTTAACTGCCATGGCTCAATGCTATGGAATTCTGGGATTTGTTGTTGTGTGAGATATTTAGCCTTCTCTGTCAGAGAGCTCTGGTGCCACAACAAACTACAAATCCCAGGATTTCATAGCATTGAGTCATGGCAGTTAAAGTGGTGTCAAATTGGATTATTTCTACAGTGCAGATGCAGCCTTGGCCTCCGCTTGTCCTATCTAGCATGACATCATAAGTCAAAACAGTTTTTTAAAATATAAAAAACCTAGCTGGACCCGGCGTACCATACGCCATTAAAAAACTCTGCCCCTGTGACCTCCCTCTGCTTGTTCTGCCTCCTGCCACCCCCTCCACTTGTTCTGCCCCTTGCCACCCTCATCTGCTTGTTCTGCCCCTGCCACCCCCTCCACTTGTTCTTCCCCCTGCCACCCCCCTCCGCTTGTTCTGCCCCCTGTGACCTCCCTCTGCTTGTTCTGCCTCCTGCCACCCCCTCCACTTGTTCTGCCCCCTGCTGCCCCCTCTGCTTGTTCTGCCCCCTACCACCCCCTGCCACCCCCTCCACTTGTTCTGCCCCCTGCCACCTCCCCCTGCTTGTTCTGCCCCCTGCCACCCCCTGCCACCCCCTCCACTTGTTCTGCCCCCTACCACCCCCTGCCACCCCCTCTGCTTGTTCTTCCCCCTGCCACCCCCTCTGCTTGTTCTTCCCCTCGCCACCCCCTCCACTTGTTCTGCCCCCTGCCACACCCTCCACTTGTTCTACCCTCTGTCACCCCCTCCGCTTGTTCTGCCCCCTTCCACCTCTCTGTTTGTCCTGCCCCCTGCCACCCCCTCCATTTGTTCTTCCCCCTGCCGCCCCCTCCTCTTGTTCTGCCCCCTGCCACCCCTCCATTTGTTCTGCCCCCCTCGACTTGTTCTGCCCCCCCTCCACTCATTCTGTCCCTTGGCCCCCACCCCTTGCACTCCTGCACACACCACATCCACCCCCATACTACTGACTTTCCCTCTCTGGTGGCCATGTTTGGAATCTACATGGTCCCTCCCCCCAGTGTGCTGATTGGCTGCCCAACAGACCTGTGATTGGTTGGTCAGGTTCCTAAGCAGCCAATCAGCACCCTGGAAAACGGCAATGTACCCAAGATAATTATATATATAGATTATCACCACTGCATTTAAAGATATGGTCTATTTTAGCAGAATTAAATTTTATCACAAAGTCATTGGTTTTTTACTTGTTCCAGTAATTCTTGTGAGCCTCCATTTGGAGAGCATCACATTATTGCAAACACAAGTTGTGCTAGTAAATTTACACTAATAACATTTTTTCCTCAGGATTATAAATTATTTCAGCATGGGGACAATCTTGTTTAAATACTGACCATGCCCGCTGATTTTGCTTTCACATAATCTGACAGGATCACAGAAGAGGTGGCATGACTCCTGCAGGCAGTATGATTCTTGCTTCTATGGCATTTTTGGCTTCTTCAATGACAACAGCCCTCAGATCCCTGCTTAGTAACAAGACATTTCCCTTCCCTCTCCAAAGTTCTTACAACAGTGTCACCCACATAGGAACCAGCTCATCTTCTGCAAATAGTTCTCTCATTTCAAGAGGAAGGAGAGAGGGGAAGATAGTAGTGACAGGAATATTCAGGAAGTGCACCTTAACCATAGTATAAGGAAGCAGCTTTCAGAATTATATTTAAATATACAAAATTGTAAGTTGGTTTTTCAAAACTTCTCAGTCACCTGACCTGACAGCTTTCTTTGAAACCCTCTCATTCATGCTTGCTTAAGCAATAATTGCCCAGTCAACATCATATGTTTTAGCTAGATGCTACAGGGTTAAAAAAAATACATGCAAGTTTTGATATGAAGGTGTATTTTAGCAGGCCTATAAATACAGTGGACCCTCAGTATCTGCTGGTGTTTGGTTCCAGGACCCCCTGTGGATACCAAAATCCGTAGATGCTCAAGCCACATTAATATACAGTGGTGTGGTAAAATAGTGTCCTGTATATAAAATGGCAAAATCAAGGTTCACTTTTGGATTTTTTAAATATTTTTGTAATATTTTCAAGCAGCAGATGGTGAAATCCATGGATGCAGAATCTGTGGATATATAGGGCCAACTGTAGTGGAATTACTGGCAGTTTCAGATATTCAGCCATCTTGGAAAAGGTCTGTTTTCCAAGATGGCTGCCACATCAAAAATGGAGCCTTTAGGAACTCCAGCTGTTCTGGTGGATCTGAAAAAAAATGGACAAAGGTTACACACAACATTCCAGTGGCTTATATTGTATATTGTATGTATGGGTGTGGGTGGGGAAATCTAAATAAGCTTTGAAGATTTCTCCATTAACATTATTTTCTATGGACTGTTTCCAGCAAGAAATATTACATTGTGATTACAGTGCATGAAAGCAAACAAGATGAGAAACAAATGTGGGTTCTTTGAGTGAAAGGAAGACAATTGGTTATCCTGATTTATTACAGAGAATTGTTAGATAATATCTTAAGGATTTATAATTTATGCAGACCTTTAACTAAGAGGGGGGAGTATTAACCAGTAAAGGCTCCTAAAAGGGTATGTTATCAAAGGAAATTATCAGACATGCCCCAAATCCCACCACAGGGATGACAGGACATCACTAACAGGCTAACTTTTCAGACAATGACGTCCCTGTGGTGTTATCCCTCGTGCTTCTTCCGCTCCTCCCCTGCTCCTTTTTATTGGTGGCTTAAGCTGTGAATTGATCCATCATTCTATTTCTGTCACGGAACAATGGGTGTGTGAGAAGGTGTCCCATAATGCTGGTGCGATGCCAGCATGTCGGGGAGGTCCACGCCGAACACTTCTGCTCCAGATCGGGACATCAAGGTCAGTGACACACTTTCCCCCCCCTCCCTGGGTTACTTGGGGTTTTTTAAAATGTGTTTTTGTGCTTGGAGTACTTTTTAATTTTGACTTGTATTTTTAAATTTCCCGCGCGAGCATTCTCTCATGAGAACAGCCGGAATTTTGGTTCCAGGAAGTGAATGGGGCTCTGTGAAAGCTCCATTCCCTCCTGGGAGGCTGGAGGGGAGGGGAGTGGTTTCTGTCATGCGGCAAGGTAGGTGTCTGATAATTTTTATTTTAATCAGTTACAGAGACTGGAGTGGGATGGGAGAGGACATAGCGAGACGGGGATGGATTTTTTGGTCCCTCTCTGATAATCTTCTAAAATAGAAACAGTTTTATATTGCTAGACTGGCCATTGTTCAGGCAATGCTGAGATCCAAATGGCAAAAATTTGTGTTGTCCTGCAAATAACACTAATGAGGCATCATCATATGTTGCATTATCTTCTCAGAGAATTAAAAAATATTGATTAGCTTGTAATGCTAAAAACAAACACATTTATTCAGAGGAAACCTATGCATCATAAATATGTGTGTTGGAGCACAACTTTATTGATCAGGAAAAAAGAAAGAGAAAGAAAAACTGCCAAAAAAGGAAGCTGCCCCAAAAAATTCAGCTTCAGTTTTGCTGGGGGGGGGGAAGTATCAATGCTGTCTGGGGTTGGGGTATCTTGTCCACTCTTGACTCAGGTATCTTGTCCACTCTTGATCATCAGAAGTCAAGATTCCTGCTATTAGGTACAACTAATCGATTGCTGTCCGTAGTTCACTCCCCTGTACTTGAAGAAAGTCAGGCAATGAGCAGAAGCTTCTACTTATGACACCATAGCTCAAAGGGGAGGAGGGGGCTCATTGCACCATTGTATGGGGTGGGAGGGGGCTAGCCTGAACCATCCCATCCTGAAGCACTCCATTTCACCATGCTACAAACCTCTGTTGCTTGGAACCGCTTCCTAGAATTTAAGATAGCCTCCAGGGGTTAATCCCTTAGATCATTTGTAACTACGTTTATGTAGTTATGAATGTGATGTGATGAACCCTCAGGTTCTCCCACAAGAAAAATCAAGACAGGTTTCATGAAAACAATCAAGAGATCCAGGAGCTGTTGGCAAAGAAGAGAACTGCTCACCAGGCATACCTCGCCCAACCAACTTGCCAAATAAGAAAAGCAGCTTTCCGTCTCACATGTAGTAAACTTCAACAAAAACTCCGAGACATGCAGAACAAGTGGTGGATCAATATAGCAGAAAAGACACAACGCTGTGCTGATCTGGTGATCTTAGAGGATTTTATGAAGCTCTTAAAGCAGTGTTTGGACCTACCTATCAGGTCCAAAGCTCCTTATACAGTACACATGGTCAAAGATTAATTACTGATAAAGCCTCCATCCTGAATCGATGGGCTGAACATTTTCAGTCTCTTTAGTGCCAGCTAAGTAGTCCAAGGCTCAGCTATCCAACATATGATACAGAAACTGATGAAAAATGAAATGGACATAGCTCCCACTTTGGAA
The DNA here is from genome assembly GCA_030847615.1 of Gambelia wislizenii. Taxonomy (NCBI): domain Eukaryota; kingdom Metazoa; phylum Chordata; class Lepidosauria; order Squamata; family Crotaphytidae; genus Gambelia; species Gambelia wislizenii. The sequence continues at coordinate 218,541,399 of JAUMIR010000005.1, read as the reverse complement.
GAGACCCTTAAGGCCATACAGCAGATGAAAAACGGCAAGGCAGCTGGGATTGATGGAATCCCACCTGAAGTTTGGAAACACAGAGGTCATGCACTCCATGTTAAATTCCATGAACTCCTTGTGAATTGCTGGGAAAAAGGGGAACTGCCATCAGATCTCCGAGATGCAGTCATCATCACCCTGTACAAGAAAAAAGGAGCAAAATCTGATTGCTCATACTATCGAGGCATAACACTGCTCTCTATTGCTGGAAAAATCCTTGCAAGGATACTCCTGAACAGATTAGTTCCTGCTATTGCAGAAGAACTTCTTCCTGAAAGCCAATGTGGCTTCAGAGCCAATAGGAGTACTACAGATATGGTATTTGCCCTTAGACAACTGCAAGAGAAATGTAGAGAGCAGAACAAGGGTCTTAATGTAACATTTGTTGACCTCACCAAAGCCTTCGACACTGTGAGTAGAAAAGGTCTGTGGCAGATCTTGGGAAGACTACGATGTCCCCCCAAATTCCTTAAAATGATTATCTTGCTACATGAGGGCCAGCGCAGACAAGTCAGATATCGTGATGCTCTTTCAGAGCCCTTTGTAATAACCAATGCAGTGAAGCAAGGTTGTGTTCTTGCGCCAACTTTATTTACAAACTTCTTCAGCATGATGTTCCAAAGGGCTACGGCAGAGCTTGAAGAAGAAGATGGCATCTATATATGTTACTGTACTGATGGTAGCTTGTTTAACTTAAACCGTCTGAGGGCTTGCACTAAGACTCTAAACTATCTAGTCCATGAGCTGCTCTTCGCTGAGGATGCTGCCCTTGTTGCCCACACAGAAGCAGCTCTGCAGCGCCTAACATCCTGCTTCGCAACAGCTGCAGAGCTGTTTGGGCTGGAAGTCAACCTGAAAAAAACGGAAGTTCTTTACAAGCCTGCACCACAGGACGAACACCACCATCCCCACATTGCCGTCGACAAATCTGTGCTCAATTCCGTTCAGCAGTTCACCTACCTGGGAAGTATCATCTCCTCGGATGCCAAGATTGACAAAGAGTCAATCACAGATTAGCAAAGACATATACAGTTGCCCCTCCACATTTGCAGCAACGAGGATTGTCAAGCCCCGTCGCTGCTCCTGGGGGGCCGAAGGGGGTGGGAGAAAGCATTGACAAAGCTTGCCAAGCCCCGTCGCTGCTCCTGGGGGGGCGGGACGGGGTGGGAGGAAGCAGTGGCAAGGCTTGTCAAGCCCCATTGCTGCTCTTGGGGTGGGTGGGAGTGGGTGGGAGGAAGCAGCGACAAGGCTTGCCAAGCCCCGTCGCTGCTCCTGGGGGGACCGGGAGAGGGTGGGAGGAAGAAGCGATGAGGCTTGCCAAGCCCCATCACTGCTCCTGGGGGGACGGGAGGGGATGGAAGGAAGCACCGATGAGGCTTGCCAAGCCCCGTAGCTGCTCCTTGGGGGTGCAAGAAAGGGTGGGAGGAAGCAGTGATGAGGCTCGCCAAGCCCTGTCGCTGCTCCTCAGGGGGGGTGGGAGAGTGTGGAAGGAAGCAGCGACGAGGCTTGCCAAGCCCTGTCGCTGCTCCTGGGGGGACGGGAGGGCAGTGATGTGACCTTGTTTTTATTCATGGATTTTTCACATTTGCGGGGGTCTCATGGTCCTAACCCCTGCGAATGTGGAGGGACAACTGTAGTGCATTTGGAAGACTTTACAAAAGAGTCTGGAGTAATAAACACCTGAGGCGAAGCACAAAAGTCAGTGTGTATGGAGCCATTGTACTGTCTCCTTTATGGGTCTGAAACATGGGTCACCTATCGCCAACACTTATGACTCCTCGAACGATTTCATCAGCGCTGTATACGCACAATCCTAAATACACACTGGACAATGTGATGAATTTTGCTGTCCTTGAGCAAGCAGGGATCACCAGCATTGAGGCCATGATACTGAGAACACAGCTATGCAGGGCAGGGCATGTTTCTAGGATGGAGGATCATCTCCTCCCAAAAATAGTACTCTACGGTGAACTCGCCATGGGTCAGCGTAAGAAGGGCGCTCCAAAAAAGCGATACAAAGACTCCCTGAAACATCTCAGGCTCAGCCAAATTGATCACCAACAATGGTCCGCCCTCGCTACACATCGGGAGGCATGGAGACGCACTATCCACAATGCAGCAGCCTTATTTGAGAACTCACGACAAACATGTCTTGAAGAGAAACGACAACGCAGAAAGAATCACAACCCAGAAACATCACCCAAGGAGACCTTCTGCTGTGCTCTCTGCAACCGGACTTGTTTATCTTGGATTGGCCTTTTTAGTCAGCAGCGCACTTGCAGAAAGTCCGTGATGAGTCATTCCTGAATCTTCGTTTGTGAAGAAAAGCCAGAGAGAGAGAGAGAGTATGTAGTTATGAATGTGATGCAGAATCTGGTCCCCAGTTGATAGGCCACCCTATAACCAAAGTTCCCTGGGTGGTTTCAATGATAAAATGCAACAATGAGTTCTACCACACTTGAAAGACTAACAAGTTTTATGTAGCAAAAGCTTTTGTGGAATGCAACCTTTTTAATCTGAATCAACTTCATCTATAGCCCACTTCTTTCGGCAGGCCTTTCCTGATTAGATCCTGGCCTCAGTAGCTGTGTCGCCTGGCCTCTTTTCGTTTCGCTGGCTGTTGATTTTTGTATTATTTATTTATGTGATTTTAGTTTAGGTGGATTTTAATTTGATACTAATTTAATATCTTTTTATGGGGGAGGGTGGGGTGGGTGGTGTTTAGGGATTTTACTGAGTATTGTTGTATTTTAATTGTTGTACGCCACCCTATTGTTTTTAACAGAGGGGTGGGGTAAAAATTATTATTATTATTATTATTATTATTATTAGTTCTTCAAAGATTTATGCCAAATAAAGCATCTTAGTCTTTAAGGCATTACACAGTATTTCATACTGTGCCACAGACTAACATGGCTAACTCTTTGTAAATGATAAAATGAGTGCTATGAAAGGATTCTATTGTACTTTGGAAAGATGGTTGCAAAGTTTTCAGGAATAAATTATCCATTGATCTATGGCAGAAAATATAAACAACATGGTGAGTCTCATGTTGGCGTAAGACAGAGCTGTATTCTAGCCCCTACCTTATTCAATTTCTACATCAACTCCTTGGTTCGACATCTGAACTCGATAAACTCTCATCCCCCCGCCCCTGGTTAACTGACAGACCAATTTCTGTGCTATTATACGTGGATGATGCAGTACTCTTATCTCAAACAAGAATAGGCCTGAGATGTCTTCTAAGTGCTAAAGCCTGTTACTGCAAAGAGGAGCTGTTGACAATAAACTATAGTAAAACAGTGACACTGATATTTAACAAGAAAAAGATTAAGCACAAATGGCAGATAGATGGCCAACCAATAGAACAGGTTAACTCATACAAATATCTAGGTCTAATATTCCAGTCAACAGGTTCTTGGACTCTGGAAATGAAGCACATCATTGCAACCATGCAAAGAAGTACTAAAGTACTCCTTTCCTTTTTTTATACCAAAGGCAGCCAATACATCCCTGCAGCAATTCAAGTTTTCATCAGTAAAGTAATATCACAAATGCTGTACGGCTGTCAGATTTATGCAAATGAGGACTACAAGCCTTTTGAAGTTGTACTTACTAAATTCCTAAGAGCTATTACAGGAGTCCCGAACTGTGTCCCAAATGTAATACTTCATCTGGAGACTGGACAAATTTCTATGGAGGCCAGAATTTTGATAATGACAGTAAATCTTTGGTTAAAATTGACTTTTTTGCCTATGGGTCTTGTGCCATTAATTCTGACGGACACCTTCCAATCTAAATGGAAAAAAACATTGACTACAAAAATACAAAACAGAGTCTTCCGCCAGATACTCTTAGATCCATGGGGCACTCAAAAGCTAAAACAACTATACTCCAACATATAAAAGATCTAGGCTCCTCTTCGTCTTGGAAAGATGTGACCAGTGGGGTGCCACAGGGTTCTGTCCTGGGCCCAGTGCTATTCAACATCTTTATCAATGACTTGGATGATGGAATTAGGGGCATACTTACTGAATTTGCAGATGACAACAAATTAGGAGGAGTAGCTAATACCCTAGAGGACAGGATCAAAATTCAAAATGACCTGGAAAGACTAGAGAGCTAACAAAATGAAATTCAATACGGAGAAATGTAAGGTACTACACTTAGGGCGAACAAATGAAATGCATAGATGTAGGATGGGGGACACCTGGCTGAATGACACTACGTGTGAAAGGGATCTAGGAGTCCTAGTAGACCACAAGTTGAACATGAGTCAAAAGTGTGATGTGGCAGCTAAAAAGGCCAATGCGATTTTGGGCTGCATCAATAGAAGTATAGTGTCCAGATCAAGGGAAGTAATAGTGCCGCTCTATTCTGCCTTGGTCAGACCTCACCTGGAATAATGTGTCCAGTTCTGGGCACCACAATTCAAAAAGGATATTGACAAACTGGAGCGTGTCCAGAGAAGGGCGACTAAAATGGTGAAAGGTCTGGAAACAATGCCTTATGAGGAGAGACTCAGGGAGCTGGGTATGTTTAGCCTGGAAAAAAGATGATTAAGAGGCGATATGATAGCCCTGTTTAAGTATTTGAAGGGGTGTCACATTGAGGATGGAGCAGGCTTGTTTTCTGCTGCTCCAGAGACTGGAACACAGAGCAATGGGTGCAAGCTCCAGGAACAGAGATTCCACCTCAACATTAGGAGGAACTTTCTGACAGTAAGAGCTCTTCGGCAGTGGAACACACTCCCTCAGAGCGTGGTGGGGTCTCCTTCCTTGGAGGTCTTCAAAGAGAGGCTGGATGGCCATCTGTCAGGGATGCTTTGATCGTGATTTCCTGCGTGGCAGGGGGTTGGATTGGATGGCCCTCGTGGTCTCTTCCAACTCTGCAATTCTATGATTCTATGATTCTAGATCTCCAAAATCATCATAGTTGGTCCGCGAGATATTTCAACTATTGAGATTGTGCTGGTACATTTGTTATGGCAAATTATTTGACAAACCTAACAATACTCAAACACAGGAAAGCATTCCTGTTGGCCAGATTAAATGTATTACCTTCAACACACCTTGAGGGTAAATACAATAAGACTCCTGTGCTTAAGAGAATATGCCCTTGTAATACAGGAAACATTGAAACAATCAATCATGTATTTATTATTCCACTGTCCTTTTTACTGTGACGCCCACATAGATATGATCACCCCAATCCTTCTAAATAGAACGGGGACATCAGAAACTTTTTACTTAAAATACCTTCTGTCAGACTACAACCCACAGATAACTTGTAAAGTGGCACAATTCTGTGCATCTGCAATTACTTGCCGGAAAAGCAAAATTAAATCTAAGATAGCAGAACATATTGCATCTGAATTACTTTAATCTAGCTGACAGAAGTTGTTTTTTATTCTTACTTAAATTTACTTTCTTCCTAAATTGATCTATTTTACCTTCTTAGCAGGCAGATTTATCCTCCTGCGATTTAAAAACAAAGCACTTAGTTGTATAAACTATCCTATGTATGCACTTTTTATTGTATTGCTTGTTAATGTAATATTAATGCATTACTATTTATGCATTATTTTGTTAATTTTATTTTGTTATTTTAATTTAACCTTATTGTTTTAATGTATTTTGTTTCTTTTATGCTGGTCTTTGTAATAAAGTATCATTCATTCACATGGTGAGTCTAGCTTAGCAAGCACACAGAAGAAACACTAACTCTGATACAGGTTGCAAAAATGATTATTGCATATTGAAAATGGTTGAGCACACTAGTCCTTTTAATGGGCAATTGAACAGTTGTCAGATTAAATCTGTATCCAGAGGACAACTTGATGTTCTGAATATGTTTCTTTATTGATCATGTATCTACCATCATGGTGTTATCACTCACCCAACCATCACATTATTACAGCTTCTTTGGGTACATGTGTGTTTCGCAAGCAAAGTGGTGAGCCAGTAGAAATACCAGATATCTTCCTTGGATAATGTGGTTAGGAGTATGTCTAGGAAAAGGGGCAAGGGGAGGAAATTGATCATACTTCATAATGACATGATCTCACATTATAGTCCTATTCAGCTGTTATATGGCATAGATTAAGGAATTACATGAGGAGGGGAGTGCATTAGCTTTGCACCCCTCTTCTATGGCTGCAATCCAATAAGCATGGTAACAGGGTGTTAAAGTCTCCATCAATGTACTTATGCCATTATCTGGGGTGTGGGTGGGAGGCTGATCCCTCTTCATCACTTCCTTCCTGAATGTGCAACAGTGGTTGGGAGTCTCAGAAACACAGGTCTGTCCCCTAGCTACTGGTTGGGGAGTGTCCAGGAGCATTTTAGCTGTGCTTGTGTACATAGGACATTTTCTGACTAGCATCTAAAAATGCTGTAATTCTGTGAATGAAGAAAGCGAAAATATAGTGGCATTATTACATTTATTATCGCACATCACTGTAATCACACAAAAGAACTGCCATAGTATTATCACAATACCACCACTAATACTTTCAGAATGGGACTTTACTTCCATGATTTAGCATGGGTGAGATTTCAGCTGTTCTCGTGAGAAGACACTCTCATGAGCACACTTAAAAACAGTTTTTAAAAAACCACCTTAATTTATAAAGTAAATGAGTGGACAAACAGTTAAACAAACCTTAAAATGTGCAAACCTACCAGGAGAGTTCATAAAAAGACCATCCAGTGCATGGTTTTTCTGTTGTCACCCAGATGTTTTCTCGCCGGCCACAAGGAGGCAAAAAAGAGAGCTGCCCATTCACACTGTAATCTCACAATTACAGCAGGATGTGTTTTTCCATGCTCCTCAATGCTGGGGGGGGGGGAGCGATATTTTCATCAGAAACCAAAGATGCAATTTCCCTCTCTTTTGTCAAATTTCTACTGTGTAATTTTGGATCTTGATTTTACTACATTAATGTATTTTCTGTTGTATAGCACTATTTTCAATTAGTTGTTTATTGTTACTATTTTTATCCGTGCAAATAGAGGAGTGGGATAGAAATAAAAACAAGGTGTTTATGCTGTTAGGATCACCCCTCCCCTTTCCACTGAATGGTAGAATGCTATCATTCTGCAAAGCAGGCCAAAATCCAATGGCTAGTTCCTACTAGAGTAGACCCATTGAATTCATTGCTGAACTGTAAACACCATTGATTAAATGGGTCTACTCAAATTTCCCATACCTTGGATCAATCATGGGTCAGAATGGAGACTGCAATCAAGAAATCAGAAGAAGACTAACGCCAGGAATGGTAGTTATGAAAGAACTAGACAAGAACCTGAAGTGCAAAGTTACACACCTCAACACTAAAAAGAGAATTGTCCATGCCATCATATTTCCAGATTCTTTGTATAGTGGTGAAAGCTGGACAGTGAAGAAAGCTGATAGGGAAAAAATCGCTTCATTTGAAATGTGGTGCTGAAGAAGAGTTCTATAGATACCATAGACTGCTAAAAAGATAAATAAATGGTTCCTAGAGCAAATTGAACCTGAATTCTCTCTATAAGCCAAAATGACTAAATTGAGGAAAGGAGGAAGACTGCATGCCACATGGATGGACTCAATCAAGGAGTCTGCAGGACCTGAGCAGAACTGTTGAGGATAGGGTGTCTTGGGCCCCGTTTACACGGCAAAATATTCCCTTAAATAAATCGCTAAGATTCCTAATCATTCCCACACATTGCGCCACAGTATCACCTCATTCAGAAGGGGGGGGAGCTCAAAAAGTCAAAAGTAGCATGGTAGGGGATTTCACTACTTTTCCTGACTTTTTTGAAAAGTAGTGCATCTTAGCACAATATTGATTGTGTGAATTACCATTTTGGAAAAGTCTGTGTGAAGTACCAGCAATCTTTCCGATACAGTCACAGCAGAGCTGCACTGTGATTGGTTGGGCTGTCCAAGGAGGGGGTGGGCTTGCAAGAGATGGAGGAGCCTGAAATGAAAAGATCCAGCCCCTGTTGTTTTCAGCCATGGAAAAAATCCAGCAAGCTGTCTGTAGCTTGCTTGGCTGTGTGTGAGAGAGAGGGAGATAGAGTAGCGATGGGCTCCTCCAGCTGTTCACTCACTCGCACACCTCCAATCACATTTGTGTGTGTGTGTGTGTCTGTGTGAGTGTGTGTGTGTGAGAGAGAGAGAGAGAGAGAGAGTGGGTGAGGGGAAGGGGGGCTTGATGGGGGGGAATAGCTCCTCCATGGCTGAAAGGGCTTTTGGAAGAAGAGGCATGAAAACTAGCAGGCATTCCTAAGGCATTCCTTAGCCTTTGCTAAGGCATGAAAACTAGCAGGCATTCCTCAGAGGAGGAAAAGATCAGAGCACTTTCTCTCTTTCTCTCTCTCTCCCTCTCCCTCCCTCCATCTCATCTTCCCCTAGATATGCTTGGGAGGCCACGCCCTCCCACCTTTGCCTGTCTGAACCAGAAAGTGAAAAAAATACAGAGCAACCAATTTCCCAATAAATCAACTAAACTACCCGGCACTGGTGCTAAAGCGCAAACTATCGCAATAAAAACTGCTGTGTAACTGAGCCCTTGGAGATATTTCATTCACAGGGTCAACATGAATCGAGGTCAGCTTGAGTGCAGTTAACAACAAACTCAAATTGGGGTTAGCAATTGGATTTGTGTGATAGTACTTCACCATTCAATAGAAAGGGGAGGGACAAAATGAAAGGCATGGCTAGACACCTACTAAGACAACAGCAGTATCTATTTCACTTAAAAACTTGCAGATATCAAAAACATTGATATCTTGCCTATTTTTGAGTAGCCTGTGTTCCATTGTGGTACAATCCCACAAATAACCTTGGCCATGTATATTGGCCAATATACAAGTTCATACCTTCCAACATTTCACACATGAAAATTGGGATACATGTGGCCAACCAACAACAGAGTGTAGTCAAGATAGCTACAGTTACTAAGATGGAAGAGCAGACAAGCTAGAAGGGGCTGCTGCACTCTGATTTTTCCTGAGCCAACTGAGAAAGGTAAGATTCCGCCCTCTCTTCTCCTCTCCCTCCTTCTGAGTTAATTGCGTACAAACTACTTTTGCACTTTGAACTCATTTTGCAGCAACTGAAGTGAGCTGAGGAGAAAAGGGGAACATGGAAGAAAGAGAGAGTAACTGGGAAATTTTAAAAGCAGCTGAAAAAGTGGGACAGTAGAGAATTAATTGGGACTGTCCTTTACAAATTGGGACAGTTGGAGGATATGCCAATTTAGAGAAGACCTCCCCAATCTGCCATTAAAGCAATACCAAAGTGGTCATATTTTGGAATATAAATGCAACCCATTTATATGGCTACCTCAATGAAAAGCTATCTCATTGAAAAGTGATAGTATTTGGATGGCAAGCCATGGCAACTCAACTGGTCATAATTTCATAGCAGTGGGATGCATGCCATAAGCAACTGGCAATAAAAATACAAGAGAGAGGATAATAAAAACCTATGATTGGTTACAATCAACAATACTTCATACTATGTTCTATACATTGCTTGTAGAGACTCTTGAGTTTGAGAACAACAGCCATCTCTTCCATTTGTATAAAACACAAACTTCCTGTGATATTTTGAAGAGGCCTGAGCTGCTTGTGGTTTAGACTGAATTAGCTTTTAGACAAATAAAACAATAGCAGGGTTCAAAAGTAATTAGTAACAAGGAATCACAACAGGGGTCCTAATTTTGATAGTCACAAGCCTTGCTTGCTGGTGGGAGGGGTGTGTGTGAAACGTCATCCACCCATGCCACAATCACCAGGAACACAGACCTCCTTCACCCATTGTGGCTGATGTAGGTTTGAGGTGGTTGGGCCAGGGGACATTACTTTGTTATTAATGGTACACATATCTAAGTACAGGAGGAAGAATGTGTGATGAACAGCTATATGAGCGAATCAGAGTACCGTTGTCCCTTCATGCTAGCTGGGGTCCCTTCATACTAGCTGGATACCAAAATTCGTGACTACTCAAGCCCCATTATATGCAATGGCATAGAAAAATACTGTCCCTTATGTAAGATGGCAAAATCAAGGTTTGCTTTTTGGATTATTATTTTTTAAGAATATTTTCAAGCCGTGAATACTTAAATCCATGGATACTAAATCCGTGGATATGGAGGGACAACTGTAGTGTGGTTTAGAAGCCAATCCTCTGGGAGGAAGCAGAAAGGGGAGGGGCTTATGGATATGTGAACTATGAATAACTGTTAAGGGAGAATGACAGTTGAGAAGGGAGTGAACACCTCCCACTACTGCCACAGAATGAATAATCTGCAGTTCCACAATTAGATGAATAGTACTTGTACTTGGGTGTGGGTGTTTATAGGGTTTGAGTGTTAATTAAATATCAGTAAGAGAAATTAACTCATGAATAGACTGAATCTAATAAACAAACATAAAGAGTGACTTATTGTTGAACAAAAGTAACATAACTGCTTTGAATTTTATTTTCCATCTGCCTCCATTCTTCTTATCACTTGTTTTCCCTGCACATTAATTCTTTCCAGCTTCCCTCACAGCCATAACCCTTTTCAGCCTCTCCTTAACACATCACATCTCTCAACTGTCCACTCCCTTCTCAGGTTATAGTTGTACCACAAAAGAAGTGAGGTTATCTGGCACTGAGCTGTAATAATAATAATGTAATGTCATTAGCCTTTGACACTGTGAGTAGGAAAGGTCTGTGGCAGATCCTGGAAAGACTAGGATGTCCCCCCAAATTCCTTAAAATGATTATCTTGCTACACGAGGGCCAGCATGGTCAAGTCAGATATGGCGATGCTCTTTCAGAGCCCTTTCTAATAACTAATGGAGTGAAGCAAGGTTGTGTTCTTGTGCCAACTTTATTTACAATCTTCTTCAGCACGATGCTCCAAAGGGCTACAGCAGAGCTCAAAGAAGATGACAGCATCTATATAACGTTACCGTACAGATGGTAGCTTGTTTAACATAAGCTGTCTGAGGGCTCGCACTGACTCTAAACTATCTAGTCCGTGAGCTGCTCTTCGCTGATGATGCTGCCCTTGTTGCCCACACAGAAGCAGCTCTGCAGAGCCTAACATCCTGCTTCGCAACAGCTGCAGAGCTGTTTGGGCTGGTAGTCAACCTGAAGAAAATGGAAGTTCTTTACCAGCCTGCACCACAAGTCGAACACCACCATCCCCACATTGCCGCCGGCAAATCTGTGCTCAAGTCCGTTCAGCAGTTCACCTACCTGGGAAGCATCATCTCCTCAGATGCCAAGATTGACAAAGAGATCGATCACAGATTAGCAAAGGCACATAGCGCATTTGGAAGACTTTACAAAAGAGTCTGCAGTAATAAACACCTGAGGCGAAGCACAAAAACCATTGTACTGTCTGTTCTCCTTTATGGATCTGAAACATGGGTCAGCTATCGCCAACACTTACGACTCCTCAAACACTTCCATCAGTGCTGTTTACGCACAATCCTAAATATACACTGGACTGACTATGTGATGTTGCTGTCCTTGAGTAAGCAGGGATCACCAGCATTGAGGCCATGATATTGAAAACACAGCTGCGCTAGGCAGGGCATGTTTCTAGGATGGAGGACCATCGCCTCCCCAAAATAGTACTCTACGGTGAACTCGCCACGGGTCAGAGTAAGAGGGGTGCTCCAAAAAAGCAATACAAGGACTCCCTGAAACAACATCTCAGGCTCGGCCAAATTGATCACCAACAATGGTCCGCCCCAGCCTCACATCAGGAGGCATGGAGACAAACTATTCACAATGCTGCAGCCTTATTTGAGAACTCACGCCGAACAAGTCTTGAAGAGAAATGACAACACAGAAAGAATCACAACCCGGAAACATCAGCCAAGGAAACTTTCTTCTGTGCTTTCTGCAACCGGACTTGTCTATCTCGGATTGGCCTTTTTAGTCATCAGCGCGCTTGCAGAAAATGCGGGATGAGTCCTTCCTGAATCTTCATTTGCAAAGAAAAGCCAGAGATGCCTCTATTACTGGGAAAAGAAATTAATTAAAAGTAAGTGGTTGTTTGCAATAGTTACTTCATAGCTGTGGCCATCATTTCATTCACTGTCAGACTGCCAAGCAGAGTGCCAGCTTTGCTCTCAATCACCCCTCCAGCCTCTTGGCATCTTTCTTATAAGGAAAAGATACCATAATCTATAGGAAATTGTTGCATTATGTCTGAAATTTTTGTCACTTTGCTTGTATGGGAATATAATGAAATGGTTCTGTGGTTGCTGAAATCTCCAGTGTCCCTTTTCTTGGGGACTGCAATGTATAATGAGTATTTCCAATATCCTTCGATTTGTCCTTCGAGCCTGTGCAATGGATTTTTCTGGTGGAGCGCAGCGTGCACAGAACTAGCCTCACCCTTTAAACCAAAGGTTCGTCTGCTGGCCTTGCAAGCATGGATGGTAGCAGTGAGTTCCTTGGGTCATAGGTTTGATTAGAGTTTCCTTTTCTTAGATGGTTGACCTTACAGGGTTGGACGAGCACCATCTGCACAACTTTGGAATTAGAGTTTTCCTTCTCCTAGGATGGTTGCCATAGGCTAGAGAGCCCATCCTGCTCTTTGACGCTCTTTGTCAGACCCTTCGGTTTTGACCTGTCTGGCATGGGAGACCCTACCAGTGGCTATTATGCCACCGCCAGCATAGCTCAAAACATCATTAGCGTACGCAAGCCTCTCTCCCACAACAAGGGGGCATCAATGGAGAGGATTTCCAATATGTGGGGCATTTTTTTGTATTCCATATTTGTTGACAGGTTTTAGTTAGAACTGGAATAGATTCTGCCTCTGTAGCTGGAAGGAGCTGAATTGGTATGCCATCTGTTCCTGATAGTTTTTTTTCTTCCAAGTGCTCTGAGTGCGGCTTCCATTTCACTTTCCAAAATTGGAAGTTGATCTTCAAGTGGTTCTTCCTTGAATGAATCTGTCATTTTATATAATCTTCAGTGTATTGCTTCCATCAGCTTTTTATTTGTACTTGGTCATGTAATGTGTTCCCCTGTTTGTTGTATAGCACCCCCACTCTTGCTTTAAATTTCCCTTTCAATTCTCAGCTCTTGTGGAAGAGGTCTCTTGTTCTTCCTTTTTTGTTGTCATCTTCTATTTCTCTGCATTGATTATTATAGTAGTTCCCAGAAGCCTGAGCCAGCTGGTCCATTGCTCAGGAATTCTGAGAGCTGTAGTCCAAAACACCTGGAGGGCCACAGGTTGGACACCACTGTTCTACAGGGATGTTCAGGTTGGGTTAGTGTTCTTCAGCATTACTCTAGTTTTTGATATTAGCAATTAATGGTCTGTGCCACAATCTGTCCCTGGTCTTGTTTCTACAGAGAGAATGCAGTTTCTCCATCTTCTGATTCTAGTTACGTAGTGTATTTGATTTCTATATTGGTCTTCAAGTGAAGTCCATGTATATAGTCACTTCTTGGGTTGCTTAAAGAATGTGTTTGCGATGAACAAACTGTTGGCTTCACAAAATTCAATCAGTTGCCTTCCTGCTTCATTTCATGATCCTAGGTCAAATTTCCCTACAATAATTGATTCTACTCTGTTTCCTACTTTTGCATTCCAATTGCCTATGATTAAGAAGAAGTCCTGCTTTGGTGTGTGATCAGTTTCTTCCTGGACTCCAGCACAGAATCTTTCAGTTTCTTCTTCTGTGTCTGTACTTGGAGCATAAACTTGGATTATGGTTATATTGATGGATTTTCCCTGAAGTCTTATTGATACTATTTGGTCAAACTTTGCATTATATCCTTTGACTGCTTTTGCTACATGTTTCCTCACTATTAATGCCACTCCATTTCTTCTTAGATTTTCATTTCCTGCGTAAAGCACTGACTCAACTTATCTGACTCAAAATTCCCCCATTCCTATCCACTTTAGCTCACTCACCCCAAGTATTGCAATATTTATCCCTTCCATTTTTTTACTGTGTATAGCTTCTACTGATTCGAGTTCCTCACATTCCATGTTCCTATAATATGTGTCATGCAACTTCAGACTTTCCTTTCACTTCTGAGCACATCATCATCTGAACATCCTTTCAGCTTGAGTCCAGTTGCATCATTAGCCACTGCCCTACTTGTATTTGTCCTCTGCTTTACCCCAGTAATTTGTTGAGTGCCTTCTGACCTGGGAGTCTCATCTTCTGGTACTATCTACAATCAGTAATTTTTCCAAGCACTGGCTGCAGAAGCTAAGAAGTGTTTGGCTGACTCAACCACCAACATAGCTCTTAGTTCTCCTTTTCTCCCATTTTTCGAAATGACAGGGGAGCGGGGGCTGACCATCTACCAGCTATCCATGTGATGCTTGTGCCTATGTATGCCTTTCTGCAGTAGCGTGGGAAGATTTTCATTCAGTGTTCCTCACTGCCTGCTTCTTAAAACTGGCAAACCAACCAGATTGACTCTTTGTTCATATTTGTGGGAAAAAATTAGATGAGAGACAGATTGTTACCCTAAGAGGTGGTGGGGGTGCTTTAGAGCCCCACCTATTATGCCAAAATCTCTATTATTATATGTGGCAATTAGCCTAAATGGATGCTTGTAAGAGGAGGGTAGCTTTGGGGCTCTTTTCACCTATGTATACAAGTACTAACTGTAGAGAGCACTCCTGTTAAAATGAAATGAAAAGTATTTTAATGGAATTACACAAAGTGAATTCACACATGCAACACACATACCTAAAAACCATACAAGGCTGTAGCAGAGTAAGACAGAAAGATTAGACAGAGGGAGAGATTTGGGAATATAGGCAATAGTTAACAGTCTTGAAGAGAAGAGTCCCATGCAGAAAAGATACTCAGACAGGCATCTGAGGGTGGCACAGGAGGTTCTGATCCAGGGTGTGCCAAGAAAGAGAGTGGCTGGATTCGTCCACTGTGGCACACTTTAGCAACAGCAATAGCAATAGCATTTATTTTTCTATACTGCTTATCAGTGCAAAGCAATCCCTAAGCAGTTTCCAATGTGTGTTTTAGCTAATTGCCCCCAACAAGCTGGGTACACATTTTACCAACCTATGGAAGGATGGAACGCTGAGTCAACCTTGGAGCCCTGTAGGATCGAACTCACAATGTTGTGACTTTAGTACTGGCATTTAACCACTGTGCCACCAGGGCTCCTATTACTTTACTATTGTTAAAGGACTAATATTTATACCCTATTTTATATCCTGAAGGGATTCTCTGGTTAGGACAAAGCCTGGATGGCTTTCCCACAGGATAAACAAAGGAAACCAAAACTCAACAGATAGTGTTAATGGCTGGGAGATAGAAATTGATTGGTTTGCAACAACCTTGCAAGGTTAGACAGGAGAGGTATAGGAGAGATTTTTATAGGACTAGATTTTGGAATGGTCACTTAATTGTTTGATTGAATGAATCATTGCTGAGGTGCAAAGGGCTGGAAGAAAGGATTAGCACATACCCCCTTAATGACTGTGTTTACTAAGGGGCTTCCATACAATCTTAATGTGGACTTTCTTGCTATAATATTTTGAGACCCATCCCAGGTCATTGTGACAACAGACTGACCTCCAGCCTGCCTAACCTCCCTGCCAAGTGACCCTGAAAAGTGTCCAATATTTCCAGTTATGAGATACCGTGGGGAGGGAGTAGTAGGGCACACTAACAAGATAGTTAATGGACTTGGTGGACTCCTTCACAGCTCTGGGATTGTGCCTTTTCCATTCATCTGCTTTGCCACCTAAAGCAACATTTCTGCCATATCCAGCAGTCTACCGGGACCTACCCACATTAGTGCTTGTAAGGCAGCAGGAGAAAAAGAATAAAAAGGGGGAGATGTCTGAGGAAAGCCTTTCTTTGACCCTGAGTGTTTGCCTCCCCAATCATCTTGACCAAGCTGGTCCATGTTACAGAAATTGTGCACTTTGCTGGAAAAGAGGGGCCAAGTGAGGTGATGCTCAAGCCCTCCCCCCATCCCACAAATTCTTTTTTCCCTGCTGGCAGCCAAATAGCACATCTTGTCTCTGAGCAACATTGGTGGTATATAATTTAGGCTCTATAAATAGATGAATGTTATTAAGAGAAGGGGGGGGAGATGAAGTTGCACACATTTCACACAGTCCCTCTTTTCCTTTCTGGCCTTTGCAAGCATATCCAGAAGAGCCATTCGGAAGGACCAGAGGGAGGGAGGGAGGGAGGGAGGGAGAGGGCACACTTTGAAAAAGAACTGTACTCCCCATTGCCCAGATTGGGTCCCCTCTCTTTTCCATGCTCTTCTCTGTTTTCTTGTCCTCAGCCTGGGTCTGATTCATTTATATATTTTTTTCTTTGCCCCATTGTGTGTGTGCCTTCTATGTTCTCCCAGCCATCTGTAACTCCTACTTGTTTCTACTCCTCCCATTTGCTTCCTGTCTGCCTCTACTTCCCACCTTCTGTCTTTTGAGATCTTTACCAGTTGCATGTGAAGCTTCCATTTGATAAAAAGAGAAGGAGGGGGTTGGAGGGAGAGGGAGAGGGGGATGATAGGAAAAGTACATGAGCACAACAGAAATTTGCTTTTGGTAGGTGAGAGCAGTGGAAGCATTAAAGAGAAAGCTGCAGTGTCTGACAAAAGATTTTACAATGGCTTCAGAATCCTGAAGAAAAGAGGAATTGAATTCTTCTTCTGACAAAGGGATGATGGGGGGCAGGTTCTAATGGTGGACAGACCTTTAGTCCCTTTCCTAGTTGTGGAAGAAGATGGAATTTCAGGAGAAACAATTTTTTCCAACCACTAAAAGACCAAGAGCCAGTGTGATGCAGTGGTATGAGCATTGGGCTCCAGGGTTCGGATCTGCATTCTGCCATCGAACGCTGCCGGGTAATTTGGGCAAGTCACACTCTTTCAGCCTTCTCAGAGGAAAGAAATAGCAAAACTCCTCTGAAGAAATCCCACAATAGGTCCAGTTTAGGGTCACCATAAATCAGAAATGATTTGAACGATACAACAACAAAAATAACAAACCACAGTTGCCAACATTCTTCCTTCTGCCCAGAGACCTGCTCTCCTTTGTATTTGGTCATTCTGTAATTAGCTGGGAAAAAAAATGGGTATGGGGCTTGGCATAGAGAGTCTGGGTGAGAGAGATGGACAAGAAGGACTTTAGCAACTGTTATACTTGCTTTTTTGTATCTTTATTTATCATTTCATAAATTCAACATATCCCCCCCTCCCCACGCTCCACTTAGGGATATACTCTTGCAGGGGTTGCTTACAATAATTAAAGTAATTTGCAACTAATCAAAATGCCAGAATCATTATACCACATAATAAATAATAATAATAATAATAATAATAATAATAAAATTTATTTATATCCCGCCCCTCTGCGAGCAATCGGGGCGGCTTACAACAATAAAATACACAGTATAAAACAGCTCAAAATCCCTTCCCCCTCTTAAAACATTATTAAATTAATACAAGTTAAAATCAATATATAATACAGTTTATTAAAAAACCCTTTCGAGCAAGCAGCATCAGTATGGAGGTCCAGAAGCAACCTCCAGAGGGGGTTCCTGAGGCCGGGGTTAGCTATTCTGGAAAAGCCTGCCTGAAGAGAACCATCTTGACAGCCTTTTTAAAGCTGTCTAGTGATGTCCATAGGCGGATCTCATCCGGCAGGCCGTTCCACAATTTGGGGGCAACAGCCGAGAAAGCCCTCTGGGAGGTGGTCGCCAGCCTAGGTCTTTGTGGCTGCAACAAATTCCTCCCAGAGGACCGGAGAGCGTGGGGAGGATTATAAGGGAGAAGGCGGTCCCTGAGATAGCTTGGGCCCAAGCCATTTAGGGCTTTAAAGGTGATAACCAACACCTTGTACTGGGCCCGGAAGCTGATAGGCAGCCAGTGGAGGGACCTCAGAACCGGAGTAATGTGGTCCCTCCTAGATGTCCCAGAAACTAGCCTGGCTGCCATATTTTGTACCAGCTGTAATTTCCGAACTAAGCACAAGGGTAGCCCCATGTAGAGTGCATTACAGAAATCAAGACGTGAGGTTACCAGCGCGTGCACAACAGTCTCAAGATCCCTTACTTCCAGAAAAGGGTGCAGCTGGCGTATCATCCGAAGCTGATAGCAAGCGCTCCTGACTGTCGCATGTGATAATTAAACAAAAGCCCACTGTATCATGCAGACAGGATACTCTTAAGCCATGAGTAAGATACATGATTTGGGTGAAAAGGGTGATATCAGCTTGATGTTAGCATTAATACATCTAACATAATTCAGAAGAGAATTTTACATTGTGACTTTATTTTTACCTTTTGGGGGTGGGAGTGAGGAGGTTAACATTTATTCGTGTCCCAACCTGTCTCTAAATGTGCTAGATAAAGGCACAGCAGCTTACAATTTGAAAAAAAAATATTTAAATTGAGCCAGTAGGCAAAGAGTTATGACCATTCAGAACTTTAGACCATAGGGTTATTTTGTTATATCCATCCAAAATTCCATCTAACACAATCCTCAGTGTCTCTGTCCAACCAGGGGTTGGACCACAGAAAGCTCACAAGCAGGATGTGATGACCAGATACTGTTGCAAAAACTTTTTAAAAAACAATGGCTTCCATAACTCATTAATTTTTTTTTAAAAAAATAACCAGTTCCTAGTACTCATTTTATGTTACATTGCTCTGTTTGTTACCTTTCCATTGTGTGTGTGTGTGTGCCTTCAAGCCTCCTGTCGACTATGTGACGAATGTTGCTGTCCTTGAGCAAGCAGGAATCACCAGCATTGAGGCCATCATATTGAGAACACAGCTGCACTGGGCAGGGCACGTTTCTGAGGTGGAGGACCATCGCCTCCCAAAAATAATACTCTACGGTGAACTCGCCATGGGTCAGAGTAAGAGGGGCGCTCCAAAAAAGCGATACAAGGACTCCCTGAAACAACATCTCAGGCTGGGCCAAATTGATCACCAACAATGGTCCGCGCTGGCCTCACATCGGGAGGCATGGAGACTCACTATCCACAATGCTGCAGCCTTACTTGAGAACTCACGCCAAACAAGTCTTGAAGAGAAATGACAACGCAGAAAGAATCACAACCTGGAAACATCACCCAAGGAGACCTTCTGCTGTGCTTTCTGCAACTAGACTTGTGTATCTCGGATTGGCCTTTTTAGTCATCAGCGCACTTGCAGAAAGCGCGGGATGAGTCCTTCCTGAATCTTCCTTTGTGAAGAAAAGCCAGAGAGAGAGAGAGAGAGAGAGAGAGAGAGAGAGAGAGAGAGAGATCTTAGGCAAGGAATACTTAGAGTGGTTTTGTATAGCCTACAGATCCTGGTATTCATTGGTGGTCTCCCATCCAAGTCCTAACCAGAGCTGATCCTCCTCCCAAGATCAGAAAGGATCTGGTGTCTTT
Organism: Gambelia wislizenii; assembly: GCA_030847615.1. Lineage (NCBI taxonomy): Eukaryota > Metazoa > Chordata > Lepidosauria > Squamata > Crotaphytidae > Gambelia > Gambelia wislizenii. The sequence goes on along the minus strand of JAUMIR010000005.1, from coordinate 218,521,958 downwards.
GGGGTATTTAGGCCCTACTACTTTTCCATTACTTTATATTAATTTTTTGAAGTGTAAAACACCTTAGATTGGTAAAAGAATGGTAAAAAAGTGAAAACTTCCTCTTAAAATGTCCTTTAAAATAGCTTTTGAAAATAACCAGGAACTGTTACTTGTTACATCAGTAAACTAACTTTGCTTTTACTTGTTAATTATTTTAAAATGTTACTTTCATACACCTCCATTATCACAATGTAACTAGTTACAGGTAACAACATTGATTTTAGCATGTTACATCCAAGCTCTGATTATAGGAACTACCCCTCCCCCTGGTCATCACAGATGACACAATTTCTGTCTTATAAACACATCGGATTCTGATACAAAATCCTTGCTTATGCAAGAAATAAGATTAAAAAGTGTGTCAGCCTTCATTTTTTACCACAGAACATGTCTTCTTAATACACTTCCTGTCATCAAACAACTGAGACAAGCTAGCTGCCAATTGACATCCTGTAACGTTTCCTGGGATGTACATTTTTCTGTATTCAAGATGACTTGTCAAATAAAGAAAAATGTGCATTTAATATGACAAAAAACGTATGTGGCTCTTTTTCTGCTTTAGAAAAATGGTATTTTCCCCCTTCTTGAACATTGCTTAAGAGTAAAATAAGCAGTTTTTAAAATGGTGAACAAAATTAATTGCCCCACAGATGGTTTGCAAGTACACTTTCAGAGAGAGAGAGAGAGAGAGAGAGAGAGAGAGAGAGAGAGAGAGATTGGCCTTATGTTTCCCTTTTGTGGGGGAAAGATGTCTCTTTTGGACATGAAATGTGAATACTGCCTCTGTGTGTGTGTGTGTGTGTGTGTGTGTGTCTACTTCACCCAGTGTGCCAAGCACAATTAAGAGGAAGGAGTTCCTGGACTCATTCAGAGAGACTGTTTCTGTTCCTTTGTTGACACCTCTCATGAGTGCACCTTTTCCTCCCTCTCTTTCTTACTTCCATCCCCTCCCTACTCTGCACTCATCTTCTTTCTGAAAAAGCCTAATTATATTTTCTGGCACAGGAAAGGCAATTGTCCCATGCAATCAGGTGTACTGCAGAGGGAAATGGTGTATGCGAGTAAGTGAACAAGCAAAGCTGCGTTAGCGAGATGAGAAGGGAACAGCTCAAGGTTGTGGGCCATGGTGAGGCCTCTGGAATGTTCAATGAGCCCTGCAGTGGCCCCCCAGGGACTTTCTAGGTAAGGTGAAAATGGAGGAGAGTATCAGGACTAGAATGTATGATCAACAAAGCTGAGGGATTGGAACAGAATAGATAATAAAAGGAGGCAGGGCTAACTACAAGGAGAAGCAGGATCTATGCTTACTCGCCTCTCTTAAGGCCGCCAATCACCAGCCATTTACTTGGGAGCAGTCCCACTCACCTTGCTGAATAAGCCACAGATCCATTGCTTGCAGTTGCAATGAAAACACAAAAGGAGATGCAGGATGAAAGGAGAGGGGGGGGAAAGGCAGTCAGCATCAGGCATATCAACTTTTGACTTCAAGAATGCTGGCCCCCTGGGCAACATGCCTATGATCATGTGCATGTGTTGTGCGCCTTCAAGTCATTGTCGACTTATGGTGACCCTAAGGTGAATTTATTATGGGGTTTTCTTGGCAAGATTTGTTCAGAGAGGGGTTGTCATTGCCTTCCTCTGAAGCTGAGAGAATGTGATTTGCCCAATGTCACTCAGTGGGTTTCCATGGTTGAACAGGGATGTGAACCCTGGTCTCCAGGAGTTTTAGTCCAATACTTAAACCAGTACACCACACCAGTTCTCATGTGAGCATGTACAGAGTGCTTTCCCCCCTTGAGAACGGAATGGATTTTTAAAAAGGGAGATCAAGGAATGGTACCTCAGAATGCATTCTCATTCAAAGGCATGAGTATAATGTCTTCTTTGTTTTCAAAAATGCTGAATGTTCCTTTTGATATACCCCATAAAGCTCCAGTATTCCTGTTCCATGGGAGTTGCAGCGTGAGAAAATTTCCCCATGAATGGTTATACAAACTGCATCAGCTGAAATTCCCCCCTTTGCTGTGAGAGGCAAATTCTGCACCTTTGACCATTTTAACCAAGGGAGAATGAGATGGAGATGGTGCTGCAATTTCTATCTCTATGGCCACTGATACGCAGGAAATCAATATATTACCCAGTGATTCTCTGTACAAGCATGTGTGAACTCACCAAGGCAACATGAATTCTACAAAAACAATCTAAAACACCACATTATGTCTCTCTCTCACACACACACATGTGCATTTTGAACAGGGGTCAGGGAGGGGGAGTGTGCCAACACACAAGGACGAACAAGAGAAAACCTGTCAGAGGTATAGTAATTTCCTGTTTCCCTCTGCTTTCTGTTCATGCTCATGAGATTTATAGCAGTTGGCGACAATATCTCCTTTTGGCATGCACACAAAATTCTTCAATGCAGCAAGTGCAGTATCATATTTATCATCACCAAGGGGAAGGTTGTAAAATATGTATTTCCCTTCTGTTCCTGCACTATGGATAAGCAACATACATTTTCTTGCATTCAGAAGCCCTCTGGCCTTAAGCACAACTACATCATTCTGAAAACATCTGGATTGTGGGCTTTGAAGGAAGTGTATAGGTGAATTCAGGAGCAAAAGGGCCATTATTTATCATGGAACAGTTGTGGCAAGGAAAATGAAACACCAGCAGGAACGCCCACAACATTTACCACAAAAGTATGTCTTAAATAAACCAATGTTGCTCTTTCGTTCTACAAAGAAAAAGTAGGCACCCCTGGAGAAATGTAACCAATCCAGTCATGTCCCCCCCCTCCAGCTTTCCTCAAAATCCCTACAGATTATTTGCTCTTTAAGTCTACCTCAATGTCACTTAAGGTGAAATTTAATGGCAGCTTTAGCTCTAAACAGTTTAGACCCAAACAGTCATCTTTCTCTTGCTCTCCAAGGAGACATCTACACAATAAGCATACTGCCTTCATTATACCACTTTAAGTGTCATCATGGGTTCCTGCAAAGACTTTTGGGTTATATTGTTTGATGAGGTGCTAAGAATTCTGTTAGAGAATGTTAACCCACCCACTATGGAACTATAGTTCCCAGGGCTTCAGTTTAATTCTGGAATATACACTTGGGAGATTTTCAGACCTGCCAAAATGCATGTCTGCCGCGCGAGCAGCCTCCCGAAACTGCTGCGCGGCAAGGGTCTACTTCGGACGACGCTGTGCCTCTCGCGAAACCGTCCGTGTCACTTCCGTGAAGCTTCGGACGGCTCGGCACCATATTTCAATCACGGAGGTTGCCCGAGATTGAAATATGGCGCCGAGCCGTCCGAAGCTTCACGGAAGTGCCACGGACGGTTTTGCAAGAGGCACAGCATCGTCCGAAGTAGACCCTTGCCGCGCAGCAGTTTCGGGAGGCTGCTCGCGCGGCAGACATGCATTTTGGCAGGTCTGAAAATCTCCACAGCCTCAGACTATTGGCCTGTTCATGCATTCTGGATATGGATTTGCTAGCATGCGAGAAAGGGGTTATTTCACACAGTTTTTTGATGAACCCTTTGTATATTTGCTGTTCTCTTTTCACCTAGGGCTGCTTCCTTCATGCAAACCAGCTATCCTCCCCATGCTGCCCCTACTTCATATGATACCATCTTCTCAATAAGCCCTAAGATGAATTGAATCCTGAAAGGGAGCAGAAGATGAAAGGAATTCAGTATAAATTGTATCATACTGGTTTGAATGCTGGCTAAGAATGTGCAACCATGTATTTTGTTATGGAAATGGCATGTAAGTGGCTCAGGATGGCCCATTCATTATCTTTTTGTGGAAAGATTGCTAGAAGATTGTTTGGTGATCATCCCTGGAATGTGACACATTTGAGGGAGGTGGCTTATCTCCTCACCATGATTCAACGTGAAGGAAGCTGGGTGGGGGAGGGGAAGCTAGCTGAAGAAAGAACGCATCTTGCAGTGCTGGTAGGAACCTTCTGGGGATTCAGAATGGGTCTACTAGAAGTCCTGTGCTGATTGTGTCTCCTATGCTGTAAATCAGGGTAGGGAAATTATAGTCCATGGGGTGCATGGAGCCTCCAGAGGCATCTTTGTGGCCCCAGGGCCTTCCAGGGTCCACATTGATTGTCCTAAATGTCACCAAATGCCCCTAAAGGGGTGTGGGGGCCAATTCTGCCATATCTTCCCTCCAACCCCCAGCCATTTTAGGCCCAAGAGAGTCCTTTATTCCCAACAGAAAAATTTCCAGGTCATTTCTGGGCCACTTCCTAATGGTAAAAAGGCCCCTCCTGAGCCTAAAATGGCCTACAGGAAGCCAAAAACATGGTAGAATTGTACCCCCCACCCTCTTGGGGGCATGGAGGCATTTTGGGGTGTTGTTGGGGAACAGACGTCCAAGGTCCCCTGAGGGATGATGCAATACTCTAAACTCTGATAGTTGCCCGCCCTTGCTGTGAATGTATATTATGAATAAATACAATATTATGCCCAGCTTGAAAAAGTTATTTTTTATGGACTCCCAGAACCCCCAACGAGCATGGCTGGTAACAGTTCCAAGCTTTGGACTTTTCAGCCATCCTTCCTTCAAAAGGAGGGCAAAACCTGTTATGGAAGCCAAGCTTCTGAGCCTCTCAGCACTCAGAGAAATGGGAAGGGGGGCAGGGGATGTGTACATTAATTTGGCTAGCACAGCTTTGCATTGATCTTCTGCAATGGTGGCCACATTTTTTTTTTCCTAGCAGCTGCCATGACAGCAGAAAGTGTCTGCATACAGTACTGCTAAGACTGATAAAAAGAAGGAAAGAAGGGGTGGAATTGTGACAGACTAACTGTTTTTTATTTTCACACGAGCTTCCATGGATATTAACCTACTTCTTTCCTGCGTGGCAGGGGGGTTGGACTGGATGGCCCTCGTGGTCTCTTCCAACTCTGCAATTCTATGATTCTATGATTCTATGATTCTTCAGATGCAGTACTGAGTGGTATCAAGGCCTCAGCCATAAAGCATATTTATACAGTTGTGGGAGTGGGGTAGAATGTAACAGGATGTAGAAAGATGCAAATCATGACCCTTGCTCTAAATTTCCAAAGAGCTGAGTAAGATGATACAGTCTTTCAGATCTTTACAGTGGTCAGTTAGCCTTGACATGTGAAAGCAATAAATCTGCTTACCAAAAGTCAATTTCCCAGGGATCAAAACTCTCTGAGAAGATTCCTTCTGTTATATGTGCAACACTGAGGATTCTGTATTCATATATATATATATATATAGTGTGCTATTAAGCCATTGTCTTTGTTCATATCTCTGCTAATGGATTGGATTTTGTGAATACTGTACAGTCGTCCCTCCACATTCGCAGGGGTTACGTTCTTGAGACCCCCGCAAATGTGGAAAAACGGCGAATAACAACTGCTCCCACAAACCCCCCCCAGAGGGAGGGAGGCGGCGGGAAGGTGTCTGGCCAGCCTGGCTGGCCTCTCCGCAAGCCTTCCTGAGGGGACTCCAGGCCTTAGAATACCGAAGCCCGCTTAGGAAGGCCGGGACGGCAGCGGGCGGGTGAGCAGGTGGGTGGGTGGAGAGGAGGCTGCACTGGCTCCCCCCGGCCTTCCTAAGCGAGCGCTGGGGCTTTGGAGCCCCGGCGCCTGCTTCGGAAGGCCGGGGGGAGCAGCAGGCGGGTGGGTGGGTGGGTGGCCGGGCGGCTGGGGAGGAGGTTGCGCTGCCTGCCCCCGGCCTTCCAAAGCGAGCGCTGGGGCTTTGGAGCCCCGGCACCCGCTTTGGAAGGCCGGGGGGAGCAGTGGGTGGGCGGGTGGCCAGGCGGGTGGGGAGGAGGTTGCGCTGGCTCCCCCGGCCTTTCTCAGCAAGCTCCGGGGCTCCAAAGCCCTGGACCCCACTGAGAAAGGCGGAGGAAGGCAGCATGTGGGTGGGGAGGAGGCTGCGCTGCCTCTCTCCGGCCTTCCAAAGCAGACACTGGGGCTTTGGAGCCCCGGAGCCCACTTAAAAAGGCCGGGGAAGGCAGCGGGCGGGTGTCTGCCTTCCTCTCCCCAGCGTTCCTGAGTGGACTCCGGGGCTTAGAAGCCTTGGAGTCCCCTCAGGAAGGCCGGGGAAGGCAGCGGGCGGGCGGGGAGGAGGCTTTCTGAGCGGACTCCAAGCCCGCTTAGAAAGGCCGGGGAAGGCAGCAGGTGGGTGGGAGGGAAGCTGCCCGGCCTCTCCCCGGCCTTCCTGAGGGGACTCCGGGTCTTAGAAGCCTCGGAGTCCCGTTAGGAAGGCCGGGAAAGTCGGAGGGAGGGAGGCTGCCCGCCCCACCCCCTAGCCTTCCTGAGCAGACTCCGGGGCTTTGAAGCCATGGAGCCGCCTCTGGAAGGCTAGAGAAGGTGCAGGCAGGAGGTTGCCCCACCTCTCGGCAGCCTTCTCTAAGGGGCTGGGGCTGAACCGCGAATAATCAAAAGCGCGAATGTGAAAGCCGCGAATGTCGAGGGGCAACTGTATAATTCAGTTCAGCAGTTTCTCTTTCTAGTCTTTCTTTGTAATTTCCTTGTTGACCCTCACCCTTCTTTTGTATCAGAGACAAGGGCAGGAAGCAATAGACTCAAGCTACAGGAAAAGAGATTCCACCTAAATATTAAGAACTTCCTGATGGCAAGAGCTGTTCAGCAGTGGAATGTGCTTTGATTGGGTATTTGTGCATGGCAGGGGGTTGGACTAGATGGCCATTGTCTTCTCTTCCAACTCTATGATTCTATGAATGCTTCAGTGGGACATTCACATCTGTGTTTGTGTGTGTGTGTCATGGGGAGAAGATATGTATACAGAATGTGTGCATGCACCGATGAGTCAAAGTACAGTATACTATTTTGGAGGGGGCAGAAGCAGATGGACTCTAATCATGTGAACAGGAGAGGGGGAGTAAAAAGGGGCAGAGAAAGGATTGGTGTCATGGGACCAGGCATCCCCTTTCCTCACATCCGGTGACCTCCCAGGCTTCAATAGGGAAGGGAGTACAGAAGCAGGCAGAGAAGGAGATGGGGTGTGGGGTGACAGAAAAAGAACAAGTAGAGCTTTCAAGGTGCATTACCACTAGTATTTCTTTCCTCCCAGAACTGGCAGTTGCATGGACATCCCATCTTTGCTTAAGTCTACTTTTTTAAATAGCAAATATTTAAATGGTGGAATTCACTGCCAACATGTGATGCAGTGATGGCTGCCAACGAGAGGTGTGCTTGAAAAGGGGATTAGACAAATTCCATGGTGATGAGAGACATCTGTTACCAGGGAATGCAAAAATGTGTATGTACTCATGTGTGTGATTGCACATGTGTGATTGCACTGTTGTTCCGATGTTGAGTTTCCTTTATGGAGCTGTTGGCCTCTGAGTGAACAGAGTGCTGGACTAGATAGGCCTTTAGTCAGATTCATCATGGTGCTTATGCTTTTATGTTATGTTCTCTATCACTACTTGGCAGAAGCAGCCAACATTGATAAAATATACAGCTTATGGCTTTATTGCTAATGGAATACTCATCTGTGTGTCTTTTAGAATTAGCTGACTCCTAACTCTCCTGTTCATGTTAAAGGAAGACTTAAAAGGAACAGCAGTTAAGTATGGCTCCATGAAATGTTCAGGGTCAAGATTTCAAGTCCATCATTTTCCAGGAGGTAGGAATATTTGTGAGCCTTGCCTGTTCTCTCAAACAGTCCAAGGGGTCATGAAGGCTGGTCTGGCTGTTGAAACTGCATCTTAGACAAGTTACTTTTAGAGAGTACAAAAAAATGGCCAGCAGCCATGCTGGCTAGAGGATTCTGGGAATTGGTCGAAAACGTATCCAAGCTCTGGTTCTTCGCCCCTGACACCACTGAATCATTGGCCTAAATCCAACTGAGGATTCCAATGAGAGTAGATCCCAATAAATCAATTGCTGAATGGCTTGTTAACACACATGCAACTCCCATTGAGTCAGTGGGTTTACTCTAGTTGGGACTAGCATTTGGAGTTAGGCCACTACAATCAATCATTCTTTACAAGAAAACTCTCCCACTTTTTACTCTATAGAACTACCAACAAATCAGCCGGTGGCCTTAGGGAACACAGCCTAGGACAATTAGCCCCAGGCAGGAGGAAAGGACACAATAGGAACAGCTTTGTTGCCATCCTGCCTGCAAACATGTACAGTACTTCTGAGTGATGTCAGTAGTGGTAATGGCAGCAGCTGCTTCATTTTGTGCATCAGCAGGGAAGCAACTTTGAAAAGGCCATTCCCAAGCTGTGGCATCATATTTTGCAGGTTTGGTTCGCGGATCCTAGGGGAGTTGAGTTAGTTGGTTTTAAAACATAATAATGGCCTTGAGGCTTGTAGATTTCTCACAGCAGGCGCATTTGGCCCTTCCATCCACCTTCTCATAATTCATTATGAGCATGTGTGTTACTAGATGTTACTGTGTTTAAGGCCTGGAATAGATTTTTCAGCTCCTCTCTCAGACTTCTGGTTGTTCACATTGAGCCCTACATACAGACACAGTAGCAATGACAATGAAATCTAAAGTGCAGGTTGAGATTTGGATAAAAAACAAACATTTGCATATTTATTTATTTATTTATTTATTTTATATGCCCCCTTCCATCAGAAGGGAACCAAGGTGGCTCACAAAATTACATAAAATAAAATTTAAAAACATTTTTTTAAAAAACTCACAGTAAAAACACAAAAAGCTAAAAGATTAAAATAAGCAAAATTAAAAATGTATGTATATAAAAAACACATAAAAACACACCCCAATAAAACCTCCATAAGCCCAGCTATGTATTAAAAGCCTGCTTGTATAAAAAGCAAGGGCATATAGTGCATTTGGAAGACTTCACAAAAGAGTCTGGAGCAATAAACACCTGAGGCAAAGCACAAAAATCAGTGTGTATAGAGCCATTGTACTGTCTATCCTCCTTTATTGATCTGAAACATGGGTCACCTATCGCCACCACCTACGACTCCTCGAACGCTTTCATCAGCGCTGTCTATGCACAATCCTAAATATACACTGGACTGACTATGTGATGAATTTTGCTGTCCTTGAGCAAGCAGGGATCACCAGCACTGAGGCCATGATATTGAAAACACAGCTGCGCTGGGTAGGGCACATTTTTAGGATGGAGGACCATCGCCTCCCAAAAATATTACTCTATGGTGAACTCGCCACGGGTCAGCGTAAGAGGGGCGCTCCAAAAAAGCGATACAAAGACTCCCTGAAACAACATCTCAGGTTCGGCCAAATTGATCACCAACAGTGGTCTGCCCTGGCCTCACATCGGGAGGCATGGAGATGCACTATCCACAATGCTGCAGCCTTATTTGAGAACTCATGCCGAACAAGTCTTGAAGAGAAACGACAACGCAGAAAAAATCACAACCCAAAAACATCACCCAAGGAGACCTTCTGCTGTGCTTTCTGCAACTAGACTTGTTTATCTCGGATTGGCCTTTTTAGTCATCAGCGCGCTTGCAGAAAGCGCGGGATGAGTCCTTCCTGAATCTTCGTTTGAAAAGAAAAGCCAGAGAGAGAGAGGTATAAAAATGTTTTTGCCTGCTGGTGAAAGGAAAGCAGGGAGGGGGCCAGCCTAGCCTGCCATGGAAGGGAATTTAAGAGGGTGGGAGCAGCCACTGAGAAGACTCTCTCTTGTGTCCTCATGAGTCTGTGATGGTGGTGGGACCCAGGGCTGGTTTAAGTGTACCACCAAATCTGCATCTGCAGGGGGCCTCACAGCCACAGGGACCCCCATCCTAACCCTTCTCTTGGCTTCTGCAAAAACAGGAGAGAGAGAAAGAGAGCACAAGCAAGAGTGCAGCCAAAAACCTCCTGCTGGCCTTTTTTTAAAAAAGCAGTGTCTCCTGTCTCCTTCGTTCATGCTTCCTCCATCCACCCCCACCGAGCAGGACAACCTGCAGGGAGCCCCCTCCTGCAAAAACAGGAGAGCAAAAGAGAAAGAGAGAAACAGCGAGCAAGACAGCAAGCCCAAAACTTCATGCTGGGTTCAGGCATGTAGAAATGACTATAGGGCCTTTTTTTAAAAGCAAAGTCTCCTTCTTGCTTCCTTCCTCCATCCCCACCGAGCAGGACAAGCTGCCCTCCTGTTGCTTCTCCCTCACCCCCTCCTCCCAGGGGATCCTCAAAAATGCAAGCCAGGTGTGTGCTCCTATTTCTGTCAGAGACAGTTGAGTGTGTGTGAGAGAGAGATGGGGGAGGGAAGTGTGAGGGTCATCTCTTTCCCTCTCTTTTTCCCCTGCTCTCTCTTCAGAAAGGGCTCCTTCCTTCCTTCCTTCCTTCCTTCCTTCCTTCCTTCCTTCCTTCCTTTCTCTCTCTTGTCTGATCTTTCTTCTCTCCTTCTCCTGCCTCTACTGGGAAGAAGCCCCCCGCTCTTCTGCCCTCTAAGGGTCCCCATTGGGCAGCCGCCCTCTACATAGATGCCCCCCATCCATCTTTCCAGCTGCTCTTAACATGTCCTGGTTTCTCTCCCCTCCCTTCTTTTCCCTCTTGGTCTTCTTCAGCTTCCTCCCCTTGCTGCCAACTGAGTTCAACCTGCAAAAGGAATTTGTGTGCGTTTGCCTATGTGCCTTCAAGTCATTTCTGACTAAGCCGAACCTATCATTGGGTTTTCTAGGCAAGGTTTGTTCAAAGGGGGTGTGCCTTTGCCTTCCTTTGAGGCTGAGAGAGTGTGACTTGCCCAAGGTCACCCAGTGGGTATTCATGGCTGAGTAAGGATTCAAACCCTGGTCTCCACAGTCATAGTGCAATGCTGAAATTTCTACAGCACTCTAGCTCTTTTAACAGAAGAATATAAAGAATATAAATAAAAAGTTGGAGTAATATTACTGGGAACAATGGTTTTATCGTTGTCACTAAACACACCAGTATCCCATTGGTGTTATGTGAGAGGCATTGGCCTAGAGCAGTGGTTCTTAACCTTTTCTTTAGCAGGGACCCCTTTAAATATCTTTTGTTGCCCCAAGACTTAACTCAAGATTTAAAACCCTAATAATAATAGCTAAAAACAACAATACTATTACACTATCCCTTAAACTTTCCCTCAGAGGGACTCTTGCTTCTTCCTGCAAGTTTGTGGCTGGAGTGGATTGAATGGCAATGTGCAGGCCAACCTAGCCAGCCTTTGCCTTGGTTCCTGTCACGTGGCTGCTACACTACAGGGAGGGGGTGGGCCAAGCAGCCTTCAAGCCTTTGTGGACCCCTATGAGGACATTGTGGACTCCAGGTTAAGAACCACTGGGCTAGAGAATGCTGAAAAAGGGACAATGCAACCAGACCTTGTGAAGGGTGCTGGCAGGGGAATTCTGGGAGGTGTAATCCAAAAGTAACTTTCCCAGGCTCTGAAAGCAGCCTAGAATCATAGGGCTGGAAGGGACCCAACAGTCATCCCATCCAAGTGGCTTCTGCCCTGCAGGAATGTCCCCATGACATTCTTGCAAACAAGCTTGTAAAATGTGGGCTAGACAAGTTAACTGTTCAATGGATTTGTAACTGGTTGACCGGCCAAAGCCAAAGGGTGCTCAGCAGTGGTTCCTCTTCATCTTGGAAAGATGTGACCAGTGGGGTGCCACAAGGTTCGGTCCTGGGTCCAGTGCTATTCAACATCTTTATCAATGACTTGGATGAGGGAATTAGGGGCATACTTATCAAATTTGCAGATGACACCAAATTAGGAGAAGTAGCTAATACCCTAGAGGACAGGATCAAAATTCAAAATTACCTGGATAGACTGGAGAGCTGGCCCAAAGCTAACAAAATGAAATTCAATATGGAGAAATGTAAGGTACTGCACTTAGGGCGAAAACATGAAATGCATAAATATAGGATGGAAGAGACCTGGCTGAATGAGACCACGTGCGAAAGGGATCTAGGAGTCCTAGTAGACCACAAGTTGAACATGAGTCAACAGTGTGATGCGGCAGCTAAAAAGGCCAATGCAATTTTGGGCTGCATCAATAGAAGTATAGTGTCTAGATCAAGGGAAGTAATAGTGCCGCTCTATTCTGCCTTGATCAGACCTCACCTAGAATACTGTGTCCAGTTCTGGGCACCACAATTCAAAAAGGATATGGACAAATTGGAGCATGTCCAAAGAAGGGCGACTAAAATGGTGAAAGGTTTGGAAACCATGCCTTATGAGGAAAGACTTAGGGAGCTGGGCATGTTTAGCCTGGAAAAAAGACGGTTAAGAGGCGATATGATAGCCCTCTTTCAGTATTTAAAGGGGTGTCACATTGAGGATGGAGCAAGCTTGTTTTCTGTTGCTCCAAAGACTGGAACACGGAGCAATGGATGCAAGCTCCAGGAACAGAGATTCCACCTCAACATTAGGAGGAACTTTTTGACAGTAAGAGCTGTTCGGCAGTGGAACACACTCCCTCGGAGCGTGGTGGGGTCTCCTTCCTTGGAGGTCTTTAAACAGAGGCTGGATGGCCATCTGTTGGGGATGCTTTGATCATGATTTCCTGTGTGGCAGGGGGTTGGACTGGATGGCCCTTGTAGTCTCTTCCAACTCTGCAATTCTATGATTCTATGAACTCACAATCAAAGCCCTCATGACAGATGACCATCCAGCCTCTGCTTAAAAATCTCCAAAGAAGGAGACTCCACCACACTCCCAAACATTGTATTCCATTCCTGAGCAGTTCTTACAACCAGGAAGTTCTTCCTAATGTTTAGGTGGAATCTCTTTTCCTGTTGTTTAAACCCATTACTCTGTGTCCTAGTCTCTGGAGAAGCAGAAAACAAGCTTGCTCTATCCTCAGTATGACATCTCTTCAAATTTGTAAACATGGCTATCATGTCACCTCTCAACCTTCTCTTCTCCAGGCTAAACATACCCAGCTCCCTAAGCCACTCTCATAGGGCATGGCTTCCATACCCCCCACCATCCTTCTCAGTATCCTTCTTGAATTGTGATGCCCAAAACTGGAAATAGTATTCCAGGTGAGGTCTGATCAAAGCAGAATGGAGTGATACTATTACTTCCATTGATTTAGACACTATACTCCTATTAATGCAGCCTAGAATCGCATTGGCTTTTTTTGCTGCTGCATCACACTGCTAACTCATGTTCAGCTTGTAGTCCACTCTTTCTTTTCTTTGAGGAAATCTACACCATTACGTTAATTGCTAATAAACAAAAAATGTTATGTTAGTGCCTATAATATAGTTTTTAAACTAAATTATTGGTGGCAAATTATGTAATACAGTAGCCCTCCCTTATCCGCTGGGGATTGGTTCTGCAGGGGGTGTGGATACTGAAAACCATGGATAATAGTGAACACCATTGAAAATAATGGGACTTTTGATTTAAAATACCATAGAGTTGCCTTGGAGGACCTAGAAAATAGCTAGAGAGGGCACATTTTCTAGGAAGACTCTGGTAGGTGTGCTGTTCTGTGTCCCATGGATAATGAATCTGTAGATACCCTACTGTAATCTGAACATCCTGAATAGGTTAGGTTACATTGACCTGAGATAAACATATGTGGCCCCAAAAATAAAGCATTGCAGGGCCCCCCAAAATTCCTTAAACCGGCCCTGGTGGAACCAAGAGAAAGCCTTTTAAAGTCTTCATCCAAGGGGGGTGGAATTCAGAGGTGTATCTTTGACCCATTGTAGTGTTCCAGAACATACTAATCTCTCATCAGGGGGGTTGCTGGGGTGGGAGCAAAATAAGGGCATTGTCCCTCAAATAAGAATTCTGTCTCCCAAATGACATTTTCCTTGGGTTCACAAATTTCAAGCACTGCAGAGTAACCCAGTGAAAAACTTTCTCACCTAGAACTCTTCCATTTGCTGTGTTCATATTCTCTTGATAACTTTCCCTGCTCCTTTTCTTTGGATGCCTAAACTGTATTCCTAAATGCTCAACACAGGATTTAAGCTACTGCAAGGCTAGGATTGAAGGAAAATTGCATTTGGTGGGGCAGAGTCCTTATGGGGGGGGGAATGCCCTCATTTTGCCCTGTCCTGCAACTACTGTATACTCTGACTCACATACTGCTTCATACCACTAAATTATTGGTGGCAAATTATGTAATACAGTAGTCATTCTAAATTTCCTTTCCATATTACTATGTGTCCGTATACTTGGGACATCTCCCTTCTTTCTACAATGTACCACTATCAATAATCCCCACCTTGTATCCACCAGCTGTTTTCACTTTGGGGGGGGGGAGTGTGGACCCATCTTGACTCACCCCACTCTATCCCCTTGGCCCCTCTCCCTGAACAGACTTTCCTTTAACCCCATCTTCAGCTTCCTTTCTCCTTTCCCACTGTTGCCAAGCAACAGCATTTTTTTTTCATGGAGAAGAGTGCTGACACTTTCAAGAACAATACTGATGGAGGAACAGAATTTCATCAGCGCTCTAAACATGACTACATGCCTATGTTCTGTTTTATTATTGGGTTTAGATGACGTGTTTTCTTCTACAGTATTTATATATTTTTGACTGCCTACATTGATGTGTGTGTGGCACTCAGTCTAATTAACATCCTTGGCATGGTTGCATGTTGTGTGAATTGCTACACTGTGCTGTAAACTTAAAGTATGATGTTTAATATTTACAATGTGAAGGAATTAATTGGAATGTATGGGAAAACTAAAGAGGCCTTTTTGCACCTTCTACAGAATTAACCTGGGTTGTTGTTGTTGTTGTTTTCTTTAAGGACAAGCTGCTGTGGATTAAGATCCACCTCCCCTCACATACTAAAGAATCCAAATACAAAGACTAGGCTATGTCTTTGATAGTTAGGACCAAAAAATACAAATCAATTCAATGTATGCTGCTCTCTATATGGTGATTATCTTCCAGGTGCTTGGGTTATGCAATGGACAGACACCATGCCAACATGCCAATATACCAGGATGCTGCAGTGTCAAACTCCTGCCACTAGGTGGGAATATAGTTAATTTGCTTGGTGCACTGGTGCAGTATTTTGGAAACTTCTCTGGATGGGTCAAAAAGGTATTAATCTTTCCTATCTGACAATTGAAAAATCATCCTTATTGAAGGTGGGAAATGGAGGAGGGAGATCCCAGGGGGAGGAGCTGTTCTTGAAGGACATGCCTACTCTTCTATTATCATCACAGAAGAAGCAACACATCCATGACAAAAGTGGACTTTTTCAGTATGAGACAAGTCAGGGAGAAAATGAACCAACAACAAACTGCTTTTAATTGTCAAGCAAACAAATAAAAATGTGCGAAAGGGATCTAGGAGTCCTAGTAGACCACAAGTTGAACATGAGTCAACAGTGTGATGCGGCAGCTAAAAAGGCCAATGCAATTTTGGGCTGCATCAATAGAAGTATAGTGTCTAGATCAAGGGAAGTTATAGTGCCGCTCTATTCTGCCTTGGTCAGGCCTCACCTAGAATACTGTGTCCAGTTCTGGGCACCACAATTCAAAAAGGATATTGACAAGTTGGAACGTGTCCAGAGAAGGGCGACTAAAATGGTGAAAGGTCTGGAAACCATGCCTTATGAGGAAAGACTTAGGGAGCTGGGTATGTTTAGCCTGGAAAAAAGACGGTTAAGGGGCGATATGATAGCCCTCTTTCAGTATTTGAAGGGGTGTCACATTGAGGATGGAGAAAGCTTGTTTTCTGCTGCTCCAGAGACTAGAACACGGAGCAATGGATGCAAGCTCCAGGAACAGAGATTCCACCTCAACATTAGGAGGAACTTTCTGACGGTAAGAGCTGTTCGGCAGTGGAACACACTCCCTCAGAGCGTGGTGGGGTCTCCTTCCTTGGAGGTCTTTAAACAGAGGCTGGATGGCCATCTGTCAAGGAAGCTTTGATTGTGTATTCCTGGATGGCAGGGGGTTGGACTAGATGGCCCTTGTAGTCTCTTCCAACTCTACAATTCTATGATTCTATGAAATTCTGCTGATGTCAGGAAAGTAGGCTGAATTGTTCAGATGTTGGGGTGCATCTTTTGAATTCTAAATAAGAAATCATAAAGACTTGTGCATAAACAACCTCTTGAAACATAGGGGGGTTGTCTATATGAGGCAAAAAATGTGGATTGTTCCACAGTAATGGCAATGCACAGAAGCTGCTATTTGTCTTAGATCGCAGGCATGTGAAGTTATCTGTGTTAGCTGTGCAAATGGGCATGCCCGCATGTCAAGATGGCGGGTGCGAGTGAATTACTAGCATTTTTACATACCTCAAATGGCTGCCTCCAGACAGTATTTTTAAAAAAAAAAAAAAAAAAGCATATCCAAAGTGTGATATAGTGATCTATTGCTTTAACAAACAAAGCCCATTTTATCATCTTAGCACTTGCTCGCTACGCCAAAAATCCAACATGGTGGCTCTGGGCACTTGCCTTGTTAGTAGGTCCCACCCCCCACACTCATCTGGCCAATCAGCTTTCAACTTCTGCTTGTATTGGGAAAGCAGTTTAATTTGGTCACTTGTCCCAACATGTGAGAATGCGCATTCCCCACATGAGCTTTTTTAAAAAATATGGGGAAAGTCCTGAAGTCTTTCCCTGCATACTTTTTGGAGTTTGACCCCCCTCTTTCCAAATACGTCAACACATTGTAGGATCCCATTAAAACTGGTCGTCTTCTCTATGAATTCTATGAGCAGTATTTTCACCATTAAGACAACCCTAGGGATTGCTTCTCTCAGTTATTCGTTCCTGCAGAGAAAAATGAACAAATTAATTAAAATTCTCTGCTGTGGACACATCTTCAGATATTTATCAGTATTTGAAAACATGCTTTCAGGAGGAAGAAAGTTTCTGCTCCCCCCCAGCAGCTACCCTCTCTCAACAGTCCCCTGCCCACATGCATGGTCATTTCAGTGGCTAGTGGAAGAGGGTAGGGGAGAGCCGAGCGAAGAGGATCACCATCACTGCTACAAATGCAAGAAGAACATAAGCAGCAGTGGCACTGATGCACATGCTGCTCCCCCCCCTCCTTGCACAGCAGTTGTAGTAGCCAGTTGGAGGGAGTCAGGGGAACTGCATGAGGAGGATCTCTGTCACTACCACCTCCGTTTTTCTGAAAGCTGGAGTAGCAGTGATCCTCATTCATAGGGTTGCCAGTTCAAGCCCATCTCAGTATGGCTTGAGGATTCTGAGCCAAAACCTGAGAGCTAGGGATGGCACCTGGTGATGTCATTAAGTATTATGAATTAAATACCAACCACAGTTACTCACAGCTTGTCATTCAAACACAACCCCCCACCACACCTATCCCAAAATATTTTCCTGCTTGGAAATATTATATATATAATTCACTTGGGTATGTTTCTGTTTTCAGTGTGCTGATTGGCTGCTTAGGTGTCAGGATCTGCATCACCTCGCAGGACTAGGCCCCTGGCTGCACAGCCTCTTTGCAGACTCAGACCCTGGCTGTGGGAGTCTTGGAAGAACCAGGCTATCAGACTGTGTAGTGTAACATGGGTGTAGCATGGGTGTATGTGTTTGTGCGTGTTTGTGCATGGTGGTGGTGGAGGGCTCTCATATCTGGTGTGCATGGGGTGTGTGTGTGTGGTATAGTGTAGTGTTAGGTATGTGTGTGTGGCATGGGGTTTTTGTATATGCACAGTTACATTGCAGCGGTGGTGGGGCTCTTGCATCCTGGCATGCATGGTGTGTGTATGTAGCATTGTGTGTGTTTATGTGCAATTCCATAGCAGTGGTGGAGGAAGGGGGAAGCTAAGTAAATACATAGGCCTGAACCACACTACATAAATAATCTACTTTGAAACTTGATTATTTGCCATGGCTCCTTCCCATAGAACCCAGGGGTTTGTAGTTTTATGAGGTCTTTAGCTTTCTCTGCCAAAGAGTGCTGGTACCTCACCAAACTAGAAATCCCAGAATTCCATAGGAAGGAGCCATGGCAAATAATCCAGTTTCAAACTGGATTATTTGTGTTGTGTGAATGCACCCCTAGACACCCTAGAGAGTCTTTGTACATTGCTGCAACAAATGGGTCAAGCCTTGCAAGCTGTAGCAAGCTGTAGCAAGCTGTAGCAAGCTGCTGCTTGATGCACCAGGTAATGGGAGAAGAACAGGCCACTTCCACAGCCAGGATAGGCTAGTAGGGAGCTCGTGTATCCTGGCTAGTGTAGATAAGCACTTGGAGTGGTTCTACATATATGCGTGTTTAATAAATGTAAACACTTGCTTCAAAGACTGTTTCATTTTCAGATTCATAGAACTGGAAGAGACCACAATGACCATTCAGTCCAACCCCCTGCCACACAGGAATACGTAATCAAAGCACTCTCAACATCCAGCCTCTGTTTAAAAACCTTCAGTGAAAGAGACTCCACCACACTCCAAGACAACCTATTCCACTACGGAACAGCTCTTATCATCAGGAAGTTCTACCTAATGTTTAGGTGGAATCTCTTTTCCTGTAGTTTGAATGCATTGCTCCATGTCCTAGTCTCTAGAGCAGCAGAAAACAAGCTTGCTCCTTCTTCAACATGGCATTCTTTCAAATATTTAAACAGAGCTATCATGTCACTTCTTCACCTTCTCTTCTACAGGCTAAACATACCCAGCTTCCTAAGCCTCTCCTCACAGGACATGGCTTCCAGACCTTTCACCATTTTGGTTCCCCTCCATTGGACATGTTCCAACTTGTCAATATCATTCTTGAATTGTGATGCCCAGAACTGAACACAGGATTTTAAGTGAGGTCTGATCAAAGCAGAATAGAGTGGTACTATTACTTCCCTCAATCTTGCACTATACTCCTATTGATGAAAACCAGAATCACATTGGCTTTTTTAGCTGTCAGAATCAACTCTGACACACTCTAGAAAGCAATCTGCTTACTGTTTTCTGAACAAACTAAAGAGTCCACATGCTTTTCAAAGGTAACTCCTCCTAGGTTCATGAGAATATTCCAGTCATAACAAGGGGAGGGGTGATCATGGCAAAACCCACTTTTTCCAAGCAAGGATGCAGCTGGAAATCCTGCTTTGATGTAGCAAGGTGTTCTTGACCAGTACTGCTACTTGGGAATCTGAAAGTACTAAAAGTACTTTCAAGCTGCATATCTGATTCTGACTCCTAAAGTTTTGAGCAACCCACAGCTTTCAGTTTGGTCTCATGTGGTCCTTGGCCTAATTTCCAATGTCCTTTGTAGCTGATAGGTTCAGAACCCTGAGAAAATATTCTGTTCTGTCTTCAGGATCCCACTTGGCAGAGAGGAACAAGCCTATTGCTGAAAGGCAAGGCAGCGTGGGGCATTCTTCTGCAATGCCTCTGGGCCTCAACATAGCGTCACCCCATTAACTGCCACTTGACTAGTCTCTCTTGATTGCCTCTTCGTGTCAGTTATGCTGGGGGAAGGGAAGACATTAATTACTATGGTATTTTCCTCTCATCATCATAGTGCACAATAACACTATTATGGTATATAAAATTGAAAAGAACAAAAATGATGAAAGGAAATCAATAGTTAACACTCCTACAGAAACAACAAAGGACAATTATCAGGCTATTCATGAGCAATCTTACCTCTGTGCTCACTTGAAAGCAATAAAATGGAGTGAACTTGCTTTTAAGGAAAGGCACAGAAGCACCTTTGCCAGTCGTAACTGGATAAGGCAATACTCCAACTGACTGTTTCAAATTTTAAAGTCATATAAATCAAGTCCACCTTCCTCCCCTCCAAACAGTGGAGGACAATATAGAAACATTAGAATGCAATGACTTGTCAATGACATCATCTGGATGTCAATAAAAAATAGAAGCTCCAAAGAAAACAGCTGTTGTGGAAAGAACTTAAGTAGTCCTTGACCTTCCCAGTAAGGTCCATTAGGGTTCTTAAGAAGCCCCCTTCAAACTGATCGCATTCCAGATGTGTTGAGATGGCCATGTGGGCTGAGGATGGTGGGACCTATAGCTCCACATATCTGGAGGGGATCATCCTATAGAAAGCAGTTTTGAAACACAAGTGTGTAACAAATATGTTAAGAGAGTATCAGCAGACACTGCTTTGCTTTGTAAATTTAAAACATATCAATAGGGCATGCAAGATGTTTAATAAAAGAAAAGGAAAAGAAAAGTAGACTGTTCAAGACTGAAGTCAACCAACTCTCCTTTAGGACTTGATCAAAATACATTATTATAGTACAATTATTCCACTTCAACTGCTATGGCTGTCCACTGTGGATTTCTGGGATTTGTAGTTTAGTGAGGCCTAAGAGCTCTCTGGCTGATAATTCTAAATGGCCCTCCCTAAACTGCAAATCCTGGGATTCCATAGGAGGCAGCCAGAGCACTTAAAGTGGAATAATAGCACTATAAGAGATCAAAAAGGCCTCCATTGTCATTAATGCCAATGTGGTTAAGGAGGAAGGCAAACAAGAAAATAATTCCAAACATCATACTGTCGTGATTTTAAAAAAAAACCCAAGCACAACCAAACCATGGATACCTGTTGATATTAAATCTATATTTTATAACATCCCCTGTCCCAATTCCTTATATGATGTCAGCAGAGAAGAGGAGAATGAAAGTGTGTTATCAATTTGTCTTTATAAGAAAGATAAAGAAGCACAATTTTGCCATAAATTAAACTGGTTTAACTTGCTGAGTTGTTTAATAAATTCTTATTTTGCCTAAATTATTCATTTAGTTTTAATCTGGAATTGTTTAATTTCAGAAAGCAAGTAAGTAATAAAATTTATTCGGTCTTTGACCAGTATAAAAACCAAGTCATACAATCGTACAATCATACGAATGGCATATCAATAATACAATACCAAATTAAAATATAAACTAATAATGGACTGTATATGTACAGTATTCAAACAAATCTTACTGCACAGTGATAGAATGTCCATTTGTCAATTGAGGGCGCAGTTTACAAACAATGTAACAAAATTTAGCCACCTTGTGGGATACTGTGGGGTCAATGTTATCCAATAGAAAGTGTAAATAAACAGAGTCAGTTTTACCTGGAAATTTACTCAGTAGTGGGCTAATCAGTTGGTGACGAATGTCCCTATAAAATTGACAATATAGGAGAACATGCTCATTGGTTTCCACAGCACCCAAACCACATGGGCAAAAGCGAAATTCAAAAGGTATTTTTTTTTATCTACCTTCCAACATGGCCGTAGGCAACACATTGAACCGTGCCAAAGTTAAAGCCCTTCTAAACTTTGGGAGAGTGACATGGAATAAATATGGAGCTGGGGAGGGGACCAAGGCTTGAAAGCTAAACAAGGCATATTTTGAAAGAGAAGCAGAATCCATGTATCTTTCTGTTTCTATAATTTTTTGTTTAATAATAGATTTAGCTCTATCGGCATCAAGCTTTAGAATTTCATTTTTATTGAGACCTAGCTCATTTATTTTCTTATAGATAGAAGTTTCCCAAGAGGATTTGAAAAGATCCAAAAAGATTAAATTTGTCAAACCTCCAGGAGTTTCATGCAATTTTTGCCAATAGGTGAGTATACTGATCCACAGACTAGATTCTATTTTGATAGACCCAGCCTCCCTTCTGAGAACAGCATTCGGAACACAAGGGGCAACCTGGAAGCTTCTCCTAAGGAACTTAGTTTGCACACATTCAATTACATTGATGTTACAATATGGTCCCAATTGGGCTCCGTATAGAAGTTGAGGACGAACCTTGGCATTGAACAGTTTGACTGCGGCCGGAATAAACTGAGCACCTTTGGTGAAAAAAAATCTTAGAATAGCCGTTATGGTTCTTTGGGCATTGCTGACGACAAGTTCTGAATGGGCTGTTCTCCTACCAGAGTTATGGAAAACAATTCCTAGATATTTGAAAGTCTTAACCTGCTCTATGTGTTGTCTATCAAGTGTCCAATGTATCCATTTGGGGCGATGAGCAAAAGTGAGGATCTTAGTCTTGGAATTTCAGAAAGCTCACAATAAAAAGGCTGAATAAAAGTATCTCAGAAGCTGTTGGATTGCAGCTCCTATCAGTCCTAGGTAACACAGCCAGTCAGTGGTGAGAAGTGATGAGAAGTCTGCAGATTCACCATTTGCAGCATGAAACATGATTTGTGGCACTTCAGAAACCACTAAGGGCTTATCTGCATGGGCTAAATGCCCCAGCTTGCCCCCGTTCCAGAGCCCTGTAGTCCACATGATACAGGGAATTTACCGCGACCTGCCTCTGGGCAGTCCTCACCACCTCCAGGGCAAACATGGGGCTGGAACAGGGGCAAGATGGGATAGGGCCCAACAAAGCATTCTAAGATAATACAGTTTAATCCGGTACCACCAAATAGGGCCCTGAGTGTCTGCAGGAACCCATCCTGGCATACTATCGCTCACTGCCTCTACCATCTCCCTGGCTCTTGCAGAAGTCAGGCAGGAGTCCCTCAGCGTGTGACCAAAGCTGGTTACATGAAGGGGGCCTTCAGTCACATGTTTTGGGTCCCCTTCCTGAATGCTGCAGCAGCAGCAGGAGAAATGGCAGCAATAGCAGCTACAATGGCTACAGCAATGGGCCATCATTCTGTTTGGACACTGGACCAGTTCAAGGTAGTGGGGTACAAGGTAGCGGGGCACAATGGGCCAGATCTGCAGTGAGAATAGTCCAGCGGAGTGCTGCTGTATCCTGTCTAGTGTAGATAAGCCCTGAGATATTATGGGAATAGGTTCAACACCATGGCTGCATTCCTTCTCAAAAAAGAAGTTCCAGTGAACTGAATGGCTTTCTCTTCTAAGGACTTTTTCAAATGGGGGGGGGGAATACCTGAGGAGGTCAGGAGAAGGTTGGGGCTGTCGTGCTTACAGAACCCCTTTTCAGACGACACCATCCTTCTCCATCCTCCTCCCGACCTTCCCCCGTGCTGCTGCCATCAAGAAAAAAGCAGCTCCCGCGGCACAGGGGGAGGTCAGGAGAAGGGCAGAGGAGGACAGAGCTGTCTGAAACGGAGCTCTGTAAGTGCAATGGCCCCGTTCTTCTTCTGACCTCCTCGGGGTTTTTTACCCCATTTGAAAAAGTCCTCAATATCAATAGGCACAGGAATAGACTGGATAAATCCTAGAGAGGGCACTACACCACATGAGCTATTCCCAATTCAATCAATCACACTTCTGGTGGTTGAAAATATGTCCAATCTGCAGTCCAACAGGGGCAGCAGAAAAAGCAGACTGATGACAATCAGAATCACACAGAAAAGAGTTACTAAATCCTGTATGGCCAGAAACGGTCACTGGCATAATTCTCAGGCACTTCCCTTGGTTGCAATGATGTCTTTCTCAAATGATACCAGTGAGAAGGAATTTGGTTTTTTCTTCATATATGCTGTGTAGAAGAGAATGACAGATATCAAGCCTACCTCTGGGGACCATTCCATGGCAATAGCTTTTGAAAGAAAAAAGGCAGAGTCTGCTTAGCCTTGTCTCCAGCTCTGAGTTTAAAATTCTATGCGATTTGGCAGCAGCCATGGCAGCTACCTACCCTTGATATGTCTCCTAGGATTCCAGAACATTCAAATTCTTCCTTCTCTGAAGTTCAACAGTAGCCACCTCTCTCCCCAACAACTACAGATTGGTTCCCCCGCCCCCGGCCAAGAGTCCAGTACAGTGTTTATGTGACTTTCAGAGTAAAACACAATATAGGAAGGCAGACAGGCGGGCAGGCAGGCATTCACATTTCATGTGAAGAAACCAACCAGTCTGGCAACTACCGTACATCTTACTTTGACACCAGTAGTTTAGTGGTGGTAGTGGAACATTTTTAAGTGCAGGTGCATATTATGAAAATCTCTATAACAAACTAATGAGAGAACACTCAGGAATTGCTTAGCAGAAACAGGGAATGTTAGCAGCACTGGCAGATGTCATTGTTCCTGCCAATCTAAAATCCCAGCACTGTGGCCCTGTGAGCCCCACTTATGCTACACCACTCTTATTAGGAAGTGAATAGCATCTTCCACTGCCCCTGAGGGAAGCATGCTTGTTTAGGGGATGTAGGGAAGGCTGTATGGCAGGCACACATGGCTCTGGCTATCAATACATGACTGCCAGAGGCTCACTCCTCTGCCTGGCACTTGCTGCTGCTGAAACTACCACTGTTGCTGGCAGTGTGTGTCCATACCCTCCAACTGCCCTGATTTGGCAGGGAGGGTTCCAATTAATCCTCTCTCTTTTTTAAGTTGCTTTTAAAATTTCCCCGTTTCTCTCTCCTCTTCCAACTTCCCCCCTCTCTTCTAGGTTTCTTCTCAATTGTTGCAAACTGAGTTCAAAATGGAAACAGTTTGCACTCAGCTGGTGGGGGGGGAGGAGAGAAGAGAAGAGAAGAGAAGAGGTGGAATCTTGCCCCCCACCCAGGGGAAAGCAAACTGCTGCAGCCTCTCCTAGGCTGTGTGTTTTCTCTCAATAATAATGTTTGCCATCTTGATCACACTCTGACCACTTGTTGCTTGGCCAGATATGTCCTGGTTTTTACCTGTGAAATGGTGGAGGTTATGGTGCATCAGATATGCATATTTTGGATGACATGGCCTAGGCAAGTCAGGGGCTTTTCCCCAGTGGAACAGTATGTAACATGTTGGGAAACCGCTGATAGTCTCTGGGCAACAATAGGAACCACTACTGCTATTAGGGTACCAAACTCACTAGAATGGGTGTAGTGTATTGTTCCTTTAAGAGAATTGTAGAACGTGCTTGTTGGGCAAATGTGAAAGTAAGATTAGATCTTAACTGGGGCCTAGTAGTCTCTCTCTGGCTTTTCTTCACAAACGAAGATTCAGGAAGGGCTCATCCCGTGCTTTCTGCAAGCGTGCTGATGACCGAAAGGCCAATCCGAGATAAACATGTCCGGTTGCAGAAAGCACAGCAGAAAGTCTCCTTGGGTGATGTTTCCGGGTTGTGATTCTTTCTGCGTTGTCATTTCTCTTCAAGACTTGTTCAGCGTGAGCTCTCAAATAAGGCTGCAGCATTGTGGATAGTACGTCTCCATGCTTCCCAATGTGAAGCCATGGCAGACCATTGTTGGTGATCAATTTGGCTGAGCCTGAGATGTTGTTTCAGGGAAACCATGTATCGCTTTTTTGGAGCACCCCTCTTATGCTGACCTGTGGCAAGTTCACCGTAGAGTACTATTTTGGTGAGGCAATGGTCCTCCATCCTAGAAACATGCCCTGCCCAGCGCAGCTGTGTTCTCAATATGATGGCCTCAATGCTGGTGATCCCTGCTTGCTCAAGGATAGCAACATTCATCACATAGACAGTCCAGTGTATATTTAGTAGTGCATACAACTTAAATGCTGAGCTTTGTCATGTCTGGATCATCATACCTCCAACATTTCATAGAGAAAAACTGGGACACATGTGGCCAAAAAGCCATGTTATAGGAAATTGTTGATAATCTCAGTGTCTTCATTGTCCATTTTAAAGTTATGTAAATCATCTGTGGTCATTATTTTTATTTTCTTAATCTTCATCTGTAAACCTGCCATTGCACTTTCTCCCTCGACTTTATGCTATTTGTTGATGTACCTTCCTCTAATTTTCACACCTCTTTCCTCAGAGTCTAATCCAACTGTGTGTGTGATATGTTCAGCATACAAGTTTAAACTGATAGGGTGATAAAATGCAGTCTTGTGGGCTAAACAATGTTACTGTTAGGTGGATTTGTAATTAGTTTATCGACCGAACCCTTTTCATCCTGGAGAGAAGTGACTAGTGGGGTGCCATAGGGTTCTGTCCTACGCCCAGTGCTATTCAATATCTTTAGAAATCATTTGGATGATGGAATAGAGGATATGCTTATAAAATTTGCAGATTACACCAAATTAGGAAGGGAAGCTAATACTCCAGAGGATAGGATCAGAATTCAAGATGACCATAAAAGATTGGAGAGCTGAGCCAAAACTAACAAAATGAATTTCAACAGGCAGAAATGTAAGATACTATATTTAGGCAGGAAAAAAATGAAATGCAGAGATGTAGGGTGGGTGACACCTGGCTTGACAACAGTACATGTGAAAGGGATCTAGGAGTCCTAATAAACCAAAAGCTGAACATGCATCAACAGTATGATGAGGCAGCTAAAAAAGTCAATGTGATTCTAGGCTGTGTGAATAGGAATATAGTGCCTAGAGCGAGCGAAATAATAGTACCACTCTGTTCTGCTTTGGTTAGACCTCACTTGGAAGGTCTAGAAGCCATGCCCTATGAGGAACAGCTTTGGGAGCTAGGTATATTTAGCCTGGAGAAGAGAAAATTAAGAGGTGAATGATAGCTCTGTTTAAATATTTGAAAAGATGTCATTTTGAAGAAGGAGTCAGCTTGTTTTCTGCTGTCCAGATGAGGGTGACCAAAATGGTAAAAGGTCTGGAAACTATACCCTGTGAGGAGTGGCTTAAGGAGCTGAGTATGTTTAGCCTGGAGAAGAGAAGGTGAAGAGGTGGCATGATAGCCATGTTTAAATATTTTAAAGGATGTCATATTGCAGAAGGGGTAGACTTGTTTTCTGCTGCTTCAGAGACTAGGGAGATGATCAGATGCAGCAAATGCGGCGTGATCATGATGCCAGTGGAACGCAAATGGTCCGCCAATATCAGACTATGACATCCTTTTGCGTTCTGCTGGCATTATGCTAATGTATCCTTTTATTGATGGCTGAAGCCGTCAATAGATCGCCCATCCCGTTTTGGTGCCAGCATTGCTGGAGTGCAAAACCTCAGGCCATTTAAATCTTGTCACTGCAGCAAGAATGGTTGGTCTAGCACAAACACTTCGGAGTGAGATCAGGACATCTAGGTAAGTTTCGCCCTTTTTATGACCCTCCCTGGGTTACTTCAGACTTCTAAAGTGTACAGTATTTAGGTGCTTTTAAAAACTTTTAATGTGAACGGGGCTCTGTTCACTTCCTCTTTATTGCTGGGGCTGCCTTTGCCGGAAGAGGAAGGTAAGTGTGTGGGGAGCGTTCTTTTGCTGGCATAAAAATGTTTGATTTTTTTTTAATGCCGGCAAAAAACATTCTAAGGGGGATTGTCTGATAATCTCCTGGGACACGGAGCAATGGATTCAAACTACAGGAAAAGAGATTCCACCTAATCATTAGGAAGAACTTCCTGATGGTAAGAGATGTTCGACAGTGGGATATGCTGCCTTGGAATGGGGTGTAGTCTCCTTCTTTGAAGATTTTTAAACAGAGCTGGATGGCCATCTGTCAAGGGTGTTTTGATTGTGTGTTCCTGCCTGTTAGGGTTGGACTAGATGGCACTTGTGGTCTCTTCTAGCTGTATGGTTCTATGAAATGCGTATTCCTTTTCTGAATCTTTCATCCTTTCATCTCTTTTCTATAGTTTTGCAGTGTATTGTTTCAATTTCTTTTTATTTCTTCTTGATCATGCAGTGTGCTCTTCTACTGGTCATAGAGCACTCCCAATCTTGGTTTAAATTTCCTTTTGATTTCATGGATCTTGTGGAAGACATCTGTTTGTTGTCATTTTCTATTTCTCTGCATTGATTGTTATCGTTCTGTGATTTTAGTTCTTTCTGTGCCTGCATACAAGTCATTGAATAGCTGCCTTCATGGATCTGACCCAGTTTCCTCCCCATTTTATTTTTGCTTTTTATCTGACCTTAACTACTGGAAGAGTTTCATCTGTCATCCAGTGAGGCTTTTCTTTTCTTTTTGTTGTTGTCTTTTTGCATTCTTCCCTCACAATGTCCCTGTGTTCGGTCCATACTTTTTCTGGTTCAGGGTCAATTAAGCTTAATAGTACAAATCTATTTTTATATTATCTTATTAAATTCTACAAGGATGTTTTTCTATTTGTATTTTGGCACAAGGATTGATTCAGATTTACTCTAATTTTTTATATTCACAGTTTATGGTCTGTGCCACAATCTGCTCTCTGGTCTTGTTTTTGCACAGAGAATAGAACTTCTCCATCTTCTGCTTTTTATTATATTCTACATGATTTCTATTGGCCATCAGGTGATATGTATACAGTTGCCTCTTTTTTTCCTTGAAGAATGTGTTGCAATAAACAAACTGTTGACTTCACAGAATTCAATCAGTTGCTCTCCTGCTTTGTTTCTTGATCCTAGGCCAAATTCTCCTACAATCCTTGGTTCTGCTCTGTTTCCTACTTTTGCATTCTAATCACCTATGTTGAACAACAGGTCCTTTTTTTGGTGTATGATCAATTTCCTCCTAGACTCCAGCATAGAATCTTTCAGTATCTTCATCTTCTCCCTCTGTAGCTGGAGCATAAACTTGGATTATGGTTATATTGATGGGTTTCCCCCGAAGTCTTATTGATATTATTCAGTCAGACTTTGCATTATACCCCTTGACTGCTTTTGCTATCTCTCCTCACTATTAATGCCATCCCATTTCTTAGATTTTCATTTCTTGAGTAAAACACTGACTCAACTAATCTGACTCAAAATTTCCACTTCCTGTCCACTTTAACTCACTCCCCCCAACACCAAGTATTTCAATGTTTATACGTTCAATTGCATGTTGTACTAGGTCTAGCTTCCCCCGTTTCATGCTCTTCATACTCCATGTGCCTATAATATGTGTTGTGCAGCTTCAGGCTTTCCTTTCACCTCTGAGCACATCAACAGCTGAACTACTCATACTTGTCCTTTGCTCTTCCCCAGTAGCTCACTGAGTGTCTTTCAGTCTGAGAGTCTCATCTTCTGAGATTACCCCTTGTCTCATTTTGGACTGTCTCATCATAGGCTTTTCAAGGTAGAAGGCTGCAGGAGTGGTTTACCATTGCATTCTTCTGTGCAGCATTAACAAAGGTTAGCTATGGTGCCAGTGCCATTGTCTCTGAGAAATCCTTTGCCAGTATCAAGCCCAACACCCCAATAGTACTGCTGCCCAGTAGCTGTTTGGCACATTTACTCTGGCTCTTCAGCAAAAGCTCTGCCAGCATGGGAGACTGTTGCAGCAGCACTGCTACTGTCAGCTTAGCCTCTTGCTTCATAGGAGCAAACAATCCCACCACCATGGAAAGGTAGCAGCATGGTGGGCTTCCAGTGCATACCTACTAGTAATATTAATAGTATTAACCTATAGAGGACTAGACCACTAGCCTAATACTTTTCTCCAAGAGTTAGTGCAGGAAATCCACTATCTCTCCCTCACTTACACATACATTGTCCCTCCCCCATCTCTCTCACACACAATTTTGCAATTTTTACACAAAGGCCTACCATTTGTGATTTCCCCCTGGTTTTAAGTTTTGCCTCTAAAATCGGAGGGAATAGGAAATCTGCTGACTTGACAACCCTAGAAAGCAATACAGAGAGAAAAGAAACTAGGAGAGAGAGCATGAGAGAGCAAACACGTAGACTACATGGTGGGATGGGGAGCGGACTGGCGAGAGCAGGAGTTTGTTCAAGGAATAGGTATGCGTATGTGTGTGTGCTCATGCACTAAAACCCCTGAGGCCCTTACTCAGCATAATATAGGCAGTCAAGTGAATGCAACGCTTTTAAAAAGCTCTGGCAGCTCTTTCATTAAAAGCCTGACCGCAAGGCTGGGTTATAAATAATTTGATATTAAAACACACATTTTAAGAAAGGGGGGCAAGGGAGATCATTTTCAAGTCATGGAATAATTATTTGGGTGCATGATTCTAGCTCTAAGCCTTTGCAACTGAACCAAAATGTCAGGGTAGGGAAGAGTGAAAATGTGAAAGGGATGGTTGCTGTTCTCTTAGATCAGTCCTGCCTGGAAGACACAAGCCTGCTGGCTGGGGTGGGGGGGCTCACTACACTATCGTCCCTTGGGCAAGTGCCAAATACTTATTTGGGGACTCACTTATGCCACTATATGGGCCAATAATATGGTACTG
Organism: Gambelia wislizenii; assembly: GCA_030847615.1. Taxonomy (NCBI): domain Eukaryota; kingdom Metazoa; phylum Chordata; class Lepidosauria; order Squamata; family Crotaphytidae; genus Gambelia; species Gambelia wislizenii. The sequence continues at coordinate 218,492,078 of JAUMIR010000005.1, read as the reverse complement.
AAGGTAGAGGGTCAGCTCAAAGGGAGTCTACTGATACTTGAACAGTCAGTAGTGGACCCCCCTCATTCCAGTCAAAGTGGAAAGTACCTAAAGCCACCCAGGTTATTTGGGTACATGAAGGAGAAAGTCCCTTAAGCATTTTTCCTTATCCTGTGCAATAAAAATACAATAACCACAGCATAAATAACTAACACTTTGCTGCTTTTCCATGACCCTCAAATGTTGCCTTCCTCTACCTAATGGTAGGGCTGGTCCTGACAGCCACTGCAGGGAAGTTCCTTCGTTCCTCCCAAAATACATTGAGAAGCCACATGGGAGGGGTACATGTGGAGGCTCCTAATCATACTGGCATACCTTCAGAAATATGCTGATGTGATAAGGAGCTACATGGTGCAGTGCAAACGTGGGTCTCATCGCTTCTTTTCTACTTGCTTCCTGTTCAAGTGTTGAATGTGGCCTTTCTGCCTCAGTGAATGTTTTTGAAGCAAATGCAACAGTATCACCCTTATGCGGCTGGGTGAATACAACTCCCAGCCAATAATCAGAAATGTCACTCATCATGATAGTGAGTAATTCGAGATTAGACAGTACAAGGGCTGGGCAGTCAAGACCTCCATAGAATCAAAACCAACTTGTTTAGACAAAGGTTGAGAACCTCCTTGGTAGTTCTCTGAGGTTTCAATGGCACATTCTGTTAAATATGTGGGGTGAAGCTGGAACTCACTTTATTTTTTGCTTCCCGATAGGTATGCAGGGGCCTAATCCATGCTCATTCCACAGTATTCTGTAAATACTCCTTTTATGTGTAGAAGATTACTAGAAGCAGAAGGCTTCTAGTTACAATGCCTTTATTTGATTCTCTCTTAAATGCCTGCATTCACCTCTTTGTGTCCACTTGTTATTGTGTGCCTTCAAGTCATTTCTGACTTGTGGTGACCCCAAGGAGAACCTATCATGGGATTTTCTTGACAAGATTTGTTTGGGTGTGTGTTCAAAATTTGCCTGCCTATGAGGGTGAGAGAGCATGACTTGCCTAAGGTCACTCAGTGGGTTTCCATGGCCGAGCAGGGATTCAAACCCTGGTCTCCAGAGTCATAGGACTTTACGAGATGCTCTAAAAAGAACCAAAAACAAAACAAAACAAAAACACTATGGAGGGCAGAAAGAGGACACCACTGTCCCACTTCCAGCGGTCAATACCGCATGCCCTGTCCTCCTCCCATCCTTCTTCCATGCTTCCTCGGTGCTGGAGGGATGAAAAAGGTGCTGCTTTTCATTGATGGAAGTTTCCATCAATAAAAAGTGGTGCCTTTTCCATCGCTCCAGCACAGAGGAAGCATGGAGGAAGGACAAAAGGAGGGTGGGGCGTGTGATATCAACCACTGGAAGTGGGACAGCAGCGTCCTCCTCCCAATCTCTGCAGGATTTGTTTTTTTTTAGAGCGTCTGATAAAGTCCATAGTCCAATTCTCAAACTACTAAGTGAAATTGAACAAACTAGTCTCTCATCATTTCTTTCTCTGCTTGTGTCTGATTTTTTTCTGATACTCCATCCCTAATGAACAGAGCTATCCTGACTGTGGAGTGGGAGGATGCTCTGATATCAGAGATCCATTGTATAATTAGAGCATCCATTGTATTCAAAGTCCTCTCAGGCTCATTCTGGTTAGAGAAATAGGAGAAGAGATGCTCTCACATCCCTTCTTCTATGGTGTTTTTGTTGCTTTTTTTGGTTACTATTTCCATCTCATAGCAAGCAGTGGTGGGTGTAGTTTTCCCACTTTGTTGGTAACCTACCAGGAAATTGGGAGGCATTTGATTCTTTGCACCCACTCCTGATCTTTTCCTTTTCTTCTTCTTTGACCTCAAAACTCCAAAGTCTGCAGAACTTTACCAAACAGTGCAGGAAGAAGGGATTCATGGCTGTATCTCTTTCTCCAAGGACAGACCTCTCTCTGGAATGTAGTCCCAAGGCCCATAGAATCCCATGGTATAAATAGCAAGCACTGATGTCTCTCATACATTGACAGGCATCCTGTTCATGAATTATGTATGATCTCATAAGTCTGAACCATGCCATTGCAATTCATTTTTCCAGTTGTTGCACAGGTCCGAAGTCTCTTCTGATCAGGAAATGACCAAATGTCCTCCGCAAATCTACCATTTAAGCAGCAGCACCCCCCCCAAAAAAAAACATGGCCATATCTGTGTTGCTGGAGAGCAGGAAGATAGGTTCTGGATGCACTGTGCATCCAGCTATGAGAAAAGACACATTCCCACTCATCCCCTTTCTCTGGCAACACAGAAAAAAACATGTTCAGTGGGCTTCACTGATTAAAATGTAGATTTGGGGCAACAGCATTGAGAGACATAGCTATGAATGCAGGATCTCAGCCATTATGTCACATTTTTACTTGAACAAGGCAAGGTACACAGTTGAGTTTCTTCTTTAATCTGGTAGTATTTTTTTAACCAAGTAGTAAAGCAGCAGCAGAGCCAGTGTTCAACATATTTTGATAGCCTGCTACATACTTCAGTCTGTGGCAGAAAGAGAACTGTCCAGGTACTCCTACCCCAGCATCATGCATAGTACTATTTCAGAGCTTGGAAAAATTACTTTTTGGACTACAGTTTCCCAGAATCCCTTTAAGGTTGGAGGATTCTGGGAGTTGTAGTTTTAAAAGTAATGTTTCCAAGCTCTGGACTAATTCTGCTCACACTAAAAAATGTAACATCTGGAAACTGAACTGCATGCACTTGCTTGTTGTGCTGATTACTATGGCATCTTTTGGCATGATGGCAAGCATTTTCCCCCCAGCAACTGTACTGAGCTGCCTTTGCAGGGCATTTTGTGATAAGCTTGCAAGAAGCTGTGTGGAGCCACATTTTTAAAAAAAATATATTTTGCTGGGATTTGAATTTGCTGGCTCCATATTTTCTTCACTCACTTTCCTGGCTGCTGTAAACATTTGTCTGCATTTTCACTGGCGCATTCTGCAGTAGATCTACAATTTGAACTGCACCTTTTGTATACCCAGCTCATTATTTTGGCTTCTGCCAGAACTGTCTTAATTTGGGCTGTAATGGTTATAGCTTTTTTTCTAGTATGAGATCCAATTCTAGAAACAAGCATTCTCATACATGAGCCACACTCGTTTTCTCAATAAGGTGATTTTTTACCATCTCACCTACAGTATCACATCAGACTATCAGATCCTTCAGAGTATCACTATACTGCAGTCTTTCTAAAATAAGCCAGCACCCCAAAAATGCCCTTTGTTCATTTATCTTTTCATCTGGTTTCTTTTGAACTTAGCATTCAATCCCAACAAAACACAATTTGCCTTTTCTACGGACATGACTAGTACAAAGTAGGGAAATGACAGTATGATAAGTGTGATGGATCTAATTACTTTACAATATTTTAAGTTTTTCAGGCAATGAACACTGACATCACTTTCTAGGAATTCTTTAACAGGCAGGGTCTCTTCCATCCCTCTGTTTCTCAAGCAGTTTCAGGAACTGTGCTCACAGTCTCTCTTTTTCTCATACATTGGCCTAAATCCTATTGTTAGTTGCATTGGATCAAGGGGATTTACCAGTGTCTTGGCTCACTACTCAGCAATTTAATTTAATGGGTCTAGTGTAGTGTAGAGGTTTGAGTTTTGGACTAGGACTCTGGGAGACCAGGATTCGAATCACTGATCAGCCAAGGAAACCCACTGAATGACCTTGGGCAAGCCCCACTCTCTCACTCTAAGAATAGTGCAATGGCAAAACTTCTCCTTGCAAAGAAAACCTTATAATAGGGTTGCCATAAGTCAAAGTTGACTTGAAGGTATACAACAACAATAGCAGCAGCAACAGCAACAACAACTCTAAGTTGGACTAAGCAAGGTGGTTCAGGCCTTTGATTCTCGACAAATAGGCATGTCGCCCAGGGCTGGCATATCAGGATTTTAGGAAAGACATGTGTAGTTTAGTGTGGTGGTGGACATATTCAAAGTGATAATATAATTCACATTTGATAAAGAGGGGGGAAAAACCCTAATATGCTTATTGCTTTCTTATCAATTTGTTGAATCACCACATGGCATGCAATTGTGCGCTGAGTATCTTTCCTTTATCTTTCTTCATCTCTCAGTGTACAGTTTGCTGGATATGGATGGTGCCACTGTGTAGCCCCTTAAAGCCACCCTGCCTCGAAATCTTCCTCTACCCTGATGCCAAAAAACCTCACCCCTTTCCCCAGTGGCAGCACCAAATTAGGTGTGGGGAAAGCAGAGTCCATCCACTGTTCCCTGTGCCTCTCCCAAACAAAAATAGACTTCACCTTTGATTTGATTTTAGTTGCCATATTTCAAATTTCAAACAATTTTTCTTTTGGAAGAGGCAGTCTTAAAAGGGGGCTGGGATGTGCTTTTTATAATTATAAAAAGGAGATATGGTTGGGTTTTTTGTTTTTGTTTTTAAAGTGGAAAAACTCTGAGTTTCTCTCCTTCTCCCTCTCTACACAAAAAGAACTCCTTGGTCCATGAAAGGACCAAGGGATAAACTAATTAATTCCAGGCCACAGAAGTGGAAAAGAAAGCAAGTACTCTGCAATTAATCAGGAGCGCCTGAGCCCAATTCTTCTATCAGATATGGTAGGAAGTGCTAATTGCAGAAGATAAGCCACACAGTGGGGAGTGCAGCATTGGCTTCAGAATTAAAGAATAATGATGATGCTTTGCTGCTCAAAAGGGTACAGCATGAGGGGGAGAAAAGCACATTCCCCATAGTGTGTCTCCTCATCCACCAGGAGCTGATGAAGTGGCAGAGATTGGGAGTTGGTGAGTAGGGAGCAGGGAGGGGAAAAGGGTGCCCCCCACGCCCCCAGTACTCCCCTGAATATTTTTTAAAGCTGACATTAAGGCTAACAAACCACTAAATACTCTATAGTCAATGGGAATATGTAATAAGTGCTATGATACTGACACTACATAAAATAGTGCATTTAGATTCTTATCACACTACGCTGTTATAGCACTACATGCCACTTTAACTGCCATGGAAACATCCTATGGAATCCTGGGATTGGAATTTTAGGAAGGGACATTTAGAACTCTCAACCAGAAAGCTCTTGGGCCTCACTAAACTACAAACCCCAGAATTCCACAGGATGTTGCCTTGACAGTTAAAGTGGAATAGAGCACTAAAGCAGTGTAGTGTGATAAAGCCATTAGTTGTCAAAGGGATAGTCAACGTCAATGTCCATTTCACAGTCCCTTTTGGTACATTTAAAATTCATTTGTATATAAATATACTTTTCATAATAACTAATTAAGTATGAGTGGCAGGGTTTTATTTGTTAATTGTGAGTGAAGGGAGTTTTGTTTATTAATAATGAAATTCTGCTAAAAGTAAAATACGGAGAAGTAAAAACAAACAAACCCGAAACAGCTATGCTCTGCCCCTTCCCCTGAGGATATCCTTGTTTGGCATGCAGCCCTCCAACCCTTACCCAATCTTAACAGTGGCCCTCAGCTCCACAAAGGTGGCCCACCTTGAATAGAGACTAACTCTGTTCTTCAATGTACAAGAAGTACCCTTCAAGTAAAATGTCAGGAAAAGGCAGGGGCAGGAAGTCTTTGGTTTCATTCAAGTACTTTAAATACCCTGTATAACCCAATGTGACAGATGTCAGCTCCAGACATGAAACTGACTGGCCTCATACCCTAGCTAGCCCAGCTTCCTTTTTGTGAGTGTACCCGTTATGACAGAGGTAGTATGTTGGTAATACAAGGAAATGGTGTGAGAGATCAGGAAACAGTGGAAAGTAGATCTGTCAAGAAGGTTATGCTGAAGTAGGAAGCTGGAGGAATAGACATAACCATTAAAACAGGGGTGGACAAGACTTCAAGGTTTGCATGATCTTCTTCACCACTAGAATCTCATGGCCCATCAACAGAGGCCAGGTGCAGGACAGTGGTTTAGGTAAGCAGAAAGAAGGAAGAAGTGTGTGAATTTGTGTACTATACTGTTTACTGGAGCTCTCAAACCAAATCCTATTTTCTCCCAAAGCTTTCATTATTTTACGAGCCAAATTGGATGAAAGGAGTTGTGATGATGGTGGTTGCCTTGGCCATGGCTGGAAACTGGAAATCCTTGCAGATCATTATTTGAATTACCAGTAGATCCAGATCTACTTGAGGCCCACCACTGCATAGAAGAGTCAAGAAAGAAAGCTCCAGTTAATTTTTTTTTCTAGCCATAATATGATTGTTAGTTATATCATCACTATCCTCTTTTCCTTCTTCTTCATTCTCATCAATGCCATTGTTATCCTCGTTATCATGCAACTAGAACATCTTCAATTGGAATGGCCCCTCTTTAGTGACAGCATCTAGGCTGTCTATATAGAAATTCCAAGGTTACAGATGAAATTAATAATTATGTTTACATGTACTGCCTTCCCAGTGAAGAAGATCTTTTGAAGTTGAAATGCACTTAACCTTTACATTTGGACATGGTCTGTATACTTGGGCCATTTAAACAAAATGCTGTTGGTGTATGTCCCTGCCTTTAATGTTTATGTGCCATTGTTCAGTGAAGGTGATGCCATTATTTTTTGTTGTTCTTTTCAAGATCTCCCAGTTCCAGAAAACCACTGCCACTGAGAGCAGACAATATTTACTTAGATGGAAAAGATTTTGGACCCTGTAGAGAGGGTAGATGGAGGGTTGAGGTCCCCAAGACTAGTTTGGGAAGGTGAAGCTCCCTCTGATATGATGCAGCAAAATTATTCCACCAAAACCCCTATGCAGTTGAATCTTCTATTACTTACCCTCACACCCCTGCCCAATATTTATAATAATTGGAAATATTTAATAATTTGGCCAGATGTGGCCTTCCATGTCATGTGGCCATTAATACTGGGAAATTCCAAAAACCAGGAATCCCAAAGACTAGTGTTCAGGCTCAGTCAGGTATGCACTTAAGGAGGGGCCAGCCCAAATTCCAAAGGAATTGTAATTTGCAAGGCAACATCCTGCCTGAACATTTGGCTAATCCCATCAGCCGAAGCTAAGATGCTCAAGTCTGTACAGAACTGTCATACCTTTTATCTTCCCCAAACAAAGAGATTGCTTCCTCTATTCAATTGCAAAGTATCAGCACATTAAGTGCCATTAGCATATCCAAAGTGCTCATTGTCTTACCTTGAGAACCTCTGAGAAACATTGTCTTTCACTCTAAATCCCATCCCCTGAAGGAAGTTATTGACTATATAAACCCTTCCAAACCCCCACTCAAGCATGCAGAGATCTCCTTCCTGTGGACACTACATCCATCTGTGTAGCCATTCTTGCTTCAAGACCCCTAATCTCCTTGTTTCCTCTACGACCTCATCTCCTCAGATTGGTACAGTATCACCTGAAACCAACCTCCCTCCTCTATTTCTCTGTCCCAATACTTCCTACTTTATTCACTAGCCTTGCGTTAATGCTTGAAGCCTGAGTGTGTGTGTGAACGTGTTATTATTGTTTTCCCAAATAAAGATAAATTATTATACTATCTAGCCCAATGTCTCCTTCTGACATCTCCTTCCCCTACGTATTTGACCTATACATAGGTCAAAAGGTCCTGCTATCTGTTGCCCCCTCTTGCATAGCCAAGCTGAGTATATTAATTCCCCAAATTAATATTGATATTTTGAGGGTCCTTAAGACCCCTGAGGGTTTAGTGTAACACTCCTCAGGAATTATCACTCAGAAGTGTACTAAATGCTCAAACACTAAGAAATATTAAGACTGCCATGGGTTGTTGAGATCTCCCAGCAAAAATAAAGACTGTCTGCAATCCATCCTATACACACTTACTTGGGGTTAAGCTACACTAAGTACATGGAAGTCATTTCTGAGTACACATTCTGCTTGTAAAAGTCTTCCTATTTTAAGAAATCTTAAGTGATAATGGATGGGAAAGGTACCTCTGCCTGCAAGAACCTTCAAGTAGACAAAATTAATAAGCACCTGCCTGTCAGTGTTGAGCCCCTCCCTTAAAAACAGTTCTGGTGTCCCTTGCGAGGTCTGACCTGGTGGTAGGTGGCTTCCAGGGTTAATCCATGGGAAGCAGGGAAGGTAGGAAGCAGTCACACTCACAGGCAGGGTAGCATTATTTTTTTTGCTGAAGTAGAGAAACAACTGCAGCAGCTGATGCCTGACTCTTTTAAGGAAGGGCCCTCCCCTCTCCTTCACGTTTCATTACAGTTCCCAAAACACATTGGCTTTATTTGGCCACGTTGATTATTAATGATGGTTATGTACCCTGAGACTTCTCTAATCATTTTTTAGAAAGCACTCACAGAGTAAATCAATAGAATAAATCAGGCAACAAACTTAAAGTATTACTTACTTGGGGTACTAATAAGAATAAGCTGAGGGCTGGATCTAGAAAAGCATCTCCCTTGTTTCCTTTTCTGCTTAACCCTCTCCCCCATGCCCACCTCCACTTCTTGTATGACTTCTAGCTCTTCTGGTTCTACATCATAGGCTCCTTTCACCTTGCTGTACAGTCAATATGTCAATGGAGAGAAGCTGTAGTAAGTGTCTGGCTATATGTGTCTGTAGCTGCTGCTGCACTGCAGAAATAATGCAGTTTGACACTGCTTTAACTGCCATGACTCCATCCTTTGGAATCCTGGGATTTATAGTTTGTTGTGGCACCAGAGCTCTCTGGCAGAAAAGGTTAAATATCCCACAAAACAGCAGCCTCTGTGTGTTTGTGTGTATGGGTACAGATATACAACAAGATTCAGCTAGCTTAGTTTAGATACGGACTGAGAAAGCCTCTAGGTACAGACCAGCCTTGGTCAGTTTCCCCAGCATTTTTGCTCTCCCTTCCCTGACTGAGCACAATTTCAATGTCCATTGTGGTATATCCTGTGAGGTTCAAAATCCTCCACGAGTCCATCAACAGATCTGCCTGGACAACCTGAGGGTGGGAGCTGGGGAGAATTTGTGTATGCGTGTACATGAAGTGTGTCTCCATGCTAAGTGTCTCTCTCTCCATGTCCTTTGTACAATAACATCCAAAATCTACAAAATAGCTATACCTTTATTGGACCAACCAAAAAGGCACAAATCAAACCCAACCCAGCTGTCCTGGAAACTATGGAGTTTCCTGAGGTTTCTCTTAAACCAGATTAACAGCTTAATAAAGTGGTTTCGCTGCATGTGTCTTCTGGACACATCACATTGGGTCCAGAGTAAGTTTGATTTATTTCCTTAGTGTAGAGAAGCCCTTTGTCTCCAGAGCCCACATGGTCCAAGAGAAGAGTGGCCTCTGTCTACATGGATATCCCTCCAGACCATCTTAACTGACAACAAAAACAACATCTTGACAAAATGTAGGCCTGTAATTTTAATATTATCATTTTTTTTTCCTTCTCCTGTATGATATAAATACCTTTGGCTGATGAAGAAGCCAGTGGAGCTTCGAAAGTTGCATGATGTATTTTGTTCATTTTTGGTTGGCCCAATAAGGGTATCACTGTTTTGTGGATTTTGGCTGTTATTGTATTTTGTTGCATGGCTAACATGGCTTCCTGTCCTTTGTGTGACTGTATCAATATCATTGGCAGCTGTTGGCTTCCAGGTCAATGGAGTGGCAAATCTGGTCTAGGTCTTAGTCTTAATTTAAAAGAAGCTATCCAAGGTCCCAAACCTATTTCCAGGGACATGTCCAGTACCTTGTATAGCTCCTTTAAGGTCTGGATTAAACACAGAATACATTCACAGTGAGGCCTAAATACCCTAAAGGCACCAGATCTCATTTATCTTGGAAGCTAAGCAGATTCAGCTCTGCTTAGCACTTGGATGGGAGACTACCAACCAATACCAGGTACTGCAATCTATATTTCAGAGCAAGGAATTGACAAACCACTTCTGAGTGTTCCTTGCCTAAGAAAACCCTATGAAATGCATGGGTTTGCCATAAATCAACAGGTAACTTGAAGACATGCACACACATTCACCACCCCATTGACATGGAAGCCACCAGCCTCCAGGGACTGACATCTTATAGTGAGAAGCTGAAGTCCAAGGAGCACCTCAATTGTAGCCCTAACCACTTGGGGGTTTGGCTGCACTCAGCACTAGCAAGTGCTCTCCTTCTTCATTTGGTTTCCAGAGTAGCAATGTGGTCCTTGGCCCAAATAAGTACCCTGTTACTTGGATTAGATATTAAAGCCAGGTTGATTTCTGGTGTTTCCAGAAGAGAGCATATAACACCTGCGCTAAAAGCTCTCCACTGGCTGCCTATTAGTTTCTGGGCACAGTACAGGGTGTTGGTTATAACCTTTAAAGCCCTACATGGCTTGGGTCCAACTTATCTCTGGGACTGCCTCCTTCCGTACGACCCTCCCCGCGCACTTCGGTCCTCTGGGAGGAATCTGTTACAGCCTATGAAAACAAAGCTGTTGGTGACCTCCCAGAGGGCCTTCTCTGCTGCTGCTCCCAGATTATGGAATGGCCTGCCGGACGAGATCCGTCTTATTACCACCTTAGACAGCTTTAAAAAAGCTGTCAAGACGGATCTTTTCCGGCAGGCCTTTCCTGAATAACTATCCCGGCCCAAGACTCGGCTGTCCTTTCTGAGTTGCAATCAGATTTTTTTTAACTATTGTATGTTTTAATTTTTTTTCCTTTCTAATTTATATATTTTTAATTACTGTATGTTTTTAATCTTTTATAATTTAATATTATTTTAAAGGGTGGGTGGGCTAGGGTACTGTGACTATGGAGTTTTTATATTGTAAGCTGCCCCGATTGCATTGCAGAGGGGCGGGATAGAAATAAAATTTTTTATTATTATTATTATTATTATTATTATTATTATTAAAGAAATGTTCCTATAAGTGTGCTCTGGAAAAAGAATGGGATTGATTTCCTCTGTCAAATAAGCAAACAAACCAAAGCAGGAACATGTACTGTCTTTGCAAAAAAGAAACCATCAAGCACAGTGCAATTACCTGGAACTTCTCACAAGTAAAGTGGGAGTGTATCATTTCTTCTCCTGCTCAACAGTGTTGTATCACATTTCTTATAAACATTCCCCTTCTCACACCAAAGTTGATGGAAGACACTGACTGGAAATCTAACTGAAAATTGGGACATGGGGAAGCTGTAATCAAGGAAGGAGTCAAAATGTGACTTTCCTTTCACATGTGACCTAAATGTCTGAGGTAGCTTCTGCATGGCCCTAATAACCTCCTTAGTCAAAATCCAAAGTGGCATGGGACAACAGCAAAGTACCTTCTTGAACATTCAGTGGTATGATGTGTTAGAGCACAAGGCCTGGCATTGACAGCCATCTGTCAATGTCCACATTCCCATCTGTAGACTTCCCATAGGCAAGTGGGTGGCCACTCTATGGGACTACTACTGCCCCAGACAAATGTTGGTCCTATCCAACAGTCCTTCTAAAGTTCTTATATCCTCCACCTATCTAGAGTATTCCTTACTATCCTCCTTCTCCTCACCTGTGCTCCTTGTTCACCTGCCTTCTCTGGCCATTCAACCAACAACAAGAGTGAGGAGATGGTGCAACATCCAATGCTCACTTGTCTTCCCCCACTGGGTTGGAGGTTGGGCCCAAAGGGAGAAGTCAAGAGAATGGACATGGGCAAATGAGAGGCGATTCCACTCTGAAACTGCTGGGGAAAGGCACTGAGGGTACCTTGATAAGATCCTCCCACAACCTGGAACTGGCACTGGGTACTTAAATATGAAGAGGTTTTATCTTGACCATTTTGGCTCACCAACACAGAAGTTCCATTACACCATGCTATTTGGAAGCAAACCAATATGAATCTTCCCAATGCACTTATGGAACAAAGATGATTGTAAAATCTACTGTTTTCATCCACTTCTTTTGTGTCCTTGGGAAATGGCAAGCCAAGAGATATATAACTTGCTGGATTAGATGCAAAGCAAGGAATCTGCCAACACTTCATTCTCCAGGGTCTAATACTCTTCCTAGAATTTCCTGAGGTGCACAAATTCACTTGTTTGTAGTTCAGTACCAGCACAAATACACTTTTGGTTTAGGCATTTTGCAGAATTACAACCCAAATTCTCTTTGATAATGTGGGACTCCTTTATACCACTCTGGCAGTTTAATGTTGCCTTAAAGCAGCTGTGAATTAGTCAGGGTAGGAACCACTCTATTGCAAATGACATTTCAAATTCATTTGATAGTATGCAGTGACATGCGTTGCACACAAACCTTTAAGCTCTGCATTTTCTGAAAAGTTGTAGTTTCCTCAGCAGACAATTGGGGAGGGATTATTCTGAATTTCTGTACAAATTCTTAATTGCCCCACTTTGCTCACCTATTCACAACTCTGTACACCTGCACACACATGCACACACATTTTGTATGTGTGAGACAGAACTTAAAAATATTACTTGTCTGGACTACAACTCCTATAATCCTCCTTCTTTGTGTAACTATGCTGGCTGGGGGATTCTTGGAGCTGTATTCTAAAATGTATTTTTTTTTTTCATCCATGTGCTAATATGAGAAATAAAGACCAGTCCACACCATCAGCTTGGTTACATAATATTGACAACAACAAGACTTACAGTAGCATTTCAACATATCAATAATCTTATTTACTAATTCATGCAATATTTTAATCCTCACACACTTTCAGGTACATCAGTGTTATTATCTCAGTATTATACATGAAAGACCAAGGGCTCAGCTACATGAGCAAGGATACTCCAGCTCCCCGCCAGCATATCATGACCATGTATCAGGCCCATTCCTCCCCCATTACTTTCACGAAATGGGAAGAAGTCCTGATGGACATGCTGGCTTGTTGCTGCAGCCACCACTGCCACTACCATTATCTTCCTTGCTCTGCAAGTAGAGAGAAAGCCAGCCCACAATGGATGACCAAGGCCCCCCTGTACGTGTTGACCTTTCATCACATGCTGCAGGACTGGTTCCTGGACCCTGAAGAGTAAGGCAGACTAGCAGCTGGTGTGACAGGCCGGCCTGCTGTGATGAGCTCCTGTAGACACGTGGGGCCTGATCTGTTGTTTGCTGGTGGGACCAGATTAAAGTGAGTATTTTTTTAAAATGTTGTAAAGCAGGGAGTAGAGACAACAGAACCTGACCCTGCCTGGCCCTCAGAGATAGCAGAAGGGGACAGAGCAGATAACCCAGACCTGGCAGAGAGGTCTGGCCCCTCAGATGGAGAGACATTAGACCCAGGTGTACCCACCTTTCAAGTATGCCAGCACAAAATGGAGGAGGAGCATATTTATGAAAGATGCTGAGCTATCAGAGAACAGCTGTGTGATTGCTGAGCTAGTATAAATCATGGACAGCTGCTCTGCCAACTTGTTGGTGTTTATCTGACTGCATCGGTGGGAAATTTCTGCTCCTGAACACTCATGATGCCTTGCCTGGACTTTGACCCTCAGATTGGACTGGACACTCTGCTTGCTGTGACCCTTGACTTTCGCATTGGTAAACTGGACCAAACTCCTGTCAATTTGGACTTGTTTTGTTGCTTAGATATTCTGCCCTACAAACTGTGTTTCTGTGAGGTCGGGAGTTCTGGGCAGAATGCCACACTGCTATCTGTGAATTGCACCTTGCCTTCCTGGTTTCCCGGACACCTACCCTGTCTTCCCCCTGTCTCAGCCCTGTATCTGCCCCAGAGATGATGAGGACTGCCCAGAGGCAGAGTGGGGCAAAAGCCCTGTGTGATCAGGAGTGTAGGGCTCTAAGATGAGGGCAAGATCGGGTATATTGCCCATGTAGATAAGCCCCAAAGTTGAGTGAGAAATCAGTGGCTTCCTGTAGAGCAGTTTTCTCCAACAGGGGTCCTTGTAGATGTTGGTTGACTCCAGCTACCATCAGCCCCAGCCATGATAGCCAGTGGTCAAGGATCATGGGAAATCAAAACATCTGGAGGAACGCAAATTAAGAAAAGCTGACCTAAAGCCACCAACATTATAATTAATTTTTATCCTTAGGCCTTCAGCATAGCTTTTTCTTGCATTCTTATGTTAATTGGTTAGAGAATCCCTGCATTTAATAGAAAAGCACAGTTGCTGGTAATATGCTGGAGGAATAATGTCCTTTTTTATACCTTTAATGAGATAGTTCAGATTATGCTTCACATGCTACCTTAAAGAGTTGTGATTAGATAATTAATTGCAGCATAGCTATGTTCAGCATGGCTATATTCAGATTTTGTCATATGTAATCCAAAATGGTTTGGACTCCAGTTTCCTTAGAAACTGTTCATGTGTACACACACACATATCTACAGTGAATCTACAGCAGTTTAATACAGTGAAGGCATTTAAACTCAAACCTACCCATCCTAGTTTGGAAGTTTAGGCTGCAACTCTGTACTCACCTACCTGTAAGTCCCTTCTCTACCTGCATGAAAATTAGGCTGAGCATTATATGCTGCCATTGTGATGTAAGTTGTCCCCAAGCATGAGATGGGGGCAGCTTTTGGAGCTTCAACTCCCAGATAACAGTAATTTTTCCAAGCCTTTAATATAAGTCATTTTTCTCAATAGCAATCGTGGTGTGGATTGTAGTGGAGAAAGACACTTCTTGTGAGGGTACAGATCCTTCATATCAGATATCTGTGATTGATTCACTTCCTAGATCAGACTTATATGAATGAATGAATGAATGAACACATTACAGAAATGCAGTGATCAAAGCAAGATGATTTCACATAGTTAGTTTTTTTCCCTCCTATCATGAAGTTATTTTTCTCCCATTTAGTCCCTGGTGGGAGTGGGTCCTGTTCTGAGTTTCTCAGCACATATATATAAATTGTGGTGGTGGTTGTTTTAAAGCTTTACAAAAATAAATAATCATTTGATATTTGTAAAGAAACAAAAACTGTGCGTAGATAAAAGGCAAAGGTCCTTGATTGCCTGTAGGCTCACAGACAGAGCACCAAATGCAGTTTGGATCATTGACAAGATGCAGCTCCAAGTGGTTCATACTGTAGTGACTTCTGGCCAGTTTCCAAGGTGAGCAGAGGCAGACATCTTTGGAATCATAAAGGCCTATCATTCGAATCAAGATTGGCAAGGGTTCCTCCAGTGAGCAAGGCCTCAAGACCAGCAATGGGATGGCTTTGTTTTCCCCCAAGAGTGCATTAATGATTTGATCTTTAGCTGTGCTTGTTTATTTGTTTGGCTTTTTTCAAACCCCCCCCCCCTTGAGCAGATTTCATGTTTTCTGCCTTGGCTCTGTGTGACTTCAATTATGCTGAGTGTTTGTGAGACTCAGAGTGCAGGGAGAGGCTCCGATTCATTACTGTGAAATGTGTTTGATCTCATCTCAGCTTCCTATTTGAAATGGAAATAGCTGCATTTGTCAGTTTGTCAGGTCCCCAAGTAATCATCCCACCAGCATTGCCCAACAGGCATCCCTCCTCCTCTGCCACAGTGCTGGAAAGCTAATACCCAGCCCACACTACATTCCCTCAACCTAATACAACATTTCACTCTCCCACTCCCCACCTCTTAGGTGATATTGCTCCAAAGAGTATCACTTTCTATTTCTTTAGACAATAATGACTTCTGTATTCTCATCATATCCAGTTTTGATCCCTTTTGCTCCCCCCCCTCCCCATTTCTTGCAGCCTTGTAGTTCTGGTACTCCCCATAAATCATGCACAGCCTTCCTTCCCAGTATGATTACACATTGGCAGGCTGCAGAGAAAGGAATTGGCAAAATCACCCCTGAGTATTCCTTGGTGAAGAAAGCCCTGTGAGACTCATGGGGTCACCATAACTCAACAGGTGACTTGAAGGCAGACACACGCACACACATAATATACAGAGGCAGAGTAAGAACAGCTGGGCCACTAAGAACAGAGCAAAGTGGTTGCAAGGACTTGAACGGGGTCTTCTCTCTATTGAGAGGTGAATGAGATTAAAATGAGTTAACATGAAAGAAAAAAAAGATGGATAGTAATCACTGGGGGTATTTAGTGTCTATTTTGACAAACCCCCTTCCTATTTATTTATTTAGTTATTAGTTTTGTTATTATCAGTAGATTCCTAAGTGCCACGGTGTTCAATTTTGACCATTTTCAAGTGTGGACAGAAAGAATATTTGTTTATATTCATTTTGTGTCAGAATAATATACTGTATTCACTTTGTGGATAGTCCTGGGGAATCATTCTGCACACACAAAAATCATAGTTTTGTACAGAAAATAGAGTTTCCTGCACAGAAAACAATCTTTCCTACAAAGAATAAAACAACATCCACAAAACTGCAATATCTTTATTGGGCCAACCAAAAATGCACAAAATACATCATACAAGCTGTTAATGCACCACTGGCTTCTTCATCAGACAAAAGTGTTTACAATCATCCAGGAGAAGAAAACAAATGATATTGTTAGAATCACAGGTCTACATCTTGCCAAGATGTTGTCAGTTAAAATGGTCTGGAGGGATATCAGTGCAGGCAGAGGTCACTCCCCTCTTTGGACATGTGGGCACTGGGAGACAAAGTGTTAAAATCCAGGAAATAAAATTTCAGCTCCATTAACAACAGAAAAAGTTGCTGCATGGGTAAAACCTGCCAAATACAGTACCAATAAACAAAGTTTTACCCTTGTTAGAGGTAGAAACCTCAAAGTGCTAAGCCTCAGGACTTTATCAGACACAGTAAATATGGCATCATAATGACATCACATAAACACAAAAGGGTGCACATACCACACAATGTCGCCCTTTCGCATTTATGTCAAATAAAACGATCATAATTTTACTGATGGCTTCAGCCGTCAATAGATCCCCTGTGGTGTTTTAGTGCCGGCATTGCCAGAGTATGAAACCTCACGCCATTTAACTCACGTGAATGCCGCATCAATGGCCGGTCCAGCCAGAACACTTCCAGGTGACATTGTGACATCCAGGTAGGTGATGCACTTTTTATCACCCTCCTCAGTTTACTTGTACATTTTTTAGTGTGTGTATGTGCTTTGTGTAACCTTTTGTGTGTTGTTTTTTGGGTTTTTAAAAATTTCCCTTGCAAGCATCTTCTCACGAGAATCTGCAGGATTTTGAATGAGGAACTGAATGGAGCTCCATTCGTGCTCCGTTCATGCCTGGGCTGCTTTTTAACACTGCTAGAGGTAAGTCTGCTATTTTGGGTTATTGTGCTGGGACAGGAACAGGTTTGCTAACAGTGGGACAGGAACATTAGTGTGCTTTGTGTCTGATAAAATCCTCAGTCCATTGGCTCCCTCTTCTTTAGGACTCCCCTTTTGCGACTATCCTCAAATGTGGAAAACTTAACCAGGGTAGCTGTGTTGCCCATGCAGCAACTATGACAACTCGCAAATCAACAAAATAGAGATATCTTTATTAGGCCAAACAAAAATGCACACAATACATCAAGCAAGCTTTTGAAGCCCCACTTGCCTCTTCAACAGGCAAAGGTGTTCAAAATCATACTGGAAAAGAAAAAAAATGATGATGTTTGACTCACAGGCCTACATATTGTTAAGATGTTGTTTTTGTTGTTGCCAGTTATGATGGTCTGGACTCCAGAGGGCAGTTAATGCAGGCAGAGGTCATGGCCCTCTTTGGCCATGTGGGCACTAGAACTCCCTGTTGACACAATCTGGCTGTGGATCAGGCCCGTTTCTCCCCCGTTACCACTATGAAATGGGCTGGAGTTCAGACAAGCATGCCAGCCCATTGCTGCAGCCTCTGCTGCTGCCATCTCCCTAGCTCTCCCAGAAGGCAGAAAGCTGGCCCTTAATATGTGACCGCTCTTGGATCCCTTCCTGCTTCATAAGAGCAAGGCAGACCAGCAGCTGCAGTGATGGGCCAGCCTGCCAGGATGGGCTCCTGCAGACACATGGGTCTCAATCCATTCCTTCCCAGTGGGAACAGTTTAAACCAGGGCTCTTTTAAATGTGGTAAAGGGTCCTACCCCTTCTTAGCCTCCCCTGAGCCCCAGTATCTGCCATGAACACTGTCAGGACTGCAGGGCTCTAAGACAGGAGCAAGATGGAGTAAATTGCCCATGTAAATAAGCTCAACGAGTCCACAAAATAATCCCCCAGAAAATGTTGCAAGGTATGAAATATCTCAAAGAATTGCACAGAAACCGTCATTTCCCCTCATAGTAGGAGATAACTAGGAAAACTCTCTGTCCCTGCATGAGAGAATGAGAATATTTACATCACTGTTCTCAAGAAAGCATGCACAGGATAGAGTTTTTCCAACAGTCCAATTTCCATTATAATCAAAGGAGACAGAAATTAGTCAATCATAGCAGACGGCAAGTTGGAACAAAGAAAATAAGCAATATCCCTTAATATACCTCTCCAAGGAAGATATTTCATTATTGGTTGTTGCTTCACAGAAAAAGCCTTTCTACATCCCACTACTACCATTGATAACAACTCATTAACTGGACAGTTTGTAACAGGGTGTCAGGATGGAATTCCCATCATCCTTCCTGCAGGGTGATGCACTCCCATCAATCTGCAAAGACTACATTTCCCATTATCTGCAAACAGTGATTGTCTTATCAGCATGGCATCAAGTAAGGAAAGGTTTAACTGAGGGTGAGGGTCTAAAACACCATTTCCACAAAATCTCCTGAGATAGCATCATTAGTGATATCAGCTCACCTGAGGCAGGCTTGACCAACCAAGAATGCCAGAGTGGGAATTCCAAATAAGGTATAACTGCTTTGTATGAGCACATGGCTAGGAGACCATGCAGTTTGGAGTCAGACAAAGGAGTCTCTGGACAGAACACCATGTCTTAGGGCAAAGAGCTGGGGATCGCTTTTAGAGCAGGGACGGCTGGTCTAACTCACAGCTCCCCTGATTCCAGATGGATATGAACTGCATCTAATAGAAGACTATAGATTGTGAGTAGATCTGTAGGGCCTGTTTAGAATTGTGTTAGGGAACTTTATGTTATTTTCTTAAACTTTGGCTGAATGTAGCTTAAAATAACTGAATGCTTGACTTTAATACTCTGTAACTGGATGGCCCTTGTGGTCTCTTCCAACTCAGCAATTCTATGATTCTATGAACTCTAAGCCTCTGACCTGAAAGACAAAATGCTTTCTTCATGAAATGATTGATCTCTTAAGCTCTGCTTGAATAAAAGGAGTTTTCTAATTTTCCTATAACTGATGCCTCCATGTGCCTATATCTCTTGGCCAATGCTCTGTTTCCTGTCTCTGGGGATAGGAGGGAGGAATTGGTAGTTCTGCAGTGGCAGGTAATCCCACTGGTTATCCAGTCTCCCACTGGGCTGGTCATAAATCTTCAGTGGGTGGTGGCAGCATTTCTGGCCTGTAGGGGGTGCCCTTGAGTGAGACCGCTCAGGCTTACCTCTACAGGGAAGCTAACTCTGGAGGTTCCAGGCAGAGAGCCTCCAGATTAGCCTTTGACGGACAGAAGGCTTCATCACTAGATCTCAGAGAATGAGGCGGAACCTCTTGCAATAGCCATTTCCTAAAATATGCCAAAGTCAGTCTGGTTGTGATCAAGATTGATCATTGGTGGTTGATGAGAATGACATCTCCCTGCTTTTTACTCCTACAGTCCCTGTGATTCCAATGGATTTAGATTCCTCTGCAGTATTCAGTGCACTCCATGGGAGAGCCAGGGAAAGGCAGCAGAAAATGGTTGGATTTGGGCCAAAGAAACCTGCTGCACTCAGCTGTGAAGAAAGTGTTTGGTCTTGGACTACTTAACCCATCCCATCATACAAGTTTATTGCAAGGATATAAATGTAACAGGGAGAAACAGATCATGAGGAGTGAAGATAATAAACAGGTATTTTCCTAAATAAATGGTTAGGGTAGTCCCTCTCATACCTGTGTGTGTGTGTGTGTGTGTGTGAGTGAGAGAGAGATGATACCAGGTTTCCCAGAGCAAGTATGCTCCACATGTGACCCTCCATTGCCATCTGTGTGGCCCTCGTGTTTCTCCCTGACAATGAAGTTGCCACTGAAATTTCCAATCATTTAGGAAGCCCTGCTGCCCAACTTCATAGAAAAATAGGGGTGGGGGAGTGTTTTAACTTCTTATCTGTTCTTTCAAGCTTCCCCCTTCAAGGATTGCTGTGGCATTTTCTCAGGGGTTGTCTAGATGATGAAAATACTCCTCATAGAATTTGAGGAGAAGACCTTTAGTCCCAATGATATGCGAAGGAGAGTCACCATATTTGGAAGGAGGCCCCCCAAAAAACTCCATATGCTGCAGGGGGAAGCCTTTGTGGCCTTTCCGAAAGTTTTTTAAATAATGTGTGGAAATCTGCATTACTGTCCTGTTGCTCCCCTGAGGAGCAACAGGGGAGTAATGCAGGATCAACAGTATAATGTTGCAGTGTAACCTGTTGTCAATTGTCCACAATAGAAACAAGAAAAGTCCAGAGCCAGTCCAGAAGTCAGTCACCAATAATCCATACAAGATGCAAGAGTAGTCAAAAGTCACTCCAGAGTTCAGTTACCAAGAGTCCATACCAGGTGCCAGGAAAACCAGTAGCCAGTCCAGAGTTCAGTAGAGTTAGCTCCGAGGTCAAAAGTTTGTGGTCAGCAAGGGGTGACCACAACAGTCCAATAGTCTGTCCGAAGTTAAGGCAAGCAAGAATCCAGGAGGAGTGCAACAGCTCAAGATATGAGTAAGTAGTTGTCAGCAATGGCTTGAAGGAAGAACTTCTGCCAGATTTATAGCCAGAGCTTCCAGCCCAGCTGGGCCTCATTAGCAAGGAAGCAGGTCAGCGTTTGGTATTTAAACACAGCTGGGCTGGTGTTTGTCTCTTCGGTGTACAAAGAAGGGAAGTGGCATGTTATCTGTATCGTCTATCACCGGCTGGAAGACTGTTCTTCAGAGGGAGGTTTGTTTTCTTTCTCTGGTTCGGCTGCCCTCTTGGAGGGAGTTCGAGCTATCTCTGCTTCTTCATACTCAGCTATACTTTCCCGCTCTGCCTCATCTGTGTCCTCTTCCTCCTCCTCAGTCAGGGGGTTCATGACGATTACCGCTCATTTGGACATCCAATTCAGGACGCTGTACATTCTCAGTAAGGGCAGAAGTGGGGAGTGGGTTGGTCAGACATGTGCGGAAGGTGGGCTTGCCAGCCCTGAAGAGGCTGGAAGCGCCATTTTGGAGTTTCGTGTTATCAATTGTGTGCTTTTTTTGCTGTGTTGAGGCAACCAAATAGTTTTTTTTAAGCAGAAGGTTGCACTTGTGCACCTTTGATTTACAGTTTTTAAAAAATACTGTGCAGAGGCAACAGTGTGTGGAGAATAACAACACGCCATAATTTACTCAGCCACCATCTTGATTCACAGGCATGCCTGTGTGCGCACATCAAATACAGATAGCTTCGCATACAATCGATTTTGCAAAAGGACCATAGAGACAAATGAACAGTGCTGCAAATTTGTGTTAATGCACAGGAATCAGATGATATCTTCTCATCTAGACAATGCCCCAGATTTACTTCCTTCCTCTCCTCCTAACCATTACCACCTGATACTCACATTAAAATCTCTGCTACTTCCTTCTCCCAGTGTCAGAAGTGTAAATACCCGCTTGACCTCTGGTTAACCTGTGAGAGACACTCTGGCTTGCATTGTCTCATAGAATTAGGAAAGAACATGTTACAAGTAACAATGTTACTCATAGTGTATACTCTCTGGTGGAGTAAGGAGGGCATTGTTACCAAAACAGAGTAAGAATTGTTACATTACTTGTTTATGTAGCAAGTAACATCTCTTGCCTTGAAGCCTCTCCATCTTGCTCTGCAAGAATGTCTTCCATCTCACTGGGATGGTGAGTGAAGATGAACTTCTTTCTTACCCAAAATCTATTCATCAGTTAGTTAGGATGTAGGCTCCAATGCATATGTAGATTTAAGAGCTTAAAGCTTAAGTTTTTTTTTCAACAAGAAGTTGCCTGCCTCTTTGTTCTTGCAGCTGGGTCAAAGCACTGTACCTTTGAGTCATGCTTCAAGCTCTGCTCTGCTACAATAAAATTAATTCCTCACAGTTTTAACTTTTAAGAAGTTTCCCAAAAAGGGCTAACACCCTGGAACCTCAAATTTTACCACAGATTTGAGGACAATTTCCTCCATCCAGACTGTAGGCATTCCCACTCTTGGCAAAAGGGAGGGGCACAGAAAAATATTGAATAAAACAAATAAATAACTAGTGAATTCTGAAATTTTCTTTGCAATGACAATGGCAGTGAGTTACTCTCAGAGGCTTTGCAAGGAGTTACCTAATCAATTACATTTAAAAATAACTTGCCAAACTCTGTTCCAAAAGGACTTTATGGTGCAAGAATATGCTCTGTTAGCCTCCTAAACCACAGAGTGGCCTTCATACAGACAGATGTTAGTGGTGTCACTATGATGAGCATCAACTTCTTGATGGGTGAATGAATGAGAAAGAGGTGGACGGTGGATGGGAAATGGTAAAATATATATATAGGTGAAATTAAGGAGAAAACAAAGTAGTGAAACATGAATTGTGTGACAAAATGAGAGCTCAATGCATTAAGGAAAGAAAAGGGAAAGAGTAAGTGCATTACAGAATTATTAGGAAAATGATGTACCTCTTTTTGTCTGCCCTCCCACTTTGGATATGTACCACTTTCAGCTTCCAAACATCCAAGGTGGGCCCTAAAACCAGAGGAAATTGCTCACTTCTCTCTTAGGATTTTATCAGATGTGGTAAAAACTCAGCTGTGTCAGAAGAACGCTACAAGAACAACAACAGGCAACATTACCAGACAACGTCATCCTTCAGTTACTTCGGGGGTGTAACGCAGGTGTGAATAAAGCATCCCTTTTTATTGACAGCTTAGCCCCTCGATAAAAAGGGATGCTTTATTCACGCCTGCATACACCCCCAGAATGGCTGAAGGACATGAGTGTCTGATAATGTCACCCTTTCTGTTCTTGTAGTGTTCTTCTGATGGAGTCGGGGACACAATTTTGTTCTGTGTTCCTCCATGTCTGATAAAGTCCTTAGAGTATTGGACATACTGGGATTGGAGTCCAACAAATGGGGAAGGTGGCAGGTTCCTTGCCTCTATAAAATGAATTTAATGCACCATTTTTGAGGAACGCTCCACAGATTTTGAGGTTGTTTTTTTGCGGGTGGGTGGGTCTGCCTTTGTTCCGCAACCATCTAAGTCCTTGACTCATCTACATGAGCCAGGACACACACACACTGGCTCCCTGCTGGCATATCCTGGCTGCAGAGCTGACCCATTCTTCCCCCATTAACTTGACGAAACTGGCCGAGTCCAAACAAGAACGCCGGCCCATAACTGTAGCCACTCCTGCTGTTTTGTTTGCTGACTTGGAGGCAGGAAGGGGGCCTGCAACATGTGACTGAAGTCCCACTGCATGTGACAAGCCTTGGTCACATGCTGCAGGACCCCCGTCTGGCTTCCGGGAGAGCCAGAGAGATGGCAGCAGCAGCAATTGGAGGCATGCCAGATGGGCTCTTGTGGACATGTGGGGTCCAATCTGAGTTTTGGCCACTTATAATGGGTTAAACTGGGTATTATTCTATAATGCTTTAAAGGGACCTACCCTGCTTTTCTCCCATCTCAGCCCCATATCTGCTCCAGGAGAAGTGAGGACTGTCTGGGGACAGAACATGACAAATGCCCTGGGTCATATGGACTGCAGGGCTCTGAGATGGGGGCAAGACAAGGTATTTAGCCTTGTAGACAAGCCCTTTGTTAACTAGCTCTTTCCTTCTTCTAGTTTTTCTCTATGTAGCTTCAGAGATCATCCCTTTCAGTGGAGTTTCCAGTATTGCGCATAACTGTTGCTGGCTGGAGGATGAATATTAACAAGCACCACCGTCCAGAAATTACTGGTGATAGGATGGGCCAGTTATTGTATTTCACTAAGTCTGGAGCAGTGGGAATTTGATTCATTTGGAGTTAATCTATTACCCTTTGGCAAGCTTTCAAGATAGTCCCATAGAGTAATTGAACAATATGAAGAGAATGGGGAAGGAGAGTTCAATTTATTCCATTAGCATTTTAAAAATACTTTAATTACAATAAAAATTGAACATGTTTAATGTGAAAAGGACCTTGACTTTATCTGGTATTCTCATTCAGACTGCAGATTTCTACTCTTTTCTGATTTATTCTATATCACTCTTTCCAGCTGCTATGTATGCATTTGTGTGCACACACATGCAGGCGCACACGCACGCACGCACACACACACACCTCTTTATTGGCTGCCTGCTCGTTGCATAGTCCTTTAGAGGCATTTTTGTCTCGCACCTTGTAGGCTCCTGGGAGCAGACTATTATTTCCATATATATATACATACATACACATCTTTACAGCATTAAGGATGGAAAGCACAACTCTGCATGAATGTACAACTCTGTCATTTGGGGCAGCATGCAAGGCTGCTCTGGTGACTGATCAATGTGTTTTTGTTTGGCCAATTGTCAGTTAACAAGCTGAGTGGATATTTTCAGAATGGAAGCCAATGGCTGGGACTTGTAGAGTATTTTAAATGAGGCACCCACAGAGATATCCTGTGATTTTGAATCAGATGCTCACCCAGAGCTCAGTGATAGTTGCTGGAAATGCAGCAATACTCAGCACTTAGAGAGTTCAGGATGTCTTAGAGAGAGCAGAAATGATAGGCTTAAGTAGTTTCTAGTGATCTGTAGTCTCTTTATCTCTTATCTACTTCTCCTAACTTCTCTGAGCTGTAGGAATGGAAATAATATTCAAAAAGATACAAAGAATGATTAATAAAATATGTTTTTAAAGTGTTGGGAAAAACTGACAGGGAAAATCCTAGGGTTCATTTACACGGGCAAATATTCCTCTAAATATACCGCTAAGATAGCTCATAGTTCCCACGGATCGCAGCACAGCATCGCCTCATTCAGAAGGGGGGAAGGTAAAACACCCAAATATAGCGTGGCAAGGGATGTTGCTACTTTTGCTGGTATATTTGCAAAGTAGCGCATTATTGGTAGTGTAAACAACCATTCCACTAATGGCTGCAGCAGAGCTTCACTGTGATTGGTTGCTATGATGAAGGGGTGGGCTTAAAAGAGGGGGGGAGGGAGATTCAGTAGCAATTAGGAAACTTTGAAAAATCCTCTCTGCTATTTTGCAAGCCAGTTTGCAAACAAAAAGGATTCCCAACAATTTTCAGTCAGGGAACATACCTTCTCCTCCTCTCTGCTATTTTGCAAGTCTGTAAAGCTCTGTCTTGTCAGCTGTGATCCTGTGCTTGGGGGAGGGAGAGAAACCATTTCACTAAGGGCTGCAGCAGAGCTGCACTATGATTGGAGGAGGGAGAGAGAGAGAGAGACTTTTCTCTTTCTCCCTGCTATTTTGACAGTCTGTTTATTTGGCAAGAAAATGCTGTTAAGCAAGGAGAAAAAACCTTCTGTTTGGAGTTTGATTTGTGGGCAGGGAGCTGGGGGGGGGGAAGAGGCAAAGGGTGACATTTTTCGTTCTTCAGCTGTTAAGCACACGGAGTTGGGGCCAGGGCAGACATTCCTATGGCATTCCTTTGTCTCCTCTCCAATGCTTGGCCATGCCCCCACCACATTTGGCTGTGTGAATCTCAAAGCAGAAAAAATCAAAGAGCCACAAAATATAGCTGTGTAAACATACACCGTGTAAACTACCCACCACTGATGCAGGAAAGCGCTAAAGCGCAATTAATCGTAATAAAACCAGTCATGTAAATGAGCCCCTTTACTGACAAAAATCTTTGTAGTTCATGACTTATTCTGTACAAAATTTGCCTGTAGGGTTTTTTGTAGAACATTTTTCCCCAAGCAGAAAGTGCTGTTTTCTGTGCAAAAACATGACACCAGTTTTGCACAGAATAAGTCCAGAACTGCAAATAGTTTTCAAAAACTGTGCCGTTTTTGAAGAATTTCTTATAGTAAAAAGAACATTGCTAAAAACACTTCTTGCATCCTTTGAGAGATATTTTTTATGATGATTTCTACTGAGATGTACACTGGGCTCATCTACATGGGCCAGAATACACCATATCCCTGTTCACATATTCTGGCCACAGATTTGGCCCATTCCTCTCCTATTACCTGAAATTAACAGTATGGAGTCCAGACTGCCATGCTAACCTGTCTCTACAGCCACTGATGTCCTCATCACTCTCTCATGGCCCACAGCACATGAGCAAGTCCCCCTGCATGTGACCTTTCACCCTTTGAGTAGCAAATCGCAGCAGCTGCAGTTTGTCTTAATGGTTCCCCCCCCCCCACCAAAGCTTTGCATGGCCGCCAGTCACAATGGCGGCCACAAATGATTCCCCTCCTTTTTAACCTACCTTTTTTTACTGCCACAGAGCTTTTTTTTAAAAAAAATCTATTCAGTATGTGCACTGGATTGATATTTTGATATTTCATTGTTACAAAAAAAAAAAAGAAAAAGAAAAAAAAAAGAAAAGAACAACCCTGTTTTATCACCTTTATCATCGCTCCCTAAGGCAAAAAAGAACAAAACCAAAACAAAAATAAAACAAAACAGCACCAACATGGTGGCTCTGGGTGCTTATCTTCTCAGCAAGCCCCATCCCCTTTGCTCATCCAGCTAATCAGGGTCATGCTTCTTTTACTATGGGACAGCAATTTGGTATGATGAGGGGGAATACACACACACCATTGTTTTTTAAAAAAAACTCTGGGGAAAGCCGCGAAGGCTTTTCCTGTGGAATTTTTAATGTTTTGCACCCCCCTCCTTCACAAAACTGCAGAACAACACAGGTTGCCATTGGGAGAGGTAGGATTCTCCTCTCATTCCATGAGGAGTATTTTCACCGTTAAGACAAGACCTAAAGGTGCGAAGACTACAAAAACACCCTTTGGGCCACATGTGGCCTTAGGGCTGAATTTTACAGTACCTTCCATGCTAACAATTGTACAAGGAATTACACAACTGGAAACTTGCATTACTTCCTAATGCTTGGGCAAGACCCATTATTGACTTGAATTTTGGAATCTGGCTACAAGAAGACCAAAAGTGACTCATCAGTTGTATCTAGAAGAACTAAAGAGATATGCTTATGATTGGCAAAGAAAGACATGGAGAGAAACCAGAGTGGAAATGAGAAAAGGTGGAGTGCCAATGTTTATTTGGTATTGGTCATGCTGGTTGGGGATGTCAGGAGTTGCAGTCCTACTCATCTGGAAATTGATAGGTTTGGGAAGGATTAGAAGATTACAGTTACCACCTTTACTGTTTGTTCTTTTTAAGCTGCTCTTAAGAAAAGTAGACAGTCTTTGGATTTCAAGTTTCCACTTATCATGGCTGGCAGAGGATGTAAGACCTTTCCTAAATTAATTTATTTTTTGATGTTTTTCTAAAAGGCCATCTTTTTGAGGAGTCATTCTCCATATCTTATAATACCATATGCTGTACATGGAGCATGTGCTAAGTGAAGAAGTACTGCCTTTTGCTCATCCTGAATGTCTCCCAATTAAAATTAAATTAATTGAAACCAATTTAAAATACATCCATTGAAAAGACAAATAAAAATAAAGCAAAAACAGGAAATTTGGAGATGCCATAGGGGAGGAGACATAGGAATCCCAGGCATGTCTACTCAGTGCCAAGTCCTGATGAGTTCACTGGGACTTTCAGGTAAGTGGGGATAGCTCTTGTTGTGATTTAAAGACTCTTCTTTAGTTACCAGCCATTTAGTCACCACCCATATGTTATCTTGGAAATTAAAAACAGCAGCAGCAACAACAGTACTCCTTTTTTCACTTTCAGAGATGTTTAAGAAATGCATTTGCCAATCTCTTTGGTGTACTCATTCAGTTTTCCTCTCTCCTCCCTCCTCCATAAGAGCCACTGTCAGTCAATACGTTGTCCTCATTGCTTTCTGATTAGTATTTGGAATCATATCTCAGCACAAAACAAAGGCTAGGCTCAGCAATATCTATCTGAGCTCCATACTTGGGAAGGGGACATCACTCAAGTGGAAGAGTACTTGCTTTGCATTCAGAAGGTCCCAGATTCATTTCTCTTGAATCTCCAGGCAGCAAACCACTTCTTTGAAATCTTGAAGACACACTACCAGTTGGTGTTGACAATAATAGGTACAGAGACCAATGGTTTGACTCTGAAAAGGCAGCTTCCTGTTTTCATTGTGGGAGCAGAATACGGGACCAGGGACTTTATCAGATACTCAAAACACGGCATCATAACTATGTCACATAACCACGAAAGTGCGCACAGATCAGACGGTGTTGCCCTTTCATGGTCAAAAACAGCCTAAAACCCGTACCTTTTAATTGATGGCTTAAGCTGTCAATAGATCCCCTGCCACTTTTTTGCCAGCATGCAAAACCTTGGGCCATTTAAATCTTGTAGTTACCCTGACAATGGCCGGACCGGCTAGAACACTTCCAGGTGAGATCGCAACATCCAGGTAAATGACAAACATTTTTTTTTTACCCTCCCCGGATTACTTAGAGGTTTTTTATTGTGTGTATGTGCTTGGTGTGACTTTTAATGTCTTATTTTAAGTTTTATTTTTGAATTTCCCGTATGATGAAATCATGCTGGATTTCAAGAGAGGAACTGAATGGAGCTCTGTTTACTTCCTCTTTATTGCCTGAGCTGCCTTTGCCAGGAGAGGAGGTTAAGTGTGGCGAGGAGCGTTATTTTGCCAGCATAAAAATGGATATTTTTTATGCTGACAAAAGAATGTTTAAAAGGGGATGTCTGCTAAAGCCCTGGGTAACAAATCTTGGGAAGTTACTTTTTAAAAAATCATTAATTGCTCTTGCTTGTTGTAGTGTTGAAAAATACTCCATTGCCATTGCTTATTTCAGCCTTTTAAAATCAGTAACTTTCAAAGGTAACTAAGACAATGTTACTCATTCCACCAGTGTTGTTGTTGCCATTGTTATGTGATTTTGGATGCTGCCACACTGCAGAAATTGTGACACCACTTTAATTACCATGGCTCAATGCTATGGAATTCTGGGATTTGTAGTTTTGTGAGATATTTAGCCTCTCTGGTGCCACAACAAACTACAAATCCCAGGATTCCATGGAATGGAGCCATGATAGTTAAAGCAGTATCAAACTGCATTATTTCTTCAGTGTGGCAGCATCCTTCAATTCTGACTTATGGCAACTCTATCCTAGGATTTTCTTGGCAAGATTTATTCAGAGAAGATTTGCCATTGCCTTCCTCTAAAATGGAGAGAGTGTGACTTGCCCAGGGTCACCTAGGGGGTTCCTGTGACTGAGCAAGGATTCAAACCCCGGTCTCCTGGAGTCCCAGTCCAATACTCAGACCACAATACCATGCCTGGCTCCCATTACACCAGGCTGATACATTGCACTGATACATTCACTGTATTGTCACTACTACTACTTCAGAATATAACTTCACCGTGCACTCATCATCCTCCCCGAAAGAAATCTATTACAGGTGGCTTCTTTATTTCCAAGGTCTGCTAAGTAGAAGGCTTATCACATGCTGAAGTTAAGTGGTAGGGCAGCCAGAATGTTCCACTTTCCATGCTGCCTTACATGCATGATGTCACCGTTCTTCCAGTGTTTTGCCACTCCGGTCTGGTGGGAGACAGAGGTAAAACCACGTCTTTTTACTAATGGATTTTTCCAGTTAGTAAAAAGACATGGTTTTACCTCTATCTCCCATGGGGCTGGAATGGCAGAACATCAGAAGAATGACGGAGCCATGTGGTAAGCAGCATGGAAAGTGGAACCTTCTGGCTGCCCTGCTGTTTTACTTTGGAGTGTGATAGCCTCTATATCTTTGTCAGGGTTGTGCAAAATGCAGCCCTGGGGCTTGATGTGGCTACCCAGCCTATTTGGGGGCCCATAACCCCCCCCAACATTCTGGCTGAAATGTGTGTGTGTGTGCGTGCACGCGTGTGAATTGTTTCTCCATGAAACATCCATGAACAGCTTTTTGCCTTTTAAATAGATCCGCCACTCCCCTGCACTGTTTAAACAAAAGGGAAAAAAATCAGAACTGGAAGTGGACTTCTGGCCATGCTCAGTTTTGCTTTTTTTCTGACAATTTGTTCAAGCCCTCAAGACACTTGGGGACAGAAAAATGGCACCCAGGCCAGCTGTTATTGCTCATTCTGGCCTATGTTCACTGACACTGACCTGAAGAACAATCCTACAGGAAACACTTGGTTTAAAGGGGCTTCCTCTTTCCACCCAGCTACTGACTAAACCAGAAAAGAGGAAAAACTGAGATGCTGAACAGGAGAGGAAGGCACTGTAGTGAGGGAGTGCAGATCGACTATGGGCTCATATTCATCTCACACCAAAACGATAATTAAAGCTGCCTGTCCTTTCTTATCTTGGATAGAGAAGAAAAATGAGTAGCAAGAAAGGACAAATGAAAGAAAAAAAGTAATCTTCCCTTTATGGAAAAAAAAAAAAGGAAGGAAAGAAAGAAAGAAAATCCAAAGTACTGCTAAGAGATGCCAGACTGGCCATCCAGCTGTTTCAAGTGTTCCATTCACTTGCAGTGCAACTGTCATCTCACTGGAAGCAAAATACAGTTGGACCCTTGTGTCTTCAGAGGTTTGGTTCCCAGACTTACCATGGATACCAGAATCTCCGGATAACAGTGAACCCTATTAAAATAAAGGACTTCTGGTAAAACATACCATAGAGTTGCCTTGGAGGACCTAGAAGATGCCTAGAGGATGCCTCTCTAGGCATTTTCCAATGCAACTCTATGGTATGTATTCCCTATTTTGTGCCCCACAGATAACTGAAACCACAGATATTGGTTTCATGCATACAGGAGTGTGGCTGTCTGTTCTTAAAGCCCTTCGCTTCACTAGAACCTTTCTGAAAGCAAGAACTTTGCTTCAAAATGCTGGTTATGACCTATAAAGCTTAGGTTCAGACTATCTGAAAGCTTGTATCTCTCCATATGAGCCTCCCTGAGTCTTATGATCTTTGGGGGTGGGGGTGCTTTCTCTCTGCCACCACCCTCACAGGCTCTTCTGGTCAGGAAAATTGAGAGAGACTTTTGGGGATCTGCTGGTAGGCTATGGAAATGCCTTCCAAGGGAGGCTGGTTGGGGTAGAAAGTTGTCCAAAGGGTCTCCTCTTTTTCAGTACGTAATATGTGCTTAATGTGTTTTTAATTATTTTAAATGAATGTTTTAATGGGATTGATGTTTTAATGCTTTTTAACTTTTGTACTACATATTATTCTACGATTTTGCTTTAACTGGTATTGTAAGCTGTTTAGGATCCCATATTGGGAGACAGGAAGGATATAAATGAAGTAAATAAATAAATAGATTAGAAAGTAACTTCTCCTAGCTCTGTTTGTGATGATATGAATCTGTTATTTCTAGCCTGTATCACTTGTGCATGGATTTGCCAATCTGTTGAGATGGATTTGCCAATCTGTGCTCACCAGCTATTGTTTATAATGAGTACATTATTTAGTGATTAGTTACTTTTATGTCCTGCCTTTCCCCCACTGAGCTGTCAATGGAAATATAGTGACCTGTAATTGAGCCCTACCATGGGTGTAAAGCAGTCATTCCCCCTCCTTAAGACTGCGCTTAGGAGGATGAGTCCATCTCCTGGAAATGATCTGGCAAAATTGGACCAAGAAGACTCCAAATAGTTGAGCCCCCTTGTGATAATTTATTTATACCCCGTTCTTTAGCCTCAAGGCTACCAGAGCGGCTTACAAATTGTTTTAAGCAATAGCTATTTACATGGGGACTCTAGTTCCCATTACCCTGCAAGCTCAGCAATCAGGTAACAAAGGGTTAACTAGAGGTGGGACTAAAGGTAGCACCTCCAGAGCAAGTGTCATCAGTGATATAATAGCATCAGAGACAGGACTGGCCAATGAGGACTGTCAGAGTAGCATTTTGAAAAGGTAATATAGGCTGGCTGAAAAGCCAACAGGAGTGAAACAAAGAAAACCCTGAGATGGGATAACATCGCATCTCAGAAAGTTGAACAATGGAGTCCTGAGGTGTGGGAGCAGATTGCATCTCAGGAGAGAGATGGACTAAGAACAAAGGATCTGAGAGAGGAACACTGTGCAGCCTGGTCTAACAGACATGTGGCTCCAGCTTCCCCCTCTAGATTCACAGACAGACAGCATAAGTGTGTAAGTAGCTAGGAATGTCTAGTTAGCTTGCATTAGGAGAATTTATGCTATTTTATTACTTGGCTGAATGTAGTTGAATGCTTTATTCTATCTGTAACTCTAAGAATATGCCTGGAAGGGAGGAGCCTTCCATGAGGGTATTTGTGTGTTGAGTTTTGCTTGAATAAAAAAACCTTTTCTGTCGTTCATCAGCTAATGTGTCACGTGCCTGGTTTGCTCAGTCATTACCTCCTTCTTGGGGAAGAGGGAGGGAAAGTACATTTCTGCAGTGGCAGGGAGTTCCAAGGGAAACCCCACGGTTTCTTCTTGGACCGTGTGTAAAGGGGTGTGCAGTTCAAGAGGTGGTGGCAGCTACAGAAAAGGTGATGTAGTTCTTGGAATTCCCAGGCTGAGAAGTTTCCACGATTGTATCTAAAAAGGGGCAGCTAAGGGGTTCCAGGCAGAGAACCCCAAGACTAATATTACACCCCTCCCAATTTATGAATCAGGAGTGTACTAAATGATGAAGCAAACACTTAAGAAATATGAAGACAGCTGCTGTTGTTGTTGAGCGCTCCAAGGATTGGTAAAGACCGCCTGCAGTCTAACCTGTGCACACTTTTTCCTAAGTAAGCTTCACTGAACCCAGGGAGGGAAAGTCTGCTTGAAAAATTCTTGATATTTAAGGATGTTTGCATGATAATGGATGGGGAAAACAATTTGCCCTCTGCCTGCAACTACTGTCAGGTTGGTAAAGTTAATAACCTGCCAGCCACTGTTATTATTGTTTACATTTATATCCCACTTTTCCTCCAAGAAGCTTGGGGCAGCATGCAGGGTGATCCTCCTCCCTAAGTTGTCCACACAACAACCTTGTAAAGTAAGTCAGGCTGAGAGAAAGTGACTGGCGCATGGTCATCCAGTGTGTTTCACGGCTCAACAGAAATAATACCAGTCTAAACCTCTAGCCACTACACCACACTGGCTTGTACCACACAAAGTGTTTATTTATATATGTATCTTTAAATATATTCTTTCAATATAAAATAGCTGTATATAAACCTGTTTGAGCTCAAAAGTCACTTGCATGAACAAGAACTGCATTGGAACATTCAGAGAGGTAAACAATTGGGTTCTGATCTGCATATCTACCTATTTTGGTGGGGGTGCAAATCAGATCATTTCATATTCAGCAAAGACATGAATTTGTTAGGCATCTCTACTGTGCTTGTTCGATTTCTAAACATTGCATTTATAGCCCGGTTTTCTGATAAGGAGCTTTCATGGTTTTCCCTCACCAGTACCTCATCCATTTTATTCTTATCGCTCGCTCCTTCTAGAACAGCACTACTCAAAGTGGTGGTAGGCGGACCAGTGCTGATCCATGAGGCATTCCCTACAGGTCCCTGGTGAGTTTCCAGGAAAGAGGTAAACATGTGGTAATAATGTAACATCAGTCCCTGGCACATTTGGGGGGAAATTGCCAGTCCCCAACATTGGATAGCTTGAGAACCCCTGTTCTAGAGTAACATCTTTCTGCACTAGGAATGTCTCATGCTGCAATGTCTCATGTCTCAAGCTGCAATCCTATATCTACTTACCTAAGAATAAGTCCCACTGAATTCAATGGGACTGATTTTTGAGATGACATAATTTCACTATCAGTGATGCTAGGGGCTAGCCTGCTATGACCCATCCAAAGATAATTTAATTGAAAAAGAGATCAGAGCAACAAACAATTGTGGTGGAGATATTGCGGGGCAGGGTGTGTGATATGCAGAAGTCAAATATTCCATCACAAAAATAGCAAAGAAATTGGGGAATTACAGTCCACTTCTTCAGATATATGGGTTTAATAGAGTATATCCGCTTTTTGCAACCGGACTTGTTTATCTCGGATTGGCCTTTTTAGTCATCAGCGCGCTTGCAGAAGGCGCAGGATGAGTCCTTCCTGAATCTTCGTTTGCGAAGAAAAGCCAGAGAGAGAGAGAGAGAGAGAGAGTATATCCATTGAATCAGTGGTATTTACTTATGTTTTGACTCACCATTCAACAAGTGCTTCAATGAATCTAAGCAACCAAATAAATCTTGGCAAGAAAACCGCATGATAGGTTCACTTTAGGGTCGCCATAACTAAAAAATGACTTGATGGCACACAACAACAAAACTGAAGAAGACAGAAGCCAAAACATTTAGCTAATTTATTAAGTTCTATTCATTAATCACTTGAATAGCTATACATATTTTTAGTGATTAACTGCATCCTTCTGGAGTCCAGAACAAACTTGTCAAGCCTGTCATTTGTTTGTTTTTAAATCACCTGTATGTGTATTATGTATATGTATACTTGTATATATCAATAATAAATATAACTGAGGGTGGGATTGTAGACAGTATAATCAGAAGGAAACAGAAATATGAAAACAGTTTGCCACAGATGCCTTTGTGTGATCTTGGCTCAAATCGTTCCAGACAAAGTCGGCTAAGCACTTCATTTGAAGCAATTTTATGGAGACCCTCCAAAGTATTCAGTGTATGGACTGTGGTCTCTGAGTTTCAATTACCGGTACTCCTCTTTTAAATCAAGACAGGGATGATCTGAGGATCAATGTTATTAGTGATGCCAGATATTCTAACACTAAAGTGGGGCTGTAAGGACATAAATGTAACTGAATTCATGCCTCATTTTCTTTCCTATTCTGCACTGACCTTATCTGTCCCCTTTAATGTTCTCTTCTCTACAATTTGCATTCTGGTCCTTTTATTGTCTCAAATGCAACCCACACACATAGTTGCCATGGAGTTATTGAAGTGAGTGCATGTGTATTCTACTATAATAACTTGGGAGATAATCTGCATTCCATTTCTTGTTTGACATGGATTTTGTCAGCTGGAAGCAACCATGTTCATAAAAATGTGACATTTTTTGGAGTGAGACAGAGATGAAATGCTGACATACAATCTTCATAGTCTCAAAACTACAACATAAAGTGATGAATTGTTGCATGTTCAAATGAGCCAGTTCTGATTACCTGAAGTAACTTCAAACATTTGGTTTTTCAGTAGGAGACATACAGCTCTGAATGATCAAAAATCAAGTGCTGTACATTGGTGTCCTGCTTTAAATGCAGTACCAACAAAGTCCGGGTATCCAGAGTTGTGAGCTATGGTCAGAAGGAACCAAGTTTCAATATCAGAAAGAAGTATTGTTAGTAGCAAGACATAAAGCAGATGTTGTACAGTCCAAGGTCAAGAAAGCCATGAAGCAGAGCCAGACATTCAGGGGTTATCTATAGCCAAGTCATTAAGTAATCTAGGAGTCATAAATCTGAACAAGGTAAGAGAGCCAGGAATGGTGTTGTTCTCAACAAAGAGCAGGAGTTCTTACCTGCCTTTCATAGGCCAATGCTCATATCCCTGGCTGTATTTAGTAACAGCATTCTTCAGCTGTGCCCTTGATAGCAGCCTCATACTGCATGTGAGGGGCAGAGCCTGACCCTCCTCTTTCCCATGAGACTGGTGTGTGTGTGCTCTGATATGGAACTGACCTTTTGAACAGAAAGAGGGTTTGGCTGGTCTTCAGGCATCTGTGGAGTCTCTTCAACTGATAAGTCTGCTTCTTATTCAGAAGATGAACTCTCAAGGGTTGGGGCATGTCACAAGGACATATGAAATGGCTTGGAGTTCAGAGTTTTACCATGGGATGATGTGAGTTTGGCCGAGAGGAAAGCAGTGATGAGCACTGGGGAGGGAAAGATAAAGATGCATAAAGAATGGCATATACAATCCATGCTTGAGAATTTACCCTAGCTTTTCCAGCCTGTGGTCCTCCTGATGTTTTAGACTACAATACCCACCACAATTGACTGTTTGAAATGCTGGGGAGGACAGGAACTGTAGTCCAAAATGTCTGGGAGTCACCAGGATCTGGAAAGCCTTTCTCAATTACAGCTGCCATGTTCTATAAGGAAAAGACATGAGGGTGTTCAGACTGGATCATGGCTTCCTATCACTGACCTCTGGGTTGGCACCAGGAGACACAAGCAGGCCATTGACCTCTTCTTCATCATCTTATAGACAGAAAAAAATATGTCTGCATGTACATATACTGTACAACTCCAGGGACCTTTTTAAAGTAAAAAATAGATCTGTTTTTGTCTCTTTTTAAAAAACCTATATTTTAATTGCATATTGTTTTAACCTTGTGTGATTTTTTTAAAAAAAACTAAACTGACATTTAATTGTACTTTTAAAACTGTACTGTGTTTTTGGGTGTTTTTTAAAAAAATCTTTGGAGGCCACCTTGGATCCTGTACAAGGAGAAAGGGGAAATATTAAATAAAATATAGTAAAATAAAATAAAAAATTAAAGGAGAAGCAATGTGAAGGATGTCTTCTCTTGTCCACTGCCTTCTGTTGGTTGAATGATGATAGGCTGCTTCAGCTGCCTTTTCTCTGTGTGTGCTGATGTGGATGTTTTTGAGTGGATGTGCATGAATGAGCGTCTGTCTGTCTACGACTGAGCTCTCTGTGTCACACTTCTCAGCTGAATTCACAAGAGCCTGCTGCTGGCTGCCCCCACAGTCCCAACCAAACCTGATAATTGATGTGGTAATCCTCTGGATTCCCTCATTAGCAGCAGCTAATGGCTGGTGTGTTAGCAAGGAACACCCGGAGCAGGACCAATTCAATTAAGCCTCTAATAAAGCCATTGTAAACTACAGTAATGATGGAGTTCAAAGTAGGGATTACGGAAACTGTTCGCAATGGTTTGTGACAGCAGCAGGGACACCCCTCTTTTTCCTGGTAATTGAATGCTATGGGGCTGAATGACTTGCCTGGAAATCCTGTCACTGGTTGTCTGGTAGAGTAATTTCCTCAGCATGTGTGTCAAGAAAGGCTGATGAAGTTGGAATTCTCGCATGGGAGCTTCATAATTGCACCATTTTATTCTATGCTGTATTCACTAAAGGTATTTGTTGGCTCTGCTTCTCTGGAAGCAATTGGCTGAGCTGCTGTATTATCACAGGATGTTCACATCCATTCAAGCTGTCCAGGGCATGAAGCTGTCAAGAACAGTACGTTTGCAGCCCAGCTTCTGTAACAATAGCAGAGGTTAGCATTTGGCTGTGGAATTAATTTTTCAGAGAGCCCCTAATTATACAGGGGCTCTGTGGGGCAAGTTCTGGACTTGACAGTTAACAGAAAGAAGTTGTGGGTGATAGAAAAATTAAGAGGAAGAAAGCATCCAGACAGAGGCCAGTTGGCCAAAAAAAAAAAAAAGGGATTGTTTAGGCATTAAGCAGAAGTGGGAGAATTCTTTTAGCTATCATTTTTCACCTGAGAAAAGAACCTCTGGTGGGGCTTGAAAGGGCACAACATATTTGTTCATTCAGAGAAGGGGTCATATTATGAAAGAAAGGTTGCTCTCATTCTGAACAGTTTTCCTTTAGTGGCATTGCCATGCAACTACATGTGGAAGAAGCCTGAGTGGAGGGGAAAAAAATGCTGCTTTTCACAAAAGCCCCAATCTGTGAATAGGAGGTGGAGAAAAAAGTGAACAAGGAGAGATTGGGAGTCTTTTGAATGCCCTGTATTGGTTCTGAAAAGATGTGTAGATGAATACTGTATTTGGGCAGTGCTATATAAAACTCATGGCTTGTTTATTTTGATGCCTGTGAAAACAGTCTATATGCAGCCCAAAGGTAAGTACAGTCCTTTTGCTTTCCACAGATCAACTGATGTGTTTCAAAGGTTTGTCACGTGTGTCTTGCAATGCAGAACAAGAGATGGACAGGCAGATAGAGGGACAGAGATACCCATAGACGAATTGCAGAGAAAGAGCTTTTAATACAATTCCCCAAAGCAATGGTATAGGAATAAATGTTCTTGGCCTTGCTATTAATTGGCTTGAAAGGAAATGGCAAGAGAGAGAGAGAGAGAGATTGAGAGAGAGAGAGAAGCAGTGGAGAAAGTGTTTCTGCTAAATTACACCTCTGGAGCCTGTCAGTTGGAATCCAGACAACCAAGGACTCAGAGCACCAGTTCTCCTTCTTGGTGTCAGTCACCACCTCCAGTTTCTGTCTCTTCTTGCTTCTCCCCACTTCCTATCTTCTTTGTTAATTTAACTCTTGCTTATAATAAAGAACACAAGGGCATTCAAATGCAAATAATAGAGTGCTAGAGAGGGGAGGGAGGGAGGAGAGGATTCTTGAGGAGGAATATGTTAATATCTTCCTCCTTCCTTTCCAGATTCACTTCAAAATCTGCTTCTGCAGAACAGGGGAGGAAGTGGGGGGAGATGCGGGTAGACATTGTTTGGAAAGTCAAAGCCTATAAAACATGCCCTATCCCAACTAGAACCTATGGCTCGACCTTTTACTGCCTAAGGCAAAGGACAAAGTGGTACCAATTCCACGTTCAGAAACAAACTGGACTGCCCATTGAGGGTAATTTCAGCTCTGGCAATAGGACTGTGTCACCCACCAACCCTGAGGGCATCAGGGTGGCAGAACAGAAATCTAGCGACTAAGCAGGTTGTCCTTTCTTGCCTCTGATTTGCAGAGTAGCTCATACACCAAGTTGGGGGGGGGGCTCCCCTACCATTTCACCAGGGATGGGCTAATTGTACACACAGGGCTTTGTACCCCAAATCATAATAACAAAAAGCAACTATCATAGGGCTCATCTATACTAGTCAGGATATGCCAGCTCCCCAACGGTGTATCCTGGGTGCAGAGGTGGCCTGTTTGCCCTCCCCCACCCTATTACCTGAAGAAAACAGGTCAGAGTCCACACAGGATGTCAGCCCATTGCTGAAGCCACCACCACTGCCATATTCTCTGCTAAAGTGGTAGCCAAACAAAGGCCCCACAACCATGAAACGGCAGGCCCCCTGCATGTGACCAGCCTTGGTCACATGCTGCAGGATCCCTGCCTGGCTTCCAGGAGAGTCAGGGAGCTGGTGGTGGCAGCAAGAGATGGTGTTCTGGGATGGGCTCCTGCAAACACATGGGGCCTGATCTGGCGGTACCAGAATTAACTGGGTATTTTTAAAAAATCTGGTAAAGGAGCCTATGTTACCCTAAGAGGTGTGAGAGAGAGAGTGTTAGAGTCCACCCATGATGCCTAAATCTCCTGTACTATCTGGGGGGAATTATTAGCTCAAACAGGAGGCCTGTGAGAGGACGGTAACTTCGGAGATCTTTGCACCTATGTATACTAGGTGTTTGGGACCATCGCCTCCCCAAAATAGTACTCTATGGTGAACTCGCCACGGGTCAGCGTATGAGGGGCGCTCCAAAAAAAATAATACAAGGATAAAATAATCTCAGGCTCGGCCAAATAATCTCAGGCTCGGCCAAATTGATCACCAACAATGGTCCGCCCTGGCCTCACATCGGGAGGCATGGAGACGCACTATCCACAATGCTGCAGCCTTATTTGAGAACTTATGCCGAACAAGTCTTGAAGAGAAACAACAACACAGAAAGAATCACAACCCAGAAACATCACCCAAGGAGACCTTCTGCTGTGCTTTCTGCAACCAGACTTGTTTATCTCAGATTGGCCTTTTTAGTCATCAGCGCGCTTGCAGAAAGTGCAGAATCTCCTGAATTTTCGTTTGTGAAGAAAAGCCAGAGAGAGAGAGAGAAAGAGAGAGACTAGTATAACCATAGATAGCACTCCAGTTAAAGTAAAACAAAGTATTTTTATTGGAATAACACAAAAGTGAACTAACATACACAACACACATTCCTAAGAACCATACAAAGCTATAGCGGAGTAAGGCAGAAAGATTGGATAGAGGGAGAGATAGGGTGATAGTGACCAAGTCTTGAAGAGAAGAGCTCTGTGCAGCAAGACTATTCAGACATCTGAGGGTGGCATAGGAGGTTCCAATCTGGGGTGCGACGAGAAAAAGAGTGGCTGGGTACGTCCACTGTGGCACACTTTACTATTGTTAGGCCTCTAATATTTATACCCTATTCTGTGCATTGCAGGGGTGAATTTAGTAATAACAAAGCTTGAATGACTCTCCCATGGAATAGACAAAGGAAACCAAAACTCAACTAATTGTTCTAATGGCAGAGAGATAGAAATTAATCATTTTGCAACAACCTCATAAGGTTGTACAGGAGGGGGTATGAGGAGAGATTGCAAAAGGGTATAGATGAAGGAATGGCCACTTAATTGTTTGATTGAATTATTGCTGGAGCACCCAAGGATGGAAGAAAGAATTAACATATACCTCTCTAATGACTGGGTTGTTAGCATAAACACATTACAAGGACTTCCTGCTCAATCCTAATATGGGCTTTTTCACCATTTATTTCTAGACATGTCTCAGGTCATCTTGACCTCCAACTGACTTCTATTCTGCCTAAACCAACCTGACCCCGAAAAGTGTCCGACATTTCCAGTTATGTATGCTGCATAGGTGGTCATTTGGACTGCCTAGGGGCAGATCAGGGCAAATGCCCTCCGTCATCTGAACTGAAGGGCTCTGGGACATGGGCAAACTGGGGTATTTGGCCAGTGTGGGCAATAATAATAATAATAATAATAATAATATAAAATGTTATTTCTATCCCGCCCCTCTGCAACGCAATCGGGATGGCTTACAATATAAAAACTCCATAATCACAATACCCTAGCCCACCCACCCCTTAAAATAATATTAAATTATGATGGATTAAAAACATACAATAATTAAAAATATATAAATTAGAAGAAAAAATTAAAACATACAATCACAGCCCAGAAAGGACAGCCGAGTCTTGGGCCGGGATAATTATTCAGGAAAGGCCTGCCAGAAAAGATCCGTCTTGACAGCTTTTTAAAAGCTGTCTAAGGTGGTAATAAGATGGATCTCATTCGGCAGGCCATTCCATAATCTGGGAGCAGCAGCAGAGAAGGCCCTCTGGGAGGTCACCGACAGCCTTGTTTTCATAGTCTGTAACAGATTCCTCCCAGAAGACCGAAGTGCACGGGGAGGGTCATACGGAAGGAGGCAGTCCCGGAGGTAAGTTGGACCCAAGCCATGTAGGGCTTTAAAGGTCATAACCAACACCTTGTACTGTGCCCGGAAACTAATAGGCAGCCAGTGGAGAGCTTTTAGCACAGGTGTTATATGCTCTCTTCTGGAAACGCCAGAAATCAACCTGGCTGCCATGTTCTGGACTAGTTGAAGTTTCCGAGTCAAGCACAAGGGTAGCCCCATGTAGAGCGCATTACAGAAATCCAGACAGGAGGTTACCAGTGCATGTACCACAGTTTCGAGGTCCCTAGTTTCCAGGAAAGGGTACAGCTGGTGTATCAGCCAAAGTGGATAACAGGACAAGCCTTTGGTTGCCTTGAGAAACAGGAAAGTAAAGAGAAACTTTAAAAGTTATCTAACTATTTAGGGAACTGCATAAGAATAGCACAAGTGGAAGATGAAATCAGGGCACCCCCATAAAATTCTTTGAATGCATTTGGGCTATTGTACACTAAGTTGTACACTAAGCTGCACTCCCTTTGTGGTATGTACAAGGTCAGCTGCTGCAATACAGAAGGGCTGAATACAGTGGTTTGGCTGATGGTGTTGCTATCTGCTGGTAAAGAGGGGAAATAGTTGCTGTGCTTCTCATCATCTTCTTGTCAGCAGTCACAGCATGGTAACCAACTATAAGCAAGATTAGCTACATGCATGGTGGATGGTTACTGGGGACACAAACCAGTCCTTAAGAGACAAATTTATTATAACATTTCTGGAAAACATATTTTTGAGACAGGAGACTTTTTCATACAAGTCCTTTTTGTGTGGTGGACATTTGTGTCTCCCCTCTCCCCCCTTTATTTGCCACTGCTATGAATCCTCTCCCTTTCATACCACAAGATGTAATTTCAGATGAATAATATAATTTCATGCTTTCACCTTATTGCACAGTTGTGCTCCGTTTCCCCACCTCCCAGCAACACATAGTATTTTTCCAGCTTTCCTCGACATATTTGGGCACACCCCTGACCTTTATGTAGCAGAATCTCACAGATTCAGTCTTGCATTCTTCCTCCCCACCTTTCATTTTTGATTTTATTTTATTTTTCTGGAAGTGCACATTAGCTACATATCTCCATTTTAGAAAAATGTCATTTACCAACTTTCCATCACAGTCAATATAAGAAGAGCCAAGGGGCAGCAGAGGTAAACATAAAGAATTAGAAAATCACAGAATAATAGGAAAGGGTCTAAATACCCTAAAAGTGCCAGATCCCATCTGATCTGGGAAGCTAACTAGGGTCAGATCTTGCTAGTACTTGGCTGGGACACTGCCAGCTAATACCAGGTGATGTGGTATGCTCTGTTTCAGAGGAAGGGATTGGCAAAACCACCTGTGAGTATTCTTCACCTAAGAAAACCCTATGAAATTCATGTGGTTGCCATAAGTTGACAGGTGATTTGAAGGCATGCACATGCACACTCACAAAATGATAGAGTTGGAAGGGACTGCAAGAGCTATCTAGTTCAAACCCCTACCATGCAGAAATACACAAGCAGAGCACT
Organism: Gambelia wislizenii; assembly: GCA_030847615.1. Classification (NCBI taxonomy): domain Eukaryota; kingdom Metazoa; phylum Chordata; class Lepidosauria; order Squamata; family Crotaphytidae; genus Gambelia; species Gambelia wislizenii. Next base: position 218,449,339 of record JAUMIR010000005.1, on the reverse strand, counting down.
CCTGAAAGATGGCCATCCAGCCTCTGTGCAGTAATTTGTAGATCAGAAAGAGCTGACACTTTCAGACATGTCCACTGTGAGTCAGTTTCTTCTTGTCCTTCCCAAATTTAAATGAAATGTTCTCTTGTCCTCATAAACCATGCTGAAAAGGGAAATAGGATAAAGTGGAGAGGTGGATAAGCATAATTTTGGCACAATGTCATTTCAAAGGTGTGGAAAGGATTATAAAAAAAACTGCTGGGGAAAGAGAAAGAAAGGAAGTTTGAAAACAGTCTGCAGAGAGTCCAACATCACTTTGATAATAATGGACATTTTGCCATGTTGACTACCAGCATACCTCACTGGTAATTGTATGGTGGAATAGAGAAGGTTGAAGGTAGGAGGCATCCCTGAGTATTATCCAGAACACATCTACAACAAACCCACTTTAAAACAGCGAACTGCAAAAACAGAAATATCCCAGGACTAGCATTTTAAGTGAGCTCTTGGAAACATTGGTGCAGAAGGGCATCCAGGGAGCATTAACAGACTTTTTTGGGGGGGGGGGATAAAGGAGGGAAAAGAGTAGAATGGTGACAAATTGGCAGTGACATTGTGAAACAGCTCTTGTAATCACTCAGTCTTATTTTTTGGTCATTGACTGAAATAAATATTCATTAATTTCCATTCCAGTTCAATTGCAATTTAAAACACCTGTGTAAAAAAGCCCTTGCAAGTTAGCTGTTTTCATAGGCGCCAATTCAAAAACAAAACAAACAAACAAAAACCTTGGGTGTACAAGGAGGGAAAACATTTTAGGATACCATTAATTTCCATTTCTTGAGGCCTTGTTTAGATTGTATTTGATCTGAGAAAATCCTATTTCTTTATTGTATTTATTTATTTATTTATATCCCACTCTTCAGCCACAAAGGCTTTCAGAGCTGCTTACAAATGGTCAATTGAACAGTTCCCTGCCCTCAGGCTTACAATCTAAGTAAGACATGACACATAAGAAAAAGAGAATGGCAGTGGGGTAGGGATTATTCATCCTGACATATGTTTCTTGGTGTTCTTGGAAAGTTCCTTTTAAGATGAATGAATATAATGACACTGGGCATATTGGCTGAAGGATTCTGGAAGTTGAAATCCAAAATAAACCCCTTCCCAGGCTTTGGTTTCTGATCCAGTGCTTTACCTAATTACAGATAAATGAACTTCTCTATGTGCACTTGGACTCCTCCCTCCTCACTCCTCTGCAGGAGGTGGGGGTGTATTCTGCTAAAGGGAAAGCACAAATAGCAACAGAGAAGCTCCAAAAATTCAAAAAGCCAAATTGACACAAGTACCTGTTTATTTTTGTGTGAAATAAACTCCTCCAGGGAGGATTTCAAATACAGAATAACATATGGTTTTATACACATACATGCATAAAACATGAAGCACAGAAAATAGCATGAACTAATTGACATACATTCCCTTATTCTGCTATACAGTTTTATCATAAGAACATTCAGAAATGCAAACTTTCTTCCATGAAGCCACTTTCAAAACAACCAAGAAATATACCCATTGAACACAAGCCTATAAAGAGGCAGCTTCACTTGTTATAACAACATTTTTCATACCAAAATGTTCATGGATGCACAGAAAAATAGCCACTTGCAGACTGGATTCAGTAATGACTGGCTTATTTGAATGTTCTGATTATTCTTCAAGATACTCAGATTAAAGAGGCTGGGTTCAATTATGTATATTTACTTAACATAAGACAGGATCTTCTGCAGCCATAATTTATTTGCCGATCAACCCCCCTTGAGAACTAGTGGAATGTTTGTTCTAGAGTAGCTCATTCAAATAGGCAATGTCCTGACATGTTTGATATGCCTTTGGGGGGGAAATGAGATCAAAGACTACAGAGCTTTCTCAATACAGTATATGACATTTCAATGGAAGCTGTCCATGCATTTACCACTGATAAAGTACTGAGCGATGTATACAGAAATACAGTGTATATCAGCCAGACCCTTTAGTGAGGACCAGGGAAGAAAGAGGACATCCACAGAACATTTAGGGCCTCTTAAGGAGGGCTTGAGAGATTAGTTTGATTCAAATCTCTCAGAACAAACCCACCTGATCCACATCTCCTGAGTTAATCTGCAGATCAGAATGTCATATCCTGGATTTTTCTGTGTTGTTCTTAAATGTTTACAGTGGGAAGAAGTGGCCCAAGGGTTGATTTTAATCCTTTCATTGCTCTTTTTTAACAGTTTTAAAATGTTTTCAGGAATGATGGGAGAAGGGGGGAATGGCAGGGTCCATAGGGACAGCCATCACACACACCCCTCCAGATACAACAATGTCATCATGTCTAGTAGCTTCTGAGGCATTTTCTATCCCATGTTGACTGTGTGTGTATATGTGTGAAAGGGGTGGTGGTGGAGTTGTGGAAGCAATTCTTGGGGTACCTGTAATGAGTAAACAAAGAAAGCAAGGAACTTTTAATGGCAGTGCTCAGACGACCTCACTACAACATATGTTACATATTTAAATGTAAATATTAGTACAGGCTTTAAAAAAAGAAAGAAATGGAAATGGGATGGGATGGGATGGATTTAGGAAATAACATGTGCGAAAGTGACACACACTGGAAAAAGGACATCATCACTGCCTCTTTGGTGCTTTTCAGTCTCCCTTCCCTTATACCACATTCCCTTTGGTGGCTGTTGGCTTCCAGGTCAGTATGGTAGTGAATCAATTTCTGAGTTTTAGGCCTCTTTAGTACAGTAGGACCCCTGTATCTGCTGATTCATTATCCACTGATTCAGTTATCTGTGGGACACAAAACATGAACATAGCACTTCAATCACATGCAAAAGGAACATACACTGGGAAAGGGAGATGGGTAATTTTGTGAAGTATTCAGAATTCTCTATCAGAGAGCACTAGTGGTTCCACTGAACTGCATCAGAGAATTGTAAACACCACATCAAACTACAGATTCCCAGGATTCTGTAAGATGTAAGTTCAACTGCTATTCAAGTGCTCCAATTATGTAGTGTGAAAGAGACTAAGGACTTTATCAGAGGCAGCAAAAAACGCAGCAGAAGGATGCGACAATAACAAAAACAGGCGACATTATCAGTTGACGACATCATTTAGCCATTCTGGAGGCATAGCACGGGCGTGAATAAGCATCACTTTTTATTGGCAGCTTAGCCCATCAATAAAAAAGTGACACCTCATCCGCAGCAGTGCTATGCCCCAGGAATGGCTGAATGACGAGACCATCTGAGAATGTCGACAGTTTCTGTTATTGTCACGTCCTGACACAGTTTTGTAGTGGTAAGTACTTTGTCTGATAAAGTCCTAAAACCTGAACTTTAAAGGAGCTATCCAAAGTGCTGAATCCTACCACCACCACCACCCCGCTAGATTAAGCACTTTGGACCACTTCTTTAAAGATGGGACTAAAAGCCAAAGAGGCTTCCTGACATGGGAGCCACCAGCCATCACTGCCCACTTCCCTTGAAAATGCTTCTCCTTATCAGATACGAGGTCTGTCGTATTAAATAACGAGCCTGCTTCTCCTTTTCAGACAAACCAGGGAGAACTGATTGTGAACACTTGGGTGGTGTCTGAACCTGCATGACAAACATCAACACTCTCAGCTGTTCAGTTAAATGTCAGTTGTCAGTTAAAGCAGCTGTGTTGTCTGTTGTCTGCCAGGAAAATGCTAAGTTTAAAAGTTGAGCAACGTGACATTCTGCAGCAACTTGAGGCAGACCCAAACCTTTTTCAAAAAATCATCACTTGTGATGAAACCTGGATCTTCCAGTATGATCCTGAGACAAAATGACAGTCAATGCACTGGAAAACACCATCATCACCAAGAATGAAAAAAGCATGTCAAAGCAAATCCACATTCAAAGCCATGCTCATTGTTTTTCATGACATCAAGGGCGTAATTTTGGCAGACTGGGTTCCAGAAGGCAGAACAGTGAGCCAGCATTATTATAAGGAATTTTTGACAAAGCTGAGAGAAAGAGTCTGAAAAAAATGGTCAGAACTGTGGAAAAATGGTTTCATTCTTCATCAAGACAACATACCTGCTCACACAGCACTTTCTGTGAAGCAGATTTGGCCAATAAATGCATTACTACACTTGAACATCCTCCATATTTGCCAGATTTGGCACCATGTGACTTTTTTCTTTTCCCTAAAGTGAAATCAGTGCTAAAAGGAACATGTTTTGAGTCAATTGATGTAGTACGAAGAAAACTGCAGATGTGTTGAAATAGCTGGCAGAAAATGATTTGCTCCACGCCTTTGACCAGTGGAAAACAAGACTGCATCAGTGTGTTAGTGTGAACCTGGAGTATATTGAAGGGTACAAGCATTAGAATTGTAATACATGTACATAAAGATGGGTTGTTGTATATGCCTCGTTATTTAATAGACAGACCTCATAGAGCTTTTCTTCTAACTCCAAACCTCAAAATAAGCCCTGTTTATTGCATGCAGTAATCTCATCTGAGTGGCCAGAGATCACTTCATTGCCACGGCCCTGGGTGTTTTCCAAAATCATCAGTGAGGGTCCTGTGATTGTTGTCTGTTTGCAAATGTAGAACTACTCCTCCATCACCATGCTAGGACATCAGATGTACCTAAGAAGCCCTTTGAAGTAATACTGAGATTTCCCTTCAGGCTATAGGAATGAGCTTTCAGTGCACCTAGCCTAACAAACTCTTCACCTCCTGCCCTTGAACATATCCTAGATGGCTGACCTTAGCCTGCACATAGTTTGCAACTATCAAGACTGGAGGGTTTTCCTTTATCTTCTTTTTCAGTATTGATGTTCTTCTTTCAGTAACCTATTCTGTCTAATCATCAAAGCCAAAAGTTACCAAGTTTTTTTCTTCCCCCTTGCAAATAGTCTAGAAGGTGTTTCCAGTCTTTGATAAATGTCTCTAATTATCCTTCTCTAATCAAACCAGATAACTCATCCGTTTCTGCTAAATCTGTCAGTTTCAACAACTGTTCCTCCATAGCTGGTACTGTTGAATTCTTCGATCTTTGTGCATTTGAATCCATTTTTTAGCTTCTACACATGTCCACCACACATAAAATGTCCTTTTAAGGTTGTTCACATTGTTAGATTAGCACACACTGGGTACCTTTGAACAAGACAAGAGGTCCAGGCAGCAAAAAGTTGTAGCAGAGTATTATTCCTCCAGGCATAAGAATAATCACACAGGCATAGCCTTGTGTCTAAAATCAACTTTTCTTTACTGTAGCATAATAAAGAATATATACAGTTGTCCCTCCACATTCGCGAACTTGACATTCGCGGTTTCGGTTATTCGCGGTTTTGGGAGGGCCCCCCCGGGCCCCCCCAAAACCGCGACACGGGGCCTCCAGAGGCCCCGTGAAAGACATAGAGGGAGCGGGGAGGCCCAGGGAGGCGTCCACGGGGCCCCCGGAGGTGCTCCGGAGGCCCCATGAAGGCCTGGGGAGGCGATCCTGGGGCCTCCGGAGACGCTCCGGAGGCCTCAGGAAGGCTTGGGGACGGGGTGGGGAGGGCTGGGGAGGCGATCCTGGGGCCTCCGGAGACGCTCCGGAGGCCCCAGGAAGGCCTGGGGACGGGGTGGGGAGGGCTGGGGAGGCGATCCTGGGGCCTCCGGAGACGCTCCGGAGGCCCCAGGAAGGCCTGGGGACGCGGTGGGGAGGGCTGGGGAGGCGATCCTGGGGCCTCCGGAGACGCTCCGGAGGCCTCAGGAAGGCTTGGGGACGGGGTGGGGAGGGCTGGGGAGGCGATCCTGGGGCCTCCGGAGACGCTCCGGAGGCCCCAGGAAGGCCTGGGGACGGGGTGGGGAGGGCTGGGGAGGCGATCCTGGGGCCTCCGGAGACGCTCCGGAGGCCCCAGGAAGGCCTGGGGACGCGGTGGGGAGGGCTGGGGAGGCGATCCTGGGGCCTCCGGAGACGCTCCGGAGGCCCCAGGAAGGCCTGGGGACGCGGTGGGGAGGGCTGGGGAGGCGATCCTGGGGCCTCCGGAGACGCTCCGGAGGCCCCAGGAAGGCCTGGGGACGCGGTGGGGAGGCGATCCTGGGGCCTCCGGAGCATCTCCGGAGGCCCCAGAAAGGCCTGGGGACGGGGTGGGGAGGGCTGGGGAGGCGATCCTGGGGCCTCCGGAGACGCTCCGGAGGCCCCAGGAAGGCCTTGGGATGGGGTGGGGAGGGCTGGGGAGGCGATCCTGGGGCCTCCGGAGACGCTCCGGAGGCCCCAGAAACGCCTGGGGATGGGGTGGGGAGGGCTGGGGAGGCGATCCTGGGGCCTCCGGAGCATCTCCGGAGGCCCCAGAAAGGCCTGGGGACGGGGTGGGGAGGGCTGGGGAGGCGATCCTGGGGCCTCCGGAGCATCTCCGGAGGCCCCAGAAAGGCCTGGGGACGGGGTGGGGAGGGCTGGGGAGGCGATCCTGGGGCCTCCGGAGACGCTCCGGAGGCCCCAGAAAGGCCTTGGGATGGGGTGGGGAGGGCTGGGGAGGCGATCCTGGGGCCTCCGGAGCATCTCCGGAGGCCCCAGAAAGGCCTGGGGACGGGGTGGGGAGGGCTGGGGAGGCGATCCTGGGGCCTCCGGAGACGCTCCGGAGGCCCCAGGAAGGCCTTGGGATGGGGTGGGGAGGGCTGGGGAGGCGATCCTGGGGCCTCCGGAGACGCTCCGGAGGCCCCAGAAACGCCTGGGGATGGGGTGGGGAGGGCTGGGGAGGCGATCCTGGGGCCTCCGGAGCATCTCCGGAGGCCCCAGAAAGGCCTGGGGACGGGGTGGGGAGGGCTGGGGAGGCGATCCTGGGGCCTCCGGAGCATCTCCGGAGGCCCCAGAAAGGCCTGGGGACGGGGTGGGGAGGGCTGGGGAGGCGATCCTGGGGCCTCCGGAGACGCTCCGGAGGCCCCAGAAAGGCCTTGGGATGGGGTGGGGAGGGCTGGGGAGGCGATCCTGGGGCCTCCGGAGACGCTCCGGAGGCCCCAGAAAGGCCTGGGGAGGGCGGGAGGGAGGGCCGGGGAGACCTCCGCGGGGCCTAGCAAGGCCCCGCAAAGGCCTGGGGAGGGAGGGAGGGAGGGCCGGGGAGACCTTCGCAGGGCCTAGGAAGGCCCCGCGAAGGCCTGGGGAGGGAGGGGGGAGGGGTGTCGTTATTCGCGGTTTTTTCACATTCGCGGGGGTCCGCGGAACGGAACCCCCGCGAATGTGAAGGGACGACTGTACAGTATATATTATAACATCCAGTAGAAAAACATCTTCACACAGCAAGATCCAAAACAGAACTTTTCAGACTCAGGATCTGAAACACAGTTGTATACGATAGCTAAATAACTAGCTCAGCAGAGTTCGCAGCAGCCTTCTGAGAAAGCTTGGCACCAGAGCTGTTAGCTCATCAAAAATGATACATCAGCTAGCTTCTGCAAACTGCTACTAGCTCACCCTGCTGCATTCTGCAGATTGTTACATCTCAGCTCTTTACAGAATAAATCTACTTTAACTGCATGTCCCAATATCCATGGCACACATTTCTAACATATGATACACCTTTTTACACATTCTAGACAATTACTCTGGTGTCATATACCAACGATACATTATTTATAAAAAAAATCTTTAAAGTCATAACCTAATGCAAATTTTAACCACTTTAACAACATTTTTTCCCATTTATCCATCTGTATATTATAATTAACCACTTTAACCACATTTTTTCCCATTTATCCATCTGTATATTATAATGCCTCTCCATTGACGCCCCGTGTCGTGGGAGAGAGGCTTGCGTACCCTAATGATGTTTTGAGCTATGCTGGCGGTGGCATAATAGCCACTGGTAGGGTCTCCCATGCCAGACAGGTCAAAACCGAAGGGTCTGACAAAGAGCGTCAAAGGGCAGGATGGGCTCTCTACCCTTGTGGCAACCGTCCTAGGAGAAGGAAAACTCCAATCCCAAACCCGGGCAGATGGTGCTCATCCAACCCTGTAAGGTCAACCATCTAAGAGAAGGAAACTCTAATCAAACCTACGGCCCGAGGACCTCGCTGCCACGTCCATGCTTGCAAGGCCACGGCAGATGAATCTCTGGTTTAAAGGGTGAGGCCAGTTCTGTGCACGCTGCGCTCCACCAGAAAAATCCATTGCACAGGCTCGAAGGACAAATCCATATTATAATGAAAATTCTTAGCCCATTTTATCATATACTCTTTAACTTTTTGTTCTTTCAAATTCAAAATTCAACGAAATTTAATACTTTTTAGCATTTACATGTTATTTGTCTGTAGACAATTGGGTGCCAAATTCTCATGTTTTGTTCAAAACCATAGTTTTTAAAATTCATTTTACATCTTTCCAATAACTGTAAATAAGAATACCATTGAAAACTATATTCCTCTGTTACTAACGGCTCTCTTGATTTAATTTTATATTCCTCTTGGAAAATCTGCAGGATGTCTTGCTACATTAGCCACTTTTCTTTACCTGTTGTTTTCTCTTCTATAGAAAGCTTCTTGAGTTCAAACCCATAGAGACATTTTCAGGCACAACCTAGGTTTATATCTACTCCATATTCTCAATAAGGCATGTCTCACAGACTTCTTATAGATTTCTGTTCTCTGAATATTTTATGTGACAGTTTCTTCTAGCACCATCTATATTATTATCAGAATTCAATAAAAAGAGAGAACATACCACATTTCCCTTCCACTGAAATCAGTTAACTTCCCTTCCACTGATTTCTGGTGAACATGGATTCCTTTATGGAATATTCAAAATTGTTAGAATCTTAGTCTGAAAAAATACTTTTTAAAAATTAAATGAATTTAATTTCCTAACACTATCTAGGATGCCAAAAATAGTTCACATTCTTCTTTATTGTTGCATACATCTAGAATTTGGAATTACCTAGAGCAAAGGTCTGGAAGCCATGCCCTATGAGGAGTGGCATAGGGTGCTGGGTATGTTTAGTCTGGAGAAGAGAAGGTTGAGAGGTGACATGATAGCCATGTTTAAATATTTGAAGGGATGTCATACTGAGGATGGAGCAAGCTTGTTTTCTGCTGCTCCAGAGACAAGGACACGGAGCAATGGGTTCAAACTACAGGAACAGATATTCCATCTAAACATTAGGAAGAACTTCCTGACAGTAAGAGCTGTTTGACAGCAGAATGCACTGCCTCGGAGTGTGGTTGACTCTCCTTCTTTAGAGGTGTTTAAGCAGAGACTGGATGGCTATCTTTCGGGAATGATTTGACTGTGTATTCCTGCATGGCAGGGGGTTGGACTGGATGGCCCTTGTGGTCTCTTCCAACTCTGTGATTCTATGATTCTATGAAATATTAATGATAGAATGCAAGGTTTCCAGATAAGAATAATAGAATATACATTGAGAAAAGGAGACAGGTATGTAAATGACTTTAAGAATGAGAGCTGAGTGGAAAGCATGAGTGCTTTTTGCAAAAGAAAAAAAATCATTACATGATATGGAGTAGGGATTGTTTCAAACAAAAATGTTTATTTATTCTGGAAGTTCTTTGTTCACTCTTGTATTATTTTTATTTCGTTAAGACATGGTCCTCCCACTTTATCGGTTTCACCTACCCTCCATGACCTCTGACTGGCTTTGGGGTGAAAAAAATATTGTTGTATGTGGGGAAATAATCATTGTAATGTAAAAGCAATCTTGTGTACCTCATTCACAATCTTAGATAAGTCTAGGGTTTTTCCCTGCATGCATTTGTTCTCCCAAAATTCCCTTTCTCTTATTTCACTGGACACTTCTAGCCAACTAGAAGTGCTGAGTGATTCGACACATGACCTAATTTGAATTTTATTGCGTTTGTGTAACTTGCCTTTCTTCTGAATCTGACTCTCCATGAGAATGGATGCATTTTAAGTTTTCCTGTAACCATGCCATGATGCATCGGAACCCAGCCCACGGCTGTAGTCTGGTGAGTCTTTCCTACCCATTCTTAGTCAGTTAGGGACCTTTTCTTAAGTTTGTTTTAGTATGTAGATTGAGACTGATATACCTTCAGTAAACTTTGTTTTGCATTTTAAACTGACTCCTTTGTTTTGTAATGAGTCTAATTTAACTGGGGAATCCCAGATCTCTGAATACACTTTCAAATGATAACAGAGCTTAAGTCTGCTTCTTAACCGCACTCTGCATAAAGCGTGAAGTCAAAGGAGACTGAATGTTTTTAACTCCTTTTTAAAAAGGAAATAATTCTTGTTGTTTTTAAAGGACTAGATCCTGGAATTTTTTAATACAATTTTATTTTTAGACTCATTACCTTCCTACAAATATTTTCACATTCAAAAATTTATAAAGGAAATATTAATCAATCTGAAAATTGAAGTGGATGAACATTTAGTGTAGCCCCATGGAGCAAAAGAATATTCAAGCAATCAGGAAAGCAGACTGGAACACTGCAATGGGATCAATTCAATTAAGGGTGTCCACAGAATCTTTTCAGTATCCTTACGAGTTTATAAACACATGAAAAGAAAATACATTCTGGCTAAGATCCTACATTGCCCAGGATAGCATAAGAGTTCTGCAGGTGGAATATCACTATGGCTTCCCACTCAATGCCCCCAGGACCCATAGTTTTGCTGAAATAGCCCCTTGAATTCTGAATTCTGTGGCTGGTAGAAAGCAAAGGTATCAGAGAACTATCTAGCTATGCCCTGTAACCAAACACAAACCAAAGGATCTGCTGTGCTTTCAACAGATAATGCTCCAGGTCTGCATCTGGAGCATAGTCAGACTATGCTTTACTCTCCAACAGCCATGGAATTGACATGGGGGGTGATTATTACAGCCAAACTGTGGGAAGCTTTGGTGACTGTGGAGCATGGAAGCACATACCACCCTCTGCAATGACAACAACAACAAAAAGAAAGATGTAAGGTGGACTCATGCTTGCCTGTCTCACTAACAGGATGCCAGCTACCATCTTTAATACATAGTTTCTTTTAAATATTTTAACGATAAAGCATTTTCACTATAGTAAAACTACAAAAGACAAAGAAAAATATATAAAAGAAATAGACAACCATGACAAACAACAGCAAAGTCAAAGTTTCACTCTTTTTCTTTATTGGTTTCCCCTTCCCCAATAAATTGGCTGAAATTAGGCTTGATTCTGAATTTTCTATTAGACATGTTTCACCATCTAGTTATTGTGGAAAATTTGGATAGCACCAAGGATGGTGGGGGGCGGTACAAATTTCTGGGCCTGGCAGGCCAGAAGGGGCCCCAGGATGTGACTATGCAGCATATGTTTGGGTTGGGTTTTGTTTTTGTTTTTTTTGGAAGTATCATTATTTGTCAATTGTTTTTTACATTCATTGAAAAATCTGTGAATTTAAAAGAAAATGAAATATAAAATATTACATTACAAAAGATACTAAAGATTTTTAGCTGGTCTTCCCTGGTTGCAAGAAACAGCAATATGAGGGAAAGGAAGCCACAGGTGAGCGAAGGGATGTAGCAGTGCTAATGAGTGTGAGGAAGGGAATGAGAGGAGTGGGTGGGCAGGCAGTGTGAGAAAAGAATACAGGTCAATTGCAAGACCAACCATGGTGGTGATGGCTAGAAGTAGAGACCTGGAGGTGATCAGGTCTGTGGTCTCAGCTGCCAGAGGAGGAGGAGGGGGAGGAGATCTGCTTCCATGATGAGTAGCTCTCTCAATCCTTTGCCAATTCTTCTGCCTCTGAAAACAAGCTCCCAAACAAAAATCCTGGCTGCCCTGGATTGGCCACTGAGAGTCATGTGATATGGGTGGGGGCAGCCTCTGGGTGTGGGTCAAAAAGTGAAGTTAAGCAGGTGGCTTGTGGGAGGAAGAAACTGGCAGTGAGTAGCAGTGACTGTCTGCCCCTTCCCATTCAAAAAAAGCCTCGAGGGACCTTGAGGACTTCCAGGGCTCAAAACTATATTCACTGGGGCCTGAACCCATTCTCAGTCACTCTGAATAGTAGTTTGGGACAGGTGGGTGGGTGAGGAGGATCAGTGATGAGAAATCCTTTTCCTTGCAGTGAAACTGAGATGGGTGAATCACCAGGAAAGGTTTTAACACTGCAGAGGGACTATTCAGTTGAGTTACATGGAACTGTGTAACAGGTGAACCAAAAATATCCATAAATGGGAATGAATCTGCTAAACAACAACAATAACAACAGAATATACCAGCATAGCCATGTCTATTCTACAAAAAGCCTTGTGGCACCTTAACAGTTAATCACTAGATTTAAAGGGGGTGGGGATTGCAGCAACTTTATATAATGTTATTTGTGTGGTATGTTATGGCACCAATAAGAATTCCAATATGTTGATGGTTAGGGTCATTTTTAGAGTTGTCATTAGGGTTTAATCATTAAAGTTTAATGTATACATTAACCTTTAATGTACAATTCTTGTATTTCTTGACTCAAATATCCCCTCATGGAAGAAATGTTGATTTTCCCTGAACGGGACCAACCAGAGCACATCATTTCTGTTTCACTGCATCATGAGTTGCTGGAAAACACCATGGAATATTGTTTGTCCTTGTCTGTTACATTGGTTGGTACAAAGCAATATATTTTTAAAATCCTGGCTGATTTCCCCCCGCCCCTGAAAAAACAAAGGTTTGCATCACACATAGCTAACATTTGGAGAAATTGTTAACAATTGTTCAGATGTTAACATGTTCAGATGTTAACAATTGTTCAGATGTTAATTGTTCAGATGACAATGCTGTAAAATGGCTACAACATATAAAGGGCCACATATTCCCCACGCTGGCTCTACAGGTGCAGACTGCAGAGTGGGTGAGAAGCCTGTTTTGTCTTCACCCTGGTTCTGTCATTGATCTTACTTGGATGTTATTATAATCCCCAAAGGACAACTATGTGATTACATTTGTTGTTCTTTCATGCAAGTTTGGAGATACAACTAATTAATTTTTTTATGACACACACGGACCCAAGGGCCTCTGGTAAGACTCAAGACTTATTATGCTAGGCTGTAGTGTGTGTGCGTGCACATGTGACAAGAGACAGGCTGTTTCCACCCAGGGGTTTTGTGACAATGATGTACTACTCAAAAGAACATCCTTGGTCTCACTGATGATACATTTTGAGGTGAAGGCCCTCCTGGGGCCCTTTCACACTCCACAATTGTAGCATTATGATTTCACTTTAACAGTTATGGTTCTGTCTTAAGGAATCCTGAAATCTGTAGTTTATCAAGAGAGATTTAGAAATCTCAGTCAAAAGCCCTAGTGCCTTACCAAATACAAATCCCAAAACTTAATAGGATGGGGCCATGACAGTTGAAGTAGACTGATAATGCTACAATCCTGTAATGTGAAAGGGCCTATGGTGACAGTATGATCTATCTTTCTCTGTACTGTGTGTATGGACTTTTTCGGACGCTGAAAAATAACGCAAGCAGCCTCGTCAGCTTGCGAAGCTGCTGTGCTGCAAAGCGTCCCTTTCGTATGACGCTCGCCCTTGCTGGTACCGTGGGGAGAGTTGAGAGTCATATTTTGTCGTTTTTTACTCACAAAACAGTACCGGCAGGGGCGAGCGTCATACGAAAGGGATGCTCTGCAGCGCAGCAGCCTCGTAAGCTGACGAGGCTGCTTGCGTTACTTTCTTTGCGTCCGAAAAAGTCCTATGTGTGCTTACATGTGCTTGCACGCATGCACACACACACACAGAGCTCGCAACAGTATACTGTGGTGGATAAAATCTATGCATTCCTTCTCCCCCATCAACTGTGAACATTTCATCTAAAATCAGAGGGAAAAAGGAAGTGTGAGGTGGGTGGCAGAAGATGTCACCATCCCTGCTAATTAAAAAGTCCTGGTGTTTTGATACTGAGAGCCCCAATTCTAGTACATATTGCCTCACACGATATTCGAGGTGGGTAACATGAGGCACTGGCTGCATGTGCCCCCTTCCGCTGTCTGACTACCTTGACCTCTCTGGACCACCTGGATAGGGCCTTTTCTAGCCAAGGGGAAAAAATGAATTGTCTGTCCTGGGAGCCTTCAGGAGAGACAATTTGCCTTTTAAACAGATTTATTTCTCAGCATTGTTAAACATTAACAAATATCTGCTTTTCATAAACAGAAGGGGACTTCCGCCGACTTCCAGATATTTGGTGGGGGGGTATTTTGTTTTGCATTTTTGGCAGTCAGTGTGACCTCAGGGCTCCAGGGCAGAGTTTTAGCATTAGACTTGCCATAGTTGCCCAGCCCTGTTATAATTGGATAAAGGGCCCATCAGGATGAGCTGCATATGACAGCAAGTGCTGACAAGGCAGCAGCAGCAAAGACATGTCTTGTCCCAACATTTTAGTTCAATGCAAAGAGAAAAGATGCCCCTGGTGTCATATCTGGGGTCATTCCACAAGATCTTATGGGCACAGGACTGAATGGTCAAGTAGGAAATATTAGGTTTAAAGATGCTGCAAATATTAACATGGATGCCTTGGGTATAACATTTGATTGTTTTTGTGACTTCACCATCTATTTGTTTTTTACTTTATTGATCTTAATTGTCGAGATGTTTAGGGAATTCAGGCTCTGTGAATTTGGAATGCCAGCCTGACCTGATCTGCACTCTCTCAACTGAACTGTGGGCTAGAACATAAATAATCTTGCATAAAAATGTGTTTGAAAATACATATTTTTGGAACAATATGCATAGAAATGCATAATTTAGATGAAATACTTTTAGAAATGCATATTTTGTGCAAAAGATGTACACAAGTATGCACTCACATATGATTTTTTTAATGCAAAAAGGGGTCATAATGGATTTTTCAGTAAAAAAAACCCAGAAAATTAACATGGAGTGGAAATATTAAATCTTATTAAATTGTCTCCCTCTGTACTTAATTGCATTTTTTTCTTACACAGAATCCTTTAAGGACAACTATGTGAAAAAGAAATCTTCTGTTCTTTTCTTGATTGGTTGCCTTTTGAGGAGCTCATTGGTTGTGTACAACTTTCTCCATTTGGGTGCCCTCCAGATGTGTTGGCCTCCAACTAATATGACCCCCCCCCCACAGCCACCATTCCCAGCCACCATGGTCATGCCACTGGCTTATCTAAGGGTGTGATGTATTTTGTATGTTCTGCCACTTTCTTATTCATCCTCAACCATCTGTTTGGCCAGCTCTCTTCCTCCCTATGACTTAGAACATTTCATACTCAAAGTATCCATCACATTTAATGCTGTTAACTTTTCAACAGAGACTGTGCAACCCACAGAACAGTACAATGACAATAGCACATACACACAAACCTTCTGGTATCTCTGGCATCACAACAGCAGCCAGGAATGATATTTCTTCCTCCAGCTCATGGCACTTCAACCATGTGATTGCTTAAAACTTCTTAAGTCACGAATGACAACTCTGATTTACAGGTGAGACAAATCCCTATTGTCTCTTCTCTTCTCCAGCTCTGTACTTTGGAAGCCTGGCAAATGGGATTGGTTTGTTTCCACTATGCAGGCAGGATAACAGGGGGGAGTTTTAATTACAGTACTTCAGACAAGTGCCAATTGACTTTGGTGCAAGGTGTAAATACCGGTAGATTCTGAACTGGCTGAGGTACATGTTCAGCAAAATCACACAGCTAAATTCTCAAGCTGTACCTTTTCAGGTAAGAGATCAAATCTTTGACCCTCCAAAGTACAACAAGCAAGCAAACCAGTGAACAATTTCTCTCTGCATAGAGAAGACTAGGGTAGAATGAACCTCTGTGCTGAACTTGCCTCTGGAAAATCTAAATATAAATCTCACTTTTGTCATGAGCAAAAAATTATCTGTCTCAGGCACTGTATCTCCGCCTAGCCTAACTATGCTTCTCTGTTAATAGTCAAGAAAAGTCTAGCAGAAGATCTCTGACATACATTTACTGGCCTAATCTAAATCATAATCAGGGCTTCTAATGTATCTCTTGACATTTTTTTTAATGACAATGATAAATCTGAAAATGAGGTTTATCTTATTTTATTTTTGCTGGGTTAAATTTTGATCCAGGTGTCTTATAATCAGAGGACCACAGAACTGAACAAAGCACACAGTCTGAAGCTGGGTCCTCATAAATAGAATCAAACAGGTTATTTGGTGTGTTAATGGCAGATGGCGTCCTTGTGCCTTCTTAACACCCACTGCTACTGAGCAGCAGGTCAGGGGATGCACATGTCAGGCTGTGAATGCTCTCATAGAACAGTCCAGAGACGCATGGGGAATACTGGAAGTTCAAAGTTAGAGAAGAACATCCTAGCCTAGCACTTAGCAGTTCTTTCTTCCTATTCTTCCATCATGCTGATGTACTCTTGTTATCATGCTCAGTAATACACAGTTGAGATATTCTGAAATTCAAGAAAGAGCTGGTGCACACTTTGTAATAGGTAGCTCTTTGCCTCTGACCAATTTTGGACCCTTTGACCAATTTTGAAACCTGCACTGTCATTGAATTAAATGTAAGCAACTCTCTAGCATGGCAATTGGCTCCCAGGCCATTTATCTGGCCCTCAGTTAGACTCTTGGTTCTCTTAGTATGGTCTTAGTAAGACAAAATGCCAATTCCAATTTTATTAAGTTGTTGAGGTGGAGGGTGAAGTCTTCTGAGAGGACAGAAAACTCAACTGTATATGAACACAGTGAATTTTTGAAATGGGATATGGTTGGCTCTGCCTGCCAGTGGTGTAACTTTAGTGGTGGAAGGGAAAGCAACTGCTGTATGGGTTGTGTTTCTTTTTAAAGCTGTGACTGCATTGATTGGCAAGGCAAGGAATAAAAAGGCGGTGGTAGCAATAGAAGGATCCTAGCTCCCTGTTTTCTCAATGCCAGGCCTCTGGGGGAGGATGCCAATACATTCTGGGAAGAGCCAAGACACTCTGAGAAGCTTAGGTCAGTGGCTCTTGACCTTTTCTTTACCAGGGACCCCTTTTAAATATCTTTTGTTGCCACAGATCCAGAAGACTTAACTCAAGATTTACAACAACAATATATTTGTATTGTACAAATATACCATCCAGTAATCCTTCCCTCAGAGGCCCTGGAAGGGGAGTGAAGACTTTTCTCCTGTTTCTTCCTGCAAGTTTGTGGCTGGAGTGGATTGAATGGCAATGTACAGGCCCAGCCAGCCAGCCAGCCAACCTTTGCCTTGGCTCCTATCACATGGCCACTCCATGCAGTGAGAAGTTGGGCTGAGCAGCCTTCAAGCTTTCGCAGACCCCTTGTGAGGACATCACGGACTCCTGGGGGTCCACAGACCACAGGGTAAGAACCATGGCTTAGGCAATTGCCCATCCTGTGGCATAGGTGATTGTCTATGTCATTCTTCTCAGAGTGTCTTGTCTCTAAGAACACCTCCCCACCCCCCAGCATACACACACATGGAGGCCAGAGATTCAGGAAAAGCCTCCTGCTGCCCCTGCTGCCTCCCACCATAAGTGATGAGAAGCTGACTACACATAATGGATAGCAATGCTTGTGGTGTGCACCTACAGGTTTCTATCCTTGATATTTTTCTCCTTGCATAAATGTTACAGTTAATGGACTAGCAAGAGCTAAAACCAAAAAGAGGTGTGGCTGTATTTAATTTGTTCTATCATTTTGGAGCAGTTAGCACATATACTAGCAGGAGTTGTCTGGTGTAGAGAACTGATTAACAGCTCTAGGTGCAAGTAGGGGTGACAAGATGGTGGGTTTTTTTACACATGTAAAAGTTAAAATGTTTTACCAAAAAAAAAAAATAGAAAAGAAAGAAAAACAAACACAACAACAAACTCAACAAATTATAAGAAAATACATAAACCACAAACATAACTAGAGTAAACTACAACTACAAAAAGAATACAATTGACTTTCTACTTCCCTGTTGTTGGCTACAGTTAATCATCACTATAACTTTCTCTTTTGCATGATCTTCCCTGTACTTCTACTACATATGAAAGTCAACTAATCTTTGAAATCTAACACTGACAAATTCTCCCAATATTGTCTCAAATAGGCTATCACGACTTCCTAGTCTTCCTTGGAGTTTGACAATGATCTGTCTTTAATTAAAATCATCACTTTCTACAAGGTTGTATAACTTCATCAGCCAGTCTTCTTGCATTGGAGTCATAATGTCCTTCCATTTCTGTGCATACAATAGTCTGGCAGCTGTGACCATATATTGAATAATTCTTCCAAATTTATTTTATAAATGTTCCTCCATCATGCTGAACAAGAAAAGTTCAGATTTTATTTGAATTTTAACTTTTAAAATACACGCCGGGATCTGCAGTTGATACATTTCCAAATTTAACGCAGGTACATGAAACTGTGTATAATAATGCAGCACCATAGAATACCATAGAATCATGCTGGAGGAACTAGGAAATGCCTAGAGAGGAGGCCTCTCTAGGTGTCTGGCATGACAGAGCCACACTGAAGAACCTTCCGATGCCTAGAGAGATCACCTCCAGTGCAACTCTATGATCCTCAAGATGCCCAGAGAGACCTTTTCCTCCACCAGTGAGTAAGTGAAACCACGGGTACCGATCCCACGTCAACAGGGTGTGTGTGTGACCTGTATCTTTTAGTATCTTATAAATCAGCACCTAATACTGTTTTGCCTTTTCACAAGACTACACATGATAAAAAGTTCCTGTCTTAGCTCCACATTTCCAACATTTGTTATTAGAACCCTTAAACATTTTTGAAAGCCTCTCAAAAACAAGATGTAGCAGCTAAGTAGAGGTGAGAATTTTCTTTCTAACCTGAAACTCCTCCATTAGAAAAAGTGAGGTCCGTTATATTCAGTGTGTATTTTGTGCCTTCTAACCAAGTAACATTTGCTGCCACAGGACTTGGTTTTAGTTATTCAGCCACTGTTGCTAACAACAAGCCTATTTACACAATCATTTTGCTTGCATCTGGAGAACAATCCTTAAAAGCCAATCTGTGTACAGGATAATCTCACATTATAGCCCTGTTGAGACTCCTGAAGTGGTATGTGCCACTTCAGACTGGAAGCAGGGAATTAAGTACTTGAATGTTTCCTGTGTCAACACACATTCTTCCTGTATGTTGAAAATTAGTGCAAGGGTTATGCTAGAACACCTCTCTGTGATCTGCTAGTTTTCTAAGTGCAAAGAGTTGTTTTCTGTTTAAAGAGAAGACACTTAAACATACAAGCCTCCACTAGCACTGGGAAGTAAAATAATCCAAGCAGTACTGTTCTGTGTGATTATCTTGAATATGTAGATTGGCTTTGGTAAGGGACACACAGGTAGCTAGAATTTCAAGTCTACAGAAAACATAGCTACCTGTCACTGAGCCCAAGAAGAGGAAAAGGAAGAGGAAGAGGACTGCCTCTCCTGTAAGTAGCTCAAGGTGATGTATGTGGAACTCTTTTCCATATTTATCTTCACAACAAACTTGTGAGATTGCTTCGATTGAGAGACTGACTCAAGGTCGCCTACTGGACTTGAATCTGTAACCACTACACCACACTGGCTCTTGAACATATATGGCTGAATACTTTGGTTGGGGAGCCAACATTTATTATCTCAAGATAGTAATTCTTAAAATTTGATCTTGTTAGCAATCGGCTGATGGCTTGATTGTGAGCTGTTTGCTGATTTTATACTTCTTGATGATGGGTGATGATGATGATGATGATTTTATTCATTTGTATCCCACATTTCCCCCAATAATGGTTCGAGACAGCTTACAAATGATTAAAACCAATACCGATTAAGAACATACAAAGCATCATTACATTTAACAACAAAAAACAATAAATCTATAGAGTTAAAGTAATTTCACATTAATTAAAAGACATAATATGGAATTTTGACAAAACAGCACAACATTAAAAACTCATCAGAGTTCAGTCATAAAAGCCTGACAGAATAGGAATGATTTCACCTACTTGCAGAAGGAAAGCAAGAAGGGAGCCATCCTAGTTTTCCTAGGTAGGGAGTTCCAAATCTAGGAGCGGCCACTGAGAAGGCCCTCTCACGTGCTCTCGCCAAACAGGCCTGGGAATGAAGCAAGACAGAGAGAAAGGCCTCTCCTGAAGATCTCAGTGCTTGGACAGACTCATATGGAAAGATAAGGTCCTTCAAATTACCTGGTCCTGAGCCATATAGTGCTTTATAGGTCACAACCAGCACTTTTAATTGTGGCCAGAAACTGCACATCTGCTTCGTTCTTAAATCAGAGATTTTAAAGTTTGTAAAATAATACATGTAAATCAACTGGCATATGCAAATGAATAGTGCCTAAGTGCTCAGTCTTTGGGGAGAGATGGCAACTCTGGTGGTAAATCAAAAGATACTTCAGCTTTAGCAAATGCTGGGACTTAGAAAGTCAAAAGAGAAAAGAAATATTTCTTATCTATTTAAGAAGAGCTAGCAATTATTCTGCCAGTCATAAACCCATTGGTTTTTGGCCTTTTCCGATGTATTATTCCCTAAGAGAGAGAGAAAGGAATGGGGAGGGCTTCCTTTAATGGAAGGCTACATACTTAACATTCTTCCCTTACAGCCCACCAGATACTCATCACAGATGCTTGCAGAGCCCTCATTGCGAGGGATATATTCAAATGTTATCTGCCTTGTGTAATTGCCTCTGTTCAAGGGCCCTGGTGAGGGGTCCTGTAGACAGAGTGCCCTGCTG